>JASSKH010000002.1:11897467-13256633 GCA_031763025.1 Macrocystis pyrifera
GCATGCTCTAGGTGGCAAGAGTTGCCGGCGGTACTTCTATTTTCAGTACGAATTAGTTCAATTGAAATTCAGGTCAATTTTTTTGCTGCTGCTGCTGTAGTCTACGAGTACGTATTCACCGAGCTTCTCTTGGTCTCTAGGCCCAAACCCGCGCCAGCCGACTGTAGTCTCGACACGGAGAGATGCGCCGCCCGCTGACCGCGCGTCGGGCGCGAAGCAACGACGCTATATAGTTGTGTCACCATCCTACTCATCGATCGTTCTGCTGCTGTTTGTTGTCGTGGACAAACTTGAATTCAGAGAGCTTGCCATTTTTCGACACGAAAAGCTGATCACCCAAGTCGTCAGATTCTGTGTCTAGGATAAGGCATGTACACTGGACGTCCTCTAACGTCAGATATCCCGCCAGCAGGACCGGAACAGGTGACAACTGCTGCCAGGCGGCAGACTCCTGGCACACAACAAACTAGGGACGACCCCGGGGACACAGGAACAACACGTCCGTTTCAATTGAGGTGCTAACAGTCGCAGGGCACCACAGCGGCACGAGCACCTGCACCACCAGTACGACAGGATTGGGATCGATTCCATCGGTTTTCGCAGTTCTAAATACGTCACAGCGCAGAAACCGTCTGTACAGACAACTTACCGGTAGTAAATAAGACCTACGGTACACACAAATACCTATATGCTTCCCTATTTTGACTAGCAATATTTGGTCCTACTACTATGGTCCCCCGTCATAGTAGTTTGCTGATATCAGATGCTGTCGCTGTTGTTGCCTACCAGGCTACCAGGTACCAGGTATTTGATAATTATACGGCTCAGCGACAATAGGTAGGGGTCCAGATTTATATATAGATTTTTCGCGCGAAGCGCGAAAAAAATATAAAAAGCGCGAAAAAAAATATAAAGGCGTTTTTTTTCTCGGGAGTGTTCAGCGCAGAACACTCATAGCCCCCAAGAAAAAATAAGAAACAAGAATGCCGGCCCAGGTTGGATTTCTTATTATTTAAAATGTATTCCACAGATAATAACAGTACAAAGGATCTCGAAGTTTCTTATTGTCGTATAATATCTCTTTTTTACTCCTCCTGTATATAATGTGTAAAAATACCTATCTGTACAGTACAAGTACTCTGTTTCCAACGTGTGTTCATCATGGTATCATGACAGAAGAGCAGAAAAACTTTCACAGCGATATAAGTCGATTTCAAGTAATGGATTTAGCTCTTCGAGATAAGGTCCGATGACAAGCGGTTTTTTACGTTTCAATCTTTGGCACTATTCGGATGAAGTGGTTGGGTGGGTGTTTTGTTGAAGGTAAGGTGTTGTAGAGGCGGTGCGGTCAAAGTAGGCAACTTCAAAGAAATAAACGTAATAAGTGCGACATCAGCGACCTACTGACAATTCTATAGAATGAAAGGATGTCGTGATAAGTAACGACCAAACGCGATTCACCGAACTCTTGTGTACCGGGATTCTAATTTTATTCGACTCGTTTACAACACAAATCTTGTATTTATCAAAACTCACAGCTTTTAACGACACTACGCACACAAATGCACCATCTACGATTTACAGCCATCTGGACCTCTCCAAGCCTCGCCCTAAGAAACGAACCCTTCAAGCCTGAGCGATGTTAGCCCCCCCCCTGACAAAATAAAAAAGTAATTTCTAGGTAGGTTCAGCGATATTTGCACAAAATCTTTATAACAGGCGTTTTTGGCTATGTACACGTTTTTCTTGGGCGAAGTACACTACAAAACACTTGATAATAGCGAGGAAAAAAAAAGAAGCAGGAATGCTGGTCTCCCCCGAATTTCTTATTCGGGAAAGTTACGTTCTATACTGACTTCAGTACAACCGCTGTCAAACTCCTTATTTTCCTGTCATTTACTTTTACAGTGGGCTCCTTTACCTGTGTACTCGTATGTAGAGGGCAAGATTCTGTTGTTTAACGTCAAAAGTCGACTTCAAGTAATAGTGCATATCCGCTCGAGATAAAATCCGATTGCAAAACGGTTTTTTCACGTTGGATTACCTGGTACTTTCCGAATAGACTGGCAGTGCCGATATATTTGATGCAGGTGAAGGGTTGTGGGGGTGTCGTCACAAAGATAGGCAACGAAAAACAAGAAAAAACATTATGTACGACTGCAGCTAGCTGCTCTAGAATTTTATCTCGGACGACACAGAACGATCACACGTACATGAGATACTCACCGCAACGTGTCCGAAGGAAGTGGTATCTTGTAAAATATACCACTATGTTAAACACGGATACACGGAGAGTTGTCTGGTGATATACTGACGAAGTTCACTGCATTTTGGACAACACATACAACGCAGATCTACGTCGCCCTCGGCCTTCTCCAAGAAAACATATTGCAATACACGGAAAACGCCGAGACGTTCCTTAAGAAGTAGACGATTTCGATCGAAAAACGTATTTTCAGCGGCAACCAGGGCTACACTAAATCCTGCACGTTAGTCCATGTTTAACGTCAGTGGCAACTAAAGACAATCGCCTCTGCGACCACGACAGCCGTATTTAAATTCCTCGTACGACCCACGGACCAATGGGAACTTGCAAGGAGGAAACTCAATTTTCCTCTGCGTTCGTTTTCCTTCCCTGGGCGAGGGTCAGCAGGCACGATACGTCCTTGCTCGTCCAAAAATGGGTCCTGGGTCGATCTGAGACCATCCACCCTTGCGTTGTGCGCATTCCTGGCAACTTCCGGAATTCTCTATCGGTGTACGACCGCCATTCCCTCCGCCCACCCCCCCCTTGGCGATATCTACCCACAAGGCGAGGATTCACTTCTCCGCCCCTGCCCCCACCGTCCCGGCCGCGACGATGGGTGCCGCCAACGAATCCCGCATTGAGGGGTTGGGAGCAAACATTCGAGGCGTGGCCACGGCAGTGCTTAAACTCTTGGGCGGTGTTTGCTGCATCATCCTCCTGACGACCCCGCGGCGATTTTCATGATCGGGAGTCATGCGCGTTTCGCAGACACCGAAGCATAGCTTTGTAGTTGGCCGGCTATCTTCCTGTTGGTGGAAAAGACGAAGAGGGTGCAAAGATACCGACGGTAGCTAAGAATATATGACGCAACCAGAAGGCAAGAATAGTGTTGCCGCGACAGCGGTGATTGGTTGTGGCCCCGAAAACGACTTCGAAGCGTTCCCGCCGATTTTAGTGAGCAGCCAATCTTGTACATCCAAAAAGTACGCGCATTTGACCCAGTTTACATATCACATTATAGAAGTTATATTACTACATTAGTACCGCTATCTATTTTTCAAGAAAACTAGCTAGCCATCTCCCTGCCAACAAGAGTACTCCCCTTGCCTTAGCACGATTCGTAACCGCGAGCAGGCTGCCAACACACGCACCGAAGTGAACAAGCCTCTACATGTCGTTTCGATAGTTATACAAGCATCTACACCCGCCGCTCACCTGTATATCCCTGTCGTCTGGTCGCATTAGACCCGCGACTCTGTCGTCCAGACCAAGGGCGAGACCGATCCACTCGGTGCCTGCTCTGGCTCCACTTGCAGCGTCGCCACCTCCGGCATCAGAATTATCTGGCAATTGGTTAAAAAAGTATGCGGTCCACGCCAGATGAGCGTATAGGACAGTGAAACCGAAGTCTCAATCACACGCAAGGGCTACACAATATCGTTCGCTAGCATCAGAAGTATCAGACTCCACCAAACGCAAAAAAGTAGAATGTTTACACGCATGCCATCCTCACGTTAGAGCCCCAGCAAACAACCAATGACTCACCTGCTCCTTTCGCGGTGTTCCCGGTAGGAAGGTCCTCGTTGTTGAAGTCGCCACTGCCTCCGCACCATTGTCCAGCGGTGGCGTATAAGATTCCGCCTGCGGATGATATATACGTCCCGCAACGCTAAATCATCGAAAGAGGCAGGTTGAGCGGACTCTGGCCGTGTTTTGTCATGGCGTACCCCCCCCCCCCCCCCCCCCCCCCCCTCAAGAAACCCTCCTCCTTCCTGAGCAGCACGCTCGCCTCTACGGCTGCATCAAACCCCTCGTCACCGTCTGCTGCGATTTCCTGGTTGGGCGCCGGTTCGGGGCGCTGCACCCTGGCCTGCGGCAGTGGATACCACGTGTCGTTCCGTGCAACGCTTGCTCGTCGCTTGCCCGGCCTTTCATCACACAGGTATTGGCGGCGACCTGGCGTAACGGGCGAAAGCACCTAGTAATGTTTCCCTCATGATCGTGACCCCTCCCCACAGCCCGACCAGCTGCGTCCGAGCTTCCCCGAGACAGAGAGCTCCACTCGCGGAGAGTAACAGATGCTGTACAGACACACCTGTTTCGCCGATAGGGCGTAGACGAGATCTATTTCGCGGAGAGGGGCGTGGACGAGGGCGGGGAGGACGAGGGTACTTCTGTGTGTAGCACTCGAGGGGCGCTGGGCGTTGCGGTTACGTATTGCAGTACCGACATATTCGATGATAGAGCTTTGACCGGCCACCGTTTTTTCAATTTTCCTCGATATATTTCAAACCAGGCGCCAGGTCCTCAGGTTCAGGGAACGCAGAGGCGAGGAGATGGCACACTTCGAGTCGACCATCGCTTTGCACAGAACGACCGAGGTGGAGGTATCATACAACCTTAGTCCTGTTTTGTGTCGTTGAGACGAGCGCTCGTGCAGCGGGAGAACGGAATGGCGCTGTTCGGCAATTGCTTCTCCAGCAGGCATGCCGTCATAGCGGCGTGCTATCGAGACGAGTATGCTACTAACTTGGCGAGCGGGTGCAAGTACAAGGTATTCGCCGCTTCTACGCCGCAGTTGTTGAAAACCTGCGCAGCATCCGCTATGATGGTGGTACTAGTCAGCGCAGGGGGGGCATCGAGCAGAAAGGCGGTCGCCGTGCAAGTTGGTGCAAAGACAAAAAAAGAGTGCAGGTACTCCTGCCAAAAAAAAAGGGACACAGGAAAACACGTACCAAGATGTTATTTGTCGTGGTTGGCTACGCTCACCTTGGTCGACCCTCGAGAGCAGTAGGGAACGTCTCCTTTGTGAACCCAGAAGGGACCCTCTGCAAGTGGGAGAGGAAGGCCGTGCCGTGCTAGGAGTGTGCATTAATGGCCGCCCCTTTTTACTCCCCGAATCGACCGTCTCCCACCCGCGTCTACACCTAGAACCTCCTCCTTTTCCACACGGCTGGTCGCTCTTACGAAGGGCCTGAACAACATCGGCGGCGGCGGGGGGGCGAACACGATACTCGGCAGGGACTCCATCTCTAGCTTTTGGAGAAGACGGGCCGGCTGGATCACGACGATCAGCTCGTTCTCCATGTACTAGCTGATCCCCGTTGCCTCCGTTGCCTCCTGAAGCATTGGGCGGTCAGTACAGGAGTCATCTGGGGATGGGTTCAACACGCGAGACGGACGACGGACGACCGACCGGTACAGGCGATGTCGAGTTGTAGAAAGACAAACTGCATCACTGGTTCTGACGAAACAGGCAAGTCTGCTCTTGACCACCGTCATAACATTGCTAGGTTGTTAGTTGTTTTGCTGTTCTCTGGGTCAAAGCGTGCAACATAATAACAGAGTAATACAACCTGCAGTTCACCTGTGAATACAACCGAATGGGCGGCTTCAAGCCGTTGCCCCCGTAGATCTTGAGCCTGGTCTCGTAGGAGAGCTCGAGCTGTCTGATAGGTTGCTCCCTGCTGCTACTCTGCTGCTACTGCTGCCTGGTCTGCTGATGTGGTTGTTGCTGTTGTTGTTGCTGCTGCTGATGCCGCCGCTGCTTGCTGTCGTTGGTGCAGGCACTGGTGCTTCTCTCCACTGCTGTAGTATAGCACGGCCTTCCCCTTGAAGTCGACTGCTTTGAGAGTGCTGCTGCTGGCGGCTGTTGGTACTCCTCCTGACACTGCTTCTCCTCTACGGCGTCTGAAGCCTGACACGGAGAGCGCTGACTGCTGCTGCTGCTGCTGCTGCTGCTGCTGCTGCTGCTGCTGTGCTGCTGCTACTGCTCTTGTGCTGATGATGTGCTGGCGCCGCGAGGAAAGTGCCGCTCGTACACGAAACGTGACAGTCCAGTGATTTCGGGATGATTTCGGACGCCTGGCCAATGACGTGCGCCGACTTTAAAACCCGTACTTTAATCTCGCTCGGTAAATCGTAAATATATATAGGGTTTGACCAAGGAGAGTGCGCCGACTTTAAGATTCCCACCCGACCTATAGGCCCAGTGCCGCTCACCCGATTTACTGTAGGGAAGGAAGCGACCCTGCCGAAAAACGTCACCGAATATATTGCAAACCCCATGGGTCAAGACAATGCAGCCAGAAGCGACCTTGCACGGCCGTTTGCGCGCGGCGGACAACGACCTCAAAAACGCCGTTAGCCAACCACGTTGAGCGAGCCATTCTTCTGCAAGGTGATCCCACTTTTGTTGCGAGCGATGCGCTGTAGCCAATTTGCGAAATATTTCGTTGCTCGTACCAACTCTGGCACCAGTGTCTACAAGCGACTGTCCCCCCGGTGAGGCTGAGTTGCGTAGCTCAAGGCGCAGGGCTCCGTTGAACCTGAAAGTTGGCCCAGGCTGCTTGCAAGTGTGTCCGCTATCGATTTGCGCGGTATACACGTCGGGAGCGGTTTGGGACCAGATTTTGCGAAGATTGGAGTTTCCTTGTGGCTGCAGTCAGACAGACAGACAGACAGACAAGATTGCAATTACCGCAGCTGAGACTCAGTTTTACAAACTGAGAATTGTACAGTAGTACCAGTATGTACGTGATGTACCGTGCTCAGCCGGAGAACCCCGAGATACTTGAAGCACAACAGGCGGTATGCATGCCAGCAGCAGTAGCGAACCCCGCATCAGTGCGAGCCCGAAAGTATACGCAGCAGTATCTACAGAACCTCAAAATACTGCGAGTACTTGCAGTATCTCGAGTACAAAACCCCCGAAATACTGCGAGTGTACGAAGTACCTACGGTAATAGCAGCAGTATTTTCTCGAACATACTTTGCTCTACTCCCAAGTATTCGGAATAGCTGTGAAATGTTGAGGTATGAACGCACACGCCACACGCAAGCGCGCCCAAACTCTTTAATTTGGGCTAAACACACACAAGTAACATATACTGCATCATATTATACGTTCAGAAAAGCAAGGTGGATGAATGTACTGCCACAACAAAAGTCACAAGTGGAAAATAAACACACACAACTTATGCTACAGCAGTATATCATGGGCAAGTCTAAAATAACACGGGGCAGTTGACGCCAGCTATCTTCCAATCAAATGGCTGAAATAACGCGAACGACGGGAGCTATCTTCCAATAAAATCGCTGTATTAACGGGAACCACGGGAACCACGTGAAATCACGCCGCACCAAACTAGAAGAAGAAACACACAGCTCGGAGCTCGCACGCCAGCAGTCACGCGACGATTGACCTTCGATCTCGACATATACTCCACCCATGGTCAACGAACTTGGTACCGGGCAAGGCCAATGAGTGCAAATTATGGCCTGGGAGGTATAATTGGAGTCCGTCGTCTAGGGGGCGAGAGGTTGGCCGCGGCGTCCTATGCTCTTCGTCAGAGCTTTCAAAAAGTTCTGTTTAGTGCCAACGGAGAGGAATCGAGAGTTTTTGTCGTCTGTTTTCTACATACCAGCTGCCAAATATGTCTTTAGTAGACGCCTGGCCCACCCACGCCACATATCACCGACCGAGGTGTGAGAACTGTGATACTAGTGTGGGTCGGAGCCTCTAACCAGCGCACTTCATTCAGAGTTCGTGACGTAATCGTTGGGTTTGTCGATCGATGTCAAACCTGAGAAATTGTCTATTTTTTGCCATCGGTGAGGGGTAGAGATTTTTTGTCGTCTGTCTTCTACAGACCAGTGCCAAAATGTTTTTTTATCAGACGCCTGGTCAGCCCATGCCACATATCACCGACCGAGGTGTGAGCACTGTGACACTAGGCTGGGTCGGAGACCTTAACCAGCGCATTCCGTTCAGATTTCATGACGGTGTTGTTGGTTTTGTCGATCGATGTCTGCCGAGGATTCTCATAAAGGTTGGCTCTAGTCACTGGGAATGACTATACATCGTTCCAGTATCTGCCAAAACAGGGGTTTTACATACATTGCGCGGCGCGCAATTAAAGTCCGCGTAAGCTGTCCCGTGACGTATAAAATTTGCCTATATCATGCTACACGTTCAGAAAAGCAAGGTGTGGACGAATGTATCATTACTACTGTTTTACGGGGGTCCATAGTTAATTGGACCTACCGTACAAATAAAAAAACCTACATAAATACAACTATAATTACGATTTTTGAGGTCGTTGTCACTTGCTAGCTCTTGGCAGACAGACCGACTGATAGACAGCTCTTCGCAAACAGCCCTTCTTCTTTGAAACAGCCGAACAGCCAAACAGCCCAACAACCTTTCTTCCTTCTTCTTCGCAAACTGCAACCAATAGACAGCTCTTCGCACAACGCCTAGAAGAGGCGTCTCGCCTTCGACGAACGGCATCTAGATGCAGCTGTAGGCGGCCAAGCTGCTTGCTGCTGTCGGTGGCGAACCTGCTGGTGCTGCAACCCCTGCCTCTCCCTTCTCCACGCCCCCTAAGCTCACCTCCCCCTCGTCGAGAGGCGCGTGGTCCTCGCCCTCTGGCAAGAGAGCGGCAACGACAAAGACCGACCTGGTGCCGACTGTTGTTTGCGACCGGTGCACGGACCAGCACTTACTTACTTGCCCAAGAACTCCGCGCCTGGTGGCAAAACGTGGCCTTCGCCACCTGCGAGGATCTCATGTGCGATGGTGGCGGGATCATCCTGTAATGGGAAACCAACTGCGAGTTCTGTGCTCGCCCGATCAAGGCAGGGACTGTCTCGTACGCCCTCGAGACTGCTGACAGTGGTGAGTGTCTTGGGTATATTGTTGAATGCTGTCTGTTGCCAGTACGTTTTTTTGGGGTTTTCAATTGCCTTTTTGCATACAAACCTACCTCAAAGCGTTTATTATTTTTTGGACTCATCCATGCTCGTTCTTTCCCCTTCGTGCGTTGCGTCGGCTCCTCTTACACAGTGCACGCGAACGCGCACATGCACAACTGTTTGCGGGGGCGTGAACGAAGGAACGGAGGATTCAGCTGTCGCGGTCACCGCTGCACCGAACGATGTAAGTGCTGCTGCTACTGGGGTGCATTTTCGGCGCACACGATTTCTGTGTGTACATGTTTTGGTGACCCTACGTACCCCCTTTGCTCGTTTTTCTGCTGCTGCTGCTGCTGCTGTCAGCGCCACGCCATGAGTGCTGCTGCTGTGCACCTGCTACTCCTGTGCACTTGCTGCTGCTGTGCACTTGCTGCTGCTGTAGTGCTGCTGCGTTGTTGCCGTGCATCATGCTGGAAGTGTACATATTTTCGGATCGTCAATAAAATTCGAGGGTTTCGCGATGGCGGCATACTAGGGTACATCATGCTTTTTTTCTTCCATATTTTCATATCGGTGCTGTGCTATGCTGCTGTTGCTGCTGCTGCCAACGCTGCTGCTGCCAACGCTGCGGCGATTCATTGCAGCTTCTGCTAGCTGCTGCTAATGCTGTAGCTGCTTCTGCTGCTAATGCTGCCGCAATATCCACTGAATGTTCGTATGTACTCGGATTATTGTTTTTATTGGTCGTTTTTGTACCCAAATGGTTCTTTTGATACGTGGAAAATATTTTTGTCGTTTTGCTCCTGCATTTTGCGTACGTACTGCTTTTTCTCGTTTTTGGCTTGATTTTTTTTCCTATCGTTGCTATGCTGCTGCTTGCTGCTGCTGTGGTGCTGCTACGTTTTGTTGCCGTACATCATGCTGCACTTATGTGTGTACCTATTTCTATATCGTCACTGAATTTCCGTAGGTTTTGCGATCGCGGCATACCAGGGCACATAGTTTTCTTCTTCCTTATTTTCATATCGTTGCTATGTTGCTGCTGCCAACGCGGATTATTGTTTTTGTTGGCCGTTTTTGTACCCAAATGTTTTTTTTTATACGTAAAAAAAATATTTTGGTCGTTTTGCTCCTGCATTTTGCCTACGAACTACTTTTTCTCGTGTTTTAGCTTGGTTCTTTTCGTATTGTTGCTATGCTGCTGCTGCTGCGTTGTTGCCGTACAGCATGCGGGGGTGGGTCTATCTATAGTGAGGTACCAAAAATACTTTTCGAACGGACTCGGGGTACATACTTTTTTTCCTTCCTTCTATTCATATCGTTGCTATGCTGCTGCTGCTGCCAACGCTGTGGCGATCCGTTGCTGCTGCTGCTGCTGCTGCTGCTGCTGCTGCTGCTAGTGGTGCCGCAATATTCACTGAATGTTCGTATGTACTCGGATAATTGTGTTTCTTGGTCGTTTTGTCGTTTTGTGGCGCTGCTGCGTTGTTCCCCTACACATCATGCTGGACATGATTAGTGTGCCTATTACACTTGTGCGTGTGTACATATTTCTGTATCGTCAACGATTTTTTTTGTGGTGTTGCTGCGTTGTTGCCGTACATCATGCTGAACGTGATTTGTGTGTGTATTACACTCGTGTGTGTGTACATATTTCTGTATCGTCAATAATTACCGTACGTTTTGCGAGTGCGGCAGACCAGGGTACATAGTTTTTTTCTTCCGTCTTTTCATATCGTTGCTATGCTGCTGCTGCTGCAGCCAACGTTGAGGCGATCCGTTGCTGCTGCTGCTGCTGCTGCTGCTGCTGCTGCTGCTGCTAATGCTAATAATAATGCCGCCGCAATATTCACTGGATGTTCGCATGTACTCGGATTATTGTTTTTCTTGATCGTTTTTGTACCTAAATGGTCGTTTGGGTACCTGGAAAAAATATTTTGGTCATTTTGCAGCTGCATTTTGCGTACGTACTGCTTTTTCTCGTTTTGGGCTTCGTTCTTTCCATATCGCTGCTACGCTGCTGTGGTGCTGTTGCTGCGTTGTACATCATGCTGGTATTTGTGTGTGCATATTTTTGTTTTGCCAATGAAATTCCGTAGTTTTTGCGGTCGCGGCATACCAGGGTACATACTTTGTTTCTTCTTTTTTATCATATCTTTACTACGCCGCTACTACTGCTGCCAACGCTGCGGCGATCCATTGCTGCTTCTGCTGCTGCTAATGTTGTTAATGCTGCCGCAACCACTGCTCGAAGCCGTTGCGGCTGCTGCTGCTGCTGCTGCTGCTGATACTGCTAATGCTGGCTCAATATCCACTGATTGTTCTTATGTATTCGAATTACTGTTTTTCTTGGTCGTTTTTGCACCCAAATGGTCGTTTTGGTACGTTAAAAAAATATTTTGGCCGTTTTCCTGCTGCGTTTTACACATGTACTTGCTGCTTCTGCTGCTGCTGCTGACGTCGTATAGCAAGCGATTACGTACCGCTGTAGAGCAGTACAAATAATGAACTCCCCCCCCCCCCCCCCCTTCCCCCTCCCCCGCCATTCCCTGCACGCCACTCCCGCCCCGCGCACCCTATGTTTACTTCGACCAGGTCGGTGGCAAGTGCTACAACCGCCGCCTGACGGACTCCACCATCAAAGACGGAGACATCATCTTCAAGCGCAAGAAGACTCCCTTCCATTTCGCCTGCTCCAGGGCTTCGCGGAATTCCGAAGCAGTACGCCAAGCAGATTGTCTCCATCCAGGACGAATGAGAGGCAACAAATTGTTCCCACATTTCCCAAAATCACGATTATTTCTCCCTACACATACCCAACGGGTTCAACAGCGGACAGATCCACATTCTGGGCCTCCCGCCTCGTTACTACAGCAGCCTGGAAGACTATTTACGTATCATGTCTGATCCAAACTCCTATGCTGGCTAAATCGAAATCGCGGCCGCCCAGCAACTATGCAACATTTCCATAACCGTTGTCGTTGCCGGCACTGCTGCTTTCCCCTCTATCCCGAACCTTCCTTGAAACAACAGCCTGTGTTGTATATCATCCACATGCCATGCACTGCTCCACTCTCTCCCCGCACTGATGAAATATGTTATCCTTATTATTATTAATAGACGAATGTCATTCTTACTCTTGCGTCACCCGATCTTACGTTTCACATTACATTCACAAATAAACACGATTATTACATCCTTCACCGTTTCTTACACAAATACATTTAGTTTGGTTGGCTTTGGGTATTGCCCCAATTGCAACATAACTGCAATTGGCGTCAAAGCCCAAAGCCAACTAAAACTGCAATTGGCGTCATAGCCCAAAGCTAACCAAACTAAATGTATTTGTACAAGAAACGACGGAATACCCACTCCGAAGGAAAGCCTTGTATTTACCTATTTTTACTGACCATATTTGGTCTTATTTACTATGGTCCCCCGTACTACCTGTAGTACTGTTTGTTGTAGTCCCAGTACAAAAAAAGTCAAAAGCGATTTTTTTTTTTTTTATAAATTTTGAAATACGTCAGCTGTGAGTTCGACTGATTAAATAGTTGATACTCAACTTTGCAAGCTGCGTAATACGCCTCGTCTATGTTCCATTTTTACCTAATTTTACAATTATTGTGATAAACCGAGCGCGCGTATTCTATATGTGATTCCTTGTCAAAGATATAGGCCAGCGGCTCCCCTGGATGCTGCCCGGGTCAACAGGACAATTTTAACTAATCATTCTGCGCACTGATAACTAAAAAAAAAAAAGTGGATGGTGCGAGTCGAACCTCGGAAACGAAAATGTTATCCAGTATAAACGTATACGCTAGAACAGTGCTCGTACAATTGGCACGTCGTGTTTTTTACGCAATCTAGAACACTTTGCACGATTTCCTACAGCAGTAGAGTAGCTTGTACAGGTACGACCGCTTATTCAGCAGCACTGCTATAAAATGCCACGCGAGGAACGTACGTGTACTGATCCTCTTTCAGCTGGCTCTAGGATTTATCGGTCAGCAATGTAGGACACACCGCAATTAGAACTACTGTACTGCTGTAAGTATGTTTTGTACGAACGCTGCTGTACGAATGAGCCGAAGTACGATCATCCATATGCGCAAGGTGTGCCCACTGATGCTGCTGCAGCAGGGTTGGTTGTGGTGCTGTAGGAAGCTGGAGGTAAGCACGCTCTGTGCGCTGCTGTGGGTATTGTTCTCTAGGAGGTGGTCCGTGCTCCGTGCAACAACACAAAAAAAATGTAGGGATATTATACGTCATCCTGGGTACATACGGATAAAAAAAAATATGGCAGACGATGGAATGCCGACGGCAGGCTCCGACAAACACAACCAACCACAGCAACACTGCGCTGCGTGTGGGCGGCAGCGTTGGAACGATGGGATCTGTGCATGTTGTCTGTTGTGTACCTGGTATATGGCCGAGCTGTGTGCTCACAGCTCATGAGAGCGGGGGGGGGAGAGAAAACATAGAGCATGCGTACAGATACGTACGTACGTACAAAATAAGGCATCTCGTACTGAAACCAGGGAAATCGTCTTATCCACTCCCGCCGGAAAAAAAACTTTGGGCGCCCGCCACGTGCTTCAGAGTGCACGGATCGCACCGAGACCTCGACCAATGTGTCCGGCCGGGCTTCCTGTGTCCGAGCATTTGGTCTTGTGCCGAAAAGTGCTTTGTACGAAGAGAAGAGTTGGCTAAAGTACGAAAATTTGACAAATATACGTATACATATAGGGCCGATACGCCGATACGGAGATTTTGCGGCGTAACTTGTGCTGTTTTGCGAATTTTTAGACGCCGTGTTTTACATCGGATTCGCGCTTATCACTGGAACTCCCAAATCCGAGGTTTTTGAAAAACGAGGCGGCACGCCCATGGTCTTACCTGGAGTCCCATAGTACAGACCAATCAACGTTCAATTTTTATTTTCTTGACCGATAACAGCAACACAAAAAAAAAAGCCTGTGGAGGGTGTTCCCATAGTACACCCCATAGTACCGGAGGGATGTGACCAATCGAGAGCATTACGGAGAGTATGTGGCGGTGGAACCCATCATCCCGTCCGTCGTCCACGCTCTGTTTGCACCGCATTTGTTCCAAAAGTGGTCAACTCGAGAGGACGACCGTCTCAGCTGTAGTGCTGTAGCGCCGCCAGAGGGATGTAGGAACCGAATTGCCGGTTTGCAGTTGCACAAAGGTACAGCAGGGCTGGGTAAGCTACTGGTGATCGGGTTTTTTTTTTTTTTTATCTTCCCAGGATGGGTAATCAGCTGAGATGACGATAGAGATGGCCCTTGGCGGTCGCAGTATGTGAGCCTGCCACGTACGACAGGCAGGCGGAACTTGGTCGCCGGGCGGGGAGACTGCTCCAATGGAGCGCCATCAGCTTGCCTCCAGGACCGATACAACGGAGGAGACGTCTATACACCAGGTGCCTGTTTCTGTAGTGTCGTCTTGTTGTACATGAGTGGCGATGAATGCAGAGTATGTACGTCGAGCACTGCTGCTGCTGCTGTAGACGTTTCCTCCGACCTACCAGGTACCAGGTAGCAGTAGGTACCTGGTACTGCTGTACGGACTCTACCTCTTGGTGCGCTACTACTTGGGCAGGATCGACCCCTATTGCCTGCACCCTACAAGCTTCGCCTATTTCTCAGGTACTCGCACCTTCCCCCACAGCAGCAGCAGCAGCTGCGTGTTGTTGTAGCCATGCCTGGTACTGATGTACAGCTAGAATTTGCCACCCGGTACCGTTCTGAGCGGATAATATAGGTAGCGTGTACACATTAATATGGGTACGAAAAATTCCTTATACTTCCGTCCAGAGTGGGATGTAGAGTTACAGCCCTGTCGTACTACAGCAGTAGCATTAATAGGCGTGAGAACTGCCTGCGAGGCACCTCTTGGCCTCATCGCTACACGCTCCCGGCTGTGCACCGGTTTAGACTAGCGCAGCAGTCCATCCAACACATATCGTAGTTATTGAGCACCACACAGGTTATATATGTACCTACAGCAGCAGCACTGACAGGAGCAGTGATCGGTACCATTTTCGCGCTGTGCTTTTTGGTATGATTAGTCGAACGATGAGTGGCGTTTGAAATCATGTTGAGAGCAATGCGGAGGGGTGGTGGTACTGGCAGTACTGCTGGCACTGACGATGTAACAACTTTTGTTCGTTTTTCTCTTGGCATTCGCGCCTCTCTTTCACTCTAGAAAGAGTGCAACACCAGGCGGTATGCTGACACCAGAGAAAACAACTACAGTACGCGGCAGAAGTTTATAGCTTCAGGCTCGAATTTTTGACAAAGATAAGCTTGTGGCATTATTAATACTGGAAGTTGAGTAGGACACACCCCATCTTACATGAAGAGAAATAGAGCATGACCCGAAATAAGAAAATAAGATATGCTAAAGTGGTGTCGCACACTTGCAACATACGCGTTGTGTTTGTCGTGTGATTGTCTTGCACGCAGCCGAAAGTGGTGCCCTTGCAGCGGTGGCGACGGCGGAGAGAGACCAGGAAGAACAACACAGGCGTTGCTTGCTGAGGGAGTCAATTCACTGACGGAAGACTACAAACCAATCAGTAGTAAGCAATAGTCGTGCATGAGAGTCGGCGCAAGGACAGGCCCGCCGGGTGAGGGTGGTGAGGGTTGTACACTCAACCCCATGGCAAGACCCAAGTCCGGAACCGCACGCCGTGGTGAAAACGCCAACTGCGAAGGTGCTCGTCTTGCCGGACAGGAAAGGACACTACACCTGCCCGGCGCGGCGAGTGAGCTACGAGCGACGGAGATGGGGCAGAGGGAACTCGCCTCGCCGCCGGATTCACTTCCTGGGCGAAACACTCCACGGTGCCGTAGCTCTCAGCGCTGAACCCACACTAGTCGTCGCAGGTGTGGAGGTGGGGCGAGGGGGGGGGGGGGCAGGCGTGCACGATGGGTGAATCCCGAACGGCGACGGAGAGCAAGGGCCCATTGTGTTAACGCGAACGCCGGCGTTTTCCATGGAGAGGGTAGGGAGGAAATCTCGATTCAGGTGAGCAGCACTGGGACTAAGTAGTAGTCACCGGTACTTCTCTTCGTCGCCGTTTTTGCGCACTTGTACCAAGCTTTGAGGGTAAATTAGCAGTTTGATTTTACCCCAACGTCCACCTACTTGTTCGTGGTGACTGACGCTGCACACGACCTCTGTGAGCTATAAGCCTACCGTTGTGTCTTTTCGTGCAGTGCCAAAGCAGTAGGTAGGGTACGGCAGGTCGTGCCGTTTATGAATCAGCAGTACCGGCGATATGAGTGTAGTTTTTGTTGTACTGAGTGCCGTGTTATATGTACCGTGACTCTTGTTTCCCCTGCCACCGCCGTCGGCCGGAATGTGCATGCGCCTAGAGGTTTCCATGCGATTCAGTATCCTACTTTGCCACGGCGCCGGCAGTAGTTTGCATGTTTTAGGATTGGCGAACACCAGGTAACTGTTTTGTAAACTTCCTTGCAGAAGACTTCGCGGAAGAGACCTTTTGCCATAACCCTTCGCGGTAATGAAACAGCCCCTCCACCAGTAGGGCGGGCGCCAAGACGATGTAGACATAACACTGGAATGGGACGGGTGTCGCTATGTTCACACGTGCCGGAGGATAGCTGCACTGGTGCGAAACTGAAGGAGAACGATGTCGTCGCGGATATGGAAGCGGTTAAGAACGTCGTTGTCCCCAGTTTGGGCAACAGGGCCGGCCACCTCCAGGCGTACTGTTAAAACAGCAAGTGAATCCCAGCCCGTTTTCGTGTTTTAAAGTTTCGGATGCTCGAGTGAGGGCCTGTACAATTCCAGTAATTTTCTTGCGGCATTTGGGCTAAATGACACGTCCTTCCCGCGTTCGACGTCTCACGGGTGGTAACGCAGGCATCACGGTCACATTAACGCTAGGGAACCGCCAAGGGCTGTTTGCGCAAAAGGTGCACCCCTCAAGACCAATTGCCGCGCTTTCGTCGGTGGTGAAGGCCCCGCAAGTACCACTCGTGGCAAAGGCTTTGCTTGAATCGCTGATGTCCTTCAGGTGGAGCAGATAGTATGCAGAACATCAAACTGGCCGAGATCATTGGGGTGCAGAGGGTAGCTGTGCTGTCGTCAATGCCATCCAGATTTTCGGGGGTTTGCCGGGGGGTATGATATGGTAGTAGGAGCATAGAAAGTTCATCATAATCACTTTTGGCAGCAGCACGAAGGTGGAAGGTGCATGAAGTGCTGTGCATCCGACGAGCTTTCCCGAGGCTTTCAAGCATCCGAAGACGAACGAAAATTGGAAATTCAGTGGGGAGTGCGAGTTGTATGCGCCCGAGACGAAATGTGTCTGGCGGGCTGCAATTCTAGCCCACGATGATGGCGCACGTGGAGTGCGGGCGGCCAGAATAATACTGTGCAGATTAAGCCTTGTGGCGTACGATGCGTGCAGCGTGTGCACTGTTTTTTTGTCTCGATATGCTTCAGGAATAGATTCTGCCACCGCCTGTAGGCGACGTTTTTACGCCGTTGATATTACGAGGATGGTTGTATTCTTGTGTTGGGGGGCATTCTTTTCATTACGTATGCTTCACGTGTCTTGATTATTCCGCAAGAAATGTAGCATGCTGTCCTTGCAAACTACATCCGACACTTACGGGCGGAGCACAGCTTCTGAGAGCGGAATGCGTTTGAGATATACGCGAACAAGTTATTGGGTTCATATATTTCGGGGGGCTGTAGGAGCAGTGAGCGACGAAGAATGTTTCTGCGTGTTGCCCCCAACGAGGACTCACGAGCGTAATGGAAATACGTTTTGTTTGAGAACCTACTCGATTTAGGTGCAAGAAAAGATACGATGCGCACACCTGTAAACCCGGTGATGACTTCCCATGGGCACGTGCTTCCACCTGCACGCACTTAATAATTATTGACTTCACCCGGCCAGGCTAGCTGCTTACTCACGGTAAGTAAGTGCTCGTGGAATTATCATAGGCAAACTGAACCAGTCGCTGCAGAAAAACATCATCTGATCTATTGAAAACATCCAGAGGAAAGGCGAAAAGAAAGAAGTGTATCTAATAGATGGAGAACATCAATGTAAACGTACCCAGCATTTGTGTTGTGGACAAGTGTAAACAGACCCAAAAGCTGTAGTACTCGTCTTGTCGGCCAGTACCACCAGTAGATAGATAGAGAAAGCGAGTTTGTCTGTTACATGCCGTAGGCCGTGTGCGTTCACAGAAAACGAAGTCAAACTACAAACGAAATAGTCCCGCCCCCAAAACACCACCAAGACCATAGCAGCACTCCGACAGTGACCAACTCGAGACAATTTGTCCTGCGAAACAAGTTCCACGCGTTAGCCTACGACCGTCCGCTTCTGTAGATGTCGAGTGTGTGGAAGTCGGTCAGGCACAGCTCTCGCAATCAGTAATACAAAAACACAACTTTTTTAGTTACAGGCAGACGAAGCCTGTACCCACCGCTATAAGAAAAGAAAAAAATCGCCTATCGGCGAACAAAATCTTTTGTCGGTTTGCTCCCTCGTTTTTGGCGCTTCGCGCCAATTTAATTTAATTGCTGGCTCCAGGTAAGACCATGGGCGTGCGGCCAAACACGAAGCACACACCCTCGTCCTCGTCGCTCCACCAACCAGCAAACAGAGCTCCGCGCGCGCGACCACCGGCAAAGCCCCTTCCCCTACTGTGTTGGCGATGCCAGTTTCTGGAGATGCTAGCAACAAGGTGCCACGCACGAATCTGACCGAAAAAACAGAGGCATCGTGTCATCGAACACCTCCTCAAGGGCAGCAACCACGGGGCCCTGCAGAAGGGGGACCTTGCCCAAACAGCGGAGATGTGGAGCTGTGGTGTGAAGCAGATCTCCCGCCTGTGGAAGCGCTACCAGCTGCAGGTGTCTGATGGTGTCTCGAACGTCGACCTGCGCAACAAGCGCTTCGGAACCTCTGGGCGGAAAACTCGTCGATTTTGCGAAGCTAGACGAGGCTCTTCGCAAAGTTCCGCTGAAGAATCGCACAACGCAGAGGGCTGTTGCTGCTGAGTTGGGCATCTCTCAGCAAGTTCTCCAGAGGAACTTCGACAAGATTGGTATTCGTGCGTCAAAGAGGTTCCTGAGGCTGTTGCTCACAGATGCAGCCAAGACCCGGAGGCTGCAGTGGGCGCTGTCCTGGATCCGCTCGAGCCCTGGTGGCTCCCGCAGGTTTGCTACTATGGACAACATATACATGGTACGACGAAAAATGGTTTTATGTGAAGAAGCAGGGCCAGGTGTACTACCTCGCAGATGGCGAAGAAGCACCCATGCACAAGGTCCAACACAAATCTCACCTAAAGAAGGTGATGTTCCTTGCTGCTGTTGCGCGCCCACGCAGAAACACGGCAGAAAACCAGGCCTTCGACGGCAAAATCGCTATCGTTCTATTCACCACGCAGGTGGCAGCCCGCCGAAACTGCAGGAACAGAGCTGCGGGGACCATGGTAACGACGATGGTGGAGATAACCAAGGAAGTCTGCAAGCAGAAGCTGCTGGACGATGTCTTCCCTGCCATCAAGGCCAAGTGGCCGGGTGGTCCCGCAGAGTTTTTTTTTTCCAGCAGGACAACGCGCCGTCTCACAACATCGGCGATGACCCCGACATTGTGGCGGCGGGTACGGAGGGAGGGTGGAATATCAAGCTACTGAACCAGCCGCCCAACAGCCCTGACACAAACAACCTGGACTTGGGCTTCTTTAACTCCATCCAGTCTCTCCAGGATCAGACAACCATCAACACGGTGGGCGAACTGATCGAGGAGGTGAAGCGGGTGTTCGAGACGCAGACAGCCGATACCCTTGCCAGAGTGTGGATGACCTATCATGCCGTCCTCGAGCAAATCTTGCTGGCGAAGGGCGACAACGGGTTCAAGCTGCCGCACCTGCGCAAGGCGACCGCATCCTGTCGTGGTCAGCCGATCGAACGTGCTCTCCGTGTCAGCGACGCGACGTGGGATGCGGCACACGCTTGAGGGGGGGGGGGGGGGCGCGGCACCGGTAGGGGGTACCGGTACCAAGTGGTTTTACCACTGTTGTTCGTGTGTCGTGCTTAGCAGGAGGCGACTGATGTAGCGGTAGATGGTCGCCTTACTACTGTACCGGTGTTGTTGCGCCCGTGTCGCAACGTGCACGCGGATAGAGTTAGCGGGGAGCGTGTTGGCGCGGGTCGCCGGTGACGCGCGTGTTAATAAAAAGACCAAAAAAAAAAAATGCCTCATGGCAAAATTTTTCGGAAAAAAAAAAAATAAATAAACCGGGATGGTATCCAGGAATCCCCCGGCCACCCCGGGGATTTTTTAAACACACCCCCCCCCCCAATATGAGTTCTTAACCGTTTTCGTCTCTTTTTCCACCTGTATCGCCTATTTCGTGTGTTTCTAATACCGGCCCTATAGTTATTGTATTACGTTTCGGCCCTATGTTAAATGTCGGACTGGTATCATATCATACGTGATGCCTGGTATGATATTTTATAATTTTATGAAATACGTCAGCTGTGAGTTAGTTGATACCACTATTTCTTTTTCTTTTTCGGTTTGGTTTCTTCGTTGCTTCTCTTTCTTTATGGTGTATTTTTGGTTGCTGGCGTATGCATGTATGTTGTGTCGGCCGCACCTAGTGCGAAGGCATGGTATTCTGTAGGCTATTAATGCATTACGGTGTGTTGTCTCTGTGTCGTAGTCTGTGACCACAGAGCTCGTATCTTCCTAGGGTGAAGAATCAGCACGGCACTGGGCTTGCTGGATGTCGACGAGTAGAAGAACGGTTTAATGTGAAGAACACACACACACCATGACCGGAAACATGGAGAATTTCATAATATAAAATTATTCAGTCTGAACGGCCCTTATATTTTGGGTCGAAGTGGTAGTCAAATTATTATACGCAAGCTGCGTATAATGCGTCTCGTCTATTTGTCCTCCCCGAATCCGGAAAATTAATAATTGTTGTGTATATCCTACTACGTTACTTGATTGACAAAAAAAGTTGTCCCTACCTGTGTTGATATTCATGTAAGTAAAAAGTACGCCAAAGTACCACAGGTAGCTTCTTTCTTGTACGTTATGTACTAGTAATTGGTGGTAATGAGGCGCGGCCTCAGCAATACCTGCAGTAGTAATCTCTGCGATGCATCATGCAAAACATTTGTGCTGAACCAACACGAACGAACATCTAGTGCTGCTGAACCTACTACCTATACGCCGTCGGTGGTGAATCTCATAACCGTAAATATTCTTGGCATCATATCCTGCTCTTGAAAAACACAGACAGCACAGCAGTACGGACACACCTGTAACAAATACCAGATACTGGATTTTGTCGTGTGTATCCGAAATCCGGCACAATAATTTGAACACGAAAAATATGTACTGCTGTGTGACCACATAACTTATTACTTGTATTCGTATCGTATCTCTCGTAAATTCAAGAATGGGCACGGAATCTGAGTGGTTGTGCTGGATGTCGACGGGTGGAAAGAACAAGAAGACAAATAAACACACACCTGATATACCTGGTATTTTTTTCTTTTTCTGTTTTTCCAACAGCAAGTAGTGTTTTCTGGTTGAAATTCTGTTCGTAGAGTCCAAGCCTGGATGCCCTGACCACCACGTGGTCTGATGAGTTGCTTTATAGTCGCTGTATTAGAGGACAGATTAGGGGAGAGAGAGCGGAGCCTAGCTCGTAGCTCGGAGCAGAGAACGGAGTGCTCAAACTCTCCTCGTGAACACACCACATAATTCATAATAACGCCTGCGAAGATATACGCAACCCTCTACAACTTGTAACCGTCGCTGCTGGAACGATCCAAACGAACACCCTCCCTGGCTCTTCACAGCAGTGACGAGATCGAAAAGACATTCAAGACTTGCTAGGACCTAAGAACAGCCAACGACAGTCCCGCAGGTGGAAACCCGGCCACCGGGTCAAAACCCCCTGTATAACACATATACTCCAAACCATTGCAGTTGAAACAACGGCCGCATTCCAAACGATGACCATGGCCAGAAAATAAAACGCCAAGCGGTGCCCTATTCCCCCATGCCCCTCAAAGTAGCGCAGGGTTGGCGACCTGACAAATTATTCCTCGCATCACTCAAACATGGTACTCATCGAATAATGCTCATACCCCTCACTCACCCTCCAAAGGCAGATTCAACAAGAACCTACGAAGAGACTTAAAAGGGGTCGCAGCAAGGGATTTCGTCAAAATATCCGCGTGCTGCTCTTCCGAAGCTACGAACTGAATGTCGATCTTCTTAGCACGAAGTAGCTCTCTGACAAAATGAAAACGCACGTCGATATGCTTACTCCGAGCAGAACTAAGAGGGTTTTCAGCCAACGCTATGGCCCCCTGGTTATCCTCGAAAACCCGGACACATGATCCGCTTAGCTCTGGACAGATAAACGACAACACCGCGCCCGTAAACAAAGCTTCCTTCACCCCTTCACCCAGGGCGACATACTCTGCTTCTGCTGTCGACAACGTAACACACCTCTGCGTGCTACTTGCCCAACTGACGGCCGCACCCCCTAGGGTAATTACCGTCCCCGATACCGAGCGCCTATCGTTCGACTTATCCGCATAATCAGCATCACTATACGCAGTCAAATCCAAACCCGAGCCCCGTACAAAAGTCAATCCCATAAACCTGGTCCCGTGGAGGTAAGCCATAATCTTCAAAACTGCCTTCGAGTGCCTCTCCGTTGGATTGTGGGAGTGGCGTGCCACAGCACGCACAGCGTTCGAGATGTCCGGCCTCGTCATGGTCGACAGCCACATCAAGCTCCCCACAGCCTCTCTGTACGGCCAGTCTCCTCCAAGTTCGCCCTCCTCTCTTGGACTTAGTTCCACACCGGGGGTCGCGGGGATCTCAGAGGATGAGTTAACACCAAAACGATTCAGCATGCTCTCAATGAACGCCTTCTGCGTAATCTCCAATATCCCCAGTTCCCAGTCGCGTTTGAAAGCACAACCAGTGTACCAAGTCAGTTCGCCGAGGTTATTCGTGGGAAATTTCATAGCTAGCGCGGCATGGAAATCTCTACATGTCTCATCCGATCCTGCGATCACGATGGCATCTGCATGAACGGCCATGATCAGTTCTACCTTGCCGTCCACAACCATGCGAAACACACACGGGTCAGACCTACACTGCTCCATTCCGTACTCTACCACGGTCTCTACCAATAATCCGGCCCACTGCCGTCCGTTCTGCTTTAGACCATACAGTGATCTGTTTGGGCGGACGATCTTTCCTGACATGTCACCACACCCACCGGGCAGTTTCATGTATATCTCGGCGTCGAGTTTCGCGCGAACAAAAGCTTGTGCGACGTCTAGATGAAAAATCTTTGAACCATGTTTGTTTGCAACAGCCGCCAGAATTTTAGCTGACGCTGACGAGGGAGTTGGTGCAAACGTTTGAAAATAATCTACATCCTGCACCTGGCTAAAACCCTTAGCTACAAGTCTGGCCTTTGTCTTTACTATCAAGCCATCCTTACCCGTCTTGTAAGTAAACACCCACTTCGCACCTACAGGTTTCTGCCCTTTTGGCGGTGTCGCGACTTCGTACGTACCGGTCGTTTTGTGACCGTCCAAGTCAATTTTCATGGCCTCGTGCCACGCCGCTTTGTATTGAGAACGCACTACATCTGCTACGGACTGTGGGGGCGGTTCTACGTCTTCCGGGAAACCACTCGGGATGCACACGCTCAACTCCCCCGTGTTCTCCACAGCAGGTCCTCCGGCCATCAAAGCCACTGCGTCCTCCGTCGTCCAAGACGTACGATCCAGCATACTCCCAGGCTTCGTGCACGACTCGTACGCTGCCGCAAGCAGCGCGTCTGCGGCTCCTTCATCCTTCCTTACCTGGTGCACTTCAGGTTCACCCTCCAGGCGTTGGCTTTGACCCCGGGTCCGGCCCCGTACTGTCGGGGAGAGCCGGCCCCAGCTGCTGAGCTCGTGTGCTGTCCTCCCCGACAGGACCGCGGGGGGATCCTCACCGTTCCCTTGGACGGGTGTCGGAGGCTGACGCTGCGTCCGGGTCGCTTCCGGCCCTCCCTGCGGGGGCCGAGGAGGCGTCCATGGCGCCCGCTTGAGACGAATCCATCGTCTCGGCTCTTTCGGCCCTCCCTGCCGGGACCGAAGAGGCATCCACGGCGCCCCCTTGAGACGAACCCATCGTCTCGGCTGTTTCGGCCCTCCCTGCCGGAACCGAGGAGGCGTCCACGGCGCCCCCTTGAGACGAACGCATCGTTTTGGGTGTTTCGCCGCCGGCCTCGCCGGCGGCAGGTACCTGCTGTGCGCGCTCTAGCATAAACGCGTCCCGGTCGAAACCCCACGTCACGTCGAGGTCGTTCAAGTGAGCCAGACCGTCGTCCAGCTCATCCACCACCCCCCCCCCCACCACCTCGATCCAACGTGCCCACGTCGTCTGCCTCTGACCCCCCCTTTTCCGTAGACAGGGAGTCATTCGCCTCGGCAGGTACAGGTGGTGTAGGCGACACGCGTTGCCAGATGACATTGCGCGTGATCAGCACAGTGCGTTTCTTTGTCAGCGCTCGTACTGAGTCTCGGGGGTTGTTTGTTGCAGGGCCAAGGTAAAAACACTCTTGTGCTTTCGCCTGTGACTTGTTTTTCCTCTTCACCTTGCAGTAGCCAGGTTTGAGGAAGGGCAGTAGTACTACCGGGGGGGGGCTACCATGCCACATCTCATGCGGCGACTTTCTCTGCGGGTTGGCTGTTGTTGCTGTGCGGTTCAAGGCGTCACACGCCCAGTGCGACGCTTCCGCCCACAACGACGTCGTGGCCGGTAGTTTCGCGCCAGGAAAAAGCTCTCTTTCGATGAGGGGCAGACATCAGCAGCGTGCCCCAGCCCGTTGCATCGACTGCATCGATCCATGGACGTGGGACAGGCATCGGCAGAGTGCCCGCGTCCCTGGCATCGACTGCATAGCTTCGCCGTGCACTCGCTCCTCCAATGGCCCTTCTTGCCACACCTATGACACTTGCCCATTGAAGTACTTCCGCTGGCGGCTTTGGCGTTGCTGCCATTGCCACCAGCAGCCGCGGCCGAGCCACCACCGTCCTCGTTGGTGCCTCTACCGCGTCATCCGTGACCCCGTCGTCCACCTTTTTTTCTGCCATTCCCTCCACCTTTCCCGCGACCCCCGCTACCACCGCCGCCGGCGGCGTACATCGCATGGCCTGCGTGGCCAGCGTTGGACCCCTTCTTCCTGTTTCCAGAAAATCGGTAATGCCGTTCTCGAACAGCCTTGATGATGTCATCTCGGCCGATGCTGTCACGTGATGCCAGGTTCCGAACCTCCACTTCGTATTCGGCAGGCAGAGCGTCAATAAAGATGGTGTACAGCATGTGGTCGTCTACTGACATTCCTGCTGTTCGCATTTCCGCGGCAAGATCCTCGATCCTGCCCATCTCCTCGAGCGGGTTGCTCCCCGGCGCCATCTTAAAACTGTTAAAGCGTCGGGAGAGGTCTGATTTCGCCCCCGTCGTCTGAGGGCCGTACCATGCAAGGACAGCGTCCGACGCTTGCCTCGGCGAGGTACACCGGTGCAAAAATGCTTTTGTCACTCTTGCTCTTGAGGGCCGTCGACAGGAAATTCCATGCCAGTGTATGCCTGTGCACACTTTCGCGGCTAAACCCCCTAGCTACAAGAATCGAGTTATCGGTGTCTAATTCCCCTACGAGAATGTACTGTGGTGGATCCGACACGAAAGCAGACAAGAAACCAACTCCTTTGGCGTAACACCGAGTGTCTCTTGTCCAGGGGTTGAACTCATATTTTAGCCCACTAAACGATGGCACAGGAGTGTGTTTGAAGGCCAAATGGCGCGATAGAGGCAGATCAAATCCACCACCCAACTCACCGCCAGGGTATGCACCCCATCCTCCTGTCCTCCCATGCTGGTCTGGATGACCCCTCGGTGGGCCAACCTCGACAGGCAACGCAGTTCCTCCGCGTCCAGTTGCTCCCGAATCTGGCGAGTCGCCCTCACGCAAATTTGTCTCTTGTTCTGCTGCAATCTCTCTTACAGCAGTGGGTACTGCCCCTTGTGGGCTCTCCCCTACAGCAGCGCTACCCTCAGCGCTGCCGGAGTCCGATCGACCAATGACTGCTTCAACAGCAGCAGTAGTCTTTCGTACTTCAGCAGTGGGTACTGCCCCTCTTGGCCTTTCTCCTACAGCAGTGGTTTGCTGGACTTTCTCCTACAGCAACGCTGCCTTCAGCGCTGCCTGGCTCCGATCGACCGTTGTTCCTCGTGAACTCGGCCATCATTTCCCTCATGGCGTTCAGCATCGACGCCTCGCTGTTCTCCATCGCCAGTTCGATCTCGCGTCGCAGCATTTCAACGTCACTTGGAGAGTCGCGCTCTTCTTGAGCCGATCCCTTCGAGGGCATCGTGGGCTTCTGGTGCCAGACCTCAAACGTTCAAATACACTAGTGTGTTCGTAGAGTCCAAGCCTGGATGCCCTGACCACCACGTGGCCCGATGAGTTGCTTTATAGTCGTTGTATTAGAGGACAGAAGAGGGGAGAGAGAGCGGAGCCTAGCTCGTAGCTCGGAGCAGAGAACGGAGTGCTCAAACTCTCCTCGTGAACACACTACATAATTCATAATAACGCCTGCGAAGATATACGCAACCCTCTACAACTTGTAACCGTGGCTGCTGGAACGATCCAAACGAACAAATTCGGCATAATTTGAACACGAAAAATCTGCATCTGAAATTATTTGTCCAACAGAAGGCGCTTCTTTCTCGTAGCAGGTGCCACTACTTGCTTGTACTGACGTACGACATCTGCAGCAGCAGTGTTTCTCCAGCAACAAAAACAGCAGCAGCAGTAGCAGTGGGACGCACGATGCCAGGGTCAGCGTCGCTGTACGCTCGGCGGCTCGGCTTGTCAATCTAACCCTTGAACCCTTTGTACACATCTACAGCAGCAGTGTTTCTCCAGCAACAATACAGCAGCAGCAGTAGCAGTAGGACACACGACGCCAGGATCAGCGTCGCTGTACGCTCGGCTTGTCAATCTAAACCCTTGAACCCTTTGTACACGTACTCGATTTTGTCCTGTGTTGGTTTTGAACTCGAAATTCGGCATAATAATTTCAAGACGAAAAATCTGCACTCGACATGCTCTGTCCAAGAGAGAACTTCTCGTAGCAGGTAGCAGGTGCCACCGCTACTACTGATGTACGACATCTACAGCAGAGCTTCTCCAGCAGCAAAACAGCAGCAGCAGTAGGACACACGAGGCCAGGTCAGCGTCGCTGTACGCTCGGCTTGTGTGTGAACCCTTCGTACATGTGTTTCCTGGTCCCGAACTCATAATTTGAAGACGAAAAATCTACATTCTGACGCGTGTCCAGCAGAGCTTCTAGCAGTGCCACCACTACTACTACTGCTGTACAACGACTATACAGCAGATACTCTCCTTCTTCTCCGTCCCCTCATCAGCAGGAGGGTGGGCCTGCAACATGTCTCGGGGACATGGCCCGAACGCTCGTTTGTTAAGATACCAGGTATTGTCTTGTATGAGATTGAAGCCCGGTAACTACCCGGGTTCAGTCACTGGGAACGTATTTGTAGTACTTGGAAGGCGTATCTTAGATGGAAAACCAGGGGTTTTCAAGAGGAGCACGAGCTTGGTCTCAGTCTCCGCGTGCACGAAAGGAATAAAATTGCTCTTCGTCTATAGCTAAGCAAACAACACATGTGAGTACAAGGTTTACCGACTTAGAAGGCAGACCTGTTCAGGGATACGAAGTGCTCCGCAAGCGTTGACCTTAACAAGTGGCGTCTTCGGCTTGGGACTTTCCGCTTTTTTGTCGGTTTCGGTTGTTTGTCACTGTTTTTTTTTTTGTTTGCTTTCCTATTGATGTTGAGTAAGTTTGTTCCGGCCACTGCACGATGGAGACTCAAGAGGTGGAAGGGTCTGCTTCCCCTCACGGTGGCCGAGCCACTGAGGCCCAGGGCCCCTCAGTGCCCCACCGCCCAAGGCCCGTCGATGTGGATCGAGTGCCTTGTACAACAGACCAACAAGTGGAGCACGAGTCTAGGCAGGAGCTCCATCAGAACGACGTGGATCGAGTGCCTTGTACAACAGACCATGAGGAGAAAGAGCTTCGACCGGAGCCCCCTGACGGGGCCCGAGCAGCCTCCGCCAGACGGACCTCATCCAAGACCCCTTCTGTGCCTCGCTCGGCTGAGCGAGCTCTGCCGCCCAAGACAACTGGACGCTCCTTCCTGGACTTTGGGGGATGAATTTTTGTCTGCCCGATATGTTTCTGGTGTGTTTTCTTTTTTTTTGGACTGGGTTGGGTATGTGTTTTTGCGCATTCTGTCCTGCCTACCCCCCCCGCCCAGCGTTGGGACTGGTCTGGGCACTCGGCCGCTCAATTGCGGCCCAGGACGCGCTTTCAGAGTTGTGTACTGGGTTTTGATGGTTCTTGTCGTCTTCCGTGTTATTTTTCTTTTCGTTCCCGTACGCACTTTTCGCTTTTCCGTGCATCTTCCTCGCCCCCCCCCCGTGCGGGCGGTATGGCGATGGCTTTCATCGACGATTTCTTCCTGCCACTTAAGGCTAGGTCTTCCCTTTATTTTTTTACGTACCTTGCCGGCTTTGTTGCCTCGCAGTTCAGAGGTGTGGGAGTGGGTTTTGAGCAGCCGCATCTTCGACTCATGTTCTAGTTCGTGGAATTGGGGTTTCCACGAATTTCCCATAATTCTGCATATACGGCCCATCAGAGTGTGCTAGTGTTAAGGTATTGTCTTGTATGAGATTGAAAGCCCGGTAACTACCTGGGTTCAGTCACTGGGAACGTATTTATAGTACTTGGAAGGCGTATCTTAGATGGAAAACCAGGGGTTTTCCAGAGGAGCACGAGCTTGGTCTCAGTCTCCGCGTGCACGAAAGGAATAAAACTGCTCTTAACTTCTTCTATAGCTAAGCAAACAACACATGTGGGTACAATGTTTACCGACTTAGAAGGCAGATCTGTCCAGGGATACAAAGTGTCCCGCAACCGTTGAACTTAACACGTCGCTGTGGACAGGCACAGTCTGCCTACGAGTACTGGGTTTCAAGCAAAAACCGTTATAATGTGTTGTTGGTTCTGTGTTTTTTCAACATGGCCCAGCACCAACATGTGCCTACACACGTTGCCACGCCTAGCTCGAGCTACTGAGAACGACTTACCACCGCACCAGCACCAGGAGGTCTCTTTTGTGTGTGCGCGCCCACAGAGCCCGCCGGGGCTGGAATTGGTGCGGTGTGCGTCGAGGGCGGTGGTCAAACGTTGCCCAAAAAAATGTTGAATCACACACACCCGCACACTCACACACATACAGAAAAACTTAAAACAAGGCACCCTACGCAAGCCGCTATGAAGAGGCTTTTTTATCTTGGAAGGAAAATTCCAAGAAAAAAAAGGCTCGCACGCTCTGCGCGCTTCGCGCGCCTTATTATAAGCAAGAAGATGGAAATAGGTCATCTATCTGTGAGTTCGACTGATAAATAATTGAATACCTGGTAGTTGATACCCAATTTAGCAAGCTGGGTAATACGCCTACTACTATTATATACGTATTTCATTGATAGATGGGAGTTGTGCACAATTTATTATAACACATGTCTTTATATAGGAATTACTATTGAAGCTTGGTACAACTCGAAATTTCTTGATTAATTTCGTAATTCGTGGTGGAAATGGATGGGAACAGACGACCACGAATGTTTCTTGTAGGTTGTAGGGGAAGAGGCAAGTTAGGTCCGCCGGAAGCGGTGCCACGACGGGACGGAACGATAATTTCCTGCGGGAGAGATTTTATCGGCGGGACGGGACGGTAATTTTTCGATGTCACGGCGGGACGGGACGGTAATTTGTCGGTGTCACGGCGGGACGGGACGGTAATTTTTTGGTGCCACGGCGGGACGGGATGGTAATTGTTCGGTGTCACGGCGGGACGGGACGGTAATGTCCAACGGGAGAGATTTTATAGGCGGGACGGGACGGTAAGTGACGACGGTCAGAGATTTTGTCGGCGGGACGGGACGGGACGGGACGGCGGCACCATTTTGACGGCGGTTTTACCGTCCCGTCCCGCCGTTACCGCCGTTACCATCCCGCCGAAATTACCGTGATAAGCTTTGCTTTTATGTACGTCAGCTGGGAGTCTCCCCGAATTCGGAAAATAAATAATTATCTATACAACTCTCCCCGACCTTCGACCGTCGAAGTAAGGACCGCTTTGTATCCCATAAATATGTGCTTATTATTACTGCATACCTGGTACCTGGTACGTGATTTTCAAATTTTTGAGTACGTACGTAACCGCTGTCCGGTGGGCCAGCGTTATGGTATCCCCTCTCCCCTGTTGCAGCGTTATATTCCCCTCTCCCCTGTTGCGGCGTTCTGGTTTGTAGCAGTCGTCCCCTCATCATACATGGCAGGCGTTGTCGCCTGCTTTTCTGATGAGTGCCTCGCCCCTTCGTTCAGAAGACATCTGGCGAGGCAAACCGCAACTAATACAAGAGCTTATACCATCCTCAAGCACCTCGTGTGAGTGACCAGAGCAGAGCCAAAGGCATCAACCTGCTAGCAGTAGTCGGTCCCTATGTCCATACCGCCTTACACTTAACACTGGCGTCGTCGACTAGACGCTTTTGGTATCTGGTCGAGGTCTGATTTTTTTTCCCCCCGGACAATCTGGCTTTTCGCTCTTGTAGTCTGTTTTTTTCGGCTTCTTGCTGTTTATTTGATGTCTTCTCCTTTTGGTGATTGCGTTCGAGAGTATGATATCCGCCGCTTCCCCAGCGCGTCGGGCGGTGAGACTGATGCAACAGCCGCTATAGGTTCACGCGCTGTTGGCCCGCGCGACGCAGGGGACTTTTCGTATTCTCCCGGTCTGCCTATTTTCTTGCTTGTTGACAACTCGAGCACCTGTGTCACTGCTACTAATTTTTGCCGTGCCACAGCCCCTCTGTCACTGCTTGCAACAGGTAGACCCTCGTTCCTTTCGTCCATGCTTGTCGCTGATTCGACCCTGCAGCCTGCTGCCAGGCCGGACGCAGCGACAAGCGCGCTGGCCCCAGAACGGTACTCCGGGCAGCCGGTTCCGTTCTGGGCGCAGCAGTATAGTCGGCCGAGCCTCTCTCGGGTATATGATGTCCGTCACGCCAAAAATCCGAGTAATGTTTTTCGTGATCGGCTCGCCCCCCCCCCTTCTTTCCATGCCCTGCATACAGCGCCTTTTATTTTAGTACGAACACGGATAGTTTCGATGCGCGTTTATCTGTTAGTGAGGTGGGACCCGAGGACATTCGGTCCTCGTGCTTACCTCTTCCTCTGCTCATGGCACCCGAGCCCGGCACAGTTGTTCCCCCTGTACCCACGCTTGGCCCTCGTACCCGCTCACAGACAAGACGCGCTGCCGCGCTTTTGCAGTCACACAACACGCACCCCTCAGGCGACTGCTTGCCGCCTGACTCGTCTCACATCGACCGTTCCGTTCGTTGTGAGGCTGATGCGAGTCTCCCTGAACCTTCGTCCGCGCGAGATGTACGACGTGCCCGACGCGCAGCTCGTGCGTCAGCACCAGCTCCGCCTACTAACAGATTATTTTTTGTTGTGCCTGAAGAACAACTTGATTTCACTATGCCCTCGTATGGCGATCTTTCCGTTGCGCCTATTAGCAGTTATAATAGTGGAGTTGTTGATCCTGCTCTAGACGTCCTAGACGTTCAGCCAGCAACCGTTGTGCCGCCGTATAGCAGTGATCATCTTCATGCCACAGCAGACAGCGACATTTTTGATGCAACAGCAGGACTTTCAGCTTTTATTCCTGGCCCTTCGTGTAGTCATTTTCATATTGCACCAAGTATCGATTTGTTTGGCACCGTTTCCCCTGCACGACACGTCCATCAAACCGCAGACGTGTCGTCGTACAGCAGTGCTTTTTTTCATTCCACAGCGGACAGCAATACTTTTGATACGGCAGCAGGTCTCTCAGCTTTTACCCCTGACCCACCGTCCAGCCATTTTCGTGTTGCACCGGATATCGATTTTTTTAGTGCAGTTTTCCCTGCGTCACACGTCCATCAAACCGAAGACGTGCCGTCGTACAGCAGTGATTTTTTTCATGTTTCCCCTGCACGACACGTCCATCAAACCGCAGACGTGCCGTCGTACAGCAGCGATTTTTTTCGTGCCACAGCAAATCGCGATAATTTTGATACGGCAACAGGACTCTCAGCTTTTCCTCCTGACCCACCGTTCAGCCATTTTCGTGTTGCGACGGATATCGATTTTTTGAGTGCAGTTCCACCTGCATTACACGTCAATCAAATCGCAGACGTGCCGCCCTACAGCAGTGATTATTTTCATACCACAGCAGACAGCGACATTTTTGGTACGACAGCGGGACTCTCAGCTTTTATTCCTGACCTGCCGTGCAGTCATTTTCATGTTGCACTGAGTACCGATTTTTTTGCTGCCAATTGTTTTGTTACTACCGGCGGTCGAAGGGAGCGTAGAAACCGGTCGGGCTCCTTGTTTGTGCCTAGCGCCGGGTCCTGGCCTTACGTGCCGATAGCAGCGGACAGCGAGAATGTTCGATTCGAGGTAGCAACTACGTACGAGTCTGTAGATCCTCGTTTTTCGCCTCCCGAGCTTTTGCCAGTGCCCAGCGAGCACGGCCTCTTGATATCCCTCGCTGACGTACGCGCGCATTTTATCCCCCTGCGTTCTATCCGTGACGCTTGGGATCTGCCCTACGTACCCCTGCTCGACCGGGAGCACGACAATCTGGGGAATTCCAGTGTGCCGACCATATTATTTTCACCCGCACAAGTGGCTTCGTCATCCATTGCGACCTTAGATTTATCGAGTGACATGGGTTATATTTCGACGCGCGGCGATTTTCCTACGGTTGATTGGTTGGTTTCAGCTACACGTATTCCCCTGTTTCACGCCTCGGGGCCGGCCCCCCCGACTGTCGTTCGCATATTCCCTGCTCACCGGGTATTTACGACCACAGTACTGGCGTGCCCTTTTTCCGACGACGGTATATCCGTTTTCGGTTTGCCACCCACTGTTTACGACTTGAACGCAGCTACGCCCTCGGCGCCAAAATGCGCCCCTTCTTACCCAGACGAGATACGACGAGGTGATCTGAGAGAACAGATCCCGCGTGCCGCCCGGGCCGTGCTGACAACACCATTTGCTGTGGACGCACTTCAAATGCCTCCCGCCTACATGACGGATGTCTCGCCCCCCGGTCAAGGTGGACCGGTCGGGAGCCCCCCACCCCTCCCCGAAATGTCTCGGGGACGACAGACACGACCGGTCCAGGCGAATGCGCCTCCCACCCCGGCCTCGATAACGAGGCCCTGGCAAGGCAAGAAGCAGGATGGGACCAGTCCCCCAAAGAAAGAGAGACCCCCAACTACTTTGCAGGGGATGTGTCTGACACACCCCCCGCTCCTTCTCGCGCGACAGTGAATACCGCCGCGTTCGATCCTACCCAAGAGTACTGCACGCGCGACATAGTGTTCTTCTGGCAGCCCCCCTCATGCTTCTCGCAATGGACGCCTTCCCGTTTTACGGTCGAAGGCATCTCTTATTCCTGCGGCGAACAGTTCTTCGCCGCCGAAAAGAGCCGCCTCTTCGGAGACCACCAGACCCTACAACACATCATGCGCGTGTCTGACCCCTGCCTGCACAAGTAATACGGACGCAAAGTCCGTAACTTCGATCTCGCCGTGTGGGAACGCGAGCGAGAAAATATCGTGCTTGTCGGCTCTTACGCCAAGTTCGCTCAAAACCCAGCCATGCGAACCCACCTCTTGGACACAGGCGACAGACTTCTCGCGGAAGCTAGCCCTTACGACCTCATATGGGGCATCGGATACAGGGCTGACGCTATTCCGGCACGCCAGCCGCCCCTGTGGCGCGGCTTAAATTTGCTGGGCAAGACCCTGCAAACCGTGCGACGTCTCTTCCGTGACCGCGCGCCGCCACCGAAGCGCCCCCAACAATTGCCTCCTCAAGACACTTCGCCCTCGAGTAGAGACCGCATCTTCGAAGTCGACCCTTCGACGCGGCAGCAACTGTGCCCAAGAGACACACCTGCAGCCGTCTCCCCGTCGGGGTACCCCGACTCCCCCACAACCGTGCCATCAGACCACGGCGGCGATGTTCTCGAAGTAATGTCCGCCGCCCGATCCGGTCAGCATCCCCCCTTGCTCGCTGAGCAAGGGCCTTGTCTTGTTGCTGGTGTCGTAGCCATGGACGACTCTTCCTTTACCACCAAAATCAAGATCCACAGTGGCCTAGCTGCTCTGCGGCTTGGATGTGTCGCCCTTTAGGATACAGGCTCGCCGCAGACTTTCCTTAACACCCGCGCGTTCGATAGCATGAAACACGTGGGTGCTGCCTCTGCCACTTGCGAACGACACACTCCTCCCAGGTCATGGGGCGGCTTGGGTAAGTCTCCGCCTCTTGAGACCACGTGACACGCAGTCACTGAAAGGGACGGCGAACTACGTTCTTGACGACAACGACTTATTGTGGAGCGCGCCTCGGGGGGAGGCACCGAAGTTGGCCATTCCGAGAGCATTAGTGCCAGGGGTGCTGGCACTCGTACACAGTACCTACGGCCACCCGGGAGTTGCGCGGACCCTGCTGCTGATTAAGGGCAAGTACGGATGGCCGACAGTAGCCCAGGACGTCAGGGAGTACGTACTGTCGTGCGGTTGCAGGAGGAGAAAAAGGGCCCGGAGCCAACACGTGGCCGTGATGCCTGCTCGGTTATTGTGGCCTTGGGAAGTGGACCTCCAGGACATGAAGCAGGTATCCAGCGCAGGGAATAGGTACCTGCTGGTAGTGGTCGATCGGGCCAGCCGGTTCCTGTTTGCGTACCCGCTGGAATCTAAGGATTCGGTGGGAGTGGCGAGGAAACTCCTGGAGCTGTTGCTCACGTTTGGCGTGCCGCTGTCGATTAGGAGCGATGCCGGGGGGGAGTTCACCGCTAAGGTGGTCGCCCACCTGTGCCAGTGGCTCAGGGTGGAGCTGGATCATGGTCCTGCTGACCACCCTCGTAGTCAAAGAGCCATGGAAACGATGGGGGGGGTGGCTTCAGGAGGTCTTGGCGGAGCTTTGCAAATGTTGGCCGGCAAGGTGGGACGATTATGTAAGCGCGGCTTGCTGGATTCAAAGGACTACGCCGGACCCGCGTCTCCCGTCAGGTGGGACGCCCTCCAAGATTCTGTTTGGTCGTGGTGCCCGCACAAACTTGGATGCTCTTACTCCTGCGCTGGACGGTGAAACTTTCCGCACTGGGCTCGACAATTTCGTAGCGGAGAGACACCAGACGTTCATGGAACTGCGGGCAATGTTCAAGAAGCGTCAGGAGGACAAGAACAAGCGACGCGTACGCCACAATGCGGCCAGTAGGCGACACTCTCCAGGCGTAGGGGCGCGAGTGGGAGACCTGATGCTAACAGCAAGATGGCGCGGGAGGGCACTCACGTCAAGCTAGCACATCAACACTGGACGGGGCCGTGGCGGGTGACGGCTATTGCACAGCCGGGTATCAGCTACCAGGCGACAATGAGCGGCCGCCGGACCCGGAGGAGAACGGTTTCGGCTGCCAACATTAAGGAATTTCACGTGCGGCCGGAGCATCTGCGCCATGCCTTCGAGGACGAATTCGCGCATCTGGCATGGGGCGCGGACTTGGGGTTGGCAGACACCTCGACGGTGGCGGTGCCGCTCTATACCCTGACCGACCGGCGAGCCATGGAGAGCACGGGGACCGGGTGGGAATGGCAGTACCGAGGTTGATACCAAAGTGGGGTGGCGTCAGAGTGGCTACCTGAACAGGAAGTAAGGGACAGCTTCACCCCTCTGCAACTCGACGTCTTCCATGCCCTCTGGGAAGTGTACAAGGGAAAGGATTGCCGCCCCCGGCCGCCGGAACCACTACCGAAAGAAGAGCGTGACCAGGGGCTGCGAACGAGAGCGCTGCAGGACTTTCCGACGGGGACGCAGGTCAGGCGGTCGTTTCCTGCAGTTGATGGGGTGAGTCGAACGGCGGTAGGAAAGGTGTACGACTTTGGGGAGCCGTATTGGCGAGCGAGATGCCCTGACGGAGATTGGGAGGAGCTTAACCGCAGCGAAGTGACTCGCGGGGTCGAGGAACACCGGAGCGCCGCGGGCCAGAGATGACCCCCGTCAGTAACAGGCGGGGAACGGAAGCGGTGAGCCGATTAGCATGGGGGGGAGAAGAAGCATTCGGCTGCTGGGGGGGCCCGTTTTGCTCCGGCGCATGCCGCGTTGGGCAGGGGGGATGTTTCAGCGCCGACAGTGCTTCGAGGAGGATAATACAACGCGAGACAGCTGTTCTGATCAGTGTCACGCGTCGGGTCTATTCGATAGGCAGAGGGCAAGCTTTGGTTAGCATCCTCTGGGCGGATCTTGTAGGGGCAAGGAAGATCCCCGGTGTGGGAATGTCTTCGGTCTCGGGTACAGAGCCAGTAACGAGGTTCCGGGACCACCCGGTGTTTACTCGACACCACTAAGTGAAGAAAGAAAGTCAAAGCCAAGTGATCTGTGATACTTGTCCTTTCGACCCCCAGCCCCTTGGGCCCTGCCTTGCCCGTCGTGCCCGTCATCGTGTCTGTGGTGCTTCGTTTATTGTTCACGCTGGCTGCTTGCATCTACCGCTTTGCATCGATCCACGTTCTGCATGACCTGATCATTACTGCTTGAAGGCACTTCCTCGAACTCCCAAACAACAGGTGAGCCGGCCTCAGAGATCTAACGAGCGCAGGTCCTTTTTAGGGCCTGAGAGCTGTACCCCGCTGCAACAGGTCAACCGATGGTACCGCGTGCATGTAGTAGTGTAGTGTCCACCACAAAAACGAGTAGTACTCAGTTCCCGCCGACTACTATCCATATTACTCTTTCCTTCGAGCAATACGCTAATAACCCGTGGCTCCCGTTTCCGCCAAGAACAGCTACGCGGGTATAACCTGTGACTCCCATTTCACTTTGCGACGCCCCCGGGATTTCACGTTACCCACATCCCGAAGGGCAACCTTGTATATATATATATTGTAGAGCAGGGCAAGGGTTGCCCTGCTGTTCCCTAGGTGTAACCATATAATAAAAGGTTGGACGGAGGTATGGAAATTCTCTCGCGACGTAGATACTTACTACGTAGAATATTACTTGTTTGAAAATGCTGCTGTTGCCGCTATTTCGAAGCAAAAAGCCAAAACATAATATCACAGTCGCATCGCGCAGATTGCGATGACCTCGACGTGTCGCGAACACACCCGTATCAAATAAAACGCCGCAGTAAAGTCCAAGATGACAAAAGGTATACAAGTAGACTTTTCGCCGATGATAGTTACGTACATGCACCCCGTGAACAACACTCTGTCGACCAAACAGATAATATAAATGTAGCTGCACAGAACTCGAAGGGCTGGATGCGCCGTGCAGCATTTCTGCCAAATGCGTTCTAGCAAAAAGAGGGAAAGAAGAAGGCAGGCAGTCCTAATCGAGAAGCAATATCACACGAAAAATGAAAACGTTTCAACACACATGTGAAGAACACGTGAGACGCACAAGGCGGCGGTACGTCGGACTCGAGTCGGCAGGGCACAGCTGCGCTCCCCACAGCGTAGTGTCCAGGACTTCGGTAAGGCGGAGGCATGATCGGCCCTTGTCTAGTTGCCTCGATTATCTCCGAGTTCTTGGCTTGCGCGCTCATGGTAGCTAGCACTACTGTATGCTGTCGTTTGTGCCTGGGGAACAGGCAAGGTCATAGACTTTCGGAGGTAGACATACATATGCTGGCAGCCATGATACCAGTCATTGTCGACCCCGAGTATACAATCGTCCTTCAACCACCGCCCTCTGGAACGCAACTGGGTCACGATTTGGTTTGGAATGGAGTAGATGACAGCTACGAAGCAGTGCTCATCGCCTATCATCAAAATGGGTGACGGTGCCGGCGGCTCTCCGGCACCCTCGTAGATGTCTACACGTGCAGACGCGAAGAAAACACGATCTGGGGCGTTGTCCGCATCCCAAGGAAGAATCGACCATGCGGATGTGCTGACGTGCCGGGCGCAGCTCTCGTCGCAGAGGGGGCACGGAGCAGGTCCAGGAAATGAGAAGTCGGAGGCGGCTCCGGTCAGGAACAAGGCATTGACTGCATCCTGGAGTGACTGGGGTGGTCCGTGCGGAATCAAGACTGGTGCGGGATATCGCCATCGTGCACATTGGGATGCGGTTACCTCGATATGGCCATGGTCCTCGATATGGCAATCGATAGTGTTGTAGTGCCAGTTGAAGCCGAGAGCCGTCCGAGTGTACATGATACGAACATGCCGTTCCACGACGTCACCTGGCCATCCGTTGTTAGGGTGGAGTTGATTATCAGATCGAAGAGTGATCGCTTCGTATATGGAGCCCGGCGTTCCCATTACGGATCCTGCGCCCGGTAGGCCGCTACTACCAAGGATCTTGTCACGTGCTTGAGCCAAAGAAACCTGCATTCCGCAAGAGAATGCGACGCATACCGCACGAAATGATACAGTAAAACGTTTAGGAGACATATGAAAGCACAACGTAGTATGTATATGTCGGTTGTACTCAGAAACACGACATATAAGATCCATGGGAGATTGGGGAGCATGCTGGAAAGGGATCCTGGCAGTAGCGTATTGGGATATCGGGGTAATGTGTGCCCACCAATGCCACTCGTCAGGTGTAACTCTATACTGCATATGAGGCGAGTCAACTCGACAGCGAGGATGCAATATAAGAGGAGTTCCGTTTCATGTCTGGAGTCAGCCACGCGTTCCCGTGCCAGCTGCGCCTATACCTTTGAGATCATCCGCTGTTAGGGTCGAGTTGATCATCAGGTCGAAGGGTGATCGCTTCGTGTATGGAGCCCGGCGTTTCCATTACAGATCCTGCGCCCGGTAGGCCGCTACTACCTATAATCTTGTCCCGTGCTTGAGCCAAAGAAACCTGCATTCCGCAAGAGAATGCAACGCATACCGCACGAAATGATACAAAAAACGTTTAGAAGACGCATGAAAGCACAACGTAGTATATATATATGTCGATTGTACTCAGAAACACGACATGTAAGATCCATGGTAGATTGGGGAGCTTCATGCTGGAAAGGGATCCTGGCAGTAGGGTATTGGGATATCGGGGTAATGCGTGCATACCAATGACACTCGTCAGGTGTAACTCTATACTGCATATGAGGCGAGTCAACTCGTCAGCGAGGATGTAATATAAGAGGAGTTCCGTTTCATGTCTGGAATCAGCCACGCGTTCCCGTGCCAGCTGCGCTTATACCTTTAGAGATCAATCAACACACTAGTGTATGCCGGTGGTCTTCTATTGGCAAGCGTAGCCCAGGCCAACCTAGAGAGGTGGGAACCTGCTTCCAGCATGTCTATTCTTTTCAGATGATGTCTATTCTATTTGGATAATGTGCTTCGTCAGGGAGTCAGCGTGTGTATTTTGAAAATGAGATCGAGGTCCTGGAGGAGAGGACGTGTGTGTGAGAAGGAGAGGCAGGGGATGCCGCACCAGAAGCAGCAGCGATCCCAGCAGGGCTAAGTTTTAGCCAGACCTGGTAGATTCGCTTGGCACTGGTGGCGAAGGCGCTAGAGAGTAGCAGTTGCAGGGGCAGCAGCAGCCCCAGCAGCACCGTCAGCAACGTCAGCAGTCAGAGGATTGCTGCACTTTGAAGCGACAATGAAGCGCATGCAGTAACCACCGTTACCGCCGCCGCAGTGACCACCGCCGCCGCAACCGCCGTCTTCGCTACCGCCGCTGCCGCCGCCGTCGTCTCGACCGCCGCGTAACCGTCGTTGCTGCAACACCCTGGGATAGCCAGGCATCTGCCTGAGTCTGTGGGTTCGCTGCGCGCTGGCGACGTAGATGCACGGAATATTGTATGAAAGAGGGAGTTCGGCCGGCAGGAGCCGGAAGGGAAGGTGGAGACCGCGGGAGCGACGCTGAACGTGTTCTGGCAGAATCGTCTGCCTGGACTGCTGAAGCACCACGCCCGCAGGTGGCCGATGGGGGGGGGGGGGGGGGGGGGGGGCGTACTCATTTGTTGCTTGCATTAGTCATTTGACCATTGACCACGCATCCCTTTCGAGACGGAGCACCGTTCCTACTCCTAATCGAGACACCTCCAACAATTGGGCGCTCCTTACGTTGTTTCCATACATTACATAGAAACGTTTTGCTAATCTTCTCCCCTTCCTGTTTGGCCTCCTGTGGCCATCATCTATCTCCTAGGATAGCGATCGTTTTCTCGCTGCTATTCATTGTATCAAACTCCTCCATGTCACATTCGTCTATTTTCCTCATCTCCTCTTCCAACACATCCCGTTCCTCCTGGTATATTTCACATTCTCCTACTATGTGAGTTCTACTCTCTATTGCTTTGTCACACGGGCACATCTGTGCGCCTACTTCCTCCTCCTCCCGGCTACTGGTGTACCTCTTTCTTCTTTCTGGCTGGTTCAGGTCCCCTACACGAAAGCGCAGTTTCAGCGTTTTCGTGAAGTCCATTGGGCCATGCAAATACGTTTTCATTCCTATTCCTTCCCTCAATCCCCCGTATATCTCCAAGTGTTTTTCCGATTCCACCTTGTTTCTTAGCGCTAGCCTTTCTCTTCTTTCTATCCTTTCTTCTACTTCTGCCTTGTACCTCCCAAATTTCCCGGCGGACATCATCTCTACTTGGTTCCCCCTAGATCCTTCCATACTTTCTCAACTACGCCATCCCACCTTATTCCAGCTCGCCCTTTTGTTACTTTCTCCCATACGGCTCTATCAACTATGGCTGGCAACCTCTTTTTTGGCATGTTCCTTACTTTATATTGCCAGTTCAACTTTCTCATGTCTCTATTTGTCTTGAGTGGGCGCATTCCCAGTTCTGCTCTTGATACTGTAATACTAGTCGTACTTGAGCATCTTAGGATTTTTTTAGCTGCTGTCGTTTGTTCTGTTTCCAACTGTTTTACGAGTTTCGCGTTCCCTTCCCATACTTCTCCTGCATATTCTAGCTTTGGTACTTTCACATTCATCAAGATACATCTCTTAATCCTAGTATCAAGGTTCGGGCCTGATAGGATCGCATCCATCTTGCCTACTTGTGTCTTACCCTTTCCGAATACTTTTGCTATATGCGTATCCCAAGAGCAGTCTTTTGAGATCTCTACGCCAAGGTATGTATACTGGTCTACGATCGGCAATTCATCTTGTCCCCACTTCCAACTGAAATTTACCGGGTTTACCTTATCTTCGTTGCAAACAACTACTGCGCATTTCTTGACGTTCGCCGTCACCCTCCATTTCCTGGTGTATTATAGCGCCTTCTCTATTTGTTTCTGCAATCCTTCGGGTGTTTCTGATATCCCCACGAAGTCATCCGCAAACATCAATCCCGACACCGTATCTCCCCCTACCGTGACTCCCCGCCTTACTCCCTCGACTGCTACTATCAGGTCGTTAATATATATCTTGAATAAGTTAGGTGACAACGTACATCCCTGTGCAACTCCTTGTAAAATATCAACATACTTCGATATTTCCCCGTCCAGCATCACAGCACTTACCGTACATTTCGTCATCTTTTTCATCATTCTCCACATCTTTCCTCTGATTCCTATTTCCCACAGTTTTTTCCACAATCCATTTCTCCATACTGTGTCGTAGGCTTTCTGCACATCTAGAAAGAAACAGTACGTTGTTAGTCCCGCGTCTTTCCTACCTTGAATAATCTTACCTAAGGTGTACACATGGTCTACGCAGCTACGGTTTGGCCTAAACCCTGCGTGCCCTTCGCTAATTGTGTCTTCCTTCTCCAACATCGTTCCCATTCCATCGTTCAAAATCTTACAAAATGTTTTGCCTACTGTGCTTAGTAGCGTTATCCCTCTACAGTTCCCCGGGTCAGCCTTATCTCCTTTCTTGAATAAATTTACTACTACTCCTTCTCTCCACCTCCTAGGTGCGTACTCGTTTTTCCATATCCAGTTATACAACATGACCATCATGGTAAGCATTCCTTCTCCCCGTATTTCATAAATTCATTCACTATTTGGTCTGCCCCTGCTGCCTTTCTATTCTTAAGTTTAGCTACACACTTCTTTACTTCTTCCCTTGTGAACTCTCTCTGTAACCCTCCCGAACCACTGTCTTCCCTTTCTGATGTATCTACGTTCGCCTCTGCCCACGCGTTGATTTCCTTCTCGAATTCTGCATCGAACGTTTCGTTGGCTGTGGGTGTTCCTAGCTTTCGGTAATGCTCTACTAGTACCTCCCTTTTCCCCTTCGAACTACTAACCATTTTACCGTTCTGTGCTCTTAGAGTAGCTATTCCCGTGTCTGCCTCTCCTGCTTGTTTGCCAAGTATCCCATATATCCCTACCCACATCTGCTTCATCCCGCCCTCAAAGTCTTCATTCGTTTTATTTACTACGTCTTTCCATATCCCTTTCTTCTTCTCTACCATCTCTTTTACTTTCTAGCTATAGCATATTCCTCCCACCCTGTCGAAGTTTTGCTCGATGTATACCTTGCGTGTGGTGGTTGATGGGGGCGGACGTTGCCCCCGAGGAAGGAGACGAGGGAGAGAGTGAAGACGGGCGCAGGGGGAGGAGTCTGCATCATATGTTCGGGATGCGCTGCCCCAAAAGAGAGAGGGTGAAAGAGAAGAGACCGAGGCGCCACCACCAAGGACTTATGTCCGCACCAGGCACGTTTGACTTTGTTGATTGATTGCTTTGGTGATTTTCGTTTTTAGATTGATTGTGTATCGATTTAAGAATAGTAGACAATATCCAAACATTGGAGATTGAGTTTTGGGAAGGTTGGAAATAGAATGAGATGCACAGACGTATACGTATATAACTTCCCTCACTGAAGTTTTCCTGTAGACGCGCTGCAGGACTATGACGTCTGTTTGTTTTATGAGTGACTGGTGGAGGGCTCTGGTTGGGCATCGATACGAGTAAGAGTATGAAATGAAAAGGCTAGAATTGAGTTGGGATACGTGCGAATGCTGTGAGCTCAATAACCGCACGAAGACCTTTCGCCCATGTGCAGCTTTTTGGAGTCATTACGTATCATTTACAGTAAGAGAATTGATGTGCCCACCCTATTGCTGAGTTTGGTATTGCGTTGGTCTGATGCTGGCAGAACCGCGCAAGAACAGCAGAAAAGGGTGTACGTGTTGAACCCTTGTGTCCAACTACAGCAACATCTGTTTGCGGCATTTCACATATTTACATCTTTGTATGCGGGTATCTCATTTTTGAGTTGTTGGGCTGACGTGTAGCTGTGTAGCACGACCCGCGCCAACTGTCACGTGCCGAAAGGCAAGATATTTGTGGACGGAGTAATATACTATACGAGTACAGCAGCAGCAGAAGTAGTATGGTACTGAGAGCGAGACATCAGAGTGTACATTGCATAGATTTGAGTAAAATACTGACTGAACTGAGAGTAGAGGAACACCCCTTCGTCCAGCGTCTGTTGCCCCGGCACTACTGATGATGATGGTAAAGTTATGGGTATGAGCTGAGACGAAAGCAGTTTGCTTGGCACTGCTGTATATGTTCATCAAGTACGTACTGCAGTATATAGTGGTCGTGGAATACATGGGCTTAATGTGGGATCAAGGATTCTCGTCGACAGGTAACTGTTTAGTTTCAGTAGTATTTGAGAAGTTGAACTACACCAAAGAGGTGTTTGCAAGCAGTGAATGCATGAAAAGAGTGAAACAGTCAATGCAGACCTAATCGCTCGAATGCACGTCCCATCCTTTGTGTATGCCGGGTCAATGCGGCGGAGGCGACGTTTGATTTCACCCGGGAGGATAAGCTGGATGACCCGAGCTGCGGTGACGACATGAGACCGGACGGAGAGGCAGCCGTGGTGGAGGCAACAGCAGTAGTGTTCGGGGCATCGGGGGGATTCTTATTGAAATGTGGTTGCCTGTGAATCTGGATGAATATTTTCATTGCTTGTGTTTTTGAATTGTTTTTCTGGTCGATTTGGATTCCGCGAGAGTTATTGGAGTTTTCGAGTAGTTTCAAAGTCAAATAAAATTCGAGTGAAGGAATGTACGCTATCTCGCATTACCATCGCGATCTGTGTATACATGGCGGGAGTAGGGGACAAGGGGAGACTCTCGTCCGGGGGAACGGGGTTCCTTGACATCTCTAGCCTTTAATTTCTTGGCTAATTTTGCTTTTTTTATGAGCATGACTACTGTTTGTGATTTTTTCCATGATTTGCATTAATTTCTTAAAAAATTAGAGGGAGAGGTTTTTGACGAGGCTGAAGTGAGACTATGAAGCGCCTGGGGGCGTGTGCGATCCATATTCAATGTTTTCTGACTTGGAAGGTTTGGGTAGTACTTCGGAAATTGAGAGTTTGATTTTTTTTGGTTCTTCAAAATTTGAGCTTTTATTCAGAGTCAATACTGACTGAGTGGTCTAGCAGGTAGTGCTATATAATTCCCTAGGGTGGGTCGAGGGTTCAAGTTTCGCCGAATTCGTAAGTTGTTCTTTTCGAGCGTGCGCGCTGGAGACAATTCGAATGATTATGATAGTGTGCCTGTAGACACCAGTAGCGTTTGGCGAGGGAAGGGCCCCGGAGATCACTGTACTAAGTCGACGAGATTCCACTGAATATCTTTGGACAAATTCCGCGGAAAATGCCGTTTTACCTTACTGAATCCGACAAGAATGCCGTTTTACCTGGCATTGGATTTCGAGAGTTTTACGTGTTTGCGACAGAGAGGCTGTGGATTTGAGCATTTGAATACTGATTTGAAGATTTGAGTGTTAATTCAAGAATCTGATTTTTGACAGATTGGATTTTTGACTTTCTGAGTTTGATTCGAGTTGACAATAATATTAAGATATATCAGCCCTTCGATGTCGTACATTTTCATGTACAGAGCTGGGGGGAATATTGATCATGCACAAGAGCAGGGGGGATATTAGTATGGTCGTGTATATTGAGTAGGGGGGATGTTAATTGTACTCAGAAACACGACATATAAGATCCATGGTAGAGATTGGGTAGTTCCATGCTGGAAAGGGATTCTGGCAGTAGGGTATTGGGATATCGGGGTAATGTGTGCCCACCAATGCCACTCGTCAGGTGTAACTCTATGTTGCATATGAGGCGAGTCAACTCGACAGCGAGGATGTAATATAGGAAGAGTTCCGTTTCATGTCTGGAATCAGCCACGCGTTTCCGGTGCCAGCGGAGCCTGTACCCTTAGAGATCAATCAACAATATATGGGTACTGCAGACGTCGGTAAGCATTGGGGGGTATTTTTATGACGAGATGTAGATAACAAAACAAGCAAGAGGTTGCCAAGAGGGTGCGTTGGAAGGCTTGCCGTCGAACATGCAGGCACGCGCAGCCGCAACAGTGGAGAAGAAGATGGCTCCAGCTGGTGTTGCCATGGTTGGGTTGGGGAGAGGGTGTCCTTCCCAAGCAGCTATAGCGGGGGCGATGGCGGCGTTGAAGAAAAAATGTTGTTCTCATTGGGCAGCAAAAAAGGTAAAGGGCGGATGGAGCCGGTGTCTGTTTGTCCGTCGTTGGTGTGAGATGTATAACTAGCCGGAGGACTTGTCGTGGCCGGTCGGAATGTGGAGGGATCATCCAAGAACAAGGCTAGTGTAGCCTCGTCGAGGCGTTCGAGGCAGTCGATCATAGCCGCTACATGGTCGTCGAGAGTAGCCGGCGACAGCAAGAACAGCTTGCTGGCATCGGTCTCTGGGGACAGAGCGACGTAGACAGCCGCGATGTCTATTTAGCCGTCTACTGGCTTACGAATGTCGAGCACAAGTTTAGGGTGGTTTCGCCTTGCGCTCGATAGACTGAGGAAAGAACACCAAGAGACAGAGGCACCTGCATTCTGTTGATGATGGCGAATTTCCGCCTTCCTTTACCAAAGATGGAGAACTTCCTGTTAACCGGACAGCAGCCGATGACACATCGAGGGAGCCCGTCCAGCTTCAGCCCAGCTCTGCCGGCGGTGTCGATGTAGATGAGCACTCGCGTAGGTGGATACTATAGTTCGACGACATGATATCCGGTGACGTTGTTACGAAGGTATGGTTCTCGCGGGTCAAACTCGATGTCCGCGACTACCGCGTCGGCGTTGTTCGTCACGCTGAGAAGGAGGTATTGGGGCTGTTTGCTGAGTACGACAGGGGTGCCATTCGCCAGGCACAGGATCTGCGATAAATTACTCGTCTTGGACTCGTCTAGTTGACGAACGCCGTCGCGCGAGCCGCATGGCCATTGGTCTTGGGGATCATTTTTATGAGCGATAGATGACGAAACTCTTCCTTCAAGCCGCACATTGTCGGATATCGTCTCGACACAAGTGACAGCACTGCACGTACAAAACAAACACACACACTGTAGTACAGGTACTTGTGCACGTTTCCCTCTGTCCTGCCGGGAATTTTTATGAGCGATGGACGACGAAAGTCTTCCTTCATGCCGCACATTGTCGGATATCGTCTGCACAAAAGACAGCACTGCACGTATAGATATACTTACTTAGATCTCGATCTCTGAGCGTGCTCGGTTGGTACATCCCTGGCTTCTCAGAGCTCCCACTTGGGAATCGCATCCTTTCATTACTTGCCGGACCGCAGACGGCGTCCCCGGTGGCTTGGTAGGTGGTCCGCGTGCCTGTCAAGGTCAACTTCGTGGGTTCAAGTCCCACCGAGTGCATGCTCATAGGGACTTTTTCTTGCATAAAAAATTGATAAGCGGAAAGCGCGAAAGCGTGAGTTGGCTACATTCGATGAAAATCGACGAGCAGTGGGAATGCTGAACCCTATGCGCGACAAAAAATAAAGGCACGTACCGGGGGGGAGAAGGGACGAAACCTGTGACCACGGCTTGTCCAGAAGATCGCCGAGGGTAAAAACTCCTACGAGTGGGCTGGGGAAAAAGTGATGGACCGTTCCGGCGAGTCTTTCTTTTCTCCATTTCTCGTCGTACTTTCAGTCCTTCTTTCCTTTTTTCTTCTTTCGTTTCGTGTGCGTGCGTGTACTCCGAGCACGGTTGCGCGGGCGAACCCGGCACCGTCGCGGGTGTCAGCGGATGCTGGCGAGTAGAGGGAGAGTTGCAAGGAGCGCGGTCGCCGCTTTCGTGCCTAGGCGTCGCGTGTGCCTCGAGACACGAGGGATGCATCAATAGGCTCTGTCTGGCCTCCATTTATGATTTTGGATAGAGTACGTACGAGTATTTAAGGGTCGTTCGGGATTGTAAGATAATATTCAAGCGGTGCTTATTTTCGCGACCGGGCTGAGAGTCACAAGAGGGAGGCACCCCGAATGAGCACCAACATTGTCGAGCTTGCGTCGAGGTCCACGGTGAGCACCGGGCTTCACGCGAGGCGGGCGACGGGGCTCACTGTGGAAGAGAGGGAGCGAAGCTTTACCCGGACTGAATCGGTGGCGAGATGGTCGCAAGAGGGGCGGGCGGCGTACGAGGCTGAGAGAGAAGTTCTGCTGTAAGATTTCTTCTTTTTTTCAGTTTTTTCTTTTTTTGACTGGTGTATGGTGTTCCACTCAGGTAGTAAATTATTACACAAAAGGGGACGGGGATTTTATTTCTTTTAGAAATTTTCGGTTTCATTTTCATTGTTTTTGCTGTGTTGTTGTGCCGTTCTGTGCTTTATCTTTCGTACATACGACGAGTACACAGACACAGAGCATATCGAAAGAAGAAAATAAGTACCCTACCTGGGGTATGTACGTATGTGCGGCGTGTGAGCGAGCGTTGCGGAAAACCGCCCGCGACGCGAAGCATAGGTGGCGTCCGAGCTGTTTTCTCCTGAAGCATGGCGGCAAGACTCTTGGCATTATCAAGTCGCCAGTTTGCAGCTAACTCCAGGGGCCATAAAAAAACAATATTCAATCATGGACCTCTGTCCGCTTCGCATAGTTTGATGTTTCCTTCCTGAGCGAGCGTAGCGGGCGGCGTAGGCCGCCCGCGGAGCGAAGCGCCTTGTAATACTTACACACATACTGCTGTAATACAGGTACTTGTGCACGTGGACCATTCGGAGAGTTCACGATGTTTATTACGGGCTATTCGTATGAACATGTACGATGCGAAAAAGCACGGAGAGGGAAAAAAAACCCTGTCTCCTCTCATGTAATAATAATTTTCTGCCTGATTGGAACACGTTCCACCGGTCGAAAAGAAAAAAAAAAAACGAACAGCAGAGCTTTCCTCTTAGTCTTGTACGCCGCCCGCCCGTCTCGCGATCACCTCACCACCGATTCGGTCCGGGTAAAGTTTTCCTCCCTCTCTGCCACAGTGAACCCCGTCGCCCGCCTTGCGTGAAGCCCGGTGCTCACCGTGGCCCTTTCTCGCCACTTCGACAAAGTTGGTGCTCAATCTGCGTTGAAGTCTCTTTGAACTTTATCTTGGTCGCAAAAATAAGCGCCGCTTGAATATTATTTCGCATATCAAAACGGCCCTTATATCTCGTATATGGTACAAGCGGAGCCTAACAAGGACGCCAGACAGAGCCCATTCGTGCTTCCTACGTTTCTCGAGGCACACGCGACGCCTAGCCATGAAAACGGCCACCGCGTTCCTTGCAACACCCCCTCTACCTGCTAGCACCCGCTGACACCCGCGGAGATGCCGGGCTCGCCCGCGGTGCCGTGTTCTGAGTGTACGCACGCGCACAAAACGCAATAAAATGTAAAAAGCAACGCTTGACTCGTACCTGATATGAAAAAGAACACAAGAAAGCGCTTCTATTACCGAACGCGGTTTCTGTTCGAAAATATAAGCTGTACCGGTACATCCCTTTTTTGCCATAAAACGGTATACCTTGACATAAAACGTCATATAACTTGATTTTGGTGTGCCTTGATCACCTTGTTTTACTTTTTCGTACCGTAGACTGGAAAAAAAGCGCAGGTGTACCGTTTTTTTTTGGTATTTTCTCGTTAGGACAGGGAATTCAAGTTGCTTTTAGATAACCCTACGCAAACCTAGGGAATATATATATACAAAGCTTTCCTTCGGAGTGGGTATTCCGTCGTTTCGTGTACGTATAACTGCAATAAATTGGCGACATAGCCCAAAGCCAACCAAACTAAATGTATTTGTGTAAGAAACGGTGAAGGATGTAATAATCGCGTTTATTTATGAATGTAATGTGAAACGTAAGATCGGGTGACGCAAGAGTAAGCATGACATTCGTTTAATAATAAGAATAACATATTTCATCAGTGTGGGGAGAGAGTGGAGTAGTGCTTGGCATGTGGATGATATACAACATACAAACTGCTGTTGTTTAAAGGAAGGTTTGGGACAGGAGAGAAAGCAGCAGTGCCGGCAACGACAACGCTTATGGAAATGCTGTATAGTTGCTGGGCGGCCGCGATTTCGATGTAGCCAACATAGGAGTTTGGATGAGACATGATATGTAAATAGCCTTCCAGGATGCTGTAGTAACGAGGCGGGAGGCCCAGAATGTGGATCTGTTCGCTGTTGAACCCGTTGGATATGTGTAGGAAGAAATAATCGTGATTTTGGGAAATGTGGGAAACAATTTGTTTCCTTTCGTTCGTCCTGGATGGCGACAATCTGCTTGGCGTACTGCTTCGGAATTCCGCGAAGCCCTGGAGCAGGCGAAATGGAAGGGAGTCTTCTTGCGCTTGATGATGATGTCTCCGTCTTTGATGGTGGAGTCCGTCAGGCGGCAGTTGTAGCACTTGCCACGGACCTGGTCGAAGTAAACATATAGGGTGCGCGGGGCGGGAGTGGCGTGCAGGGAATGGCGGGGGAGGGGGAAGGGGGGGGGGGGGGGGGGGGGTACTTATTTGTCGCTTGCCTTAGTCATTTGACCATTGACCACGCACCCCTTTCGAGACGGAGCACCGTTCCTACTCCTAATAGAGACACCTCTAACAATTGGGCGCTCATTACGTTGTTTCCATAAATTGCATAGAAACGTTTTGCTAATCTTATCCCCTTCCTGTTTGGCCTCCTGTGGCCACCATCTATCTCCCAGGATAGCGATCGTTTTCTCGCTGCTATTCATTGCATCAAACTCCTCCATGTCACATTCGTCTATTTTCCTCATCTCCTCTTCCAACACATCCCGTTCCTCCTTGTATATTTCACATTCTCCTACTATGTGAGTTCTACTCTCTATTGCTTTGCCACACGGGCACATCTGTGCGTCTACTTCCTCCTCTTCCCGGCTACTGGTGTACCTCTTTCTTCTTTCTGGCTGGTTCAGGTCCCCTACACGAAAGCGCAGTTCAGCGTTTTCGCGAAGTCCATTGGGCCATGCAAATACGTGTTTCCTATTCCCTCCCTCAATCCCCCGTATATCTCTAAGTGTTTTTCCGATTCCACCTTGCTTCTTAGCTCTGGGGGGGCAGAGTTCATTCTTTGTACTGCTCTACAGCGGCGCAACAGCAGTACGTAATCGCTTGCTATACGACGGCAGCAGCAGCAGCAGCAGAAGCAGCAAGTACGTAATTTCATTGACGATACAGAAATATGTACACACAAAGTGTAGTACAGTACACACACAAATCACGTCCAGCATGATGTACGGCAACAACGCGGCAGCACCACACAAAAAATCATTGACAATACAGAAATATGTACGCACGCACAAGTTTAAGTGTAACAGACACACAAATCATGTCCAGCATGATGTACGGCAACAACGCGGCAGCGCCACAAAACGACCAGGAAACTTAATTATCCGAATACATACAAACATTCAGTGAATATTGCGGCAGCACTAAAAGCAGAGCAGCAGCAGCAGCAGCAGAAGCAGCAACAGATCGCCACAGTGTTGGCAGCAGCAGCATAGCAACGATATGAAAAGAAGGGAGAAAAAAGTATGTACCCCGAGGCCGTCCGAAAAGTATTTTTGGTACCTCACCATAGACCCACCTCCGCATGCTGTACGGCAACAACGCAGGAGCAGCAGCATAGCAACAACACGAAATACGAGAAAAAGTAGTACGTACGCAAAATGCAGGAGCAAAACGACCAAAATGTTTTTTTAACGTTTCAAAAAAACCATTTGGGTACAAAAATGGCCAATAAAAAACAATAATCCGCGTTGGCAGCAGCAGGATAGCAACGATATGAAAATAAGGAAGAAAAAAGTATGTACCCTGGTATGCCGCAATCGCAAAACCTACGGAATTTCATTGACGATACCGAAATATGTACACACACAAGTGCAGCATGATGTACGGCAACAACGCAGCAGCACCACAGCAGCAGCATAGCAACGATATATACCAGGTATGAAAATATCCAAGCCAAAAACGAGAAATTGCAGTACATACGCAAAAGGCAGGAGCGAAACGACAAAAATATTTTTTCACGTATCAAAAGGAACCATTTGGGTACAAAAACGACCAAGAAAAACAGTAATCCGAGTACATACGAACATTCAGTGGATATTGCGGCAACATTAGCAGCAGCAGCAGCAGAAGCAGCTACAGCATTAGCAGCACCAGCACCAGAAGCAGCTACAACATTAGCAGCAGCAGAAGCTGCAACGAATCGCCGCAGCGTTGGCAGCGTTGGCAGCGTTGGCAGCAGCAGCAGCAGCAGCAGCAGCAGCAGCAGCAGCAGCATAGCAACGATATGAAAATAAGGAAGAAAAAAAGCATGTACCCTGGTATGCCGCCATCGCAAAACCTACGGAATTGACGATCCGAAAATATGTACGCTTCCAGCATGATGCACGGCAACAACGCAGCAGCACTACATACAGCAGCAGCAAGTGCACAGGAGCAGCAGGTGTACAGCACGGCAACAACGCAGCAGCACTACAGCAGCAGCGAGTGCACAGGAGAAGCAGGTGCACAGCAGCAGCAGCAGCACTCATGGCGTGGCCCTGACAGCAGCAGCAGCAGCGGCAGCCGAAAACGTGCAAAATGAGTACGTGGGGTCACCAAAACATGTACACACAGAAATCGTGTGCATGCACCGCAAATGCACCACAGTAGCAGCAGCACTCACGTCGTTCGGTGCAGCGGTGACGGCGACAGCTGAATCCTCCGTTCCTTCGTTCACGTCCCGCAAACAGTTGTGCATGTGCGCGTTCGCGTGCACTGTGTGTAAGAGGAGCCGACGCAACGCACGAAGGGGAAAGAACGAGCATGGATGAGTAAAAAAAAATAAACGCTTTGACGTAGGTTTGTATGCAAAAAGGCAATTGAAAACCTCCGATAATACTGGCAACAGACAGCATGCACAATAGACATAAGACACTCACCACCGTCAGCAGTCTCGAGGAAGTACGTGACAGTCCCTTCCTTGATCGGGCGAGCACAGAACTCGCAGTCGGTTGCCCTGTCAGGATGATCCCGCCACCAGCGCACGTGAGATCCTTGCAGGTGGCGAAGGCCACGTTTTTGCCACCAGGCGCGGAGTTCTTGACCAAGTGCTGGTCCGTGCACTGGTCGCAAACAACAGCCGGCACCAGGTCGGTCTTTGTCGTTGCCGCTCTCTTGCCAAAGGGCGAGGACCACGCGCCTCTCGACGAGGGGGAGGTGAGCTTAGGGGGCGTGGAGAAGAGAGAGGCGGGGGTTGCAGCACCAGCAGGTTCGCCACCGACAGCAGCAGCTTGGCCGCCGACAGCTGCACCTATCTATGCCGTTCGTCGAAGGCGAGACGCCTCTTTTAGGCGCCGTGCGAAGAGCTGCCTATTGATTGGCAGTTTGCGGAAGAAGAAAGAAGAAAGGTTGTTTGGCTGATTGGCTGTTCGGCTGTTTCAAAGAAGAAGGGCTGTTTGCGAAGAGCTGTCTATCATTTGGTCTGTTTGCCAAGAGCTAGCAAGTGACACCGACCCCAAAAATCGTAAAAATAGTTGTATTTATATTTACAAGGCTTTCCTTCGGAGTGGGTATTCCGTCGTTTCTTGTGCAAATACATTTAGTTTGGTTGGCTTTGGGCTATGACGCCATTGTGCAATTGGGGTAATAGCCCCAAGCCAACCAAACTAAATAAATGTATTTTTGTAAGAAACGGTGAAGGATGTAATAATCGCGTTTATTAATGAATGTAATGTGAAACGTAAGATCGGGTGACGCAAGAGAATGACATTCGTCCAATAATAATAAGAATAACATATTGCATCAGTGCGGGGAGAGCGTGGAGTAGTGCTTGGCATGTGGATGATTTACAACATACAGGCAAAGTCTGGGACAGGAGGGAAAGCAGCAGTGCCGGCAACGACAACGGTTGTGGAAATGTTGTATAGTTGCTGGGCGGCCGCGATTTTGATGTAGCCAGCATAGCAGTTTGGATGAGACAAGATGTGTACATAGTCTTCCAGGCTGCTGCAGTAACGAGGCGGGAGGCCCAGAATGTGGATCTGTTCGCTGTTGAACCCGTTGGATATGTGTAGGAAGAAATAATCGTGATTTTGGGAAATGTGGGAAACAAGTTGTTGCCTTTCGTTCGTCCTGGATGGCGACAATCTGCTTGGCGTACTGCTTCGGAATTCCGCGAAGTCCTGGAGCAGGCGAAATGGAAGGGAGTCTTCTTGCGCTTGATGATGATGTCTCCGTCTTTGATGGTGGAGTCCGTCAGGCGGCAGTTGTAGCACTTGCCACGGACCTGGTCGAAGTAAACGTAGGGTGCGCAGACTGTGAATCTGGATGAATATTTTCATTGTTTGTGTTTTTGAAATGTTTTTCTTGGTCGATTTGGATTCCGCGAGAGTTATTGTTTTCGAGTAATTTCAACGTCAATAAAATTTCAGTGAAAAGGAATGTATGTTATCTCGCATTACCGTCGCGATCTGTGTATCTATGGCGGGAGTAGGGGACAAGGGGAGACTCTTGTCCGGAGGAACGGGGTTCCTTGCGATCTCTGGCATTTAATTTCTTGGCTTAATTTTTATTTTCGATGAGTATGGCTACTGCTGTGATATTTTCTATGATTGCGTTGATTTCTCATGAAATAGAAGGAGATATACGAACAGTTTTGCAGGGATCTGGGGGAGATGGTGCCTGTTAAAGATGGGCCCGCTCAGCTGGTATTCGGGTTGTGTTTATGAGAGAGATTGGGAGTCGGGGCGTTTGACTATTTCCCAGGAGAACTACGCGTTGGAGCTAGCGGAGGAGTATAATATTGAGTGGGGAAAGAGTGTGCCGCTTGGTATTGGAGTTGGAGTGAGACTTGGAGAGTTTGATGTTGATGATGAGGATACGTGTGAGCCTTTTCGTGAACTGATTGGATCGCTGATGTGGCTGGCGACGACGACGAGGCCAGACATAGCAAATGCAGTGCGCGCGATAGCGAGGTACTGTGCCCACCCAGCTGAGGCATTGGGAAGCAGCGCGAGCGGGGCGGGAGTGGCGTGCAGGGAAATGCGGGGGAGGGGGAAGAGGAGGGGGGGGAGGGGCAGAGTTCATTATTTGTACTGATCTACAGCGGCACAACAGCAGTACGTAATCGCTTTCTGTACGGCGGCAGCAGCAGCAGCGGAAGCAGCAAGGACGTGCGTAAAACGCAGCAGGAAAACAACCAAAATATTTTTTTAACGTACCAAAACGACCAGTTGGGTGCAAAAACGACCCAAGAAAACAGTAATCCGAATACATACGAACAATCAGTGGATACTGAGGCAGCATTTGCAGTAGTAGCAGCAGCAGCAGCAACGGCTTCGAGCAGTGGTTGCGGCAGCATTAGCAACATTAGCAGCAGCAGAATCAACAATGGATCGCCGCAGCGTTGGCAGCAGTAGCGGCATAGCAACGATACAAAAATAAGAAGAAAAAAAAGTATGCACCCTGGTAATAGGTAAATCATGAATGGTGCTGTCAACCCAGATGACGGGGCTCTCAGAATAAAGGCAGTCGGCCAAGACTGACCGGTTCGTTCATGTATATTATAGTGCACCTTGAAGGGAAGATCAAGGGCAAGGTGGAGTGGGCACGGCGCGTGCCCACCCCAACACGAAAAGGGGCCCACTTCGGTCAGCAGGCTGTGTACAGAACTCAAACCCAATTCCCACACGTATCCTGCAATGCAATGTCCCGCCATATCTCCGTACCAAACCCAGATCTCCGTACCATTTCTCCGAATAACTATTATTGCTGTCACAAAGAGAGTGATGTCATGAGTACATATTTCACTCCCCCTGCTCGTGCCATCACTTTCCTTTATCTCAATGCAATAACATGAAAAAACCCATAGTATATCCTCCGTACTATACTCCAGATAAAATCATGCCTTCTCAAAACTATAGTCAACAGGCAAGACACTCCACAAAGTACAATATTCCGTAGACTAGATAATTGTAAACTCAAACTGTAGCCTCAGCTAGATCACATTTCAATAAGAATCACCCCAATGCCCCGAACACTACTGCTGTTGCCTCCGCCGCGGCTGCCTCTCCGTCCGGTCTCATGGCGTCACCGCAGCTCGGGTCATCCAGCTTATCCTCCTGGGTGAAATCAAACGTCACCTCCGCAGTATTGACCCGGTACACACACGGGATGAGACGTGCATTCGAGCGACTAGGTCTGCATTGGGTGTTTTTCTCTTTTTTTACGCATTCACAGCTTGCAAACTACTCTTTACCACTAAGATTCAACTTCTCAAATGCTACTGCAAATAACAGTTACCTGTCGACGAGAATACCTGGTCCCACATCAAACCCATGTATTCCACGACCACTGTATACTGCAGTAAGTACTTCATGAACATATACAGCAGTGCCAAGCAAACTGTTTTCGTCTCAGCTCATACCCATAACTCTACCGTCATCAGCAGTAGTACCGGAGCAACAGACGCTGGACGAGGGGGTGTTGCTCTCTGCATTCCAGTCAGTATTTTACTCAAGTCTGTGTCATGTATACTCTGATGTTTCGCTCTCAGTACCATACCACTTCTGCTGCTGTACTCGTATAATTTATATTACTCCGTCCGCAATATCTTGCCGTTTGGGACGTAACAAGTGACGCGGGTCGTGCTACACAGCAGCTGGCACTCATCAACCCAACAACTCAAAAACGAGTTACCCGTATGCAAAGATGTAAATATGTGAAACGCCGCAAACAGACGTGTTGCTGTAGTCGGGCACAAGGGTTCAACACATACACATCTTTCTGCTGTACTTGTACTTGCTCGGTTCTGCCAGCTTCAGACCAACGCAATGCCAAACTCAGCAATAGGGTGGGATTATCACTCCTCTTACTGTATATATAACGAAATGACGGTCCAAACGGTGCACATGGGCGAAGGATCTTCGTGCAGTCATTGAGCTCACATCATTCGCACGTATCCCAACCTAATTCTAGAGTACCTTCGCCCTTTTTATTTCATACTCGTACTCGTATCGATGCCCAACTAGATCCCTCGACCAGCCAATCATAAAACAAACAGACGTCATAGTCCTGCAGTGCGTCTACAGGTTAACTTCAGTGAGGGAAATAATTTACGTACACGTCTGATGTGCATCTCATTTCATGTTTCGTACAATTACAAAACAACACAGACAAGGTCCCGTTTTGGCCACACACAGCAATCATCATGCCAGAAAACCCCTGTACCCTAGTCTGTTCGTCATCCCCTGCCCCTATTTTACCGTCCCATGGCTTCATGGAATATTATGTTAACGTGCCTGCGTTAGCCCCGAGCGTCATTGCTCGGGCCAGCTGGTGTGCCAGATCTCGTCCACCGGATGTCAGGCGTGTTTCGTCTAGTGCAGGTGCTGCCGAGGACTCTGCTCGCGTGTCCGCCCCGTGTGGTAAGCCTGGCGCAGGAATGTCGGACCGCGCTGACGCGGCTGCCTCCTGCTGCTCTTGTTCTTGTTTTGCTTGTGGTAAGCCTGTTGCAGGAATGTCGGACCGCGCTGACGCGGCTGCCTCCTGTTGTTCTTGTTTTTGTCTTGCTTGTGGTAAGCCTGGTGCAGGAATATCGGACCGGGCTGACGCGGCTGCCTCCTGCTGTTCTTGTTCTTTTTGTTGCTGTACATGGAGAAGCCCCGCCTCCGCTGCTTCTCTGGCGTGGTGCGCCTCCCTGATCTTCTGCAGGGCCGAGGAGGAAATGGCGTCCCATCCCTCATATTCGGCGGAGAAGTCGAATGTCGAAGACATGTATGTATCCTGCCAACCACAGGCTGTGGTTTCTCACAGCACTCACCCACGATCACGAGACACTAGTGTAATAGGTAAATCATGAATGGTGCTGTCAACCCAGATGACGGGGCTCTCAGAATAAAAGCAGTCGGCCAAGACTGACCGGTTCGTTCATGTATATTATAGTGCACCTTGAAGGGAAGATCAAGGGCAAGGTGGAGTGGGCACGGCGCGTGCCCACCCCAACACGAAAAGGGGCCCACTTCGGTCAGCAGGCTGTGTACAGGGCTCAGCGACCATAGGTAGGGGTCCAAATATATATATATAGATTTTTCGAAGCGCGAAAAAAATATAAAGGCGTTTTTTTCTCGGCAGTGTTCAGCGCAGAACACTTATTAGTACCAAGTAAAAATAAGAAACAAGAATGCCGGCCCAGGTTAGATTTCTTATTATTGAAAATGTATTCCACACGTAATAACAGTACAAATGATCTCGAATTTCTTTTTGTCGTATAATATCTTATTTATACTCCTCATGTATATAATGTGTAAAAATACCTATCAGTACAGTACAAGTACTCTGTTTCCCTTGTGTTCATCATGGTATCATGACAGAAGAGCAGAAAAACTTTCACAGCGATATAAGTCGATTTCAAGTAATGGTAGGTAGCTCTTCGAGATAAGGTCCGATTGACAAGCGGTTTTTTACGTTTCAATCTTTGGTACTATTCGGATGAAGTGGTTGGGTCGGTGTTTTGTTGGAGGTAAGGGGTTGTAGAGGCGGCGCGGTCAAAGTGGGCAACCTCAAAGAAATAAACGTAATAAGTGCGACATCAGCGACCTACTGACAGCTCTATAGAATGAAAAGATGTCGTGATAAGTAACGACCTAACACGATTCACCGAACTCTTGTGTACCGGGTTTCTCATTTTATTCGACTCGTTTACAACGCAAATCTTGTATTTACACAAAACTCACAGCATTTAACGACACGACGCACACAAATGCACCATCTACGATTTACAGCCATCTGGCCCTCTCCAAGCAAAACCTCGCCCTAATAAACGAACCCTCCAAGCCTGAGCGATGTTAACCCCCCCCTGACAAAATTAAAAAATAAACTCTAGGTAGGTTCAGCGATATTTGCACAAAATCTTTATAACAGGCGTTTTTGGATAAACGTTGGTATCAACAAAAGGTATTCAGCCTCCGCCTGGTTCGCTCGATTTACGTACTTAACACACAGCCCGCGACCACGCTTGGTCTCTTCAAGTTACTTCATACGAGCCAAGGCACACACAGCACTCGCAGGGCGAAAAAGCCTTTTTCTTGCACGCTTTGACGTACGCCTTATCCGTCTGTGGGCGCAACTGGTCAGCAGGCACGGTACAACGGAACCGTCCAGAGCGGGGTCCAGGGTGGTGTTGAGGCCATGCACCCTTGTGGTGTCCGCAGATTCGGCAACCCCTGAAGTTATTGACGGGTAAACGACCACCATTCCCCCGCCCGCCCCTCCATGGTGACACCCACTCTCAATAGGCTCCCCACCCCCCCCCCCCCGCCCCCGCCCCCGCCCCCGCCCCGCCCCCCCGTCCCCCGCCGCCTCGGCCGCAACCACTGATGACCTGAACGAGATCCGAGCGGAGGGTTCGGGCGCTGGCATTTGTGGCGTGGCGATGGAATTGTGGAAACTCTCCGCCGACGCTTGCTGCCTCATCTCCCTCACGAGCCCACGGCGGCGTTCCTGAACGGGAGCCATGGTGTTGACCAAGTTCGTATGTTATGCAAACGTCGAGGCGTAGCTCTGAAGTTGGCCGGCTGTCTTCCTGCTGATCCCGAAGAACTTCCCACTTTTCTCGGAGAGCGCACACCCCGCGTTCCAGTCCGCTGCCCACCTCTGGCAGTCTAACTTCTGGTGATCGCGCGCCGATGCCCCTCCTTGCGGTCGAACATACTGAAAGTACTCCTGCCTGAATTTCGCCTTCTCAGCCACCGTGGTTATCGGCGTCAATGGCAGTGTGTGGTTCATGAGAGAAGCATAGTGCCTGGCGGAGGGTAGAAGCTGCCGGACAGGCGGGCGCTGGTCAATGCGGTCCGTGCCGTTGCTGGCAGTACAGTCATCGGCGTCCACGTCGGGCGGCAAGCAGTCTTGAATCGCGGCCTCCACCGGCTTGCCATCGAAGGTCAAAACACTAGCCGCCAAGCCCGTCCTCTCACCGCTGTCCTCGAAATCCACCGGTGCACCCCATTCCGAGTAGAGTGGACGCTCAGGATACCACGGCGTCGTGATACGCTGGATTAGGTCAATCATGTACTGGTGGCTAAAGCCCCCAATATCTGCTGACATTCCACGGTTGGCGACCGCCATGTTGACGTTCCACCGGTGGTTGAACTCCACTAACACCGAGTGCGCTACCCACGGGGACGCGCAGAAGTTCGCGAAGAGGGTGCGAAGATACCGGTGGTAGCCCTAAACATTAGTGATGCAACGAAAAGATAGGAACGGTTTTGGGCCAGGTCGTTGATTGTTCGTGGGCCGAAAACAACTGCGGAATGCTTCGACCGATTTAAGTGAGCAGTAACTAACTGTTGTGCAAACGAGTACAGCGCGCATTTTACCATTACCACGTTTACACAACAAATCACATAAATGTGGTGTTACCACTACAGTAGCTTATGCACTCAAGAAACGCTAGCCACCCATTCCCGGCCAAGCAAGTGCCACTTACCTCCGTGCTGTTGGTGCCACGGACGCAACGGAAGTACGGAAGCCCGGACGATGACTTGCCCCGTTCGAAGTACAGCGGTATCCCGTCTGGGTCGCTGAAGCACCCAAGCTTGATGTGCTCGCGTACCAGGCCAACGGCCTTCATCGCTGCTGGGGACAAGAGCACTTCGCCAGTCCTGGCGTCCACGATGTCCTTGTAGGCCTTGATCACAGCGTTAAACCGTCGCAAAAGGATGAGTGAGCCCGGGACTCGGCGTCTCGCGTTCCGCAAGAAGAAACCCCAGTTCGTCTCTTTCATCGCCGCGATTTGGGCATCAGTATTTCCCTCGTTCGCCAGCACACGCCCCGTTGCCCGGACGTCGGCCTTGTTGACCATGAAGAACGCATCGCGGAGGATGGCCGTGAATGGCAGACAAGCTCCGTGTGCCTTAGACACGAGCTTGGTGATACGCGTCATTCCGTGGAACGCGTCCAATCGCACAAACATAGCGCGTGCCACACGCGTAGTGCCTGAAGTTCCTGCAGGGCTTAGGTTTGAGGGAGGAGTCGCTTCGGCGCCTGATCTCGTGGAAGTATCCGAGGCCGTGGTGGAGCTCGCAGCACCCGCGGTCGACGCAACGCCCTATGTTGGGGACCAACAGAAGAGGACACAAAGTGAACATCGATGGACGCAAGTGTGGTGACACTGTCGCGCGGAACCTTGTTTATTGTTCAGGTGCGTAGCTCATGAGGATACCTTGCCCCTAAAAACTCTTTAAAACATGGTGCGCGCAACGCAATGAACAACGCCGTGAACTCTGAACAGGCATGTCACTGATGGCGGTTTGAAAAACAAATTGGATTGCCGACATATCGGGCAGTTCTTCGGTTGAGGAGCCTTTTGCGACTAAAATAATGACGTCAACAGTACCCTTCCCTATCTTAGCACGACTCGTCAGCAGGTTGGCAATGCACGCACCGACATCACAACCCCTTACATACTGTTGTTTTACTAATACAAAAGTTCGGACCCACCACTCACCTGGATATCGCTGTCGTTCAGTGGCGCTTGACCTACGGTGTCGTCTTCCTGGCTAAAGGATGGACCGAACCACTCGTTGTTTTCTTCGGCTCCGCCTGCAGCGTCGTTGCCTCCGACATCAGTTTCATCTGGCGGTAGAACGGGTCATGACGCGGTCCACGTCAGAGGATCGTATAGAGCAGCAAACACGAAATACCAATCACATGCAAACGCTACAAAATACCGTTTGTTTGCATCAGCAGTGTTATATCCCATGAAAAACAACAGAGGTATCTGTAGAAAAATGACGTTCATAAAGCCATCCGTAACTCGGGACGTCCGTAAACGATCAACGACTTACCTACTCCCAGCACGATTTTCTCCGTAGGAAGCTCCTCGTAGTTGAAGTCGTCCGTGTACTCCACACCATCGTCATCCACAATGTCGTACAGCGGTGGCTTGTAGGAATCCGCCATGCGGATGTTGCACACGTCCCACAACGCTAAACCTTGGAAAGAGGCAAGCTCAGGAGACTGCGGCCGCTCGCTCTCGGGTCCCCCCTCCCCCCCGCCCACCACATCCTCCTCTTGCCGGATCAGCCCGCTAGCCTGTGCGGTTGCACACCCCCCCTCATCGACCCCTGCTGTGCGCTGGTCTGTAGTGCGAGATGTAGAGCGCCCGTTCGTGGCGCCACTCCCTCGGCGTGCGGCAGTGGGTGCTGCCTGTCGTATCGTACAACGCCTGCTCGTCCTTTGCCGGCCCCCTCCGGCCACGGGTATCGGCGGCGCCTTGGCATGCGGGACGAAGGCGGCTGGGACTATCGCCTCCGTGATCTCGACCATCACCCTAAGGCGCTCCCCACTTCGCCCGAGTAACTTGGTCCGATTTTCCCAAGAGAGGAGAACATCAGTTGCTGTGCTGTCGCTGACCAGTCTACCGATTGCCACGCAAGAAGAGTGGCTTGAGTTGTACAGTCGCACCTGTTTCACGGATGGGGAAAATACGATGAGGGCGGGAAAGGACAAGGGCATTTTTGTGTGTCGAGATCGAGGGGGGATGAGTGTTACGGCTACGTGTGATCCGTGCAGATATATTTTCCAAGTAAAATCCCAGCATCCAGGTCGACGTACGTCGCGCTTGCAGGGGTTGTTTCAAAATAGAGAACCAACTCTATGTTCGTGCCCAGGCGGAGGTTCCAAAGTTTTATAACGGTATAACCTCGTTGCGCTTCTTCTGGGGGGTGCGTGTTTCAGAAGTCTTTTCTTACAATGGATGTGGACAGGTTTCCAAGTTTGCCGGCTTGGTAATGTTTCACATATTGCAAAGGATAAACGTGACGGAGATATCGACAACACTAATAATCCGCGATCTCAGTATCATTTCAAACACGGAGAGCCTATTTTATGATTTCGAAATCGAACGCGAAAAATAATTCCTCTCGTCTCTCTCAAGCCTGTTGTGTATTTTTATACTTCAGAGAAAAACTGTTTCGCGATAAATTCGTGTTTTTGTCCATAAAGGCTCACTTCTTAGCCGGCTTGACCAAGGCTTGGTATGAGTCACTGGATTTTAGTGCAGGGAAGAAATCGACCATAGTGCACAAAATGAAAGGCCCTCACTCAGCCTTGGTGGTCACGACTGTGGTTGTCTTGTTTTTAATTCGTTGTGTTTTAAATTTTGTCGTACAAAAAAAATTGGAGATAGCGTATTGCACGGACTGTATAGTACAGACTGACAGAATTGATGGAGTTTGTACCGGCCTCCGTCTTCTTCCACAAACCTTCAAACCAGGCACCAGGTCTTCAGTTGCAGGGGCCGCAGATACAATGGGGTCTTTGAACTTCAGGATCGTTTCGTACAGAACGACCGACACGTAGGGATCCATGCAAGCGTAGTCCCGTTGTGCGTCGCTGAGAGGAAAGCCCGCCCAGCGGGAGAACCGGACGGTGTCCTTCGGGAGATGCTTCGCCGGCAGGCACGCCGCCATACCGGCGAGTGACCAAGACGAGGTTGCTACCAAGTTGGACTTTGCGAGCGAGCGCAAGTCTACGGTATTCACCACCTCAACGCCATAGTCGCTGAAGATGTGCGTAGCATCCGTTTTGATGGCGACACTAGTCTGCGCAGAGGGTTCCTCGAGCCGAGACGCGGTCGCCGTGCATATTGGAAGTATATTAGGCATGAAGGTAAAAAAGTGCAGATGTTGTATGTACAAGACATGCAGCCTGCCACAAATCCTACTGACACGCACCTGGGCGTTGGTGTGACCAACGCCACCGCGCCCGGGTAGCTTTGTCCTACCAGAAATAGGGGGCAGACAGTTAACGTACGAATGGATATTGCTGTGACATCTTAGTTTAGTATGCTCACCTTGATGATGTTTGGGTCCCCGAGTAGATCCTTGAGAGGAGCAGGGAACGTCTCCTTTGTGAACCCAGAAGGACCTCGCTGCAGGTGGAAGAGGAAGGGCGTGCCGTGCAGGGGGGCTATCTGGATGGTCGCCACTTTTTTCCTCCCCGAAATGGCCGTCTCCCACTTCACGTCTACACCAAGAACCTGCTTTCCTTCTACCCGACTCTTGCTCTCCCGAAGAAGACTGACAGCAAGGGCGATGGCGGGGGGGGTCGAACACGATGCTCGGCGGGTACGCCATCTCCATCTTTTGAAGGTTGGCTGGTTTGATGCCAGTGGTAATCTCGTCCTCCAAGTACAAGCCGATCCCTGTTGCCTCCTCGAGCTCGCGACCTGCCCACTGAAGCATTGGGCGGTCAGCACAGCAGTCGTCTGATGGTGCAGAAAGTGAGACGTGCGGCGGTGGAGGCGGCGTCAACTCTTGCTAGAATATATTATTGTGTTGATCATTTCGACCGAACAGGCAAGGCTGCTACAACATTTATTGTGTCAATCATTCTGACCAAACGGGTAAGGCTGCTAGAACATTTATGTGCTCTGGACCGAGCACGTGCAACCACAAAACATCAACACTATGCAGTCTGAATTTATACCTGAGTTCCACAAAACGGGCAGCTTGAAGCCGTTGCGAACGTAGCGGCCGTGAAAAAGGAGCTTCAACTCGTCCGTAATCTCGGTTAAGGAGTTGCTTTGCATCGGTCGCTGCCACAGCACCTGGGCATGGGTACCAAAACGAGCGCTTGAAGTTGAAAGGAGGTCCAGGTACAGGGTTTTCAGGGACGAAACACAAGCACGACGGACAGACGCTAACGATAGAAAAACAATGGAGCGTCGAAGTACATGAAATGCCTCACCTGCTCGTACTCGTTGAACACTGTGAAGATGCCGCATACTGGCCGCGTGCGTTTCCCTCTCGCTTTTGCCCCGAGGCGAATGATCTTGGCAAACTTGAACGAAGCATCTCCAGCTAGTATCCACCCATCCCAGCGCTGATGGACGCGATGCAGATAATCCTCCCGCGTCCACGCCACGCTGTCCACTTCCAGCACAGGGAGTGCCGAGAACCACGTGCGCCACACGTCCCGCAAGTAGTGGTCTGATAGCTCGGCACCACAGTACTTTGCCGGGTCGTCAAAGTCGCCAAACCTCTCTGGTACCGGTGCCGCTCCCACCACGCGTGCCAGGCCCGAACGCCGTGATTCGGCCAGCGATATGTACTTCAGTTGGTCAACCATGTACTTGGCCCTGTGCGCCTGCCGCAAAATATCAACCGGCAACACGATTGGATCGGAACACGACATATCATTCAGCGCGGCGTACTCTTTCCCAAGGATGCGACAGGATCTATCGGCAATTTGTTTTTCAGCAAACCGCCACAAAGTATCCTGTGCCCCACGCGAGACTCACTTGTCCAATGTACTTGGCAGCGGACGCGAAGCTCTTCCCATGGACCAAGTCATCTGCGAGCCTGTCTACAAGACGGATGTCAATGCCTGATCGATGCGTGAGGATGAAAGGGAACTCCTTCGAGACGTACTCCGGAAGGCGTTCGAGGCACGCGGGGTCCCGAGCGCTAAACGATGTTCCACGCTTTTCCGAGTCTTTCGCAGTGGTGTTGTGGGTCACACACCCATTACACGTGTACCTGCAGGTAGACACGGGCCAACAACGCAATCGGCCAAACAGACAGTGACGCGGGCAGAGTTGTTTTATCCACCACCATGCCATGGTGCTTTGCCATGCCGGCGCGCACGGAGTATGCGCACCGCTCGTGGCAAACGCATCAGGGTGCGAGAAAAGAGGGGATGCCGCCGACAACCACAACATTAAAACTACAGTATATACTTGAATCCTCGATACACATTAAACCTACGTGTTCGTAGTATAAAGGGGGTCACGGCAAAGGATCAAGTACTATCGACAAAAGAACACCACAACCTTGTGAAATTCTGCGTATCTATAGCGTGCGTGTACTCCGTGGTTGACGGTAAGATGGATATTATGATTGAAGCATGCTCACCGGAAACCTATTATGTACGCGACGTGGTGCTCCATGAACACCCGGCGCGGCTCCTTCGCGCTCCAGCCATCAGGTCTTCCCTTACCCCCGCATCTTGGACAAGGAATGCCCTTGATAGCTAGCTCCGGGAACAAATACTCCGGTATCCACGCAAACACTGCCTTCAGGAAAAACGGCGAGGGATCCGGTAACCCTACGAGAAGAAACGGTCAGCAAGTACCAGACAAACATACAAGGAGTAAGATGATTTGCGCCGCCGTACTATTTTCCAAGTACAGGGTACAGGACAGTATCTTAGCAACCGTTACTGATTTCGCCGAAGGTGTCTACGTGTCTATGGTGTCATGTGATATTTCAATCGGAAATGTAACCAGCTTCATATCTCATTTCTTTTACGCACCTGAACCCTTCTGTATGGTCGGACACTTTGGAAGGATGAGGGGGCCACTGTACGGGAACAGGCCTGTGCCTCTAGACGGTGCCGTCACAGATCCGCCTTGGTGAATGATGTTGGCGTCGATGCTTTTCTTGATGCTTTGCATATGAACCTGCATTGCCCTCGACAATCGGCGGTTGCCATCACCGCTTTCCCCGACGCCGCTTCCATCTCCCGCATCGGCGGGTCCTGCCATTCCTCCTGCCCCCCCCCCCCCCCCTTCTCCGCCCCCCCCCCCTCTTCCTGCTGCCCCTCCCCCTCCGCCTGCCGCCCCTCGCGCCCCAGCTCCCCCTCTTGTTCCTAGTTTCCCCCCTCTTCCTCCTGCTGCCCTTCTCTTTCCTGCTGACCTTTCTCCTCCTACAGGTCCTCTCTCCCCGGCGCCCACGCTACTTCCTGTCCTCCCTCCTCCTCCTGCCCCCCCCTATCCTCCTGTTTGCTCTCTTTCCTCAGCCCCCCCTCCAATTTCTGGTGCTGCCCCTCTTCCTCCTGCTGCCCTTCTTCCTTCTGTTGCCTTTCTTCCTCCTGTTGCCCCTACCCCCCCTGCCCCCCCTCGTCCTGCTGCTGCTGCTGCCCTTCCCTGGCGACTTGAACCTGCAAAGTAGGCTGTAGTGGGGGAGCTGTTTGCTGGTGCTGATGTTCTTGCTGCTGCTGCTGTTGTGGTTGCTGTTGTTGCTGCTGCTGTTGTTGTTGTTGTTGTTGTTGTTTTCGTTGTTGCTGCTGCTTCTGCTGCTGCTGCTGCTGCTGCTGCTGCTGCTGCTGCTGTTGCTGTTGTTGTTGTTGTTGTTGTTGTTGTTGTTGTTGTTGTTGTTGTTGCTGCTGCTGCTGCTTCTGCTGTTGCTGTTGTTGTTGTTGCTGCTGTTGCTGCTGCTGTTGTTGCTGCTGCTGATGTTGTTGTTGTTGTTGTTGGTGGTGGTGATGGTGGTGGTGGTGCTGCTCCTGCTTCTGTTGTTCGTGGTGGCGACGTTGGTGGCGGCGGCGGCGGCGGTGGTGGTGGTGGTGATGGTGGTGGTGGTGGTGGTGGTGCTGCTGCTGCTGTTGCTGAGGATTTTTCGGTGAGGTCTACATCGTGTCCTCTAGCTTTTGAAGTCTGCTGCTCTGCGGATGCTCCGACCGCGCGAGGATCGGAGTTGAATGATGCAACATCCACGCTTCCCGCACGGTTCACCTCACGGTTAACCTCTGCTTCGCTCTCGTTTGAAATTGCTCCACAGTGTGCGACTCGCGCGCGCTTGGTACCCAACACACTCGCAAGGGTGGCTGCTTGGAAAGCGTCGTCATCTTTCCTTTTCTTTGCAGCAGCCGTAGCTGCTGCAGTCAGTTTACGTCCTGGTTTAGCTGACCCAGCCTTGGGCTTCGAGCCTTTGTTGCGGCCCATAGCTATGCGCACAAGCAGCAGCGCCCAGGACAGTGCTACGACCTCCTCGAGGCAGATCGAGCAGGAAAAAGTGATATGACAGTCCCACCGGGTGAACGACGGCCTCTTTGGCCAATGACATGCGCCGACTTTAAAACCCGTACTTTAATCTCGCTCGGTAAATCGTAAATATATATAGGTTTTGACCAATGAGAGTGCGCCGACTTTAAGATTCCCACCCGACCTATAGGCCCAGTGCCGTGTACAGAACTCAAACCCAATTCCCACACGTATCCTGCAATGCAATGTCCCGCCATATCTCCGTACCAAACCCAGATCTCCGTACCAAATCTCCGAATAATTATTATTGCTGTCACAAAGAGAGTGATGTCATGAGTACATCTTTCACCTGGAATGCCGCGACCGCAAAAACTACGGAATTTCATTGGCGAAACAAAAATATGTACACACAAATGACCAGCATGATGTACGGCAAAACGCAGCAGCAGCACCACAGCAGCAGCATAGCAGCGATACGAAAAGAACGAAGCCCAAAACGAGAAAAAACAGTACGTACGCAAAATGCAGCATCAAAATGACAAAAATATTTTTTTTCCAGGTACTAAAATGACCCTTTAGGCACAAAAACGATCAAGTAAAACAATGATCCGAGTACATACGAACATTCAGTGAACATTGTGGCAGCATTAGCATTAGCAGCAGCAGCCGCAGAAGCAGCAACGGATCGCCGCAACGTTGGCTGCAGCAGCAGCAGCATAGCAACGATATGAAAAGAAAGAAGAAAAAAATATGTACCCTGGTCTGCCGCAATCGCAAAACCTACGGAATTTCATTGACGATACAGAAATAGGTACACACGCACAAGTGCAATAGACACACAAATCATGTCCAGCATGATGTACCGCAACAACGCAGCAGCGCCACAAAACGACCAAGAAACACAATTATTATCCGAGTACGTACGAACATTCAGTGAAATTGCGGCAGCACTAGCAGCAGCAGCAGCAGCAGCAGCAGCAGCAGCAGAAGTAGCAACGGATCGCCGCAGTGTTGGCAGCACCAGCAGCATAGCAACGATATGAAAAGAAGGAAGAAAAAATGTAGGTAACCCGAGGCCGTCCGAGAAGAATTTTTGGTACCTCACTATAGACCCACCCTCGCATGCTGTACGCAGCAGCATAGCAACAATACGAAAAGAACCAAGCTAAACACGAGAAAAAGTAGTACGTACCCAAAATGCAGGAGCAAAACGACCAAAATATTTTTTTTACGCATCAAGAGAACCATTTGGGTACAAAACAGCCAATAAAAACAATAATCCGCGTTGGCAGCAGCAGCATAGTAACGATATGAAAATAAGGGAGAAAAAAACTATGTACCCTGGTATGCCGCAATCGCAAAATCTACGGAATTTCATTGGCGATACAGAAATATGTACACACACAAGTTCAGCATGATATACGGCAAGAACGAAGCAGCACAGCAGCAGCAGCAGCATAGCAACGATATGAAAAGAACCAAGCCAAAAAAACGAGAAAAAGCAGTACGTACAAAAAATGCAGGAGCAAAACGACAAAAATATTTTTTTACCCATCAAAAGAACCATTTGGGTACAAAAAAGACCAACAAAAAACAGTAATCCGAGTACATACGAACATTCAGTGGATATTGCCGCAGCATTATTAGCAGCAGCAGCAGCAGCTACAGCATTAGCAGCAGCAAAAACTGCAACGAATCGCCGCAGCGTTGGCAACAGCAGCAGCAGCAGCATAGCAATGATACGAAAACGCAGCAGCACTACAGCAGCAGCAAGTGCACAATGGCAGCAGGTGCACAGCAGCAGCACTCATGGCAGCAGCGGCAGCAGCAGCAGCCGAAAACGAGCAAAAGGAGTACGTAGGGTCACCAAAACATGTACTCACAGAAATCGTGTGCACCGCAAATGCACCACAGTAGCAGCAGCACTCACGTCGTGCGGTGCAGCGGTGACGGCGACAGCTGAATCCTCCGTTCCTTCGTTCACGTCCCGCAAACAGTTGTGCATGTGCGCGTTCGCGTGCACTGTGTAAAAGAGGAGCCGACGCAGTGCACGAAGGGGAAAGAACGAGCATGGATGAGTCCAAAAAATAAACGCTTCGACGTAGGTTTGTATGCAAAAAGGCATTTAAAAACCCCCAAAAAGTACTGGCAACAGACAGCATGCAACAATAGACCTAAGACACTCACCACCGTCAGCAGTCTCGAGGGAGGACGAGACAGTCCCTTCCTTGATCGGGCGAGCACAGAACTCGCAGTCGATTGCCCAGTACGGGATGATCCTGCCACCAGCGCACGTGAGATCCTTGCAGGTGGCGAAGGCCACGTTTTTGCCACCAGGCGCGGAGTTCTTGACCAAGTAAGTGCTGGTCCGTGCACCGGCCGCAAACAACAGCCGGCACCAGGTCGGTCTTTGTCGTTGCCGCTCTCTCGCCAGAGGGAGAGGACCACGCGCCTCTCGACGAGGGGGAGGTGAGCTTAGGGGGCGTGGAGAAGGGAGAGGCGGGGGTTGCAGCACCAGCACAGCAGCAGCTTGGCCGCCGACAGCTGCACCCATGCTGTTCGTCGAAGGTGATACGCCTCTTCTAGGCGCCGTGCGAAGAGCTGTCTATTGGTTAGCAGTTTGCGAAGAAGAAAGAAGAAAGGTTGTTTTGATGTTTGGCTGTTTCAAAGAAGAAGGGCTGTTTGCGAAGGGCTGTGTATCAGTTGGTCTGTTTGCCAAGAGCTAGCAAGTGACACCGACCCCAAAAATCGTAATAATAGTTGTATTTACAAGGCTTTCCTTCGGAGTGGGTACTCCGTAGTTTCTTGTACAAATACATTTAGAATACGCGCACTCGGTTTATCACAATACTTGTAAAATTAGGTAAAAATGGAATATAGACGAGACGTATTACGCAGCTTGCAAAGTTGAGTATCAACTATTTAATCAGTCGAACTCACAGCTGACGTATTTCAAAATTTATAAAATACATTTAGTTTGGTTGGCTTTGGGCTATGACGCCAATTGCAGTTATTATATGCTGCAATTGGGGTAATAGCCCAAAGCCAACCAAACTAAACGTATTTGTGTAAGAAACGGTGAAGGATGCAATAATCGTGTTTATTTATGAATGTAATGTGAAACATAAGATCGGGTGACGCAAGAGTAAGAATGACATTCGTCTAATAATAAGAATAACATATTTCATCAGTGCGGGGAGAGAGTGGAGTAGTGCATGGCATGTGGATGATATACAACATACAGGCTGCTGTTTACAGGAAAGTTTGGGACAGGAGGGGAAAGCAGCAGTGCCGGCAACGGTTATGGAAATGTTGTATGGTTGCTGGGCGGCCGCGATTTCGATGTAGCCATCATAGGACTTTAGGTGAGACATGATATGTAAATAGTCTTCCAGGATGCTGTAGTAACGAGGCGGCAGGCCCAGAATGTGGATATGTCCGCTGTTGAACCCATTGGGTACGTGTAGGAATAATCGTGATTTTGGGAAATGTGGGAAACAAGTTGTTGCCTCTCGTTCGTCCTGGATGGCGACAATCTGCTTGGCGTACTGCTTCGGAATTCCGCGAAGCCCTGGAGCAGGCGAAATGGAAGGGAGTCTATTTGCGCTTGATGATGACGTCTCCGTCTTTGATGGTGGAATCCGTCAGGCGGCAGTTGTAGCACTTGCCACCGACCTGGTCGAAGTAAACATAGAGGGTGCGCGGGGCGGGAGTGGCGTGCAGGGAATGGCGGTGGAGGGGGAAGAGGGGGGGGGGGCAGAGTTCACTATTTATACTGCTCTACAGCCGCACAACAGCGATATGTAATCGCTTGCTATACGGCGGCAGCAGCAGCAGCAGAAGCAGCAAGTACGTGCGTAAAACGCAGCAGGAAAACGGCCAAAATATCTTTTTAACGTAGCAAAACGACCATTTGGGTGCAAAAACGACCAAGAAAAACGGTAATTCGAAGACATACGAACAATCAGTGGATATTGAGGCAGCATTTAGCAGTATTAGCAGCAGCAGCAGCAGCAGCGGCTTAGAGCAGTGGTTGCGGCAGCATTAGCAACATTAGCAGCAGCAGAATCAGCAATGGATCGCCGCAGCGTTGGCAGCAGTAGCGGCATAGCAACGATATGATAAAAAAGAAGAAAAAAAATATGTACCCTGGTATGCCGCGACCGCAAAAACTACGGAATTTCATTGGCGACACAAAAATATGTACACACAAATGACCAGCATGATGTACAACGCAGCAGCAGCACCACAGCAGCAGCACAGCAGCGATATGAAAATAACGAAGCCCAAAACGAGAAAAAGCAGTACGTACGCAAAATGCAGCAGCAAAATGACCAAAATACTTTTGCAGGTACCCCAACGACCATTTTTAGGTACAAAAACGATCAAGAAAAGCAATAATCCGAGTACATACGAACATTCAGTGAATATTGCGGCAGCATTAGCATTAGCAGCAGCAGCAGCAGAAGCAGCAACGGATCGCCGCAACGTTGGCTGCAGCAGCAGCAGCATAGCAACAATATGAAAAGAAGGAAGAAAAAAACTATGTACCCTGGTCTGCCGCAATCGCAAAACCTACGGAATTTCATTGACGATACAGAAATATGTGCACGCACAAGTGTAATACACACACAAATCACGTCCAGCATGATGTACGGCAACAACGCAGCAGCAGCATAGCAACAACACGAAAAGAACCAAGCTAAATACGAGAAAAAGTAGTTCGTACCCAAAATGCAGGAGCAAAACGACCAAAATATTTTATTTTTACCTATCAAAAAAACCATTTGGGTACAAAAAACGGCCAACAAAAACAACAATCCGCGTTGGCAGCGGCATAGCAACGATATGAAAATAAGGAAGAAAAAAACTATGTACCCTGGTATGCCGCGATCGCAAAACCTACGGAAATTCATTGACAATACCGAAATATGTACACACACAAGTGCAGCATGATGTACGGCAACAACGCAGCAGCACCACAGCAGCAGCAAGCAGCAGCATAGCAACGATATTAAAAGAACCAAGCCAAAACGAGAAAAAACAGTACGTACGCAAAATGCAGGAGCAAAACGACAAAAATATTTTTTCGCGTATCAAAAGAACCATTCGGGTACAAAAAGGACCAAGAAAAACAGTAATCCGAGTACATACGAACATTCAGTGGATATTGCGGCAGCATTAGTAGCAGCAGCAGCAGAAGCAGCTACAGCATTAGCAGCAGCAGAAGCTGCAACGAATCGCCGCAGCGTTGGCAGCAGCGTTGGCAGCAGCAGCATAGCAACGATATGAAGATAAGGAAGAAAAAAAGCATGTACCCTGGTATGCCGCCATCGCAAAACCTACGGAATTTTATTGACGATCCGAAAATATGTACGCTTCCAGCATGATGCACGGCAACAACGCAGCACTACATACAACAGCAGCAAGTGCACAGGAGCAGCAGGTGCACAGCAGCAGCAGCACTCATGGCGTGGCGCTGACAGCAGCAGCAGCAGCAGCAGAAAACGAGCAAAAGGGGTACGTAGGGTCACCAAAAAAACATGTACACACAGAAATCGTGTGCACCGAAAATGCACCACAGTAGCAGCAGCGCTCACGTCGTTCGGTGCAGCGGTGACGCCGACAGCTGAATCCTCCGTTCCTTCGTTCACGTCCCGCAAACAGTTGTGCATGTGCGCGTTCGCGTGCACTGTGTGTAAGAGGAGCCGACGCAACGCACGAAGGGGAAAGAACGAGTATGGATGAGTCCAAAAAAAAAAAAACGCTCTGAGGTACGTTTGTATGCAAAAAGGCAATTGAACACCCCCCCAAAAAGTACTGGCAACAGACAGCATGCAACAATAGACCTAAGACACTCACCACCGTCAGCAGTCTCGAGGGAGTACGAGACAGTCCCTTCCTTGATCGGGCGAGAACAAAACTCGCAGTCGGTTGCCCAGTACAGGATGATCCCGCCACCTGCGCACGTGAGATCATTGCAGGTGGCGAAGACCACGTTTTTGCCACCAGGCTGGGGAGTTCTTGACCAAGTAAGTGCTGGTCCGTGCGCCGGTCGCAAACAACAGCCGGCACGAGGTCGGTCTTTGTCGTTGCCGCCCTCTTGCCAGAGGGCGAGGACCACGCGCCTCTCGACGAGGGGGAAGTGAGCTTAGGGGGCGTGGAGAAGGGAGAGGCGGGGGTTGCAGCACCATCAGCAGGTTCGCCACCGACAGCAGCAGCTTGGCCACCGACAGCCGCGCACCTATGCCGTTCGTCGAAGGCGATTCGCCTCTTTTAGGCGCCGTGCGAAGAGCTGTCTATTGGTTGGTAGTTTGCGAAGAAGAAAGAAGAAAGGTTGTTTGGCTGTTTGGCTGTTCGGCTGTTTCAAAGAAGAAGGGCTGTTTGCGAAGAGCTGTCTATCAGTCGGTCTGTCTGCCAAGAGCTAGCAAGTGGCACCGACCCCAAAAATCGTAAAAATAGTTGTACAAGGCTTTCCTTCGGAGTGGATATTCCGTCGTTTCGTGTACATATAACTGCAATTAATTGGCGACGTAGCCCAAAGCCAACCAAACTAAATGTATTTGTGTAAGAAACGGTGAAGGATGTAATAATCGCGTTTATTTATGAATGTAATGTGAAACGCAAGATCGGGTGACGCAAGAGTAAGAATGACATTCGTCTACTAATAAGAATAACATATTTCATCAGTGTGGGGAGAGAGTGGAGTAGTGCTTGGCATGTGGATGATATACAACATACAAACTGTTGTTGTTTAAAGGAAGGTTTGGGACAGGAGGGAAAGCAGCAGTGCCGGCAACGACAACGGTTATGGAAATGTTGTATAGTTGCTGGGCGGCCGCGATTTCGATGTAGCCTGCATAGGAGTTTGGATGAGACATGATATGTAAATAGTCTTCCAGGATGCTGTAGTAACGAGGCGGGAGGCCCAGAATGTGGATCTGTTCGCTGTTGAACCCGTTGGATATGTGTAGGAAGAAATAATCATGATTTTGGGAAATGTGGGAAACAATTTGTTTCCTTTTGTTCGTCCTGGATGGCGACAATCTGCTTGGCGTACTGCTTCGGAATTCCGCGGAGCCCTGGAGCAGGCGAAATGGAAGGGAGTCTTTTTGCGCTTGATGATGATGTCTCCGTCTTTGATGGTGGAGTCCGTCAGGCGGCAGTTGTAGCACTTGCCACGGACCTGGTCGAAGTAAACATAGAGGGTGCGCGGGGCGGGAGTGGCGTGCAGGGAATGGCGGGGGCAGAGTTCATTATTTATACTGCTCTACAGCGGCACAACAGCAGCACGTAATCGCTTGCTATACGACGGCAGCAGCAGCAGCAGCAGAATCAGCAAGTACGTAATTTCACTGACGATACAGAAATATGTACACACACAAGTGTAGTACAGTACACACACAAATCACGTCCAGCATGATGTACGGCAACAACGCAGCAGCGCCACAAAACGACCAGGAAACATAATTATCCGAGTACATACAAACATTCAGTGAATATTGCGGCAGCACTAAAAGCAGAGCAGCAGCAGCAGCAGCAGCAGAAGCAGCAACGGATCGCCACAGTGTTGGCAGCAGCAGCATAGCAACGATATGAAAAGAAGGGAGAAAAAAAGTATGTGCCCCGAGGCCGTCCGAAAAGTATTTTTGGTACCTCACTATAGACCCACCTCCGCATGCTGTACGGCAACAAACGCAGCAGCAGCAGCATAGCAACAATACGAAATACGAGAAAAAGTAGTACGCACGCAAAATGCAGGAGCAAAACGACCAAAATATTTTTTTTACGTATCAAAAAAAACTATTTGGGTACAAAAATGGCCAATAAAAAAAATAATCCGCGTTGGCAGCAGCAGCATAGCAACGATATGAAAATAAGGAAGAAAAAAAGCATGTACCCTGGTATGCCGCAATCGCAAAACCTACGGAATTTCATGGACGATACCGAAACATGTACACACACAAGTGCAGCATGATGTACGGCAACAACGCAGCAGCACCACAGCAGCAGCATAGCAACGATATATATGAAAATAACCAAGCCAAAAACGAGAAATTGCAGTACATACGCAAAATGCAGGAGCAAAACGACAAACATATTTTTTCACGTACCAAAAAGAACCATTTGGGTACAAAAACGACCAAGAAAAACAGTAATCCGAGTACATACGAACATTCAGTGGATATTGCGGCAGCACTAGCAGCAGCAGCAGCAGCAGAAGCAGCCACAGCATTGGCAGCAGCAGAAGCTGCAACGAATCGCCGCAGCGTTGGCAGCAGCAGCAGCATTTCAACGATATAATAAGGAAGAAAAAAAGCATGTACCCTGGTATGCCGCCATCGCAAAACCTACGGAATTGACGATCCGAAAATATGTACGCTTCCAGCATGATGCACGGCAACAACGCAGCAGCACTACATACAGCAGCAGCAATTGCACAGGAGCAGCAGGTGCACAGCACGGTAACAACGCAGCAGCACTACAGCAGCAGCGAGTGCACAGGAGAAGCAGGTGCACAGCAGCAGCAGCACTCATGGCGTGGCGCTGACACAGCAGCAGCAGCAGCAGCGGCAGCCGAAAAAAAGAAAAAAAATGAGTACGTGGGGTCACCAAAACATGAACACACAGAAATTGTGTGCATGCACCGAAAATGCACCACAGTAGCAGCAGCACTCACGTCGTTCCGTGCAGCGGTGACGGCGACAGCTGAATCCTCCGTTCCTTCGTCCACGTCCCGCAAACAGTTGTGCATGTGCACGTTCGCGTGCACTGTGTGTAAGAGGAGCCGACGCAACGCACGAAGGGGAAAGAACGAGCATGGATGAGTAAAAAAAAAAATAAACGCTTTGACGTAGGTTTGTATGCAAAAAGGCAATTGAAAACCCCCCAAAAAACGTACTGGCAACATACAGTATGCACAATAGACATAAGACACTCACCATTGTCAGCAGTCTCGAGGGAGTACGAGACAGTCCCTTCCTTGATCGGGCGAGCACAGAACTCGCAGTCGGTTGCCCTGTCAGGATGATCCCGCCACCACGCACGTGAGATCCTTGCAGGTGGCGAAGGCCACGTTTTTGCCACCAGGCGCGGAGTTCTTGACCAAGTGCTGGTCCGTGCACTGGTCGCAAACAACAGCCGGCACAAGGTCGGTCTTTGTCGTTGCCGCTCTCTCGCCAGAGGGCGAGGACCACGCGCCTTTCGACGAGGGGGAGGTGAGCTTAGGGGGCGTGGAGAAGGGAGAGGCGGGGGTTGCAGCACCAGCAGGTTCGCCACCGACAGCAGCAGCTTGGCCGCCGACAGCTGTACCTATCTATGCCGTTCGTCGAAGGCGAGACGCCTTTTTTAGGCGCCGTGCGAAGAGCTGTCTATTGGTTGGCAGTTTGCGGAAGAAGAAAGAAGAAAGGTTGCTTGGCTGTTTGGCGAAGAAGAAAGAAGAAAGGTTGTTTGGCTGTTCAGCTGTTTCGAAGAAGAAGGGCTGTTTGCGAAGAGCTGTCCATCAGTCAGTCTGTTGCCAAGAGCTAGCAAGTGACAACGACCCCAAAAATCGTAATTATAGTTGTATTTATATATATATTTCTTCATCTTTTTTTATAAGAAGCTAAGAAAGCACGTCAGCTGTGAGTTCAACCGATCGGCAGATCGGTCGATACTCAACTTTGCAAGCTGCGTGAACCGCGCGCGTTTTCCATTAGTTCCCTCGCGATTGACTTGTCAGAGACTCCCCTGGATGCCACCAGGATCGACCAGACGATAATACTTACAGCTGGTTCGACTTCCAATTGATTTTGGGCAGTACCATTTCGCGCACTGAAACAGCAGATCGACACGTGAGGGCCGGGGTACACAAGACAGTCGAAAGTTGGTTTACAGCAGTTCACACGTGACATACGCACCAAGACACCGGAAATTTTTAATACTCCCTGTAAATGTTGCAGCAGGTCTTGACGTACAAGTACGTGATTTTGGTGAATCTCACTATCGTACATGTTCTTGGCCTCTTCTGCTCTTGATATATGAAAAACACAGCAAGCACACACCTGTAAAATAGCAGAAGGTGTTCCAAAATTCCAAAACAAATAAATTGATTATTGAGTGGGGACTTGGGGACCACCTCTCCAGAAATCGGGACCACTACCTTTATTTAGGCCTCTGTGGAGCTTCATCTCCTTGGTTCGAGCCCTGCCGATGTCCGGAACTTTCTTTTTTTTTTCCATTGTTTTCTTCTATTATACCACGTACAGTACCTCTTTTTACACGAAGTTTTTTTTGTTCAGAATGTTATTGTCTTTGATGAGATTGAAAGCCCGGTAACTACCCGGGTTCAGTCACTGGGAACGTATTTGTAATACTTGGAAGGCGTATCTTAGATGGAAAAAGAGGGGTTTTCCAGAGGAGCACGAGCTTGGTCTCAGTCTCCGCGTGCACGAAAGGAATAAAACTGCTCTTCTTCTGTAGCTAAGCAAACAACACATGTGAGTACAATGTTTACCGACTTAAAAGGCAGACCAGTCCAGGGATACAAAGTGTCCCGCAACCCTTGACCTTAACAAGTGGCGTCTTCGGCTTAGGACTTTCCGCTTTTTTGTCGGTTTGCGTTGTTTGTCACTGTTTTTTTTTGTTAGCTTTTCTATTGTTGTTGAGTAGGTTTGTTTGTTGGAGACTCAAGAGGTGGAAGGGTCTGCTTCCCCTCACGGTGGCCGAGCCACTGAGGCCCAGGGCCCGTCAGTGCCCCACCGCCCAAGGCCCGTCGATGTGGATCGAGCGCCTTGTACAACAGACCAACAAGTGGAGCACGAGCCTAGGCAAGAGCCCCATCAGAACGACGTGGATCGAGCGCCTTGTACAACAAACTATGAGGAGAAAGAGCTTCGACCGGAGCCCCCTGACGGGGCCCCAGCAGCCTCCGCTAGACGGATCTCACCCAAGACCCCTTCTGTGCCTCGAGCGAGCCCTGCCGCCCAAGACAACTGGACGCCTCGCTCCTTCGAGAGCGCGACGCGCGCCACCAGTCAGGCCTTGGGTCTTGCAGCATTGTCTCCCCACTCGTGCCCTCTGCTGTCCAAGCCACCTGGAAGCCCCGCTCTGCTGACCGCGTACCTAGCCAGCCCGTGGAGCCAGCTGCGTCTGCTCTGGGCCGGAGAAAGTCGGACAAACCTGGACGCAGCGACCTGGAGGCACCCCAGTTGCGCTCTGCGCCGCTGGATCTACCTGCTTCTGGGCCAGATGAGAGAGTATTTGAGACTGTTTTTCCGCCTCGCATTCCACCGTTGTTCGACTCTGCTCGTACTCGTAGGATGACCACGCGTGATGTTGCCACTCCTGAATTTTTTTTTTCCGTGACGCGGCCACACGATGGCACACTGGATTTCGTTGGTGAGCCTGCTTCCCGCGCTGCTCTATTAGGAGCTACAAACAGAGATCCTGGAATTTACAGTGCTGGTTCGAGTTTTGATGCTGCTGATAGCGGGAGCACCACGGCCGCTCGCAAAAATTTGTCCCGCTCCTCGCCCACAAGATGGCACACTGGATTTCAGTATTGCGTCCTTTTCGCCCGCTGCTGTAACCACTCACGCCGATTCCACTGGGAATTCCACTTCTGATGCGAGTTTTAATACTGCTGTTAGTGAGGACGATGCTCTTGATAGGCCCCCCAGCACCGAAGTGACCGCTACTGCTGTGGCTACCCGCGACGTTTCTGCTGAGAATTCTCGCCCTGATGCGAGTTTTAATACTGCTGTTAGTGAGGACGATGCCCTTGATAGGCCCCCCAGTACCGAAGTGCCCGCTACTGTGGCTACCCGCGACGTTTCTGCTGAGAATTCTCGTCCTGATGCGAGTTTTAATACTGCTGCTAGAGAGGACGATGTTTTTGAAAGGCCCTCCAGTACCGACGTGCCCACTACTGTAGCTACCCGCGGCGATCCGGTTGAGCATTCTCGTTCCGATGCGAGTCTTAATACTGCTGCTAGAGGGAACGAGGCTTTTGATAGGCCCTCCAGTATCGGGGACGCGCCAACACCAACTACACTTGCTGTTAGTACGCATGTAAACCGCGACAGCCGCCACCCTATCACGACACCACCTAGAGTCGAGGCTCGCCTCCCAAGTGCTCGTAGTGCCCGCCGACTGGCGCGCCAGGCCTTGATCACAGCTATACAAGTTGCTGAAGCACAAGCTGCAGCTCCTGTCGCCGCTGTTTCTACCCGCCACGACCCTGAGAACCGCCATTTCCCGTCCTTCCCTGCCTCGGTGTCCCCCCCTGCCCCGGTGTCGCCCTTTGCCCTGGTGCTTTTCGCCCGCCCCCGCCTCAGCATGTCACGGACAACGAAATCATGGGAGCGATCACCCAGCCCCGCCAGGTCTTCCCGAGGCCTGAGGACTTACGGCTCCCCCCCCTCTTCGGGAGCGAGGACACCCGAGCCCGCGGGCCCCACATCTCTGGACGACGCCGTGGACTTCGAGCCCCCGGACTCAGAGGACGAGCGGCTGGTTACCGGGAAAGCCGCAGAACCGGCGGCCGAGGACCCGGGCAGTGCCCAGGCGCCCCCACAACTACCTGGAGCGTGGACCTCCCTCTCGCCACAGGAGCAGGCGGCGGTGATCAAGCGTTGGGCCAACCAGTCGAGCCTCGAAGCGGGGACAACCGCCGATCGCCCCGCCCCCGGCCAGGCCGACACTGTCACGGCTGCGCGGGCGCCTGATGCCACGGACACCCACCCCGACGTCCTCGCGGCCGAGCAGGCTTTGGCCACCGCCGAGGCCCTTGGGGCTGCCTCGGCGACAACGGCTAGTCGTCGAGCGCTGACGCGTGTGTCGGCCGAGCTCGAGGCTGCAGCTGCCGCCCGCGCCTCCACGGCCGCCGCCGCCATCGCCACGGCTGTCGCCACGGCTTCCGAGGAAGCCGCTCGCTCCGCCTCTTGTGCGCGAGACTCCATATCTCGGGCCAGTGAGGCGCTGCGGGCTGCCCGGGCTGCTGCTTCCTCCGCGACCAGCCGGGCCGGCGAGACGAGGGCCTCAGCGGAGAACCTTCCACTTGCCTTCTCCGCCGCGAAGGCCGCTCCAGCCCCCGGCCTTGGCCCCGCGGACCCGTGTTCCCCCGCTGTGCTCGCGATCGACGCCCGGACCAAGCGTCCCGGGGATCTGGACTTTTTGCAGGGGAGTGTCGCCTGCATGGCGGCCGAGCCCAACCCGTGCTTCCCCCCCGAGGAGGCGGCTCTGGTGGTCTCTGCAGCTCGCCGCCTCCGACGCGAGCTGCCGGCCGAAGGCCTCTCGGTCCACGACGCTTGGCTGGGAATGTCAGACGTCTCCTGGTCGGACCAACAGCTCCAGGCCTACACAATGGCTCTGGTGGTGAGCCTTCGGAGGGCCCATGAAGCGTCTTCCACCACGGTTCATTGGCCGAGACCGGCCGCGTACCAGCTTCATTGCAGGCGGCGGTCGCGCGCTGCCCCCCAGGACCCCCCCCTCTCTGACTCGATCTCGGAAGCTGGACACCGCCCCACCTCCTCCAGCGGTCACCGGGGAACTGGCGACAGCTCTGTGGCCGGAGACCGCGCTCGCAGCCGCGCCGGCGACCAGGTCCGCCAGCGCACGAAGTTTGGAGGGGATCCGGCCGGTCCGGACGGCAGGCTCCGCCGGGGCTCGGGCGGGGAAACGGGTGGCAGTTCGTCTCGGCGCAACGGGACTAGACGGAGAAAAAAACCGGTGGAAGGGGAAGGAGCGATCGGGTGACGGTCGGTACGGCCCGCGGGACAACTCTGGTCGAGCTACTTCCCCCAGCTCTTCCTCGGACGGCGACACCAGAGCCCCCGTTCCAGCGAAGCACGCAATCAGCAAGAGGCAAGTGATCCCCTCGCTGACTGAGGTTGCTTCTTCCGCCGCGCGTCTTGGTCGTTTGACCATGCCCGATGACCGCGCCTTGCCTGTGTCATCTAACCTTGCTCACGACCGAACTTCGGCGATCGTCTCCGCCGCCGCTGCTGCCGTGAAACAGCACGCTGCCGACCTACAACGGGCGTACAAACGCCTGGGACTGAAGAATATTCCGCGCATTTCTGTCTTGCCTTTCCCCTCCTCGATCGACCCTTGCGAGGCCGCACAGCAACTCATGCGTTCGGTAAAGGCCTCCGATTCTGATATTCTCATGATGTGCAACGATGGCAGCCATGAAGGCCTTAGTTCTACTAACTGGATCCCCGGTTGGGAGTACCCTCTCAAGAAATCCTTCGCGCGCGCCAGCACGCCTGACAAGCCTACGACCGCCCCTCTCACTACCTTGATGGATGATTTTTTTGGACAGGTGTCGCGCGCCCTCGCAGCAGGATCGTCGGGACCGGAGGCGTTCACGCTCCTCCTGAGGTTGCTGAGCAACCACTTTGACCGCACCAACACGGGGGCCAGCTACACCAAGTTGCATAATTTTGGCGTGGCTAACGGGACCCCTTTTTGCCATTTTAGTCGTGCATTGCTAGGCGTGGCGTCCGCAGCGACGGGGACTGAGCGTGTTTTGGCACGGGGGGGTGGAGGTCGTTTTGGAGGTAGTTCGGATGGCAGTGAATGAGCAGTACCCTAGCTTGATGCCGACGCTGTACCCGGGAGTTTTGGCTACGGTATCGAGGCCGTTCGGCACTTTGGACGCCATGTGGTTAGCTTCCGAGACTCTTGCGAATAATAAGACACCTGCCGTCAACGGCAAAAAATATTTTTCTTTGCCTGCTTCTTCGACGGGTGCGCGGCCATCCGCCCCATCGGGGCCCCGGCCCGCCAATATTGGTCGCGGCCAGGGCCGGACGTCTCCCCAGTGGCCTTCTTGGCAGACGGGATCGCGCAACAATCCGCTTGTGATGAATGTCCACAAATCCATCCCTGACTGCCTCGACCCGTGGCTTGACACCTCTTCCAACTGCTGGCCCCTTGAAGAACACCACTATGCCGAAGTTCACGCCGTTTGCATGTCCATCCAGGTCGAGGACCCTCCCCTCTGGAGCGGCCTACTTTCATCGTCCGCTCGCGCAGCCGCCCTCAGCGAAAACCGAGGACGCTGTTTAAACTGTCACGAAGACACACACTCTCTTCGACAGTGTAGGCACCCCTTTTTAAACCTTAGTGGTATCTTGAACCACGACCTCGGAACGCTCGGCGACGACGGCGAGGCGTTCCGTCGTTGGCAAGAACGCATGATCAGACACCGCCGCGAGAACAATTCACGATCGAACAAATACAACCAGAAGAAACACAGGCGTCGCCCCGGCCCCTCGCGTGGGCAACATCACGGCCAGGGTCAGCAACACAGACAAGGTGATGGCTACAACACACACGCGGCACGAGGACACCAGCAGTTTCACCCCGGCCATCATGGTGGTTCGACCGCCCCTGCCTCTTCCGCCCCGGCTCCTGTCTCGGGGGTTCGCTACGGTGCCTCGCATACCTCGGGCGGAAACCCGAATGGACGCCAGCCAGGCACCTTCCGCGCCGGTAACTGACAGGTCGACGGCGGTTCGGCTTCTCCTGACCGCCCACCGCCAGCATTGTCAGGAGAAAAAACCTTGATTTCACAAGATGCTCGCGTCCCAGGCTCGCTCAGTACTCCGCTCCAGCCCCGCGCGTTACTCCGTACTTCGGACCGACGCAGCGACTCAGCTCCACAGCTTTTTCCGGGGAGCCCTCGGGCGCCTTCCCCGACGTCGGGAGCCCGCGCCTCAAACGCCGCTCCCCTCAACCTGGGCACGAGAGCAGGCGCGATAAACGCCTCTCTCCCAAACCACGCACCGCGCAACACGACGGGTGTCGCGCCGTCGTGTCGTTTTTTTCAGCGAGGGTGTCCCCCTCCTACACCTCCCGGCCATGCGGTGGCGGTCGGTTTGAGGTGCGGGAAGGCAAACACCGAAACCCCGAGATCTCGGTTGAAGCTCGACTCGGCGTTTCCTCGCAATAACGGTGGCCGCTCCACCCTTTTTCCTATTAAGGAGGAGTCGACAAGATTAGCTACCTCGTCCCCCTTCCCCACCAGGTCTGCAGGACGGAAGCCCTCTCTGGTGGACCCTTTGTTGCCCCCCAACCGAGCACCGTTCTTGAAGACGTCTACAGGGTCTGCAGGTCCTCTTTCGTCTTCGCGCACGCCACTCCACGTGCGCAGCGCTCCTTCGGCTCCAGTGGAACAGGAAAAACCTGGCACTGCCCGTCGAGCCAGTGGTGACTCCACGGCCTCCGGTCAGATCAACCGGACAGCATACCCGTTAAATTCGGAAGAATCGCAGCTCTCGTCAAGCAGAACGGGCTCTGAGCCCCCTGCCCCCTTTGGTCCAGGACAGAGATCATCGGGCGCAGCAAGAGAACAATCTGGCGATTTTTTGCCTACGGGCAATGGTGACACAGAGCCAGTATACGTGGAACCGGACTCGTCTCGTGCACCAGGGGCTCAGTGTTCTCAGAGAAGCACACACCCCCCCCCCCCCCCACACGCCGCAACTGCGGCCACCGACGACTCGGCACCGTCGGTTTTTGATCCTACTCTCGAGTATACAACGGAGCGGGTGGTACTGTTCTGGCAGCCCCCCTCTTATTTTTCGCAGTGGTCCCCCTCGTCTTTTGTCATCGACGATGTGTCATATTCCTGCGCGGAGCAGTATATGATGGCTGAAAAGGCTCGCCTTTTCCAGGACCACGGCACAGCGGAGCGGATTATGGCCTCGCCAGACCCACGCGAGCACAAACGCCTCGGTCGAGGCGTGCATACCTTCGACTGCGCTATCTGGGACCGTGTTCGGGAAGACGCCGTCCTTGCTGGCAATTTTGCCAAATTCTCGCAGAACCCGGTCATGAAGCAGCACCTATTGAGCACTGGCACCAAACGTTTGGCTGAAGCCAGCCCTTTTGATGCCGTGTGGGGCATCGGTCTGCGGGCATACGACCCCGAAGCTCACGATCCCTCTCGGTGGCGTGGAAAACATTTGCTCTTTAAAGCTCTTTCCGCCGTTCGCGACACCCTCCGATCAAGTGAGGCCGGGTTGGCACACCCCGCCTCCTCTCACCAATTCTGCACCCCAACCAGACCTGACAGAATTCATGAGATTACACCAGCGCCGCCCCGCCCTTTGGCCGTGGCCCGCGCTTGCCCAGGTCCTCCTTTGGAGTTTTCGACCTATTTTTCTGGCGTGCCGGCTGATCACAGCCCCGAGATTTTGGCTGTCGCACCTAGTGTCGACCCCTCCCTCGCGCTGCCAGAACACGGCCCCTGCCTCGTCGGGGGCACCATTACCCTCGATGACGCCTCTTTTACAACGAAAATCGCGATTCACAGCGGAGCTGGCGTTCTTGCACCTTTTGGTTGCGTGGCGCTTCTCGACACTGGCTCCCCGCAGACTTTCATCCGACGAGATGTTTTGGATCGCATGCACTCGGTTGGTGCGGCTTCCCTCGCGTGCGAGCAGAAAGGCGCCCCTCGTTCTTGGGGGGGTTTTAGCAAATCGGCCCCTCTGAAGACTTCGACGAGTGTGCGCCTGAGCGTCCAATTTTTTCGAGAAAAGGAGCCTACTTGCTCCCTCGCAGTTTGGGCCTGCGTGGTCCCCCCCTCGGTAATGCAGCATGCTGTACTATTGGGACGTGACAGCTGGATGCGCTTTAATGGCCGCTCCTACCGCTCTCTGCCACCTAGGCCGTCTGATTAACGCGTTTTTGGCGAGCTGGAATTAGTTCACCACGCCCCGACAGGCATGTCCGTGTACGCCATCGACTCCGCCGCTTTGGGTGGAGGCTTCCATCTACGCTACGAGGGCGCAGCAGGCGTCACCCTGTCCGACGATCCCCAGCTGCTTGCTGTTAATTTGGTTCGAAGCGATGGCTCCCCGGCCCTCACTGGACACTACTTGGTCGACATGATGCCCCAGCCCGACCTAACCTCGGTCGAGGAGCACTTCGTCTCCTCCGGACGATAGGTTCTCCCCTCGTTGGAGTGGCGGCTCTCGAGCCGGGGGATGTCCTCGGCGTCGCCCACGCCCCACTGCTGAGCGTTCCGCTGGACGTTTTGCAGCAGGACAACCGAGCCCCCAGCCCTCCCTCTGGACTAGGTGAGGTGTGTCCGGTTTCAGCAGTTACTCCCCCCCCCCTCGCAGCTCCAGCCTCGCCCTCGCCTGCACTGCTTGAGCGTTTGACCTCAGAACAGCGCGCTTCGTTCCTGCGCATCTGGGCACGCTTGCCGGCACATCTGCGGGAGGTGGATTTTGATCTCCACGGCACAGGCTGGACCCCTGCGGTCATTGAACAGCTGGGGGACGTTCTCTGCGAATTTCCTGACGTTTTCTCGAAGTCCAAGTCGGGTTTTGGTTCCTGCTCGTTGATGCCTTTCGTGATCTCGGTCCCGGAAGGAAGCGCTCCTGTCACGTCCAGGCCGCACCGCATCAACCCCATCCTGGCCAAGGAATTGGAGGCCACCTTGGATCAGTACCTAGCGGCTGGTCTGATCCAGCACTCGACTTGCCCGTACTCGAGCCCGCTGGTGGTCATCCCGACGAAGTCTGGAGGCTTTCGGATCACCGTGAACTACAAAAAACTCAACCAGACCAGCAAACTCAGCCAGCTGCCTATCCCTCGCGTGGACCAAGTCCTCGACTCCCTGGGGAAGGGACGGGTGTTTTCCCTCTTCGATTTGGTCTCCTCGTTCCACCAGATTACCGCGCACAAGGACACCGTCTCTCTAACGGCGTTCTGCACTCCCACGGGCCTTTACGAGTGGCTCGTCATGACCCAAGGCAGCAGTGCTTCACCCGGCTGGTTCGTCAAAGTGATTAACGAAGTTATTAAAGGCCTGGCACAGGTGGCGGCCTACCTTGATGATGTGATCGTTTTCGACCCTGACCCGACGGCCCACGTCAAGACGATACGAGCCCTCTTCGAACGCCTGCGCAAACACAACCTCAAGCTCTCCCCCTCGAAGGCTCGCCTCGGCGCCACGGACGCCAATTTTCTGGGCTACTCTATTTCACCCGCGGGTATAAGCCCTAATGCGGACAAAGTTTCGGCCTTACTGAAAATGTCCATGCCCAAGAACCTCAAGCAGGTCCGCGCCCTGATGGGCGGCCTAGGATATTATCGCAAATTCCTGCCCGACCTGTCTAAACGGATACGTCCTCTCACCGCCCTTCTCCGGAAGGGGGTCAAGTATGTCTTCACGCCGGCTATGGAAGTTATCGTCCGCCAGATCCTCGCCGAGCTCGCGGCCCCACCGATTTTGGTCTTCCCTGACTGGGATGCCGTAGCCGACGGCTCCCGCCCCTTCCACGTGTACTGCGACGCCTGCATCGACGGTTTCGGTGCCGCGCTCGAACAAGAACAATCGGACGGCTCGGTACGGCCCGTTGCTTATATCAGCCGCGCTACCCTCGATTCCGAAAGGCACTGGACACCGTTGGACCTGGAAGCTGGCAGCATTGTCTGGGCTATCAAACGACTCCGAGGTTACCTGTGGGGCACGAAGTTTCGAATATTTTCGGATCACAAAGCACTTGAGAGTATCGCCAATATAGGGGACCACAACGCGCGAGTCCAACGGTGGCGCGTTCGACTACACCCTCCAGTACCGCAAGGGCAGCGCCAACGGAAATGCTGACTTTCTCTCCCGCTTGCCAGAGCCCGCCACAGAACACGACCGCAGTGGGTCTAGCTGCCTCAACCCCGTTGAGGACGGTGGTATCTTCCTCATCCGGGCCTACGGGCTTCGCACTCGCTCTTCACCGACCCCTGGTGTCGGTTTGGGTGGGCTGGTGTCCCGCAGTGAAAGTGCCGTCTTGGGTGGGCTACCTCTCGCCTTTTCGGATTTTCGCGATTTTCGCACACACGGGCCACGTATGAGGATTGACGACCTCTCTGCTCCTTCGGGGAGATTCGTCGCTCGTGTATCTGCCTCCGTCGCCACCGTCGACCGCCGTCCTGGCTTGGGGGATTTTTCACCCCCCGCCAACGTCGCTTTCGCTTCGGTTTTTGTCGTACCCTCCGGGGGCGACCAGGGCTCTGCAGAAGCCCCCGCTGCAGCGACGTTTGTCGCCCAGCGCGCTCCTCCCCCGACGAGCACTTTACAGGTCGAAGATTCCGTCGTGAGCACTGCTCCGGCCGCGTCTTCCCTCTCAGGCCAGGGCTCTGCAAACGCCCCCGCTGCGATGATTGTCGCCCAGCGCGCTCCTCCCCCGACGAGCTCTTTACAGGTCGAAGATTCCGTCGTAAGCACTGCTCTGGCCGCGTCTTCCCTCTCAGGCCAGGGCTCTACAAAAGCCCCCGCTGCAGCGATGATTGTCGCCCAGCGCGCTCCTCCCCCGACGAGCACTTTACAGGTCGAAGATTCCGTCGTGAGCACTGCTCCGGCCGCGTCTTCCACTTTCACGCCAGGGCTCTGCAGAAGCCCCCGCTGCAGCGACGATTGTCACCCAGCATGCTCCTCCCCCGACGAGCACTTTACAGGGAAAAGATTCCGCCGTGATCACTGATTCGGCCGCGTCTACCCCATCGCCGCCTGGCAACCCGGCGCCTCCGAACGTTTTGCCGTCTTCAGGCCGCATCTCATCGCGGACGCGCCGACGAACAGCCGTCTGCTGTTGATTATGGCTTCGGGCCCGGCGGGACCCCTAGACCATCAGCCCGGCGCGCTATCACCCCGCTGCGAGCCCCACGGCCACGACCGCCCGCACCCGTCGTTTTGGCCCCGACTCCTGCCGCCTCGTCCGTCCCGACGGTACCCATCCCGTCCGGCCGCGACCGCACCGGGCCCGTGGGAACTCCTCCGTTACGACTCCCGCCGCCAACTGACGCACCTCCCGTCACCTCGACCGACTTGGACGCACTCGGCGCAGCTACCGAGTTTCAGTTCGGTGATTCCGCAGCGCGCTATTCGCACGCCGACTGGGCTCGGGAACAACAGGCTGAGCCCGCGTGCAATGCCGCCATGCGCTACATAGCCCTTGGCCGACCGGAAGTTTTGCCAGACGACTTTTTATCAGGTTTCCCTTCCCACCAGCGCCCTCCCTTTTCGGAAGTTCAAGAGCTGGCCACCAAAGGCCGCTTGCACACCACTGACGCGGGCATCGTTCTACTTGTCCGACAGCCGTCTCCCCCTCCTGCGTTGGATACGCCACGCCCGGTGGGCCGTACGGCCTGCTTATTGAACGACGAGCCTATTCGCATTTATGTTCCGCTGCTCATACGCCCCTGGGTCATGCAGGCTTGCCATTCTACAGCTTCCTGCCACCTAGGAACCGCGCGCACCCTACGTACGCTCGAACGTTTCTACTGCTGGATCGGCATGAGCATCTGCACCCGGTGGTGGCTACGCAACTGCTTAAAGTGCCAGGCACGGAAAACGTCGCGGCAGACGGTCCGGTGGCCCTCCATCACGTTGCCCTTGCCAGAAGGGCCCGGCATCGCCGTCAGCATCGACTATTTCGGCCCCCTCCCGGTGACGCCTCGAGGTAATACCTACATCTTGCTTTTCACTGATCGTTTCAGCCGCCGAGCTGACATGTACGCCGTCACAGCGGCAGAGTTCACCGCTGAGGGCACGGCTAACATTCTCATCAACCGGTATATCCCTCTCTGGGGGTGCCCGCGCAGCATCCTCTCGGACAACGGCCTCCAGTTCTGCTCCAAGCTTTCGAACGCCGTATATCAGCTTCTCGGGGTTCGAAAAATTGCCACCAGCTCCTACCACCCTAACGGCAACGGTGGGGTGGAACGTGTAAACCACACGATGGCCCAGATCTTGGCAATGATCGTCAACGAGCTACAAAACAACTGGGATGAACAGCTCCCTCACGTCGAAGTTGCGTACAATAATTCCGTCAGTGCCGCCACCGGTCTGGCTCCCAACGAGGTACATATGGGTCGGCTCCCACGCCTCCCACTCACGATTTTCGAACGTGCAGGAGTCACCGGCCACCAGAACTTGGCCCGCGACCACCTCGCCTACTGCGACTTGGCGACGGACCGCCAGCAGCGGGCGTACGACGTCGTTCGAGAACACCACGCCCTCACTGTCGCTCGCGTGAACCGCCGCAACTCCGCCCTCTCCGACGCTCTGCGTCCGGTCCCCAAATTTGACGTTGGTGGTTGGGTGTGGGTGTACAATATGGCGGCCACCATCCGCCAGGGCGCGAAACCAGACACGGACGCCAAGGTCCTCAAGGCCAAACTCTCACTCAACTGGACGGGCCCCTACAAAGTTCTCACAGTTGGCCCCTTCTCCTCTGCGGACACCCCGGATGGATCTCCTCTCGGAGCAAAGCTCCTGTATTTGGATCTTCCTTCCGATATGCCCGGCGCCGAGGCTCGCCGGCGCGTGTCTGTTCAACGCTGCAAGCCCTGTGCCAACCCCCACGACCGTGGCGACATGCCGAAGTATTTGCCGGCGGGGTTGACGCAATACGTGCTCAACAATTTCTCCAAGAAATCCCCTCCGCACCACGTCACCGAGGACGACGTTTCGACCCCTCTTGAACGACTCGAAGTGGAAAAGATTACTGGACATCAATCGGTTAGAGGTCGAGGTGGCGTCATCGCGGTGATGTACGAGACGCACTGGAAGGACTATCCCGGCCATCCTGGGAACGGGAAATGGACCTTCAGCTTTCTCGCCACGCAATTTTGCGCTACTGGGCCGGCACCCCGAACCAACACCGCCAAACCAACCGCCTGTATCGCCGAATGAGAATTGGCGCGGCACAACGGGAGCTTTCCCGGAGTAACGGCGAGCGGTTTCTGGCACCCGGCTATGGTTGCGTATCGCACGCCGATTGGCTCCGCCGATACAGCAACACTGTACTTCCCAACGGGGACCACTTTTGGTACAAGGGCGACGACGGTCTGTGGTGGCTCGGAAAAATCAGCGCAACTACACCGACGGATGGAGTATATTTGGTTCGATTTTTGGACGACCCGGGACCAATCAAGCTTCCTCTCTCTCCGGCGCGCTACACGACTTCGACGAGAGCTGTACGAGGTTCTTGGTGTCTGCAAATTCACTTGGCTAGCGCGTTTACACGGGGGGTCCAGCGTAACGTAGATGAATCTCGAGGTGCCGCCGTGGATAGCTGAATTTCGCTTCTTGACTGCACTCGTTATTTAGTTAATTTTTGTCGTCTTCCTGGGCCTTGAGGGATGAATTTTTGTCTGCCCGATATGTTTTTGGTGTGTGTTTTCTTTTTTTTTAACTGGGTTGGGGATGTGTTTTTGCGTATTCTGTCCTGCCCCCCCCCCGCTCGGTGTCGGGACGCGCTTTCAGAGTGGTGGACTGGGTTTAGGTGGTTCTTGTCGTCCTCCGTGTTATTTTTCTTTTCGTTCCCGTATGCACTTTTCGCTTTTCCGTGCATCTTCCTCGCCCCCCCCCCGTGCGGGCGGTATGGCGATGGCTTTCATCGACGATTTCTTCCTGCCCCTTAAGGCTAGGTCTTCCTTTTATTTTTTTTACGTACTTTGCCGGCTTCGTTGCGTCGCCATTCAGAGGTGTGGGAGTGGGTTTTGAGGAGTCGCATCTTCGACTCATGTTCTAGTTCGAGGAGTCGGGGTTTCCACGAATTTCCCATAATTCTGCATATACGGCTCATCAGAGTGGGCTAGTGTTAAGATATTGTCTTGTATGGGATTGAAATCCCGGTAACTACCTGGGTTCAGTCACTGGGAACGTATTTGTGATACTTGGAAGGCGTATCTTAGATGGAAAACCAGGGGTTTTCCAGAGGATCACGAGCTTGGTCTCAGTCTCCGCGTGCACGAAAGGAATAAAACTGCTCTTCTTCTGTAGCTAAGCAAACAACACATGTGAGTACAATGTTTACCGACTTAAAAGGCAGACCAGTCCAGGGATACAAAGTGTCCCGCAACCCTTGACCTTAACAAGAACGTACCTGGTACACCCTATTGTTATACCACCTACAGAGCGCTGTTTTTTCTTTTTTCACGCCATTTTTTTCTCTTTTACTATGTACGAGGACCGTTCTATTGTACCATGCAGAGCAGGAAGAGTTATTCTATTTATACCAGGTACAGTAGTACACCCTTATATTATTACACGTACGTACGCTGATTTCACCATCATTTCTTCAAGTATTTTTCTTCGTATGTTGTACCCTACCTTGGTAATTATTATACCACATACATAAGGTAGGTTTTTCTTTGTTTGCTCGAAGCTTTCTTCTCTTATTTTACTCGTTTCCCTTTCTTTTTGTGTGCAGTCCCAACAAAACGGTTACTCTAGAAGAAAAAAACAACTCATACCAGGTATTCAGCAACCAAGCTCTTCACCTATGATGTGACCTCGTGCTTGTCTGCAGTTGGTGGTGGTTCAAAACCACGAGTAGATGGGTAGGTGAGAGCGCTTGTTTCAAGCAACTGCTTGTACACAATTATATGACACGTCCAATATTACCCGTGCCGGGACTTGTCTGACGCAGTTGAACATAGATCATAGCCGTTGGCGCCGTCTCGAAAAACGCATTGCACACTCTACAATACATACGTGGTGTACAGCAAAACAACCCAAATACATTCGCCACAGCTCTCTCCAGCACTACGCACTATGATTGAAGAAGGTAAACAAAGGTAGAAGGTTTTGGCCTTTAAAATGTGTTTTTTCATGTGGTTCCGGAAGAGAGCGACCAGGTAGGATCCAACCTTCACCTCTCCGCAGAGTGCATGCACCAACCTCAAGCGCGAGGGAACAACAAAATATATATCAACAGAAAAAACGCAACAGGAAAGGTGCGTTAAAGCAGTAGTACAGACAGTTTTTGAACTGACCATTGTTCAACATGCGCCATCACTATACTACCCTCAACCGATGCACGCATGTACATCTACTTAATAGCACCCTCAACCGGTGCGCGCGAGTTCAACTACTAGCCTCTAACGTTGCACGCGTGTACTGTACAATACAGGAGCTACCAGTCAAGACCCGACGACGCGTAACGTGAGCCATATATACATGGAACATTCTAGGTATCACGTAAATGTACAGTCGCAGCACAGTCGCAGAACCGTTGCTCTGCACTCGTACTGCGATAGTAGCAGTTTTTCCATTGTCAAGGTGCGCCCTGCAAAGAAGCAGGAAACTGTACAACAGAGTACACTCGGCAGGAGGCAGCAGCAGACGCAGCAGCAGCAGCAAACGGGAAAGACAGCAGGCGGCGAAACAGCAGCACGAGAAGGCTGGATGAGAGGCGCCACTCAAACAGAAACAAAAGAATGCAAGCACACTGACCAACAACCGCAACAGAGCATGCGAGGCACAGGCAGCAAGAGGGGGCACTAAAGGTTCCGAAACAAGACCTGAAGCAAAGACGCTGAATCCAAAAACAAACACCACCAGTGTAAACATCGTACGTGGCGATGCAACAAAACTCCGGTAGGTGGTGGGCCTACCCCAGGTGCGCTAATTCACACTTGCTGCCTAAAAAGCTATACCACCCCTAGAGGTCATTACCTCTATTTCCTATTAATACCAGTACCGTTGGTAACAGGGTGTACGTTCACTATCACTTCCCGCTTGGGGGCTGTCTACCGTTGGGTACCCCAACTCCAGAATGTCATTACCAGAAAAATGGATACCCTTCGAGGCACAACCGGCAGCAACGAACACAGTACATGAACACTGAGCACAAAGGTGCTCCCGTCTCGTACACATCGAGCCCAGCACGAAAAAAGTATGCACAGAGTCCTCATGCAAGCGAGGCCCATCACAGTCGACGAAACGCGTCTGCTGCCCCGAGACCAACCGATTTCGCCCTTCCAAGCCCCGCGCGGTATCCTCACTCCTGAACGCTGCACGGGACTGCTACCGGTCACTCATCTTGCCAAAAACAATCACCCCCTACAGGTCAGGGCGCCAGTTCATTCCCTTTGTCACCGGGGTACTACTGCTGTACGTACTGCTAACAACCCTATTACAATAGTAGCTCAACACCTCTCTCTACTATCGTACTTGTATGTGTTTAACAGCAGTATACACAGAGTATACTGCTGGTACTGCTCTTGCACGTCGGATATACGTACAACGATGGTAGATGTTTGCGGTCCACTCCTCTGGCAGGTTCTACTCTTGTGCACAACTCTTGCCGCATCTACTTGAACACATCTGGCCGCGTCAACAACAGCAACAGCTTGCCGGGTACCTGGTGTGCGCTTGCTACTATTATACTGTAGTATCATACAAGAGGTACCTGGTGCGTATTTCCTGTCTTTGGTATCATGCCGGTACCTTTGTATCATTCCCGGCTGGTGCTTGTATTCGCAACAATAACTCACCGCACGAAAAACACGCAAGTCACCAAGCATCTAGCAGGATGCACTTATTGGGCCTCGTGTCTTTAGTTGCTGTATCATGGCCCCGCCCAGTTGCGCGTGGTCAAGCGTTGCTTTGCTCGATAGGCGGATAGACGCTCTCGCTTCCGTTGCGAGGGTTTTGTGCTCATTGAGAGGCACCAAGAGAGTGGGGGAAAAGTGTGGTCCCCAAACGCGGCGGGATTGCTGGGCACTGGGCCTATAGATCGGGTGGGAATCTTAAAGTCGGCGCACTCTCATTGGTCAAACCCTATATATACGATTTACCGAGCGAGATTAAAGTACGGGTTTTAAAGTTGGCGCATGTTATTGGCCAAAGAGGCCGTCGTTCACCCGGTGAGACTGTCATATCACTTTTTCCTGCTCCGTCTGCCTCGAGGAGGTCGTAGCACTGTCCTAGGCGCTGCTGCTTGTGCGCATAGCTATGGGCCGCAACAAAGGCTCGAAGCCCAAGGCTGGGTCAGCTAAACCAGGACGTAAACTGACTGCAGCAGCTACGGCTGCTGCAAAGAAAAGGAAAGATGACGACGCTCTCCAAGCAGCCACCCTTGCGAGTATGTTGGGTACCAAGCGCGCGCGAGTCGCACACTGCGGAGGAATTTCAAACGAGAGCGAAGCAGAGGTTAACCGTGAGGTGAACCATGCGGGAAGCGTGGATGTTGCATCATTCAACTCCGATCCTCGCGCGGTCGGAGCATCCGCAGAGCAGCAGACTTCAAAGGCTAGAGGACGCGATGTAGACCTCACCGAAAAATCCCCAGCAGCAGCAGCAGCACCACCACCACCACCACCACCGCCATCACCACCACCACCGCCGCCGCCGCCAACGTCGCCATCACGAATAACAGAAGCAGCAGCACCACCACCACCATCACCACCACCACCACCAACAACAACAGCAGCAGCAACAACAGCAGCAGCAACAGCAGCAACAACAACAACAACAACAACAACAACAACAGCAACAGCAACCGCAACAGCAGCAGCAGAAGCAGCAGAAGCAGCAGCAACAACGAAAACAACAACAACAGCAGGAGCAGCAGCAACAACAACAACAGCAACCACAACAGCAGCAGCAGCAAGAACATCAGCACCAGCAAACAGCTCCCCCACTACAGCCTACTTTGCAGGTTCAAGTCGCCAGGGAAGGGCAGCAACAGCAGCAGGACGAGGGGGGGCAGGGGGGGTAGGGGCAACAGGAGGAAGAAAGGAAGAAGGGCAGCAAGAGGAAGAGGGGCAGCGCCAGAAATTGGAGGGGGGGCTGAGGAAAGAGAGCAAACAGGAGGTGTTCATGATGATGGCAGTAGTATCGACTGATCGGGCAGAACATCTGATTGGATAGTTTGAACAACGGAACTGTCAATCTGTAGGTTGCTGAGCTGCCACATATTTTCACTTGCTTATGTAAAAGTACTCTTTGTGGATGCTGCGTTACTCCGAGCATGATATTTGTGGTGCGGGGAATAACCCGACGTTTTGTGGAACGACAGGAAGTACTTGCTTATGTAAAAGTACTCTTTGTGGATGCTGCGTTACTCCGAGCATGATATTTGTGGTGCGGGGAATAACCCGACGTTTTGTGGAACGACAGGAAGTACGTTGGTCCGAGTTCTGTTGCTGGAACCACGTAGAACGTTTCCGGAACCTGTTTTTGGTTCTTTGGTTTGTAGAGTTTCTCCCATGCGGATGAGACGAGCTCGCCTACCGTGCTCACTCCACTTCGCCGACCTATCTCTCAGGCCAAGATCCCATCAATAATACAAATATTGTCCCCATCAGTTACGAGTTTCCAACACGCTATAGCGAGTCGACTTCTCCGACGTCCCCCTGGACTGCACGAGACTGCTGTACGAGATAGGCCTGATCAACCTGTCTCATCATGGCTGATGTGGGTGATTCTTCGGGTGACCCACCCCAGGGTAATCCGCAGGGTGTTGGTGAGAGGATTGAATCCTTAGAGACGCAGTTGTCCCAAATTGCGGCGTATTTCGACTGGCGGGCTTCTTGAAAACTAGCTGGCTCTGGCTCTACGTCCTGAACGAATTCTTTCGGCAACTCCTTATCTTCGAATGCTCTCTGCTCAGCAACTAGTGCCTCTACCATTTCTGATCCGGAGAAAGGTCCTAGGGTAGCCATGAGGCCAGCCACGCTCTGTTGATTCTCCTAGTCCTTCGGTGGACTCCTGCGGTTGGGGCGACAGCGGGGGAGCTACACCACTAGGGGGGTTGATGGCGGGTACAGAGGGAGTAGGGGAAGTTGGTACAGAAGGGGAGTTGCCTACACTACCTACGTCGACAAGTTCTATCTCATCAACTGTTCCACCAGTACCAGCTACATCACGTTGCAAACGAATGTGAGGAACGCCCCTTCCTACGAGCGGCCACACCTCAGCCTCTTCTACATCACCGTTACTCCCCTCCCCTCCCTCATCTGCAGCATCCATAGGCAGGAGAGGCTGCGCTGGAGGGAGTTGTGACGGTAATGCCTCCCACGTTACATCACGCGTTTCCTGAATATCTCCTGCTCGCGTGAGCACTCTATGACAGTCACGCGGGTGGTTTCTCGAAGGTCCGACATAAAAAAAACAACTCTCACCCTTCGGCAGCAGTTTAGAAGGACGCTGCCACCGGCAATACGCCGGTTTCAGAAACGGATACGGTCTAGCAGGGCGAGCTTCATCATACCACATTTCATACGGGGATTTATTGTCGGGATTCGCGGAACAAGCGGTGTGATTAAGTGCCTCACAAGCCCAGTGCATCGCTTCAGCCCAGAGTTTATCAGACGAAGGTAGCTGTACATGACCAAACAACACCTTTGCCTGGATACGAGCAGCCATTGCTGCCACCTCAATCAATCCCAAACCACGCTCCGCAACACCATTATATTGGGGACTGTAAGCCGGGGTAAACTCTTGCTTGATCAAGAGTTCATTGCACACGGATGCAAATTCTCCACCGAAAAACTCACCTCCATTGTCAGACCTAACAATCTCGACCAATGAGGGGATACCATCAGCACGCACACTCGCAAGAAAACTCCTGAAAGCACTACCAGCGTCTGATTTGTTTCTGAGGAAATACATCCATGTGCGTCGTGTGAAGTCGTCCTTCACAATCATAGGGTACTGTTTACCCCCTACGGACTTAACGTCCTTCCGTCCTCCCAGGTCAACGAACACTCTGCCCAACCTTTTATCTGATCTACGTTCAGTCTCACGAGGAATCCCTTTTCGAAATGCCTTAGACATTGAACACCCTGTGCAAGCATGCATTTCACCAGTTAGCTCCATACCCAAACGTTTTGCAGTGGTACGAAGCAACGCCTCACTCGCGTGACCATAAATGTTATGAAAGTCGTTTACATCCATTTCTGTCACAAGCGGAGGATTAGACGGAGTGAGGGCAGCCAACACCGAACCTACACAGTCATCTCCCACACGATACGCTGTCGAAACTAACATGCCATCAACGTTTTGAAAAGTAACGTTCCCATTGAAAGCAGTTAACACGCCATCAGGACCACCTAGACGATTCCATGAGCCGTCAAACTCTGCGTTTGGAGAGAAGAGGTTGTATCCCAAATTGGGAGAAAACAGTACATCCTGCAACTCTACCGAAAACTCACTGTCGTCGCTCACAAACACTACGTCCAGTGTTCCAGTGAGTGCTACCTGACAAGTCACATCACCAATCCCTTTTACCATTTTGTTGCAAGGCTTCACATCTTTCATGCAAACAAGAGAGTCAGTCATGTGAAAAGCGGCACCCGTGTCAGCATACCATTCTTCTACATTGCTATCACTCGTCATAGGAGACAGGAATTTGCGGACATCACAACCACTCATCAAGGCGTTTAAGCTTTCGTAGCAGTCAATGCGGATGGCATCACGGTGCTCAGGAGTGTGCAACTCGTGCTTCAACAAACGTAATCTGCTCAAGAAGTCATTGTTCAAGCTGCTCTGAGAAAACAACACGAAACCAGGCTTCTTACCACTCTCATCCTCGTTGTCCTCCGAAGCTCCAGTCTGGGAAGGATGAGCTATGATACGAGCCAGGCAGTCCTTTTTCCAGTGACCCTTCTCTCCACACTTGAAACACTTGCCCTGAAAAGTCTTTTTCTTGGACGAATCAGATTCAGAGTTGGATTTGGACTTGTGGTTTCGCTTCTTCACAAACCTCCTCTCTGTCCTAGACACAAGAGCTACACTGTGTTTCTTGGAACCAGGCTGTACCAGCAAGTCAAGATACCGCTCACGCACTTTTGTCTCGATGAACGACGGGTCATTCGGGCAGAACACCACAAGAGTTTCACGCAAAGTCTTGTACTCGTGTGACAGTCCCTCGAGCATCAGGTTGCAAATCTCTCTGTCGTCTTTCTTGACTTCCAGCATTTCAAGCACACCAAGCGTTTCTCTGATAGATGCGAAGAAGGTTGAGGGGTTCTCATTCGGACGCATACGCAGTGACTTCAGCTTTTCCTCCTGCACACGAATCTGGTTCTGACTCAACGGTAGAAAGTGATCCTTTAGCACTCGAAACGCCTTGCTGGGCGAACCAGCATGCCTAGCCAAAGTTTTGTGAGATTCTTTCTTCAAACAGTCAAACAAAAACCACCATGCCATCTCCGCCTGACGTAGCACACCCACACTGAATCCTCTCTCTACCCAGGGGGTCAAGTCGAAATTAATGTCTGCAATCGGAATCTCGGTCTCTGAAACGAAAGCCTCATAAAGGTTGTTGTGCCGGGCACTCAGCAGAAAATTCTGTGACCACGACGGATACGAGACATCTGTCCCGTCAAAAACAGGAGCCTTGGGAACTTTGAAAGGACCCCCACCCAGTGACTCTCCTGTGTTTGTAATGCCGGCCCCAGGAATCAGTGTATTTCCACTGGCGACATTTTCCCACCACTTACTCGACGGAGTAGCTACGGGCGGAACGGGAGACTGGCTACCTAAAGCCCCACTCCTATTCCCCGGGACGAAAGACTGGCTACCGGAAGCCCCACTTAACATCCCTATCGAACTCAACCTTGCAGCACCAGTCGGAGAACGATCCACTGTAGATACATGAGGGTTCAAGCCTGAGTCTACAAGACTGCTACTCCCAACCCGCATGTTGGACACGCCAAGGACTTGGGCATCTACGCCCGTACCTCCCGCGGTCCTACCAGTAGCATCAGAAGGATGCGTACCGGTCTCTGGTCCGGTACCTCCCGGCGCGGCACCAACAGAACCAGAGGACTCCACTTCCTTTCCCTGTTGATCAACTAGCGACGCTAATAGAGTCGTAAGTTGGGACAACTGCGTCTCTAAGGATTCAATCCTCTCACCAACACCCTGCGGATTACCCTGGGGTGGGTCACCCGAAGAATCACCCACATCAGCCATGATGAGACAGGTTGATCAGGCCTATCTCGTACAGCAGTTACTGGTGGAACAGTTGATGAGATAGAACTTGTCGACGTAGGTAGTGTAGGCAACTCCCCTTCTGTACCAACTTCCCCTACTCCCTCTGTACCCGCCATCAACCCCCCTAGTGGTGTAGCTCCCCCGCTGTCGCCCCAACCGCAGGAGTCCACCGAAGGACTAGGAGAGCATAAGACAGGGGAAGTAGAATCAGCAGGTCTGGGAGGGGAGGAAGTAGAGTCGGTAGAGCTGGGAGGGCAGGAAGCAGGGTCTGCGGAGCTACCCCCAGCAGCTCGTCGTGCTTTACAGCAACTTGGCGCTCATAACACTGCTGTGCGTGAGGATGATGAGGTCAGACCTGGTAGAACCCGAGCGCGAACCCGAGCAGAAGCACGGTGTGGATTATCTTGAGACTTTCTCGCCTACTGCGAATGCGGCATCGATTCGCTTGCTTGTAGCGTTGGCGTGTAAGTATGATATGGAATTACTCCATTTAGACATCGAGCAAGCGTTCGTTCAGTCTGAGTTGGATCACGAGGTATTCATGAGGTTGCCTCCTGGGTGTGGGTCGATGTCAGGGAAGGTCGTCCGTCTGAACAAGAGTTTGTATGGACTGAAGCAGGCATCGAGGACTTTTCACAAGAGACTGGTGTCGGACTTGAAGAGGATTGGTTTCGAGCAGTCCCTGACTGACCCCTGTGCTCTGCGTTTTATGATGAGAGACACAGTGATGGGCATGATCGTGATCCATGTGGATGACATTCTGTATGGAGGGAAGAAGAGTCTTGCCGAGGTTGTTGTGCAGGCACTAGGAGACTCTCTTCCAACGAAGAACTTGGGCGAGGTCAGGTTCTTTTTGGGTTGCGCATTTATTCGCGACCGTGAGGCTGGTACGATGGAGATTTCTCAAGAGAGTTACATTCGCAGTGTTCTGGAGAGATTCAAAATTCGTCGCACCAGCTCCATACCCGCTTCTCCTGCCAATGATTACAGGTCCGTGAACGAGGATGAGAAGGCAGGAGACGTGCCGTTCCGTGAGGTGGTGGGGAGTCTGATGTGGATCGCCAACCAGACGAGGCCTGATATCGCAAATGCTGTGCGAGCGGTGGCGAGACACTCCCATGAGCCGAAGAAGAGTCACTGGAAGGCGGCCCAGAAGATTCTGAATTATCTTTTGGAAACGGCACATCTTACTTTGAAATTCAAGCGAGACACTACGGAAGTTGTAGGCACGGTAGTGTACGCAGATGCAGACTTCGCTAGCAAGGCCACTGACCGTAGATCAGTTTCGGGAGCTTTAGTTCTTGTAGCTGGTTGTCTGGTAGCTTGGATTTCCCGAACGCAGAAATGCGTCACCTTGTCGACTTCTGAAGCTGAGTATGTCGCAATGGGCGATGGTGTGAAGGAGGGTCTGTTCGTAGGCGGCATGGTTGTTTTCTGGAGACCTTCTGAGAAGATGATTGAGATTAGGGTGTTTGAAGACAACAAAGGTGCGATTGCACTTGCTGAGAACCCTCTTAGCTCGGGTAACAGCAAGCACATCGACGTCAGGCACCACTTTCTCAGGAACTTGACCGAGGAAGGGGTGTTGGCAATCAAGCATGTCTCTAGCAAGGAGCAACACGCGGACATTCTCACGAAGGCCCTGCCGTTGGACCTTTTTGTACCCCACCGCGACTTCGTCCTTGGCTTCAGGTCGTAGAGAGAGAGATCTGGATTGTGATTTGGATTTCTAGTACAAGATAGTATTTCGTAGATATTGGTTTGGTCGAGACATATGCCCTCAGGGAGGGTGTTCATGATGATGGCAGTAGTATCGACTGATCGGGCAGAACATCTGATTGGATAGTTTGAACAACGGAACTGTCAATCTGTAGGTTGCTGAGCTGCCACATATTTTCACTTGCTTATGTAAAAGTACTCTTTGTGGATGCTGCGTTACTCCGAGCATGATATTTGTGGTGCGGGGAATAACCCGACGTTTTGTGGAACGACAGGAAGTACTTGCTTATGTAAAAGTACTCTTTGTGGATGCTGCGTTACTCCGAGCATGATATTTGTGGTGCGGGGAATAACCCGACGTTTTGTGGAACGACAGGAAGTACGTTGGTCCGAGTTCTGTTGCTGGAACCACGTAGAACGTTTCCGGAACCTGTTTTTGGTTCTTTGGTTTGTAGAGTTTCTCCCATGCGGATGAGACGAGCTCGCCTACCGTGCTCACTCCACTTCGCCGACCTATCTCTCAGGCCAAGATCCCATCAATAATACAAATATTGTCCCCATCAGTTACGAGTTTCCAACAGGAGGATGGGGGGGGGGGCAGGAGGAGGAGGGAGGACAGGAAGCAGCGTGGGCGCCGGGGGGAGAGGACCTGTAGGAGGAGAAAGGTCAGCAGGAAAGAGAAGGGCAGCAGGAGGAAGAGGGGGGAAACTAGGAACAAGAGGGGAAGCTGGGGCGCGAGGGGCGGCAGGCGGAGGGGGAGGGGCAGCAGGAAGAGGGGGGGGGGGGGGGGGGGGGAGGGGGGGGGGGGGGGGCGGGGGGGAGCAGGAGGAGTGGCAGGACCCGCCGATGCGGGAGATGGAAGCGGCGTCGGGGAAAGCGGTGGTGGCAACCGCCGATTGTCGAGGGCAATGCAGGTTCATGTGCCAAGCATCAAGAAAAGCATCGACGCCAACACCATTCACCAAGGCGCATCTGTGACGGCACCATCTAGAGGCACAGGCCTGTTCCCGTACAGTGGCCCCCTCATCCGTCCAAAGTGTCCGACCATACAGAAGGGTTCAGGTGCGTAAGAGAAATGAGATATGAAGCTGGTTGCATTTCCGATTGCAATATCACATGACACCATAGCCACGTAGACACCTTCGGCGAAATCCGTAACGGTTGCTAAGATACTGTCCTGTACCCTGTACTTGGAAAATAATACGGCGGCGCAAATCATCTTACTCCTCGTATGTTTGTCTGGTACTTGCTGACCGTTTCTTCTCGTAGGGTTACCGGATCCCTCGCCGTTTTTCCTGAAGGCAGTGTTTGCGTGGATACCGGAGTATTTGTTCCCGGAGCTAGCTATCAAGGGCATTCCTTGTCCGAGATGCGGGGGTAAGGGAAGACCTGATGGCTGGAGCGCGAAGGAGCCACGCCGGGTGTTCATGGAGCACGACGTCGCGTACATAATAGGTTTCCGGTGAGCATGCTTCAATCATAATATCCATCTTACCGCCAACCACGCAGTACACGCACGCTATAGATACGCAGAATTTCACAAGGTTGTGGTGTTCTTTCGTCGACAGTACTTGGTCCTTTGCCGAGACCCCCTTTATACTACGAACACGTAGGTTTAATGTGTATCGAGGATTCAAGTATATACATTTGTTTTAATGTTGTGGTTGTCGGCGGCATCCCCTCTTTGCTCGCGCCCTGATGCGTTTGCCGCGAGCGGTGCGCATACTCCGTGCGCGCCGGCATGGCAAAGCACCATGGCATGGTGGTGGATAAAACAACTCTGCCCGCGTCACTGTCTGTTTGGCCGACTGCGTTGTTGGCCCGTGTCTACCTGCAGGTACACGTGTAATGGGTGTGTGACCCACAACACCACTGCGAAAGACTCGGAAAAGCGTGGAACATCGTTTAGCGCTTGGGACCCCGCGTGCCTCGAACGCCTTCCGGAGTGCGTCTGGAAGTTCCCTTTCATCCTCACGCATCGATCAGGCATTGACATCCGTCTTGTAGACAGGCTCGCAGATGACTTGGTCCATGGGAAGAGCTTCGCGTCCGCTGCCAAGTACATTGGACAAGTGAGTCTCGCGTGGGGCACAGGATACTTTGCGACGGTTTGCTGAAAAACAAATTGCCGATAGATCCTGTCGCATCCTTGGGAAAGAGTACGCCGCGCCGAATGATATGTCGTGTTCCGATCCAATCGTGTTGCCGGTTGATATTTTGCGGCAGGCGCACAGGGCCAAGTACATGGTTGACCAACTGAAGTACGTATCGCTGGTCGAATCACGGCGTTCGGGCCTGGCACGCGTGGTGGGAGCGGCACCTGTACCAGAGAGGTTTGGCGACTTTGACGACCCGGCAAAGTACTGTGGTGCCGAGCTATCAGACCACTACTTGGGGGACGTGTGGCGCACGTGGTTCTCGGCACTTCCTGTGCTGGAGGTGGACAGCGTGGCGTGGACGCGGGAGGATTATCTGCATCGCGTCCATCAGCGCTGGGATGGGTGGATACTAGCTGGAGATGCTTCGTTCAAGTTTGCCAAGATCATTCGCCTCGGGGCAAAAGCGAGAGGGAAACGCACGCGGCCAGTATGCGGCATCTTCACAGTGTTCAACGAGTACGAGCAGGTGAGGCATTTTATGTACTTCGATGATCCGTTGTTTTCCTATCGTTAGCGTCTGTCCGTCGTGCTTGTGTTTCGTCCCAGAAAACCCTGAACTTGGACCTCCTTCCAACTTCAAGCGCTCGTTTTGGTACCCGTGCCCAGGTGCTGTAGCAGCGACCGATGCAAAGCAACTCTTCAACCGAGATTACGGACGAGTTGAAGCTCCTTTTTCACGGCCGCTACGTTCGCAACGGCTTCAAGGTGCCCGTTTTGTGGAACTCAGGTATAAATTCAGACTGCATAGTTTTGATGTTTTGTGGTTGCACGTGCTCGGTCCAGAACACATAAATGTTCTTGCAGCCTTGCCTGTTTGGTCAGAATGATTGACACAATAAACGTTGTAGCAGCCTTGCCTGTTCGGTCGAAAAAATTAACACAATAATATATTCTAACAAGAGTTGACGCCGCCTCCACCGACGCACGTCTCACTTTCTGCACCATCAGACGACGACTGCTGTGCTGACCGCCCAATGCTTCAGCGGGCAGTTCGCGAGCTCGAGGAGGCAATAGGGATCAGCTTGTACTTGGAGGACGAGATTACTACTGGCATCAAACCAGCCAACCTTCAAAAGATGGAGATGGCGTACCCGCCGAGCATCGTGTTCGACCCCCCCGCCATCGCCCTTGCTGTCAGTCTTCTTCGGGAGAGCAAGAGTTGGGTAGAAGAAAAGCAAGTTCTTGGTGTAGACGCGGAGTGGGAGACGGCCATTTCGGGGAGGAAAAGAGTGGCGACCATCCAGATAGCCCCCCTGCACGGCACGCCCTTCCTCTTCCACCTGCAGCGAGGTCCTTCTGGGTTCACAAAGGAGACGCTCCCTGCTCCTCTCAAGGATCTACTCGCGGACCCAAACATCATCAAGGTGAGCGTAATAAATCAAGATGTCACAGCAATATCCATTCGTACGTTAACTGCCTGCCCCCTATTTCTGGTAGGAGAAAGCTACCCGGGCGCGGTGGCGTTGGTCACACCAACGCCCAGGTGCGTGTCAACATTGTGCATTTAGGATTTGTGGCAGGCTGCATGTCTTGTACATACAACATCTGCACTTTTTTACCTTCACGCCTAATATACTTCCAACTTGCACGGCGACCGCGTCTCTGCTCGAGGAACCCTCTGCACAGACTGGTGTCGCCATCAAAACGGATGCTACGTACATCTTCAGCGACTACGGCGTTGAGGTGGTGAATACCGTAGACTAGCGCTCGCACGCAAAGTCCAACTTGGTAGCAACCTCGTCTTGGTCACTCGCCGGTATGGCGGCGTGCCTGCTGGCGAAGCATCTCCCGAAGGACGCCGTCCGGTTCTCCCGCTGGGCGAGCTTTCCTCTCAGCGACGCACAACGGGACTACGCTTGCATGGATCCCTACGTCTCAGTCGTTCTGTACGAAACGATCCTGAAGTTCAAAGACCCCATTGTATCTGCGGCCCCTGCAACTGAGGACCTGGTGCCTGGTTTGAAGGTTTGTGGAAGAAGACGGAGGTCGGTACAAACTCCATCAATTCTGTCAGTCTGTACTATACAGTCCGTGCAATGCGCGATCTCCAATTTTGTTTTTACGACAAAATTTAAAACACAACGAATTAAAAACAAGACAACCACAGTCGTGACCACCAAGGCTGAGTGAGGGCCTTTCATTTTGTGCACTATAGTTGATTTCTTCCCTGCACTTAAATCCAGTGACTCATACCAAGCCTTGGTCAAGCCGGCTAAGAAGTGAGCCTTTATGGACAAAAACACGAATTTATCGCGAAACAGTTTTTCTCCGAAGTATAAAAATACACAACAGGCTTGAGAGAGACGAGAGGAATTATATTTCGCGTTCGATTTCGAAATCATAAAATAGGCTCTCCGTGTTTGAAATGACACTGAGATCGCGGATTATTAGTTTTGTCGATATCTCCGTCACGTTTATTATTTGCAATATGTGCAACATTACCAAGCCGGCAAACTTGGACACCTGTCCACATCCGTTGTAAGAAACGATTTCTGAAACACGCACCCCCCAGAAGAAGCGCAACGAGGTTATACCGTTATAAAACTTTGGAACCTCCGCCTGGGCACGAACATAGAGTTGGTTCTCTATTTTGAAACAACCCCTGCTAGCGCGACGTACGTCGACCTGGATGCCGGGATTTTTCTTGGAAAATGTATCTGCACGGATCACACGTAGCCGTAACACTCATCCCTCCTCGATCTCGACACACAAAAATGCCCTTGTCCTTTCCCGCCCTCATCGTATTTTCCCCATCCGTGAAACAGGTGCGACTGTACAACTCAAGCCACTCTTCTTGCGTGGCAATCGGTAGACTGGTCAGCGACAGCACAGCAACTGATGCTCTCCTCTCTTGGGAAAATCGGACCAAGCTACTCGGGCGAAGTAGGGAACGCCTTAGGGTGATGGTCGAGATCACGGAGGCGATAGTCCCAGCCGCCTTCGTCCCGCATGCCAAAGCGCCACAGATACCCGTGGCCGGACGGGGCCGGCAAAGGACGAGCAGGCGTTGTACGATACGACAGGCAGCACCCACTGCCGCACGCCGAGGGAGTGGCGCCACGAACAGGCGCTCTACGTCTCGCACTACAGACCAGCGCACAGCAGGGGTCGATGAGGGGGGGTGTGCAACCGCACAGGCTAGTGTGCTGATCCGGCAAGAGGAGGATGTGGCGGCGGGGGGGGGGGGGGGGGGGGGGGGAGGGGGGACCTGAGAGCGAGTCGCCGCAGTCTCCCGAGCTTGCCTCTTTCCAAGTTTAGCGTTGTGGGACGTGTGCAACATCCGCATGGCGGATTCCTACAAGCCACCGCTGTACGACATTGTGGATGACGATGGTGTGGAGTACACGGACGACTTCAACTACGGGGAGCTTCCTACGGAGAAAATCGTGCTGGGAGTAGGTAAGTCGTTGATCGTTTACGGACGTCCCGAGTTACGGATGGTTTTATGAACGTCATTTTTCTACAGATACCTCTGTTGTTTTTCATGGGATATAACACTGCTGATGCAAACGAACGGTTTTTTGTAGCGTTTGCATGTGATTGGTATTTCGTGTTTGCTGCTCTATACGATCCTCTGACGTGGACCGCGTCATGACCCGTTCTACCGCCAGATGAAACTGATGCTGGAGGCAACGACGCTGCCGGCGGAGCCGAAGAATACAACGAGTGGTTCGGTCCGTCCTTTAGCCAGGAAGACGACACCGTGGGTCAAGCGCCACTAAGCGACAGCGATATCCAGGTGAGCGGTGGGTCCGAACTTTTGCATTAGTAAAACAACAGTATGTAAGGGGTTGTGATTTCGGTGCGTGCATTGCCAACCTGCTTACGAGTCGTGCTAAGATAGGGAAGGGTACTGTTGACGTCATTATTTTAGTCGCAAAAGGCTCCTCAACCGAAGAACTGCCCGATATGTCGGCAATCCAATTTGTTTTTCAAACCGCCATCAATGACATGGCCATCAGTAATATGCCTGTTCAGAGTTCACGGCGTTGTTCATTGCGTTGCGCGTACCATGTTTTAAAGAGTTTTTAGGGGCAAGGTATCCTCATGAGCTCCGCACCTGAACAATAAACAAGGTTTCCCGCGACAGTGTCACCACACTTGCGTCCATCGATGTTCACTTTGTGTCTTCTTCTTTTGGTCCCCAACATAGGGCGTTGCGTCGACCGCGGGTGCTGCGAGCTCTACCACGGCCTCGGATACTTCCACGAGATCAGGCGCCGAAGCGACTCCTCCCTCAAACCTAAGCCCTGCAGGAACTTCAGGCACTACGCGTGTGGCACGTGCTATGTTTGTGCGATTGGACGCGTTCCACGGAATGACGCGTATCACCAAGCTCTTGTCTAAGGCACACGGAGCTTGTCTGCCATTCACGGCCATCCTCCGCGATGCGTTCTTCTTGGTCAACAAGGTCGACGTCCGGGCAACGGAGCGTGTGCTGGCGAACGAGGGAAATACTGATGCCCAAATCGCGGCGATGAAAGAGACGAACTGGGGTTTCTTCTTGCGGAACGCGAGACGCCGAGTCCCGGGCTCACTCATCCTTTTGCGACGGTTTAACGCTGTGATCAAGGCCTACAAGGACATCGTGGACGCCAGGACTGGCGAAGTGCTCCTGTCCCCAGCAGCGATGAAGGCCCTTCGCTTGGTACGCGAGCACATCAAGCTTGGGTGCTTCAGCGACCCAGACGGGATACCGCTGTACTTCGAACGGGGCAAGTCATCGTCCGGGCTTCCGTACTTCCGTTGCGTCCGTGGCACCAACAGCACGGAGGTAAGTGGCACTTGCTTGGCCGGGAATGGGTGGCTAGCGTTTCTTGAGCGCATAAGCTACTGCAGTGGTAACACCACATTTATGTGATTTGTTGTGTAGACGTGGTAAAATGCGCGCTGTATTCGTTTGCACAACAGTTAGTTACTGCTCACCTAAATCGGTCGAAGCATTCCGCAGTTGCTTTCGGCCCACAAACAATCAACGACCTGGCCCAAAACCGTTCCTATCTTTTCGTTGCATCACTCATGTTTAGGGCTACCACCGGTATCTTCGCACCCTCTTCGCGAACTTCTGCGCGTCCCCGTGGGTAGCGCACTCGGTGTTAGTGCAGTTCAACCACCGGTGGAACGTCAATATGGCGGTCGCCAACCGTGGAATGTCAGCAGATATTGGGGGCTTTAGCCACCAGTACATGATTGATCTAATCCAGCGTATCACGGCGCCGTGGTATCCTGAGCGTCCACTCTACTCGGAATGGGCTGCACCGGTGGATTTCGAGGACAGCGGTGAGAGGACGGACTTGGCGGCTAGTGTTTTGACCTTCGATGGCTAGCCGGTGGAGGCCGCGATTCAAGACTGCTTGCAGCCCGAAGTGGACGCCGATGACTGTACTGCCAGCAACGGCACGGACCGCATTGACCAGCGCCCGCCTGTCCGGCAGCTTCTACCCTCCGCCAGGCACTATGCTTCTCTCATGAACCACACACTGCCATTGACGCCGATAACCACGGTGGCTGAGAAGGCGAAATTCAGGCAGGAGTACTTTCAGTATGTTCGACCCCAAGGAGGGGCATCGGCGCGCGATCACCAGAGGTTAGACTGCCAGAGGTGGCCAGCGGACTGGAACGCGGGATGTGCGCTCTCCGAGAAAAGTGGGAAGTTCTTCGGGGTCAGCAGGAAGACAGCCGGCCAACTTCAGAGCTACGCTTCGACGTTTGCAGAACATGCGAACTTGGTCAACACCATGGCTCCCGTTCAGGAACGCCGCCGTGGGCTCGTGAGGGAGATGAGGCAGCAAGCGTCGGCGGAGAGTTTCCACAATTCCATCGCCACGCCACAAATGCCAGCGCCCGAACCCTCCGCTCGGATCTCGTTCAGGCCATCAGTGGTTGCGGCCGGGGCGGCGGGGGACGGGGCGGGGGCGGGGGCGGGGGCGGTGGGTGGGGAGCCTATTGAGAGTGGGTGTCACCATGGGGGGGGCGGGCGGGGGGAATGGTGGTCGTTTACCCGTCAATAACTTCAGGGGTTGCCGAATCTGCGGACACCACAAGGGTGCATGGCCTCAACACCACCCTGGACCCCGCTCTGGACGGTTCCGTTGTACCGTGCCTGCTGACCAGTTGCGCCCACAGACGGATAAGGCGTACGTCAAAGCGTACAAGAAAAAGGCTTTTTCGCCCTGCGAGTGCTGTGTGTGCCTTGGCTCGTACGAAGTATCTTGAAGAGACCAAGCGTGGTCGCGGGCTGTGTGTTAAGTACGTAAATCGAGCAAACCAGGCGGAGGCTGAATACCTTTTGTTGATACCAATGTTTATCCAAAAACGCCTGTTATAAAGATTTTGTGCGAGTATCGCTGAACCTACCCAGAGTTTATTTTTTAATTTTGTCAGGGGGGGGTTAACATCGCTCAGGCTTGGAGGGTTCGATTCTTAGGGCGAGGTTTTGCTTGGAGAGGGCCAGATGGCTGTAAATCGTAGATAGTGCATTTGTGTGCGTCGTGTCGTTAAATGCTGTGAGTTTTGTATGAATACAAGATTTGCGTTGTGAACGAGTCGAATAAAATGAGAATCCCGGTACACAAGAGTTCGGTGAATTGTGTTTGGTCGTTACTTATCACGACATCTTTTCATTCTATAGAGCCGTCAGTAGGTCGCTGATGTCGCACTTGTTACGTTTATTTCTTTGAAGTTTCCTACTTTGACAGCGCCGCCTCTACAACCCCTTACCTGCAACAAAACACCGACCCAACCCCTTCATCCGAATAGTACCAAAGATTGAAACGTAAAAAACCGCTTGTCAATCGGACCTTATCTCGAAGAGCTACCTACCGTTACTTGAAATCGACTTATGTCGCTGTGAAAGTTTTTCTGCTCTTCTGCCATGATACCATGATGAACACAAGGGAAACAGAGCACTTGTACTGTACTGATAGGTATTTTTACACATTATATACATGAGGAGTATAAATAAGATATTACAAGGCTTTCCTTCGGAGTGGGTATTCCGTCGTTTCTTGTACAAATACATTTAGTTTGGTTGGCTTTGGGCTATGACGCCAATTGCAGTTTTGGTTGGCTTTGGGCTTTGACGCCAATTGCAGTTATATTGCAATTGGGGTAATAGCCCAAAGCCAACCAAACTAAATGTATTTGTGTAAGAAACGTTGAAGGATGTAATAATCGCCTTTATTCGTGAAAGTAATGTGAAACGTAAGATCGGGTGACGCAAGAGTAAGAATGACATTCGTCTAATAATATAAGGATAACATATTTCATCAGTGCCGGGAGAGAGTGGAGTAGTGCATGGCATGTGGATGATACACAACATACAGGCTGTTGTTTCAAGGAAGGTTCGGGACAGAGGGGAAAGCAGCAGTGCCGGCAACGACAACGGTTATGGAAATGTTGTGTAGTTGCTGGGCGGCCGCGATTTCGATTTAGCCAGCATAGGAGTTTGGATGAGACATGATATGTAAATAGTCTTCCAGGCTGCTGTAGTAACGAGGCGAGAGGCCCACAATGTGGATCTGTCCGCTGTTGAACCCGTTGGGTATGTGTAGGGAGAAATAATCGTGATTTTGGGAAATGTGGGAACAATTTGTTGCCTCTCATTCGTCCTGGATGGAGACAATCTGCTTGGCGTACTGCTTCGGAATTCCGCGAAGCCCTGGAGCAGGCGAAATGGAAGGGAGTCTTCTTGCGCTTGATGATGATGTCTCCGTGTTTGATGGTGGAGTCCGTCAGGCGGCAGTTGTAGCACTTGCCACCGACCTGGTCGAAGTAAACAGGGTGCGCGGGGCGGGAGTGGCGTGCAGGGAATGGGGGGGGGGGGGGAAGGGGGGGGGGGGGGGGGGGCAGAGTTCATTATTTGTACTGCTCTACAGCGGCACAACAGCAGTACGTAATCGCTTGCTATACGACGGCAGCAGCAGCAGCAGCAGAAGCAGCAAGTACATGCGTAAAACGCAGCAGGAAAACGGCCAAAATATTTTTTTAACGTACCAAAACGACCATTTGGGTGCAAAAACGACCAAGAAAAACAGTAATCCGAATACATAAGAACAATCAGTGGATATCGAGCCAGCATTAGCAGTATCAGCCGCCAGCAGCAGCAGCAGCAGCAGCAGCCGCAACGGCTTCGAGCAGTGGTTGCGGCAGCATTAGCAACATTAGCAGCAGCAGAAGCAGCAATGGATCGCCGCAGCGTTGGCAGCAGTAGCGGCATAGCAAAGATATGATAAAAAAAGAAGAAACAAAGTATGTACCCTGGTATGCCGCGACCGCAAAAACTACGGAATTTCATTGGCGAAACAAAAATATGTACACACAAATGACCAGCATGATGTACAACGCAGCAGCAGCACCACAGCAGCGTAGCAGCGATATGGAAAGAACGAAGCCCAAAACGAGAAAAAGCAGTACGTACGCAAAATGCAGCAGCAAAATGACCAAAATATTTTTTCCAGATACCCAAACGACCATCTAGGTACAAAAACGATCAAGAAACACAATAATCCGAGTACATGCGAACATCCAGTGAACATTGCGGCAGCATTATTATTAGCATTAGCAGCAGCAGCAGCAGCAGCAGCAGCAGCAGCAGCAGCAGCAACGGATCGCCGCAACGTTGGCTGCAGCAGCAGCAGCATAGCAACGATATGAAAAGGAGGAAGAAAAAAACTACGTACCCTGGTCGGCCGCAATCGCAAAACGTACGGTAATTATTGACGATACAGAAATATGTACACACACACGAGTGTAATACACACACGAATCACGTCCAGCATGATGTACGGCAACAACGCAGCAACACCACCAAAAAAAATCGTTGACGATACAAAAAAAATTATAAAATATGTACACACGCACAAGTGTAATAGGCACACAAATCATGTCCAGCATGATGTGTACGGGAACAACGCAGCAGCGCCACAAAACGACAAAACGACCAAGAAACACAATTATCCGAGTACATACGAACATTCAGTGAATATTGCGGCACCACTAGCAGCAGCAGCAGCAGCAGCAGCAGCAGCAGCAGCAGCAGCAGAAGCAGCAACGGATCGCCACAGCGTTGGCAGCAGCAGCAGCAGCATAGCAACGATATGAATAGAAGGAAGAAAAAAAAAGTATGTACCCCGAGTCCGTCCGAAAAGTATTTTTGGTACCTCACTATAGATAGACCCACCCCCGCATGCTGTACGGCAACAACGCAGCAGCAGCAGCAATACGAAAATAACCAAGCTAAAATACGAGAAAAAGTAGTTCGTACGCAAAATGCAGGAGCAAAACGACCAAAAATATTTTTTTTACGTATAAAAAAAAACATTTGGGTACACAAACGGCCAACAAAAACAATAATCCGCGTTGGCAGCAGCAACATAGCAACGATATGAAAATAAGGAAGATACCCTGGTATGCCGCGATCGCAAAACCTACGGAAATTCAGTGACGATACAGAAATATGTACACACACAAGTGCAGCATGATGTACAGCAACAACGCAGCAGCACCACAGCAGCAGCAAGCAGCAGCACAGCAACGATAGGAAAAAAAATCAAGCCAAAAACGAGAAAAAGCAGTACGTACGCAAAATGCAGGAGCAAAACGACAAAAATATTTTTCACGTATCAAAAGAACCATTTGGGTACAAAAACGACCAATAAAAACAATAATCCGAGTACATACGAACATTCAGTGGATATTGCGGCAGCATTAGCAGCAGAAGCAGCTACAGCATTAGCAGCAGCAGAAGCTGCAATGAATCGCCGCAGCGTTGGCAGCAGCAGCGTTGGCAGCAGCAGCAGCAGCAGCATAGCAACGATACGAAAATATGGAAGAAAAAAAGCATGATGTACCCTATTAATAGTATGCCGCCATCGCGAAACCTACGGAATTTTATTGACGATCCGAAAATATGTACACTTCCAGCATGACGCACGGCAACAACGCAGCAGCACTACAACAGCAGCAAGTGCACAGCAGCAGCAAGTGCACAGCAGCAGCAGGTGCACAGCAGCAGCACTCATGGCGTGGCGCTGACAGCAGCAGCAGCAGCAGCAGCAGCAGCCGAAACGAGCAAAGGGGGTACGTAGGGTCACCAAAACATGTACACATAGAAATCGTGCGCACCGAAAATGCACCACAGTAGCAGCAGCACTCACATCGTTCGGTGCAGCGGTGACGGCGACAGCTGAATCCTTCGTTCCTTCGTTCACGTCCCGCAAACAGTTGTGCATGTGCGCGTTCGCGTGCACTGTGTAAGAGGAGCCGACGCAACGCACGAAGGGGAAAGAACGAGCATGGATGAGTCCAAAAAATAATAAACGCTTTGAGGTAGGTTTGTATGCAAAAAGGCGATTGAAAACCCCAAAAAAACGTACTGGCAACAGACAGCATTCAACAATAGACCCAAGACACTGACCACTGTCAGCAGTCTCGAGGGAGTACGAGACAGTCCCTTCCTTGATCGGGCGAGCACATAACTCGCAGTTGGTTGCCCAATACAGGATGATCCCGCCACCATCGCACATGAGATCCTCGCAGGTGGCGAAGGCCACGTTTTTGCCACCAGGCGCGGAGTTCTTGGGCAAGTTAGTAAGTGCTGGTCCGTGCACCGGTCGCAAACAACAATCGGCACCAGGTCGGTCTTTGTCGTTGCCGCTCTCTTGCCAGAGGGCGAGGACCACGCGCCTCTCGACGAGGGGGAGGTGAGCTTAGGGGGCGTGGAGAAGGGAGAGGCGGGGGTTGCAGCACCAGCAGGTTCGCCACCGACAGCAGCAAGCAGCTTGGCCGCCTACAGCTGCATCTAGATGACGTTCGTCGAAAGCGAGACGCCTCTTCTAGGCGTTGTGCGAAGAGCTGTCTATTGGTTGCAGTTTGCGAAGAAAGAAGAAAGGTTGTTTGGCTGTTTGGCTGTTTCGCTGTTTCCAAGAAGAAGGGCTGTTTGCGAAGAGCTGTCTATCAGTCGGTCTGTCTGCCAAGAGCTAGCAAGTGACAACGACCTCAAAAATCGTAATTATAGTTGTATTTATACGACAAAAAGAAATTCGAGATCCTTTGTACTGTTATTATTTTTACGTGAGGAATACATTTTCAATAATAAGAAATCCAACCTGGGCCGGCATTCTTGTTTCTTATTTTTACTTGGGGCTAATAAGTGTTCTGCGCTGAACACTCCCGAGAAAAACGCCTATATAATTTTTCGCGCTTCGCGCATTATCCAAGAGGCTCGGATTCCGCTCACTGGACTGTCACGTTTCGTGTACGAGCACCTTTCTCGCGGCGCGAACACATCATCAGCAGCAGAGCAGTAGCGGCACAGCAGCAGCAGCAGCAGCAGCAGCAGCAGACCAGGCAGTTTGAGCTCTCCATGTCAGGCTCCAGATGCCGAAGAGGAGGAGCAGTGCCAGGAAGAGTACCAACGGCCTCCAGCAGCAGCACCGGCAAACCAGCCGACTTCAACGGGAAGGCCGTTCTACTACTACTGTAGACAGAAGCACCAGTGCCAGCACTATCGACAGCAAGCAGCAGCAGCAACAACCACCACATCAGCAGCAGCAACAGCAGCAACAGCAGCCGACCAGGCAGCTCGAACTCTCCTACGAGACCAGGCTCAGGATTCACTGGGGCAACAGCTTGAAGCCGCTGTTGTACTCATAGGTGAACTGCGGGTTGTATTACTCTATTTTTATGTTTCACGCTTGATCCAGAGCACAGATAAATAACTACCAACTTGGTAGTGTTATCACGTTGGTCAAGAGCAGACTTGCCTGCTTCGTCAGAACGAGTGACGCAGTTTGTTTTTTCTACAAGACTCGACATCGCCTCGACCGGTCGTCAGTCGTCCGTCTCACTTGTTGAACCCATCCCCAGATGACTCCTGTGCTGACTGCCCTACGCTTGAGGAGGTAACGGGGATCAGCTCGTACATCGAGAACGAGCTGACCGCCGTGATCCAGCCTGCCCTTCTTCTCCAAAAGCTGGAGATGGAGGTCCTGCCGAGTATCGTGTTCGACCCCACCCCTGCTGCCGATGTCCTTCGTAAGAGCGACCAGCCGGGTGGATAAGAAGGTTCTTGGTGTAGACGCCGGTGGGACACGGTGGATTCGAGGGGCCAAACGTGGCGCCATCAAAGCACTCCCCCATCGCGGAAATGAAACAACTGAACAAACCAGTTTTATTTCCCCATATCCGAACCCAAACCAGTCATAGACTTGAAAAAGTATAATAGTTTTTCCCATATTATAATACTGGTAGTAATGGCATAAAATATAGACCAAAAACCGAGCATGAAGGTGGACCGCCTCACATGCGCACACATAGATACAGCATGGTCACCCCAATGTGTTCAATTCACATGAAGGTTGGGCCTTGTGGTAAGATACCCGAAAAAATATACCGATTTTCATCGGGCGGTGGAAATCTGGTCTGACATTATTCCTAAAATCCCCGACATTTGGTGCACATACCAAACGCTAAATGAAGGGGAGGGTGGATGATGCATGACATTAAGTCAAGACCTATTATACTCATGAAACAAACACCTTGCATTTGATCGACCACATGACCTGAGAGAAGGAGCACCAAGCGGTACGTAGATATCTTGATATCTTGAAGGATAGAAGCCGGTACAAAATGTGGGGGGATTGTTGGCCAAGCTTTCGGCAGTGAAGGTCTACTCGGGAGCATTAGAGGGGTAGTTACCCATGGTGAAACGTACATATGGCGGAGAAAGCAACGTACGGGGCATCCCGATGTGTGAGTAAGACTTTGTGTTATGCAAGCCGTCCTTGAACCTTGCGCGGTGAAAATGACCTCCCTGGAGGAAAGTAACCAGTACAGCAGCGGGGCAAGAAGATAGAAGATACGATCGTGGGACGCCAGGATGGTTACCATGCAAATCGCCTGACACAAACGTGGGGTACTTGTGTTAAGGGTGTTGAACTTGGTTCCAGGCTACGAGCCCGTGTTGGAGACACTATTTAGTGTGGTGCGCCGGCAAAAGAAACGAAAGACACCAGACCCTCAACGAGTACTAGGATTGGGAAGTCCCAGTAACTTGAACACTTCCCACTACCACTATGAACACAAACAAGCTGGAGATATTCTCGGAAGAGATTAGGAGAAAGACGGTGAGGAAGGGTGGGTGGAGAAAGAAAGAGTGGCAGGGTAAAGTACTAGTAGTGCTGATATTTGGAGTTCCTAGCGACATGACAAGAATTGAGTTCAAGAGGAAGTGCGACGAAGTAGGACTGTATTGCTTCGCAATAGGAAACGTAGAACGAGAGGGAGAACACTTTCGAGTCACTCTGAAGCTGAAAGCGAGCATGGAGTGGCAGAGGATAGAGACAGAAAAAGTGTCGGCATGGGTTCGAAGACTAGGATGGAGAGTATGTATAGCTAATGGAATAACGAAACTAAGACGTAGTCCTAGGGTGAACGAAGGTAGCGGGAGGCAGGAAACAGCAAGTGGCTCAAAGGGAATGGGGGAGAAACATAGGGGCGCAGAACAAGCAGACAATAACAGGAACGGAAACGAAAATAATGCTCGAAGAAGAGATAACAGAAATACTCGTGGCGACAACGGAGAAAGAACAGGTAAGACTTGAGCGGATAGTGAAACGAAAAGGAGGCTGAGAAAAGGATCATGGAACGTATGTGGCTTCGCCACGGAAGAGCGCAAAATAATCGAAATTGCCGAACAAGTAAGTAAGCGCGACCTAGACATAGTGGGAATTCAAGAGTCGTGGGAGAAAGAAGGAGGGGAGATAGGATCCAAAGTTGGAGCGTACGCATGGATAGGGAAAAAGAGGAAGGGACAGAATAGCAAGAATAGGGGGGCGGGGGGTGTGGGGTTCCTAGTCAAAGAATACCTGTCTGACATAATAGAGGTGATCAAAGACACTAAATTCGACGAAAGCATACCGTATGGATTAAGATTCCAGGGGAGCGGGGAGCAAAATATTACTTCTTAGGAAACATATATATGCCCCCAGAGTCGCAGAATACGATAAAGGATATACAGAGGAAGTTCGGAGAAGTAGCAGTAGATGTACAGAAGTATAATAGGCAAGGAGAAGTAGTACTAGTTGGAGATTTTAAGTCAAGAGTTGGGAGGGCAAGCAAACTGAATGAGAACATTGGACAATATGGGGAAGTATCAAAGAATAAGAATGGGGAAGAGATGTTGAAGTTCCTCAAGCACAACGAGATGAAAACGTTGAACGACAGAGTAAAAAAGGCAGAACCGGAATGGACTAGACAGTGCATACAAAAGGGAGAAAGCTCTATCCTTGACTTTATAGTAGTAGAAAATGGAAATGGTAAGGAAACGGAACTACATGTATGCGCAGCGGACATAGGAACTACGGATCACTGTCTAATATGGACAGACAGGCAGCAGACGAGAGTTATCAAACATAGAAGAGGTAGGAAATTGTATCGATGGAGAATAGATAAACTAGAAGTAAAAGAGAAACGGGAAGAGTTTCAGGAAGAGATGGCCAAAAAATGCAGAGAAATTTTCCGAGCTGTTAGAAAGAATAGGTACAACAAGGAACGATATAGGAAGGGATGATGCAGGAGCTAGGATAATAGATGGGAGCAGTTGGTCAAGACCACAGCAAGTAAAGTAATAGGGAAGAAGTTGATAGTATGCAACAGAGCGGTAAAATGGTGGGATGAAGAAGTGAAAGAGGCTATAAGAGCAAGGAGAAAGGCACACGCAAGGTATACATCGAGGAAAACTTCGACAGGATGGGAGGAATATGCTATAGCTAGAAGGAAAGTAAAAGAGATGGTAGAGAAGAAGAAGAAAGGGATATGGAAAGACGTAGTAAATAAAAGGAATGAAGACTTTGAGGGCGGGATGAAGCAGATGTGGGTAGGGATATATGGGATACTTGGCAAACAAGCAGGAGAGGCAGACACGGGAATAGCTACTCTAAGAGCACAGAACGGTAAAATGGTTAGTAGTTCGAAGGGGAAAAGGGAGGTGCTAGTAGAGCATTACCGAAAGCTAGGAACACCCACAGCCAACGAAACGTTCGATGCAGAATTCGAGAAGGAAATCAACGCGTGGGCAGAGGCGAACGTAGATAGATCAGAAAGGGAAGACAGTGGTTCAGGAGGGTTACAGAGAGAGTTCACAAGGGAAGAAGTAAAGAAGTGTGTAGCTAAACTTAATAATAGAAAGGCAGCAGGGGCAGACCAAATAGTGAATGAATTTATGACGTACGGGGGAGAAGGAATGCCTACCATGATGTCTATGTTGTATAACTGGATATGGAAAAACGAGAACGCACCTAGGAGGTGGAGAGAAGGAGTAGTAGTAAATTTATTCAAGAAAGGAGATAAGGCTGACCCGGGGAAGTATAGAGGGATAACGCTACTAAGCACAGTAGGCAAAACATTTTGTAAGATTTTGAACGATAGAATGGGAACGATGATGGAGAAGGAAGACAAAATAAGCGAAGGACAAGCAGGGTTTTAGACCAAACCGTAGCTGCGTAGACCATGTGTACACCTTAGGTAAGATTATTCAAGGTAGGAAAGACGCGGGACTAACAACGTACTGTTTCTTTCTAGATGTGCAGAAAGCCTACGACACAGTATGGAGAAATGGATTGTGGAAAAAACTGTGGGAAATAGGAATCAGAGGAAAGATGTGGAGAATCATGAAAAAGATGACGGAATGTGCGAGAAGTGCTGTGATGCTGGACGGGGAAATATCGAAGTATGTTGATATTTTACAAGGAGTTGCACAGGGATGTACGTTGTCACCTAACTTATTCAAGATATATATTAACGACCTGATAGTAGCAGTCGAGGCAGCAAGGCAGGGAGTCACGGTAGGGGAAGATACGGTGTCGGGATTGACGTTTGCGGATGACTTCGTGGGGATATCAGAAACACCCGAAGGATTGCAGAAACAAATAGAGAAGGCGCTAGAATACACCAGGAAATGGAGGGTGACGGCGAACGTCAAGAAATGCGCAGTAGTTGTTTGCAACGAAGATAAGGTAAACCCGGTAAATTTCAGTTGGAAGTGGGGAGAAGATGAATTGCCGATCGTAGACCAGTATACATACCTTGGCGTAGAGATCTCAAAAGACTGCTCTTGGGATACACATGTAGCAAAAGTAATAGGAAAGGGTAAGGCACAAGTAGGCAAGATGGATGCGATCCTAACAGACCGGAACCTTGACACTAGGATTAAGAGATGCATCTTGATGAATGTGATAGTACCAAAGCTAGAATATGCAGGAGAAGCATGGGAAGGGAACGCGAAACTCGTAAAACAGTTGGAAACAGTACAAATGACAGCAGCAGCTAAACAAATCCTAAGATGCTCAAGTACGACTAGTAATATAGTAGTAAGGGCAGAACTGGGAATGCGCCCACTCAAGACAAATAGAGACATGAGAAAGTTGAACTGGCAATATAAAGTAAGGAACATGCCAAAAAAGAGGTTGCCAGCCATAGTTGATAGATCTGTATGGGAGAAAGTAACAAAAGGGTGAGCTGGAATAAGGTGGGATGGCGTAGTTGAGAAAGTATGGAAGGATCTAGGGGGAAACCAAGTAGAGATGATGTCCGCCGGGAAGTTTGGGAGGTACAAGGCAGAAGTAGAAGAAATGATAGAAAGAAGGGAAAGGCTAGGGCTGAGAAACAAGGTGCAATCGGAAAAACACTTGGAGATATACGGGGATTGAGGGAAGGAATAGGAATGAAAACGTATTTGCATGACCCAATGGACTTCGCGAAAACGCTGAAACTGCGCTTTCGTGTAGGGGACCTGGACCTGCCAGAAAGAAGAAAGAGGTACACCAGTAGCCGGGAGGAGGAGGAAGTAGACGCACAGATGTGCCCGTGTGGCAAAGCAATAGAGAGCAGAACTCACATAGTAGGAGAATGTGAAATATACAAGGAGGAATGGGATGTGTTAGAAGAGGAGATGAGGAAAATAGACGAATGTGACATGGAGGAGTTTGATACAATGAATAGCAACGAGAAAACGATCGCTATCCTAGGAGATAGATGGTGGTCACAGGAGGCCAAACAGGAAGGGAGTAAGATTAGCAAAAAGTTTCGATGTAATTTATGGAAACAACGTAATGAGCGCCCAAATGTTGGAGGTGTCTCTATTAGGAGTTGGAACGGTGCTCCGTCTCGAAAGGGATGCGTGGTGAATGGTCAAATGACTAAGGCAAGCAACACATGAAAACGCCCCCCCCCCCCCCCCCCCCCCCCCCCCATCGCGGCACGCCCTTCCTCTTCCACTTGCAGAGGGTCCCTTCTGGGCTCACACGGGAGACGTTCCCTACTGCTCTCGAGAATGACGACAGGTGAGCGCAGCCAACCACTAGCGCCATGACAAATAATATCTGGGTACGTTTTTTCCTGCGTCCCTTTTTTTGTGGCAGGAGTACCTGCACTCTATTTTTGTCTTTGCACCAACTTGCACGGCGACCGCCTTCCTGCTCGATGGACCTTTTGCGCTGACTAGTATCGCGATCAAAACGGATGCTGCGCAGGCTTTCAACAACTGCGGCGTAGAAGCGGCGAACACCTTGCACTTGCACCCGCTCGCTAAGTTGAAATTGATAGCATACTCGTCTCGATGACACGCGCCGCCTTGACGGCATGCCTGCTGGGGAAGCAGTTGCCGAACAGTGCCATTCCGTTCTCCCGCTGCACAAGCGCTCGTCTCAACGACACACAACGGAACTAAGGTTATATGATACCTTCAACTCGGTCGTTCTGTGCAAAACGATGGTCGACTCGAAGTGTGCCATCGCCTCGCCTCCGCGTTCCCTGCACGTGATGACCTCGCGCCCGGTTTGAAAATTATCGAGGAAATACGATCAAAGCTCTATCATCAAATATGTCGGTACTGCAATACGTAACTGTAACGCTCAGCGCTCCTCAAGAGCTACACAGAGAAGTACCCTCGTCCTTCCCGCCCTCGTCGACGCCCCTCTCCACGAAACAGGTCTTGTCTACGCCCTATCCGCGAAACAGGTGCGGCTGTACAGCACCAGCTACTCTCCGCGCGTGAAGCTCTCTGTCACGGGGAAGCTCGGACGCAGCTGGTCGTGCTGTGGGGAGCGGTCAAGATCATGAGGGCAGCACTACTAGGTGCCTTCGTCCTCTACGCCAGGTCGCCGCCAAAACCTGTGTCATGAAAGGCCGGGCAAGCGACGAGAAAGCGTTGCACGGAACGACATGCGATATCTACTGCCGCAGGTCGGGGCGCAGCGCCCGGAACCGGCGCCCTATCTCCCACCTGCAGGAAATCGCAGCAGACGGTGACGAGGGATTTGATGCAGCCGTAGAGGCGAGCGTGCTGCTCAGGAAGGAGGAGGGTTTGTTGAGGGAGGGGAGAGAGGGAGGGGGGGCGTGTACGCCAAGACAAAACACGGCCAGAGTCTGCCAGAGTCTGCTGATCCTGCGTCTTTCGATGATTTAGCGTTGCGGGGCATGTATTTCATCCGCAGGCGGAATCTTACAAGCGACCGCTGTACGAGAGTGCGGAAGCAATGGCGACTTCAACAACGAGGACCCTCCTACGGGGAACACCACAAAGCGAGCAGGTGAGTCATTTGTCGTTTGCTGGAGCTCTAACGTAAGGATGGCAGCATGCGTGTAAAAATTCTATTTTTTTTTGTGTATGGTGGAGTCTTGCATTTCTGATGCAAGCGAACGATATTGTGTATCCCTTGCGTGTGATTGAGACCTCGCTTTCACTGTCTTATACGCTCATCTGGCGTGGACCGCATAATTTCCCATTCCATTGCCAGATAACACTGATGATGAAGGTGACGACGCTGCAGGCGCAGCCAGAGCGGGCAACGAGTAGATCGATCTCGCCCTTGGTCAGGACGACAAAGTCGCGAGTCTAATGCGACCAGGCGACAGAGATATACTGGTGAGCGGCGGGTGTAGATGCTTGTAAAACTATCCAAACAACACACAGAGGCTTGCAAACTTCAGTGCGTGTGTTGGCAGTCTACTCTCGGTTACGAGTCGTGCTAAGACGTGGGGAGTACTCTTGTTGGCAGGGAGATGGATGGCTAGCTAGCTTTCTTGAACAAATAGATAGCGGTGCTACTGTAGTTATGTAAAACTTCTGTAATGTGGTATGTACACTGGGTCAAATGCGCGTACCTTTCGGATGTACAAGAGTGGCTGCTCACTTGAATCTGCGGACACGCGTTTTCGGGCCTCAACCAATCATCTCTGTCGCGGCAACACTATTCTTGCCTTCTTGTTGCGTCCCTCATGTTCAGGGCTACCGCCGGTATCTCTGCACTCCCCATTCGTAATTGCCATCAACAGAAAGATGGCCAGCCAGCCTCAAAGCTATGCTTCGGTGTCTGAGAAATGTGGATAGCTCCCGATCATGAAAGTCGCCGCGGGGTCGTCAGGGGGGTGATGCAGCAAGCACTGACCAAGATTTCAAGCACTGCCGTGGCCACGCCTCGAATGTTTACTCCCAACCCCTCAATGCGGGATTTGTTGGCGCCATCCATGGTCTCGGCCGGGACGGTGGAGGCAGGGGCAAATATCTGAGTCCGCGCATCGCGAGTGGATATCGCCAGGGGGGGGGTGAGCGGAGGGGATGGTGGTCGTACACCAATGGAGGAATCCAGAGGTTGCCAGGAGTGCACACACCGCAAGGGTGGGTGGTCTCAGATCAACCCTGGACCCATAGCTAGACGAGCAACGGCGTATCGTGCCTGCTGACCCTGGCCCAGGGACGGAAAACATATTCGTCGAAACGCAGAGGACAGTTGAATTTCCTCCTTGCAAGTTCTGTTTGGTCCGTGGGTCGTACGAGGACTCTAAATTTGGCTGGCGTGGTCGCAGAGGCGATTCTCTTTAGTTGCCATTGACGTTTAACATGGGCTAACGTGAAGGATTTGGTGTAGTACTGGCTGCTGCTGAATACCTGGTATACATTTTACGATTGAAGTCGTCTTCTTCTTAACACACGTTTTGACGTTTTCCGTGTATTGTACTGGTATGTGTTTTTGGAGAAGACCGAGTGCGACGCAGATTTTGCGTTCTGTGTGTTGTCTAAAATGCAGTGAACTTGGTATTTACACCACCAGACAACTCTCCATGCATCCATCAACATAGTAGTATATTATACGAGATACCACTTCCATCGGTCACGTTGCGTTGAGTACCTCACGTGTGATCGTTCCGTGTCGTCAGAGATAAAATTCTAGACCAGCAGCTAGCTGCAGTAGCACAGACAGGATGTATTTTCTAGTTTTTTGTTGCCTATCTTTGTGACGACACCCCCGCAGCCCTTCGCCTGCAGCAAATATACCGGCGCTGCCAGTCTATCCGGAAAGTACCAGGTAATACAACTTGAAAAAAACCGTTTCGCAAGCGGATTTTATCTCGAACACATATGCACTAGTACATGAAGTCGACTTTTAACGCTGAAAACAGAATCTTGCCCGCTACCAGAAACCAGAACACCGGTGAAGGAGCCCACTGTCAGAGTAAATGACAGGAAAATAAGAAATTTGATAGCGGTTATACTGAACTCAGTATAGAGCGTACCTTTGACGAATAACAAATTCGGACTGGACCAGTATTCCTGTTTCTTATTTTTTCCCACTATGTAAGTATTTAATAGTGTAGCTCGCCCGAGAAAAACGCCTCTATATTTTTTTCGCTTCGCGCGAACAATCTATTATATATGTTTCTGGGCCCCTACCTATGGTCCCTGAGCCGGATTGCTGGGGGACTACCTCAAAGTCCTATTATTAATAATAACATTCGGTATAGCCGGCCCCCACACAAAACTCTGGATTGTTTTGACATTTGGAACAGTAAAGTCCTTTGATAAAAAAACTAGAACACTATCTGCTTCTTGCCGTATCTTGCGAGCACGAGTTAAGAGGATGACATCAAGACCAACCGTAGTACAGCTACGAGCGTGTTGCAGCCACGGCGATAGGAGCGGCTACAACACCGCTACCATGACGAGGCAGCAGCAGCAACAGCAGCAACAGAGAAGACTGCGGATGCTGCTGAAGGTAGCAGGAGCTGTTTTGGTTGCTTTGGCTGCGCAGGCTGCGGCTGTTGATGCCCTGTTACGGTAGGTTTCGTTGGACAGCAGTACCGTTAGCGGAAAAAGTGAAAGAAACACCAAGGCGTACGTAGCAGCGACAGCTACCTGTAGGGTTGCTGCTGTACATTGATAATCGATTGGTTCAAACCCCTGCTGTTGTCGCTGCTGTTGCCGCCATACATTGATAATCGATTGGTTCAAACCCCTGCTGTTGTCGCTGCTGTTGCCGCCACTTCTGTCTGCGGCTTTCTCACACCACGTCACCCCACACATATGTAGGCGGTACTTTTTTTAACAGCGCGGTGATAGGTGCGACGACACTATCTCGAAGCATCAGTAGCAGCTGCAATGGCTGGGTCTTTGCTGCTGAGCTGGGGTTGCTGCTGCACAGTAGTACTAATAGCTGTGTCAGTTTCGTCAGCTGCCGGGGTTGCTGTTGGTGCTGTAAATGGTGTTCTATTGTTCGTATTACCGGACAACAGTAATCATGTCGCCATGTACAGGTCCCACCTGTAGAAGTCATCCAAGATAGCAGGTGGTACAGCAGTACAATCTTTACATGACGCCCTTTCCTCTCTCCGCTCGAGCGTTATGCTCTGAACAAAGGTCATTCGCCAGGATCAGCGATGGATGGGATCTGCATCGCCGTAGTGCCCGCCGGAAGCTTTGCAGTAATGAAAAACTAGGGTTTCAACAATAGCGCACTCCTACATAGAAACGCAAATCATCGGGAAGAATGCCGCGACGTTAAGGTCAGGTTGATTGACGGTGGGCAAATGGCGTGAAGGGATGGTTCGTCGGTGGCTCGTTGGATTTCGACAGGTGTTTCTCCGGAACAGATGCGATGCGTGTCAAATTAGGCTAGTAGGGTAGCTCTTGAAAGTATCTAACCTACATTCTCGCCCGTAGCTACAAGTTGGCGCAATGACACCCACAAGTTTTCATCCCGCTTTCGTGCGATCTGCTGCTGTTGTCCCTTGCTACAACCACACGGTGCTGTACAGTAGGCAGAAATATTGCTACGCACATGGAGAAGGCTCTCGTGCGCATCGCGGAGGTCAAGGTCGTGGTGGACAACATCGGCGAAGGCCATCTCTTAAGCTTCCAGGGGAGAGCGATGTGGTAAGTGAACATGAAAAAATCCATGCGCCCTGCCTGTGATGGCCGTCTACCGTACGTCCGTCACTTTCTATCGTTGGATCCATAATCGGCCCCAGGGTACAAGTTCATAGATGAGCAGACCGCCTTGGCCGGTTAACGAATTTCTGCTCTTGAGGGTATGTATGGCGAGAAAGTGAGCCAAAGAGTGGGCATCCGTTGGGCCGATGAACAATGAGAAGTAGTGCAAGCGCGCTGTCTTACGCAAGCATGGCGATCCGTTAGGATGTACTAGCATGTCTTCAGGCAAGAACGTTGTCTCCAGCGTGTGGCACATCGTGCCGAGGATGAATTTACCAGGACGAAATAGCCTACTAAAAACAGAGGCGACAAGGTTTCCGTGGAGTGCACACTATGTGCGAGTGTAATCAGGTCGTGCCTCAGGCGCTCATTTTACTTTGAGATCGAGCCCAGATTTTTATTATTTGCCCGTTTATTGAGACACAGACTATTGGTGACTTTCTACGCTATGGCCGGTTGTCGACAAAATCGCCTTTCTGCTTATCGCCTACCCGGTTAATTTTGTCTACCGTCTCTATTTCCAGCACCCGAAGCGATATGTCTCAGTTGGAGCCAAGCACGTGGTCAAGCCGGATACGGAAGGCCTTGGCCAGCTGTGCCCGGCCTTGGATGTCATCCTTTCAAGGCGACGCTGGACACGCAATCTTGCCAGTGGGGGGGGGGGCGTACTCATTTGTTGCTTGCCTTAGTCATTTGACCATTGACCACGCATCCCTTTCGAGACGGAGCACCGTTCCAACTCCTAATAGAGACACCTCCAACAATTGGGCGCTCATTATGTTGTTTCCATAAATTACATAGAAACTTTTTGCTAATCTTATCCCCTTCGTGTTTGGCCTCCTGTGGCCACCCTCTGTCTCCTAGGATAGCCATCGTTTTCTCGCTGCTATTCATTGTATCAAACTCCTCCATGTCACATTCGTCCATTTTCCTCATCTCCTCTTCTAACACATCCCGTTCCTCCTTGTATATTTCACATTCTCCTACTATGTGAGTTCTACTCTCTATTGCTTTGCCACACGGGCACATCTGTGCGTCTACTTCCTCCTCTTCCCGGCTACTGGTGTACCTCTTTCTTCTTTCTGGCAGGTCCAGATCCCCTACACGAAAGCGCAGTTTCAGCGTTTTCGCGAAGTCCATTGGGCCATGCAAATACGTTTTCATTCCTATTCCTTCCCTCAATCCCCGTATATCTCCAAGTGTTTTTCCGATTCCACCTTGTTTCTCAGCCCTAGCCTTTCCCTTATTTCTATCCTTTCTTCTACTTCTGCCTTGTACCTCCCAAACTTCCCGGCGGACATCATCTCCACTTGGTTTCCCCCTAGATCCTTCCATACTTTCTCAACTACGCCATCCCACCTTATTCCAGCTCGTCCTTTTGATACTTTCTCCCATACAGCTCTATCAACTATGGCTGGCAACCCCTTTTTTGGCATGTTCCTTACTTTATATTGCCAGTTCAACTTTCTCATGTCTCTATTTGTCTCGAGTGGGCGCATTCCCAGTTCTGCTCTTAATACTGTATTACTCGTCGTACTTGAGCATATTTGGAGTTTTTTAGCTGCTGCTGTCATTTGTACTGTTTCCAACTGTTTTACGAGTTTCGCGTTCCCTTCCCATACTTCTCCTGCATATTCTAGCTTTGGTACTATCACATTCATTAAGATACATCTCTTAATCCTAGTGTCAAGGTTCCGGTCTGTTAGGATCGCATCCATCTTGCCTACTTGTGCCTTATCCTTTCCTATTACTTTTGCTATATGTGTATCCCAAGAGCAGTCTTTTGAGATCTCTACGCCAAGGTATGTATACTGGTCTACGATCGGCAATTCATCTTCTCCCCACTTCCAACTGAAATTTACCGGCTTCACCTTATCTTCGTTACAAACAACTACTGCGCATTTCTTGACGTTCGCCGTCACCCTCCATTTCCTGGTGTATTCTAGCGCCTTCTCTATTTGTTTCTGCAATCCTTCGGGTGTTTCTGATATCCCCACGATGTCATCCGCAAACATCAATCCCGACACCGTATCTTCCCCTACCGTGACTCCCTGCCTTGCTGCCTCGACTGCTACTATCAGGTCGTTAATATATATCTTGAATAAGTTAGGTGACAACCCATATCCCTGTGCAACACCTTGTAAAATATCAACATACTTCGATATTTCCCCGTCCAGCATCACAGCACTTCTCGCACATTCCGTCATCTTTTTCATGATTCTCCACATCTTTCCTCTGATTCCTATTTCCCACAGTTTTTTCCACAATCCATTTCTCCATACTGTGTCGTAGGCTTTCTGCACATCTAGAAAGAAACAGTACGTTGCTAGCCCCGCGTCTTTCCTACCTTGGATAATCTTACCTAAGGTGTACACATGGTCTACGCAGCTACGGTTTGGTCTAAACCCTGCTTGTCCTTCGCTTATTTTGTCTTCCTTCTCCATCATCGTTCCCATTCTATCGTTCAAAATCTTACAAAATGTTTTGCCTACTGTGCTTAGTAGCGTTATCCCTCTATACTTCCCCGGGTCAGCCTTATCTCCTTTCTTGAATAAATTTACTACTACTCCTTCTCTCCACCTCCTAGGTGTGTTCTCGTTTTTCCATATCCAGTTATACAACATAACCATCATGGCAAGCATTCCTTCTCCCCCGTACTTCATAAATTCATTCACTATTTGGTCTGCCCCTGCTGCCTTTCTATTATTAAGTTTAGCTACACACTTCTTTACTTCTTCCCTTGTGAACTCTCTCTGTAACCCTCCCGAACCACTGTCTTCCCTTTCTGATCTATCTACGCTCGCCTCTGCCCACGCGTTGATTTCCTTCTCGAATTCTGCATCGAACGTTTCGTTGGCTGTGGGTGTTCCTAGCTTTCGGTAATGCTCTACTGGCACCTCCCTTTTCCCCTTCGAACTACTAACCATTTTACCGTTCTGTGCTCTTAGAGTAGCTATTCCCGTGTCTGCCTCTCCTGCTTGTCTGCCGAGTATCCCTTTTATCCCTACCCACATCTGCTTCATCCCGCCCTCAAAGTCTTCATTTGTTTTATTTACTACGTCTTTCTATATCCCTTTCTTCTTCGTCTCTACCATCTCTTTTACTTTCTTTCTAGCTATAGCATACTCCTCCCACCCTGTCGAAGTTTTACTCGATATATACCTTGCGTGTGCCTTTCTCCTTGCTCTTATAGCCTCTTTCACTTCTTCATCCCACCATTTTACCGCTCTGTTGCATACTATCAACTTCTTCCCTATTACTTTACTTGCTGTGGTCTTGACCAACTGCTCTCATCCTTCTATTATCCCAGCTCCTGCATCATCCCTTCCTATATCGTTCCTTGTTGTACCTATTCTTTCCAACAGCTGGGAAAATTTCTCTGCATTTTTGGCCATCTCTTCCTGAAACTCTTCCCGTTTCTCTTTTACTTCTAGTTTATCTATTCTCCATCGATACAATTTCCTAACTCTTCTATGTTTGATAACTCTCGTCTGTTGACTGCTGTCCCTATTAGACAGTGATCCGTAGTTCCTGTGTCCGCTGCGCATACATGTAGTTCCGTTTCCTTACCACTTCCATTCTCTACTACTATAAAGTCAAGGATAGAGCTTTCTCCCTTTTGTATGCACTGTCTAGTCCATTCCGGTTCTGCCTTTTTTACTCTGTCGTTCAACGTTTTCATCTCGTTGTGCTTGAGGAACTTCAACATCTCTTCCCCACTCTTATTCTTTGTTACTTCCCCATATTGTCCAATGTTCTCATTCAGTTTGCTTGCCCTCCCAACTCTTGACTTAAAATCTCCAACTAGTACTACTTCTCCTTGCCTATTATACTTCTGTACATCTACTGCTACTTCTCCGAACTTCCTCTGTATATCCTTTATCGTATTCTTCGACTCTGGGGGCATATATATGTTTCCTAAGAAGTAATATTTCGCTCCCCGCTCCCCTGGAATCTTGATCCATATGCTTTCGTCGAATTTAGTGTCTTTGATCACCTCTACTATGTCAGACAGGTATTCTTTGACTAGGAACCCCACACCCCCCGCCCCCCTATTCTTGCTATTCTGTCCCTTCCTCTTTTTCCCTATCCATGCGTACTCTCCAACTTTGGATCCTATCTCCCCTCCTTCTTTCTCCCACGACTCTTGAATTCCCACTATGTCTAGGTCGCGCTTACTTACTTGTTCGGCAATTTCGATTCTTTTGCGCTCTTCCGTGGCGAAGCCACATACGTTCCATGATCCTATTCTCAGCCTCTTTTTCGTTTCACTATCCGCTCTAGTCTTACCTGTTCTTTCTCCGTTGTCGCCACGAGTATTTCTGTTATCTCTTCTTTGAGCATTATTTTCGTTTCCGTTCCTGTTATTGTCTGCTTGTTCTGCGCCCCTATGTTTCTCCCCCATTCCCTTTGAGCCACTTGCTGTTCCCTGCCTCCCCCTACCTTCGTTCACCCTAGGACTACGTCTTAGTTTCGTTATTCCATTAGCTATACGTACTCTCCATCCTAGTCTTCGAATCCATGCCGACACTTTTTCTGTCTCTATCCTCTGCCACTCCATGCTCGCTTTCAGCTTCAGAGTGACTCCAAAGTGTTCTCTCTCTCGTTCTACGTTTCCTATTGCAAAGCAATACAGTCCTACTTCGTCGCACTTCCTCTTGAACTCAATTCTTGTCATGTCGCTAGGAACTCCAAATATCAGCACTACTAGTACTTTACCCTGCCACTCTTTCTTTCTCCACCCACCCTTCCTTTCCGTCTTTCTCCTAATCTCTTCCGAGAATATCTCCAGCTTGTTTGTGTTCATAGTGGTAGTGGGAAGTGTTCAAGTTACTGGGACTTCCCAATCCTAGTACTCGTTGAGGGTCTGGTGTCTTTCAGTTCTTTTGCCGGCGCACCACACTAAATAGTGTCTCCAACACGGGCTCGTAGCCTGGAGCCAAGTTCAACACCCTTAACACAAGTCCCCCACGTTTGTGTCAGGCGATGTGCATGGTAACCATCCTGGCGTCCCACGATCGTATCTTCTGTCTTCTTGCCCCGCTGCTGTACTGGTTACTTTCCTCCAGGGAGGTCATTTTCACCGCGCAAGGTTCAAGGACGGCTTGCATAACACAAAGTCTTACTCACACATCGGGATGCCCCGTACGTCACTTTCTCCGTCATATGTACGTTTCACCATGGGTAACCACCCCACTAATGCTCCCGAGTAAACCTTCACTGCCGAAAGCTTGGCCAACAATCCCCCCACATTTTGTACCGGCTTCTATCCTTCAAGATATCAAGATATCTACGTACCGCTTGGTGCTCCTTCTCTTAGGTCATGTGGTCGATCAAATGCAAGGTGTTTGTTTCATGAGTATAATAGGTCTTGACTTAATGTCATGCATCATCCACCCCTCCCCCTCATTTAGCGTTTGGTATGTACACCAAATGTCGGGGATTTTAGGAATAATGTCAGACCAGATTTCCACCGCCCAGTGCGGGGGGGGGGGGGTGTACTCATTATCATGCATGGCCGTAGTCGTATGACCATAGACCCTTGCATCCCTACAATGCCGGGACGGAGCACGTCGGGTTTTCACCGACCTGGCAGACATTGCTTGCACCAAAGCGAAGCGCAGTGGGGTATTGAGCGAGTCGCATGGAGGGTGCGCTGCATCCTATCAAGAACCGCTTTTGAGGCGGATTTTCTTGCATATGGATGACAGCATCAATGAAGTGATTTAATTTCTGGTGTGGCCACTTCCAGAGACAGGAATGGTTTTACTATGTAACTGCCTCGTGGGTGCCTCACCATATACACACTACGTGATACGATCATCCCCCTTGCGCGGAGGGAAGGTTCTCCTCGCACAAAAATGATATAACTTGACCACCAGCCGTGGTAACCGCCAAAAAAAAAAAAAACGGTACCCTGGCTGTCTAGCTCACGTAGTGAGAGACGTGTTTTACAGCGTCGTCGCTAACCGACGCCAACCCAACCTATATATACCAACTCAAGTACCTATGTATACCAGGTATATAATGGGGGGGGGGGGGGGTGTACTCATTATCATGCATGACCGTAGTCGTATGGCCATAGACCATCGCATCCTGACAATGCCCGGACGGAGCTGATCGGGTTTTCACCGACCAGGCAGACTTTGCTTGCACCAAGCGCGAAGCGCCATGAGGTGTTGGGCGAGTCGCATGAAGGGTGAGCTACATCCTACTAAGAACCGCTTTTGAGGTGGATATTTTTGCATATGGATGACAGCGTCAATGAAGTGATTTAATTTTTGGTGTGGGCAGTGGGGGGGGCTATTGAGCTATTGATAGCCAGCAGAGGAAATATCGTAGACATGATGGCTCGATTATCTCGCAGTTAGCGGATTATATGTGTGCGTGCGGCACCACACAAGGCAAGGCTCGACCAAAGCGGCTATTAACAGTTATCTCTCACGACCGTAGTACGCAAACATCACTTGGGGGATGCATTCGCCAATATAGAAACACGACTTGGATATAGAAGTTTCGTTCCCTGAATACCAGCAATGAATTGCACCCATTAAACTCCCCTGCGTGCAGTTGCCGTCGTCAAAATGTTCGGGGTGCACGGTTTATTGAGTATTTTGTCATAATAACGACTTGTAAGCCGTGCTGCCATTGTCGAAAGGGGGGGGATGCTAGACACAGGTAAGCGTTGCAATATACCCAAGTACACGGCACCATCGTCGTATAGTCGCTTCGTTTGTATTTCACTTGCAGTCGTTCGCTATGCGCCCCTGGCAGGTGGTAAGCTCTGGTTTGAGCCAGTCCTCGCACGGGCCGTGGTCGATCTTAATTTTCCCATGATTTGTCTGGGAATACGCTGGGGCATAGGCCCGAAGTTTCGCTTAATAGGGTTCTACGCACACTATTCAATAGACGATATGCCTGAAGTTACACCCGGGTGGCTCCGCCCTATTTTTGCAAGGTGGGTTTCAAGAAGAACCCAGATTCGTACCGTGTTTTGGGCATGTCTAGTTACCGCGCGGAATGTCAGCTAAACTTGTATGGGATTGGGTACTTTAACACGTGCACGCTATCGTACGTTTGACGTGGTATGGACGAGCACGCTGACTCAGTAGAAAGCGGCAGCAGCGCCGAATATAGGGACCGAATATAGGGACTATTGACGGTCGAGCACCAACATCTCGATAATGTGCTGCGTTCGTTCGTGTCTGTACGACAGGCACGAACAAACTCAATTAACTGGGTAATGACGCTACGTCTGCGCCAATTTGGCGACTCTCTATATACTGCGTGATTACACGTACTTTACCTCAGTGCCAATTTCTTTTGCGGCGATCGTGTTGAGTTCTTAGCGTGTACTGAAGCCTGGTATCATCACCCCCATAAGCCCTCACTGTGATTGGATTCGTTCGCCCCGTTTGCAGGTGGTCAGACAGGAATCCGTCCCTTCAGAAGCGTCCAGCCAACGGAGAAGTCGAAAGTTGATCATTTGCCCAGCCGAGACGGCAGAACACGCGGAACCGATGCTGTAAGAAGCTGGCTAAGCGAATGATGACGACTAACCAGCTAGTTTCGGGTTAGCTTTCAGTGAGGGCAACATATTCCCGAGAGTCTCCACGTCAGAAGCTGCTCAAGCTGGACCATTGCAGTGTGTCTTTATTCGCGCTGGACACAGCGCAGAGGCGGAGGAGGCTAACGAGCATAATATGGGATGCTGGTGTTAGGGGGGGACAGGGGGTGATGTGGCGGGCGGGGAAGGCGGTGATGTTGGCAGTACTTGTGTGAGAGGGGGAATTGTTGGCGGGGCATCGTTACCAAGTGGGGGAAAGAATATCGATTCCGTTCGCGACCTACTAAAATCCACAGTGGATCTACTGCAGAACGCTTTTGCCAAACAGCAGTCCATCTCTTCGGCATCGGTGCCGCGTCGTTGTGGTTGATACATGCCTGAGGCTGTAGAGCAGGACAAGAAATAATTTGTCTTTTTGTCGCAAATACTGAGTCTGGGGAGTCAGATCATCCAGGTTGCCATAGAACCGGTATAAAGCTTGCATATGCGTATATGCGCGTTGCATTCACCACCGGCAATATTTACGATGGCGCAAGGCTCGTGTGTCATGATTGGTGTGATATGACATCAATAAATACCAGGTAGCTAAAATATGCATACCACTGAATAAACTTCAAGTATACGCGTTACAACTAAAAACAATGCTACCGGTACCAGACTATAGAACTACTTATAGATATCTCACTCTCTGAGCGTGCTCGGTTGGTACATCCCTGGCCTCTCAGAGCTCCCACTTGGGAGTCGCCTCCTTGTATTCCTTGCCGGACCTTTCCAGCGGGTAGTTTTTTTCTCCATTTCTCTTTGTACTTTCCTTCCCTCTTTCCTTTTTTTTCTTCTTTTGTTTCGTGTGCGTGCATGTACTCTGAAAACGGTTCCGTGGAAGAGCGCGGCACCGTCGCGGGTGTCAGCGGGTGGTAGCGGGTAGAGGGGGGGTTGCAAGGAGCGCGATCGCCGTTTCCGTGGCTAGGCATCGCGCGTGCCTCGAGTCAGGAGGGAAGCATGAATGGGCTCTGTCTGGCCTCCGTTTTGTGGATTTTGATAGAGTATATACGAGGTTATAGGGGTCATTCGGGATTTCAAGATAACATTCAAGCGGTGCTTATTGTGCGACCGGTCTTGAAGCTCAAAGAGAGAGGTACGCAGTCTGAGCACCAACATTGTCGAGCTGGCGAACGACGGCCACGGTGAGCACCGGGCTTCACGCGAGGCGGGCGACGGGGCTCACTGTGACAGAGAGTGAGGAAAGCTTTGCCCGAACCGATTCGGTGGCGATGTAGTCGTGGGAGGGGTGGGCTGCATACGAGGCTGAGAGAGAAGCTCTGTTGTTGGAGTTTTTTGCTTTTTGACCAGTGCAAGGTGTTCCAATCAGGCAGAAAATTATTAATTAGAGGGGACGGGGATTTTTGTTTTCTTTCCGAAATCTCGGTTTCATTTCCATTGTTTTTTGCGGTGGTGCTGTTGGGCCGTGCTGCGCTCTCTCTTTCGTACATACAGCAGTAACTGGCTACTCACAAAAAGGAAAAAGTACCCTACGTACCTGGGATATGTACGTACGTACGGCATGTGAGCGAACCGCCCGCGACGCGAAGCGTATGAGCTTTCTGACCTGTTTTCTGCTGAAGCATGGCGGCAGGATTCTTGGCATTATCAAGTCGGCAGTTTGCAACTCCAACTCTGTACATTCATAAGAAAAATATATTGAACCCTGGACCTCTGTCCGCTTCGCATAATTTGATGTACTTTTCCTTCGTGAGCGAGCGTAGCGGGCGGCGTACGCCGCCCGCGGAGCGAAGCGCCTTGTATATATATAACGACTGTGTCTGTCCTCTCAATCTGGACTTCTGCATTCATTTATGAACCTGCCACGGTGCTGCATTAGCTCTAGGAAAGGTAGAGGGTAGCCGCGCCTACGTATTATTGTACCAGGTGCATGTACACTACTATTTAATACTACTACTTGTAACTGCTGTACGATGCGATGTGCGTACATACAGCCAGTAAGTTCCTTCCGACGAAAAAATATAATGTCCTTCGCATATTGACGAGTGCACCAGAGCGCAATCTCCTTACGACATGTTACGGTGGTACTACCTGCTCTCGCGATGAAACTCGTTGTCGAGTACAGCAGCGCTGCTGCTGTACGTGCGCTGTGGGACGTTCAGAGATATATCGCTCTTCCAAATACCAACAGTAAATATATCGCCAGAATAACCCATTTGAGCAGCAGAGCGCTAACGGCACAGACATTGACGGCTACCGGCAACATTGAAAACTCTCTACAGTCGCAGTCTGCAGCGAACGTGATATCGAAGCGCAGAGCGGATGCATCCTCGCACCGCAGAGCCTTGCCTGTTCTCCTCTGCGGCGTGCTGTCCCAGTTACGTACAGCACGGGGTTTCCAAGAATTTTTGCGGGCTTCGCCCACGGAATTAAACTAATTTAAAGTGGTTGAATGGTCGATACTCCATTTTGCAGACTGCGTGGTGCTTGATGCACTCACAAAAGAAATTCAATACATTAGCTGCAAGTTCGACCTCATGAGTGTTCGGTACTCAAGTTCGGAAGCTGCGTGAATCGTCGCCCAGAAGCAGCAAGCAATTTCTCGCTCGCAAATCAACGACGTAGAACATGTTTGAATACGAGGAGCTGTCGGACGCGTCCACGTGTTGCGCGCGTGGTCTACGCCATGATCGTCGAGTAAGAGCGGTACATAGAACTACTTACTTAGATCTCGATCTCTGAGCGTGCTCGGTTGGCACATCCCTGGCCTCTCAGAGCTCCCACTTGGAAATCGCCTCGCCTCCTTTTATTACTTGCCGGACCCTTCCAGCCGGTCTTTGTTTTCTCCATTTCTCGTCGTACTTTCAGTCCTTCTTTCCTTTTTTTCTTCTTTCGTTTCGTGTGCGTGCGTGTACTCCGAGCACGGTTGCGCGGGCGAACCCAGCACCGTCGCGGGTGTCAGCGGATGCTGGTGGGTAGAGGGGGAGTTGCAAGGAGCGCGGTCGCCGCTTTCGTGCCTCGGCGTCGCGTGTGCCTCGAGACACGAGGGATGCATCAATAGGCTCTGTATGACCTCCATTTGTGATGTTTGATAGAGCACGTACGAGTATTTAAGGGTCGTTTGGGATTGTAAGATAATATTCAAGCGGTGCTTATTTTTGCGACCGGGCTGAAAGTCACAAGAGGGAGGTACCCCGCATGAGCACCAACAATGTCGAGCTTGCGTCGAGGTCCACGGTGAGCACCGGGCTTCACGCTAGGCGGGCGACGGGGCTCACTGTGGAAGAGAGGGAGGAAGGCTTTACCCGGACTGAATCGGTGGCGAGATGGTCGCGAAAGCGGCGGGCGGCGTACGAGGCTGAGAGAGAAGCTCTGGTGTTTGATTTTTTCTTTTCTTCATTTTTTATATATATATTTTGGCTGGTGTATGGTGTTGCAATCAGGCAGGAAATTATTATACGAAAGGGGACGGGATTTTTTTTTTCTTTCAGATATTTTCGGTTTCATTTTCATTGTATTTGCTGTGTTGCTGTGTACCGTGCTGTGCTTTATCTTTCATACATACGAGTGCAGACACAGAGCATATCGCAAGAAAAAAATAAGTACCCTACCTGGGGTATGTACGTATGTACGACATGTGAGCGAGCGTAGCGGAAAACCGCCCGCGACGCGAAGCATATGTGGCGTCCGAGCTGTTTTCTCCGGAAGCATGGCGGCGGGACTCTTGGCATTATCAAGCCGCCAGTTTGCAACAAGTAGTAGTCAATCATGGACCTCTGTCCGCGTCGCATAATTTTTTGACGTACTTTTCCTTCCTGAGCGAGCGTAGCAGGCCGCCCGCGGAGCGAAGCGCCTTGTATATATTACAAGGTTCCCTTCCGGGAGGTGCCGTATAAATAGGGGAGTGGCGCAAGAGCGAAGCAATACTCGAATGAAACCCTGCACGCTTGTTTAGAAGTAGCACCTGCACCCACCCATCATTTTAACGTGAGTAACACACACAACATTTTTTTTTTAGGACAGACTATATTATATTGTTCGCAGAATTAGTGTGGGATCATCATTACAATAATATATAGAAGGGTATCGGTAGGTGGAGATATATCGATCCAGCTGACTCCCGGCGATTAATTCATAAGTACAAAAAAGTTGCGCGAGGTCGAGGAAGCGCCATAATACTTTGTGACCGGCTGAGTAGGGTACAGCACATAAATACATACATACTGGTACTACAATATACCAGGTATATGTTCCCCCAAAATAAATGTTTCTTGGTGCTCAGGGTAATATCAAGGTTTCGATCACAGGTAAATGCTCGAGAACAAATCGTAGTCCGAGTACTGAGAGTATTGGAGTACTGGCGGCAAAAATATTGCGAGTACTGAGAAGGCCCAAATACTGAGAGTAATGAGAGTGTGAGCAGTACCGAACCCCGAGAATACAGGTAAGTATGTACCCGCAGAAGTATCGAAACACGAAATACTTGGGGTAAAGGCAATATGCGCGGAACAGAACCTCGAGATACTGAGAGTATTCGCAGTACATGCATATATCGACTTACTGCCAAACTGCTTTAGGTGCTCAAGTTGTCTCCACCGAAAGTAGTTTGCTCCAACTCCCACTTGTGTGGGACTATCTGGGTGTGTTTTGTGCCGAACGCTGGGCCTGAGACTTGTCGACACGGTGCACAGACGGTTGAAATAAACTTCATACTCGAAGTATGCTGGGCATATTGAGGGTATTTCAGTATTGCGAGTACGGAGTCTCGCAGAAGCAGCAGTACGAACACTACCAACGGACGAAATACTGCTAGACTATTACTGGTATACTTGCGGTACAGAACCCCGAGATACTTCAAGCACAACAAGCGGTATCCATGCCAGCAGCAGTAGCGAACCCCGCATTAGTGCGAGCCCGAAAGCACACGCAGTAGTATCTACAGAACCTCAAAATACTGCGAGTACTTGCAGTATCTCGAGTACGAAACCCCCGAAATACTGCGAGTGTACGAAGTACCTACGGTAGTAGCAGCAGTATTTTCTCGATAAACTTTGCTTCACTCCGAAGTATTCGGAGTAGCTGTGAAATGTTGAGGTATGAACGCACGCCACACGCAAGCGCGCCCAAACTCTTTAATTTGGGCTAAAACACACAAGTAACATATACTGTATCATATTATATGTTCAGAAAAGCATGGTGGATGAATGTACTGGCACAAAAAAAAAGTCACAAGTGGAAAATAAACACACCAATTATATTACAGTATATCGTGTTATACGTTCAGAAAAGAAAGGTGTGGACGAATGTATCATTATTACCGTGGTACTGTTGTAGTCCTGGTACAAAATAAGTCAGAAATAAGTGAAATAAATAAAAAACGTGGATGGTGCAAGTCGAACCTCGGAAACGAAAATGTTATCCAGCGCAGTATAAACGTATACGCTAGAACAGTGCTCATACATCTGGCACGTCATGTTTTTTACGCAATCTAAAACACTTTGCACGATCTCCTACAGCAGTAGAGTAGCTTGTACAAGTACGACTGCATATTCAGCAATACTGCTGTGAAATGCCACGCGAGGAACGTACGTGTACTGATTTCCTTTCAGCTGGCTCTAGGATCTATCGGTCAGCAATGTAGGACACACTGCAATAAGAACTACTACAGTTGTACTGCTATAAGTATGTTTTGTACGAACGCTGCTGTACGAATGAGCCGGAGTATACGATCATCCATACGTGCAAGGTGTGCCCACTGCTGCTGCTGGGCAGCAGGGTTGGTTGTGGTGCTGTAGGAAGCTAGAGGTAAGCACGTTCTGTACACTGCTGTGAGTATTGTTCTCTAGGCAGTGGCCCGTGCTCCGTGCAACAACCCAAAAAAAATGTAGGGACATTATACGTCATCCTGGGTACATACAGATAAAAAAATATATGGCGGACGATGGAATGCGGACGGCAGGCAAACACAACCAACCACAGCAACACTGCGTATATGGGTGTGTCGAACACGCACGGCGTGTGGGCGGCAGCGTTGGAACGATAGGATCTGTGCATATTGTCTGTTGTGTACCTGGTATATGCCTGAGCTGTGTGCTCACAGATCATGAGAGCCGGGGGGAGAAAACAGAGAGCATATATGTGTGCTGATACGTACGTACAAAATAAGGCCTCTCGTGCTGAAACCAGGAAAATCGTCTTATCCACTCCCGCCGGAAAAAACTTTTGGGCGCCCGCCACGTGCTCCAGAGTACACGGATCGCGCCGAGACCTCGACCAATGTGTCCGGCCGGGCTTCCTGTGTCCGAGCACTTGGTGTTGTGCCGAATAGTGCTTTGTACATAGAGAAAAGTTGGTAAAAGTACGAAAATTTGACAAATATACGTATACATATTAGACACACTACCCGGAAATACACCCACAAGCAGGAGCACAGTACCTCATCGTCAAAGGCTCCAACACAGACCAGGTGATCCAATACCTTCACCTGCTACGTCAGAGGTCCCGCCACATATATAACGAGGAGAGTATCTTAGCATCAAACCCCGGGTCGTATCTGAGCATCACGACTGCCTCGCAAGGCGAGCCATACCCGCATCCCAGAAGACTCCCAGGCATACCAAATAATGCCTAGACACAAAATACGAAACTCCATAAAACGTCATATATCCCCAGCAGACCCGTATCGAGTACAGTGTATCACAAACAAGCCCATATTATCAATAGTTATGTCTGTGAAATATTCGTACTTTTTCGAACATATCTCTTTGTACGAGCGCTTTATGGCAAACGCTAAGTAGTCGGCACGAGAAGCCCGGCCGGATACATTAGTCGAGGTCCAGCCGCGATCTGTGCGCTCTGGAACGCGTGGCGGGCGCTCAAAGTTTTTTCCCAGCGGGAGTGGATACGACGATTTCCCTGGTTTCAGCACGAGATGCCTTATTTTGTACCTGGTACGTACGTAGCGGTATTATAATGTTGTCTGTTTTTTTCCCTAGATTCTCATGAGCTGTGAGCACGCCGTTCGGACATATTCCACAAGTGGTACACTTGTGGTCTCTCTAACGGATTAAGAAAAAGTGTCTGTCTGTCTGTCCGCATCGGGGGCACTCTATGGTCACCTACTGTACGGACACGTTTCTTTCGAAACGGCTATATGCCCGTGCCACACGCATCATCAGGTCGAAGCCCTCGCCGAGGCGATTATGATGGTCCAAACTACACCGGGCGCCCGGTGTATGGATTTATCAGGGTTGATTTCCAGCATCCCACAACAGGATGACCGGTCGAGCAGCAGCAATCGCTCCTCCGAGGCCAGCGGAAAATATGTTTGTCAACTCTGTTTTCAAGAGGAGTAGGGTTGGAAGAATTTCACTTTTGTCCTGTGCTTGTACGAGCCATCAGCGGCACAGCAGTGGCAAAGGGGTTCCTCTATCCCTCCTTCCTTCCCTTCGAAATGGCTACACCCATGCCGCACGCATCAGGTCGAAGCCCTCGCGGAGACGATCGTCAAAGTCCAAACAACAACTCATCGGGTGCCCTGTGTGTGGCGTTATCAGAGTTGACTTCCAACATCCCACAACAGGGTGACGGGAAAAGCAGCACAGCAATCGCTCGCCCGATGTCGATATAGCTGTTGTCCTGCTATTGTTTGGTCCTGGACCACTCTTCTTTAATGAAAAACTAAAACAACACGTCAGTTGTGAGTTCAACAGGTCGGTCGCGCAAGCGTGTTGTAGCAGCACTCGGCAAGTTAGTTGGTTGCGGAAGCGTGTGTCGTTTATTACGTAGGGGTGCCCATGCCGCACGCATCAGATCGGAGCCCTCGCGGAGGCGATCGCCATGGTCTAAACCACACCTCATCGGGTGCCCTGTGTGTGGAGTTCTCAAAGTTGATGTGGCGAAAAATCATCTGGCGAACGTTTTCAACCATTCATCATTAACCAGGTACCAGTAAAAGACAGGATGAAACAATTTGAGGTCGACAAATAGAAGTCAAAATCGAAATCTGAAAGGGAAGAGAGAGGAAACACGAAAAAAACAAGAAATATTCAGGAAATAAACACACAGAAAAGAATACGCAGATTTTCGCAGATTTTCAGTGCGAGGGGGTGTTAAGCAGACACCAAAAGATACGCGGTGTTCCGACTCCTCAATCAAAAAAATCCGACCAACTACAACAAAAGGTTGGGAGTTGTTCGTAGAGTCCAAGCCTGGATGCCCTGACCACCACGTGGTCTGATGAGTTGCTTTATAGTCGTTGTATTAGAAGACAGAGGAGGGGAGAGAGCGGAGCCTAGCTCGTAGCTCGGAGCAGAGAACGGAGCAGAGAACGGAGTGCTCAAACTCTCCTCGTGAACACACGGCATAATTCATAATAACGCCTGCGAAGATATACGCAACCCTCTACAACTTGTAACCGTCGCTGCTGGAACAATCCAAACGAACACCCTCCCTGGCTCTTCACAGCAGTGACGAGACCGAAAAGACATTCAAGACTTGCTAGGACCTAAGAACAGCCGACGACAGTCCCACAGGAGGAAACCCGGTCACCGGGTCAAAACCCCCTGCATAAAACATATACTCCAAACCATTGCAATTGAAACAACGGCCGCATTCCAAACGATGACCATGGCCAGAAAATAAAATGCCAAGCGGTGCCCTACTCCCCCATGCCCCTTGAAGTAGCGCAGGGTTGGCGACCTGACAGATTATTCCTCGCATCACTCAAACATGGTACTCATCGAATAATGCTCATACCCCCTTACTCACCCTCCAAAGGCAGATTCAACAAGAACCTACGGTGAAACTTAAAAGGGGTCGCAGCAAGGGATTTCGTCAAAATATCCGCGTGCTGCTCTTCCGAAGCTACGAACTGAATGTCGATCTTCTTAGCACGAAGTAGCTCTCTGACAAACTGAAAACGCACGTCGATATGCTTACTCCGAGCAGAACTAAGAGGGTGTTCAGCCAACGCTATGGCCCCCTGGTTATCCTCGAAATCCCGGACACATGATCCGCTTAGCTCAGGACAGATAAACGACAACACCGCGCCCGTAAACCAAGCTTCCTTCACCCCTTCACCCAGGGCGACATACTCTGCCTGTGCTGTCGACAACGTAAACACACCTCTGCGTGCTACTTGCCCAACTGACGGCCGCACCCCCTAGGGTAATTACCGTCCCCGATACAGAACGCCTATCGTTCGACTTATCCGCATAATCAGCATCACTATACGCAGTCAAATCCAAACCCGAGCCGCGTACAAAAGTCAATCGCATAAACTTGGTCCCGTGGAGGTAAGCCATAATCTTCAAAACTGCCTTCCAGTGCCTCTCCGTAGGGTTGTGAGAGTGGCGCGCCACAGCACGTACAGCGTTCGAGATGTCCGGCCTCGTCATGGTCGACAGCCACATCAAGCTGCCCACAGCCTCCCTGTACGGCCAGTCTCCTCCAAGTTCGCCCTCCTCTCTTGGACCTAGTTCCACACCGGGGGGTCGCGGGGATATCAGAGGATGAGTTAACACCAAAACGATTCAGCGTATTCTCCAATGTCCCCAGTTCCCAGTCGCATTTGAAAGCACAACCAGTGTCCCAAGTCAGTTCGCCGAGGTTAATCGTGGGAAATTTCATAGCTAGCGCGGCATGGAAATCTCTGCATGTCTCATCCGATCCTGTGATCACGATGTCATCTACATGAACGGCCATGATCAGTTCTACCTTGCCGTCCACATCCATGCGAAACACACACGGGTCGGACCTACACTGCTACGGACTGTGAGGGCGGTTCTACGTCTTCCGGGAAACCACTCGGCATGCACACGCTCAACTCCCCTTTGTTCTCCACAGCGGGTGCTCCGGCCATCAAAGCCACTGCGTCCTCCATCGTCCAGGACGTACGATTCAGCATACTCCCAGGCTTCGTCCACGACTCGTACGCTGCCGCAAGCAGCGCGTCTGCGGCTCCTTCATCCATCCTTACCTGGTGCACGGCAGGTCCACCCTCCAGGCGTTGGCTCTGACCCCGGGTCCGGCCCCGTACTGTCGAGGGGTGCCGGCCCCAGCTGCTGAGCTCGTGTGCTGTCCTCCCCGACAGGACCGCGGGGGGATCCTCACCGTTCCCTTGGACGGTGTCGGAGGCTGATGCTGCGTCCGGGTCGCTTCCGGCCCTCCCTGCCGGGGCCGAGGAGGAGTCCATGGCGCCCCCTTGAGACGAATCCATCGTCTCGGCTGTTTCGGCCCTCCCAGCCGGGACCGAAGAGGCGTCCACGGCGCCCCCCTGAGACGAACCCATCGTCTCGGCTGTTTCGGCCCTCCCTGCCGGGACCGAGGAGGCGTCCACGGCGCCCCCTTGAGACGAACCCATCGTCTCGGCTGTTTCAGCCCTCCCTGCCGGGACCGAGGAGGCGTCCACGGCGCCCCCTTGAGACGAACCCATCGTCTCGGGTGTTTCGCCGCCGGCCTCGCCGGCGGTAGGTGCCTGCTGTGCGCGCTCCAGCATAAACGCGTCCAGGTGAAAACCCCACGTCACGTCGAGGTCGTTCGAGTGAGCCAGACCGTCGTCCAGCTCATCCACCACCCCCCCCACTACCTCGATCCGACGTGCTCACGTCGTCTGCCTCTGACCCCCCCTTTTCCGTAGACAGGGAGTCATTCACCTCGGCAGGTACAGGTGGTGTAGGCGACACGCGTTGCCAGGTGACATTGCGCGTTATTAGCACAGTGCGTTTCTTTGTCAGCACTCGTACTGAGTCTCGTGAGGGTCCCACTCAACGGAAACTCGATCGAACGCTCTGACTTGAGCCTGACTACAACCCCCGTGGGGCGCCCTTCGAACGTATGGCCGTTTTTGACGAGAGTGGGCAGGGAAAATAAGTGGTAGCAGAGATCCTGCACGTACGCAACGTTCGTAAGCAGCACTTGAACGGGACCATTTTCGGACCGAAAGACAACGCTCACGTCACCGTAACCTTCGATCGCTCGGGTGGATCCGTCAGCGATTCGGAGAGTCAAGTTGCATTCTCTATAGTTGATCATGCAGTCAGCGGAGGGCGTCATGTGAGTAGACGCACCATTATCACATATCCAAACCTCGTCTCCTACCTGCCAAGCAGACTCCCCTTCCCCCGAACCATCGCTCCACTTGCCTGTCTCTTCGGCCTTGAAAGCTGAGGCCCTGGACCGTACCGTTTTCTTGGTCGTCGTCCCTTGCCCCATCCTTGCTCGTCACCGCCATGACAGCTTCTTCTTTCGATGAGGGGCAGACATCAGCAGCGTGCCCCAGCCCGTTGCATCGACTGCATCGATCCGTGGACGTGGAACATGCATCGACAGAGTGCCCGCGTCCCTGGCATCGACTGCATAGCTTCGCCGTACACGCGCTCCTCCAGTGGCCCTTCTTGCCACACCTATGACATTTGCCCACTGGAGTACTTCCGCTGGCGGCTTTGGCGTTGCTGCCATTGCCACCAGCAGCCGCGGCCAAACCACCACCGTCCTCGTTGGCGCCTCTACCGCCTCGTCCGTTACCCCCGTCGTCCACCTTTTTCTTTGACATTTCCTCCACCTTTCCGGCGACCACCGCCATCGCCGCCGCCGCCGGCGTAGATAGCATGGCCTGCGTGGCCAGCGTTGGACCCCTTCTTCCTGTTTCCAGAACGTCAGTGATGCCGTTCTCGAACAGCCTTGATGATGTCATCACGGCCGATGCTGTCACGTGATGCCAGGTTCCGAGCCTCCACTTTGTATTCGGCAGGCAGAGCGTCAATAAAGATGGTGTACAGCATGTGGTCGTCTACTGACATTCCTGCTGTTCGCATTTCCGCGGCAAGATCCTCGATCCTGCCCATCTCCTCGAGCGGGTTGCTTCCCGGCGCCATCTTAAAACTGTTAAGGCGTCGGGAGAGGTCTGATTTGGCCCCCGTCGCCTGAGGGCCGTACCACACACACAAGGAGAGCGTCCCACGCTTGCCTCGGCGAGGTACACCGGCGCAAAATACTTTTATCGCTCTTGCTCTTGAGGGCCGTCGACAGGAATTTCCACGCCAGTGTATGTCTGTGCACACTTTCGCGGCTAAACCGCCTTGCGACAAGCATCGAGTTTTCGGTGTCTAATTCCCCTACGGGAATGTACTGCGGTGGACCCGACACGAAAGCAGACAAGAAACCCACTCCTTTGGCGTAATACCGAGCGTCTCTTGTCCAGGGGTTGAACTCAGATTTTAGCCTTCTAAACGATAGCACAGGAGTGTGTTTGAAGGCCAACTGGCGCGATAGAGGCAGGTCAAATCCACCACCCAACTCACCGTCAGAGTATGCACCCCATCCTCCTGTCCTCCCATGCTGGTCTGGCTGACACCTCGGTGGGCCAACCGCGACAGGTTCCTCCGCGTCCAGTTGCTCCGAAATCTGGCGAGGCGCCCTCACGCAAATTTGTCTCTTGTTCTGCTGCAATCTCTCCTACAGCAGTGGGTACTGCCCCTTGTGGGCTCTCCCCTACAGCAGCGCTACTCACAGCGCTGCCGGACTCCGATCGGCCGTTGTTCCTCATGAACTCGACCATCATGTCACTCATGGCGTTCAGCATCGACGCCTCTCTGTTCTCCATCGCCAGCTTGACCTCGCGTCGCAGCGTTTTCAACGTCACTCCGAGAACCGTGCTCTTCTTGAGCCGATCCCTTCGAGGGCATCGTGGGCTTCTTGTACCAGACCTCAAACGTTCAAGATCACTAGTGAGTTCGTAGAGTCCAAGCCTGGATGCCCTGACCACCACGTGGTCTGATGAGTTTCTTTATAGTCGTTGTATTAGAGGACGGAGGAGGGGAGAGAGAGCGGAGCCTAGCTCGTAGCTCGGAGCAGAGAACGGAGCAGAGAACGGAGTGCTCAAACTCTCCTCGTGAACACACGGCATAATTCATAAAAACGCCTGCGAAGATATACGCAACCCTCTACAACTTGTAACCGTCGCTGCTGGAACGATCCAAACGAACACGAGTACGCACAGAATAAGCACGCCAACCCCGTCCCCTGGCCGTGCAATACAATACCAGGTACCAGGTGCACAAAACAGACGACATGCACAGATCCTATGGTTACAACGCTGCCACCCACACGCCGTGCGTGTGCGACACATTCATATACGCAGTATCGCTATGGCTGGTTGAGTTTATCGGACCCTGCCGTCCGTATTCCACCGTCTGCCTTACCAGGTACCAGATTTTTTTTCATATAGTCCATCCAGTTAAAGTTTGTCATCTTGTGATCCCACGTTTTCTCGCTCAATTTTTAGAGTTGTAAGACGAAGCGAAGTTGGCAAGAACCGTGGGGTTAAGAAGGACGTAATCCGGTGTCAATTTTGGTTTTTTAATGGCTACTTTTGTGAATACCATGTCCTAGGAACCAACAAAAATCCAGAGCTATTCTCGAGATTATTCTCCGAGCTTACGCTCGGGTATGTTGGGAGATTTGTCAAGTCTACTCCTCGTCACGATCGTAAGAATCTGCCATGTGACATTTACCCGTGGACCTTTATCCACGAGTACAGAGATTATTCTACCGACGACGAGCTTGTCTACTGGTCCGACGTACAAGAACGGCAGTCCAAGTGACTCGCTCCTCTCTCGTCACTTCTGGCCCTCCCTCTTCTATGCTTGTCCTTGCCCCAAGGTCCGAGGACTATTTCCCCTCAGTCTATCATGTACTGAGACTGTTGTAGCTCAAGAGAAGAGCACCTGCTCGGGTAGGGGACGTGGGTTCGTAACCCGCCAAGAGTGTGACCCCGGAAGTCTTACTGGCGTCAAAGGCACTTGATCAGAACAAACGTTTTTGTCGTTCCAGTCATCACACGAATGTCTCAGTCGGGAGAAGACCAACAGCCAGATCTGGAAGTCCTGGATGCTGCAGTCGAGGAGGAGAAGAATGGGAGCACGGAACCCCCTACTACAGCATTCAACCCTGCGCTTCCTCTCGCCGCCATCAGGCGCGAATCATCCACAAGCAACTAGCAAGGATGGGCAACGGCGACATCTACCAACTATCGGATCAGCACGCCACCATGCTTCAACAACTGATGCACTTGCAGTCCTCCCGCCAGCAGCAACATCAGCATGGTCGCCAGCAAGGAGGCCGCAACGGCAGCGGACGCAAGCAACATCAGTCCAATAACCACCAGCGCAGGTCTCGACCCCATTTACACCTACGACAAGTGCGATAAACCAGTTGGTCACTGGGAATCCACGTGCCTCCAAAAGACAAGCGACAAAAAACGCCACTAACGTGGATCTTCAAAACGCGACCGCTCTCCCTCTCCTCGCAACAATCGTTACCGCTTCTGCTGCAACGACCGCGACGACGACGACAACGACGGCGACAACCGGAGCCAGGCGAGCAGCACAGCTGGAGATGACGACTGACGTCACCCAGCTGGTGAAGCGCTGACAGCAGTTGGGACGCACCTTCCTACTATTGTGGTAGGCAAGGTTGGTGCAAAGAGGAAACTGCCTGCGGTATAGTGGTTAACATGGAATGTATCGTACCGAGTGTCGTTGTCGAAGATAGGACGAATCAGCAAGCTACTTGTGATTCGTTGTCCGTCAAAGGTGTCCTTGTCTCAGGTAGGGGTCCAGCTCGCATCGTCCGCGCAAGCGGTTGACGTTTGCTGATGATGCCCAAGTGTTCGCGTTTGTGTCTGCGTGTAGCAGTAGAGTGCAGCAGCCACGCTGCTTGAGTCGAGTCCTGACTGTCGCGGATGATCTTCATCCAGCGATAAATAATAAAACGACAACTGTGTGGTACAGCTCGAGGCTGGTGCACAAAACCTATCATTTTTCTTTGTGTCCTTTTCGTTTCGCAGAGTACAAATTTTTGGCTCTGGGAACGAATACCCGGTGTCTGCAATTACTGTTGATGCCGCTACTGATGTGTCTGTTGTTTCCCACGCTTGGTTGATGTCCCATCCAACCTTGCGTTTTGTCATTTGTCAACCTGTTCCCCCCGCCGTCGTTGCCTTACGTGCAGCGAATGGATCACCGTTGAATATTTTAGGGTTTGTAATTTTTTCACTCACCCTTAGCACGATCACGCATGATGTTGAAGCATTAGTTGTACCTTCTCTTGGCCTAGATTCGATACCCCTTGATAATCATATTATGTCTACCTTTGGAGCTGTCCTCGGTTGGGAAAACCAAGTACTGCCATTTCCATCCACTGGTAAACATATACCAGGTACCAGCTATTCATCGGACCAGCAATTCTGCCTCACACTCGAGCACTTCCTCCACCGCCGTATCTTGCGACTCCAACTGGTCCGCCGTTGATGTTCACTTAGATGCAGTAGGAGTTGATGTCATCTAGCATGAACGTGTCGATATCAAACCCTTACATGAGGCCCTTGTCGTTGATTCTGCCGATTGTCCTCCCGCGTGTGACTGTACTGTTGTAGTCGAGCCGCGAATAGTGTCCGAGATTGAGTTTTCACCGACTAGCAGCCCTTCTGTGTTCGAGAAGATTATTGTCGCTTGTACCCTTGCCACCTGGTATGCTGCTGATGGTTCATTAGCAGTGCAAGTTGCAAACCCATCGTCATATGGCGTTGCACTTCCGATTGGTTTATGGCTTGGTCAGTTAGTCATAGTATCTATAATAACGCTTGACCAATTACATGTAAACGCAATAGCGAAAACACGCAAATAAGTCGAAGAACTCTCTCAAACCAAAACTGAGCTTGAAGCTCCCTTGTTCAAAGCATTTGCTGACATAAAGTTTTCCCTAGACCAACAAGCCGCTGTCCTCGATTTATGTGCCCGGTACCGTCCTGTCTTTTCATTGTCAATGTCAGAGCTTGGTCGGTGTACTACAGCCGAAGTAACGTTTCCTCTGCCCGCTGATATCCGCCCTGTCGACCGTGCTCCATACCGCGCCAACCCCCAAACTGCGGCAGTAATCGACAAATGCGTCCATGATATGTCGAAGTGGGTTATAATTGAAGAACGTCCTAGTCCGTCATGTAGTCCGTGTACTCTTGTAGCAAAGAAAAACGGAAGCTCCCGATTTTGTGTTGATTATCGTCATATTCTGGACCGTCATGCAGCCCGGAGGAGCTGGCCCCTCCCGAACCTTGATTCCTGTCTGAATGCAGTCGGAGGCGTCACGTTCATCTCTACTGCTGATATCCTTAGCGCGTTTTGGCAGCTACCCGTCGCAGAAGAGCATATTGACCGGACAGCATTCGTCACTCCGACCGGCAAGTACTGTTTTAAAAGTATGCTTTTGGAGTATGTAATGCCCCTTGGTTGTTTCAACACATGATGTCTGTCACTTTTGGCTACCTTGGTCCTCAGTCAGGTGTTCTTACGTACATGGATGATATAACTTGTCTTAGTTCTACGCTTGAAGCTCACCGGAAATTTCTCGAGCAAATGTTATCAGCAATACAGGCAGCAGGCTTAACTCTCACACCGAATAAACTTCAATTCGGTCAGAAATAAACTGAATATCTCGGCCACGTCATTTCAAAAAAAATCATTTCAATTAGTACCACCCGTGTCAAAGCCAATTTAGCCTTGTGCCTGAGCCCGAGTGTAGCAAAAATAATCAAGCATTCTCAGGTACACTCAATTATGTCCGCTGTTTTATAAACGATTACGCTGAAATTAAAGCGCCGCTGGTCGACCTAACTCGTGAGGATTTCGTCAAAAAGACCTATGTTGATAAGGCATTTGGGCCTGCACAACGTGAAGCTTTCCCTTGCGCCAAGCGCGTTCTAACGTCTGCCCCGGTTCTTTAATACCCGGGTTTTGCTCGAGAGTTTATTGTCCACACCGATGCATCCGAAGCTGGAGTAGGAGCATTTCTCGCTCAACCCTCACTTGAAGGTAGCTCCGATTTCGATCTTAATATCGTCGCGTATTATAATCACCGCTTTTCAAAATACCAATATCATTACAGTGCGACAATGGACGATTGTTGTGCTGTTGTCTGGCCTATCACTCAGTGGCGCCCCTATCTTTGGGGTAAGCAGTTTACTTGCTGCACTGATCATCAAGCACTCACTTATCTGTACAAAATACAGGACACTTCCAACATGCTCACCCGTTGGGCAATCGCACTTCAAAATTACGATCTCACTGTCAAACATGTCCAAGGTAAATTAAATGTCGTGCCAGATATGCTGTCTCGTGTCTCGTGCTTTTAGCGAAGTTAACGGGGAACCCATACCATCCGAGCCCAGACTGGCCGCGATTTGTCGAAGCGTTCCGATAGATGAACCATACCACTCTCCTGGACCCCGCGAACACGAAATTTGTGCTTCTAATTTGCACGACGTAGCACCTATCGAAAGCGATCGTGAATTATTCATGAGCGCCGTGTCTGTCTTCCCCACTGTAGATTCCACAAGACTTGACCAACAGCAGAAATATGAATTTTGTCCGTGCATTGACTATCTCCGCGCACCTTTATCGGCCTCTTTCCCCCCTACAGAATCTGGACGGTGGCTTATTATTCCGGTCGTATCTTCCTGGCCACTTGAGGGAGCGTAGCACTTTCCATGATCAGCTGGTAGTGCCTACATCTCTCAGAAAACTTGTCATTGATTCGTGTCATGATCTGCCTGCATCTGGAGGTCATTTATCGCTCAAAGCAACGTTCGACACGATTCGAGATAGTTTCTGGTGGCCAACAATGCCCACGGATGTCCGTACTCATGTAGAAACTTGCCTGTCTCGCCAACACCGCAAGTCATCCCACCGCCCATCCAAACTATCAGTGGGACAACGCCCTGTCACTCGCGCATTCCAATGCATCGCAGTTGATTTAATCGAGTACAAAAGCTTGTCACGAGGAAATCGCTTTATACTGTTTTCCATTGATCATCTCACTCGATTTGTCATCTACCCATCAAAGATATAGCGGCTTGCACGATTGTTTGTCATCTTATCGAACGCGTGTTGTCACTGTTTTGCCCTCCAGAGACTCTTCATTCCAATCAAGATACGGAACTTGATAATCAACTTGTCAAAGAATTGCAGTCAGTATTTCGTTAAAAGAAAACGCGTACAGCCGTCTTTCGCCCCCAGGGCAATTCTGTCTTAGAGCGTGAGCACAGCACTGGCCATAATATGCTGGCTATGTACAGCAATTTGTCTTTCGATGATTGGGCAGAGCTGTTGCCATTTGTCCAGCTAGCACATAATACAGCCTGTTTAACAACGCCCCAGGAAACACCGCATTTCGTCATGTTGGACTAGCAGCTGTACTGCCTGTCGATCTCATTTTAAGAGTACTCTCCACCTGCACGCCGCAATCACAGCTCGATTATTCCAAACAAACTGTCGGAAAAATGCAGTTTGCATATGAGCTGGCCCACCGTAATCTTAACGAGCGAGCGGACAAGCAAGCGGTTGTCAACGAGACAGTCAATTCCCAGTTTTAAACCTGGTGATCAAGTACTTATCCACCGCCCATACAACGAAACTGGTGGTCCCAACCCCAAACTTATCAGCCCTTGGCGTGAACCGTACACTGTCCGAGCGCAAATGTCACCTGTTATTTATCGTGTTATTAAAAACGGGAATCCTGCCGAGACTACTGGTCACATCGGTCGAATGAAAAAATACTGTGTCCCGTTGTCCTGCCCTGTTCCCGATCTCGATGCGCTCGACGATATATTTTTAGGGAGCACGCTCCCTGTGCCAGATCTTGAAGGCTCTTTGTCAAAAGTTACGATCGGTGCATTCACGGTTGAGTGTATTCATGGACATAAAAGAGGAGTAGGCGCAGCATCTCTGACTAATTTTCAGTACCATCTGAAGTTCGAAGGTTATCCTGCCCAGATGGGCGTGTGGAGGCATGTCAACGCCCTTCCCCAGTGCAGAGAAATGATCGCGTCCTACCGTCCTGTTGTATTGTCCACGGACCCTTCAGCATTTAATCCTCCTCGGCCGAAATCTAGTCATGTCTCCGCGTCTTCAACTTTGCAGCATGCACAATCTATTTAGGCTCTTGTCTTGTATTTTTAGCGCTTTTCTGTAGTCATGTCAGTCTGAGCAACCACTGATGCATGCCCTGTGCTACAGAGTCCATCAATTATTGTCATACTACCACCGCAGTAAATTCTTGTTTTAGGTGTTTATCACCGCATGGCTTTTCTTGTCAAATGCGAGTACCGCGCATTGCTTGTCTTGTCCTCATTATTCATGGTGAGCTTTCTTTGATTGCATTTTGTAACAAGTTGACTATCGTAGTTTTTCCGGCATGTGTGACTCTGCGGAAACTCATGTCGTCACTCGACTCGCGATTGAGTTTTCCGATTGTGCTTGTAAAACAAGTACAACAGACCTTATGTTTGTTGTCATCCCGTCACTTCGTGACCAGGGGGGGTGATCAAATTTGGTCAATTGTTGCCGGAGAAGCACGTGTGTAGTGTACATGCCAACTTGACTGTGTTTGGCGTATCGTCATAGCAAATGTATCAGCGTTCGTCGTGTCGCCGTCCACAGTACCCAGTGTGGAAACCAGTGTTTTTCATTTGTTTTATTTTGTACTCCAGCACACTGTTTTTGTTTTTGTCGCGTACATTCAGTTACCATTGAATTATTGGTACTACTCGTGCGTACCAGTTGACGATGAATTTATAATATTGTAGAGCAGGGCAAGGGTTGCCCTGCTGTTCCCTAGGTGTTACCGTTTAATACAAGGTTGGACTGAGGTATGGAAATTCTCTCGCGACGCGTAGATACTTGCTAGGTAGAATTTTACATGTTTGAAGATGCTACTGTTGTTGACGCTATTTGTTATTCATTGCGCGGCTTTTCAGAAGAAAGAAGTGATAACAGCAGGAGATACCAGGCCTGCTTATACAGTGGACGCTGATCACCCGACCCGAACTCTAACCCTATCCCGGACGCTATGGGTGGGGTGACCTGTGCTTGAATGCAAAAAAGGTACCGTGGGTTGTGTGTATGGAGACGTCTGTTGATAAATCCCAGGCGAAGAACGAAGATGATTCAGGTTTTTAGTATTATTCTCCGACAGGGTAGAGACAGAAAGAGTTACCATGTGGGTATCACGTACACCCACAGAAGCAATCACCAAGTGACCCATACAAAGCCAATATCCCGAATAGTAATGAAACCGTCAAAATACTGAACAAGCACATTCGAACAACGTCAGCAGTACCACTGTTGTAGTCTTGTTTCAACCAGGTGTAGAAGGGTAGGTTGTCTGCCGTCCTTTGTTGTCGTGGGCAGTTTAACTCTTTTGTCGCAGTCGGCCTTTTATTTCTTGGAAATAATTATTCTGACTCTTTCAAGTCTGCCTATTGATAAGTCAGCGGTGTTCTTTGAACTATGAAGCAAATATATTATACAAGTTCAGTTCAGTCGGCCAGTCGGAAACAATCACCATCGTGCCAGTAGTAGGTACCAAGCAATCTCGGCCGGTTGTCTGTGATCGCGACGACAGTCAGCTACTTGTTGTGGTGGTGCGGTCTCTTTCTTTCTGTAGTCGCTCATGCATCTGCTGACGGTCAAAACTCTCGGCGGCCAGAGCTCAGAAGCAGAAGCAGCAGCAGCTAGCCGCAAAAACAATCTCCCCAGTCAGCGGCAGACGGCAGCTAAGCTGCTCCTCAGAGGAGCTGCTGCCCAGGAGAAGCTGCTGCTCAGGAGCAGCTAGCTTCTTGTGGTGGTGGTGCGGTCCCTCTCCGTCGCTTGATTCAGATTTTGCCGTCGCGCGACAACCTGAAGAAGCATATATATGTCGATCACGGCCAAAGCTCACGGCGGTCAAAACTCTCGGCGGCCAAAGCTCAGCAGCAGCTTCGGAAGCCCCAGCAAGCAGCTAGCTGCAAAAAATGTTCCCCGCAGTCAGCGGCAGGCAGCAGCTAAGCCGTTGCTCAGGAGCTGCTGCTCAGGAGCAGCAACTGCACAAGTTCGAAGCCTTCGGCGGCTAAAGCTCTTACTACGAGTAGCTGCTGCAGCTGCTGCTGCCGTGTCGTGACTCCTGACTCGTGACATCTCATTTTTTCGAGCGTTACAACAGCATCATCAACAACAGACCATTTATTTGGCATGCTGTCCGTCGTGGTGCATGATAATAGGCTAGATACGAGTATCCTGGGCGCGTTAGTTTGTCTCAACTGCTGCTCCACTTCATCGGGTCCATTGCTGCGTTATTTACCGGTTCGGGTGTCCGCGCTGTGGATCACTGCGTGCTGCTCATCGCGTTGATGTATTGCCTAATATAATCAGCAACAGAGGAGTGGAAAAGACGATAGATACCTGGTAGATCTTATGTACTATTAATAATAATACCTGGTACAATAATTAGTTGTATGATCGCGCTCGCTCCAACTACTACTACGTGCTTCGTACAACAACAAACAGCAGAAGAATATGATGCACTGCTGCTGTGACTGGGTATATCTACTGAAAAACCCTTTGCGGAGACAACGCTATCGCTACTATAGTACTACTCAATGAGTAGAACATGACTTAATAATGTGACTGAATGGCAAGGCAGTAATATCACACATGGTTGATCATTCCAATCTACCGATAGTCGGATGCGTACTGCGTCCACGTTGTAATTTGGCTGGTTCAGGACCGATGGATATCGATCTCAGCAGGCAGAGGTGGCGCGGACAGAGCTGTTAATCCGTAATTTGTCCTGTGCAATGCCGTTGCCCATCTCCACTTTGGCTCGCTCATCGTGTAGACAGCTTGAACAGACCGGCATACTTCGATTGGTTACAAGTAATCAACGTTGAAGCTCATGCTGCGGCGAAATCCCGTTTGCTATGTGCAGGATCTCACTGGAATCCGCGTGCAGTTTATTTGTATGAACAGTAACGAAAAAGCACGGAAAGAAAAAGTATCCCCGTCCCCTCTCGGGTAATATTTTTCTGCCTGATTGGAACACCTTGCACCCGTCGAAAATAAAAAATAAACGAACAGCAGAGCTCTCTTGGCTTGGTCCGCCACCCGCCGTCCCGCGACCATCTCAGCACCGATTCGGTCCGGGTAAAGTTTTCCTCCCTCTCTGTAACAGTGAGCCCTGTCGTCTGCCTCGCGTGAAGCCCGGTGCTCACCGTGGCCCTTGTACGTCACTTCGACAAAGTTGGTGCTCAGACTGCATCACATTCGGTTTGAACTTTGGTTTAGTCGCAAAAATAAGCACCGCCGGAATATTATTTTGCATATCAACACGACCCTTATATCTCGTTTATGGTACAAGCGGAGCCTAACAAGGAGGCCAGGCAGAGTCCATTCGTGTTTCCCACGTGTCTCGAGGCACACACGACGCCTAGCCACGAAAACGGTGACCGCGCTCCTTGCAACCCCCCCTCTACCCGCTAACACCCGCGACGGCGCCGGGCTCGCCCGTGGTGCCGTGCTCTGAGTACACGCACGCGCATGAAACAAAAAAAAGTCTTCAGGAATATGAGCTACTGTACGTTTCTACTCGTACCTGGTTTGTTCGTATGAACACAAGTACAAGAAGGCGCTTGTCTTCACGAAAGCGGTTTTTGTTCGAAATTGTAAGCTATACCGGGACAGTGTTTTTTTAACCAGAAAACAGTATAACTTGACCGAAAACGGCATATAATTTGGGTTTTGGTGTGCCCTCATCACCTCGATTTACTTTTTCGTACCGTAAACTGGCAAAAACACGATGGTGTACCGTTTTTTTTTTTTTTTTGGCATTTTGGCAAATGATACGGATGGACATGAATGCTTCGCCATAAAACGGTATATCTTGAATTAAATCGTCATCCAACTTCGGTTTGGTGTTGGATCCTGGCACACATTATATGTCCGCCTTGGTTGAACGTTTGCCCTGTGTGAATCACTGCACGCACGAGTTTATTTTCGAGTTTGTAAAAGCTATAATCAACGCCCTTGTAATATTTGTCACGTCAACCTTGAATCAACTTGTCACTTTATGTCCCAAATGTCCTCAAGAGTCAAGATTTTTTCAAGTATTTTTCGTCACTTGAGAAGCGACAAAAAAGCCATATTACTGTTTTCTGTCCCGTCATGTCACCCTCTACCACCACAAGTTATCTACACTACTCTGGAAATTTAAAGAGGTTTCACCAGGTGCCAAGAGCAGTCCAATCAATTCGTCCATGTTAAAAAACAGTTTTACATTTCTGTACACCATTGTTATTGTCTGCGTCAGGTATGCCATTATGTTGCCTCAGAGTACACATAAAACTTGACGCATTGAGCCTTATTTGCCATGTGTTTTACACGACGAGTACACATACTCTATCGTGTAGCGCGCGAAATCTTAGCACAATGTTGCTACTAAATCCCAGGAATATTGTCGTGTGTCGTTGCTCCCGCACGCCATTGTCCAGGACCGTTGCATTTCATAAATGTATGGCCAGCCAGCCGCATTGTCCGCGATATGCACATACCATGTCATCTGCGATCGGATTACTCTGTTTTTCAAACGCTCACTTTTTTGTGTCCGATCCTGATTGGAAAGTAACCATATTTACTGGTCATCCATATGTCTACGGTACCACAGCAGATTGTCTATCATGCTGGTTTGTCTGACAAATATTTTGAAATGTTTCGTCTTGTCTTGTCAAGATGTGACCAGCACTCCAAGCGTAGAGCGATTCGCCACTGGAAGTGTTCGTGTCTTGCTCAAACGTGTTGTTATCCATTATCCCTGTTTTCATCGATTTCGAGTTTTGGCGGAGTGTGAGCTCTTATACCACTAAACCTGGCGGGTGATGTGAATACCACGTCCTAGGAACCAACACGAATCGAGAGCCATTCTCGAGACTATTCTCCGAGCTCCCGTTCAGGTATGTCGGTAGGTGTGTCAAGTCCACTCCTCATCACGATCCTAATAATCTTCCATGTGACATCTACTCGTGGATATTCATCCACGAGTACAGAGAAGATTCTACGAGCCTGTCTACTGGTCCGACCTACAAGAGAGGCAGTCCAAGTGACTCGATCCTGGTCCTACCACCTGCATCCTTGCCCTTGTCCTTGTCCGTGGATTATCTCCCGTGAGTCTGTCATGTAGTAAGACTGTTGTGGCTCAAGATAAGAGCACCTGCTCGCGCAGGAAACGTTGGTTCGTAACCCGCCAATAGTGTGACCCCGGAAGTCTTACTTCTGAGAAAAATGGCCCGGATCTGGGAAAAAAAAAAAAAAGAAACTCGACCTTTTGCTTGTGCTTCCTCTGGTATCGCTGCTGCTAGCAGCGCGCTCTCCTCTAGTTCACCGCTTAGCGGCACCGTTTCTTCATCTTCGCCGTCGCTCTACTCCATCTGCGAGCCTTCAGAAGATGTGCAGTCACGCGAGTCGCCAGCGTATCCCCCGAAGATCATGTCCTCAAATTCGGAACTGCTTGAGTTCAACGCACCTCAGTTCGGGGCGCATCTCGTCCAGGCCCAGCCAATCGGCGAGAGCCTTGCAGCACGCCCTTTTCCGTACCTCCCGAGATCTCGAAGGCCATGTTGTCACCACATGATTCTGAAACTTCCCCAGAATCTACTCCCTCTACTCCCTCAGGCGGCTGCTCATCGATCACATTTGCTGTTTCTGCTGCTGCTACTGCTGCTGCTGCTGCTGGAGTATTGCTGCTGGGGTGATTCCAGCAAGCGAATAGCGTTCGAAACCCCCTCCTGTGCTCTGCGCCCTTGCGACCCTTTCTGCGGCGCCTGTCCGATCGTTTGCTGTCTCCACCGTATGTGGCGCAATCGCTGCTATCGCACTCTTCAGCTACCTCGTATTTGATTCCATCTTCTCCAGCGTGACCAGGTTGCTGCGCACCTCCAGGGGGGAGACGGTGGTTCTCGTGGCTCCGAATCTATTTCTTCCGCATTTGGAACACGTTTCGACAACCGCCCACCAGCTACTCTGCCGCACTTAACCTTGGCACCCCGAGGATGCCCAGCCCTCTTCATTGGCTTGTGGGTGTGCGTGGGTGTGTTCTCGTGTGTGTTTATGGGTGTACAGCAGTAGTGCGGCTCTCTCTCAGTGTGGGTTACTCTGAAACTTTGAGCGGCCATATCTCGCTCAAACAAAAAAAAATGAGCAAAAGAAAAAACCATACTATGGGTGCAGGTCCAATTCGCCCGAATCCGTTGAGTTTTTTGGGATCGTATCGTAAGTCGTAATAATAAACCGAAACAAATTTCCCCCTCCGTACAAAGTTTTCTGTTTTTTCTCTGCTAAAACTCGGCGAAAAATAAAAACTTACCTGGTCGACGAGATCTGTTCACAACTGGTCTCAAAAAAAGAAGAAAAACACATTCGTTTATTAAAAAAAAAAGTAAATCATCAACGAAAGTATCCACTGATTTGCGAATATCTCGCCAACAAGAGAAAAAAAAAAAAACTGATCCATACAAATGATCAGCCTGAAACAGAGCTTTTAAACGGTCGTCCAGGTAAATTATTACTATAGGTGCGAAAAGATGGCAGAAATTAACCGGATGGACCATAGAACTACTTGCAGATATTTCACTGTGCTCGATTGGTCCATCCCTGGCTTCTCAGAGCTCCCACTTGGACACCGCCCCCTTCGATTACATATCGGACCTTTCCAGCGGTTCTTCGTTTTCTCCATTTTTTTTTTGCACTTTCAATTATGTTTTGGTATTTTCTTCGTTCATTTCGTGTGCGTGAGTGTACTCAGAGCACGGCACCGCGGGTGAGTCCGGCGCCGTCGCGGGTGTCAATGGGCGCTGGCGGGTAGAGAGGGGGCTGAAAGGAGCGCGGTCGCCGTTTTCGTGGATAGGCGTCGCGTGTGCCTCGAGACTCGAGGGAAGCATGAATGGGCTCTGTCTGGCCTCCATTTGTGGAATTGGATAGGGTACGTACGAGTCTTTAAGGGTCGTTCGGGATTGCAAGATAACATTCAAGCGGTGCTTTTTTTGCAACCAAGCTGAAGTTCACAGAGAGAGCTAGGCAGTCTGAGCACCAACATTGTCGAGCTGGCGAACGTGGGCCACGGTGAGCACCGGGCTTCACGCGAGGCGGGCGACGGGGCTCACTGTGACAGAAGGAGGAAAGCTTTGCCCTGATCGAATCGGTGGCGAGGTGGTCGCGAGATTGGTGGGCAGCGTACGAGGCTGATAGAGAAGCTCTGCTGTTCGATTTTTTTCTGTTTGACTGGTGCAAGGTGTTCCAATCAGGCAGAAAACTATCACGCGAGAGGGGACCGGTTTTTTTCTTCTTTCCGGAATTTCGGTTTCATCTTCATTCTTTATGCGGTGCTGCTTTGCCGTGCTGTGCTTTCTATTTTGTACATACAGCATATCAACAGAAGAAAATGAGTACCCTACCTGGGGTATGTACGCACGTACGGCATGCGGTTTTCGAGTTGTTTTTTTTAATGGAGCATGGAGCTCTTGGCATTTGCAAATCGCCTGTTTGAACCTAAATGTTTGGGCCGTCTGTTCTGTTCCATTCTTCTTCCTCGTGAGCGGGTGTGGCGGGCGGAACCGCCCGCCACGCGAAGCGCCTGCACGTACATACCCAGGCTGACCTACCTGTATCATCATCTCCTCTCTCCCAGCTGCTTCTGCTGCGTAATGCTGTGTGTGATCCAAAATTGCCACGGCTCCAACTGTGCTCAGCACCGTGCGCCAACAGCAGCAGCAGGCAGCGGACTATGCGCATGTGGCAGATCCGCGCCGTGGTCTCAGTACTACAGTGGTGTTTTTGTTGTTGTCATCGGCATTGGCCTATGCACGACCTGCTGCAGTATTTGACCGGTATTTTTTGCTCCCTTCCGATCATCCCCGGATTGTGCACGTTGGTCGAGTCCAGTACAACAAATCGTTCGTACAAGCATCGTGCACAGCAGCATTTGTGCAAAAAATAACAGTTATTGACCGTTGTGTGTCCTAAACTGCTGACCGATATATCTTAGAGCCAGCTGAAAGGGCAGCAGTACATGTTCCTTTGTCGCAGTACGCGTATCTTCTGCTGTCATATCATATCACATGGCATTTACAGCAGTACTGCTGTACATGCAGTTGTATCTGTACAATGTTGAGATCATGCAGGCGGGACAATTTGCATCCCTGGACAGGTTTGCCTATTAAGTCGATACTCGTTAGTACTCACGTGTGATGCTGGCTTAGAGATAAAAAAACAGTTTTATGCCTTCGTGGACGCGGCGACTGAGACCAAGCTCGTATCCCTCTGGAAAACTTTGGTCTTCCACCAAAGATACGCCTTCCAGGTATTTCAAATACAATTCCAGCGCCTGAACCCACGTAATTACCGCTTTCAACCTCATTCAAGGCAGTATCATAACACTGGCCCACTCTGATGAGCCGTATTAGCAGAATTATGGGAAAATCTTGGCAACCCCGATTCCACGAACTAGAACATGAGTCGAAGATACGGTTCCTCAAAACCCACTCCCACACCTCTGAACGACAAGGCATCGAAGTTGGCGAAGTACGTTAAAAAAAATAAAGGAAGACTTCGCCTTAAGAGGCAGGAAGAAATCGTCATTGGAAGCCATCGCCATGCCACCGCACGGGGGTGGGGGGCGAGGAAGATGCATGGAAAAGCGAAAAGTGAATATCAAAAACGAGAAGAAAAATAACACGGAAGACGGCAAGAACCACCTAAACCCAGCCTACAACTCTGAAAACGCGTCCGGGGTCACAAATGCGAGGCCCAATTACCTAGACCAGCCCCGAGGTTTTGGCTGGGTTGCGTGGAGAACGCTGCGTCCAGGTTTGTCCGACGTGCTCCGGCCCGGAGCAGACGTAGCTGACCCCACGGGCTGGCTGGGTGCGCACTCAGCGGAGCGGGGGCGTCCAGGTGGTTTGGACGGCTGATGGCACGAGTGGGGAGTCAAAGCTGCAAGACCCGACGCCTCGCTGGTCACGCGCGTCACGCGTTCTAAGGAGCGGGGGCGTCGAGGGGTCTTGGACGCACAACTCGACCAGCCGAGCGAGCAGGCACGGAATGGGTCTTGGGCATGGTCCGCCTGCCGGAGGTCGCTCGGGCCTCGACGGGGGGCTCTGGCCGAAACTCTCGTTCCTCTTGTTGGTCTGTTGTACAAGGCGCTCAAGGGTTGGAGGGGGAAAGGTCCAGAGCCGAAGACGCCACTTGTTAAGATCATGCAGGCGGGACACTTTGTGTCCCAGGACAGGTTTGCCTGTTAAGTCGGTACTCGTTGGTACTCACGTGTGATGCTTGCTTAGAGATAGAAGAAGAGCAGGTTTATTCCTTCCGTGCACGCAGAGACTGAGACCAAGCCCGTGCCCCTCTGGAAAACCTCTGGTTTTCCACCAAAGATACGCCTTCCAAGTATCACAAATACGATCCCAGCGCCTGAACCCAGGTAATTACCGGGCTTTCAACCTCATTCAAGGCAGTATCATAACAACAAGCTACTCTACGAGATCCTGCAATGCGTTTTAGGTTGCGTAAAAAACACATGCCAGGAACATACGAGTACTGCTGTTATAGCGTAAATGAGAAACTACGCTTGATAGTATTTTCGTGTCTGAGGTTCGGCTTTTTTTCTTTCAACTTTAGTTGGAAGACTATTGACTTATTTTGTACAAGTACGTCCACCTTGCTTTTTTTACCTACTAATAATACGTATGATACAATACAAGTTGTGTGTTTTCACGCAAGGCCGCGGAATTAGGGCGCGCAAACGTATGGCGTGCTTTCATACCCTAACCTTTAACAGTTGCTCCCAATCTACGTGACTAAAGCGAAGTTTGCTCGTGAAAATACTGTAGGTACTTCGTGCACTCGCAGTACTTCGGATTTTTACTGCAGCATGTATTGCGAGTGCTCGCAGTATTTCGAGGGCCTGTACTACTACTGAGGATATACTGATCTGCGGATACTTTCGGGCTCGCACTAATTCGGGATTCGCTACTGCTGCTGCTGTGGAAACTCCCTGTTGTGCTCCAAGTATCTCGGGGTTCTATACCGCGGGTACTGCGAGTTCTAGTAGTATTCTGTCCGTTGGTAGTTTTCGTACTGCGACTACTCGCAGTACCGAAATACTCTCAATATGCTTAGTATACCTAAGAGTATGACGTATACTTCGACCGTCTGTGCACCGTGTCGACTATTCTCAGGCCTATTATTCGGCACAAAACACTTGTAGATGGTCCCACGAGTGGGAGTAGAAGCAAATTACTTTCGCTGGGGACGATTCGAGTACAGTATGGGCCCGCCAACAAGAAACACCTAATCTAGGCAAGCCTGAGATTCTGGTTGTGGCCCAATCTTCAAACAAACTTGAGCATAGGCTATGATGTAGGATTTAGTGTAGCGTTCACCACTGAGCCGTTTTTCTTAACCCAATTTTCTTAACGTTCTCCAAAAAGTGAGCATTAGCTTCTTACTGGGCACTTTTTTATTGGCGGGCCTATACTGTACTTAGAGCGCTGGCAGTGCTTCGGGAATATGTGCTGTACTTCGAGGAGTATGTACTGCGAGTACTCTCAGTATCTCCAGGTTCTGTATTGCGGATATTAACTGTACTCCAAGTATTTCGTGTTTCGATACAGCGGGTACACATTCGCCTGTGCTCTCGGGGTTCCGTGCTGCTCATACTCTCTGTAGTTGGGCCTTCTCAATACTCGCAACATTATGGCCGCCAGCACTCCAATACTCACAGTACTCGGACTGTGCATTGTTCTCGAGCATCTCCTAGGACTACTGTGCCTGAGAAACCATTTTTTACTCAGAGCGCCGAGAAACATATTTTTATTCAGCGAACATACTTTGTATATGCTGGATTTTACTCAGCCGGTCACAAAGTACTATGTTGCACCCTCGACCTCACTCAACTTTTTGTGCTCACGTTCACGCCGCAAGCATCGAATTGATCGCCGCGAGTAATCTCTTCAGGATCAATATGTACCGCGTTATACCAGTACCCTTTTTTGTATTATTGTAGTAGTGACGTGATACACCACACTATTTCCACAAACAGCAGTATTTAGTCTGTCCTCAAAAATATGTGTGCGTTGTTCACATTAATCGTGGATGCAGTTACTGTAGTTCGAAACAGGTGCGCAGGTATTTCATACCAGGGACGAGTATTATTTCGATATTGCGCCATTCCCCTAGGCACCTCCCGGAGGGGAACCGTGTAATTATTTATAAAAGCAAACGGTTAGGTGTGGTCCGGTACCTGCTGTCTGCTTCCTGTGTGCTGTGCTGTGCCACGGCTATGCGCTGGTTCACTGTGTGCGGGCCGTGTGTGGTGATTGTGTGCCAAACCCGGTGCGATAACGCCTTCCATTTCCATAGAAATTTCAAAATTGTTATTGCACGACCAAGGAACGGGGTTGGCGTGCTTATTCCATTAGTGTGTGCACTCGTAACCATTTATTGTAATTGGTCGGGTTTGCTGGAGGAGTTGGAACACCGCATATCTTTTGGTCTCTGCCTAACACCCCCTCGCGCTGAAAATCTGCGAAAATCTGCGTGTTCTCTTGTGTGTTTTCTTTCTTGATTCTTGCTTGTTTTTTCGTTTTTTTCTCTCTCTTATCTCTTAGTGTGTTCAGATTTTGATTTAGATTTCAAATTTTCAACGTCGATTTTTTTCATCCTGTCTTATAGTAGAGCGGGGCAGGCGTTGCCCTGCTGTTCCCTAGGTGTTACCATTTAATACAAGGTTGGACGGGAGTATGGAAATTTCGGGAATCGGTCGGGTTTAGAAAAGCGGCCAAAAAGCAGGAACGATACGTTCGCAAAGACGTCGACCTGAACCAATAACAATATGTGCATTTGGGGTGGGAGCGAAAAAGAGCAGCAGGGATACAATAACACTACGAGTACACCAGGTACTGCAGAGGTCCGGTGCATTTCGGGTAGGTGTGAAAATTTGCAGCGGCGACACGAGAACCACATACTGCAAACCAAGAGGACGGCAGAGTACTATTGCCTAGTCGCCGGGACTCAGTCGTTGACTCGCGAATACCCGTGATTTTGAAATACCGAGTCCAAGAGTACGTCAAACTGTGAAACGACAGAGTCCTCGTGAGTCTCAGAGGTACGAGGGGCTGGAATGACTGAGTCCTCGCGAGTCTCTTGGGTACTTAGATTCGAAAAAAAACAAAATTTTATATTACAGTCGAATCGCGCAGATTGCGATGGCTTCGACTTAGCGTGAACGCACCCATACCAGGCACCAGATAAGACGCCGCAGTAACGTTCAAGATGACAAAAGGCATTCAAGACAAGTTTCGCCGATTATCGTTGCCCTGGTATGCACATGCACCCCGTAAACAAGACAAAAACATAAAACATAAATGCAGCTGCGCAAAACTCGAAGGCCTCGACGCGCCGTACAATATGAACGAAAGAAACAAACGCAGGCACGACCTCAACGGTGACGGATAGCAGGTGTCGTTCTTCGTGTGGGCCGTTATTGCAATGTAGGTATCGAGAAAATACGTAGAAAGTACGTGCTCGTACTCGTGCTATAATCTATTACCGTTCGTAGTATAGTACGGCAGCAATTAGTAGGTTGCAAGTTTGTGGGGAACTAGATCGTCGTAATGTACTGTACTATATGTAGGTATCGAGAAAGGACGTAGAACATACGTACTTGTACCGTAGTCTAATGCAGTAGTCCAGTACAGCAGTACTCCTCAGTGCGTTGGTCTTCCTTGGTCTTCCATGTCTTTTTTCTTCTCCTGGGTACATACATTACGACTTTTCTTCAGAAATATAGGCTATTATAAAGCTTGACTATTCGTAAGAATACGAGTACGAGAAGCGCTTGTATTCATGAATGAGAATGGGACGCAACGCGGTCCAAACAATTAGGTGTGAACCGGCGATTTGTCAAAGCCAAGAGCTCCACATGCTCCATGCAGGAAAACAACCCGAACGCCGCAAGTCGTACGTACGTACATACCCCAGGTAGGCTACTTATTTCCTTATTTTGATATGCTGTATGTACGAAAGAAAAAGCACGGCACGGCACCAGCATCACTGCAAAAATAATGAAAATGAAACCGAAGCCAAGGCAGGTTACTTATTGCCTTATTTTGATATGCTGTATGTACGAAAGAGAAAGCACAGCACGGCACAGCAGCACCGCAAAAACAATGAAAATGAAACCGAAATTTCGGAAAGAAAAAAGTCCCCGTCCCCTCTCATGCAATAGTTTTCCGCCTGATTGGAACACCTTGCACCGGTCAAAAGGAAAAAAATCGAACAGCAGAGCTTCTCTCTCAGCCTCGTACGCCGCCCGCCCGTCTCACGACCACCTCACCACCGATTGGATCTGGGTAAAGCTTTCCTCCCTCTCTGCCACAGTGAGAGGCCCGCCTCGCGTGAAACCCGGTGCTCACCGTGGCTCTCGTTTGTCAGCTCGACAAAGTTGGTGCTCAGACTGCGTAGCTCTCTCTGTGAACTTCAGCTTGGTCGCAAACACAAGCACCGCTTGAATGTTATTTTGCAATCCCGAATGACGCTTATAGACGTTGCAATTATATCCACAATTCCAAATATGGGGGCCAGACATAGTCCATTCGTGCTTCCCTCGTGTCTCGAAGCACAAGCGACGCCTAGCCACGAAAACAGCGACCGCGCTCCTTATAAGCTTTTCTGGGCATTTTATTTTCAGTGTGGCACATCGTACAGCACACAGCACGGCTCTGCCGCAGGATGAAGCAGTAGGAGCAGCCACAGCTACGCAGCAACAACCCACATAAAGCACCGCCGTACGATCCAAACCCCCAACCCAAGTACAACCCACTTCTCGGTGTAGTATGAACTCGTAGCTATCACCCTACAACAGCAGCAATGTCGGTGGCGTGGAGGGGCACCCCGATCTATTAATAGCACGCGTGATTCAACCGACAGCCTCTCGTAGTAACTGGAAATGATCGACCACAATATTTCCCCGACTATATCGAGCACAGGCAGCACAACACCACCACATACTGAACAGCACAACTCGGCACACAGGCCGTAATTCCAACGCCCAACCCAACTGAAGATCAACTGGCGGATAGTAAGCGCTCACACGATCGCGACCCACCCAGTGAACTCTGCGGCCCCAGACTGCGAAATATAAGATATCTCCAACAAGCAGTCAGAGAGCTGACGACCCGTAGTTGGCCAATAAAAAATATGTCGGTTGTTTACACAAACGACAGATTGACAGGTATTTTCAACAGCGAGGTTATTTACGAGAGTACCAAAACATACGACGAGGATCGCAAAATAATGTACTACTAATAGTCGTACTGGCACTTCTTCTGTTGTACTATTAATATTAATAGTGTAGTTCCAAGTAATTCTTTTCTATGCTCTCCAGTGTATGATACACATTCGGGAGAGGCAACCGTATAAAAGTTGAAGGTATATACTGGATGATACCAACGTGCGTGTAGAAGAGTGGCTGATACTTCATCGTCGAGATTCATACGAATCTTACGTAACGGGCTATATTACAGATACTACGTGCCAGCAGAACGGTAATTATTTATGTTCCGAAGTCGGGGAGACGAAAAAATGAAGACGAAGTATTTTTTTTTAGACTGGAAAGTCGTGGTAAAGGTATTGTTTTTAGCTCCTCCTGCTCGGTCGCCCTCAAGGAATGCTCTTGTTGTGTACTTGTGGTGTTGCTCGTCGCGCGCTCATATGCTCTTGTGTACTTGTCATGTTGGAACAGCAGTATGGTATCTATGTAGAGCAGGGCAAGGGTTCCCCTGCTGTTCCCTAGGTGTAACCATAGAATAAAAGGTTGGACGGAGGCATGGAAATTCTCTCGCGACGTAGATACTTGATACGTAGAATATTACTTGTTCGAAGATGCTGCTGTTGCTGCCGTTTCGAAGCAAAAAACCAAAACATAATATCACAGTCGCATCGCGCAGATTGCGATGAACTCGACGTGTCGCGAACACACCCATACCAAATAAAACGCCACAGTAAAGTCCAAGATGACAAAAGGCATTCAAGTAGACTTTACGCCGATGATCGTTACGTACATGCACCTCGTAAACAACACTCTGTCGACCGAACAGATAATATAAATGTAGCTGCGCAGACCTCCAAGGGCTGGATGCGCCGTGCAGCATTTCTGCCAAATGCGTTCTAGCAAAATAGGGAAAGAAGAAGGCAGGCAGTCCTAATCGAGAAGCAATATCAAACAAAAAAACAAAACGTTTCGACACACATGTGAAGAACACGTGAGATGCTCAAGGCGGCGGTACGTCGGACTCGAGTCGGCAGGGACAGCTGCGCTCCCACGTCGTAGTGGCCAGGACGTCGGTAAGGCGGAGGCATGGTCGGTTCTTGTCAAGTTGCCTCGATTAAATCCGAGCGTTCTTGGCTTGCGCGCTCATGGTAGCTAGCACTACGGTATGCTGTCGTTTGTGCCTGGGGAACAGGCAAGGTCAAAAATCCATACCTCGGACAGATCAGCTCACGATAGCTCGAGCTAGATCTTTAAGAGCTAGCTCACCGGTGAGCTACGTGAGCTACATGAGCTTCGCGTGTTTTCCAGGCTTGAGCTGTAGGAGGGTAGCTCATCTGCACATGTTTTCAAAGCTTGAGCTATAGAGGAAAGCTCATCTGCACATATAAGTCCAGAGTGAGATATAGGAGCTACATGAGCTAGCTCATCTATCTCCGAGATGAGCTATAGGAGCTACATGAGCTACACATGTTTTCCCTGGCTTAAGCTTTAGGCGGTAGGTCATCGACATACGTTTTCAAAGCTTGAGCTATAGGCGACAGCTCATCTGCACATGTTTTCGAAGCTTGAGCTATAGGCGGTAGCTCATCTACGCATGTTTTCAAAGCTTGAGCTATAGGCGATAGCTCATCTCTACCTGTTTCCAAGGCTTGAGCTATAGGGGATAGATGAACTAGCCTATGAACTGTATAACCAATACAAGTACACAAAATAGAACGGCATCAACACAAACAACCATATATTTGTTGTACGTACGATGTACAGCATGTGGTATTGTATTGCAGTAAATCGGATCTGGTCGACATCCGGCAGAATTTGATTTTTTCGCTTTTAAGACCACAACAGCTACACAGCGGCTGGCAGCTGTAACCACGCACACCACAAGAGGCGTTTGCATAAAACACAACAACGACACAACACAGCAACACCCCCAGTGTGCCCACGACCCGGGGCAGCAGCTCTAGCGGCGCGTCGGCCCTAGACCAGGCTGGCGCCGGGCAGCAAGCGGACCCATCGATGGATGTGGACCCCACCAACAACGCCATCGATGTGGGTGAGGACAACGGTCAAACCCACGCCGAAAGCAAGGTGCGTGTTTCGGACATCGTGTGATTTTGCCCACCTAGACCATGATGCTGCTGTTCGAGCTACATCATCCAATATGTGTGCTTCTCTGGAGTAGTTGAAGGGTAGGGGACTGTACTACTGTAGTCGCAAGGTGAATGTACATGTATCTATGAAGCGAGCTGTACTCGAAGCTGTGTGGGGTTTCATTTTTCGTCCAGGTGCTTGGTGTTACTCGCACGAACACAGCAGCAATGATGACCGTACAGCAGATTGTTGTTTCTTGTCGGCGGTTGATGTATTATGCTTCTTTCGCAACTGACCTTGACGTATTTTTCGAATAATGCAGCAGTACCGTGCATGACGTGTGTTCGAGATGCCTCGCTTGTTTAGCGCTCACAAGTCCTGTACACCTTCTCACGCTGCGCTTACCAACAGGAGACTAAGGAGACAGCCATTCGTGACATACCACCAACAAGCAGGTTTAGGCGGTGTATACCGTACCCGGCGAAACAGCTACCCGTTCTGACGAGGGCGTCTTCGACGAGCACGAAGGAGAAAGCTCAAGCTTCACGTAGATGCCTTAGGGATAAACTGAGGCAGTGGCGGATCCTCTGTGTTTTGTTTTGTGATGTCCCTCACAGCAGTTCATCTGTTTGCGTGTTTTTTTTTTGGCGATGTACTGTTACTAGTAGATAGTTGTCGTGTCTGCCTCTCTGTCTCGCCTTTGCACCTTGTGGTAGGCCCTAGCCACGGAAGTGGTGTTCAAGGAACGGTATGTCCGGGATTCAGATGATGCTGCGATTAAATATAGCCTTATAAATGGGTGGTGGGTGGATGGGTTGGCGGATTGGTTTTTCGCTGGCGTTGCAGCGCACCATTAGCAGTAGCCATACTAATCATGTTCATATTATTCTATATATGAGTCTACTGTAGTACGTGTCAATAGTAACATCGATATCGACTGTCGCTCGTACCGTCGTTGAAATCGAATATGCACGGTAAGCTGTACAACCCATGTTATTCCTATACATTCGCACTTGTCCCCGAGGGTGGGCTTTTTCAGCTACTTATCTTACACGCATGTGTTGCCGAGAAAGAGCTACAATGAGCTGCGTACATGAGCTATGATTACGTTCTCCGGGGGTGAGCTATAGGCGATAGCTCATCTGCACATGTTTTTCCTGCTTGAGCTATAGGTGGTAGCTCATCTGCACATATTTTGAAGGCTTGAGCAATAGGGGATAGCTCATCTACACATATTGTCCTAGACTGAGATATAGGAGCTACATGAACTAGCTCATCTACCTCCGAGATGAGCTATAGGAGCTACATGAGCTACACATGTTTCTCCTGGCTTGAGCTATAGGTGGTAGCTCATGTGCACATGTTTTCAAAGCTTGAGTTATAGATGATAGCTCATCTACACACATTTGCCCAGGCTGAGCTACAGGAGCTGCATGAGCTAGCTCATCTGCCCCCGAGATGAGCTATGGGAGCTACATGAGCTACACATGTTTCCTCCGCCTTGAGCCGTAGGCGGTAGCTCATCTACACATGCTTTCGAAGCTTGAGCTATACACGATAGATGAGCTAGCTCATGAGCTGTCCGGGGTGTGTAGACTTTCGAAGGTGGACATGCATATGCTGGCAAACATGATACCAGTCATTGTCGAAATCGTCGCAAGACGTCGTACTCCCCTCGAGCATAAAATCGTACTTCGACCACCGCCCGCTGGAACGCAACTGGGTCACGAAAAATGCAGAGTAGATGACAGCTACGAGGCAGTACTCAACGCCTATCATCAAAATGGGTGACGGTGCCGGCGGCTCTCCGGCGTCCTCGTAGATGTCTACACGTGCAGACGCGAAGAAAACGCGATCTGGGGCGTTGTCTACACTCCAAGGGAGAATCGATCATATGGATGTGCTGACGTGCCGGGCGCAGCCCTCGTCGCAGGTGGGGCACGGAGCAGGCCCGAGAAATGAGAAGTCGGAGGCGGTTCCGGTCAGGAACAAGGCATTGACTGCATCCTGGAGTGACTGGGGTGGTCCCTGCGGAATCAAGACTGGTGCGGGATTTTGCCATCGTGCACATTGAGATGCGGTTACCTCGATATGGCCATGGTTCTCGATATGGCAATCGGTAGTGTAGTGCCAGTTGAAGCCGAGAGCCGTCCGAGTGTACATGATACGAGCATGCCGTTCCACGACGTCACCTGGCCATCCGCTGTTGGGGTGGAGTTGATCATCAGGTCGAAGGGCGGTCGCTTCGTATATGGAGCCCGGCGTTCCCATTACGGATCCTGCGCCCGGTAGGCCGCTACTACCAAGGATCTTGTCACGTGCCTGAGCCAAAGACTCCTGCATTCCGCAAAAGAATGCGACGCATACCGCACGAAATGATAAAATAAAAAGTTTAGAAGACACATTAAAGCACAACGTAGTATATATATATGGGTACTGCAGGCGTCGGTAAGTATTGGGGGGTATTATTATGACGAGATGTAGATAACAAAACAAGCAAGAACTTACCAAGAGGGCGCGTTGGAGAGGCTTGCCGTCGAACATGCAGGCACGCACAGCCGCAAGAGTGGAGAAGAAGATGGTTCCAGCTAGCTGGTGTTGCCATGGTTAGGTTGGGGAGAGGGTGTCCTTCCCTAGCAGCTATAGCGGAGGCGATGGCGGCGTTGAAGAAGCAATAGTTGTTCTCATTGGGCGACAGAAAGGGTAAAGGGCGGATGGAGCCGGTGTCTGTTTGTCCGTCGTTCGTGTGGGATGTATAACTAGCCGGAGGACTTGTCGTGGCCGGTCGGAATGTAGAGGGATCATCCAAGAACAACGCTAGTGTAGCCTCGTCGAGGCGTTCGAGGTAGTCGATCATAGCCGCTACATCGTCGTCGTCCTGTGGGTGGGTCAGATCGTCGAGAGTAACCGGCGACAGCAAGAACAGCTTGCTGGCATCGGTCGCTCGGGACAGAGCGACGTAGACAGCCGCGCTGTCCATATAGCTGTCTACTGGCTTGCAAATGTCGATCACAAGTTTAGGGATGGTTTCGCCTTGCGCTCCATAGGCTGAGAAATAAATACCAAGAGACAGAGGCACCTGCATTCTGTTGATGGTGAATTTCCCCCTGCCTTCACCAACGATGGAGAACTTCTTGTTAACCGGACAGCAGGCGATGACACCTCGAGGGAGTCCGTCCAGCTTCAGCCCATTTCTGTCAGCGGCGTCGATGTAGATGAGCACTCGCGTAGGTGGTTATGTAGTTCGACGACATGATATCCAGTCACCTTATTACGAAGGTATGGGTCTCGCGGGTCGAACTCGATGTCCACGACTACCACGTCGGCGTTGTTAGTCACACCGAGAAGGACGTATTGGCGCTGTTTTCTGAGTACGACAGGGGTACCAATCGCCAGGCACGAGATCTGCGATAAATAACTCGTCTTGGAGTCGTATATTACGGGAGACCATAGTTAATTGTTATTGCCCTCGATGAAATGCATTCGAGCGCTCTTCTCAGTTTGTTTGTCTCTTTTTTTGTGAAGTCGCAGGTGGAGTTGATGAGAGTGACGGGAGAGGCCAGTCGAGACCAGCACAGACAGAACCCCAGAGTGCTGTGTTTGGCTCGGGCAGAGCGTCTACTTGTTGACCATCGGTACCACTTGTTATAGTACTCGGCGGGGACATATATCCAGCAGCAGCACACGAAGACGGAACGACAACCTGCACCAGTACCACAGCAATGGGATCGATATCATTGAGGTGTAATTGGGGTTGTAGGGTTAAATACAAGACTGGTGGCCAATGAAAAACGAAACATGAACGGGGAGAGATCTCCAACAATCAGTCAGAAAGCTGACGGTGATCTCTTGGCCAAAGCAGAACATGTCGGTCGGTTGTTTATTACAACAAGTAAACCACAGATTGACAAGAAATCTCTGTACCGCGAGATAGTTGTTGTTGGCGAAATGAGAACTGAGGTGGATGCATGCTCTAGGGGGCAAAAGCTTGCCGCCGGCGTCCTACGGTATCCTCCCGAACCTGAACAAAGCCCATTTTTTGTTGTGTGCTGTTACACATTCGACAGATTGACATATTTTCGATTGCCGGGTTATTATTTTCGAGAGTACCGATGCATACGATGAGGATCGCAAAATACAAATTAAGGCGAAAAGTAGAGAGTAATCAACTAACTGCTGTTGTAAAGACCTACGATAGTATGCAATTTTGAGTCATTCTTTTTGCGAGTACCGAAACATACGACGAGGATCGCAAAATACAAGTAAAGGCGAAAAGTAGAAAGTAATCAACTATCTGATGCTTGTTGTTGTAAAATACCTACGAGAGTAGATAGAGTGTTAGCGCAGAACGAAAATTGAGCAGGGTATTTTCGTCGGTAAACTTATCCAAAAATGAAGTTTATCCGGCATGCGCTTTATCAATTTCTAAATATTGGCATGAATTTAAGATCTTCTCGCAAAACGAACGGAGGGGTGTCCATGTGCAGTAAATGGCCGCACTTCATGGTCTTACCTCCTATGGGCAGTTAAACTCATTTGGCGCGAAGCGCCAAAACATAATTGGGAGCGAAGCGACCAAACAAAACGCGGTGTGTACAGGCTCTCAATGTTTTACGAGTGTCTGCCTGTAATAGTCGTGTTTCTGCATTACCGATTGCGAGAGCTGTACGTTACCGATCTTCACAACCCCTGTATCTGCAGAAGCAGGCCATCTTGAGCTAACGCGTGGGGCTTGTCTCGTTGCAAGCCATCTCGAGTTGTGCTCGCATTATTTGGTCGATGTTTGATATTACAACATTACGAGCACCCACCGTGAATGAGCTTCTTTCCCGACCGAGTGAAATGAAGAAGTATAAACGAGTCCGAGCAGGTGGAAGGCTATGCAAGGTGGAAACACAAACATGTACCAATCGCATCTTCTCTTGTACGTGGTACATATTGGCAATATCGAGTAATTTCTTTGGCCCATAATGTGGTATCATGTTTTGACGTTGTTAATGGTTTGCCCCTCGACAGTAGCAGTCGTGAATCCTATTTGGTTAAATCGCGCAGAAGCAGTCTTTGTTGATCACTGCTCCCACATCCCCCCGAAGCATACAAACAAAAAAACGCTCTTCACGTATAGCTCAAGCGCACCCCGCTCTTGGATGCTGTGCACCGACCGAAAGTGTCGGGTGTAGTTGCATGGAGAGTATACCTACAATTCGTGCGAAACAATCAAGGCACGTGAAAACGTTGAATGGCAGAATGCGCAACACAAGAAAACACCATCATCATCTTGTTCTCAAAGGGGTAATAAGGTTGGCTAAAACCTATGATATCTACTTGAACCATATGGAGTCAATGTACACGCTGCACGCGTCGTACATCATATAGTTTGATCTGAGTAGTACTCTCCAAATTGCCTGCAAGTGACACACACTGCTATTGCCTGTGCGACCGACCAGAATTGAAGCCCGCCTGATGTATTTCGTCTCAGGCGCATCCAACTCGTACCGCCGACTGAATTTACAGACGGCGTTCTTCTCTGTCGACTGTCTTAAGTCGCGGCAACGCTCGTCTGGTACACAGCAGTGAATGTGCCCTCCCACCTAGTGATCCAAACAACTGATTCTGGTGTTATTTTTATGCCCCCACTGTCACATAATACCCAGTTGATACGACGTGCAGGCAAACGTGCCGCTGTCATTGATGACTGCACAGCAATGCTCTGGTGTCCCCTAATCTCGAACAGCTTGATGTTCTGCATACTATTTGTTTAAACTGAAGGTCGTCGTTGATTCACTCTGCCACGCGTGGCGCCTGCAGGACCTCCACCATCCACGGGGTCGCGCAACTTGTCCTGATGGGCTCATATTTCTCTCGAACGGGCCTTAGCGCTTCCCTGCTGATGCCTTCGTCACCACCCGTGGGGCGCGGGATGGGGGTAGCACATGTCATGCTAGCTCAACAACAGCAAATACATTACCAGAACGGTATAGGACCTCGCTCGAGCACCCAGAACTACAGAAAACGGGATAAGTTTTTATTCGATGTTTTAATAGTACGCCTCAAGGTGGCCAGCCTTGTTGCTCAAAATCGAGACGACCGCAATATTTTTCTGCTTCCATATCCGCGACGACATCGCACACTTCAATGACGGATTAGGAAAGTGTACGGAGCTCCGTCGGTACGACGAGCGCCATTAATGGGGTTCTGGGCTTGAGGGGTGGCCGGTATGTCTTACTAGGGCGGCAGGCGACTCGAACAAATCGGAAGCGAAACAGACCTGCTCGAGTGGTATGCATCAAGCTCCAGGACTGCGTAGCAGCATTGATTTAACCGTGACATAATTCCTCAATACCTCCCGCACGTTTGACATCCAATACCTCCCGCGCTTTTGGCATCCTGCTACGATAACTGGATTGGGCCCCAACGTCACAGTAAGATATATCGTGGAAATCCAGTTCGGATAAATCACGTTGCTCAACAGAACGACGACGATTATTTCACACGGGCGAGTACAACCTATCTATGAAGGCAACAGCAAATATTGCGTTTCAATGTCGGAACAGAAACACTGATTAAGTCAGTGGCACCGTATCCAGCACTCGATCAAGCTATTCCTACATGGCCCCGTGTACCAGCTGTTCACATCCCCCCCTTGAAAGTTATGCTCCGTCCCTGCATGATAGGGATGCGAGGGTCTATGGTCGTACGACTACGACCATTCATGATATGTATTACGAATATTAAATAGGACCTACGGTACACACAAAACCTATGTATTTCGCTGTTTTTACTCGCAATATTTGGTCCTATTTACTATGGTCCCCCGTAGTAGTACACCCCCCTACTCCTTACGTCAGCAATATCGTGGTGATCAAGAGTGGCCATAGAATCTCCCTGCATGTGAGCAGATGCATATACACTCTTCTGCACCGTTTGTACTGCAAGCACGCTAATACGTTAGAAAGCCAGCCGCATAATACTCCCTTGCCTGGATATTATATTGGCAGGCCATCGGAATCAGTCTGTCTGTCAGTCAGCCTTGACGTGCAGCCTTCCTCGCTTCCCCCCTCAGCAAAGATTGCTGGGTCTTTAAGCAGATTGACCCACCAAAATGGGCCGCCGATACTAATATAGCTCAGAAGAAGATCTCATCATGTTCATGATGACGGAATCATCCTGTTAGAGGTGGCAACGAACAAGAATAGGACAAAACAGCAGTGACAACGTCGTATGTTGTGCGGAATAGTGACAACTTACTTGAGGGGAAACCCAGTCAAAATCCTTGCCAGGTTGCGGCCGTATATTCACTCGACAACACGGCACTCGACGAACTTAAATGAGATCAAGTCTCGCGCCCGACGTGAATTTCACGTATACCGTTGAAGCTACCCTTCAGTACGTACGAATGAAGCGATGCCACTCCCACTCGTTTTTCATGTCTACATGGTCTTGACTCCTGATCTTGTGGCGGAGGGCCTGCTCCACCGCCTCGAATTCCTCTGCGCTTCCTTCATAAAAACGCATCTCCCAACCATAGAAAAACAATGCAGACCACGGTTGCTGCCTTGTGTAACGGTAGGTAAAGTGTAGAGAGAGCTCGTGGGGTGGAGGCGACAGCCATCTACTGGAGGGATTGCTGTGCAGGTTGCGACCGGCATACGGCAATTGTGCAAGTTGTGACGCACCAAACAGGTGCCTCCCTCGTAGGCAACTCTCTTACAGCAGTCAGTACCTGGTATAACAGCAGTGCAGTACCTCTCCTGCGCACACTGGTACAAGTATATACGTGCAGTCAGTACGGGAGGCGTGAAACATTCAGGCAACTGCTGCTGTTGTGATAGACGGTACGAGCACAGATGCCTTTGTGAAGTCCGTACGTCACAAGCAGTCTTAAAGATCTGCTGGAGGGACCTCTGTTCGAATGTGCTTGTTCAGTATTTGACGGTTTCATGGCTATTCGGTATATTGGCTTATTATGAGATTATATAGTGGTTACTTCTGTGGGTGTACGCGATACCCACCAGAGTCACTTCCATCTGTATCTACTCTGCCGGGAGAATAATACTAAAACCTGAATCATCATATTTCTTCGCCTGGGACTTATCAACACTCTAGAGTTTTTCAACGTTGGCAACCTAGGCTCATGGGTGACGAAGTAGAAGATCTTCGGGCTATGGTATTAGAGCAGGGCCTCGCCCTCGAGGAGCTGCAGCGGGCGGCCGCCGACGCAGAGGAGCGTCGAAAGGCGAATCACGCCGAGATCCTCGAGATGATGGCACAGATGGGGTCCGGTAGACAGCAACAGCTATCTACTGCAGTTGGAGCATGGAGAGATGCTTCAACGCTAGCGTCGGAACACTCCGACGTTGGCAACGGGAGCCGGGAGGGTAAACGCGTTTCCGCGGAAGATCGCCACCTCGGTGGAAAAGGGAGCAGAAGATGTGTTGGTGCTCTTGGAGTATGCCGGAGATACGACGGCGTGATTAGTGGAGAAGAAAAAGCCCTGCGGTGGGAGCAACAAAACCGTGGGCGCCTCCGTGGGGAGTGGCACGGAGGATAACAAGGCGTGAGAAACTTTACGTGCGCACCTCACCCAGGGAGATTGTGGTGGGGCTGGGAGCTGTGGGGATGGGAGACATATCTGCACATTTTCGCGTGAAGTCGCACGGTGAGCCAGGCCGTGTGCACCCGGCCACCCATTTGGCATGGTCGGGAAAGCCGCGTACGTGATACGCGCACTCGACTACGGTGTGGTAGTGGTCGAGGAAGCGGACGTGGGGGGAATCGGGTGCTGCTGCAGCAGTACTAGTAACGAAGGGGGGCACGTCTGCATCGGCAACAAGTCGCGTGACACAGCAGTCGCGTGCACACGACGACAGCAGCAGCAGGAGGAGCAGCAGCAGCGGGAGGTCAGGAACAGCAGCAGCAGCAGCCGCGGAAGGTCAGCAGCAGCAGCAGCGGGAGATCGTGGGTGGGGCAGGCGTGGTTGGATCGTCCGCTGGATCCTTTTATGGGTCCAGCAACACGCGGGGCGAGGGGATGGCGTCTGCACTCGTAATAGTAGGTCTTCGATCCACTATTACCTTGTGAAGTTTGTTACTTTTCACGACGAGGGTAGAAATTTCGTGAATTGATTCGTAGTACGTACGAGTACGTATGAAATGTGCGACAATGACGTTCATACTAGATGATACGTACGGAAGTATTGTTTGGACTTCTTTTTCTGGAAGATATACGTGATGAGTACCCCCCCGTCCCTCACCTGGTAGTTGAAAAGTGGTATTTTCGTGTTTTGGTTAGAAATGTTACTGCCGAATACGACATCCACTGCCCTTCGATGCGCTCCGTGTTCGATGTGGGCAGGCCCAGAAGAGCAACTGGACAAATACCATACATTAATATCGCATATTTCAAAGGTTTGGAAGGAATCTGCGGGCAAGTGTGTATTTATGTTGCGGGAAGGTCGTGAAGTGGACAGACAGGTATCTCGCCAGCTGGAGCTTTTTAGTAATTCGGCTACTTAGCGGGCGGGAGGTTATGTCTAGTATTTCTGGTGGATATTCGGAGGAGTAGTTTTCTCTTGCGATTGGATACAGCTGTCGGTCGAAATACTTTTTTGATCTTACAAATGGAGATATGTCTTTTTCGACCGGATTTGGATTCGTTCCGGATAAAGGAAAGTCGATACATACCGTTTACGACGTGTTAGGGAATACTAAATTATATGGTAGTTATCGTTCTTTCCGGGTAAGTACTGGATGATATATAGGATATGCATCGTTTATTACTGGTTACGGAGATCTGAATGGTGTGCGTTATATTTTGTAGCCCGGGAAAGTCGTGAATTGTACGAAGAAGGTATAGTATCGTCTACTGTAGGTTCGTCAAATGGAGATGTGTCATTTTCGACTGGGTGTGGATTCGTTCCGGTTAAGTCGTATATGATAAAAAACCATTTGCGACGTGTTAGGGATAAAATTATGTGGTAGTCATCGTTCTTCCCGTCGGGTACGTGGTGGATGATTTGTGGGATATGTATTGTTTACCACTGATGAGGGATCTCTGAACGTTACGGAATATATTTTCTATCCCGGGAAAGTCGCAAATGGTACGGAGGTATACTATCGTCTACTCGACGGTATACGTAGCCTTTGGTTTTGCCTGGAGTTTTGAAATACATAAATTTTCATGTTCAAATCAAACAGTCTTTGTGGTATAGACCGGACCAGAAGGTGACTGGTGGGACGGATATTTATTAGTTGACGGATTGGCGAATTAAGAGTACGTGGTGCACCTTGAGAGGTGTATTGCAGATGCAGCGGTATTGGTGGACACTGATTTCATTGAATTTGGCAGGAATTTGTCTTTGTACTGCGGTCTATTGGTTGCAGAACAAGGGAGGGTATGCTTATTCTTGATGGGTTGTTCTACCACCAATATTGTATTTCCGAACTTGATGGGTGATTGAAATCTTGTTCGCGAGTTGGAAGATGAAATATTGTGGATATGATTATTCATGATTAAGGGTGATGAAAATCTCGGTTCACGAGTGGGAAGGTGAATTATTTCAGGGAACAAGGATAGCTAGTGAACTGAACCAGAAACAGGGAGTGTTTTTCTTTTTGGTTCTGACACAAAACGGATATTGTTTCGGGAATATGAAGCGCCGGGCAAACTCTATAGGGAAAGATATTTGGTATCTCGCGTTAGCTACGATCTGAGAATTTGTGCCGGGAGTAGGGGGGACAGGGAGACGTGTGTCTCGGGGAATGGGGTTCTTCGCGAGTTCTATCATTTAGCTATCTCTATGATTGTTTTGTTTTTACGGCATTGAGCTGTTGCAAAGGCGATCTGCAATAGTTTTATACGGGAGGAAGAGGTTTTTGCTTGTAAGGTACAGGTTTCCTCCTGAAATATTTTAGTCGTTTTTTATCATGGAGATGAGTTTTGTTCTTGAATTGTCATTGCTGTTTCGCTGAAAAAGCAGGGAGTGTGTTCGAATGTGCTTGTTCAGTATTTGACGGTTTCATGACTATTCGGTATAGATATACTTATAGATATCTCAACCTCTGAGCGTGCTCGGTTGGTACATCCCTGGCCTCTCAGAGCTCCCACTTGGGAATCGCCTCCGTTTATTACTTGCCGGACCATTCCAGCGAGTCTTTGTTTTCTCCATTGCTCGTCGTACTTTCAATCCTTCTTTCCTTTTTTCTTTTTTCGTTTCGTGTGCGTGCATGTACTCCGAGCACGGTTGCGCGGGCGAACCCGGCACCGTCGCGGGTGTCAGCGGATGCTGGAGAGTAGAGGGGGAGTTGCAAGGAGCGCGGTCGCCGCTTTCGTGCCTAGGCGTCGCGTGTGCCTCGAGACACGAGGGATGCATCAATAGGCTCTGTCTGGCCTCCATTTGTGATTTTGGATAGAGCACGTACGAGTATTTAAGGTCCGTTCGGTATTGTAAGATAATGTTCAAGCGGTGCTTATTTTTGCGACCGGGCTGAGAGTCACAAGAGGGAGGTACCCCGAATGAGCACCAACATTGTCGAGCTTGCGTCGAGGTCCACGGTGAGCACCGGGCTTCACGCGAGGCGGGCGACGGGGCTCACTGTGGAAGAGAGGGAGGGAAGCTTTACCCGGACTGAATCGGTGGCGAGATGGTCGCGAGAGGGGCGGGCGGCGTACGAGGCTGAGAGAGAAGCTCTGCTGTAAGACTTTTTCTTTTTTTCATTTTTTTCTTTTTTTGACTGGTGTAAGGTGTTCCACTCAAGTAGTAAATTATTGCACGAAAGGGGACGGGGATTTTTTTTCTTTTAGAAATTTTCGGTTTCATTTTCATTGTTTTTGCTGTGTTGCTGTGCCGTTCTGTGCTTTATCTTTCGCACATACGACGAGTACACAGTCACAGAGCATATCGAAAGAAGAAAATAAGTACCCTACCTGGGGTATGTACGTATGTACGACGTGTGACCGAGCGTAGCGGAAAACCGCCCGCGACGCGAAGCATTTGTGGCGTCCGAGCTGTTTTCTCCTGAAGCATGGCGGCGGGACTCTTGGCATTGAGGTATGTACGTTATTGTCCTTTTTCGCGACATGCCGTGGCATGCCGTGGCACCACCTGCGGCAAAACCTTCCACGGCATCTTCCACGGCATACCACGGAACCTTCCACGGACTTCCACGGCATACCATGGGACCCTAACCCTAACCCTAACCCTAACCCTAACCCTAACCTAGGTGCCGTGGGCATTGGGGCGCCGTGGAGGTTGCCATGACATGCCGTGGGGTTGCCATGGAGTGCCGTGGCGGTAGCCGCGGGGGTTGCCATGGTACTACCCATGGCATGTCATGACAACCCACACGGCGTGCCATGGAATCTTATGCCACACCATGGGATGCCGTGGTGATGCCATGGTATGTCATGGGCGGTACTATGGCAATGCCACGGCATGACCACGACAAGGTCAAATAGTGTAGTACCCTGCATTATCAAGTCGACAGTTCGCAGCTAACTACAGGGGCCATAAAAAAAACCATATTCAATCATGGACCTCTGTCCGCTTCGCATAATTTGATGTTTCCTTCCTGAGCGAGCGTAGCGGGCGGCGTAGGCCGCCCGCGGAGCGAAGCGCCTTGTATTGGCTTATTATGAGATTATTTGGTGGTTACTTCTGTGGGTGTACGTGATACCCACCAGGGTCACTTCTATCTGTGTCTACTCTGCCGGGATAATAATACTAGAACCTGAAACATCATCTTTCTTCGCCTGGGACTTATCAACAACCCCCGTGGTACTCGGACAGCAGGTAGGTACGAGTATACAACAGCAGCATTAATAGTACGGACGGTACAGTTTTGTTGTAGTGCAGTACTCTTTTGGGTACCAGGTATAAAACTGCTGTACCAGCAGGCGACACTCGTAGGTGGTAGATTACTCGTATCGCCAGGGAGCACACAAGCAGCATGTGACACAACACGACAACATACACGCGCACCTGCTACATAGACGCCTCCTCCTCTGCCGTGCAGGCCTTCTTGCACAGGGAATCTGGAAGCGCTCCCAGGTGACGCCGAGGTGTTGTATCCCCACCAGCACCACCAGCTGAATACCCACATTGCGAAGAAGTACCTCCACCACCAGCAGCCTCTTCGCCTTTGAGTTGCTACATGTATCGTATCCGCGCCTTGTTTCAGGCTCACAGGCAGAGGATGGCGGCAGCATGCAGCATGCCAGCCTATGAATTGCGCCGCGCATATTGATCTCGCCGCGCGTATAGTGCTGCCGATTGACCAAACCTTATGGGAGCCTTATGGGAGCACCCAATCAGGACGCTTTGGTACTTGACAAAAAAATACTACTCTAGGCATAAACATAAGGACCGTTTAAACATTAAAAAAAAAAAACAAATCTATCATTATATTCGCGACCAGAACTTTATGGGCGATCAGGTAAGACCATGAGAGTGCGGCCCAAATCACTACTAGTAGAGTCTCAGCATGGTGTAGGGCTACCATTGAAGCCATCCTGTAGCCAAGACGGGCTAGTACTCAAGGAGATATGGGGTATCCTGGTGCAACCCGCAGAATCTGGCTGGTGTCGCAAAATAAGTCTTATTTGCGACACGCGTGTCACAAATACCGTATTTGCGACATCGCAACGTAGTTGCCGTACACGCTCCGGATCGGCAAAGCACTACCAGTAGAGTCTCAGCATGGTGTAGGGCTACCATTGAAGCCATCCTGTAGCCAAAACAGGCCAGTACTCGAGGAGATATGGAGTATCCTGGTACATCCCGCAGAATCTTCTGGCTCCTGTCGCAAATAAAAATAAACATTATTCGCGACACGCGTGTCGCAAATACCGTAGTTACAACACTGAACCGTGGTTGCTGCACACGCTCCGGACCGGCAAAGCGCTACCAGTAGAGTCTCACGATGATGTAGGGCTACCATTGAAGCCATTATGTAGCCAAAACGGGCCAGTACTCGAGGAGATATGGGGTATCCTAGTACACGGTCAGAATACTCAACGTAGCTCTTCTACTACTGCTGCTGTGCTACATACAACGAACACGATAGGCTAGGAGTGCGAAAACTGTACACAACCCATCAGACTGCCTCGCCGACCAGGGCATCCAAAATAATCGGGAACTGACTGCGTAGCTGGACGAGGAGACTACGCATGATTTGAGTGGGGCAGGTCAGAACGCACAATCTGCTGGAGTTGCGAGATGTTGGTGAGTCTTCCATATTGGTTGGGCTTCTCTCCGCAAACATTCTGCCTAAACTTATGGAAAAACCTCCAACCCGCGAACCAGTGTATACAGCACACAACAGCACGGTGGGAACTCTACACAATACTGCAGTGCATCGAAGGACATCTTCCAAGCAGCCTACGAACTCCGCGACCTTCTACACGCGTTACACATACCGATTTCTTCGTCGCCATGAACAAGGCGGATAACCCCTCTGCCGCTTAGATTGAACACATGCAGTCCGCTGTGGGTTTCTATTGTGTGTTTCACAACCGTTAGAGATAAAGATCGGGAATCCATTTACAAACTATGTGCTACGCATGTGCCCTTGGTTAGACTTTTAATATTATTAGTATTCCCTAGGATTTACCCTAGGGTATCTAGAAGCAAAAATATTTTCCTGTCCGGACAAAATGACAAAAAACGGTACACCAGCCTTTTTTTGCCAGTTTTCGGTACGAAAAACTCAAACCAGGCCATCAGGGTACACCAAACCCAAGTTAGATGGCATTTTATGTCAAGGTATACCGTTTTTTGGCGAAACATCCATGTCCGTCCGTCTCACTTGCGAAAATGCCAAAAAACGGTACATCATCGTATTTTTGCCAGTTTACGGTACGAAAAATAAAACGAGGTGGTCAGGGCACACCAAACCTAAGTCATATGACATTTTCTGTCAAGGTATACCGTTTTATGGCAAACAAACAATGTCCCGGTACAGCTTATATTTTCGAACAAACACTGCGTGCGTCAATAGAAGCGCCTTCTCGTGCTCGTATTCATACGAACATACCAGGTACGAGTCAAGCGCTGCTTATATAATCTAAAGCCATTTTATTTCGTTTGGTGCGCGTGCGTGTGGTCAGAACACGGTACCGCGGGCGAGCCCGGCGCCGCCGCGGGTGTCAGCGAGTGCTAGCAGGCAGAGGGGGGTGTTGCAAGAAGCGCCTTCGCCGTTTGCATGGCTAGGCGTCGCGTGTGTCTCGAGACACGCAGGAAGCACAAATGGTATCTGTCTTGCCTCCTTGTGAGGCTCCGCTTGCACCATATACGAGATATAAGGGTCGTTTTGATATGCGAAATAGTATTCAAGCGGTGCTTATTTCTGCGACCAGAATAAACGTCGAAGAGACTTCAATGCAGTTTGAGCACCAACTTTGTCGAAGTGGCGAAGCAGGGCCACGGTGAGCACCGGGCTTGACGCGAGGCGGGCGACGACGCTCACTGTGGCAGAGAGGGAGGAAAGCTTTATCCGGACCCAATCGTTGATGAGGTGGTCGCGAGACGGGCAGGCGGCGTACAAGGCTAAGAGGGAAGCTCTGCTGTTCGTTCTTTTTCTTTTTGACCGGTGGAACGGGCAAGCGGTAAACGCAACTCGTGAGTCACGTTTAAAAAATCAACTCAGGGGACGATAAGTAAATATCCCCTTGTACCCGCGTGGTCCAACCCCATACAAACCGTTGGATACTCCGGTCAGCAAGTCAGGCGATCTTACGTACCGAACACATGCCAAGGATGAGACTGACGCGGCCACGAACCGCGGCTAAGCAAGATACGAAAGCAAAATCGCTCGCAGTAGCCTTTGTCCTTTTGTGGTCTAGTCTAAAGCGCTAGATTCGAGCGGCTACCTCGGCACGAGCAGCGAGAAGCCTAACAATAACAACACAGCAGTCCAGGTTGAAGCACGCCTTCAAAAAAGAGGTGGGTGCAGATGTGCAGATGGTGTAGACTGCTGTAGACCGACCTACCGTTGTATCTATCGCTGTCGCTCGTGACTCTTGACCAGAGGGTTTGGCTGTTGATTCACAGCAGTTTTTTTCCTTGTGTCGAATGTGTCCCTGTTTGGTTGGTCGGATCTGTACGTCAGCTGTGAGTTCAGCCGATCGGTCGATACTCAACTTTTGCACACCCCGGACAGCTCACGAGCTAGCTCATCTATTGTGCATAGCTCACGCTTCGAAAACATGTGCAGATGAGCTACCGCCTATAGCTCAAGCCGGGGGAAACATGTGTAGCTCATGTAGCTCCGATAGCTCATCTCGGGCGCAGATGAGCTACTGTAACTCATGTAGCTCCTATAGCTCAGCCTGGGAAAAGGTGTATAGATGAGCTATCTTCTGTAGCTCAAGCCTTCAAAACATGTGCAGATGAACTACCACCTATAGCTCAAGCCTTCCAAACATCGACGCCGCCGACAGAGCTCGGCTAAAGCTGGACGGGCTCCCTCGAGGTGTCATCGCCTGCTGTCCGGTTTACAGGAAGTTCTCCATCGTTGGTAAAGGCAAGCGGAAATTCACCATCAACAGAATGCAGGTGCCTCTGTCTCTTGGTATTCTTTCCTCAGTCTATCGAGCACAAGACGAAACCATCCCTAAACTTGTGCTCGACATTCGTAAGCCATTAGACGGCTATATGGACAGCGCGGCTGTCTACGTCGCTCTGTCCCGAGCGACCGATGCCAGCAAGCTCTTCTTGCTGTCGCCGGTTACTCTCGACGATCTGATCCATCCACAGGACGACGATGTAGCGGCTATGATCGACTACCTCGAACGCCTCGACAAGGCTACACTAGCGTTGTTCTTGGATGATCCCTCTGCCTTCCGACCCGCCACGACAAGTCCTCCGGCTAGTTACACATCCCACACCGACGACGGACAAACAGACACCGGCTCCATCCGCCCTTCACCTTTTCTGTCGCCCAATGAGAACAAAAATTGCTTCTTCAATGCCGCCATCGCCTCCGCCATAGCTGCTTGGGAAGGACACCCTCTCCCCAACCCAACCATGGCAACACCAGCTGGAGCCATCTTCTTCTCCACTCTTGCGGCTGTGCGTGCCTGCATGTTCGACGGCAAGCCTCTCTAACGCACCCTCTTGGTAAGTTCTTGCTTGTTCTGTTATCCACATCTCGTCATAATAATACCCCCCAATACTTACCGGTGCCCGCAAGTACCCATATATACATGAATACTACGTTGTGCTTTCGTGTGTCTTCTAAACATATTGTATCATTTCGTGCGGTATGCGTCGCATTCTTTGGCGGAATGCAGGATTCTTTGGCTCAGGCACGTGACAAGATCCTGGGTAGTAGCGGCCTACCTGGCGCAGGATCCGTAATGGGAACGCCAGGCTCCATATACGAAGCGATCACCCTTCGACCTGATGATCAACTCCACCCCAACAGCGGGTGGCCAGGTGACGTCGTGGAACGGCATGCTCGTATCATGTACAGTCGGACGGCTCTCGGCTTCAACTGGCACCACACTACCGATTGCCATATCGAAGACCATGGCCATATCGAGATAACCGCATCCCAATGTGCACGATGGCGAGATCCCGCACCAGTCTTGATCCCGCACGGACCGCCCCAGTCACTCCAGGATGCAGTCAATGCCTTGTTCCTAACCGGAGCCGCCTCCGACTTCTCATTTCCTGGACCTGCTCCGTGCCCCCCCTGCGACGAGAGCTACCCCCGGCACATCAGCACATCCACATGGTCGATTCTTCCTTGGAGTGCGGACAACGCCCCAGATCGCGTTTTCTTCGCGTCTGCACGTGTAGACATCTACGAGGACGCCGGAGAGCCGCCAGCACCGTCACCCATTTTGATGATAGGCGTTGAGTACTGCTTCGTAGCTGTCATCTACTCCATTCCGAGCCATTTCGTGACCCAGTTGCGTTCGAGAGGGCGGTGGTTGAAGTACGATTGCATACTCGGGGGGAGTACCACGTCTTGCGACGATTTCGACTGTGACTGGTATCATGGTTTCCAGCATATGTATGTCTACCTTCGAAAGTCTTTGACCTTGCCTGTTCCCCAGGCACAAACAACACCATACCGTAGTGCTAGCTACCATGAGCGCGCAAGCCAAGAACGCGCGAAGATAATCGAGGCGACTAGACAAGGACCCATCATGCCTCCGCCTTACCGAAGTCCTGGCCACTACGACGTGGGGAGCGCAGCTGTGCCTTGCCGACTCGACTCCGACGTACCGCCGCCTTGAGCGTCTCACGTGTTCTTCACATGTGTGTTGAAACGTTTTGATTTTTGATGTGATATTGCTTCTCGATTAGGACTGCCTGCTTTCTTGTTTCCCTCTTTTTGCTAGAACGCATTTTGCAGAAATGTTGCACGGCGCGTCCAGCCTTTCGAGTTCTGCGCGGCTACATTTATATTAACTGTTCGGTCGACAGAGTGTTGTTTACGGGGTGCATGTACGTGACGATCATCGGCGAAAAGTCTACTTGTATGCCTTTTGTCATCTTGGACTTCACGGCAGCGTTATATTTGGTGTGGGTGTGTTCGCGACACGTCGAGGTCATCCCAATCTGCGCGATGCGACTGTGACGTTTTGTTTATGTTTTTTGCTTCGAAATAGCGGCAACAGCAGCATCTGCAAACAAGTAATATTCTACGTGGCAAATATCGACGTCGCGAGATAACGCCTTGAGCGTCTCCCGTGTTCTTCACATGTGTGTTGAAACGTTTTGATTTTTGATGTTATATTGCTTCTCGATTAGGACTGCCTGCCTTCTTGTTTCCCTCTTTTTGCTAGAACGAATTTTGCAGAAATGTTGCACGGCGCGTCCAGCCTTTCGAGTTCTGCGCGGCTACATTTATATTAACTGTTCGATGGACAGAGTGTTGTTCACGGGGTGCATGTACGTGACGATCATCGGCGAAAAGTCTACTTGTATGCCTTTAGTCGTCTTTGACTTCACGGCAGCGTTATATTTGGTGTGGGTGTGTTCGCGACACGTCGAGGTCATCGCAATCTGCGCGATGCGACTGTGACGTTTTGTTTATGTTTTTTTTGCTTCGAAATAGCGGCAACAGCAGCATCTGCAAACTAGTGATATTCTACGTGGCAAATATCGACGTCGCGAGAGAATTGTCATACCGCCGGCCAACCTTTTGTTATATGGTAAAACCCTAGGGAACAGCGGGGCAACCCTTGCCCTGCCCTACAATATGTCAATACTACGGCAGTGCGGATGCTGTAAACTGCCGTTGGTGCAACAACAAGCAGGATAATGTGTCGGAACGAACGCGTGCAACGAACATTACGCATAGCTAGGCAAGCTGCAGTATGGCCGCCCTCTGTGCATCTATGGGGTGTGTTCGTTGCCTTAACTAATCCAGCAAAAACTGTGCACAGCGTTTCGAAAGTTTGTTCAGTTCTGTGCGTCAGAACGATAGGCGTTGGTAAACGCCTGAGGGGTAGGCGCTTTTACACGGCTGTTCAAGGGCAATTAAACAACCACATTGGTGGTCGACGATGGTTGCAGGGAACGAACGCCGATTTTACTGCGGTACTATTGGGTTTCCCCGTATTTTTTACAAAACGCCGTCAAAGAACGTCGCGGAGAACGTCGTCTCAGTTCGTAAAATATCGTCGTGAAGTTCGCCGTGACGTTTGAAGGACAGTTTGGCGAGTAGTCTGCGAAAGCTATGGAGATCTCGCCGCTCGTGCCTTTTCGTGAACAACGAAGGCCCACTTTTTGAAATTGAACGCATGCACCGCAAAAAAGTGGAAATCCCACGCACGCACGTACCATATTCAAGATAGGAGACAGGAAGGAGCCGTCCGATTCGTACGTATAATCGTCTCGCCAAACTGAGGATTCGAAGAGGAATCATTGTCCGGCATACTCTCTTGGCGGTGTCTTGGTTAGAAGCTGGATGTCGACGAGTAGTTTTGATTGTTGGAGGAGGAGGTAATGTGTTGTGTCGGGGAGTGGGAGTGCTGGTCGCCGATAAACTGTCGTCGAATCGCAGCAAAAGATGTAGATTGTACAACCCAGGTTCTCTTCTTCTGGGCTGGGGGACACTGATGACATGGAAACGGTTATCCCCGCGGGTGTGTGAAGATAAAACCTTTTTCGTTTAACAGAAGTGGTACGAGTCCCTACGGACGGCGGGTAGGTTGGGGTAAAATAGTAGTGCGTTGCGACCGCCGTGCATGCCTGCGTGTAAATTCACATACGGCGGCCCCAAGTTTGTACAGCAGATTCTGAAGACGTTGTGCGCAAGGGAGGGGGGAGGTTCACACGTCTGAGAGTTCGTGAAACCCAATTTCCTACAGTGTGCCGATTCGCGCATCCCTGATGCTCTCATCACCTATAGCTCATGAACCCGCAAGAACTTAAACTTCCGGTAATCGGGTGCTCTATCTATCCCATGGCAGGGTTAACAGCTGCTAAACTGGCGCTACTACTGCCATTGTACACCCCTTCCATTCGTGGTTCGAGTCGCGTGTGTGTTGTTTACTGGATACCTGAAGGTCGTACAGCAGCAGTTGCCGCACGTACGAGTACATACAGCAAACATCTGACATCAGTTACTTCCTACCAGGTGTCATGTGGTATAAAACACTCGTATCTGGCCATTACAGCAGTAGTAGTATCTTCAAAAACGCAAAATCACGTAGGCAGGGATCCTCCGTGCATGTAGCTTCGTACATCATCATACGAACGCCATATGTATTATGCTCCGAATGACCCACTATATACAACCCCAAGCATATCCTGCTGCGGTACCGCCGCCTGCGTTATTCCCCCCCTGCTAATCCTCGTCCTTGTGATCTGCGTCCTCCACCCCACTCGAACCTCCAACCACTGTGACAGCAGCGGCTCCCCCACCCCTCGTGCTCACAATTTACAACTCCGGTGAGAGTCCCAGCGAGCCAATTTGAAAAAAGCTATCACCCAGACGCACAGAAGAGCTGTTGCTCCCGGTCGCCCTCACTGGCCCAACGCCACCCTCCTCCACTCCCAGTCCGGCATGCTGCGGCTCTCCATACCCCTAGGCTCTGCGGGGTGCGAGTGCGAAGGGAATGTCTTGCGCTCGCTGTTGGTGTGGTGGCATGTCCCTTGCTGCGTGCACCCGAGGACATGTTTCCGTCGACAAGAAACTCAACAGGCGATCAGCGCAGAGCTGTAGATGGGTCGCACCCAAACAGAAAGCAGTATCTCCTGCGGTGCCGGCCGGCCCCACGTTGAAGCGGTATTGTTGTTGTGGTATACACTGCTGCTGTGGATTGCTTTCAGCGACCCAGATGAGGGATGCCAAGGTCGGGATATAGATGGAGATGGGGATGGGCTGGGTGCGGTCTGTTCTCAGCTGTTCATCCCCACGACGAAAAAAAACAGGCCGTAAAAGTACCTCTCGTGAAATTTTTTCGTTGTGGCAAAATTCCCAGATTTCCGTATTTTTACGGATAATAAAGCGGCGTAACCTCGAGATGTCTTTTTTTGTCCCAGACGACGATCTTCGCGACGTTTTTTTTTTCACGGGGAAACCCTCTACTATAATAATGCTGCAGATGACATACACCCACCTATTTCGATAGCATCCACAGACAAGTACAAAAACCATAGACAGAGCGCAGCGTGCACAAACTTATGTGCCCTTCATTTTTGCCCATCTTAATAGACGCTTAAACAGAACACCCGGCGCTTTGAACGATACTAGCGCTCTCAATTATAGTAGATAAAACGTATTCGAACACGGCGCGGCAATATAAACAAGTAAATTTCAAATCCATGGATTCACGATGACGTGGCTAACGATCGATGTACTCGTGGAAACATGCTGTACAGCGGTATAGTCCGAGCTCTAGACGGGGCGCGCGCGACGCACGTCGTGCGATTTCGTCAAATGCGGCTTTACGACACCAGTCTGACTATTCTGACAGTGCACCAGGATGACCAGGATACAACACACAGCAATATCTACTACTGTAATGGCTCGTTCTGGATACACGCCAAGTAAGACTTATTTGTGACATCAGCCTAGGTGTACTAGGATACCCTATATCTCCTCGAGTACTGGCCCGTTTAGGCTACACGATAGCTTCAATGGTAGCTTTACATCATGCTGAGACTCTACTGGTAGTACGTCGCTGATCCGGAGCGTGTGCAGCAACCACGTCGCGGTGTCGCAAATACGGTATTTGCGACAGCCAAAAGATTCTGCGGGCGTTGTACCAGGATACCCCATATCTCCTCGCGTACTGGCCCGTTTTGGCTGCACGATGGCCACAATGGTAGCCTACGCCATGCTGAGACTCTACTCATAGCGCTTTGCCGATCCGGAGCGTGTGCGGCAACCACGTCGCGGTGTCGCAAATATGGCTTATTTGCGACACCGATCTGAAGGTTTTGCCGGTGCACCAAGAGGCCAGATATCTCCTCGAGTCCTGGCCCGTTTCGGCAATGCGATAGCTTCAATGATGGCCCTGCACCATGTCAACACATCCCTGGCGGTGCGAAGCCAATCTGAGGTATGTGCCGCGAACGTGACGCGGTGTCGCAAATAAGCCGCTTATTTGTGACACCGTGCCGCAAACAAGAAATTACGACACGGGTGTCGCAAATATGGTGTTTGCGAAGTTCAGATTATGGTTGGGCTTGGCGTATTTCTATTCTCCCGATCTCAAAAGATAATCAACTTCCCAAAATAAGGACCCAAAATCGGATATGGGCCATATCTTCACAAAATTTTCGGGTTGGGTTTGGCTTCTTGGGTTTCGATTATGATCATAGCTTCATTGGCCAGGACAACCCGGAGATGCCCCGGGCGAATGAAAACATCGTGTTTGGCAAGAAATCATAATCGTCTACGTCACGTACTCATACGCACAGCGTACCACAGCACAAGGAGGGAGGCATGATACATGGGTTGCCTCACACCACCAAGCTATGTAACCAAGCGCACGGCCCATTAGGCGAGTCCATGTCAACGCGAGGCCCTCGCCAAGGCCGGCAAAGTCATGCGGCGGAGGGCTGGCAGGGTGCAGCTTCAACATCGTTGACGGCGCCGTGTGCGTTGTGGACTGCTTCTGAAGTTGTTGCTCTGTGCTGCTTGTTCTTGATGCGGCAAAAAAGTAGCGGTACCCTGGGCTCTGGCGCGTGTTGCCGCACCACACGCACACCCACACACAGCACGCCTACGCACGCACTGCACAACGGGCTTCGGTCGCATCGATTGGCACTCTTCGCATGGCTGCCATAGAGCACAGAGCACACACACACGCAGCGAGCCCGCAGCAGCAGCAGCAGCGAGCAGCATCTCGCACGAAGCCGTTGGTGTTCCATTTTTCGTACTTTCATTTCGTTATTTGTCATTTATTGCTGTATTCCATTTTCCTAGAGTTTTATTTCCAGTTCAAAACCGAAATGATCGTTTAGGATTCTCGCAACCAGTTTCAAACCCGCTTCTGTTTTGGTTTGGTGAATAGCCTGTGGTTCTCGACCCAACCATAATCGGTTCTTTCGCAAACACTCTAATAGCATTACCCTATGAACATACATGTACGATGCGAAAAAGCACGGAGAGGGAAAACGTCCCTGTCTCCTCTCATGTAATAATTTTCTGCCTGGTTGGAACACGTTCCACCGGTCAAAAAAAAAAACGGACAACATAGCTTCCCTCTTAGCCTTGTACGCCGCCCGCCCGTCTCGCGATCACCTCACCATTGGGTCCGGATAAAGTTTTCCTCCCTCTCTACCACCGTGAGCGTCGTCGCCCGCCTCGTGTGAAGCCCGGTGCTCACCGTGGCCCTTCTTCGCCACTTCGACAAAGTTGGTGCTCAAACTGCATTAAAGTCTTTTTGAAGTTGAGTTTGGTCGCAAAAATAAGAACCGCTAGGATATTATTTCGCATATCAAAAAGACCCTTAGATATCGTATATGGTTCAAGCGGAGCCTCACAAGGAGGCCAGACAGAGCCCATTCGTGCTTCCTGCGTGTCTCGACGCACACGCGACGCCTAGCCATGCAAACGGCGACGGCGCTCCTTGCAACACCCCCTCTACCTGCTAGCACTCGCTGACACCCGCGGCGGCGCCGGGCTCGCCCGCGGTACTGTGTTCTGAGTGCACTCATATGCACGAAACGAAATAAAATGTCAAGCAACGCTTGATTCGTACCTGGTATGAACACGGGTACAAGAAGGAGTTTCTATTAACGAGTGCGGTTTTGTTCGAAAATATAAGCTGTACCGGGACATTTATCGTGACAGCAAACGTCATAAAACTTGAGTTTGGTGTGCCCTGATCACCTCGTGTTACTTTTCGTACCGTAAACTGCCAAAAAAGCGCTTGTGTACCGTTTTTTGGCATTTTCGCAAGTCAGACGGACATGGATGTTTCGCCATAAAACGGTATAACTTGACCTAAAATGCCATCTAACTTGGGTTTGGTGTACCCTGATTGCCTGATTTGAGTTATTTGTACCGTAAGCTGGCAAAAAGCGCTGGTGTGCCGTTTTTTGTCGCTTTTTCCGTTAGGACAGGAAATTAATTTTGCTTTTGAGTAATCCTAGGTAAACCTACGAAATACTCGTACCTGCTCTGTCGTCCTAAAGGTATATTATGCTCTTGTGCATCTGACGCTCTGCCATCGCTCGTCATATAAGAGATCCACCACAAGCGTCTTGGTACAGCAGTATGATATCTAACAAGCGATGGCATGCTCTTGTGCACTTGTTGCTGCTGTTGTTCTTCGGGGCGATCGTCGCAAGCGCTTAGCGGACCCGCTTGGTCCTGCTGTTGCTGTTGCAGACATGGCTGCTGGGGCTGCTGTATCAAGGAAGCATACATTGAAGGTGCAAGGTAATGAGGTGATAAGTGAGGTGAAGGTGCAAGTTGGTGAGGTGATATATGAGGTGAAGGTGCAAAGGGAAAGCGATGGCGCCAGGGAGCAGCAGCAGCCGCAACAACAACAGCAGTCCCAGCAGCAGCAGCAAGACCACAAGAGCATATGTTGAAGGTGCAAAGGGAGAGCGATGACACCAGGGAGCAGCAGCAGCTTATGATATTGGTACTACGGTTTGATATATATGGGAAAAACACGGTATGTGATATGGTATGATGGTACGGTTTGATAATTATATGAGAAGAACACGGTATGTGATATGGTATGTTGGTGGTATGGTATATGGGAAAAACACGGTATGTGGTATGGCATGTTGGTATGATATGATGGTACGTTGTCGCGGATGTATTATATGGCTAAATTTGCCAGATGGTATGGTATCTTTCAGTATATAAGGTCCGCAAGGAACAACCTTTTGGTGAAATTGCGATCCTTATGTGCAATTGAGAACAAGAGTGAAAGTGAAAATATCCAAACTTTACGTCGTATTCAGACGCGTAAAGTAATAAAAAACTGCTACCAGGTACCTGGTACGTGATAATGTTTTTTTTTAGTTGCTAAGGGTTGACAATGATGAAAAAGTGACCCCGATACACACGTGATCAGAAAGAGCCATAATCTCTTACCAGGTACTACGCACGTATACGTATAGCATATATATATATACAGAATTGTAGGGCAAGGCAAGGGTTGCCCTGCTGTTTGTTCCCTAGGTGTTACCATATACTAAAAAAAGGTTGGACGGAGGTATATAAATTCTCTCGCGACGTCGATATTTGCCAAGTAGAATATTGCTTGTTTGAAGATGCTGCAGTTGCCGCTATTTCGAAGCAAAAAAACAAAACATAACTTCACAGTCGCATCGCGCAGATTGCGATGACCTCGACGTGTCGCGAACACAGCCATACCAAATAAAACGCCGCAGTGAAATCCAAGATGACAAAAGGCATACAAGTTGACTTTTCGCCAATGATCGTTACGTACATGCACCCCGTAAACAACACTCTGTCGACCGAACAGTTACCATAAATGGAGCTGCGCAGAACTCGAAAGGCTGGACGCGCCGTGCAACATTTCTGCAAAATGCGTTCTAGCAAAAAGACGGAAACAAGAAGACAGGCAGTCCGAATCGAGAAGCAATATCACACAAAAAATTAAAACGTTTCAACACACATTGGGATGCGCTTATCTCGATATGGCCAAGGTCCTCGACATGGCAATCGGTAGTGTAGTTGCCAGTTGAATCCGAGAGCCGTCCGAGTGTACATGATACGAGCATGCCGTTCCACGACGTCACCTGGCCATCCGCTGTTGGGGTGGAGTTGATCATCAGGTCGAAGGGTGATACAGAGAGGTCCGATCGAGAACCCGGCCGCTAAGCGGCAGCACCGTTGTTGGCGTGGGCCGTTATCGTTCTAATGATAATGGAAGTATCAAGAAAAGTACGTAGGAAGCACGTATTCGTACCATAGAATTTCCGCTTTTTTCTTGTGGTTTTGGTACTATAAAATTTGGTTTTGGCGCTATAAGAAGTGAGTACCGTAGGTTGCAGGTATCGAGAAGTCAGTATAACTGCAGTCTTGTTTCGACCAGCTGTGTAGGGTGTTAGAAGGGTAGGTTGTCTGTCGTCCAACGATTTTGAGGCGTTTCAGTCGATTTTCGTCCGCCTCAATACCGGTCGAGCAACGTTTGCGCAGCAAGATATAGGCGGTGTGCATGGTGTGAAGGCAAAGGACGACCGCAGGAACTATACTGTTACTATTAATACTACTGCTGCGCTCTCAAGTGGTTGCAGGGGGCACCCTGCTACTACTGTGACGCAGCTTTTGGGTCCACTATACTTCCTCTGTATCATAAGTCTGTGCAGTTATGTTTTTGCGCCCCCTTAAGGGTGTCCGATCTGTTTTCCGTTCTTTTTGTTGAATTCTCCGGTGTTTTTTTAGCGAGAAAAACCTTCTTCTTTTTTTTCAGCTGATGCTTGAACCAGGCGGCCGAACGGCTTGGAAAAATTGAGTCGGCCCAAACATGGCCATATTTTGCCCCTTTCCAGGGGTGGGTGGGTCGGGCACTACGGAAAACAGCACAAAAAAAAAACAAGAATTATCCCTAGTAGCCCTAAACCTGTATCCCCCCTCTTCTCAACGGTCCATGTCGCGTCCCCCATGCTAAAACCAGTATAATATTGACCCCTATACAAAAACCAAGACACTTGGGGTTCTCACACTAAAAACAAGACACTTGGTGGGCCCACACCAAAACCAAGACACTTGCGGGGCAAACCAAACAACAGTAGGGCCCTATCCCAACCCCCACGTACCATGTCGAAGCCCCTTACACTAAAACCAGTATAATATTGACCCCACACTAAAACCAAGCCACTTGGGGGTCCCACACTAAAACCAATACACTTGGGTATACCACACTAAAACCAAGACACTTGCGGGGCAAAAAAAGTGTCGGTTGGTGTCGGAGGAAAAAAAAAAAAAACGTTATTCGTCCTCGTCATCACTTGGACTCGATGCCATCCACGCCCAAGCCTTGTCCAGGGCCTCCTTCTCGTATTTTACCACCCTCATGCCGCCCTTAGGGCGTGGTGGGGGGGTACTTGGGGGCATATTCATCGTTTGTAGTGTGTGGGGGGGAGGTTTGGGGTGGTAACGAATTATCGAAAGAATTCTCGAAAACATTCTCAAAAAAGTTCTCAAAAATATTCTCAAAAAAGGGCCAAAATGGGTATATTTTCACCTGATTTTAGTGTAGAAGATCACCTTCGATTGTTTTTTTTTTTAGTGAGCTTTGTATGCGTTTTGACTTTCTAACGCACTCGGCCAAAGGCTAAACGTCAACGTGTAAGTACCCTCACGACTAAGCGCCCATAACTGCACAGACTTATGATACAGAGGGAGTATGCGTGAATGTGAAATTGTGACGAGCTTGTCGATCCAAAATACCAACCGCGCAGCTCGAACAGCAGAGACGGCGGTGCGCGTGGTGGTGGCGCAGGCAAACGGTGGCGACAGCAGGCACATGCGTACTGCTGTCCTCTCGATTGGCTGTGAGAATTGCACTGCTGCTCAGAACAACAGCAGAGGAGCACAGCAGTTTTTTCTGGTGGCGGTTGTTGATCGTTGTGGTCGGTGTGGTTTGGAGTCGGGATGTCATTCATGCTGTACATGCGCCCGTGCCCCCAGCTCTGCCTACTATCCGTCCTCGGTGCTGCATCGTAGGCTCCGATACATGCAACTAGGCATAAATTACACCCCGCATATGCCAACGTGCGCGCATGATTTTGCCTGCTGCTGGTGTGCTGCTGGGCGCCTGCTGCTGCTGGAGGATGAGTAGTTTTGTCTCGGTGGCAGTTGGTCGTTGATCGTTGTGGTGGGCGTGGTCGGGAGTCAGGATACATACATGGGTACATAGATGCATACATACGCCCGCACCCCAAGCTCTTCCTATTTATCCTCGATGATGCATCGTAGGCTCCGACACTTGCAACTACTACAGGTACAACAGTAGCCAAGTGTACGCCCTGGATGTGTCACCTCACGCAGTTTTGCCTGGTGGCAGTTAGTTGGTTGTTGATCGGTGGGCGTGTTCGGGAGTCGGGTTACACACACATACCCCCGCACACCAAGCTCTGCCTATCTATCCTCGATGACGCGTCGTTGGCTCCAACACTTGCAACTACAGGTACAGCAGCCAAGAATACACTGCGGGTGTGCACCTCACGCGCTGGTTTGGCCTGTTACTATTCTGCTGGGCAACAGCAGGTGGCGGTTGTTGTTGGTCGTCGTCGTCGTGGGTGTTGACGGGAGTCGGGATACATACATGCACCCGCACCCCAAACTCTACCTATCCATCCTCCGTGATGCATATCGCAGGTCCCGATACAAGCCATCCATGAGTATACTGCGGATGTGCCACCTCACGCGCATGGCTTGCTTGCTGCTGCTACTGCTGGGCGGCATGGCCGCGGCGATGTACAGCCTGCTTGTTGTACTCTTAGCACGCTCAATACGATATATGTGCTCAGCAGCAGTTGTAACGGCACTGTTGGCCAATCACGGCCATTTTGCAAGTCATACGGTAAGTCATAGCTCTGCTTTGATTGGTGCAAGCTCGAAAAGTCTAGCCTGTTTTTACGTTGTTTTTTGCTTGTAAGTTTTTACAAAAAAGTAGGAAAGCACGTCAGCTGTGAGTTCAACCGATCGGCAGATCGATCGATACTCAACTTTGCAAGCTGCGTGAACCGCGCGCGTTTTCCATTATTTCCCTCGCGATTGACTACTGGGCAGAGTCTCCCCTGGATGCCACCAGGGTCGACGAGACGATAATACTTACTTTGTACGAGTACCTATCCCATGGCCCAGTGCCTGTCTCTTCTCATGTAAGAATTTTCTGCCTGATTGGAACACCTTGCACCGGTCAAGAAAAAAAAACGAACACCAGAGCTTCCCTCTTAGCCTTGTACGCCGCCCGCCCGTCTCGCGACCACCTCACCACCGATTCGGTCCGGATAAAGTTTTCCTCCCTCTCTGCCACAGTGAGCGTCGTCGCCCGCCTCGCGTGAAGCCCGGTGCTCACCGTGGCCCTGCTTCGCCACTTCGACAAAGTTGGTGCTCAAACTGCATTGACGTCTCTTTGAAGTTGAGTTCGGTCGCAAAAAGAAGCACCGCATAAATATTATTTCGCATATCAAAACGACCCTTGTATCTCGTATATGGTGCAAGCGGAGCCTCATAGGGAGGCCAGACAGAGCCCATTCGTGCTTCCTGCGTGTCTCGGGACTCACGCGACGCCTAGCCATGCAAACGGCGACGGCGCAACTTGTAACACCCCCTCTACCTGCTAGCACCCGCTGACACCAGCGGCGGCGCCGGGCTCGCCCGCGGTACCGTGTTCTGACTACACGCACGCGCACGAAACGAAATAAAATGGCTTCAGATTATATATAAGCAACGCTTGACTCGTACTTGGTACGTTCGTTTGAACACGAGTACACAGTACAAGAAGGCGCTTCTATTGATGAACGTAGTGTTTGTTCGAAAATATAAGCTGTACCGGGACATTGTTTGTTTGCGATAAAACGGTATACCTTGATAGAAAATATCATATATACACTTGAGTTTGGTGTGTCCTGATCACCTCGTTTTACTTTTCGTACCGTAAACTGGCGAAAATACGATGGTGTACCGTTTATTGGAATTTTTGCAAGTCAGACGGACGGGCATGGATGTTTCGCAAAAAAAACGGTATACCTTGACAGAAAATACCATCTTACTTGGGTTGGGTGTACCCTGATGGCCTGGTTTGAGTTTTTCGTGCCGTAAACTGGTAAAAAAGCGATGGTGTACCGTTTTTTGTCATTTTGTCCGTTAGGACAGGAAAATAATTTTGCTTCTATTACGGGGGACCATAGTAAACAGGACCAAATATTGTCAGTAAAAATAGGTAAATATATAAGTTTTTATGTATACCATAGGTCCTATTAACTATGGTCCCCCGTAATAGATTGCCCTAGGGTAAACCGTACAGAATAGTGTATAATTGTACTACACTGCTGCTGTAGGCTGAACAAAATACCGACGAGTGTTTTCTTGTACTCCTGGTGCTGCTGTTCGTGTACAACACTACGAGTACCACGGTCAACCTAATAATAATAGTACAACCAGCAGCATTGGTCTGCCCGCACAGAAATGCGCGTGAGACACAGGACGTCGACCTAATATTATACCGGTATATTCCCGCTCTGTTCAAGAGAATGGCATTGTACATGGGAGTGAAGTGCAAGTCGCGTCGATCTGTCTATTTTTGCTGCTGGATATAATTTGTTCGCTGATTATCATACATACTCGCGCGTACACAGCAGCAGTGCTGAAGCAGCAGCGGTGAAGTTGGTCGCTGTAATTTGAACAAAGGCTCTGCTTACAAGAAGGCCTTTGTGCTGCTGCTGTTTGTTGCTACTATGTTTACCGAGAGATACATAGCTACTACAGTAATAGCTTTGATATTCGGTAGTATAAAACTGAGTACCTACCTGTAGTACCCCCTATTTCTTCGATGATACATACCTGGTATACATATGCAGCTCTTTCCTGTGCTGCTGGACTAGATACAGCCACATTCATTCTTGATTATCGACGGTATCATCAAAGTTCGTGAGTTGACGCACTATATTAATAGCTTAAATTGTGTATTATGCCGACTTGTAGAAACAAGCTACCAGTATGACAATATCAAAATCGTGCAAAACATATTGTTGGAGAAATTGCTCGCTCTCGTTTTTGCATATTCTCAGTTTGTAAAACTGAGTCTCAGCTGCGGTAATTGCAATCTTGTCTGTCTGTCCGTCTATCCGCAAGGCTTATATTTTCAAACACTTTCCAATGGCCGATATATAAGCTCGTTACAGTTGATATTCGTACGACATTTTCGACCCTTACGGACCTTATATACTGAAACATACCATACCACCAGGCCAATTTAGCCATATAATACATCCACGATATCGTACCATGGTACCATACCACAAACATACCATACCATATACTGTGTTTTTTTCCCGTACCATACCGTCAACACATACCATACCACAGACGGTGGTTTTCCCATACTCCCATATACCATACCACCAATATCCCATATTCCCATATACCATACTACCAACATATCCCATATCCCATATTCCCATATACCATACCAACATATACCATGTCCCATACCGAGTTTGGGAGACGGCTATACACCAGACCAGGTGCCTGCTACTGCTGTAGTGCCATCTTGTTGTGCAAGGGTGGCGATGAATACAAGAGTTGGCTCAGACGCCCATACCGAGTTGGGGAGACGTCTATACACCAGACCAGGTGCCTGCAACTGTTGTAGTGCTGTCTTGTTGTGCAAGGGTGGCGATGAATACAAGAGTAATAGTTGGCTCATACGCTTGGGTCCCACGCTCAGTGCAGCGCATTGGCCGCTGGTGTGCACGAAATAGATGAAAAACGTCAGCTACGAGTACTACTACCACAGTATACTGCTGCATCCGTCTCGAATGGCAAAAAATGGGCTTGATATCAGGTTTGGGATGATACCGGAGGACGCCGCTGGCAAGCTCTTGCCCCCAAGAGCATGTATCCACCTCATTTATTCGAGCTCATCTATACTAGTTGATCTTGCCCGCCACCGCGCGGGTTGCCCGTGGGCTGAGTCTCTGTCGAGATCGAGCGTCAATCGTGTATCGTCGCACCAGCTGAAATAATACTTTTGTGGTGTACTTCGCGTTTCCATTCGCATACTATAGCAGGTTTTTAGAGTACAAAAGGAGTGGGTTATTTTTTGTGTCACAGCAAAGTTATCGACGAGTACTGCTGTACTGCAGAGTGCTATATCCAAGCAGTATCATAACAGATTGTAAAAAACAAATGCATTGTGTCTATCAGTACATCAGTACAACAAACGTCTCGAATGGCAAAAAATGGGCTTTTTTCAGTTTTGGGAGGACACCGTTGGACGCCGCCGGTAAGCTCTTGCCCCCTAGAGCATGCATCCACCTCATTTCTTCGAGCCCGTCATCTATACTAGTTGATCTTGCCCGCCACCGCGCGGGTTGTCCGTGGGCTGAGTCTCTGTCGAGATCGAGCGTCTATTGTGTACCGTGGCACGAGCTGAAATAATACTTTTTGGTGTACTTAAGATTCATAGTCGATACCGCCGGTGGGGCGTGATCCCACGTCTCTCTGCGTTGGCGGAGTGTTCTTACTGTTGAACTACGACGGTTAGAGTGTAGGACAGCTCGGGCTGAGACAGCAGCCCGATGACAAGATCAGACAGGGAGATATGAGGAGTGAGAGCCGAGGGGGCGAGCAATCATCGTTGCTCTCGCGGCACTCGGGTCAAAGGACAGTTCAGCGGGGCCTTGCTATATCCCGCTGCGGAGAATCCGCTAGGCAGAATAGCCCCCGCTGAGGATCTGTCAGCGGAACGTGAAGGAGAAGGCTCCGTGGCGAGATCCAGACATGACAATCTCCCGAGTTCCCCGAGCAAAGCTTCTGGAAGAGCTTCCTCGAAGGATGCGAGGATTTCGACTATTTGGGTTGGCGTATTGGTTCCGGGGACATGGTATCCACATCACCCCCCAGTTTTAGAGGTGATAGAGCTCGAACTCCACCAAAACTCGAAAGCAATGGAACCAGAGACAAAGGGTGACAACACGTCTACTAATTGACATTGTATTCCTCAAAAGGCGATTCGCTTTAAAGCCTAGAGTTATACACACTCATTTTGACAAGGCAACATAATATATAATTGCCAGACATATCATAGTGAATGATGACATAACAGCAGGACAGACAAATCTGCTGCAGTAGCGTAGACAGTCGGATGTATATCCGGACACAGGATCGGACAGAAAAATGGTAAGCGATGACAACAGAGTAATCCGTTTTCACAGACGATATGTTCAATACACATCGCACTGCGGCTGGCCAGCTTGTGGACTACGACAAGAGACATTGAATCATTGATCCTGGACTAACACGTGCGGGACCAACGATAGTAGAGTATCCCGGGATTTATTAACACAGTATGCTAATAAGACGCACGTTACACAGCTGAGTATTTCCTCGTCGTGTGGACAACATGGCTGTGAAGGCTCGACAGGCGTAACAGGGTCGCGTGTGCTGAAAAGCAATTTGACGACATACCTGACGGAGACAATATCAAGTATTTAATACTGTGACAAGGACAATTTGGATATTTAAGCTGCGCTTGTCATCTGATGGGTGTTCGAGACCGAATCAGAATTCAAGTGTAGTTTAAAATCACTTGGGCGGTGACAAAAGTACAACAAAATAAACCGCCTTCCACAGTATTAAGCTACTTGAGGGTCGCATCCAAACACATCAGATATTGTTAAAGACGAAACAATGTGATGGACTACAAGCGACGAGTTGACTGACATAAGTGTCACAGATAGACATGGAGAAGCAGTCCTTCGATCATGCGACACTATAAGAGTGTGCAGTGGATGACAAGACAAGCGTGCAACAAGCAGACACATGATGTATGCCATGATTCGTTCATATCTGTGTTGAGACAGTGTAACAAAACGAGGCATATCTTCTCAATGACAAATGGTGTGCGCGAACGCTGGGTATATTATTATCATATCCCTCCACTGGTGTGCGATGGTGCCGACCACCTTTTACAGTAGTACCAAAAGACAAGTGCCCGACAATTGAAAACATATATATCTATGTGATCAAAACCTGAGAACGACCCCCCATGAAGCGATGGGAGTCGGGATAGAATACGACTAATGAAGGACATCACGCCACTGGGTATTAACCTCAATTGGTACGATACTTACACATGTATGTGGGAAGACATTTCAAAACTATGTACATCGTCTTGAATAAAGAACAGACATATAAAAACAAGACGATTTACAAAAACAAAAATCTGCACAGGGCACTGCGGGCGGCAACTTCAAAAACAACACGAGTAGACTCGCGATGACAGTACACCGAAACCGCTGACAGGTTGGCACGCACACTAAAAGACAAACTCTTCTTGGCTCCACTAGACCTATGGATCACCCCCCCTGCTAACGACGAGGTGAGTAGGTGATTACATTATTAGGTCTACAGTACTAGATAACCTAGCACTTGAAAACAAACTCAGTCTTGGGATCAGATGGCATGACCTCCCACTGAGTTGGATGCCGAAAAAATAAAAGTCAACTATACTACGGTACACAGTGTGCACCGTATAGAACTCACCACGGAGGGTGAAGACAACACAGAAAGTGCGCGGTACTCGCACTGGACAAATGACAAGCCATGCGGTGATAACACCGAAACATAATCTACTCCTGTAGGAGGAGAATTAGACAAATGATGGAACCAGTAGCACAGGGCAAACATCAGTTGTTGCTCAAACTGATCAGGCAGAAAAGAAAGCGCTAAAACAAGACAAAATTAAGTCCAGTAAAGGTGCTACGGTACATCCGCGGGGACAGTACGAGATTTCCGCGGAGGGGGGTTAAACGCTGAGGAGTCCGTCGACAATACTGCAGCACGGTAGGAAGCAATCATTTCTCTGCATTGAGGAAGGGCGTTGACATGACGCCATATACCCATCTGGGTAGGATAACCTTCAAGCTTGAGATGGTACTGAAAGTTAGTCAGAGATGCTGTTCCTACTCCCCTTTTGTGTCCATCAATACTCTCAACTGTGAACGCACCGATCGTAACTTTTGACAAGGAGCGGGCACTGGGAGAGTGGTCCCCAAAAACAAATCGTCGAGCGCATCAAGGTCGGGGATAGGGGAAGACAGAGGGACAAGTCATTTTTCATCCGGCCTAGATGGACAGTAATCTCGGTTGGGTTGCCATCTTTAGGGACACGATAGATGACGGGGGACATTTGCGCTCGTACGGTATACGGTTCACGCCAAGGGCTGATCAATTTGGGATTGGGACCATCAGCTTCATTGTATGGGTGGTGGATCAGTACTTGATCACCAGTGTTGAAACTGGGAAATGACAGGGTCTCATTGACAGCCGCTTGCTTATCCGCTCGCTCTTTAAGATTACGGCGGGCTAGCTCGTATGCAAATTGCAAGTTTTTGACAGTTTGTTTCGAATAATCGAGCTGAGTTTGCGGTGCGGAGGTGGACGGTACTCCTATAATGAGATCGACAGGCAGTACCGCTGCGCGTCCAAACATGAGGAAATGAGGAGTTCCCTGGAGCGTGGTCGAGTAAGCGGTGTTGTGCGCTAATTGGACAAAGGGTAACAGCTCTGCCCAGTTATCGAACGACAAGTTGCTATACATAGCCAACATATTATGGACAGTGCACACGTTCTAAGACAGAGTTGCCCTGAGGGCGAAAGGCTGCTGTACGCGTTTTCTTATAGCCAAAAACTGGCTGCAATTCCTTGACAAGTTGATTATCAAATTCCGTCCCCTGATCGGAATGCAGAGTTTCTGGGGAACCAAACACCGAGAACACGCGTTCGATCAAATGACGAACTATCGTGCGAGCCGCTTTATCTTTGATCGCTATCAAAATGACAAATCGAGTTAGATGGTCAATGACCGAAAGGATGAAACGATTTCCTTGTGACAAACTCTTATACTCGACAAGATCAACTGCGACGCATTGGAATGCACGCATGACAGGGCGGTGTCCCACAGGCAACTTTGGCGAGCGGTGGAATGACTTACGGTGTTGGCAAGACAGACAAGTTTCGATATGAGTACGGACATCCGTGGGCATTGTCGGCCACCAGAATTTATCTCGAATAGTATCGAACGTTGCTTTAAAAGCTAAGTGACCTCCGGACGCTGGTAAGTCATGACACGAATTGATGACAAATTTTTCGGAGAGATGTAGGCACTACCAGTTGATCTCGGAAAGTGCTACGCTTCCTTAGATGACCAAGAAAATAAGACCGAAATAGCGATCCTTCATTCAAAAAGAAGTAGCTCATCGTGTACTTAGATTCCGTAGGAGGGAGTGGGGCCGATGTGGGCGCATGGAGATACTCAAAGTATTGACAAAATTCCTCTGTCTGTAGATCGACAAGTTTCGCGGGATCTATAGTAGGGAAGACAGACACTGCGCTCATGAACAATTCACGATCGCTTTCGACAGGTGCTACATCGTGCAAATTAGAAGCTGACAATTCATATTCGCAGGGTCCCGGTGGATAGTAAGGTCCGTCTATTGGAACGTTACGACAAATCGCGGCCAATCTGGGCTCGGATGGGATGGGTGCCCCGTTCACTTCACTAAAAGCACGAGACAGCATGTCAGGCACAACATTTAATTTGCCTGCGACATGATTGACAGTGAAATCGTAATTCTGAAGTGCTATTGCCCATCGGGTCAACATGTTAGAGGCACCTGCATTTTGTAGAGGTACGTAAGTGCTTGGTGGTCGGTACAGCAGGTGAAATGATTACCCCATAAGTAAGGACGCCAGTGGGTGACAGCCCAGACCACAGCACAACGCTCTTTCATGGTCGCACTATAATGACGTTGACTTTTTGAAAAGCGGTGACTGTAATACGCGATGATGTCAAGATCAGAATCGGAGACACCTTCGAGTGAGGGTTGAGCGAGAAATGCTCCTATTCCTGCTTCTGCAGCATCGGTATGGGCAACAAACTCTCGAGTAAAGTCTGGGTATTTAAGAACCGGCGCAGAGGTTAGGGCGCGTTTAGCGCTAGCAAAAGCCTCACGTTGCGCGGGCCCAAAAGCCTTCTTGAAAGCGGTCTTTTTGACAAAATCCTTACGAGTGAGTTCAACCAGCGGCGCTGTGATTTCAGCGTAACCGTCTATGAAACGGCGGACATAATTGAGTGTACCTAAAAATCCGCGATTATCTTTGATACACTCAGGCTCAGGCAGGGCGAGAATGGCTTTGATACGGTCGGCACTGATTGAGATGCCTTTTTCCGAAATAACGTGGCCAAGGTACTCGATTTCTTTCTGACCGAACTGAAGTTTACTCGGTTTCAAAGTTAGGCCTGCTGCCTGCAACGCTGAGAACATTTGCTCAAGGGATTTCAGGTGAGCGTCGAACGTAGAATTAAGACAAATAATATCATCCATATACGTGAGAATACCTGATGCTGGACCAAGGTGGTCAAACGTGACAGACATCATGTGTTGAAACAACCACGGGGCATTACAAACTTCCAAAGGCATACGTTTGAAACAGAACTTGCCAGTAGGAGTGACGAATGCTGTCCGGTCGATGTGCTCTTCTGCAACGAGCAGTTGCCAGAACGCGCTGAGGACATCGGCAGTAGAGATGAACTTGACGCCTCCTACTGCATCCAGACAGGAATCCAGTTTCGGAAGGGGCCAGCTCTTGCGGACGATATGACGGTTGAGGGTATGACGATAATCAACACAGAAACGAGGGCTACCGTTCTTCTTTGCGACAAGAGTACACGGGCTACCCCACGGGCTAGGACGCTCTTTCATTATGTCCCATTCTAGTATGTCATGGACACATTTATCAATGACAGCTGTAGCGCGAGGGCTGGCACGGTATGGAGCACGGTCTACAGGACGGGTGTCAGGGGGCAAGGGAAACGTTGCCTCGGCATTGGTGCATCGACCAAGCTCTGACATAGACAAGGCAAAGACAGGACGGTACCGGGCGCACAAATCAATGACAGCGGCTTTTTGGTCAGATAAAAGGTTAGTATCGGTGAATGCTTTGGACAAGGGCCCTTCAAGCTCTGATTTGGCTTGAGCGAGTTCATTGACTGACTTAGGAGTTTTCGCAACAGCCTTCACATGTAATTGATCAGGCGTCACTACTGACACAGTGAATAACTGGCCAAGACATAAACCAATCGGAAGTGCAACACCATCAGAGGACGGGTATGCAAGTTGCACTGCTACTGAGCCGTCAGCAGCATACCAAGTAGCGAGGGTGCGAGCGACAATGATTTTCTCGAACACCGACGAACTACCTGATTCTAAGAACTCAAGCTCAGACATTATTCGAGGTTCTACGACAACAGTAGAATCCTGGACAGAGGGACAATCAGTAAAAGCTGTGACAAGAGCCATGTGTCGAGGTTTAAGATCGACGCGTTCGCGAAAGCTTACATCTACTCCTACTGCATCATGGTGGACAGCAGCGACGGACAGATTTGGGTCGCGGGAAGAGGCAGTGGAGGGGTTAGCGGGGCGATAGGCAGGGTTTCTAGTACGATGAACTGCTGGGATAGATTTACCAGCAGATGCAAATGACATAGTTTGGTTTTCCCAATCAAGGACGGCTCCAAAATTAGACATGCCATTGTTGTCAAGGAGTATTGAACCGGGACCAAGAGAAGGTACGACCAACGCTTCGACTTCGTACGTGATCGTACTGAGGGTAAGTGAAAAAATTACGAACCCTAAAATATCCAGCGGCGAACCATTCGCTGCTCGCAAGGCAACGGTGGTTGGTGGGACAGGTTGAATAGTGACAGAACGCAAGGTTGGGTGGGACATCAACTAAGCTTGAGAGACAACGGAAATATCAGTAGCAGTATCAACAGCAGTGATTGCGGGCACTGGATAGTTGTCGACAGAGCCAGAAATCTGCACTCTGCGAGACGAAAAAGACAAAGAAAAAGGATGGGATCTGTGCGCTAGCATTGAGCTATGCCACACAGTTGTCTTACTATTTTTCTCTGGGTAAACATTACCCGGGACAGCCAGGACATGACTAGAGTGGCGTGACCGCCGTGCACTACGGTTACATTCGGACACACACGCAGACACACGGGTGTTATCAGCAAACGTCACCCGCTTGTGCGGACGATGCGAGCTGGACACGCCACTACTCCGACCTGAGACAAGGACACTCTTGACAGACAACAAACCATGATCAATTCGCTGGTTACTCTCATCATTGACAAGGACATTTGGCACGACAGACTTAGTACCTACTGCTACAGCGGAGAGTTTCATCTTCGCGCCAACCTTGCCTACCGTATCAGTAGCAAGGTGTGTCCCTACTGCTGCAAGCTCTACAGCAGCTGGGCCACGTCAGGTGCCGTTCCCAGTGGCGTTGCTCGCCTGGCTCCTGCGGTCATCATCGTCGTCGTCGTCGTCGTCGTCGTCACGGTCACGGTCGTTGCGGCGGCTGCGGTGGCGAATGTTGACGCGAGGAGAAGGGGAACGGTCACGCTTGGACGATGCTGACGATCGTTGGTGACGTCCACTGATATCGCGTGCCTTTTGAAGGCACGTCGACTCCCAGTGGCCCACCGGTTTCTCACACCTATCGTAGGTGCAGTGCGGGCGAGGCTTGCGCTGGTGAGTCGTCGGGTGCTGCTTCCGCCCGTTGCGGCCTCCTTGCTGGCGGCCATGCTGACGTTGCTGGCGTTGGTTCCGGGGAGACGGTAACTGGCGGACAGCAGCACGGTTCGGGACAGGCGTGAATGACATGGCACTGACAGTAGCTGCACCAGTGAGGCGTGCAGCCTCATGGCGACGGGCGCGCTCGACAGCCTCTTTGAACGAGGTTACAGGTTTTTCACCACTCTGCAACAGTTGCAGAGCGGGGGGCAGACTGTGCTGCCACAAAGTGACAGTGATCGCGGACCAAGGTGTACGACCTTTGGCATGGCGTTCGACAGCCGATTCAAATCGGGACATGAGGGCGCTGAAACGAAGGGCAGAGGCGGATACAGTCTCTCCTTTGTCCGACTTAAAAGTGGCAAATTTAATAGCACATTCTTCGACACTGTTCGCGGGCATAAGAATATCTAGAAGTGCGAGTTTTAGTTCTTCCCAAGTGGACGGTGGGGAAAACGAGCCGGGGTTGTTCACATCCTCGGCGTTGACAACGTTCGCACTCCAGTCTACCCTACCAGACATAAGTTGCTGATACAGCGTCAGACAGGGCCCATCACAGATGAGCGACAAGTGCTCGAAAGCAAGATTTTTAGCAAATTTGTCGTCATCTGGTGCGACAGATTTGGCTCGAAAACCGACAACCAGACGAAACTGGGACAATACTTCCGCAACATCTACGTCAGCACTACCGTTCAAGCGGGGCAGACTGCGTACGTCGTTGGGCGTTAAACTGACATTCTTCGGTGCGGACAGCACTCCTGCGTATGTACGAGCAGATTGGACAGGGTCAGATTGGACAGCAGTAATTGAGTTGTTACACTCGGACAGGGACACAGCAGGACTACTAGCAACATATAGACTTACCAATTGTTGGAGCATGCCGTTGTGCTGCTCGCTTAAGACCTCGATTTCTCCATTCTCCATCCTCTCCAGCTCGCCGTTGACGATGCGGGTGAGGCGAGTCCGTACCGTGGTTATGGAGACCTCAGGGCCAAAGGCGTCGGAGGGTTCCAGGCTGTCCTCCTAGCTTTCTTCTGTGCCAGAAGAATGTTGTGCTTCCCTGTGTGACATACTTCCTGCTGTTTTTCAACTCTTCGACTCGAATCGACTTTTGCTGTTAGTAATCAACTGCCGTGAGACGCCAATAAGATTCGTAGTCGATACCGCCGGTGGGGCGTGATCCCACGTCTCTCTGCGTTAGCAGAGTGTTCTTACTGTTGAACTACGACGGTTAGAGTGTAGGACAGCTCGGGCTGAGACAGCAGCCCGATGACAAGATCAGACAGGGAGATATGAGGAGTGAGAGCCGAGGGGCGAGCAATCATCGTTGCTCTCGCGGCACTCGGGTCAAAGGACAGTTCAGCGGGGCCTTGCTATGTCCCGCTGCGGGGAATCCGCAAGGCAGAATAGCCCCCGCTGAGGATCTGTCAGCGGAACGTGAAGGAGAAGGCTCCGTGGCGGGATCCAGACATGACAATCTCCCGAGTTCCCCGAGCAAAGCTTCTGGAAGAGCTTTCTCGAAGGATGCGGGGATTTCGACTATTTGGGTTGGCGTATTGGTTCCGGGGACATGGTATCCACATACTTCGCGTTTCCATTCGCGGCACAGCGACAAAAGGTAGGGCATTTTTCTTGATTACGACGCATTCCTATCGGCCAATACCTGATAATATAAGGGGTTTACCGAGCGAGATAGATTTTATTATGATTTTTGATTACGACGATTTCTATTGACCAAGAGGCCAAAATCACCCCGAAATCACCCCGAGGCTCGAATTCCGTTCACTGGACTGTCAAGTTTAGTGTACGAGCGGCACCTTTCTTGCGGCGCCAACACATCATCAGCAGCAGAGCAGTAGCGGCATAGCAGCAGCAGCAGCAGCAGCACAGCAGTAGCAGCAGCAGCAACAGCAGCAGCAGCAGCAGCAGCAGACCAGGCAGTCAGAGCTCTCCGTGTCAGGCTCCAGACGCCGAAGAGGAGGAGCAGTGCCAGGAAGAGTACCAACGGCCTCCAGCGACAGCACCCGCAAAGCAGCCGACTTCAACGGGAAGGCCGCTGTAGCCAGAAGCACCAGTGCCAGCACTATCGACAGCAAGCAGCAGCAGAAGCAGCAGCAACAGCAGCAACAGTAACCGAGCAGGCAGTAGCAGGAAGCAGTCGACCACGCAGCTCGAGCTCTCATACGAGACCAGGCTCAGGATTTACGGGGGCAACGGCTTGAAGCCGCCCATTCTGTTGTACTCACAGGTGAACTGGGGGTTGTGTTACTCTGTTTTTTATGTTACAGGCTTCATCCAGAGCATAGCTAAACAACTACCGGTACCAACTTGGCAGTGTATCACAGTGGTCAAGAGCAGACTTGCCTGTTTCATCAGAACGAATGACGCAGTTTGTTTTTTCTACAAGACTCGACATCGCCTCGACCGGTCGTCCGTCGTCCGTCTCGCTTGTTGAACCCATCCCCAGATGACTCCTGTGCTGACCGCCCTTTACTTCAGGAGGCAACGGAGATCAGCGTACATCGAGAACGAGCTGACCGCCCTGATCCAGCCTGCCCTTCTTCTCCAAAAGTTGGGGATGGAGCCCCTGCTGCCCATGTCCTTCGTAAGAGCGAACAGCCGGGTGGACAAGGAGGTTCTTGGTGTAGACGCGGGTGGGAGATGGTCGATTCGGGGGGCAAAACGTGGCGGCCATCAATGCACTCCCCCATCGCGGCACGCCCTTCCTCTTCCACTTGCAGAGGGTCCACACAGGAGACGTTCCCTACTGCTCTCGAGGATCGACTAAGGTGAGCGTAGCCAACCACGAGTGCCATGACAAATAACATCTGGGTACGTTTTTTCCTGCGTCCCTTTTTTGTGGCAGGAGTACCTTTACCTGCACTCTTTTTTTGTCTTGGCACCAACTTGCACGGCGACCGCTTTTCTGCTCGATGGACCCCTTGCGCTGACTAGCATCGCGATCAAAACGGATGCTGCGCAGGCTTTCAACAACTGCGGCGTACAAGCGGCGAATACCTTGAACTTGCGCCCGCTCGCTAAGTTGAAGTTGGTAGCATACTCGTCTCAATAACACGCCGCCATGACGGCATGCCTGCTGGGGAAGCAGTTGCCGAACAGCGCCATTCCGTTCTCCCGCTGTACGAGCGCTCGTCTCAACGACACACAACGGGACTAAGGTTATATGATACCTTCAACTCGGTCGTTCTGTGCAAAACGATGGTCGACTCGAAGTGCGCCATCGCCTCGCCTCTGCGTTCCCTGCACCTGAGGACCTGGCGCCCGGTTTAAAAATTATCGAGGAAATACGGTGGCCGGTCAAAGCTCTATCGAATATGTCGGTACTGCAATACGTAACCGTAACGCCCAGCGCCCCTCAAGTGCTACAGACAGAAGTACCCTCGTCCTCCCGCCCTCGTCTACGCCCCTCTCCGCGAAACAGGTCTCGTATATGCCCTATCCGCGAAACAGGTGCGCCTGTATAGCACCAGCTACCCTTCGCGCGTGAAGCTCTCTGTCACGGGGAAGCTCGGACGCAGCGGGTCGGGCTGTGGGGAGCAGTCAAGATCATGAGGGTCACATCACTAGGTGTCTCCGTCCTGTACGCCAGGTCGCCGCCAATACCTGTGTCATGAAAGGCCGGGCAAGCGACGAGAAAGCGTTGCACAGAACGACATGCGATATCTACTGCCGCAGGCCGGGACGCAGCGCCCGGAACCGGCGCCCTATCTCCCACCTGCAGGAAATCGCAGCAGACGGTGACGAGGGATTTGATGCAGCCGTAGAGGCGAGCGTGCTGCCCAGGAAGGAGGAGAGTTTGCTGAGGGAGGGAGGGAGGGGGGGCATGTACGCCAAGACAATACACGGCCAGAGTCTGCTGAACCTGCGTCTTTCGATGATTTAGCGTTGCTGGGCATATATATCATCCGCAGGCGGAATCTTACAAGCCACCGCTGGACGATGGTGCGGAGGCAATGGCGACTTCAACAACGAGGACCTTCTTACGGGGAACACCGCAAAGCGAGCAGGTGAGTCATTTGTCGTTTGCTGGAGCTCTAACGTAAGGATGGCGGCATGCGTGTAAATAATCTATTTTTTTTTTCTTATGGCGGAGTCTGACATTTCTGATGCAAGCGAACGATATTGTGTAGCCCTTGCGTGTGATCGAGACTTCGGTTTCGCTGTCTTATTCGCTCATCTGGCGTGGACCGCATATTTTTCCAGTTGATCGCCAGATAACACTGATGATGAAGGTGACGACGCTGCAGGTGGAGCCAGAGCAGGCAACGAGTGGATCGGTCTCGCCCTTGGTCAGGACGACAAAGTCGCGGGTCTAATGCGACCAGGCGACAGGGATATACTGGTGAGCGGTGGGTATAGATGCTTGTAAAACTATCCAAACAACATGTAGAGGCTTGCAAACTTGAGTGCGTGTGTTGGCAGCCTACTCTAGGTTACGAGTCGTGCGAAGGCATGGGGAGTACTCTTGTTGGCAGGGAGATGGCTAGCTAGCTTTCTTGAACAAATAGATAGTACTACTGTCGTAGTATAACTTCTATAATGTGGTATGTAAACTGGGACAACTGCGCGTACCTTTCGGATGTACAAGAGTGGCTGCTCACTTGAATCTGCTGACACGCTTCGAAGTCGTTTTCGGGCCACAACCAATCACCGCTGTCGTGGCAACACTGTTCCTGCCTTCTTGTTGCGTCCCTCATATTAAGGGCTACCGCCGGTATCTCTGCACTCTCCATTCGTCATTGCCATCAACAGGAAGATAGCCAGCCAACCTCAAAGCTATGCTTCGGTGTCTGAGAAACGCGGATAGCTCCCGATCATGAAAGTCGCCGCGGAGTCGTCAGGGGGGTGATGCAGCAAGCACTGACCAAGATTTCAAGCACTGCCGTGGCCACGCCTCGAATTTTTGCTCCCAACCCCTCAATGCGGGATTCGGTGGCGCCATCCATGGTCGCCGCCAGGACGGTGGGGGCAGGGGCAAATATCTGAGTCCGCGCATTGCGGATGGATATCGCCAGGGGGGCGTGAGCGGAGGGGATGGCGGTCGTACACTGATGGAGGAATCCGGAAGTTGCCAGGAGTGCACGCACCGCAAGGGTGGGTGGTCTCAGATCGACCCTGGACCCATAATTGGACGAGCAACGGCGCATCGTGCCTGCTGACCCTGGCCCAGGGACGGAAAACGTATTCGCCGAAACGCAGAGGAGAATTGAATTTCCTCTTTGCAAGTTCCCTTTCGTCCGTGGGTCGTACGACGACTCTAAATATGGCTGGCGTGGTCGCAGAGGCGATTCTCTTTATTTGCCACTGACGTTTAACATGGGCTAACGTGAAGATTTGATGTAGCACTGGCTGCTGCTGAATATACATTTTGCGATTGAAACCGTCTTGTTCTTAACACACGGTTTGACGTTTTCCGTGTATTGTATGTTTTTTTGGAGAAGACCGAGGGCGACGTAGGCTCTGCGTTCTGTGTGTTGTCTAAAATGCAGCGAACTTCGTCATTAAACCACCAGACAACTCTCCATGCATCCATATTTAACATAGTAGAATATTATACGAGATACCACTTCCATCGGTCACGTTGCATAGACTATCTCATGTGTGATCGTTCTGTGTCGTCAGAGATAAAATTCTAGAGCTGCAGTAGTACAGAATGTATTTTCTAGTTTTTTGTTGCCTATTTTTGCGACGACACCCCCGCAGCCCTTCACTTTCAACAAATATACCGGTACTGCCAGCCTACCCGAAAAGTACCAGGTAATCCAACGTGAAAAACCGTTCCGCAATCGGATTTTATCTCGAACAGATATGCACTAATACATGAAGTCGACTTTCAACGCTGAAAACAGAATCTTGCATTCTATCAGAACACAGGTAAAGGAGCCCACTGTAAGAGTAAATGACAGGAAAATGATAAAATTGAATGCGGTTATACTGAACTCAGTATAGAACGTACCTTTGACAAATAAGAAATTCGGACTGGACCAGCATTCCGGTTTCTTAGTTTTTCCCACTATTTTCAAGTATGTGGTATTGTAGCTCGCCCGACAAAAAACGCCTATATATTTTTTCGCGCTTCGCGCGAACAATCTATATATATTTCTGGACCCCTACCTACGGTCCCTGAGCCGAAGAGCCATTCGCATACTATAGGAGGTATTTTACAGTACAACAACAGGAGTGGGTTACTTTTTGTGCCACAGCAAAATTATCTACGAGTACTACTGTGTCTCGAATGGCAAAAAAAATGCATACTAGAGTGTTAGCGCAGAACGAAAATTTAATAGGGTGTTTTCGTCGGTAAACTTATCCAAAAATGATGTCTCTCCGGCATGCGCTTTATCAATTTTTAAATATTGGCATGAATTTAAGATCTTCCCGGAAAACGAGAACGGATGGGTGTCGATGTGCAATAATTTGCAAGTACGTGGTATGCTGTACCAATCTCGTATACGATGGATGAGCGCTGTGCGCTGTGTACCCGAATCAAACGTTGCTGCTGTTGTCGTGGTGTTCCTGAGTGTGCGGCTTGATACACAGCGCTGCGACGAGCCCTCCAAAAAATGGCACCGCGCCGAACCCGACATCAGCACAGCAAAGCAGCAGACAGAGTGCATACAGTAAATAAACCTTCTGGCGGGCTGCGTTTCATATCTGCCCTGCCGCTCTCCCAACACGTAGCAGCAAGGAACAAAAACAAGCAGTCAGAAACGACACCGCAAGATGCTGCACCTGCTGTATGTACGTGTGTACTAGTACTTTAACCCTAATAAAGTAGGTTTCGTGGTACCAAGGTTCCAGGTACCGGTATATGATCAAGATAGAAGAGCGCGGCTTCGGACACACTACGCACGAAAACACGAGACAGAGAAGGGGGCAGGAGAACCACCAGAGAGAAAGACAAGCGTACTTGATCCTCAGAGGAGCTGCACCCGGCTACCACAAGCTAGACGTGCGTCGCCTGTCTCGTCGGAGCTGGCCAAGTAAGAGTTTTCCGCAGCCATATCTCTGCACACAGCTATAGCTAGCTGCTGCTGCTGCTGTTGCTGCGGGTCTCGTAAACAGCAAGGTCAACGAGCAAAAAAGGCGCCAAAGCGCAGGGGATCCGCCGTTTCCACATCACCAGCCCTGTCCCCCACCGTGACATATGGCTCAGACCGCACGCCTATCGCACGGGGGCCGTCTCGACACGTGGAGGTCAAACGATGTCGCGAGGCAACGACGCAAGGGCGTGTGGTCACATGCCTCAGGTGGTCAGCCAGCTCCATTTGGTCGCGCCTACACAGTATCGTTTCGGGTGTGCTTGACCAACCACGGAGGCTCGGGGAGATGTAGACCAACCGTCTAACGTGGTCGTTGTCGTTTTCGGCTCTATGTATATTTTTCTGGCTCTATGTATATTGTAGGGCAGGGCAAGGGTGGGCCCGCTGTTCCCTAGGGTGTTACCATATAACAAAAGGTTGGCCGGCGGTATGACAATTCTCTCGCGACGTCGATATTTGCCACGTAGAAAATTACTTGTTTGCAGATGCTGCTGTTGCCGCTATTCCAAAGCAAAAAACATAAACAAAACGTCACAGTCGCATCGCGCAGATTGCGATCACCTCGACGTGTCGCGAACACACCCACACCAAATAAAACGCTGCCGTGAAATCAAAGACGACTAAAGGCATACAAGTAGACTTTTCGCCGATGATCGTCACGTACATGCACCCCGTAAACAACACTCTGTCGACCGAACAGTTAATATAAATGTAGCCGCGCAGAACTCGAAAGGCTGGACGCGCCGTGCAACATTTCTACAAAATTCTTTCTAGCAAAAAGAGGGAAACAAGAAGGCAGGCAGCCCTAATCGAGAAGCAATATCACATCAAAAATCAAAACGTTTCAACACACATGTGAAGAACACGGGAGACGCTCAAGGCGGCGGTACGTCGGAGTCGAGTCGGCAAGGCACAGCTGCGCTCCCCACGTCGTAGTGGCCAGGACTTCGGTAAGGCGTAGGCCTGATGGGTCCTTGTCTAGTCGCCTCGATTATCTTCGCGCGTTCTTGGCTTGCGCGCTCATGGTAGCTAGCACTACGGTATGGTGTCGTTTGTGACTGGGGAACAGGCAAGGTCAAAGACTTTCGAAGGTAGACATACATATGCTGGAAACCATGATACCAGTCACAGTCGAAATCGTCGCAAGACGTGGTACTCCCCCCGAGTGTGCAATCGTACTTCAACCACCGCCCTCTCGAACGCAACTGGGTCACGAAATGGTTCGGAATGGAGTAGATGACAGCTACGAGGCAGTACTCAACGCCCATCATCAAAATGGGTGACGGTGCTGGCGGCTCTCCGGCGTCCTCGTAGACGTGCAGACGCGAAGAAACGCGATCTGGGGCGTTGTCCGCACTCCAAGGAAGAATCGACCATGTGGATGTGCTGATGTGCCGGGCGCAGCTCTCGTCGCTGGGGGGGCACGGAGCAGGTCCAGGAAATGAGAAGTCGGAGGCGGCTCCGGTTAGGAACAAGGCATTGACTGCATCCTGGAGTGACTGGGGCGGTCCGTGCGGAATCAAGACTGGTGCAGGATCTCGCCATCGTGCACATTGGGATGCGGTTATCTCGATATGGCTATGGTCTTCGATATGGCAATCGGTAGCGTAGTGCCAGTTGAATCCGAGAGCCGTCCGAGTGTACATGATACGAGCATGCCGTTCCACGACGTCACCTGGCCACCCGCTGTTGGGGTGGAGTTGATCATCAGGTCGAAGGGTGATCGCTTCGTATATGGAGCCTGGCGTTCCCATTACGGATCCTGCGCCCGGTAGGCCGCTACTACCCAGGATCTTGTCACGTGCTTGAGCCAAAGAATCCTGCATTCCGCCAAAGAATGCGACGCGTACCGAACGAAATGATACAATACGTTTAGAAGACACATGAAAGCACAACGTAGTATTCATGTATACATGGGTACTTGCGGGCGCCGGTAAGTATTGGGGGGTATTATTACGACGAGATGTGGATAACAGAACAAGCAAGAACTTACCAAGAGGGTGCGTTAGAGAGGCTTGCCGTCGAACATGCAGGCACGCACAGCCGCAAGAGTGGAGAAGAAGATGGCTCCAGCTGGTGATGCCATGGTTGGGTTGGGGAGAGGGTGTCCTTCCCAAGCAGCTATGGCGGAGGCGATGGCGGCGTTGAAGAAGCAATTGTTGTTCTCATTGGGCCGCAGAAAAGGTGAAGGGCGGATGGAGCCGGTGTCTGTTTGTCCGTCGTTGGTGTGGGATGTGTAACTAGCCGGAGGACTTGTCGTGGCGGGTCGGAAGGCAGAGGGATCATCCAAGAACAAGGCTAGTGTAGCCTTGTCGAGGCGTTCGAGGTAGTCGATCATAGCCGCTACATCGTCATCCTGTGGATGGGTCAGATCATCGAGAGTAACCGGCGACAGCAAGAAGAGCTTGCTGGCATCGGTCGCTCGGGACAGAGCGACGTAGACAGCCGCGCTGTCCATATAGCCGTCTAATGGCTTACGAATGTCGAGCACAAGTTTAGGGATGGTTTCGTCTTGTGCTCGATAGACTGAGGAAAGAATACCAAGAGACAGAGGCACCTGCATTCTGTTGATGGTGAATTTCCGCTTGCCTTTACCAACGATGGAGAACTTCCTGTAAACCGGACAGCCGCCGATGACACCTCGAGGGAGCCCGTCCAGCTTTAGCCGAGCTCTGTCGGCGGCGTCGATGTTTGGAAGGCTTGAGCTACAGAAGATAGCTCATCTACACACATTTTCCCAGGCTGAGCTATAGGAGCTACATGAGTTACAGTAGCTCATCTGCGCCCGAGATGAGCTATAGGAGCTACATGAGCTACACATATTTCCCCCGGCTTGAGCTATAGGCGGTAGCTCATCTGCACATGTTTTCGAAGCGTGAGCTATGCACAATAGATGAGCTAGCTCATGAGCTGTCCGGGGTGTGCAGAAAGTTGAGTATCGACCGTCGGTTGAACTCACAGCTGACGTACAGATCCGACCAACCAAACAGGGACACATTCGACACAAGGAAAAAAACTGCTGTGAATCAACAGCCAAACCCTCTGGTCAAGAGTCACGAGCGACGGCGATAGATACAACGGTAGGTCGGTCTACAGCAGTCTACACCATCTGCACATCTGCACCCACCTCTTTTTTGAAGGCGTGCTTCAACCTGGACTGCTGTGTTGTTATTGTTAGGCTTCTCGCTGCTCGTGCCGAGGTAGCTGCTCGAATCTAGCGCTTTAGACTAGACCACAAAAGGACAAAGGCTACTGCGAGCGATTTTGCTTTCGTATCTTGCTTAGCCGCGGTTCGTGGCCGCGTCAGTCTCATCCTTGGCATGTGTTCGGTACGTAAGATCGCCTGACATGCTGACCGGAGTATCCAACGGTTTGTATGGGGTTGGACCACGCGGGTACAAGGGGATATTTACTTATCGTCCCCTGAGTTGATTTTTTAAACGTGACTCACGAGTTGCGTTTACCGCTTGCCCGTTCCACCGGTCAAAAAGAAAAAACAAAAACGAACAGCAGAGCTTCCCTCTTAGCCTTGTACGCCGCCCGCCCGTCTCGCGACCACCTCATCACCGATTGGGTCCGGATAAAGTTTTCCTCCCTCTCTGCCACAGTGAGCGTCGTCGCCCGCCTCGCGTGAAGCCCGGTGCTCACCGTGGCCCTGCTTCGCCACTTCGACAAAGTTGGTGCTCAAACTGCATTGAAGTCTCTTTGACGTTTAGTTTGGTCGCAAAAATAAGCACCGCTTGAATACTATTTCGCATATCAAAACCACCCTTATATCTCGTATATAGTGCAAGCGGAGCCTCACAAGGAGGCCAGACAGATACCATTTGTGCTTCCTGCGTGTCTCGAGACACACGCGACGCCTAGCCATGCAAACGGCGACGGCGCTCCTTGCAACACCCCCTCCGCCTGCTAGCACACGCTGACACCCGCGGCGACGCCGGGCTCGCCCGCGGTACCGTGTTCTGACTACACGCACGCGCACGAAACGAAATAAAATGGCTTCAGATTATATAAGCAACGCTTGACTCATACCTGGTATGTTCGTATGAATACGAGTACGAGAAGGCGCTTCTATTGACGCACGCAGTGTTTGTTCGAAAATGTAAGCTGTACCGGGACATTGTTTGTTTGCCATAAAACGGTATACCTTGAAATAAAATGTCATATGACTTAGGTTTGGTGTGCCCTGATCACCTCGTTTTACTTTTCGTACCGTAAACTGGCAAAAATACGATGGTGTACCGTTTTTTTTTGGTTTTTTTTGCAGTGAGACAGACGGACCTGGATGTTTCGCCAAAAAACGGTATGCCTTGACAGAAAATGCCATCTAACTTGGGTTTGGTGTACCCTGATGGCCTGGTTTGATTTTTTCGTACCGAAAACTGGCAAAAAGCACTGGTGTACCGGTTTTTGTCATTTTATCCGTTAGGACAGGAAATTAATTTTGCTTCTAGATACCCTAGGGTAAACCCTAGGGAATTTGCCTTTCAAATATACATAACGCGTCCATATTTGAGTAAATTTGAGTAAATTTGGAAATACAATAGTTATTTGCTATCCGTCGGTAACGGGGGAACACAAGTGGTCGTTATAGTCAAATTTTCACAAAGCGCTAACACTCTACTATCGCAAGTCTTTTACAGCAGCGAAGGGCAAAAAATGGGCTTTTTTCAGGTTTGGGGGGATACCGTACAGTAGGACGCCGCCGGCAGCAGTGGATTACTTTCTACTTTTCGCCTTTTTATTTGTTTGCGAGCGTCATCGTATGTCTCCGTACTCGAATATAATACAATGAATAACCCGCCAGTTGAAAATACATGTCAATCTGTCGAATGTGTGACAACCCACAAAACGGTTTTCATTGGCCAACAAAGCGTCGTCACTCGCATACTATAGCAGCAGTAGAGCCTGAAAACTACTACTATACTAAAAAATTGCATACGAACTATCGTCGGTCTTTTACAACAGCAGCAGTTAGTTGATTACTTTCTACTTTTCGCCTGTATTTGTATTTTGCGATCCTCGTCGTATGTTTCGGTACTCGCAAAAAAAGAATGACCCAAAAATGCATACTACTATCGTAGGTCTTTTACAACAGCAGTTAGTTGATTACTTTCTACTTTTCGCCTATATTTGTATTTTGCGATCCTCATCGTATGTTTCGGTACTCGCAAAAAATAATAACCCAAGAGAGCGTCGTCAGCTTTCTGACTGATTGTTGGAGATCTCTCCCGGCTCAGGTCTCGTTTGTCATTGGCCAACAATCTTGTATTTAGCCCTGCAACTACTATTACACCTCAATGATAACGATCCCATTGCTGTGGTACTGGTGCGGGTGCTCTTTCTGTCTTCGTGTGCTGCTTGCTGCTGGATATATGTCCCCGCCGAGTACCATAACAAGTGGTACCGTTAGTCAACAAGTAGACGCTCTGCCTGAGCCAAACACAGCACTCTGGGGTTCCATCGGTGCTGGTCCCGATGTGGCCTCTCCCGTCACTCGCAACAACTCCACCTGCGACTTCACAAAACAAGAGACAAGCAAACTGAGAACAGCGCTCGAATGCATTTCATTAAGGGCAATAACAATCATTACTTACTTTTTTGTAAGGAGTACGAGTCGGCGGTGCTCAATCGAATTATCAACATCAGGGTGATTGGGCTATTACCTCATGAAGGGTCCAGGGGCAATATAAGATTCAGGTGATTGTACGACTACCTGTGATCTACCGGATGCCTGTTGGAAGTCGATGTTTAGATTATATATTTCATCAAAAGTGGGTCGGCGAGACTTCATGCAATTTTAGCCGTAGTGAAACGGAGTGGTTAGCCCAGCTTGCAGCTGCAATTTTTATCCTCCTTGACATACACTATTCTATGTTTCCAATTTCTGAAAGTTTGATGTATTTGAACGCGACTCTCAAAGCAGGTAGGGGTTAGTGAGACAGGCGGGACAAGCATTAATCAAATCTGAAAGTTTTGCAGCTTAAAAGTATTATTAAACATCGCGTACCTGCAGAATCGCGATACGTGTATGGAGACATCCCGAAAGTTTGGCCCGTTTCATGGTCTACGCCCTGTTCTCAATCGTAAAAAAGGATCTCAATTTCACCAAAAGTATGTTACGGGTCGAATACGTCGTACGAATATCATCTATAACGACCTTGTATTTCGGCCATTGGAAAGTGTTCGAAAATATAATCCATGCCGACAGACAGGCAGCTGAGACTCAGTTTTACAAACTGACAATAAGCATGCTTAACCAAGCAATTTCCTGTACACTTGGTTAAGCACAGAACTTGCTTAAAGAGCAACAAAGTTAAGTTATTTTCCCAAATAAGCAAAAATCAAAGCAAGCCCTTTTTTGAGTAGCTTATCAACACCACTTCATGAGCCCGAAGGTTTCACATGGCATCCCCCATGAGGCTGTGGACTAGCACACACTCTAGAATGTCCGTAGCCTCGGGCAGCGGTAGCCTAGACTGCATGGCAGTATATGGATGGATGTTTCAGGTAATGTATTATTGGCCTCCCACAGGGTATAAAATAAGGGCAGAGAAGAAGTGAGCCTCGTGCGTCACCACTTCCATACAACCTCAGATATCAAGAGTCCCATAATCCACAACAGGCAATGGTATCAACTGGCGCGTAACTAACTGTCGTTCGAAGAGACCCAACGAACACATGGCATGGCTTTACGGGTTTTTTTCCCTGGATCATGTGTGCCGTCGATTTTTCAACACTTGGCATCGTATTTACCCCTGAACACCCACGACAACGAAACGTATAATGATATTACTGAAGTAAAACAAATCAACCCGTTCACCGCTTCCCGGAGCATGTGTGCCGGCTGTGTGTCGGCTGTTGCCGGCACACATTCGCAGACTTGAATAAGTATACTAACATGGCCTTGCATTTCCGGACAGCTAATCTGCATATACCGTACCGTTGCATAACGCAACAACACGCGTACCAAGGGCACAATCGCAGATATACAAAACAGACTGCGCCCAGTTTGGTCCGGGTCAAGCGTCCCTCCTCTTTGTCCCTGGGAGACCCCTCGCACGCTTCGAGCCTCGTCTAGCTACTGTAGTTCGTACGAGGCCAAGCGTCCTTCCTCTCTGTTCTAGTGAGACTCCTCGCCCGCTCTGAGTCCCGCCAAGCTACTGTAGGCCGTATGGTGTACGAGCATCATCGGACACTGCTGCTACTGTGCTGAGTGTTTTTCTGGATAATACGCGGCGACAAACTGGCACGAAGCGAGTCCTCCGATTGATCAAAACCGCTCGTCAGACAAATCATGACGTGCGGTCCACGCAGCATATGCAAAGGTGGGGCTTGGCGCAAACAGCTTGTCTCCGTGTCAGCTATCCATACTCGTGGCCGCAACGTCGACGCTAACGTCCCGCCGATTCTCCAGAAAAAAAAGCGAGTCGTGCTTGGGGCGAACTGAGATGACTCATAAAAAATATCGGCAGCTCAATAAAAAGCTGGACGGCGAGTTCCTCATAAATGTATTGCGGTACAACGAACGATGGTGTTTCAGTTTTGTTTTAGTCGCCCTGGAGAATCAAAGAGTTTCACTTTGGGAATAATATGGCACGCATAGTTGCTCCGCCCGTGTCGGTATGCAATCGTCGGCGATACAGTACTGTCGAGAGTACACACTGCATTACAACAAGCACACGGGATACAAGCTCGACACTCATGCAACAACGGAAACATCTCTCGACTGCCGTCTAGTTCTACTACACTCAGGCATATCCCCACACACATAGCCTCGCCTTAGTATCTAATGCATAATGGTACTCATTTCGGGTGCCGTCTTTGACTCCCGATACGTCCGCACCCTCCGGTGCACTCCCCACTGAAAGAGCAAAGACGGCCCTGAACCCCTCCCCATAACAATAATATGCGAAGGAAGTAAGTGCCAAGTCGCAGCCGCCGGAACCACAAAGGGGGGGGGGGGGGGGGGGGGGCGTGGGGGGGGCGAAGTGGTTTGGGGGACAGGGGGCAAAAAGCTGCAGGGGCAACGACACAAGAGCACTACTAAAAGCGGAAGGATGGAGGTGCCTTTTGTGCACACGTTATCAACAGTGCATACTTCAAGGGGCCGACGAGGCCCCCCGGTGCAACCTATGCCAAATTCATAGCAATAGCCGTTGAAAGCAACACTAACGATTATTTAAGCCAGGATAACGAGAACTCGAAATATTCAACAGCAGCAGAGATGGAGGAGAAAAAGCAAGAGAACTCGAGTAGAAGTCCTCCAATCCCCTGACCACATATACAGTAACAGTTGATGCATGTAACGAGATTTTCAGAGCGTCGACCGGATCAAGCCACTACAGATTCAGCACCGCGCAGGTTGACATCACCGCGGAGGCTTTCTGAGGAAAGTTACTGCCATCGCAAATGTACATACATTTCCAGCCATAGACTACTTCCTTTGCATAACGCCTGTCATACATTCAACCAAGGTGGCAATTGAGGGATGAACACGCGTCAACCCTCGTGGATAAAAAAGAATGGAGGCACTCCCTCGACTGCCAATGATGCCAGGAACCAGAAACTACGTCAGAAGTAGATATTTCGTAAGTTGTCTCCCCACGCTCCCACACACTTCCCTGCCGAAGCAAAAGCTACATAACAACGCAGATGCATCCGCTTGACGACTTGCTTCGATCCCTGTCCTCTTGTACATCATTGTCCACCGCACGGCCACCGTCCGCAGTAGCCCCCGAGTAATCATCGTGGCTGACGCGCTTGTTTTTCGATGGAGACACAAGATAGTCGCTCCTTTGTGCCTGTTTTCGAAATAAAAAATCGTGGCAGCGAGAAAATGAAAACTAACAGAGAGGAGGGGGAGTCGAAAGGATGAAAACAAAACACGTAACAACGCCACACCAGGGACACAAGTTGTGCATTTCGATTTGCGAAACAGCCATTCCTGGACCTATTCCAGCAGTAGTATTGGTAAGATGGTACTCTGATGCAAGCGTTTTCGCCATTGGTTAACAACCAAAAGAAAACAACAGCCAATTGCACTCACTACTAGTAGTGATAGTAGTGATACATCTAATTCGCAGGTACAAATAGTTGTGTTTTACAGCTACATCAACACCCGGTGATCGATACCGCAGCAGAAGCAGACTCCAGCAAATAGACGCAACGATGGACAGAGAACACTATTCATATTGTAGAGCAGGGCAAGGGTTGCCCTGCTGATCCCTAGGTGTTACCATTTAATACAAGGTTGGACGGGCGTATGGAAATTTCAGGGATTGGTCGGGCTTAGAAATGCGGCCAAAAAGCAGGAACGATACGTTCGCAAAGACGTCAGCCAGAAACAACAGCATGTACGTGCATTTGGGGTAGGAGCGAAGGAAAGCAGCAGCAATACAATAAAACTATACTGCAGAGGTCAGGTGCATTTTGGGTAGGAGTGAAAATGCAGCAGCGGCACGAGAACTACTTAATGCAAACAAAAATGTTGGCAGAGAACCACTGCCCAGTCATCGGGACTCAGTCGTTGACTCGCGAATACCAGTCACTTTGAAATACCGAGTCCAAAAATACGACAAAGTACTGAAACGACAGAGTCCTCGTGAGTCTCAAGGGTACGAGGGGCTAAAAGGACTGAGTCCTCGCGAGTCTCATGGGTACGTCAGATTCAAAATATAAAATCAGAACGCAATACTCGTATTACAGTCGAATCGCGCAGATTGCGATGGCTTCGACGTGCCGTGAGCAAACCCATACCGAATAAGACGCGGCGGCAAAGTCCAAGATGACAAAAGGCATACAAGGAGAACTTTCGCCGATGATCGTTACGTGGATGCACCCCGTAGTAAACAAACTCTGTAGACAAAACAGATAATAATATGAATGCAGCTGCGCACAACTCGAAGGCCTCAACGCGCCGTGCAACAACCTGAACCGAAGAAACCAACGAAGGCACGACCTCAACGGTGACGGATAGCAGGGTAGGTTGACTGTCGTCTTTCGTGGGCCGTTATCGTCGTTATAATCCAGGTATGTATCGATGAAATACGTACGTAGACAGTACGTACGCGTGCATTAAATCTAATACAGTTCGCAGTCTAGTACGACAGCAGGTAGATGGTTGCAGATTCGGGGGAAAAGATCGTCGTAATGTACTGTAGATATCGAGAAAGGACGTAGAAAGTACGTCCTCGTACCGTAGTCTAATGCAGTAGTCTAGTACTGCAGTAAGTTCGTTGGTCTTCCTTGGTCAGTAGTAGCAGTAGTCACGATATTGCTTGCATGTTCGTTTTCCAAGAGTTCACGATGTTTATCCTATTTTTGCGCTTTTTTCATCGTTCATATCCGTTTTTTTTTTCGCGATTATCTCGCTCAGTTTTGATTATTTTCCAAAAGTTTTGGAGTTTTGGTCGATCAATTTGTACGATTTTATTGGTGTTTTCGTATTTGCGCTTTTTGTCGATTTTTGACATTTTCCCTCGGTTCCGTCCATTTTTGGTATATACCAGGTATGTCATTCGTGAGGTATTTGTTCATAAATATGAGGTACAATTGACTATTCTTACGAGTTGTAGAAGGGGACGCAGGTAGAGCACCGTTTGCATGTTCGCTTCCGAAAAATTACGATGTTTACCCCCATTTGCTCGATTTTTTATTGTTTTTATCCGTTTTGCGCGAATATCTCGCTCATTTTTCATTATTTTTTTCATTTTTTTGGAGTTTTGGTTTATCATTTTTTTCGGTTTTTTTTTTTGCTTTTTTTTCGTTTTCGTTTTTTTTTTAGCCGATTCTTGATGTTTTTTTCCTCGTTTCTTCCTTCTTTGGTATTTTTCTCATTCGTGAGGTATTTGTCCAGGAATATAAGCTACGCTTGACTATCGGTATGAACAAGAAAAAGCGCGGAAAGAAAAAAAAATCCCCGTCCTCTCTCACGTAATAATTTTTTGCCTGATTGGAACACCTTGCACCCGTCAAAAAAAAAAAAAAAAAAAACAGCAGAGCTTTTCTCTCATCCTCGTACGCCGCCCGCCCGTCTCGCGACCACTTCACCACCGATTCGGTCCGGATAAAGTTTTCCTCCCTCTCGGCCACAGTGAGCGTCGTCGTCCGCCTCGCGTGAAGCCCGGTGCTCACCGTGGCCCTTCTTCGCCACTTCGACAAAGTTGGTGCTCAAACTGCATCGAAGTCTCTGTGAAGTTCAGTTTGGTCGCAAAAATAAGCACCGCCTGAATATTATTTCGCATGCCCTTATATCTCTCTATATGGTGCAAGCGGAGCCTCACAAGGAGGCCAGACAGAGCCCATTCGTGCTTCCTGCGTGTCTCGAGACTCACGCGACGCCTAGCCATGCAAACGGCGACGGCGCTCCTTGCAACAACCCCTCTACCTGCTAGCACCCGCTGACACCCGCGGCGACGCCGGGCTCGCCGTACCGTGTTCTGACTACACGCACGCGCACCAAACGAAATACAATGGCTTCAGATTATATAAGCAACGCTTGACTCGTACCTGGTACGTTCGTTTCAACACGAGTACACAGCACAAGAAGGCGCTTCTATTGACGAACGTAGTGTTTGTTCGAAAATATAAGCTGTACCGGGGGATTGTTTGCGAGAAAACGGTATACCTTGACAGAAAATATCATATGACTTGGGTTTGGTGTGCCCCGATCACTTCGTTCGTCTTTACGTACCGTAAACTGGCAAAAATACGATGGTGTACCGTTTTTTGGCATTTTTGCAAGTGAGACGGACGGATATGGATGTTTCGCCAAAAAACGGTATACCTTGACAGAAAATACCATCTTACTTGGGCTGTGTGTATCCTGATGGCCTGGTTTGAGTTTTTCCGTAAACTGGCAAAAAAGCGCTGGTGCACCATTTTTTGTCATTTTGTCCGTTAGGACAGGAAATTAATTTTGCTTCTAGATTACCCTAGGATAAACCCTAGGGAATTGTAGTACTCAGGTGGTAGGTTTTGTTCCCGTATAATGTTCATGGTTGTTCCACTCAGACCGCTCTACCGACGTATACGCATGTGTACTTTATTAGTACTCAGGTGTCAGGTCGAGCACTGCGCAGGTTACAGCACCATATGTTGAGTAGGTACATCAGTCGCGGGTCGCCACTCACCGTATGGAGCAGCTATCGGGGATGTCATCGAGCGCTACCAGAAGAACAACGAATCCAGGCCCCGCTCCTCGGTTTGTTCAATTCGATGTCAGAGAACACTACAGTCAAGGGTGGGAATGGACTCGTTTTGAACGTAGAAAAATGTCAATTCTATTCTTAGCAACGATCGCATATTCTTAGTTTCGAAAATAGTCCGACACCCTATTTACTTGGATTTTTTAATATATTCACGGGCGCACCAAACACCTGATTACTCGGCACAGGAAACCAATTGGATGATTGCGTTCGACAGACACATGCAATCAATGGAGACAGAGGGGATGCCAGCTTATGTTGGGGTTTTTTTTACAGAATGTTTTTTTTTGTCTATCCGATTGAAAATATGCGGGAATACTCGATTTTTGAGGTTATATTCGCATCTTTCTCTAGAGCGAAGAACTATTTGACATTACTATAGAATCGATACGTGACATCCCCTCCGCTGCGCGCATAGCAAAGCCACCCGCGCTTGAATCTATCAAGTGGCCAACAAGGAATTCATTCCAAACGTAGATCCTCTTGAATCAAAATTCATGGGGAATTCGACAAAAAATATCCCGAGATAAAAAAGGACGTCCGGACGTCCAGCCCAACCACACACAGTTTGTCATTATTGTATCGGGCAAACTGTGCCAGACATGAGCGCGGCCGCACGCCGAGCAATTGCTATCGCACCCGGTGCCATCACCGCAGCAAGACAATCTGCGATCGGGCCTTGATGTAGCGGGAAGCGAGTCGCCTGGATTTCAGATGCGAGCGCATCATTGCTGTCTCACGTGAGAAAATGATCGGTCACTCTACCGTATCATTATGTAGTAAAAATATAGGGATAGTTCTAGTATTACTTCGGAAACGAAAAGTTCCTTACATTTCCGGACAGAATGGTAGGTACCAGTACGAATACATACAGCACCACGGAGAACTCCAGGCGCGTAGTGAATACAGCTTTGGCCGCAAGGCTCAAGCCCAGCGATACGCAAAGCAACAACTTTCCCGTGATCTAGAGGTGGGGCGGGCTTCCACGAAGGTGAGGACAGCGCCGTCCAAACCCCGGTCTCGGCAAAGTGCAGAATACTAACACGCAGCCAATGTCGATGGCTGTGTGTAGGTATCTTCTTGTTTACACTTGTCCAGCAGCAGGAAGCAGGACCACATTGCCTGCGATTTGACCTTTACATGTTATATTTCACAGGGGTGCAGCATTCGCGTGCTGCCGGCCGCCGATCTCAAGGGGCCACCAGAAACGTATGAATCGCTCACGCTCGCGCCTCCGCGTCTACGCTGCTGCTCTACGCTGTGGACTTGGTGGTGCTGTCCAGCAGCGCGCTTTGTGCAACAAGCAGAGCTGACTTTTTTTTTTAGTGGCGTGGTATGCAAATTTGCTATTTAGTGACGCCGTTGGAATTGTCCTATCGCTGATTGGTTCATTTCTTAAAGAGTTTTATTCTCAGGTATAACGACCAGGGACATCCTTGTGCCGAAATCTACGTCTAAAACGAATCCATTCCTGCACCTAACAATGTTCATAGCCATCAATCGGTAAGGGGGATCTGAGCTGAAGAACCATGAACATTGTACGAAATAACATTACCAGCAACACAAGGCAGAATGCCATTCATCTCCAGTTCAGCGCCGTTGAATACCCCGAGCAATGCCACGGAGCGCGGCCAGTATCCAGATATGCGTCGTAATGTACCCACGGCTCTCTAGCTTGCCCCGCAGCCGAAAGTGCGAGAAAGAACCCTCGGCCGCCAGAGAGCAGCATGGCAAAATTAAACCATTTTTTACATGTACATATGCAAGGTTCTTTTCCGGGACGTGCCTAGGGGAGTGGTGCAGAAACAAATTGAAAACCATACAGCATGTGACAATGTATCATACGCATATGAGTTAATGTTAGGACGTCGATGAAATATCTGCATATTACTGTTACATGTACATGTCGACCCTTTTAGAACTGCACCCGCATTTTTGGGGACTAAAATTACTGGGAAATTGTGTGGAACCGTTACTATTGACTTGAGTCAGTTTTATTCTTTCTCTTAATGATTTCGCCAAAAACAACTGTGGTATCATATTTGTCATGACGTTTACGTACCTGGCATGTCTTTGTGGTGGCGCTGAACTCCTTTAGGACCCCAAAATTAGCGACCAACACAACGGCAACTTCGGTGGATTCAACCGTCTACGAGCAGCGTGGGCGCCGGGAAATCCGCGTAGGATCATGTCGTGCCCGTGCCGTACGATTACTTGCATTGAAACCCGGACACCAATGTATGTTGTGCTCCATCACGCGGTCGCCAGTGCTGTAATCGTCAATTTTTACCGTCATGTTTCGCCTCTGAAGTCTCAAGAGGGTTAAGGCGAAGAAAGCCTCTCCACAAAACCGAGGACTCCAACAGAACGAAGTTTGAAAGCACTTCACGCTTGATACACTGCACACACGCATGACACACGGGGCACAGTTTAGCAGCTCGTAGAGGAAAACATATTTGCAGACATTGAAAAGCATGCACCGAAGAAAGGGCTGTGACTATCGCCCACACCTCATAAATCGACTTGGTTTTTGTGCGGCCGGTCGAAACTGACTTGATTTCGGTAATTTTTTAGCGGGAGACGAAATTCCTTGAGTTTAGTCTGGTGATCGAAATTGCATGTGTTTTATATGCGTGGTCGAAACTGACTTGGTTTTCGTGTGTGGGCCGAAAGTGGCTTATGGCGGTAGTTTTTTGCGGGGGGGATAGAAATAGACTTGATTACAGTATAGGTATAGAAATTGACTCGGTTTTGGTGTGGGAGTCGAAAAAAACTTGACTTTAGTGTATGGATGGAAATTGACTGGGTCAAGTGTGCGAGCTGAAAAGTGCTTGATTTTAGCATGGGGATAGAAATTAGCTTGGATTTAATGTGAGGATCGAAACTGAATTGGTTTCAGTGTCGGGGCATCGAAAATTAATTGGTTCCAGAATGGGGATTGAAACTGTTTTAGATATCAGTGTTAGTGTCGAATTAAGCAGTTTTTTGTGTGGGGATCGAAATTGGCTTGGTATTTTTGCGGGGGGTCAAAATTGACTTGGTTTCGGTGTGCGGAACTAAAACGTGCACCGTACACCGCTCACCCTTAACCCGCTATCCGAACAACGAGATGACGACATTGATAGATATCCCGCTGCTTGATTGTTGGCCGGAGCTACTCATCAATCCCGTTCGTTGTTTCCAGTGCTGTGTATACAGCGCCCACCCTATCGACTGTGGATCTGCTGCGCCCTCGGCTGCCCACAAAAAATTCAGAGTTGTTGTACCTGTGGCAGCATGCATGTATCACACAGCAGCAGAAGCCCCCAGCTCTCCAAATCACAGGTACGATAAAAAAGAAGACATTCTAATATTAATAGCAAGCCTCAGCAATACAGTGCGGACAAACTATTGTACCGCACACGCGTGATGTTGCTTCCTGCTCTGCTGGCGGCAGGCGTGTATAGCATTGTAGCAAGTTGGTCGTAGCACGCACTCTGCACTGCTCGTGTGCTGTCTGTTGTCTGCGATATCTGCGATACCTACATACAAACCTAAAAATGAAACAATTAGACTTTGAACTCTGCGAGGCTCGAACCCACGTCTTCGAATCCACAATCGGACATCGTGACCATTTACCATAATAGAGTGTTTGCGATTTTATTTTTGTTTTACTTTTACTTCTCCAAACATTCTCCCGAGGTAACTTTTTTAGGTAAATATTTGAAAAAAAAACGAAAAGGTACTTCAGCGAAGTCAGGATTTTATCGAAAGATGCGGTAACGTTTGGCTCTCTGTTTCATTGGCCTACACGCACCGAGCATTGTCCCGACGCAGAACGCAACTCATATATCGAGCGCGGGCATCTTCCATGCCACCATGCTGCTTGCCGTACGCATCACGAAAACCGCTGGGAGCACAGAGGCTCGAGAGGTGTAGCTTGAGCATAGCGCGCACGAGCGGCGTTGGATTGTGCCAGCGGGACGCCGCCGCTGCTACGGTACACGCTTTCGCCCGCTTGGTGACGGCGTGGAGGATGCGTCGTCCCAAAAAAAGACTCGTAATCACACTCGTACTCGTGCTCGTAGAGAGCGCGACAGCATGACAGCTCGTGCATCATTTTGATTTCACCATACTGCGGCTGCAGCAGCAGCAGCAGCAGCAGCAGCGGCCGTGGCGGCGGAGCGGAGCGCGCCGGCGCTGTGGCGTGCGTAGGCCGAGCGCAGCAGCAGCAACAGCAATCCAAAAATGGAAGCTGGTTCTGGTGCTGGTGCTGATGCTGTTTATTTTTGTTGCTCAAGCTGCCCCTAGCTGCGGCTGGCACCAGCTACCTGCTGCTTGCTGTGCTGCTGCTTAAGTCGTGGGATGGCAGTGGTAGCTTTGCGGTCAATTGTGCCGCCGAAACGTTGCTAGGCTGCCGTTGCTACTCGCGCCCTGTTTTTTTTTCCCGTTCAGAGTTCCGTTTTCGTTTGCCGCGTTGCCTCACCTCCCCACTTCCCTTCTTATTTTCGGAGGCGTCGCCTGCAAGATTTGGTCCATCTCACTCGGAAACACACCGAAATCAGAGAGGGAAGAAAATTCACTTTTTTTAGCGCAAGTAAAGTTTTTTTTTCCAAACCTCTATCGCAAACACTCTATTGCCAACGATCCATATTGTTATTTTTGCGATGCGCGCGAGACGCCCGACACACCGCATACATGCACACCACAGCAGAAGAGAGAGATGTGATGACAGATGAGGGTTCGCAGTCTCCGATAAAGCAACCATGTACAGCAGTACACAACGGAACTGCCACACGCGCGTGGTGTTTCTGGCTACTGTTTGTGCTGTTGGCCAGGTTTATAACGTCGTTTGTGTTCTCTGCATTACATCTGCTGTCTAGATATCTAGTGTGCGCTCGGGGCAAAAAACACAAAACATTATACATATAAGGATCGTTGATGTATCAATCTGAAATCCAAACGGTGCTTACTTTTCCGTCCAGACAAGCGTGGATCTGTCACACATAGCAGCAAAGAGAAATAGATGGGTGGATTACCGACCGGAGGTTCCGATAAACACAACTAGCCACAGCAGCACAGCGCAGATGGGTGTGTCACGCACGCACGGTGTTGTTTGCTGGTGGTTATGGGCAGCAGCGTTGTAACGTTGTGCTCTCTGCTTGTTGTCTGTCGTTTCCCTCGTCTATATCTGTGCTGTGTGCTCATGAGAGGGCAAAAAGCGATAACATTTTACCTGTGCGCAAGCGGTACGATCGTACAAAATAAGGCCTCTTCTACTGAAACCAGGGCAATCGTCCTAACCACTCCCGACGAGAAAAACTTTGGGGGCCCACCACGCGCTCCACATTGCACAGATCGCGCCCGGACCTCGAACGGGCTTCCCATGTCGGCGTACTTAGTGTTTTGCCTAAAAAAGTTCGTACCAAGAGAAAAATGTGAAAAAAGACAAAAATAAATGACGAACATAACCATACACAGATGTGTTGCCGATTGCGGCAACTCTCCCGGGCTTGTGTTGGGATGCTTTGTCGTTGTCGTACAAGCTGAATAGCTATACAGTACCTGTGCACCGACAGCCACCATGGGCAGTAAATAACACGGAAGCCGTGTACATTTTGGCATAGTGAGGCCATCCGCCGCGTCGTGTCTGTACCGCCGACAGTATAATCAATCAGTACCACAAAACGAGCTTGAGGCCACGTACGAGGTATAGTTTTGTGTCTCGCGGCCACACCGACACTTTCACGCTCGTACACGTCAGCCATTTAGAGAAGGGCATAGGATGTGGTGAGACTTCCGGTCCGTTATGGTCACGGTACGACACGCAGCAACGGAAGTACCAAGCGTCAGTCAATATGGGGCAAATTTATCAGTAGTATACTAGAGTAGGGCACCGACCAGTGCCAAGAACATGGCCACCACAAGAAAGACAGATGGGCTGAGCTTCATGGAGAAGCATGAGAAATTAGGATATATATGCTGAAGGCGAACATAGGAGCCACTATACCGGAGTTAGTGCGACACGAATTAGATTTCCACGTAATAAACTGATGGGCCAGCCGTCTAGTTTCTTGCGTGACCTTTGCTGTCTCCGGCGGAAGCTGCCTTCGAAGTGGTCCGTTTATTAGGGCGTTTGTATTGACAGGTGAGGAGAAGTGGCTGACAGTCCTGGCGTCTCGTGTGGTCGATTGGTCGTTATGAAGCTGCCCGCAAAGGGTCCACATATAGGTACGCTTGGGGACAGAAATGTGTAAAGCCCAACTTGATTAGCCGGCGGCAGGTGCAGGTACGTACCTACGCCTTTCGAGCCATCTATACGTACGACGGAGCGTAAGCCAATCAGAGTCGCCCAGGAAGCCCTTTCCATAGTGCAATACGTCGTGTATGATATCTATGAATGGCTCAAAAGCCGTAGATATATTTATTTTGAGCTTTTTTACCGTAAAATAGAGCTTTTGTAGCGAATGTTTGTATTCATACCACCGCGTTTGTGGCTACAGTAGACTACCTGCTATAGCATTTGGACTCGGGGGCTTGATGTAAAAAAACGCAGCCTACGAACAAACAGTTTGTTTCATCAGCAAAAAACACCGTCAGATCGACTGCACTCATAATATATTGAAAAGGCTTGATCAAACGATCATTGCCAAATGCTTCATGTAGGAGACAAGGTGGCTATGCATACTCTACATCGGCTGCCTGTACAAGTTCTGTACATTTTTTGTCCCATGCTTAAGGGGTCCAAAACGACCCAAAAAACTACTGCTTCATTTTTAGACGGTTACCATTCTGCGCTATCCCCATACTGCGCATCAAAACTCTGCTCCAGCGGAAATTAAGTTTAGACTTGGGAGCAGACGACACAACAAGCCGCATCCCAACAAAACACGTTGCCGAAGCGCCGTTGGAAATATGCAATCACCTAGTCTCACAGCAGTTTTCAGTGCGCCAAATCACGGACCCGAACAGCATGCGTCGTAGTTATGGTACGGACAAGCTGAAAAGTTCGGAAACCAGCACATCGTTTATGCCTTTTTTTGCCCTGGTCGCCGGTCGGTGGCGGTGTTCCCTCGCCTGTTTCGCCCTCGGTCATCGGACGCGATAACTGCTGTTACTGGCTACAAATCGGGCCCGGTCCCTCGTTTAGCAGTAAATTAAATTTGTATTTTTGGTCCTTGCCTGCAACGGGGTAGCACGATTGTTCGTTACGAGGCAAACGTAGCTCTCACGAACGTTCTCTACGATCAGCCTCAAGAATACTCGGAATAGTTTCACTCGTATTTTAGTACCTTTCCTCTCTTCTTTCTATCCGTTTCCATCCAGTCGCCTTCTCCGCCATCTTGCCCCAAGCTGCCCGCGGTGGCATCACGCAAAGCCTCCTTAGCGGCCAAGCTTTGCTTTACGCTGTCTGGAACTTCTCCGAACACCCTATACGTTGTTTCGAGTGGCGTTACCACGGGATGGATACAATACACAACGGGTGAAAGTTAGCGCCAACTGCGTGTGGCAAAAAACAAACGTCGAGCAATAAGGCAGGAGCGACTGTCGGCAACTCAGCCCCTCGGCGATGAACACTCGCCACACACTACGGCAGCTTGCGGAGCTCCGAAATAGAATCCTTTTGACGCTTGAAAAAGAGGGCAAAAGACACCCGTATGTACATCCGTAACCCAAGCCCGTCACCGTTTGCCACGACATGAACGTGCAGAACAAACGAAAAAAAAGACGAACCAAAAGCATCATCGCTAGCCCCAAATGGATACCCGTAGACGTCCTAGAATAACCATGTCGTCGACACCCCGGGTTTATCGGTCTTGGAGAGTGATGAGGCGATCAAGGACAACCCTGAAACGACTGGTTTCAATTGGAGCAACATGAAAAACGAAACGAAATAAAAAATGAAAAACGAAAAGTGTCTTGCTCGGGCCATGGGAAATCTGCTACTTACATTTTCTTGAATTAGGGAAAACATGGTAGCCAACCTATTCGTGAAAAATAAACGCTGGGCGACTATGAGCAAAGGGCGGCGCACGAAAACGAATAGGACGTCTGCAGCGAATCATACTCATCACCGATGGCGTCACCTTAAAACATCAAAATGTATAACACAACAGGACAGCAAATACACCACATACTACTGGCACGGAAGCACAGCAAATTACCAACCACAACGACAGCCGACACATGCCTGGGCCCTCTGGCGATAGCGATGAAGAGTTCAGCATATTGCGCATAACCCTACAAAGAAGGAAGCCTAGGTCCATCCAGCAGAATCGCAAGCTCCAACGGTTTGACCCTAAGGCGACGGGCAGAAAAAAAATATATATCAAAGGCTGCCGCCATCTTGCGGGGATTACCTACCGCACTGTCTGTCCTCTGCCTGATGCTCTCGTGCTGCCGGTGCTAGTTTGTCGACATACTCCAATGTATATATGTATGTATGTATGTTGAAACTCCTACCATGTACAATCCGATTTTTTCCGCTTCTGCTATCTCCGTACAATTTTGTAGGCACCTTGGCCAGATGTTTCATACGTTCAATGTTATAACTGCATGCTCTGAACGCAATCGGACCACAGCACTAGACCCGAACACGCGATTGTACCTAGGCTCTTCAGTCTTGATGGTGGTGTAGCGATCTATGTCGCTTGCCTTGTAGCTTTCTCGCTGACCCCGCCCGGCATCGGCAATCTGCATCACGTAGATTAGAGGCAGGAGGCCAACGGCGCATGAGCCACTCATGTCTGGCAGCGGGCAAATATGTACGCGTAAAATTGATCTGTTTCATGTACAGGCGACTCTGCGGTTTACAGTAGTGGTGGACTGTCACCCTGCTCGCGGTTGCGTTGGGTTCTGAATCTCGGTTGGCTTTTTTCGGGGTGTTCTCGCGTCGCCGAAAGTGCGAGATGGCAAAATCCGACGAAAATCGACGAGCAGAGTGATGCTCAACCCTATGCGCGATAAAAATGAAGGTGGGTATCGGGGGAGAGAAGGCATGACATCTGTGACCACACTTTGTCTAGAAATCGGCCAAGAGTAAAACCTCCTGTGTCCGTGACAAGCATCACCAGCAACGTCATAAACTATCGTCTATTGCGGGGTAAACAAAACGAAACCCATTCTCCGTAAGAACTATTGCCAACAAAATACGCACGACGTCCCCAGTATCAATCCGGAGGATCACGACAAAACCCGATACACCTAGGCAGAGGACAAGATATTGCAAGGCAACGATGTAGTTGGGGGTTGGATCCGAGCCCCGCTTAGCGCGAAAATACGACAGCCTATTCGGAACAACCAGGCGAACAACACGAAAAGAAAAGAAAACCGCGAGAGAAGAATTATCTGCCGCCTTCCTAACGCCTTGGGTGTATGTTAATAACTACCCACTGCATTTTCTTAGCACATTGCACGCTTCTCTCAGGCGGTCGAGAGGATTTCTCGCGCTTGCGACTGCGGGACACGCCGGTACACTACCGCGCACGTTTGGGTTCCCGCCAGGCTCCTTGCCGCGTGCTCTTGGCGTCCCATGTCGCGCGAGCTGGCTCATAATCAAGATATTCGAGTCCCACCCCGCTGAGCCAGGGCCATGGAAACCCCAAATTAATGTTCAATATACGCTCTGCTGCTGTATCTGCTACACATCGCCCGCAAAAGCTTTACCATATATGTTTAGGCAGCCACGGTGCAACAACAGTCGCCCTTCAAATGTTTCCCTTGGTGGCAGCCACGAGCGGTACTTTTGCGCGCGTGTGTTTTGTGCCATCGTACGACCTAGGATCTTAGGAACAAGGAACACAATATCAATAATAGTGGTGGAATTGGTTCCTCTGCGGGGTGACCGTAGGTAACGCTCAAAATGATGGAAACCCACCCTTCATCTGAATTGAAAAACCAACCGCGTAGCCACAAGAGTAGAGTACAACAGGAACGGTGCAACAGTAGCCGCGCTTCAAGCTCTGGCCTTCGTGGTGTCTGCCATGGTGCTGTAGTGTGTATGCGGTTCTCCACAGGTAATTCAACCACACCACATTTTGAGGTCCAATATGAATTTCAACGTTTGCGTCGAACCTAATGCGTTGTTGAATTTCACAAGTGGTACACTTCTGGTCTCCAAAACGGATTCAGAAAAAGTGTCTGTTGGATGAGGGTCACTCTATGGTCACCCACGGACAAATTTCTTTCGGAACGGCCACGCCCATGCCGCACGCATCAGGTCGAAGCCCTCGCGGTGGCGATGGTCATGGTCCAAACCACACCTCGTCGGGTGCCCTGTTCGTCAAGCTATCAGAGTTGACTTCCAGCATTCCACACGGGGTGACGGGACGAGCCAGAAGCAAACGTTCGGCCGAGGCCAGCGGAAAAAATGTTTGTCAAATCTATTTCTCAAGTGGAAAACGCTCGCCCGAGGCCAGCGGAAAAACTGTTTGCCAACTCTATATTCAAGTGGAACTGGGTGAAAATCATTTGTACTGAGCTGCAAGCGATAAGCGGCACGGCAATAGCAAAGGCGGTCCTGCGTCCCTGTCTCCTTGTCGAATCTCTCTGTCCGTCCCTAGCTCCCTCTCTCTCCCTTCTTCCCTCCCTCCCTGCCCCGCTCCCTCCCTCCCCCCGTCTCTCTCTCCCTCCTCCCTCCCTGCTTGCCCCCTCCTTGTTTCCTCGTTTCCTTGTACATTCCTCCCGAACACCATTTCGCCAGCAGCAATCGCTCGCCCGAGGTCAGCGGAAAAAATGTTCGTCAACTCTATTTTCAAGTGAAAATCGCTCGCCCGAGGCCAGCGGAAAAAATGTTTTGTCAACTCTATTTTCAAGTGGAATTAAGTGAACTTCATTTTTGTACTGTGATTCAAGCGATAAGCGACACGGCAACAGCAAAGGCTGTCCGGCGTTCCTGCCTTCATGCCACTTCTTTAAGTCCGTCCCTCGCTCCCTGTCTCTCTCCCTCCCTTCCTCCCTCCCTGACTCCCTCCCCCCCCCGTTACTCCCTACCTACTTCTGTCCTCCTTCACTGCCTGCCCCCTCTTCCTTGTTTCCTGGTACCTACCTCCCTAACACCATTCCGCCAGCAGCAATCGCTCGCCCGAGGCCGGCGGAAAACATGTTTGTCAACTCTATTTTCAAGTGGAATTGGGTGAAATTTATTTTTGTACTGTGCTGCAAGTGATAAGCGGAACGGCAATAGCAAAGGTTGTCCTGCGTCCCTGCCTCCTTGCCGCTTCTCTCCGTCCGTCCCTCGCTCCCTCTCTTACTCCCTTCCTGCCTCCCTCCCTCCCTGCCCTGCTCCCTCCCTCCCTCCGTCTCTCGCTCTCTCCCTCCTTCTCTCCGCCCTCCCTACCCGCCCCAACTTTGTTTCCTCGTACCTCCCTCCTTACAGTAGCACCTGGTACCTCGTACGCTGACGTCTACAAACATGAAAATATAACAACACCGTTTTCGAAGTTCGTAAATGCTTTCGGCATGAACACCATTTCGAAAATTCGTAATCCTTGCGGTTTTTATTCCGTAGATTTTTCAGTACGGTGAGGGCCCCACTCAAGTGCGCTTCCACTGAGTGCGAGGCTCCACGTAATAAATGCGGTGAACATCTCTAGACACAAATTTATCACTCAAGTGGAATAAGTGCGGCTGCCGCACTCAGGTGGAACCGGTCGCGCTTTAGAGTCCAGATCTTTTCGTACCTGGTGCAGAACAGCAGTACCAGCAGGCAGCAGGTAGTAGTACCCATAGAAACAAGGTGGCATATACCGCCTCCCTCGTACAAACTTGAACTATTGTACTATGCAAACGTATACAAACTAGAAGATATTTGAAAAAAATAACACTAACTCATTGCCGAAATCCAATTCAGTCCGTGGTCGCCGGACTGGCTCCAACAATTTCAAGTAATTCAAATAATTCCACAAGTGGTGCACTTACTTATGGTCTCTGGAACGGATTGAGAAAAAGTGTCTTCCCGCCCGATGAGGGTCACTCTATGGTCACCTACGGACAAATTTCTTCCGTGGCCACAATCCAATGCAGTCCGTGGTCGCAGGACTGGCTCCAACAATTTCAAATTCCACGAGTGGTACACTTGTGGTCTCTAGAACGGTTTCAGAAAAAAGTGTCTGTCCGCCGGTCTGTCCGATGAGGGTAACTATATGGTCGCCTACAAAACATTTTCTTCGGAACGGCGACGCCCATGCCGCATGCATGAGGTCGGAGCCCTCGCAGAGGCGATCGTCAAGGTCCAAACCACACCTCTTCGGGTGCATTCTGCACCTGACTTGTTTCGTTCGACAGAGAGACCTCTTCGCAGCAGGTGCCGCCACTACTCCTGATGTACATGTACAGCAGAGCTTCTCCAGCAGCAAAACAGCAGCAGCAGCAGTAGGACACACGAAGCCAGGGTCAGCGTCATTATACGCTAGGCTTGACGGTTTAACCCTTGAACCCTTTGTACACGTACTCGGTTTTGTTGTGTGTTTCCTGTTCCGTACTCATGATTTTGAAGACGAAAAATCTACAACCTGACATGTGCCCAACAGAGCTTCTCGTAACAGGTGCCACGACTACCACTGCTGTGCAACATCTACAACAGATCTTCTCCTGCTTCTTCGCCATCTCATCAGTAGGAGGGTGGGCCTGACAATACCACCTGCAGCATGTCTCGGGGACATGGCCCGAACGCTCGTTGCTGTGGACAGGCGAAGTCTGCCTACGAGTACTAGTAGAGCTGGGTTTCGTTATATACAACTGAAAAAACAAACGTTATGTCGTTTTACGGTTATTGGTTCCGTTTTTTTCACACCATGGCCCAGCCATCTCGCTACATCACACGTTGCCGCACCAAGCTCGACCAATTGTGAACGACTTGCCACTGTACGGGCACGAGAAGGTTTCGTTTGTTTGCGTGCGTGCACAGAGCACGCCGGTAATGGAGTTGGTGCCGTGTGCGTTGAGCGCGGTGGACAAACGCGTCCGAATAAAATTTGAATCACACACGATGACACACCCAAACCCACACCAACAGAGAAACTCAGAATGCGGCATCCTACCCTCGTATACGAGTCGTTATGAAAAGGCTTAACCATTTTAGTATTGCAGTCTCGTTTGGGGGGCAAACTACTTAGAATTTGAGTGGTTTGTCCCCAAAACGGGACTGCAGTTCTAAGAAAACCAAGAATAAAAGTATAGGGCGGGATGAAAACAATTCGACGTCGACAAATATAAATCGAAATCGAAATCTGATTGAAACACAAAAAGTGAAGATAGAGAAAAAACGAAAAAACAGGCAAGAATCAGGAAAGAAAATACAAAAGATAACACGCAGATTTTCGCAGATTTTCAGCGCGAGGGGGTGTTAAACAGCGACCAAAAGATATGCGGTGTTCCAACTTCTCGTACGAACCCGACCAACTACAACAAATGGTTACGAGTGCACACACTCGTAGAATAAGCATGCCAACCCCGTTCCTTGGTCGTGCAAGAATATCATATCATAGCAACGCCTGTGTTACCCCGATCAACTTATGCCACCCCCGGGATATCAAGTTATCTCACATCCCGATGGGGTACTACATGAACATCAAAACGCAAAAGACACATCACTGAGACATATTGGATATTGAAGATTGGTAAACAACCGCAATCAGCATATCAGGGGGACTAATCGATTTTTAGTATAGGTGGCCAATGAAACGGGCGAAACTTCCGCATGATAACATGTGTTTTCTGCCATTGCTCCATGGGGACGAAGTGCCTCACTGTGCAAAAATACCTGCCTTCCACTGCGCTGGGGTTTGTCGCAGATAGCAAAGCAAGACGCGCTTAGAGCCAACCTGTAGCAGACGACAAGCATGTATAACTAAAATTCGTCTTCTGAGTCATTCTTGGCGACCAAGAAAAACTAATTCATCGCAGGAAATTCAAAAACAAAGTGCAGGCACCGGAGGGGAAGGAAAAAAACAAAAAAATGTCGAGACCTACGAAAGCATGCCTTCAACGAACCGAGCAAGCGGTCCCAGAAGCAGGCGTGGCCACGGCAGCTCGCCGAGCAAATGATATCACATTCGCGGCCTCGCGGAGGCGGAGAGCATCTGTGACCGCGTGGTGGAGCAGCGGTACGCGAGTCCCGCCAAGGCTGCCACAGTAAGCCATCACTTCAAGTTGTGCATCTTCAGGTGTTCGAGCAAAAGCAAACAACTAACTTGGACCAAGATATAGGCCACCATTCGGGACAACAGTGAAGTGTAGTCGGCTCGCTCACGCGTCCGTGTGTACCCTGCTACTCTGATATGCGCGTGACGTTGCGCAGCAGCAGACGTGGTACGCTGTTGAGGAAACGCAGCAGTTCAAACTTTTACATGCACAAGATCCAGGGCGTTTTTTTAGAGGCAACAGCCCTAGGAGTATTATTTTGAGTACCTTGTGCTTTCTCCCCCGAACGACCTTTGGCTTATTTCTCAAAGTTATTTTTTCCCAGCTAACAGCCCATGGCGCGTTTTTTTTCCCCCCTAATTCTACCTTCCAAAATTATCCAGCCGCACCGCGAACGTCAGCATTCGTCTGGACCAGCTGGGAGTGGGGTTGGGGCCTTGCTCCTCGCTCAGATTAGGTAAAAAAAAAACAAGGAGACATGGCATCTACCTCCCCCGTAACTACTTGTTGTTACGACACAAACGGTCAACCTTTAGTAACATAACTATCGGCGCCAAACGCGAATCGGATCTTGACAATTGACACGAACTTGTCTTCAACGTATCACAGAGGTTGCGATAATCTGGAACATCACGTGCACAAGGACCAGAAAGGGGCCTGAAAAGCTGAAGATGGTGTTTATGTTTATTTTTATTGGGCATGTCGCAGTGCAGGCTGCCTCAGTGCATATTGCCTCGCTTTGGTGAAGAAACCGCCTGTGTCGTAGCCTGTGCTAAGGTTTGGTGTAGACAGTAGCTCGGCCCGAGCTTCAATTTCCCCAGAGTCGACGAGAACGATCAAAGCCAAACCTCGCCACTTGGATCACGTTCTGAACCACCGAACGCGAATTCGGGACGGGTTCAAAATAAAAGGCAACAGCCAAACTAACGGATACAAACGGATACCGGGCCGTTTTGGAGCGAAACACAGATGCATTCTAGATGCAACACACCCAACAACAACGGTGGCGGCCAAACAGACAGAAATAGGCTTGTTCAGCACATTTCGTGTGACTACGGCGGCAAAAAACACCGTTTTTGACCCCGACGACCAAGCACTACGTGCGTGCATGACGAGGCTGGGTGTCGGCCGGGCGAAACAATGTATCGTCATACAAAAAAAGTGACAAGTGACCGTATGTTCTCGACCATGACAGAGTCCTCCGCCGCTCCACCCTATTTCTCGCCTTTTGATGCGTTTCCTTTTTTGTCTTCGCATCAACCGTCGATTGCTTTGCGCATGATTTAATCGTCTTGTTATCTATTATTGCTGGGTTTAATCATACCTCCTTGTTTCTTCAAATCACGGGCGGCTGCTTACGTCTGCACTCTGCGCATGGCGTACGTGTTTCGCGCGTCTCCCACACACGATCCATCGCGCGCTCTGGTATACAGAGGAACTGCGTGTGACTTACAGCAGCAGTGGCTGAAAGTTGTCAAAGCAATGGCAAACCTAGCAGCGTAAACAAATGTACATGTACCTTGGGGGTGATCGGATAAAAACAGGTACGATGCGTTTTTGGCCAATCAACGTGCTTGTTGCAAGTGTTTTACTTGTTCATAGTCATGGTCTACTTTTGGCCTCAAAGTGACCAAGTGTGTACGTTTTCGACCATTGCTTCTACAAACAACAATAAAGCTCCAGAGTAAAAGTCAAAAAGAGAAAAGATCCTACACGCCAACAGAGAGGCTTACTTGCAACGTACAGGGGAAACGATCTAACAAGTGGGCGGACACATACCCCCCGGAGGCGGAGGACATCCGCAGCTGGGCACTAAAGCGGCGGCACGCGAGACGCCCAGACTGTTGAGGTAAAATCGTCACTCCAAACTGCTTCTCATCATGATTTTGAGCACAAATCGAATATCAACTCGGAGCAGGACCTTAGGCAAGAGTCGGGCTCAGCCTTGGTCAAGACTCCGGTAAGTCCGCGAAAAACAGCAACTCGCGCTTCAGCAAAAGACGATTCGAGTCTTCACGGGGGCGCAAGTTGCCCAGCTGGCGCAGAACTTGCAGATTCGTGCACAGTAAAAGAGAGCTGGGCATGCGAACATTAGCCGCTGTGACTTGAGCAGCAGAACCTTATATATAAACTTATTCAGTATTCTCGAGAGTGGCTCCACTGGCGTCCTGTTAGCCATACAAGGCTAAGGATTTGCCAGAGCGGTTTAGGACGCTCACGATGTGAGTGCACGTCATCGCCTTGCGCCTTGCACGTGATGTGGTGCAGCACAGCGTGGTGTGCTGCCGTCTTGACTACGTCGCGCCATCGCTTACACGCACATGGAAACGATGTCGGCGGAAGATAACGTCAATCACAGTTAAGCCCAAACGAATACTTGCCAGTGGGTGACACCCTATTGTGTTCTTCTCAAAAGTCGTCCAATGGTTTAAGCATTATGGTATCCACCACGCTGCCGTTTTCATGAACGAGCGGCGGCATCCTTGAGTTAATTCCCTAGGTTTACCTAGGGTATGAAACAAGTACAGGCGCGTGTACGCCGCGAGGGTGGCAGGCGCTGTAGAATACATCGATGTTGATGTTTGCCACAAGCATATAGAAGACACACTACACGTGCGGAAATACATCCGTGACAGGCGCTAATGACGGGGTGTGACCATATACTCGGCGGCAACCGCCAGAAGGTCGTGGCAATCCAAGCAAAGGCAGACGAGTGTCGAACACACGGACATGGGCGCTTCATCAAAATCTGGGATGGCTATATAGTTGCAAAGTCAAGCCGCAAGACGCCCTGGGACCCCGCCTCAAACTTGGGAGGGGCACTCGGCTAAGCGCGAACTTGCAAGGTGGGCGAGCTCATAGTCAATGCCGAAGCAAGAGACTCCGAAGCGAGAGACTCGTGTATTGCAGTGCTGTCTCCCAATAACGCGACACCAGCGGTACTGGCTGCAGGCGAGAGATGACCCGTCAGGGACGAAAGAACGATACTGGGTAATCATCTCCAAAACAATGCCAAACCCCAACCACGTTTTCCGAAGACCAACTCTGTTAGCACGACCACAAATACAAACAAAAAACTTACGACAGTCGGTACCTTCCCATGTCGTCGTCATCGGCGTGGAAACCGTAATCTTCAGCGGCCGCTTTAGGGGAAGGCGGTGGCGTGTTTTGGCCCACGGATGTCAAGATGCCTGCCCCTTCGTCGTCGGCATATCCCTGTAGAGGTACAACGGTGGTTTTGCATAGACGCAAACAGACACACCTTGCTCACCAAACGGGGAAATAAACCAAAGGCGGAACAAAACACCTGTTGGGTGTTTCGTATTACGGGTAACAAGACAGGTGTACGCTTGAAGCACTCGACAATTACGAACAGATGCAGTTAGTTGTCCTCCAATCTCGGCAGCTACAATTAGACGGCCGGTGGCACGAGATGCGTGTTAGTTACAGCTTGGCGTGTTACTGTTGGCGTTTTGGAGGCTTGAAAAAAACGGCAGTGCTGCCCACGAAAATCCCTCCTTCCCTCGACCTTAAACCTGTTCTTCCCAATACAAACCGCTCTAACTCCAAAAGCAGCAATGCGGACACCAATGTAATAGACCTAAAAACGAGCAGTGCTTACCAATTCTCAACATCTTTTTCGTATCAACAACTTGTTCAAACTCAACGGCAAAAAAAATGGCGCAAAATCACCACAAACAAATTGCAGCACTCCCATAAGTCGGCGACAAAGATATCTAAGTGTTTCGCGATTGATCTGGCATTGGCGTGTGATATACACATCGGAAAACCAAGCGTAGCACCACCGTATGACAACAATCACGATAATGCCAGGGGTACGTCACCTGGGCTCGTCTCCGAGTCTCCTCGTCTGCTTCTCGTCGCAGGAACTCCATCTCCAGAAGTTGCCGCTTCATCGCCAAAAATGTTTTCTGGGAGATGTCGCCGGCTGACTTCTGTGTCGCCAACTCACGAATCCGCTCAACCTATGTCGTTCATGTCGACAAACATCAAGCATGCAGGGAAGGTAGTACAATATATTGCGAAACACAAATTAAGGGACCAGCGTCTACGTGAGAGGAAACGCACCGTTTCGGAAAATATTACGGAAATATTATTGGGGGCGGGGAAATGGGTCGATAGAAGGCCATGCCGAAGGTAGATAAGCCGAGGTGACCAGAGACTCGCAATCGATTATTGAGAACCCAAGTAACCTACTCCAGCATGAATTGTAGGGAAGGGCAAGGGTTACCCTGCTGTTCCCTAGGTGCTACCATATGATAAAAGGTTGGACGCAGGTATGGAAATTCTCTCGCGACGTCGATATTTGCCACGTAGAATATTACTTGTTTAAAGATGCTGCAGTTGCCGCTGTTTCGAAGCAAAAAAAAACAAAACATAATGTCACAGTCGAATCGCGCAGATTGCGATGACCTCGACGTGTCGCGAACACACCCATACCAAATAAAAAACGCCGCAGCGAAATACAAGATGACAAAAGGCATACAAGCAGACTTTTCACCGATGATCGTCACGTACATGCACCCCGTAAACAACACTCTGCCGACCGAATGGTTAATATAATCGTAGCTGCGCAGAGCTCGAAAGGCGGGACGCGCCGTGCGACATTTCTGCAAAATGCGTTCTAGCCAAAAAAGGGAAACAAGAAGGCAGGCAGTCCTAACCAAGAAGCAATATCACACGAAAAATCAAAACGTTTCAACACATATGTGAAGAACACGTGAGACGGTAAAAGCGGCGGTACGTCGGAGTCGAGTCGGCAAGGCACGGCTGCGCTCCCCACGGTCGTAGTGGCCAGGACTTCGGTAAGGCGGAGGCATGATGGGTATTTGTCTAGTCGCCTCGATTATCTCCCAGCGTTCTTGGCTTGCGCGCTCATGGTAGCTAGCACTACAATATGTTGTCGTTTGTGCCTGGGGAACAGGCAAGGTCATAGACATTCGAAGGTAGACATACATATGCTGGACACCATGATACCAGTCATTGTCGAGATCGTCGCAAGACGTAGCACTCCCCCCGAGTATACAATTGTACTTCAACCACCGCCCTCTCGAACGCAACTGGGTCACGAAATGGTTCGGAATGGAGCAGATGACAGCTACGAGGCAGTACTCAACGCCTATCATGAAAATGGGTGACGGTGCTGGCGGCTCTCCGGCGTCCTCGTAGATGTCTACACGTGCAGACGCGATAAAAACGCGATCTGGGTCGTTGTCCGCACTCCAAGGAAGAATCGACCATATGGATGTGTTGATGTGCCGGGCGCAGCTCTCGTCCCAGGGGGTGCACGGAGCAGGTCCAGGAAATAAGAAGTCGGAGGCGGCTCCGGTCAGGAACAAGGCATTGACCGCATCCTGGAGTGACTGGGATAGTCCGTGCGGAATCAAGACTGGTGCGGGCAGTCGTTCTCATCGGAATGCGGTTATCTCGATATGGCCATGGTCCTCGACATGGCAATCGGTAGTGTAGTGCCAGTTGAATCCGAGAGCCGTCCGAGTGTACATGATACGAGCATGCCGTTCCACGACGTCACCTGGCCATCCGCTGTTGGGGTGGAGTTGATCATCAGGCCGAAGGGTGATACAGAGAGGTCCGATCGGGACCCCGGCCGCTAAGCGGCAGCACCGTTGTTGACGTGGATCGTTATCGTTCTAATGATAATGTAAGTGTCAAGAAAAGTACGCAGGAAGCACGTATTCGTACCATAGAATTTTCGCTTTTTTCTTGTGGTTTTGGTACTATAAAATTTGGTTTTGGCGCTATAAGAAGTGGGCACCGTAGGTTGCAGGTATCGAGAAGTCAGTATCACTGCAGTCTTGTTTCGACCAGCTGTGTATAGTGTTAGAAGGGTAGGTTGTCTGTCGTCCAACAATTTTGAGGCGTTTCAGTCGATTTTCGTCCGCCTCAATGCCGGTCGAGCAACGTTTGCACAGCAAGATATAGGCGGTGTGCATGGTGTGGAGGCAAAGGACGACCGCAGGAACTATACTGCTACTACTACTGCTGTGCTCTCAAGTGGTTGCAGGGGACACCCTGCTACTACTGTGACGCAGCTTTTGGGTCCACTATATACGTCAATGAAATTATGACGAGCTTGTCGATCCAAAATACCAACCGCGCAGCCCCAACAACTGTTACAGCAGAGACGGCGGTGCGTGGTGGTGGTGCAGGCAAACGTTGGCGACAGCAGGCACATGCGTACTGCTGTCCTCTCGATTGGCTGTGAGAATTGCACTGCTGCTCAGAACAACAGCAGAGGAGTACAGCAGCATTTTTCTGGTGGCGGTTGTTGATCGTTGTGGTCGGTGTGGTTTGAAGTCGGGATGTCATTCATGCTGTACATGCGCCCGTGCCCCCAGCTCTGCCTACTATCCGTCCTCGGTGCTGCATCGTAGGCTCCGATACATGCAACTAGTCATAAATTACACACCGCATATGCCAACGTGCGCGCATGATTTTGCCTGCGGTTGGTGTGCTGCTGGGCGCCTGCTGCTGCTGGAGGATGAGTAGTTTTGTCTGGTGGCAGTTGGTCATTGATCGTTTGTGGTGGCGTGGTCGGGAGCCAGGATACATACATGGGTACATAGATACATACATACGCCCGCACCCAAAGCTCTTCCTATTTATCCTCGATGATGCATCGTAGGCTCCGACACTTGCAACTACTACAGGTACAGTAGCCGGGAGTACACCCTGGATGTGTCACCTCACGCAGTTTTGCCTGGTGGCAGTTGGTTGGTTGTTGATCGGTGGGTGTGTTCGGGAGTCGGGTTACACACATGCCCCCGCACACCAAGCTCTGCCTATCTATCCTCGATGACGCGTCGTAGGCTCCAACACTTGCAACTACAGGTACAGTAGCCAAGAATACACTGCGAGTGTACACCTCACGCGCTGGTTCGGCCTGTTACTATGCTGCTGGGCAACAGCAGGTGGCGGTTGTTGTTGGTCGTCGTCGTGGTGGGTGTGGTCGGAAGTCGGGATACATACATGCGCCCGCACCCAAAACTCTACCTATCCATCCTCCGTGATGCATATCGCAGGCCCCGGTACAAGCCATCCACAGAGTATACTGCGGATGTGCCACCTCACGCGCATGGTTTTGCCTGCTGCTGCTGCTGCTGGGCGGCATAGCCGCAGCGACGTACAACAGCCTGCTCGTAGTACTCGTACAACGCTCAATACGATATATGTGCTCGGCAGCAGTTGTAACGGCACTGTTGGCCAATCACGGCCATTTTGCAAGTCATACGGTAAGTCATAGCTCTGCTTTGATTGGTGCAAGCTCGAAAAGTCTAGTCTGTTTTTACGTTGTTTTTTGCTTCTAACAAGTCAGAACTTTGTACGAGTACCTATCCCTTGGCCCAGTGCCTGTCTCCTCTCATGTAAAAATTTTCTGCCGGATTGGAACACGTCCCACCGGTCAAAAAGAAAAAACAAAAACGAACAGCAGAGCTTCCCTCTTAGCCTTGGACGCCGCCCGCCCGTCTCGCGACCACCTCACCACTGATTCGGTCCGGAGAAAGTTTTCCTCCCTCTCTGCCACAGTGAGCGTCGTCGCCCGCCTCGCGTGAAGCCCGGTGCTCGCCGTGGCCCTTCTTCGTCACTTCGACAAAGTTGGTGCTCAAACTGCATCGAAGTCTCTGTGAAGTTCAGTTTGGTCGCAAAAATAAGCATATCCAAACAACCCTTATAGCTTGTATATGGTGCAAGCGGAGCCCCACAAGGAGGCCAGACAGAGCCCATTCGGGCTTCCTGCGTGTCTCGAGACTCACGCGACGCCTAGCCATGCAAAAACGGCGACGGCGCTCCTTGCAACAACCCCTCTACCTGCTAGCACCCGCTGACACCCGCGGCGACGCCGGGCTCGCCCGCGGTACCGTGTTCTGACTACACGCACTCGCACGAAACGAAATAAAATGGCTTCAGATTATATATAAGCAACGCTTGACTTGTACCTGGTACGTTCGTTTGAACACGAGTACACAGTACAAGAAGGCGCTTCTATTGACGAACGCAGTGTTTGTTCGAAAATATAAGCTGTACCCGGACATTGTTTGTTTGCCAGAAAACGGTATGCCTTGACAGAAAATTTCATATAACTTGGGTTTGGTGTGCCCTGATCACCTCGTTTGTCTTTTCGTACCGTAAACTGGCGAAAATACGATGATGTACGGGTTTTTTTGGAATTTTCGCAAGTGATACGGACGGACGTGGATGTTTCGCCCAAAAAGGGTATACCTTGAATAAATGTTGTCTAACTTGGGTTCGGTGTACCCTGATGTTTCGTACCGTAAACTGGCAAAAAAGCGCTGGTGTACCGTTTTTTTGGTCATTTTTCCACTAGGACAGGGAAATAATTTTGCTTCTAGATTACCCTAGGTAATGATTATAATACTTTTAATGCACAACTACCGAGAAGAATTAAATAATGTATTTTGAAATAATCATGGCATGCCAATCATTTTATTCTGGTTTTGCATTCAACGAGTCCTCCCACGGTCCGCCTTTTTGACGGCAAACACAAAATATCAGTCCAAAATTCTATTAAAAAAAAGAAAAGATAAAGGAGGCGCCCCCCCCGCAAACCCAGTCCTTTCTTTGTTGCTGCGTTGGCTCTCGCATTCGTTCAGGCGTTAAGGTTTGCTTCGTTCGATGCTCAAAAAGAGTATTCTCGCATCAGAGTGATTGAGCCGACACTGTTGTAACCTGACCGACTACGGCCGCTCCCTATGTCTGGAGCTTTCTTATTGTCGGTCTTTCCTATACGATGTTGTAAGAGCAGGGTGCAGAGTGGGTCGCCAAATCTAGACATTTTCAAAGGTGTAATCCCATAGTCGTTCGCGAACAAGATGGGGTCTCACGCCAGTCTAATTGAGACGACCCTGCTTCCCCCTCCTATATAGCACGGTTGACCCTCACACGAAAAAATGCGCGCGGTTGACATGGGCATAGCTACGTAACTGCCATGAGTTCTTGCCCCGAGATCATGATATATATAAATACAACTATAATTACGATTTTTGGGGTCGTTGTCACTTGCTAGCTCTTGGCAGACAGACCGACTGATAGACAGCTCTTCGCAAACAGCCCTTCTTCTTTGAAACAGCCGAACAGCCAAACAACCTTTCTTCTTTCTTCTTCGCAAACTGCCAACCAATAGACAGCTTTTCGCACGGCGCCTAAAAGAGGCGTCTCGCTTTCGACGAACGGCATAGATAGATAGGTGCAGCTGTCGGCGGCCAAGCTGCTGCTGTCGGTGGCGAACCTGCTGGTGCTGCAACCCCCGCCTCTCCCTTCTTCACGCCCCCTAAGCTCACCCCCCCCTCGTCGAGAGGCGCGTGGTCCTCGCCCTCTGGCAAGAGAGCGGCAACGACAAAGACCGACCTCGTGCCGGCTGTTGTTTGCGACCGGTGCACGGACAAGCACTTACTTGGTCAAGAACTCCGCGCCTGGTGCCAAAAACGTGGTCTTCGCCACCAGCAAGGATCTCACGTGCGCAGGTGGCGGGATCATCCTGTACTGGGCCACCGACTGCGAGTTCTGTGCTCGCCCGATAAAGGAAGGGACTGTCTCGTACTCCCTCGAGACTGCTGACGGTGGTGAGTGTCTTAGGTCTATTGTTGCATGCTGTCCGATGCCAGTATTTTTTTTGGGGGGTGTTCAATTGCCTTTTTCCATACAAACGTACCTGAAAGCGTTTAGTTTTTTTTGGACTCATCCATGCTCGTTCTTTCCCCTTCGTGCGTTGCGGCTCCTCTTACGCAGCAGTGCACGCGAACGCGCACATGCACAACTGTTTGCGGGACGTGAACGAAGGAACGGAGGATTCAGCTGTCACCGTCACCGCTGCACCGAACGACGTGAGTGCTGCTGCTACTGTGGTGCATTTTTAGTGCACACGATTTCTGTTTCTGTGTGTACACACATGTTTTGGTGACCCTACGTACTCCTTTTGCTCGTTTTCGGCTGCTGCTGCTGCTGCTGCTGTCAGCGCCACGCCATGAGTGCTGCTGCTGTGCACTTGCTGCTCCTGTGCACTTGCTGCTACTGTAGTGCTGCTGCGTTGTTGCCGTGCATCATGCTGGAAGTGTACATATTTCCGGATCGTCAATAAAATTCCGTAGGTTTTGCCATGGCGGCATACCAGGGTACATGCTTTTTTTCTTCCGTATTTTCATATCGTTGCGATGCTGCTGCTGCTGCTGCTGCCAACTGGCGATTCGTTGCCAACGCTGCGGCGATTGGTTGCAGCTTCTGCTGCTGCTGATGCTGTAGCTGCTTCTGCTGCTGCTGCTAATGCTGCCGCAATATCCACTGCATGTTCGTATGTACTCGGGTTACCGTTTTTTCTTGGTGGTTTTTGTACCCAAATGGTTCTTTTGATACGTGAAAAAATATGTTTGTCGTTTTGCTCCTGCATTTTGCGTACGTTACTGCTTTTTCTCGTTTTTTGGCCTGGTTATTTTCATATCGTTGCTATGCTGCTGCTGTGGTGCTACTGCGTTGTTGCCGTACATCATGCTGCACTTGTGTGTGTACATATTTCTGTATCGTCAATGAAATTCCGTAGGTTTTGCGATTGCGGCATACCAGGGTACATGCTTTTTTGGGTTTTTGCCAAAATCAGGTATACCTGGCCACTTTCGTGCCAAAAACAGTTACATACTGAAATCAAGTACAAAACACACACCAGGAGCCCTGCTATTGGCCAAGCTGACATTGTAACTGATTTTGGCACGAAAAGGCCAAGGTACACCTGATTTTTTCTACTCTGTCTAGCTTTCAACTGATTTTGGCCAACTTTGAACCAATCAGAGAGGCCATACGTACACTGTATTTTCTCTCCCTATGCGTCTGCCCTCCCTCGGTTGAAATTCTTCTGTATTGACTATACGTCGTACGTAAAAGTACGTATATACATGCATACATGCGTACGCTGGTTTCACTTTTTCTCCTTTGGGTGTGCGATGTGCTTCAGTTAGTTGTTGTGTGTACTCTGTTGTTTTCTATGTTCACAGCAATCTTTACAGCACCATGGACACTCGGCGTTTCGTCTGCACCACCCCGCGTCGAGGTGGTCTCAGGTTTGGTACGGCAAGAAAAGGAATGCGGTTCCGCGAGGTCGGTCTGGAAGCTTTTAAGCTGTCAACGGGGGGGGGGGGCGCCAGAGTACATACTCTTGGCGCTCCCGCCGTGGCGAAACAAACGAAGCATATTAATAGTGACTCTTTGCAGGTCCAAGTGGAGCTCGTGGTACCTACACCCTGAAGAAAACAAAACAATTCAGATTTTGGAGGCCATGTAGCACGCTTAATGCTTTAGGCGCGTTCTTTTTTTACCGGATTGTCATGGACATCACACCGCTCGTGGCGCGCGTTTTTTACTTGGTTTTAGCATGTACCTGATTTTGGCTCAAACGGATCAGGTATACCTGATCTTGGCATTTGCCCTTGTTTTTTTCTTCCTTATTTTGATATCGTTGCTATCCATGCTGCTGCTGCCAACGCGGATGACTGTTTTTATTGGTCGTTTTTTGTACCCAAATGTTTTTTTTGGTACGTAGAAAAAATATTTTGGTCGTTTTGCTCCTGCATTTTGCGTACGTACTGTACTTTTTTCTCGTATTTAGCTTGGTTCTTTTCGTATTTTATTGTTGCTATGCTGCTGCTGCTGCGTTGTTGTCGTACAGCATGCGAGGGTGGGTCTATGGTGAGGTACCAAAAATACTTTTCGGACGGCCTCGGGGTACATACTTTTTTTTCTTCCTTCTTTTCACATTGTTGCTATGCTGCTGCTGCTGCTGCTGCTGCTGCTGCCGCTAGTGCTGCCGCAATATTCACTGAATATTCATATGTACTCGGATAATTGTGTTTCTTGGTCGTTTTGTGGCGCTGCTGCGTTGTTGCCGTACATCATGCCGGACATGATTTGTGTGTCTTACGTATTACACTTGCGCGTGCGTACATATTTCTGTATCGTCAATGATTTTTTTTTTGCGGTGCTGCTGCGTTGTTGCCGTACATTATGCTGGACGTGATTTGTGTGTGTATTACACTTGTGTGTGTACATATTTTATATTTCTGTATCGTCAATGAAATCCCGTAGGTTTTGCGATTGCGGCAGACCAGGGTACATAGTTTTTTTCTTCCTTCTTTTCATATCGTTGCTATGCTGCTGCAGCCAACGTTGCGGCGATCCGTTGCTGCTTCTGCTTCTGCTGCTGCTAATGCTGCTGCTGCTAATGCTAAGGCTGCCGCAATATTCACTGAATGTTCGTATGTACTTGGATAAGTGTTTTTCTTGATCGTTTGTGTACCTAAATGGTCGTTTTGGTACGTGAAAAAAAAAAAAATGGTCATTTTGCTGCTGCATTTTGCGTACATACTGCTTTTTCTCTCGTTTTGGGCTTCGTTCTTTTCATATCGCTGCTATGCTGCTGCTGTGGTGCTGCTGCTGCGTTGTTGCCGTACATCATGCTGGTCATTTGTGTGTACATATTTTTGTTCCGCCAATGAAATTCCGTAGTTTTTGCGGTCGTGGCATACCAGGGTACATATATTTTTATCTTTTTTTTTCATGTCGTTGCTATGCCGCTACACTGCTGCCAACGCTGCGGCGATTCACTGTTGCTTCTGCTGCTGCTAATGTTGCTAACGCTGCCGCAACAACTGCTCGAAGCCGTTGCTCCTGCTGCTGCTGCTAATACTGCTAATGCTGCCTCAATATCCACCGATTGTTCGTATGTATTCGGATGACTGTTTTTCTTGGTCGTTTTTGCACCCAAATGGTCGTTTTGGTACGTTAAAAAAATGTTTTGGCCGTTTTCCTACTGCGTTTTACGCACGTACTTGCTGCTTCTGCTGCTGCTGCTGCCGTCGTATTGCAAGCGATTACGTACTGCTGTTGTGCCGCTGTAGAGCAGTACAAATAATGAACTCTGCCCCCCCCCCCCTCTTGCTCCGTCTCGAAAGGGATGCGTGGTCAATGGTCAAATGACAAAGGCAAGCAACAAATGAGTACGCCCCCCCCCCCCCCCCCCCCCCCCCCCCCCCCCCCCCCCCCCCCCCCCCCCCCCCCCCCCGGCTCTTCCCCCTCCCCCGCCATTCCCTGCAAGGCCACTCCCGCCCCGCGCACCCTATGTTTACTTCGACCAGGTCGGTGGCATGTGCTAAAACTGCCGCCTGACGGAATCCACCATCAAAGACGGAGACATCATCATCAAGCGCAAGAAGACTCCCTTCCATTTCGCCTGCTCTAGGGCTTCGCGGAATTCCGAAGCAGTACGACGAGCAGATTGTCGCCATCCAGGACGAACGAAAGGAAACAAATTGTTTCCCACATTTCCCAAAATCACGATTATTATTTCTTGCTACACATATCCAACGGGTTCAACAGCGAACAGATCCACATTCTGGGCCTCCCGCCTCTTTACTACAGCAGCCTGGAAGACTATTTACATATCATGTCTCATCCAAACTCCTATGCTGGCTACATCGAAATCGCGGCCGCCCAGCAACTATACAACATTTCCATAACCGTTGTCGTTGACGGCACTGCTGCTTTCCCTCCTGTCCCAAACCTTCCTTTAAACAACAGCCTGTATGTTGTATATCATCCACATGCCATGCACTACTCTACTCTCTCCCCGCACTGATGAAATATCTTATTCTTTTTATTAGACGAATGTCATTCTTACTCTTGCGTCACCCGATCTTACGTTTCACATTACATTCATAAATAAACGCGATTATTGCACCCTTCACCGTTTCTTACACAAATACATTTAGTTTGGTTGTCTTTGGGTTATTACCCCAATTGCAACATATTTATAACTTCAATTGGCGTCATAGCCCAAAGCCAACCAAACTAAATGTATTTTTCCCACTCCGAAGGAAAGCCTTGTATATATATATAAATATGATGTTGGTCGATTGGCCTGTTTTCAGTTACACTGGGGCGGTGAAAGTTTGTTGATAGTGGAGGAGGATTTTATTTCGTGTGTCTGATTTATTTAATGGTATCTGAATTAAGTTGTCTGCCGAAGTTGCGCGAGACTAGAGAAGAAGTCGATTGGGCTAAATATCGCTCTCTGATTTTGGCGGTTAAGGTATTATTATAAGTATTTTGTTCACGTTGTCAAGTACTGTGTTTAAATGTCGATGTGAATCGAGGTTCTCTCGTTCTTGGCGTTATGATTGCTGAAGAACGCTGTGGGTTGCGTTCAGAAGACAAGAGAGTATCATGCTTTCGCTCGGTTTCCTTTCGCTTTATTGCCGCAAAGCATATATTATTTTTTCCATTATTACCTGTCGTGGGCTGTACAGGACGATAATAATACCTTCCCCACGGACAGTTTACGACATCTTCTCTACGGCTTTGGCTTTCTTCGATTTGGTTTGTCAAGGTTGATCGAGGTTTCCTCTTTTTTGTCGTTGTTGCTGAAGAGTGCTGTGGATTGGGTTTTAGGGGACAAGAGAAAATCATACACACACGTGGTTTTTTTCTGTTTTGCTTTGCTTTAGTGCCACAGAGCGTAGATAATGTATGTATCCGCCAAAAATTACCTGCTGTGGGCTGTACGGGAGGAGTAAATATCATACTTTCCCCACGAACATGTACAGTACTACGATAAACCTCACATTAAAAAAGCGCGCGGTAGTTAGACACTCTGAGGGATTTATGCTCGAATGATCATTATTGGAATTATTTTTCAGTTCTGCTGCAAGGTACCTTGACACTCAAGTGCGTCAGCGACAATATAAATGAAATAATTGGTAACGATGTCCATCAGCCGAGCCCCGGGTCACCAGGCGTAGAACCTGTCGCTCATTATTCTTCCTTCCGACTATTCCGCATTCCCGTCGGGATTTCGTCCAACATGTGTCACGGGCCCTTGGCATCGAAAACTGCCATTTGCAGTAGTTAGCTGATCTGCGGGGCCTTAAGCTTCGACGGCGGCCATTACGCCGCAGGCGAAGCCCCCTTGTAAACATTCAACAAAAGTAAGATATTCACATTTTCCATTTCCGAATCCTTGCCTCTCCGTCGTCCTTAGACGCGACCCATGTTCAGCATTTCGAAATCCCGGCCTCTCGTGCGTCGTAGAGAATCCGACTCTTTCCGGCTCGAGTGCTTACTATACGTCGTACCGGGGATCTGCAGATCAGACATTTGGTACGTAATTACTTATCTCGTACCGTAAGTTTTTGTACTGTTGCGCACGTACTGCAAATGTGCTGCATTTCCGTCATTTCTTCAGCCAGCCACTCTTAACATGAACAAACAACTACCGAGTACGTAGAATTCAATACTTCTGAGCGGCAGCGAGAGTTGTTTTCAATTAGAGCAGTACGTAGCTATAGGCTAAGAATGAACAAACGACTGCCGAGTGCGTCGAATTATATACTTCTGAGCAGCAGTGATAGCTGTTTTCCATCAGAGCAGTACTTAGCACTAGGCTGAGAATAGAAGAGCTATCATGTTTCCGTAATGCTGCCGCAGAGAAGACCTGCCGTAATTACTTCACCTTTCTTTCTATCCCGTAATTTCCATAATTTATGCTATTGCGCACAAACATTTGTTTTCACGAAAACGCGCAAACGGCAAAATGTCCATCTTTAGTTCGAAAGTGCTGACACCACCTCGTAGGCATTCCATCTCGTACCGCTGCATTTCCGTAATTACGTATGTGTACCCATGAAGAGTACTACATGCATCAGAAGTAGTAGTAGCAGTAGATAGTGTTCTTCCTCACAACCCTTTCAAGCCTCTCTGTCTTATAACCTAGATCCGGGGTCGTCAGGCTCTTCTACTCCCTTCCCACTCCTATGTTGTCAAGCATCCGGTTCTTTGATGTCTGCTTGTTGTTTTTTGGGGGGGGGGCTAACCCACTACTGTAGTTACTGCAGTCCCGTTTGGTGGACTAAGCACTCTAATTTCATGTGGTTTTCCCGCAAACTACCACATGAAATTAGAGTGGTTTGTCCACCTCGAAACGGGACTGCAGTACTGACGGGTTGATGGCTTGATTCCAGCGACCAGAAAATGAAACCAAAAACAACACAAAACATATAGATCGCCACGTTGTTTGATCAGGTACGCATCAATCTAGGCATAACGGGAATACCATATTGTATTGTAAACCGATCACATACACACGCTTTGGTCGCGAAGCTCGTTTGTGGTTGGACTTCTTAGCAGCAGTGAGATGATTATTATTACTTTGAAATACTAACGAACAACTACCGAGTACGTAGGACTAAATACTTCTGAGCAGCAGTGAAAGATATTTAAATAACAGCGTACGTAATAGGCTAAAAAAAACTCAACTGCCGAGTGCGTAGAACTAAATACTTCTGAGCAGCAGTGATAGTTGTTTTCAATTAGAGCAGTACGTAGCAATAGACTGAGAATAGAAGAACTACCATATTTCCGTAATACTGCCGCAGAGAAGACCTGCCGTAATTACTTCACCTTTCTTTCTATCCCGTAATTTCCATAATTTATGCTATTGCGCACAAACATTTGTTTTCACGAAAACGCGCAAACGGCAAAATGTCTATCTTTAGTTCGAAAGTGCTGACACCACCTCGTAGGCATTCCATCTCGTACCGCTGCATTTCCGTAATTACGTATGTGTACCCATGAAGAGTACTACATGCATCAGAAGTAGTAGTAGCAGTAGATAGTGTTCTTCCTCACAACCCTTTCAAGCCTCTCTGTCTTATAACCTAGATCCGGGGTCGTCAGGCTCTTCTACTCCCTTCCCACTCCTATGTTGTCAAGCATCCGGTTCTTTGATGTCTGCGTGTTGTTTTTTGGGGGGGGGCTAACCCACTACTGTAGTTACTGCAGTCCCGTTTGGTGGACTAAGCACTCTAATTTCATGTGGTTTTCCCGCAAACTACCACATGAAATTAGAGTGGTTTGTCCACCTCGAAACGGGACTGCAGTACTGACGGGTTGATGGCTTGATTCCAGCGACCAGAAAATGAAACCAAAAACAACACAAAACATATAGATCGCCACGTTGTTTGATCAGGTACGCATCAATCTAGGCATAACGGGAATACCATATTGTATTGTAAACCGATCACATACACACGCTTTGGTCGCGAAGCTCGTTTGTGGTTGGACTTCTTAGCAGCAGTGAGATGATTATTATTACTTTGAAATACTAACCAACAACTACCGAGTACGTAGGACTAAATACTTCTGAGCAGCAGTGAAAGATATTTAAATAACAGCGTACGTAATAGGCTAATAAAAACTCAACTGCCGAGTGCGTAGAACTAAATACTTCTGAGCAGCAGTGATAGTTGTTTTCAATTAGAGCAGTACGTAGCAATAGACTGAGAATAGAAGAACTACCATATTTCCGTAATACTGCCGCAAAGAAGACCTGCCGTGATTACTTCAGTTTTTTCCTATCTCGTAATTTCCATAATTTGTGCTATTACGCACATACATACGTTTTTAAGAGAACGCGCAAACGGCAAGATATTCATCTTTAGTTCGAAAGTGTTGACACCACATCGTAGGCATTCCATCTTGTACCACAATTTGTGCTAATACGCACATACTGCAGATACTGCATTTCCGAAATTACCATGAAGAGTACTATTTACAGCAGTAGTAGTAGATGGTCTTCTTCCTCACAACCCTTTCAAGCCTTTGTCTTATATAACCTAGATCCGGGGTGGTCGTAGAGCAAGCTCTTCTCCTCCCTCCCCACTACTACGATGTCGAGCATGCGGTCCTTTCTTTGACGCCTGCGTGTTGTTTTGGGGGAGGGAGACTAGCTCTTTAAGTACTGCACGTGGACCAACCACTCCAATTCCATGCGGTAGTACTGCAGTCCCATTTTGGGGGAAAACCACATGAAATTATAGTGCTTTGTCCTTTAAACGGGACTGGGGTTAATGGCATGATTCCAGGGACCAGAAAATGACACCAAAACAAAGAAAAACATATTTATCGCCACGTTGCTAGATCAGGTACGCATCAGTCAATGCGGTGGCATAACCGGGATACCGTTTTTTTTTCAAACCGCTCACATACGCACACTTTGGTCGTGAAGTTCGTGGGATATTGGACTCCGAGCAGAAGTGAGATGACTATTAATATTATTACTCTGAAGTATAAATAAACAAGTACCGCGTACGTACGTACAAGTAGGACTAAATACTTCTGAGCTGCAGTGAGTTGTTAAAATTACAGCAGTACGTTGCAAAAAGCAATAGGCTGATAACAAAATGACTATTAGTTTAATATAATAAAATAACTATTGTTTCAATAGAGTGTACCAGGTATAAAGCGTATTCTGTGTTTCTCGGGTATTTTGTGTTCTTGATCCCGTCTCCCCGAATTCAGCAATTTTACGCACCAGGTATGTATGTCTACGAAGAGTACTACATACAGCAGTAATAACTATTAATAGTAGATGGTCTTCTTCCTGACTACTGTTTCAACCCTTTCAAGCCTCTCTTATAACCTAGATCCGGGATGATCGCATAGAAGGTCTTCTCTTCCCTCCCCACAATATTGTAAAGTATGTCATGTGCTGTGTGGTAATTTCTGCTACAGCAACTAAAAAGGTCCATCGACTGATGTGTTCTTTTGTTTGAGGGCTTGATCCGAGGGACCAATAACCAAATATCTGTTTTTCAGGAGTCGTGGATCAGGGGCGAATCAATCCTTCATTTCAAACGAATGTGATTGCTTCCAGATGATGCAGCGTTGTTTTCGTTGTTTTGTTTCCTGGGTAAAATCATTTTGGCGTACCATCACTGAAATTCTGCAACGAGCTGACCATATTTTCTTTGGCGTAACGGGGATACCCTTTCAATGTAAACCGATCACATACGAACGTTTTTGTCGGGAAGTTTGTTTGTGATTGGACTTGTGAGCAGCAGTGAGATGACTACTATAACTTTTAATATTAACAAACAACTACCGAGTACGTACGTAGGACTAAATACTTCCGAGCAGCAGTGAGAGTTATTAAAATTACAGCAGTACGTTGCATTAGGCTGAGAACAAAATAACTATCGTTTCAATAGACTACTGAATACAACAACCCTTTCAAGCCCCTGCCTTACAACCTCGATTCGGGGCGCGTGGTCGTAGAACAAGCTTTTATCTTCCCTCCCCACACTATCGATTTCGCTGAGATCGTGTTGTGCACAATGACGTTCTTTTCATGTCCTGCGACATCGCCAAACGGCTAAATACTAATATTACGGGGTATTACGGGATACCTTTATGATGTAAACCGATTACATACGCACGTTTTTGGCGTGAAGTTTGTTTGTGATTGGACTTCTGAGCAGCAGTGAGATGACTATTACAACTTTTAATATTATTGTAGGGCAGGGTAAGGGTTGCCCTGCTGTTTCCTAGGTGTTACCATATAACAAAAAAAGGTTGGACGGAGGTATGAAAATTCTCTCGCGACGTCAATATTTGCCACGTAGAATATTACTTGTTTGGAGATGCTGCAGTTGCCGCTATTTCGAAGCAAAAAAACAAAACATAACTTCACAGTCGCATCGCGCAGATTGCGATGACCTCAACGTGTCGCGAACACAGCCATATCAAATAAAACGCCGCAGTGAAATCCAAGATGACGAAAGGCATACTAGTCGACTTTTCGCCAACGATCGCTACGTACATGCACCCCGTAAACAACACTCTGTCGACCGAACAGTTACCATAAATGTAGCTGTGCAGAACTCGAAAGGCTGGACGCGCCGTGCAACATTTCTGCAAAATGCTTTCTAGCAAAAAGACGGAAACAAGAAGGCAGGCAGTCCGAATCGAGAAGCAATTATATCACACAAAAAATCAAAACGTTTCAATAAATAGGGATGCGGTTATCTCGATATGGCCATGGTCCTCGACATGGCAATCGGTAGTGTAGTTGCCAGTTGAATCCGAGAGCCGTCCGAGTGTACATGATACGAGCATGCCGTTCCACGACGTCACCTGGCCATCCGCTGTTGGGGTGGAGTTGATCGTCAGGTCGAAGGGTGATACAGAGAGGTCCGATCGAGACCCCGGCCGCTAAGCAGCAGCACCGTTGTTGACGTGGGCCGTTATCGTTCTAATGATAATTTAAGTATCAAGAAAAGTACGCAGGAAGCACGTATTCGTACCATAGAATTTCCGCTTTTTTCTTGTGGTTTTGGTACTATAAAATTTGGTTTTGGGCGCTATAAGAAGTGGGCACCGTAGGTTGCAGGTATCGAGAAGTCAGCATCACTGCAGTCTTGTTTCGACCAGCTGTGTAGGGTATTGGAAGGGTAGGTTGTCTGTCGTCCAACGATTTTGAGGCGTTTCAGTCGATTTTCGTCCGCCTCAATGCCGGTCGAGCAACGTTTGCACAGCAAGATATAGGCGGTGTGCATGGTGTGGAGGCAAAGGACGACCGCAGGAACTATACTGCTACTACTACTGCTGTGCTCTCAAGTGGTTGCAAGGGACACCCTGCTACTACTGTGACGCAGCTTTTGGGTCCACTTTATACGTCAATGAAATTATGACGAGCTTGTCGATCCAAAATACCAACCGCGCAGCCCGAACAGCTGTTACAGCAGAGACGGCGGTGCGTGGTGGTGGCGCAGGCAAACGTTGGCGACAGCAGGCACATGCGTACTGCTGTCCTCTCGATTGGCTGTGAGAATTGCACTGCTGCTCAGAACAACAGCAGAGGAGTACAGCAGTTGTTTTTCTGGTGGCGGTTGTTGATCGTTGTGGTCGGTGTGGTTTGGAGTCGGGATGTCATTCATGCTGTACATGCGCCCGTCCTACCTACTATCCGTCCTCGATGCTGCGTCGTAGGCTCCGATACATGCAACTTGTCATTAATTACACCCCGCATATGCCAACGTGCGCGCATGATTTTGCCTGCTGCTGGTGTGCTGCTGGGCGCCTGCTGCTGCTGGAGGATGAGTAGTTTTGTCTGGTGGCAGTTGGTCGTTGATCGTTGTGGTGGGCGTGGTCGGGAGCCAGGATACATACATGGGTACATAGATACATACGCCCGCACCCCAAGCTCTTCCTATTTATCCTCGATGATGCATCGTAGGCTCCGACACTTGCAACTACTACAGGTACAACAGTAGCCAAGAGTACACCCTGGATGTGTCACCTCACGCAGTTTTGCCTGGTGGCAGTTGGTTGGTTGTTGATCGGTGGGCGTGTTCGGGAGTCGGGTTACACACATGCCCCCGCACACCAAGCTCTGCCTATCTGTCCTCGATGACGCGTCGTAGGCTCCAACACTTGCAACTGCAGGTACAGTAGCCAAGAATACACTGCGGGTGTGCACCTCACGCGCTGGTTCGGCCTGTTACTATGCTGCTGGGCAACAGCAGGTGGCGGTTGTTGTTGGTCGTCGTCGTGGTGGGTGTGGACGGGAGTCGGGATACATACATGCGCCCGCACCCCAAACTCTACCTATCCATCCTCCGTGATGCATATCGCAGGCCCCGATACAAGCCATCCATAAAGTATACTGCGGATGTGCCACCTCACGCGCATGGTTTGCCTGCTGCTGCTGCTGCTGGGCGGCATGGCCGCAGCGATGTACAACAGCCTGCTTGTTGTACTCGTAGCACGCTCAATACGATATATGTGCTCAGCAGCAGTTGTAACGGCACTGTTGGCCAATCACGGCCATTTTGCAAGTCATACGGTAAGTCATAGCTCTGCTTTGATTGGTGCAAGCTCGAAAAGTCTAGTCTGTTTTTACGTTGTTTTTTGCTTGTAAACATCCTGCCTGTCTCCTCTCATGTAATAATTTTCTGCCGGATTGGAACACGTTCTCACCGGTCAGAAAGAAAAGAAACGAACAGCAGAGCTTCCCTCTTAACCTTGTACGCCGCCCGCCCGTCTCGCGACCACCTCACCACCGATTGGGTCCGGATAAAGTTTTCCTCCCTCCCTGCCACAGTGAGCGTCGTCGCCCGCCTCGCGTGAAGCCGGTGCTCACCGTGGCCCTTCTTCGCCACTTCGACGAAGTTGGTGCTCAAACTGCATTGAAGTCTCTTTGAAGTTTAGTTTGGTCGCAAAAATAAGAACCGCTTACATATTATTTCGCATATCAAAACGACCCTTATATCTCGTATATGGTGCAGGCGGAGCCCCACAAGGAGGCAGACAGAGCCCATTCGGGCTTCCTGCGTGTCTCGAGACTCACGCGACGCCTAGCCATGCAAAAACGGCGACGGCGCTTCTTGCAACAATCCCTCTACCTGCTAGCACCCGCTGACACCCGCGGCGGCGCCGGGCTCTCCCGCGGTACCGTGTTCTGACTACACGCACTCGCACGAAACGAAATAAAATGGCTTCAGATTATATATAAGCAACGCTTGACTCATACCTGGTACGTTCGTTTCACCACGAGTACACAGTACAAGAAGGCGCTTCTATTGACGAACGTAGTGTTTGTTCGAAAATATAAGCTGTACCGGGGGATTGTTTGTTTGCCATAAAACGGTACACCTTGACAGAAAATGTCGTATAACTTGGGTTTGGTGTGCCCTGATCTCCTCGTTTGTCTTTGCGTACCGTAAACTGGCGAAAATACGATGATGTACCGTTTTTTTTGGCATTTTTGCAAGTGATTAGGACGGACATGGATGTTTCGCCAAAGAACGGTATACCTTGACAGACAACCCCATCTTACTTGGGTTGGGTGTACCCTGATGGCCTAGTTTGAGTTTTTCGTACCGAAACTGGCAAAATAGCGCTGGTGAGTACGCACACAGGACTAAATACTTCTGAGCAGCAGTGAGAGCTATTAAAATTACATCGGTACGTTGCAAAAAGCATTAGGCTGAGAATAAGATGACTATCAGAACAACAGAATACTCAAGTACAACAACCCTTTCAAGCCTCTGCCTTATAACATAGATTCGGGGTGTGTGTGGTCGTAGAATAAGCTCTTCTCCCTCCCCACTATATCGATTTCGCCTAGATCGTGTTGTGCACAATGACGTTCTTTTCATGTCCTGCGATATCTCCAAACGGCTAAATATTAGTATTACGGGGGACCATAGTAAACATATATAGGATTAAATATTGTTAGTAGAAATAGGGATATATATAGTTTTTTTTGGTATACCCTAGGTCCTATTTAATATGGACCCCCGTAATAGAACATATTTTCACAGCAGTAGACTATACCAGATAGAATAAAATTCGAAACAGTCTCTTTGTTTACCTGGGTGAGAGATTATTTTCATGTATCCTCTCCCTGCATTCTGCACTTCAGCTCAACATTTTTTGTTTCCCGATCTTTTGCACAACCCATTATTTGTATTCGCTCTATATTTTTTTGCTCCCTTCTGGGAGGCGTCGTATATAACCTAGATCCGGGGTTGGTCATAGAGCAGGTTCTCCCCCCGCCTCCCTGCTGTTGTGAGGTATAAAAAGGAACACTGCCTGGTGTGCATTATTAATACTACTTACTGCAGTACAGCAGCAGATAGATACACTGGGTGTTGTGTTGTTCCTTTGATGTCCTGCGTGTTACGTTTTGGGGGGAGATTAACTCTTTTCGTACTACTGCTGCAGTCCCGTTTTGGGGACGAACCACGTGAATTCCAATTTTGGAGACAAACCACATGAAATTAGAGTGGTTTGTCCCCAAAACCGCACAATAGAAGAACTGGAGTATTTTGTGTGCTTTGTTGTGTATTTGTTTCTTTGGGTTTGTTGATGATTTTCCTCAAATTCGTCACATTCGTTTAACGGGTGAGGGTTGCTTCCTTCGATGCTCAAATATTCATCAGATTGGATGACACAACTGTTGTTGTAACCTGCCCGCCTACGCCCGCTTATTTTTCGGAGCTTTCGTTGTCGGTGTTTCTGTCCGGCGAAAATACTGTGTTTTGAACCAGGGTTTTTCCTTTTGGCGTAATTGCTGAAGAGCGCTGTTTGTTGGGTTTTAGGGGACAATGGGAAACCATAGTTTTTTCTGTTTACTTTCGCTTTATAGCCTGAGTGCGTAGATGCTTTCTCCATTACCTTTCGTGCCGCAGAGCGTAGATTAGTCTGTTTTTCCTGCCGTGGGTTGTATGGGACGAGAAAATAGCATACCCTCCTTCGAACGGTATAATATTACATCTTGGCTCTGGCTTTCTTCGATTCGTCGCAGGGAGACGTAGATAGATTCCCGGATAGCGTAGATTAATTCTCCCGTGTATGTCGTGGGCTGTACGGGACAAGGGATAGTATCATACTTTTCTCACGAACGGTATATTATGCATTATCATGGCATTGGCTTTTTCATTCGTATCAGGCGAGGATTCTCAGTTGCCGATCGTGCGTTGTACGAGTCTCGCTTTGGTTCACTGGTGCGGTTTGTTGGGCAGAGATTATTGGCATGATCCGAGCGTGGTGTGCGGCAGAGTTGAGGGAAGATAACATTTTTGTCTCATGCTTTTGTCATTGCCTACGGGAACATCCAATGCGTCAGGGACCATTAATATTTGAAACAGGAGAACATATTTTTCGAACAGTTCGTATCAGTTTATCCTAAACGGACCCTTGGCATCGTAAACTGCCGTTTACAGCAGATTACCTGTCCGTTGAGTGCGGGCATTGGCTTCGTCGGCGGCCCGTCACGGGCCTTCTCTACATCATGCTTTACGTCAGGGATCAACAGTATAACCTGTTCTTACTGGACTTATTTCGAGCATAGATCGTTGCGTCAACATCAACGGTCCCTTGGCATCGTTAACTGACGTGCCTTAGCCGTTAACTGTTGGTTGCCTGCGGGTCTTGGCGCGGGCCTTAGCGTTGCCTGCGGGCCTTGGCTTCGTCGGAGGCCCTTTGAAGGCCTCTCGAAGCCCCCTTGTATTTATTTTATTATTTACACAATCACACACGCGTACCTCTGTCATTCTACGCCAAACAAGCGCATAAGCGAGCAACCGATTACTGCAACAATCCCCAGCAATGGCATATCATCACTGACTGTCGGCTGCGAACACGAACGGCCCTTTGATGAATGCTTCACCCCGTGCGGTGGCAACCAGCTGCTTGGTTAATTGCGACATCTCGCTACCGCGACCTGAGCCAAGTGAGCTGCAACTGCCCGCACCCTACGCAGGACAATCTGACCAATTTGGCTCTACCGAACTTTAATGTCATCTCGCGTGTCCCCATCAATAGTACTGCAGCTTCTCTGTATATAAGTTTTAGACATAAGTTAGGCACCTTTAGCAGGTGAAAACAGGATCTGGCTTCAGTTGTGTCGCGCGCTTTGATAATTCATATCTACCACTAGCACGTACCACGACTCCAACCACAGAGGCCCTTTACTGTATGCCCCAAACATATTACCCCCTGTGGTGGCACTCGGTTCACCACAAGTCCCTACGAGCTAAGCTGGGCGACCTGACCACACACGCAAACGGAAGAACCCATGCGAACGGCCGTTCCGCTCAACTACACTATGATACATCGACACGTTGACTCTCCCCACAGATATCATGTAATATGGCTGTAAGTATTGTACGTACGTATACAGCGAGATTCGCCGTATCGTGTGCCGTGTATCAGGTACCTGATATATTATTGTAGAGCAGGGCAAGGGTTGCCCTGCTGTTCCCCAGGTGTTACCATATAATAAAAGGTTGGACGGAGGTAAGGAAATTCTCTCGTGACGTAGATATTTGCTACGTAGAATATTACTCGTTTGAAGATACTGCTGTTGCCGCTATTTCGAAGCAAAAAAACAAAACATAACATCACAGTCGCATCGCGCAGATTGCGATGACCTCGACGTGTCGAGAACACACCCATACCAAATAAAACGCCACAGTAAAGTCCATGATGACACAAGGCATACAAATAGACTTTTCGCCGATGATCGTTACGTACATGCACCTCGTAAACAACACTCTAGTCGACCAAACAGTTGATATAGATGTAGCTGCGTAGAACTCGAAAGGCTGGACGCGCCGTGCAACATTTCTGCAAAATGCGTTCTAGCAAAAAGAGGGAAACAAGGGCAGGCAGTCCTAATCGAGAAGCAATTATATCACACAAAAAAACAAAACGTTTCAACACACATGTAAAGAACACGTGAGACGCTCAAGGCGGCGGTACGTCGGAGTCGAGTCGGCAGGGCACAGCTGCGCTCCCCACGTCGTAGTGGCCAGGACTTCGGTAAGGCGGAGGCATGATCGGTCCTTGTCTAGTCGCCTCGATTATCTCCCAGCGTTCTTGGCTTGCGCGCTCATGGTAGCTAGCACTACGGTATGTTGTCGTTTGTGCCTGGGGAACAGGCAAGGTCATAGACTTTCGAAGGTAAACATACATATGCTGGAAACCATGATACCAGTCATTGTCGAGACCGTCGCAAGACGTGGTACTCCCCCCGAGTATACTATCGTACATCAACCACCGCCCTCTCGACGCAACTGCGTCACGAAATGGTTCGGAATGGAGCAGATGACAGCTACGAGGCAGTACTCAACTCCTACCATCAAAATGAGTGACGGTGCCGGCGGCTCTCCGGCGTCCTCGTAGCTGTCTACACGTGCAGACGCGATAAAAACGCGATCTGGGGCGTTGTCCGCACTCCAAGGAAGAATCGACCATGTGGATATGCTGACGTGCCGGGCGCGGCTTTCGTCCCAGGGGGGGCACGGAGCAGGTCCAGGAGATGAGAAGTCGGAGGCGGTTCCGGTCAGGAACGAGGTATTGACTGCATCCTGGAGTGACTGGGGTGGTCCGTGCGGAATCAAGACTGGTGCGGGATCTCGCCATCGTGCACATTTGGATGCGGTTATCTCGATATGGCCATGGTCCTCGACATGGCAATCGGTAGTGTAGTGCCAGTTGAAGCCGAGAGCCGTTCGAGTGTACATGATACGAGCATGCCGTTCCACGACGTCACCTGGCCATCCGCTATTGGGGTGGAGTTGATCATCAGGTCGAAGGGTGATCACTTCGTGTATGGAGCCCGGCGCTCCCACTACGGATCCTGCGCCCGGTAGGCCGCTACTACCAAGGATCTTGTCACGTGCTTGAGCCAAAGAATCCCGCATTCCGCCAAAGAATGCGACGCATACCGCACGAAATGATACAATGAAACGTTTAGAAGACACATGAAAGCACAACGTAGTATACATATGGGTACTGCATGCGTCGGTAAGCATTGGGGGGTATTACTACGACGAGATGTAGATAACAAAACAAGCAAGAACTTACCAAGAGGGCGCGTTGGAGAGGCTTGCCGTCGAACATACAGGCATGCACAGCCGGGAGAGTGGAGAAGAAGATGGCTCCAGCTGGTGTTGCCATGGTTGGGTTGGGGAGAGGGTGTCCTTCCCAAGCAGCTATAGCGGAGGCGATGGCGGCGTTGAAGAAGCAATTAATTGTTGATCTCATTGGGCGGCAGAAAAGGTAAAGGGCGGATGGAGCCGGTGTGTGTCCGTCGTTGGTGTGGGATGTATAACCAGCCGGAGGACTTGTCGTGACCGGTCGGAATGTAGAGGGATCATCCAAGAACAAGGCTAGTGTAGCCTCGTCGACGCGTTCGAGATACTCGATCATAGCCGCTACATCGTCGTCCTGTGGATGGGTCAGATCGTCGAGAGTAACCGGCGACAGCAAGAACAGCTTGCTGGCATCGGTCGCTCGGGGCAGGGCGACGTAGACAGCCGCGCTGTCCATATAGCCGTCTACTGGCTTACGAATGTCGACCACAAGTTTAGGGATGGTTTCGCCTTGCGCTCGATAGACTGAGGGAAGAAAACCAAGAGACAGAGGCACCTGCATTCCGATGATGGTGAATTTCCGCCTGCCTCTACCAACGATGAGAACTTCCTGTTAACCGGACAGCAGCCGATGACACCTCGAGGGAGCCCGTCGAGCTTCAGCCATGCTCTGTCGGCGGCGTCAATGTAGATGAGCACTCACGTAGGTGGTTATGTAGTTCGACGACATGATATCCCGTGACCTTATTACGAAGGTATGGTTTTCGCGGGTCGAACTCGATGTCCACGACTACCACGTCGGCGTTGTTCGTCACGCCGAGAAGGACGTATTGGGGCTGTTTGCTGAGTACGACAGGGGTACCAATCGCCAGGCAAGATATCTGCGATAAATTACTCGTCTTGGGAGTCGTCTAGTTGACGAACGCCGTCGCGCAAGCCACATGGGCATTGGTCTTGGGGATCATTTTTATGAGCGATGGACGACGAAACTGTTCCTTCATGCCGCACATTGTCGGATATCGTCTCGACACAAAAGACAGCACTGCACGTACAAAACTTACACACGTACTGTAATACAGGTACTTGTGCACGTAGAGCATTCGGAGAGACACTCTCCCTTTGTCCCGCCGGGAATTTTTATGGGCGATGGACGACGAAACTCTTCCTTCATGCCGCACATCGTTCAATATCGTCTCGACACAAGACAGCACTGCACGTATAAAACTTACACACATACTGCTGTAATACAGGTACTTGCGCACGTAGAACATTCGGAGAGTTCACGATGTTTACGGACTATTCGTATGAACATGTACGACGTGAAAAAGCACGGAGAGGGGAAAAATTCCTGTCTCCCCTCATGTAATAATTTTCTGCCTGATTGGAACACGTCCCACCTGTCACAGAGAAAAAAAACGAACAGCAGAGCTTCCCTCTTATAGCCTTGTACGCCGCCCGCCCGTCTCGCGACCACCTCACCATCGATTGGGTCCTAACAAAGTTTTCCTGCCTCTCTGCCACAGTGAGCCCCGTCGCCCGCCTCGCGTGAAGCCCGGTGCTCACGGTGGCCCTTCTTCGCCACTTCGACAAAGTTGGTGCTCAAACTGCATTGAAGTCTCTTTGAAGTTTAGTTCGGTCGCAAAAATAAGAACCGCTTACATATTATTTCGCATATCAAAAAGACCCTTATAACTCGTATATGGTACAAGCGGAGCCTCACAAGGAGGTCAGAGCCCATTCGTGCTTCCTGCGTGTCCCGAGGCACACGCGACGCCTAGCCATTCAAACGGCGACCGCGCTCCTTGCAACACCCCCTCTACCTGCTAGCACCAGCTGACACCCCGCGGCGGCGCCGGGCTCGCCCGCGGTACCGTGTTCTGAGTACACGCACGCGCACGAAACGAAATAAAATGTCAAGCAACGCTTGACTCGTACCTGGTATGAACACAGTACAAGAAGGCGCTTCTATTAACGAACGCGGTTTTTGTTCGAAAATATAAGCTGTACCGGGACATTGTTTGCCAGTAACGGTATACCTTGACAGAAAACGTCATATACCTTGAGCTTGGTGTGCCCTGATCACCTCGTTTTACTTTTTCGTACCGTAAACTGGAAAAATACGATGGTGTACCGTTTTTTTGGCATTTTCGCAAGTGAGAAGGACGGACATGGATGTTTCGCCATAAAACGGTATACCTTGACAGAAAATGTCATCTAACTTGGGTTTGGTGTACCCTGAATGCCTGGTTTGTGTTTTTGCACCGTAAACTGGCAAAAAAGCGCTGGTGTACCGTTTTTTGTCATTTTCTCCGTTAGGACAGGAAATTAATTTTGCTTTTTTAAAAACCCTAGGTAAACCTAGGGAATACGTCTATATAAATGCAGAATGTCTGCCTCTCACGACGGTTGCATCCAGACAGAGTTGTAGTCACTGGTTCTCAAGTACCAAGTAGGCCACGAGACGTGCTACGGTACTAGGAGTTGCATTTTTCCTACCTCAGCCCAAACCGGTCCCTGACGCCTGGCAATGGGGCTCCTCAACCGAGGAGCTACCGAATTGGATCCATGCGTATTGATCGTACGACGTCGTGCTTTTACGCTTTTGTTCGTAGTGGTTTTCATTTTATGTTTCTTCATTGTTTGCGATTGACACACGCTGCACATTGCCGGATGGCAAACATGCAAATAATATATTTCGTCAGATACATACTGGTACAGGAGTATTCCACGGGATTTCGTATCCACCTTAGCATGGAATGGAATTTTGATGCGAAGAGCGCATTTGACCGATTTTTGTACTAGAAGCCTCATCAACACAAACTCCTGCCCCTCCTGTAACACGTGTTTCACAGCTGAGGTTTCAAACTCAACTAAAACCGTCCTTGCCACACGCCGCGTACGTTGCCAAACAGCGCATTTGACCAACGTTTGTACTTTGTACTACTTCATGTCTTTCATTTTGCGTTGCGGTAAGTACAACTACTACCCATATTGCTGCCGTACTTCTCAACTGTCTAAGCTTGTCTATATTTTGCATGAATACGTAAGAGGTACCCAAAAAGTATAATGAATGTTGGGGCCGTTCCGTTGGGCGGGGTCGCAGAAGTCGCAGAAAAACTTCTTACCTACCAACAACACTTTGGACACCTTGAACGATAGCGATAAAGCCCATCGTCAGAGTCACAGGTGGAGGCGCCGTAAGCAATTACTACCCCATAATGGGTTCAGCAAGTGCCTAACGACAGATACTATTGGACCAATAGCTGTAGCAAGGTTCGTGTTGATATAGCCACAGCGCCGCGAAGGTGCTACGAAGAACCTCGTGTTGTACCCCTTGGACGAGAGTAGGGGAACAGCGCACAAGGTTTACAGGGGCAAAGAGGAAGAGAAGGGCGTGCAGAAAAAAAATCGCTAACAGCGATTGAACGAAATCGACGTCGCACACCAGAGCAGGGAAGCAAATATTTCGTTTTTACCTTCATTTTTATATTGTCTTCGATATATTATTATGTCACTTGTTTGCGTTGCGTCGTGTTTGGCACGCCATCATCGGGTTTTGTGGGCATATGTCAGTGCTGCAACCAGGGTTAGCCCAAAACCTCCGATTTCTTCTACACATCCTGACACGTGCACGAAGTCAAACTAAACGGCCGGCATGTTAGTCTAATCACATGCCAGGGGTCCTTTACCGTCTTCAAGATGTAGACGGCCGAGGCGATACCAGGAGCATAGGGTTGGGTCTATCTTTTCTATAGGACAAACAACCTCAACCCCAACAACAAATCCCCACATACGCCCTATCACCGATTACGCTGAAACTTGGGGAGTACAGTACCCTGACGAGACGGTGCGGAGATTCGCCGTGTTTTTTAGTGTAGTGCGTTGTTCATCACATATCATGGCTGATCCACTACGATCGAAAAAAAAAACTAACGTGACGCGCGCTGGGGCTACATCTAAGAGTTTCGTAAAAAAAAAACGACGTCAAAGACTCCACCGAGTATGAACCCCAAAAAATATCCCAGGTACCGGCTTTGGAACACGATATTAAAACCTTGCAGGCTGAGATAGTAGTTGCTTTAGTTTTCCTGGTATCTCAGTATCAACAAAAATCCGGCCCGAATGTTTATGAAAACGACCCGAGAATCCCGCCAAGGGAAAAATAAGTCCAGCATGGCAATCTCTTGCCGAACAACAGGTATATCAAACGTCGGCGTCCACATTCACGTTCAAACTTGTTGCTTGGTGCCGGTCGTTGTGGAGATTCCAAAATCCTCGGGCGGTGGACTCATACCATTATCGAAAAAGAGCGCGTTCGCTAGCTCTTCCCCAGTGTGGCCACTTACAATTGGGGTGATCGCCGAGCGCGGGTACGGCTGGTCACGGTGCGACCGCAAACCGGTACAGTCTGCATACAAAAAAGTAAACCCATGAGACTGTCTGTCTTGCATAGAGAGCAACGTACCAAACATAAGCTATTTTTGGTGAAACAGATTCCGAATCTTACGCCTATTACGGGGGTCCATAGTTAATAGGACCTATGGTATACATAAAAGCCTATATATTTACCTATTTTTACTGACAAAATTTGGTCCCATTAACTATGGACCCCCGTAATAGGCGTTTCTTGCTCTCTGCAATCATCTGCGATGCTGCAATCTGCATATATGTAGTGTTCTCCGTCTTCGCTAGGGTTGGCTTGCCACTCTGCAGACTCTAAATAGGTATTCTTCACGTTTCGCCAAAGGAGCCTTACACTCTGCGTGTGCTTCGCGAATCGCCGGGCGTCCACGCGTGTTCTGGAGGAACCGTGCGGAAGAAGAATGCATGGCCCCTGATTGGCTAAAGTGATGAAGAACAGCAGCTAAGCAGGAAACAGACTAGAAGACTTACTTGGACGATGTCAGCCAAGAACAAGTAATGGTATTTGTGTTGGTGCCCAATACAAACGGTTTACCGCTTACCTGGTATGATATTTAGTTGTATCCAAGCTTTACCTCAATTCAGCTGAAAGGTGTAACGGCATCCGCTTCTAGAGGCGGTATTAGTCCCTCCTGTTGTATCTCCTCGTAGAGTTGGCACGCGAGATCGCCCCTCTTGAAGAGGCCCTACTCGCCGCTCCTGTCAGGAGTCATCAAGGCGGGCCAAGCAACTGATTCCGAGAAAGCTAAAACACCCAAGCACGCGTCTGACTAAATCCGGACATAGACGAAGACAACCCGCACATCTGGGCAACGACAGTTTCTGGCTCCTGCTCGATCACCCATTTTGCAATATGCGGTAGATCTCTTCTGGCTGTTCTGCTTATTACTTGACGTTTTCATAGTTAAGTACAGGGGGGATTCGCCGGCGGCCTAGTGAGGGCCGATGACAAAGTTAAGACCTGCATGCTTAACGAAATAAAAAAGGGAATTTTGCTGCGCCGAGGCTTCGTGCAGTGAGTTACAAGCGATATATATTGTAATAGTGTAGTATTTATTGTGCTATTCATCCGTGGACAAAAAGGTCGGGAAACTCGGAAACAAACCCTGGCAGGAAATACCAATATTGTATGTATATATCAAGCGCAATTGAAGTATAGCATGCAGCTTGTAAACATGAGTTTCGATGAAATCCTTGACCTCACAGCTGGTGTGCTGTACCGGTAAAATGCTTACCCCTGGTAGGTAGTTTTGCCACATATTAGAACGCCGGAAGATACCAAATAATTACGTCATTATATAGCAGGCGCCCTGGTGAGGGCCGCCAACGAAGCTAAGACCCGCAGTCTGAACGAAACATGATCTGCGAGCAAACGGCAGTTGACGACGCAAAGAGCCCATAACGTGAGTTGAAAGCCATAATTTGTTGTCGTCCTGCCGCAACCTGGACAGCTGTTTAAATTGAACTTACACGTACTGCTGTTCAGCGGACAAATAATACCTGGTATGCTATTCTGCAACATTAATGATCTGCGCACCATCGCTACCGCACGAGAGGTAACCAGGCAGAATATACAGCGCACAATATCCAGCCACATTTTTGCGCTGCAAGTTTGTGTCGTCCTGCCGCAACCTGTGGATTATGCCACTCGCTTTTACCCGAACAAGGCAATTTTTTTGCCCTTGCGGTTGCCTCTCAACAAGTATCCGCGCTCAAGAACTCTAGAGCATTTGGCTGTGAAAATTATCTAGCCCAACAATGCGCATGGGGAGTCACTCATTCATTGCGCCGTAGGTACGTACTACCAGGCACATACATGTACTTGCGCGCAAAACCCCTGGACGTATATACCACAACAAAGACCCCTCGACATAATATTCAGTTGAAACAACAACCGCCTGCTGCTGTGATACAAACGCCATCATTCATTGTGCCATAAATGTTCGAAATATCATGGTATATCCACGCCCAGGCTGCCGAGAGTATCACCGGACGCAATCACCCTACGCGATCGCTCTCTCGATTACTAGTATCGCGTACCCTGGTAGTACAATTTTTTTCATGCACTTGGTCATGAAGTTCAATCCTTGCTATTACGGCGCTTTTTGTATAGGCACACGCAACACAACTCGCTCAAGCCATTTCCAAACGCGCACGCGCTCGGCACAAGCGCCGGGGTTAGGGAGAATGGTAACCACTCATATCTGCCCATATGAACATACCGGTCGAAGCGATACGCGGTGTCCCCGCTTCCGCGTTCGCTGCCTGTGCCACGTATGAACCCCGTATAAAGCCCTCCACCTCCGATGTTGCTTTTTCATTCTTCACTACCAGGTATTCGCCTAGAGATGAGCCAGAATTCTCGAATACCTGGCCCAGCGAGCGACTGCTGTCCAGGTGCAAGCCACGGGCCCTGTCCGTTCGCGTGTTCTACCAGTCTCCCAACATCGTTCCGTGTGGTATCCACTTGGTACTCCCACAAGCACGATCAACCAAATAGTGCCAGCTGCTGCTGGCGGAGTGAGCGACGTACTACTGATACGTACACAGCCAAGGAATAGGAACTATAACGCCTAATTCTCTCTACAACAACAAACTGCATATTATTATCATACCGGTTCCCGATCCTTAATAATGTTTTCCTACCATATATATTATTTCAATTCACCCCCAAAACGCAAAAGCGGCCGTGAACTCGGAAACACAACCCGACAGCAATAACCCGCGTTATAAAGTACGCGCGATCGAAACATCGCAGGCAGCTTGCAAAGACGAGTTTCGATGAAATCCTCGCACACCTGATTTGTTGTACAGTGAGGGTTGCGCCTGAGGTTCATTTATGCGCTACTTTTGTGTCCCTGGCCGCAGTGAATACAGTAATTATTTTACGTTTTTATCCAATCGCAATCAAGTTGAAATACAGTAGAGGTCCAAACTCTCATCATTCTTAGAACCAAAAACGAAAAGCCCGCTTGCAGCAAGTGGAAAGGAATTGACAAAAAGCGAATACGTATACAGAGTACGAGTAGTATTCTAATACTATTAATAGTTGTATTATATACAAGGCGCTTCGTTCCGCGGGCGGCTTCCGCCCGCTTCGCTGGCGCACAAGGAAGATCAAACAACAAAATGTAAACGAAGCGGACAGAGGTAGTACACTTTTTCAAGTGAAAACTGACGACTTGCAATTGCCAAGAGCTTCATACTCCGGGACAACAGCCCGGACGCCGTGCGAGTTGGCACTTGTAGTTGCGGTCGGCCTCTTTTTGGGCAACACCGAAAACGGTCCAACCCCCACCCCCGCTGCGGGCAGAGCTGCCACCACCTTCGCTCCCTTGGCTCTGTGCAGTGGCTTTGGCTTTCATTACTGAAAAATATCGGAATGAGCTCGACAACACGATGCTGGCCCTCGAACCCTCCGGGTTGTGGGTTGTGTGATTTGTGCGTCAGGAAAATAGCAGGTACTCGTGTGTGTATACCCGTGCGAAAGGCAACAAAACGGGCAGCGGCCAAAAACAGGTATTATACCTGGTCCGTTTGGGGCGTAAAACAGGTAAATATAGTAGCAATGCAAGCAAACATCCCCGCCCCGAACCGACTTTTCCTGCTCGATATTTCCACAGCAAGAATGTCAGCACCGAAATAGGTGACTTTGGTTCGTCGAGCACTGTCCGAAAACGTGTCGTTTGGTATTGGCACCTTTGTTACGGAGTTTTTGAGCTCCAAAAGCCGGTCCGAGGGGGGGGGGGGGGGGGGGGGGGGGGGGGGGGGGGGGGGGGGGGGGGGGGGGGGGGGGGGGGGGGGGGGTGTACGCGATAGGAGAGATGTACTCGATCTCATGCATGGCCGTAGTCGTATGACCATAGACCCTCGCATCCCTGCAATGCCGGGACGGAACATGTCGGGTTTTCACCGACCAGGAAGACATTGCTTGCACTAAGCCCAAAGCGCCGTGAGGTGTCCGGCGAGACGCATGAAGGGTGAGCCGCATCCTACCAAGAACCGCTTGTGAGGCAGACTTGCATATGGATGACAGCTTCAATAAGTTAGTTTAATTTCCGGTGTAGTCACTTCCAGCGACAGCAATGGGAGCACTATGTAACTGCTTCTAAGTGCCTTACCTTGAACACTACGTGATACGATCAATTCCCTTGTGCAGAGTAAAGGTTCTTCACCTCGGACAAATGATCTAACTCGACGACCAGCTGTGGGCGACCGCCAAAAAAAAAAAAACGGTGCCCTGGATGTCTAGCTCACGTAGTGAGCGGCATGTTTTACAGTGTCGTTGCCAATCGAGGCGAACCCAACCCATATAATATATATAATAGGGGGGGGGTCCGCGGGGGGGGGGCTTTATTCGCATTATTAAGGTACTTTCAATCAAGCCAAAAACGCATCTCACGAGCTCTGCCATTGGTCCAAAACGCACTGCACCTGTTTTTGCCGGACAAACCCAGATACGCCCGACGTTGTCACCCTGCTTGACTTTCGACTGTTTTTTGTCATTTTTAAGCAAAACATTTATAGTTGCACCCTACTATGACCCCTATACGAATGTCGACGTATGCGCGTCTGTAAAAGTTTGGCGCAAATATTCGAGTACTGACTCCGTGGGATCCACATCACAGAAACACTTAAGGCCAAAAGTCGATCCACTGATACTAATTGAGTAGTACGACGCAACGCCAACTTCCTGCACTATTGCCGCACCAAAGTCCAAATGTCCACGCCGGTTTTTGGAGGTAAAACAAGCTGCAATCTGGCGCATGTGCTCAACGAAGCCCTGCCAAGTCGCTGACGAAGAAAAAAACACACACTTCTGAACGCTCTACGAATAAAGCAATGTTGAACGATAAAATGAAGTCACACTGAAACCCATTCACTTGGCCAAACAAAAACGAAGAAAAAATAACGCTAGAACCCATACAATTACTAACCCCAGCCACCCAAAAAACAAAACGCAGAGAAAGTGGGATTCAAACCCAATATTCTGCCTCCCAGAGTCGAGCGCCGTACCGCGGAGCCAAACGAAAGCACTGGTTTAAAACTTGGTTTGGAATTTTGATTTTATCAAAGTTACAGAAGTGCTGAAGGTGGAGCAGCATGTCCAGCAGTACGCCTGGTAGGTTTGAGTCCTCTGGAAATCCCTTTTCGTTTTTTCCGCTTGTTCTTTATATTCTTTCGGAACTTTTTATCTCGGATTGAGTGTAGGAGAGGGTCCGTTGTTCAGTTTTGAGTGTATTTTTTATTCTGACTCGAGTTTTGGCGATCTAGTTTTTAGCTTTAGTTCGAATTTGATTTTAGTGTTGGAGTTTTCAACCTGAAATTTTGGTTTGGATTTTTTGGCTTGAATTTTAGTGTGGGAAGAATTATCATAAATTGAGTACAGAGTTATAACAGAAAAAATGGCGAGCGTTCTTGTGGAGGTCGTCGTAGACACCGTGATTATTTGTCGTAGACTCTGAGAGCGAAACAGACCCTGGTCATCAAGTGAAGTTTTAAAAAAGACAAAAGTAAGTAAGTCTATACATGTAAATACATGCGAGCATGTTCGTTTGGATCGTTTCAGCAGCGACGGTTACAAATTGTAGAGGGTTGATATGTCTTCGCAGGCGTCAATATGAATTTTGCCGTGAGCACTAAGCTCCCCTCCGCTATCTCCCTCCTCTTCTGTCCTCTAATACAACGACTATAAATAATATTATCAAACCACGTGGTGGTCAGGGCATCCAGGTTTGGACTCTATATACGAACACACTCCGTCGTGACCTGAACGTTTGAGGTCCGGTATCAGAGGCCAAAGATGTCTTTGAAGGGGTCGGCTCAAGAAGAGCACGATTCTTCTGGTCAAGTTCAAGAGCTGAGACGCGAGGTCAAGCTGGCGTTGGAGCAGTCAGGCGTCGACGATGAACGCCATGAGGGACATGATGGCTGAAGTCACGAAGAATAACGGCCGATCGGAGTCCGGCAGCGCAGAGGGCAGCACTGTTGTTGGGCAGATCCCCCGCACGGGACAGTACCCATAGCTATGAGAGAGCCCTGCTGCTGTAGGCATGGCACGGGACATTGCAGCAGGACGAGAGACAAATTTGCGTGAGGGCGCCTCGCGGAATTTGGGAGCAACGGGATGCGAAGGAACTGCGTTGCCTGTTGAGGTTGGGGGTCAGCCAGACCAGCCAGGAAGGTCTCGAGAATGGGGTGCATACCCTGGCGGTAGGTTAGGTGGTGGGTTTGATCTTCCTCTCTCGCGCCATTTGGCGTTTAAGCTCACCGCTGCACCATCGTTTACTAGACCAAACCTGAGTTCGGCCCCTGCACAAGAGACGTTCGGTAATACGCCAAAGGAATTGGTTTCTTGCCTGCCTTCGTGTCGGATCCACCGCCGCGCATTCCCGTAGGGGAATTGGACACAGAAAACTCGGTACTTGTCGCTAGGGGGTTCAGCCGCGAAAATGTGCACATGCATACGCTAGCCGAGGCAAGCGTGGGACGCTCTCCTTCTATGGTACGGCCCTCAAACGACGGGGGCCAAATCCGACCTCTCTCAACGCCTTAATAGTTTCAAGATAGCGCCGGAAGCAACCCGCTCGAGTACATGAGTAGATCGAAGATCCTGCCGCGGAGATGCGTACAGCAGGACTGTCACTGGACGACTACATGCTACACACCATCATTGACGCTCTGCCTACCGAGTACGAGTTGGAGGCAAGGAATCTGGCATCTCGTGAAAGCATCGGCCGCGATGACATACTCAAGGCTGTGCGAGAACGGCATCACTGACTTTCTGGAAACAGGAAGAAGGGGCTCAACGCTGGCCACGCAGGCCATGCTATGTACGGCGGCGGCGGCTGTGGCCGCGGGAAAGGTGGAGGCAGTGGCAGAGAAAAAGGTGGACATCGGGGACAGCACGGACGAGGCGGTGAAGGCACCAACAAAGGTGGTGGTGGCTCGGCCGCGGCTGCTGGTGGCAACGGCAGCAGCGCCAAAGCCTGAAGCGGAAGTACCCCAGTGGGCAAGTGCCATAGGTGTGGCAAGAAGGGTCATTGGAGGAGCGACTGCACGGTAAAGTTTTGCAGCCGATGCCAAGGACGAGGGCACTCTGCCGATGCCTGCCCCACGTCCGCGGAACATCGATGCCGTCGATGCAACGGACCGGGGTACGTTGCTGACGTCTGCCTCTCATCGAAATAAGACGTTGTCCGGGCGGTGGCGGGCGAGGTTGGGGTAAGCAACGACAACCAAAAAGAGGGTACGGTCCAGGTCTCAGCTTTCCAGGCCGAAGAGACAGGCGAGGGCAGTGATGGTTCGGGGCAAGGGGAGTCGGCTCGGCAGGTAGGAAGCGAGGCCTGGATATGCGATAGTGGTGCGTCTACTCACATGACGCCCTCAGCAGGCCTCGTGCTCAATATCGAGATACAACCTAAAACCGCGCATCCCTGATGGATCCACCCAATTGATCGAAGGATACGGTGACGTAAACGCCGTATTTCGGTCCGGAAACGGTCTCGTGCAAGTGCTGATAACCAACTTCACGTGCCAGACCTCCGCTACCACCTATTTTCCCTGCCAAATCTCGTCAAAAACGGCCACACTGTCAAAGGGCGCCCCACGGGGGTTGTAAGCGGGCTCAAGTCAGAGCGTTCGAATGTGTTTCCGTTGAGTGGGACCCTTTACCGCCTTTACAGATACCGGGTCGATCGCAGTTGTAGGGAAAATGCCTGTGCAGTACTCGCGCTGGAGCAATTGCTCAACCAGTCTGCGACTACCATCAACGACTTTCACTGCGCGGCTGTACACTACCACGAGTTACTACTCCGCGAGACCACGGAGCAGCAAGGGCTTGTCCTCGAGGGAGAGCTGCTGGATTGCAGAGGGTGCTCCATGACGAAGGGTCTCCCCAGAGATACCAAGCAGTCCACGTACACACACGAGAAGATAAGAAACTCGGCAGGGGTTCTGTGGATTTGAGAGAACCCAAGGTGGTAAAGTCTCTCGGAAGGAAGCGGTATACTCTCATCGTGCGCGACGAGTTTTCACGGTATACGTGGGTGTATTTTATGCGCCACAAGTCCGACACCGTGGAATTGTCCGAGCAGTTCCCCGCGGATTCTCGCACAGACGATGTCTCTTCTACGGTGATAATTGTCCGATCTGACGGGGGTGGTGAAATCCACGGGGGCAAGTTTGGAGACCTGCGCAATTAACGAGAGACCAAGCAGGAATTCACGACGGCCGACCGTTCCCAATTCAATGGAATAGCAGAGCGCGCGCTATGTTTGATTGAGACGGCCGCAATGGCGCGCCGAGTACAGATGCCTGCGTTTTTTCCGGGCGCGCAACTCCCGGCCAGTTCATCGTTGTGGGCGGAAGCGTCTGACTGGCCGTGCGACGCCTTGGACCGCACAGCAACGACAGCTGACCCTGAGAGCAAGTCGCCGAATGAGATGTGGCATGGTAGCTCCCCACCGATAGTACTGCTACCTCTCAAGCCTGGATAATGCAAGGTGAAGAGGGAATACAAGTCACAGGCAAAAGAACAAGCGTGGTTTTACCTTGGCCCTACACTTGATTACCCCGAAACTCAATACGAGTACTGACGAGGCAACGCACTATGCTAATCACGCGAAATGCCACCTGGCAATGCGTGTCGCCTGCACAACCTGTATCTGCCCAGGCGAAAGACTCTCTGTCCACGGAAGGGGGGGGGTCCGGGGCAGACGACGTGAGCACGTCGGATCGAGGTGGTGGTGGGGGGTGATGGATGAGCTGGACGAAGGTCTGACTAACTTGAACAACTTCGACCTGTCGTGGGGTTTTCATCTGACCGCGTTTCTGCAGGAGCGCGCACAGCAGGCACCTGCCGCCGGCAAGACCGGCGACGGGATAGCCGAGACGATGGATTCGTCTCAAGTGGATGCGGTTGACGCCTCCACGGCCCCGATAGGGAAGGCCGAAACAGCCGAAACGATGGGTTCCTCTCAAGGGGGTGCCGTGAACGCCTCCTCGGTTCCGGCAGGGAGGGCCGAAAGCGACCCGGGCGCAGCGTACGAGTGGTGCACGAAGCCTGGGAGTAACCTGAAACGTGCATCCTGGACGGAGGACGCAGGGGCCTTGATCGCCGGAGGGCCTGCTCTAGAGAATAAAGGGGAGTTGAGCGTGTGTATGCCCAGTGGTTTTGGTTCCCGAAGACGTAGAACCACCCCCGCAGTCCGGAGCAGATATAGAGCGTTCCCAATACAAAGCGGCGTGGCACAAGGACATGAAAAATAAGTCGGACGGTCACAAAATGACCGGTACGTACGAAGCCGCGACACCGCCACAAGGGCTGAAATCTGTAGATGCGAAGTGGGTGTTTACCTACACGACGGACAAAGATGACTTGATAATAAAGAGAAAACGCTAGACTTGTGGCTGAGGGTTTGAGCCAGGTGCAGGATGAAAATACATAATTCAAACAGTTGCACCAACTGCCTCATCAGCGCCAGATAGAATTATGGCGGCTGTTGCGAATGTATACGGTTTCAAGATTTTCCATCTAGCCGTCGCACAAGCTTTTGTTCGCGCGAAACTCGACGCCGAGGTATAAATGAAACTACCCGGTGGGTGTGGTGACATGTCAGGAAAAATCGTCAGTCCAACAGATCACTGTATGGTCCAAAGCAGAGCGGACGGCAGTGGGTCGGATTATTGGCAGGGAACGTGGCAGAGTACGGTATGGAGCAGTGTAGATCTGACCCGTGTGCGCGTCGCATGGTTGGGAACAGCAAGGTAGAACTCATCATGGCTGTTCATGTAAATGACATCGTGATCGCAGGATCGGACGAGACATGCACGGACTTCCATGCCGCGTTGGTTACGAAATTCCCCACGAATAACTTCGGCGAACTACTGTAACTTGGTACACTGGTATGCTTTCAAACGCGACAGGGAATTGGGGAGACTCGAGATTTCGAAGGCGTTTAGAGAGAGCATGCTGAATTGTTTTGGCGTAACTCAATCTCTGACATTCCCGCGACCCCCGATGTGGAACTAGATCCAAGAGGGGGCGAACTTAGAGGACACTGGCCGTGCAGGGAGGCCGTGGGCAGCTTGATGTGGCTGTCGAGCATGACGAGGCCGGGCATGTCGAACGCTGTGCGTGCTGTGGCGCGCCACTCCCACAACACTACGGAGAGGCACTAGAGGGAAAAAATTGATGATTATGGCTGACCTTCACGGGACCAGCTTTTTGGGATTGACGTTTGGGCGAGGCTCGGGATTCAATTCGACTGCGTATGGTAATGCCGATTATGCTGATAAGTCGAATGACACGCGCTCGGTATCAGGGACGGTAGTTACCCGGGGGGTGCGGCCGTCCGTTGGCAGGTAGCACGCAGGGGTGGGTTACGTTGTCCACTGCAGAAGCAGAGGATGTCGCCGGGGGAGAGTGGGTGTTTACGGGCGCAGTGTTGTGGTTAATTTGTCCAGAGCTAAGCGGATCATGTGTCCGGGTTTTCGAAGACAACCAGAGGGCCATAGCGTTGGCTGAGGATCTTTGTACTTCAAAGTACGCTTCAATTTAGTTATACATTATTTTGTGCTAAGAATATCGACATTCAGTTCGTAGCTTTGGAAGAGAAGCACATGGACATTTTGTCGAAATCCCTTGCCGCGACCCCTTTCAAGTCTCACAGCAGGTTTTTGTTGAACTTGCATTTGGAAGAGTGAGTGAAGGGGTATGAGCATTTTTTCGTCAGTATACTCTATGAGTGATGCGAGGGATAATATGTCAGGTCGCCACCCTGCGCTACTTTGAGTGGCATGGGGGAGTAGGGCACCACATGGCAATATATATCTGGTCATGGTCATCGTTTAGATTGCGGCAGTAGTTTCAATTGCTGTGGTTTGGAGTGTATGTCTTATACAGGTGGTTTTGACCCGGTGGCCGGATATCCTCTTGCGGGACTGTCGTGGGCTTTCTTAATTCCTAGCGTGTCTTGAATGCCTCTTCAGTCTCGTCACTGCTGTGAAGAGCCAGGGAGGGTGTTCCTTTGGATCACTCCGGCAGCGACGGTTACAAGTTGTTGAGGGTTGCGTATGTCTTCGCAGGCGCTATTATGAACTTTTCCGTGTTCTCATGAAAAGAGTTCGAACACCAGGCTCGGGTCCGCTGTCTTTCTGCTCCTGTGTCCTCTCATACAACGACAATAAATAATCTCATCAGACCACGTGGTGGTCAGGGCATCCAGGCTTGGACTCTACGAACATGATACATTTACGTATAGTTACGTATGCGAAATTGCCGCGTTTACTCCAACTTTTCTCTTCGTACGAGCCTTTTTCGGGAAAACGCTACGTACGCCGACACAGGAAGCTCGTCCGGACACAATGGTCGAGGTCCGGGGGCAATCCGCGCATTGTGGAGCGTGTGGCGGGCGGTCAAAGTCGTTTTTTCGGCGGGAGCGGATACAACGATTTCCCTAGTTTCATGAGAGGCATTATTTTGTACGTACGTACCGGTAAAATGTAGGGTTTTTTTTTGCCTATCATGAGCACATAGCCAAGACATATATCAGGTAGACTACAGACAACATGCACAGATCACGTTACAACACTGCGGCCCATGAGCACGAGCAGGCAACGTCATCTGTGTGTGACACACCCATCTGCGCTGTACTGCTGTGGGTGGTTTTGTTTAATGGAGACTGCTGTGCGTAATCCACCATCGACCTCTTTGCTGCTGGCGTGTGACAGAGCCACGCACACCCTGCACGGGATTGGGAAGATCGTTGGGATTGAATATGAGTACCTCAACTGTCCTTATATTTCCGACGTTCTGTTTTTTCCCCGAAGGACACCCCAGAAATCTAGTCATTAAACATGCTCAGAACACCAACAACATTCCAACCCCGCTAAGCAGCACACGAAGCAGCGGGCCCGACCACGCGCGTGTCGCAGGTGCGCGGCGTACTGCTGTCGCTATAGTTGCTTTATCGTAGGCTGCGGTCTGTCATCGGTCATCACCACTTCTCTCTTGCGCTGCTGTGCACGTGTGTGTGGTGTGTCTCGAGTTTTGCGTGCGCCTCTAAAAATAACTACATCGATCTTTAGAAATCTGGTCAAACGGCGACGATGCCCGATTTTGGACTTAAAGGCGCGAGTTCAAGCAATCGCAGAGATTGTGTATTTTCTATATATTTTTTCTTCTTCAACTTTTTGTTTGTATCATGTACGGTGCCCAGACACCCCAGACAGACAACAAACAGCACACGAGCAGTGCAGTGTGATTGCTACAACTAGCTGGCTACAACGCTCTACACGACTGCCGCCCGCCAACAGAGCAGAAAGCAAATCACGCGTACGCGGGAGACTGTTCACGCTGTCTTGCTGTGGCTTCCTATTAATATTTATTTTTTATCGAACCCTGCGATCTGTAGAACTGGGGGTTGCTACCGCTGTTGTTTAGTGACACAAGCAAGCTGCCACAGCTATAACGACACTGCTGCTGCTGCAGTGCGATTTTCGTGGGCAGTCGAGTGTGGTCGAAACCTTCAGCCCCTCCTTCGGTGCATGGTTTCCTGTTTCAGTGAATAATATCCCACGACTGTACTGCTGTGTTCCGTGTGACATGCGTGTGTGTGCGGTGTGTGCCGTGTGTCACGCGTGGAGTGCTTTCCAACGTTATTTTTTGTCGGCAATCCCCGTTTTTTTGCGAGAGAGGCCTTTTTCGCCGTGAGCGCCACAACAAGGCATGCATTAACATACGGACAAATATGACACCATGTGTAATGTTTGGCAGAACCGTCAAGGAAATCTAAATAACGATTCAGTCACTAAGAACAGCTCCAAACTATTTCATGCATGTTTTATCCCCAAAAATGCAGGTGCACTTCTAAAAGGGTTTACTGTACATGTCTGTGTGTACAGTAGCAATATGCAGATATTTCAATAACGTCGCAACATTGAACCATGCACATAGGTATGGTAAAATATCGCATGCAGAATGGTTATCAAATCGTTCTTGCGCTATTTTCCTAGGCACGTCGCGGAGGGGAACTTTTCATGTAGGTATGTCATAGATTATCTGAGAGACACGCCGCACAAACAGCGGCAGCAGAAGCGCGAGATGGGTGAAGGCGCGGTCACGCTGGCGCCTCCCCCTCGGGTGGCGTCAACAATGCCCATGATACATCTTCTGCAAATCAATTCGCTCTTGGAGAAACATGCCGGGCTGCTCTGCCTGCTGGGCCAACAATAATCCCTTGTCACCCTCAATTATGACCGAAACGAGGTTGTCCCTTTCCTTCTCGACCCTTATCCTTAACCAACGACAAAAGCGAGCCATCTCCTCCAGGCTTGCAACTCGTGTTTCTTGCGCCCGTCTTTCCTCCACCTTGACATCAAGCGCCGCTTAGGCAGGACGCGTTTTCGCTTCCGCGTGAACCCTGCGCTATTGCCCGCGCGCCAATTTTGCTGTAGCGTCGTGCCTTAGCAGCTCCTCGTTCTCCTTGGAGAGTTTTTGTTGCTCGGCGATTTTTCGGCTGACCGAAGCCCTTCCACCTCATTGCATCAAAAAATGGCAGCGTCGCGTGCCCAAGTTGCGTTATGCTGGACCCGCTCCAACGCTTGATATATACCGCGCTGCTCAGCTATCTCTACATACCTGATCGTCGCCGAATCGCTTAGCGTAGTTCCCGTGCGAGCGACAAAGTCATCGTTGCTTTTATTATTGCTGCCGGACGAGTTTTTTCGATATATTTTCGTTGTACAACCTCCAAAATGCCATGTTAATATTATTCTCTGCGAAATCAAGGGGGGGGCTCCCCTGGCGCGATACGAGAGCCACGACACCGGCCGCTGATTCTCATTTCCTATCGTACCGCAAATTCCGGAAAGTCCTTCCCCCCAGCCGACTGGTCGGGGCCCTACGACACGCAGTCTCGGACGACAGAGGCCCCCAATGGCAGAAAACCATTGACATACCCCATTCTGCTAGTGGGCCGGAATCGATACCAGTCAATCGCAAACAATAATACTACATATATAGTATGGTGGGGCCAGCACCATACATGTATGGCCGCTCCGTTACACCCACCTTCAGAAGATGAAAGGGGCTGGCGGGCGGGAGAAACCACAACAGTAGACCTAGTCTAGGCCTATCAGTCGGCAGCGGGTAGTGTCGTGCCATCTGCTCGTGTGCTTCTGCTTTGCACGCGCAGGTATGGACATCAAGCACAAGGTACTCGAGAGCGGGCCCATCTTTCCGTCGTCCTTGCCTTCTAACAGGATGAAACCCTTACGTCAGCAGAGTCTTCTATGACTATCAAAGAGTGAATTCGGATATTTGGTAGCAAAACTCACATTTCTTTCTGTATGGTTGACGTCAGAAATGTTATGCTTGGTTGTATATCCTTCGAATTGTTATGTTCCTTGTTATTATCTGCGAATACGAGGAGGGGGGGGGCTCCACTGGCGTGGTACGAGAGCCCCGACACCGGCCGCTGCTTCTCGTTCCCTATTGTACTGTCAGTACCCGAGAGTCCCCCCCCCCCCCACCCCCGAGCCGACTGGCCGTGGCCCTAACACACGCAGTCTCGGACGATCGAGACCTCCAATGGTAGGAAACCATTTACATACCCCAACTCCTAGGTCGCGTCGATACTACGGTGTTTGGCCCCATACGATACCCTGACCAGGCTGCCTTTGTTCTTTCTTCCCCGTTATATGTACCTTATATCTGGATAACACTCTGCGGCACCTCCCCCTCGGCCGCCAGCGTAGTGGCTGCACCGATACGCGATGAGTGGAGGGATCATCTCCTGCCTTCGCTACCACCTCGCGAAGTGCCCCGAGGGCCTCCGTGCGCCTCCACACTCAAATCTCGTTACCGTACCGATACGACAGGGTGGCGCCTTCCGGCAGTGTCGAATAACCCGACAGCAACTCCCTGAGAGTGACGGCGCCGCCGCCTGCTCACCCCGAAATGCGCCCCCGAGGAGTTCGCGCGTGCGCACGATAACCGACCCCTGTTGGGTCTGGTCGCCTTTATGGCCTAGAAACGAACTTCGATATTGGTGGCCTGTTGCCACTGCAACGAGATGAACCTCCGCCCGCCCAGTACAGCGCTACGTCTTCCGTCGAGCCAAAGATTTCGTCCCACCTCGCCACGTTACAAGTGTCCCAACGTGAGGGATATCCAAAGAACTCTGCCGCCCGCCCCGCGCAACGAGGCCAAATCCCACTAGGTAGTGTGGCGAGGTTTTGATGGGATCCCTGCGGGAACGTGCGAACGTGTACCCCCCCCGTCCGTGCGCGTGTTAATCAGCGGCGACGACGTAGGCAACTATATCTGCGCATTGTGTAACAAACCTGACAGTTTACCAGCGACAGTGCCGGCTTGATATACTCCGACGCACCCAAGCTACATACTCGCCACACCAAGTACTCAAAATCGCCTGTCAACCCCGAATCACAATACCAACCGCGGTCCAAGACCGGAAGCCTCAAGTAAAATCTCGGTGAGGCGCAGGCGCAACTGACTAGCGGATGAGCTGGCTACCGGTACTCCTGGGTATAGTGCAACGCCCACTGGCCCCAGCACCTCCAGATGCCCTAGAGGACGCATGAGTTCCCCGATCGGAGTTTACCGGTGCACCGCCAGATCCGAACCTCTAACCCCCCCCCCCTGCCCCATGGCGAGCCGGCCCGAGAAGGAGCGGGCAGTCCCGCGTAGGCGCTCATGAACCCCCGGACGGGGTGGCCGGCATTACCGCGCTGTCGGTGGGAGACCCCCGGCGACGGAACCCTCGAACGGCTGCCCGAGCGCGCCCACCCTGACAGGGCCGTCGGCGAGGTTACAGACCTCCCCGACCGCCCTCCAGATCGGTTGACCAAGCAGAGCGGTATCGAGGGAACCATGGCCCGGTAGGGAGACTCCGGCCACCGAGCTGCCGGAATGCGGTTCAAACCTGCGGGCACCGTCCGGAATTCGGTCCAAACCTGCGGACACCGTCCGTTCCCCTCCAAGGGCGGGTTGAGACGTGGCGTCGATGCAGTTCACCCTTTGCTGACGCGCGGCTTAAAGCTGGGCGACCTCGTTCGCCGTACCACGGAGCCCCCTCCGTCGTTGTCGGTGCCCGTCACTGTCGTTCACGTCGAGTCTCCAACAAGAGCGTTCCTATCATTTATAAAACAAATTGGGACGCGGCCAGACGGCGCAGAAACAGAACATAGCACAGCACGACCGGATAGTACCGAACAAAACACAACACTGACGCGGCGAGACGGTGGGGAACAATACGCTGGGGGATGGGGCGAACGGCACAGAACACAGACGAGGTGGGACAGAGCGGAATCGGAACAGAACACAGGCGCGGAGGGACGGCATGGAAAAACGAACAGAACCGAACAAACTGACCGCAACGGAACAGAACGGAAAGGCGGGGCGACAACAGACACAGCCAACGGTGGGTACACTCCATGCACCGGCATGGACGAGGGTACTATCCATGCACCGGCATCGACGAGGGTACTATTCATGCACCGGCATGGACTGAGGTACTATCCATCCACCGGCATCGACGAGGGTACTGTTCATGCACCGGCATGGACTGAGGAACTATCCATGCACCGGCATGAACGAGGGCACTATCTATGCACCGGCATGGACGAGGGAGGGTACTATCCACACACTGGTAAAAACCAGGGCACTATCCATACACCGGCATCGACAAGAGTGGGTACTATCCATGCATTGGCGTGGACGAGAGAGGGCACTATTCATGCACTATCAATGCTCACATTGGCGTTGTGTATTGCCGTGTTGTTAATTGTGTTCGATTTGCAATAATTAGTACCAGACATTGTTATCTATATGCACTGGTAAATATTCAAATCAATACTATCCATGCACCGGCTTGGACGAGGGTGCGTACTATCCGCGCATTGGCCTGGACAAGAGTACGCATCCTATTTATAAGCATCGGCATATGTTTCAACTAGTGCTGCCCATAGCATGCCACTTTTTCGTTGCCAAAATAGCGCCATTTTTTTGCCATTTCATCTTGTCGTTCAAAATGACCCTAACTGAGAGTTTATTTCCGGATCGCCAACAACAAAGACAAAGACACCTAGCAGGTATTAAAAATGGGCCTCCGTGATCGTAGACTACTACCATGTACTGCCAGAACCTGGTATGTCGTTTATAAAGCCAGTCTCTGATCTAAAATAAGCCTGGGCTGCATGATTATACTCATCCTATATAGTAGCGCGCCAAGTGCACATCTCTGGTACCGCAGTTGGGCCGGTGTATACATGCCTGCTGTAGAATGAGCACGTGCCAGGGACACCATGTGCAGTGGCCGGTGCAGTTCGGCAGAATACTTGCGCGGTCATCGACCCTTACCACGGTGTGTGCGTGTGTACGTACAGCAGTACGGACGTACCAGATACAGTATCAACATGCATTGCCAGGAACACAGGCACATGTCTCTCAGACCCCGACGAGTTGCGCGAACGAACCTACGTTGCGTGCATCAGCAAAGCAGCAGCGCAATAGCACAATACCCTGGTACCTGGTGCGTGACAGGCCCACAACAAGCAGTTCGTCCATTTTCATTTCTCAACAAGGTTTTTTTAGGGAAAATTTACACTGGAACACTGGCACGTGCACCAAAGGTAAGTATAAATGCAGCGGCTGTAAATTGGGCCAACTCAAGCATATAAGGCCTAGCCTACCCTGTACGTACGTGTACTTGCGGGATGTAGGCGTGCACGAGCAACGGTGCTCGCGAAAAAAAAAAACAAAAAATGCGAGACGCGCCTCTTTCCGTTCGCTTCAGATGAGAGATTTGAGAGACTCACTGTATGCCGAGTTCGAGGTATCAAAGTCGTTCTCCCTCATCGCGGTCAGCACCTCGTGGTTTGTCTCCACCGAAGACCCCGGGGAGAAAGAAGGCGGCGGCGACCGACGTGGTCGCTCTCGTACACAGATAAATCATTCCACCAACCCCCTGATGGCACGGCCTTTCTGCTTCCAACGGTGCTAGGAGGGAGAGCAAGGGAGTAGAACTAGTCTAGGCTTATCAATCGGCACCGGGCACTGTCTTGCCGTCTGCTAGTGTGCCCCTGCTCTGCACGCACAGCTATGCACATCAAGTACGAGGTACTTCAAGTACGAGGTACTCGGGAGTGACCCCCTCTTTTCGTCCTCCTTGCCTTTTACCAGGATAAAACCCTGACGTCGGTAGAGTCCATGACTATCAAACAGTGAATTTAGATGGTTGGTAACCAAACTCACATCCCTTTTCTGCATGGTTGACGTTGAAAATATTATGTTTTTTTCGTAGAGAATTAGCCATGAGGTACTACCCGTATCAAAAAGGCCAATACTGAAGTTGCTAGCTTTCGAGCGCAAGAGCATGAAATATTGGGCGGTTTCTATTAGCACGTACGCACAATCCAACCCTGTTAATTCAAAAGTGTATTTTTCTATGTGCATTATTCAACAACACGTAGCAGGTGTAAAAGAGTCATAAAGACGGAAAACACACGTTTGCAGGTAGTATCGAGGACGCCAGAACGCGGGTGAGTAAAATATATATATATATAGAAGGACCAAACTGATTGCAACGACTACAGAGGGATTTCGCCTGTTGCCCACGCCGGCAAAGTTTTGTTGAAAATCGTCGCGTCCCGCCTCAGCAACTACTGCGAGACCGAGGAATTACTCCCGGAGGAACAGTGCGGCTTCCGCCTCGCACAATCAACGATTGATATGTTGTTCGTCGTGCGCCGGTTGCAAGAGCTTGGAAGACAGAGGACAATCTTCCTGTACTTGTGCTTCATCGATATGCAGGAAGCGTACGACTCTGTCGACCGAGAGCTGCTATGGGAAGTACTCACACGTTTTGGCGTGCCAACCAAGATGCTGAGAATTATCCGCAATTTCCATGATGGCATGCGGGCTCGCGTGCGTACGGATGACGGCGAGCACTCGGAATGGTTTGATGTCACGCAGGGGCTGCGGCAAGGCTGTGTGCTATCACCGTTATTGTTCAACGTATTCTTCGCTGCTGCGTTACACGTCGTACTAGTACGCTTTAGCCATGACGAAGCTATCGCAAGGGATTCGGTCCAACTCAGTGATGCCGGAGTAGTCGGAACGGAGGAGCAGGAGCCGTTGGCGTGCGTGCGAAGGGCCGTATGGGGCACGTTGTACGCCGACGACGCAGGGATTGTCGCGAAGTCGGCTGAAGGGCTCGCGAAAATGATGACAGTCATCGTGACTGTCTTCGAAGCAGCAGGCCTTACGGTGTCGGAAAATAATACAGAGACAATGCTTATACGAACGCCAGACCAGAACACCCGCGCACCACCGCTCGTCATCGAAGCAGCAGGCCAGAGGTATAAGCGGACGGCCCAGTTCTTATACCTAGGCGGCATTATTCACGAAAACGCTGACCTCTCGCTCGAAATCGACCGACGGATCCGTCTCATGCGAGCATGCCTCAAACGATTCGGCCCGGAGCTGTATGATACGACGATCGCCCCCCTGAGCCTGAAAGTCCGAATGCTGAAGGCCGAGGTGATTGAGACCCTGCTGTACGGGTGTGTGACGTGGACCCTCAGAGCGGAACACTTTGCCAAGCTTCGAACGGCTCACCACCAAGTCCTGTTGAATCATTGGCTTCCAGCGCCGACTTCGTACTGACCATACCACCCTCTCGTACGCGAAGGCCCTCAAGATGACACGTTGCGAGAGCATCGAAACGACCATCCGTAAACGGCGTCTCTTCTTCGCGGGGGGGGTGGCACGGCAAAGCAAGGATCGATTACCCTGTCGGGTAATGTTCGGGACGATGGCTGGTGGCGAGAACCCGAGACCTGGCGGACAGTTTAAGACTTATTTGGCATAGATGCATAATCGAAGACCTCAGGAAGTTCCGAGCCACCGAAGGGTCAACGGAACTTGCCCCCTTGGTGTTTGGAGTTGAGACCGCGCTGTGGCCCAGTGCTGCAAAAAAGGCGGGGAAGTGGTACCGGGGGATCCTCGAAGCAGTCGAACGGTTCATGGTGAGGTGGCACGAGGCTGACGCTGAGCTGAGTAGGCGGCGCCACGCATCCGCCGTGGGTGGTGTCCAAGGGAATGGGGGGAGGAGCGGCAACAAGAGGAGTAGCAGAAAACCCGACCAAGGGAATGCGGAGAGGGGGGGGGAGCAGGAGTAGGAGGGAAACCGCAGTGGACGAAAGTAGGAAGGAGATGGCAGACAGGGTGGCAAGGCCCCGGGCAGACTAAGAAGTAGAACATGTCTATACTACTCGTACCACCAACTGGTGCAGCTGGTTCGAACGCGGTCTTCTCTTGTTTTCCTTTTGTTTGCTTGTTTGTTTTTATACTTTCTTCTTCTCGCGCTGACCCTATGTGATTTTCATTTTATTTGCTTTCTCTTCCTTTCTCCGATTGATAAGCCTTAATGAAGGAGTCGTGTGGCGTGGGTGGATGACGAGCCTGCTTTGCTTGTTTCGTATTGTATGACTCCGAGGGGCCGGGCATAGTCGACGAACGCTGGACGGAGGTGGCAGACAGGATAGCAAGGTACCAGGCGGACCAGCAATGAGACCCTGGCTGTGCTACTCGTACCATAGACTGCTGCCGCTACCTGGGGGATGCTTTGTGCTTTGTTTGGTTTGCCTGTTATTTTCCCTTGGTTCTGAGTCTTACTCTGTTGACGACTAGTGGTGTTTTCTTCTTTTTCCTTTTTTTCCTCCAGTTCGTTCTTTTCAAGTGTCCGCCAGATTCCCTGCGAGGGGGGCACGATGGTTTGTTTTTTATATATATATATTATTTTTGTTTTCTTTTTCTCTTTCGAATTATCTTCTTTGTTTTTTTTTTTTTTTGTTTTTTATCTCCATGTTTCGCTTCGTTTCTCTAGGTCATGGAATGTGTATGGCGTGCCTGTCGTACGCAGTATGACGACATAGCATTGCATTGCATACGTGGCAACGTAGTATCTCTGTGGCGTAGCTTTGTGACCACATAACCTGTATCTCTCTAGGATTGAAGAATCGGCACGGACACTGGTTGCGCTGGATGTCGACGGGCAGAAAGAACGGTTTAATGTGAAGAAAACAACAAAACAACAACATACCTATACTAAAACTTACCAGTACGGTTTAGCAGTTTTTTGCGAAGTATGAAGACCCAATTCGTGACGCAAGGCGAGGTTTTGAGACTTTGGCAATCTGGTAACTCGTCCTCGCTGGCGATTTAAAATTCAAGTCGTTTCGGGTTGTAGCTGTCTGTGACAGGCATTGTATCGGGTGGTTGACAATGTTTCGTCAATAGCCCTTTCACGTCATCACGTTACATTTTTGTGGTCGATAGGGTACCTCAGGCACAGACCTAACAGTATAATGTTTAAATGTTTCCGTCATATATTTTATTATTGGAACGCGACAGAATAGAACAAGGTTTTTCCAGAGGTACGATTCCACTCTAGAGTTTCGGAGCCTGTCCTGTGACCAAGGACTGGGTATTTGGCAATTATTTAATGTGAGAACAACAGCACAACGGCAACATCATTTGTTTCGTTTATTTTTCAAATCCTCCGGCGGATGGGTAAAAATCAAGCTCAAGCTTGCCACATTTCAACAGATATGTACGTGCGGTGTGTCAATTTAGCACGTCTCCCCCGTTGCAACAGCAGAACCCGCCGCTGCTACCGCGGGTGCGTGAGCATGTTGACCCGACCTGATCCCCGAAAGATCAGGTGCGGTGGAGATAGCCACCGGGGGGGATAATCTTTTCCGGGTAGTGTGGAACTTGCGCGAGCTCACCCACTTACAAAAACCAAGGGTATATTTGCTACCTACCCGCCGGACTCGGTCCAGTTATGGTCCACCCTACCCATCGGGCGTTGGTCTTATGTATAAGATTACCAACAAGCATAAACTACAGACACTACGTCATGCGGTTGGTAATAACCAAACGTGCCACTGCTGTTGTCTTATGAGACTGAAATCGCCTGTAATTTCGCTACTACATCAATATTGCTTGGCCTTTCACTACTAACGTAACTTTCTGCCAATTTGATCATCATAATTGCACTCTAAAACCAAGACAGAAAGCTAGTGACTTCATATTGGGCTTTGGCTGCAGAAGGACGCATGTAGAAAAAATAGAGCTACATACGTGATAACGATAAAACATATCCATCACACACGGCCGTAATACCTGCTTGGTAGTAATACTTAGATTCATCATATTTGCACTCGAAAATGAATAAAAAGTGGGCCTGAAACATTTGGGCTCTGGCCTGAGAAGCAATAATTTTGAGACAAGAGGCTTTCTCGAGCAGAAAACGGGACCACATTGTTATACAAGTAATATGTATGTCTTCTCGCGGCGACAACGATCGAAAGTGCGGTAGCCGCCCATATCATCCGAAACGGGCGATGCCGACTGGTACTGCCCCTGATCGTCGCACGCGGGATGTACACGATTCCTCGCGCTCTCTAAGAAGATGAACCAGGTGTGCCCGTTTGTGCCAGTGCCGTGTTTTCGTTGTAGAAAAAACAGCGGGTCGTCATCACACCAAGCAAGCGCAAGCCGCTTACGATCATCATGGCGACGAAATGTAACGCAACATATATAAGGAACGGTTGGCGTTCGAACCTTTCGCTGAAGTCTTCGCCTAGGTTGTTTGTGGAAGATAGATGCGGCGTCGTGGTTCGGTTTCCGAAACTTGGCACCCAAAAATAAATAACACTAGGGATGTGCCCACGGCCGCGCCCGTGGCGCTATAACCCGGCGTTTCCCGTAGTGCAATACGTAAGGCGCTGGTTGTGGTGGTCGGGGTAAACTGCAATATGCAGTCTGGGTATGTGGCTATCTCATGTGGTCATGGCTTCGGAAAGCGATTCCTGGGTTACTTTAACTTCCCGGCTATCGTAGATCCCTTGTGTCTTGTGAATAGTGAATACAGATTCAACGGAGAATTGCACGGCTTCGGTGGGAGCGGAATTATAGTCGAACACACAAATACAATATGTATCTGAACGGTATTGGTTGGGCAAAGAGACCATTTCCTACCTGGAACATATTTACGCTTCATATCGTGACAGTCTACCGCGATACACAAGGTTAAGGGAGTAGTCCAGGCCTTACATGAAAACAAGAGTCATGTTTAAAAAAAACTAAAACCGTGCAATGCTTACTGGAAGAATCAATGACCGGCTTCGTCTTCGAGATATTAGAAACAGGTATACCGAAACCGAACGCAACATCGACGAGGTTCTACGGCGTCTCGACTTGAGTATCAACCAAATATCTGCGCGAACGGCACCAAGGCGGTCCCGCAAGACATGTATACCACCAAATAACTCAGTGTGGTCACCACTGGAGTTTCCGAGCTTGTTTCTAGACTGTGTCCCGAAAATCTTGCGTCGTCGTATTTATGTGCGATTTCCCCCTTTCTGGACCGACCTCGGCCAGGTAACCGCCTGGGTGCCGAAGGGATTTTCTTCGTGCGATTGCTATTCGGGCCCGATTCTTAGTTGGATATATTTTTCTGTAGCTCACCACACAGAAAAAAATGTGGATATGTCAACCGCGTAAGTGTGGATCGATGTTCGATTACCCACCACGTGGGTGTGCTTTTCGATACTGGAACGAGCAGCGTCATAGCACAGGGAGGTGGGGAGGATAGGGATACGAGTAACCTGCCGCCCGAACGACGTCCCGCCACTGCCGGCGCTTAGAGCACACCCATTTTACGCAATTTCCCTGGAGTACAGCGCTCACTACGTAGATCTGAACGAATGCGATATGTTCCCCTAGTTATAAATAGGACCCACCTGTCTGTCCAGTGGTGATTTTGGCCCAAATGAACTGTTTTTCGATGCGCCGTAACTTCGTCTCCGTACTCGTATGGTATCGGCCGCTTCGGCCGGCCCCAGGTCGAGGAAGCTCGCGAAAACCTGCACGGGCTAGAGGCACCGACAAGGGCCTCGAGCCTAGGGCTGGGTAGAGAGGGTACCCTGCGCGGTCTGGCTCGCGAAGTCGTCACTTGAAGGATCGCAAGGGGTGGTGGTGTTTTCTTTTGTTTCCAATCTCAACGCCAAGCAGTTCATTGGCGTAAGAGCAACGCGGGAATATCACCACAGCAAAGAGCGCCATGTGTGCACACCCCAGGTCGACCACCGCGTGGGTACAAATGCGCAGCAGGAAGGGTGGGAGTGTCGGCGTTGCCTGGGACGGCCAAACCTGGTCAACGGGAACCAAGGCACGTACCGGGCTAGTAAACAGAGAGGAGCCAGATCCGCGAAAGAAGTATACCAACGGAGAAAAGAGGAGGGGACGCGCATCACGTCAGCTGACAAGGAGTTAGCGCGCGAGGATCGTAAAAGACGGAAGTAGGCACTTGTGGCGGTATCGACCTACAATGTGCGCACCCTGGCTGTAAAGGGGAAGAAGAGGCATGGGCATGACGAGCGGGTACTGGCGCAGGCCCAACAACTCGTTTGTGATTTCGTCGGCCAGCAGTAAACTCGAAGACACAACAGAGCGACATTCCGAGAGGCGGGGTATCAAAGTTTTTTTCAAGTCGGGAGAAACCAGCCGCCAAGCAGGGGCTATATGGGGTAGGATTGGCAGTCAAGGAGTCCATATTGCAGTCAGTCTGTACACTCACGAGTTCATCGACGAACGGCTTGTGTCCACGCGCTTCGAGTTGGCCGGTAAATACGAAGCAGCCAGGAAGGGGCTATTTGGGGCTGGATTGGCAGTCAACGAGTCCACATTCAAGTCAGTCCGTGTACACTGATGAACTCATTGACGAACGGCTTACGTCGATGCGCTTCGCGTTGGCCGGTAAATACTAACAATTAGATTTCGTCGTTGCGTCCGCTGTAACAGAGTGTGCCAAGGACGCTGAAATGAATTTTCTAAAAAACGCTGAGGATTCAGTCGAACAGATCCCAACGAACGAGTCTTTGTACGGATGGATGCGAATGCACGATCTGGGCAGAGACTAGAGTTCGGTGATGATTGAAATAGAGTACGGGGGCGATGATTTCAACGATAATGGCAGATGATTTCAACTATAATGGCACACGACTTCTGTCGTTTGCTACCAATTGCAAGTTAGTCTCACCAATACTTTTCCAGCACACACAAGGGTGAAACATCGCACACGCACAACCGTACCGAACCGAATGGCCGTAAGCGGAATGTCTACATCCTAACCCGACAAGCCCATCGGCCTAGAGTACATAATGTTAAAGTCGTCCCTCAGCCTTCGCCACCAGCTAAGGCTGACTCAGACCACAAAACCGTCGTATACATGAAGGCTCGCCTCTCTGGTCACTTTGCATCCAACAAACAACCACGCAAGGCGCCAAAAGGCCGACCGTTCGATCGGCAGGTTTTCGGATCGGACGGGAAGTGTCGCAAGCGAATAGTTGCGAGGGTCGCTTCCACTATCAAAACACCATTCCAGCCCCGTAATATTACTGGTATGGTGTATTCACCACGACCATTTTGGATGCAGTAGAAGCAGAGGTATCACCTGTTTCACGCCCGCAACGCAAGCGTGGATTGTGCGAGTCTGCCGAAACCTCGGCTCCTTTCTAAATAGCATGGACCGCGATAAAGGATACGCGACAACTCTTGTGCGCTAACCGCCCGGATAAGACCGTGTAGAAGACCCTGAGGACGCGTGTGCGAATCTGCAGGAGGCGATTGCTGCAGCAGTACATGCATATTTTGAAGAGTATCTCGCCGAACCCCAAGAGCCCCTAGCCCACAACGACCAGCGAGAGTTCTACAAGCACCTGAAGAGTCGTTGAGGTTGGAAGGGAAAGGCGAGAGAAACGAGCAGTTGAATAAAAACGAGCATGGCACGCCGTTACAGGATAAAGTACGAATTCGTGAAATATGGGGGAGGTTCTACCACAAACGCTTCAACATGAAATCGCTGAAACTCGATACCGCTATCATCGACCTATTGCCACCACGATCGCTTGAAGTATTGCTCGGACCCGAACCACCCTTGGACGAGACGACAGAAGTAATTAGGGCCATGCCGAATTGAAAAGGAGTAGGGTCAGACGGCCTTCCGGTCGAGTTACTAAAATTTCATCACCACGAATTCGTCTAGTACTTTCACCTCATCCTTGTCAATGCGTAGATAACGGGAGAAGTCCACCAGCAATGGATACATGCAATTATCAAGGTCCTCCACAAAAAGAAGGATCGCTCCGATTGCAACAATATAGAAATATTTCGCGTGTTGCTCTTGCAAGCAAAGTCTTATTGAAAATCGTTGCGTCCCGCCTCAGCAGCTACTACGAGGCTCGGGGAATGCTCCCTGAGGAACAGTGCGGCTGTCGTCCCGCGCGATCAACAGTCCACATGCTGTTCGTCGTACGGCGATTGCAAGAACTCGGACGGGAGAGAAAAAAAAAGTAATAAATGTGCTTCATTGATCTGCAGAAAGAGTACAGCTCTGTCGACCGAGAACTGTTGAGGCAAGTACTCACACGCTTCGGCGTACAAGCAAGTATTTTTGCAGTAATTCGCAAATTCCACGACGGCATGCGGGCTCGCGTGTGTACGGATGACGGACAGCTCTCCGAATGGTTTCATGTCACTCGAGGGCTGCGACAAGGCTGCGTGCTGTCGCCGTTGCTGTTCAACGTGTTATTTGCTGCCGCAATACACGCCGTTCTGTTAATAGTACGTTTCTGTGAGGACGAAGACATCCCAAGGGGTGTGGTCCACCTCGAGAAGAGTGTGGTGGACGGGGAAGAGGTGTCATTGTTTGTGCGAAGGGCAGTGTGGGGCATGTTGTACGCTGATGACGTAGGGACTGTCTCGAAGTCAGCGCAAGGACATGCAAAAATGACAACTGTCATCGTGACTGCACCCGGAGCAGAAAGCTTCACGGTATCGGAATAGAGGACGAGGACGATGGTGCTACGAACACGGATCATACATCGCCTACCTCACCGCTCGTAATCGAAGCAGCTGGCCTGAGGTAAAGATAGACGGCCCAGTTATTATACTCCGACGGTACAACCTCTCGGTCGAAATCGAACGACGGACCCGTCTCATGTGAGCATGCTTCAAACGGTTGCGCACGGAGTTGTACTACATGAAGACGGTCCCGCTTAGCCTAAAACACCGCACGTTGAAAGCCAAGGTGGTCGAGGTCCTGCTGTGCGGATGTTTGACGTGAGCTCTCAGTGCGCAACAGTTCGACACGTTCCGATCGGTGGCCGCACTCTCATGGTCTCACCTGATCGCCCATATGGTTCTGGTCGAAAATATAATGATCGCTTGGTATTCATTTTAGTGTTTAAACGGTTCTTATGTTGACGTCTAGAGTAGTTTTTTTTTTACCAAGTACCAAAGCATCCTGATTGGGTGCTCCCATAAGGTTCCCATAAGGTTTAGCCAATCAGCAGCACTATTCGCGCGGCGAGATCAATATGCGCGGCGCGATTAGGCTGGCATGCTGCTGCATGCTGCCGCCATCCTCTGCCTGTGAGCCTGAAACAAGGCGCGGGTACGATACAAACTCAGATGCTTGCAGCAACTCAAAGGTGAAGAGGCGCTGGGCAAGCAGCTGGTGGTGTTGGTGGGGATACAAAACCTCGGCGTGGCGGGATGAAAACCTATAGTCTCCAGGGAGCGCTTCCAGATTCCGTGTGCAAGAAGGCCTGCACGGCAGAGGGGGAGGCTTCTATGTAGCAGGTGCGCGTGTATGTTGTCGTGTTGTGTCACATGCTGCTTGTGTGCTCCTTGGCGATACGAGTAATCTACCACCTGACCTAAGAGTGTCGCCTGCTGGTACAGAAATTTTATACCTGGTACCTAAAAGAGTACTGCACCACAACAAAACTGTACCGTAGGTACTATTAACACTGCTGCTGTTGTATACTCGTACCTACCTGCTGTCCGAGCACCACAGGAGTCCCTCCAGCAGATCTCTAAGACTGCTTGTGCCGTACGGGCTTCACAAGGGCATCTATGCTCGTACCGTCTACCACAACAGCAGCAGTTGTCAGAATTTTTCACGCCTCCCGTACTGACTGCACGTATATACTAGTATCAGTGTGCGCAGGAGAGGTACTAGTAACTGCTGCTTTACCAGGTACTGACTGCTGTAAGAGAATGTTGCCTACGAGGGAGGCACCTGTTTGGTGCGTCACAACTTGCACGGCTGCCGTGTGCCGGTCGCAACCTGCGCAGCAATCCCTCCAGTAGATGGCTGTCGCCTGTACCCCACGAGCTCTCTCTACACTTTACCTACCATTACATAAGGCAGCAGCCGTGGTCTGCATTGTTTTTCTATGGATGGGAGACGCGTTTTTATGAAGAAAACGCAGAGGAATTCGAGGCGGTGGAGCAGGCCCTCCGCCACAAGGTCAGGAGTCAAGACCATGTAGGCCGAAAAACGAGTGGGAGTGGCATCGCTTCTTTCATACCTACCATACGTGGTCTGCATTGTTTTTCTATGGATGGGAGATGCGTTTTTATGAAGAAAACGCAGAGGAATTCGAGGCGGTGGAGCAGGCCCTCCGCCACAAGGTCAGGAGTCAAGACCATGTAGGCCGAAAAAAAAACGAGTGGGAGTGGCATCGCTTCTTTCATACCTACCGAAGCTTAGCTCAACGGTATACATGAAATTCACGTCGGGTGCGAGACTTGATCCCATTTAAGTTCGTCGAGTGCCGTGTTGCCAAGTGAATATACGGCCGCAACGTGGCAAGGATTTTGACTGGGTTTCCCGTCAAGTAAGTTGTCACTGCTGTTCCGCACAACATATGACGTTGTCACTGCTGTTTTGTCTTATTCTTGTTCGTTGCCACCTCTATCAGGATGATCCCGTCATCATGAGCATGATGAGATCTTCCGAGATATAATAGCATCGGCGGCCAATTTGGTGGGTCAGTCTGGTTGAAGACCCAGCAATCTTTGCTGAGGGACGAAGCGAGGAAGGCTGCACGTCAAGGCTGACTGACAGACTGCTTCCGATGGCCTGCCAATATAGTATCCAGGCAAGGGAGTATTATGCGGCTGGCTTTCTAATGTATCAGCGTGCTTGCAGTACAAGTGGTGCAGAAGAGTGTATATGCATCTGCTCGCATGCAGGGAGATTCCATGGCCACTCTTGATCACACCACGATCTTGATATTGCTGACGTAGGGAGTGGGGGGGTGTACTATTACGGAGGACCATAGTAAATAGGACCAAATATTGTGAGTAAAAACAGCGAAATATATAGGTTTTGTGTGTGCGGTGGGTCCTATTTAATATGGTCCCTCGTAATAAATATCATGAATGGTCGTAGTCGTACGACCATAGACCCTCGCATACCTATCATGCAGGGACGGAGCATAACTTTCAAGGGGGGGGTATGAGCAGCTGGTACACGGGGCCATGCAGGAATAGTTTGATCGAGTGCTGGATGTGGTGCCACTGACTTAATCAGTGTTTTTGTTCCGACATTGACACGCAATATTTGCTATCGCCTGAATAGGTTGTACTCGCCCGTGTGAAATAATCGTCTTCGTACTGTTGGGCAACGCGAAGTATCCGGACGGATTTCCACAATATCTGACTGTGACGTCGGGGCCCAATCCAGTTATCCTAGCAGGATGCCAAACGCGCGGGAGGTATTGGCTGTCAAGCGTGCGGGAGGTATTGAAGAATTATGTCACGATAGAATCAATGCTACTACGCAGTCCTGGAGGTTGATGCATACCCCTCGAGCAGGGCTGTTTCGCTTCCGATTTGTTCGAGTCGCCTGCCGCCATAGTAAAACATACCGGCCACCCCTCTAAGCCCAGCACCACTTTAATGACGCTCGTCGTACCGACGGAGCTCTGTACACTTTCCTAATCCGTCATTGAGGTGTACGATGTCGTCGCCGAGATGGAAGCCGAAAAATATTGCGGTGGTCGTCTCGATAATGAGCAACAAGGCCGGCCGCCTTGAGGCGTACTGTTAAAACATCTAACGAAACCTATCCCGTTTTCTTCAGTCCTGGGTGCTCGAGCGAGGCCCTATACCGTTCTGGTGTTGTATTTACTGTTTTGGGCTAGCATGACACGTGCTACCCACATCCTGCGCCCCACGGGTGATCACGCAGGCATCAGTAGGGAAGCGGTAAGGCCCGTTCGAGAGAAATATGAGCCCATCAGGACAAGCTGCGCGCTCCCGTGGATAGTGGAGGTCCTGCAGGCGCCACGCGTGGTATCGACGACGACCTTCAGTTTAAACAGATAGTATGCAGAACATCAAGCTGTTCGAGATTAGGGGACACAAGAGTATTGCTGTGCAGTCATCAACGACATCCGTGTATTGGCACGTTTGCCCGCACGTCGTATCAACTGGATATTATATAACAGTGGGGGCATAAAAATAACACCAGAATCAGTTGTTTGGATCACAAGGTGGGAGGGCACATTCACTGCTGTGTACCAGACGAGCGTTGTCGCCACTTAAGACAGTCGTCGGAGAAGAACGTCATTTGTAAATTCAGTCGGCAGTGCGAGTTGGATGCGCCTGAGACGAAATACATCAGGCGGGCTTCAATTTCTGGCCGGTCGCACAATCAATAGTAGTGTGTGTCAAGTGCAGGCAATTTGGATAATACTACTCGGATCAAACTATATGATGTACGACGCGTGCAACGTGTACATTGACTCCTTATGTTTCAAGCAGATATCATAGGTTTTAGCCGACCTTCTTTTACCCCTTTGAGAACAAAATGATGATGGTATTTTCTTGTGTTGCGCATTCTTCCAATCAACGTTTGCACGTGCCTTGGTTGTTTCGCACGAATTGTAGGTATACTCTCATGCAATTACACCCGACACTTTCGGTCGGTGCACAGCGTCCAAGAGCGGGGTGCGCTTGAGCTATGTGTGAAGAGCATTTTTTTTGTTTGTATGCTTCGGGGGGGCTGTGGTAGCAGTGATCAACGCAGACTGCTTCTGCGCGGTTCAACCAAATAGAATTCACGACTGCTACTGTCGAGGGGCAAACCATTAAGAATGTCAAAACATGATACCACATTATGGGACGAAGAAATTACTCGATATTGTCAATATGTACCACGTACAAGAGAAGATGCGCATCTTTGTGTTTCTATCTTACATAGCCTTCCACCTGCACGTACTCGTTTATGCTTCATTCCACTCGGTCGACAAAGCTGCTCACTCACGGTGAGTGTGCTCGTGATGTTGTCACATCAAACATCGACCAATTTCAAATTCCAAGAAGCAAGGGAAGAAGACCTATCTATCTATACAGGCAGAACGAAATAAGAAAGAGAGAGTGAACAGCATATCTGCTGTATGCGAGTATAAATGGCCCCCAAAGCTCTATCTATACAGGCAGACCGAAATAAGAAAGAGAGAGTGAACAGCATATCTGCTGTATGCGAGTATAAATGGCCCCCAAACCTTCATTGTAGGCAAGTACTGCAGCAGTAATATAGAGAAAAATGAGGCAAGGCTGCACATGCGGTATGTAGGCCTTGTGCGTTCGTAAGAAAAAAGAACGGAAACAAAACTAAATCCTGCTGCACTCAATACACACCAGTACCACGGAAAATGCGAGCGCAACTCGAGATGGTTTGCAACGAGACAAGTCCCACGCGTTAGCTCAAGATGGCCCGCTTCTGCAGATACCGGGGTTGTGGAAATCGGTAACGTACAGCTCTCGCAATCGGTAATGCAAAAACACGACTATTTCATGCAGACACTCGTAAAATATTGGGAGCCTGTACACACCGCTGCGTTTTGTTTGGTCGCTTCGCTGCCAATTATTTTTGGCGCTTCGCGCCAAATGAGTTTAATTGCCCATAGGAGGTAAGACCATGAAAGTGCGGCCCGATCGGTGCACCACAAAGTCCTACTGCGGGTCATTGGCTTCCAGCGCCGACAGCTCACCGACTATACTACCCTCTCGTACGCAGCATACCGACTATCAGCAAGACACGACGCAAGAGCATCGAAACGACCATCCATAAATTGTGGTTCTTATCTACGGGGGGCGTGGCGCGGCAAAACAAGGGGCGATTACCCAGTTGGGTCATATTGACGATGACCGGTGGGGAGGGCCGGAGATCAGGCGGACATCTAAAAACTTGGCATAAGCGCCTATTGAGGATATCAGGGTGGACTCCACGTTGGTGTTTGGAGTTCAGACCGCGGCGTGGACCGTTGCAGCACAGAAGGCGGGCAAGTGGTACCGGGAGGTCCTCGAAGCAGCCGAGCGGTTCATGGTTAAGTGGCACAAGGTTGAGGCGGATTTGAGCAGAAAGCGCCACCCATGCGTTGTGGGTAGTGCCCAAGGCAATGGGAAAGAGGGGAGGGGCAACAGTAGTAGGGAAACCGAGGCTGACAAAAGCAGGAAGGAGACAGCAGACAAGGTAGCAAGGAACCTACTAGTACCTATCTAGGCTGTTCGTACCGCAAACTTCTGCGGCTGCTTCGAATGTGATTATGTTGTGTTATGGCTTCTTTTTTTTCTCCTTTCGCCCTTATTCTTATGAAAAGACTGCTGTCTGGCTTGGTGCATGGCGAGCTTTTGTGCTTCTTTCTGCTTCCGCTTGGTTGTATTTTTCTGTCGCATCTGCCCCAGGGGGGCACGAGACAGCACACAACCACCGCTGGCGACGAAGCACGAAAGACCGACATTCACTTCCCCATCTTCGTTTGTAATTCTCGATAGCGCCGGTTGTTTTCCGTCTTTCGTCAGGCTCGAGGTGCTGGTACTAATGTTTTCATTGTTTTCGCTTATTTGCTCGCGCTTTCTGTCCTTCCGTACTTGCGTATTTTATTTATATACACATTAGTCTTTCTACTTACCCAGTTATTTGCTTATTTATTTGTTTTATGTCGGCTTTCCCACACAAACGTTTTAGGTGGCGCCCAAGGGCTTTTTTTTTTTTTTTTTTTTTTTTTTTTCATCACTTTTACTTTCCAGCCCACTCGTAGGAGGTTTCACCCTCGACGATCTTCTGGACAAGCCGTGGTCCCAGGTGTCGTCCCTTCTCCCCTCCGGTACGTGCCTTCATTTTTTGTCGCGCATAGGGCTCAGCATTCCCACTGCTCGTCGATTTTCATCGAATGTAGCCAACTCACGCTTTCGCGCTTTCCCCTTATCAATTTTTTATGCAAGAAAAAGTCCCTATGAGCATGCACTCGGTGAGACTTGAACCCACGAAATTGATCTTGACAGGCACGCGGACCACCTACCAAGCCACCGGGGACGCCGGTATGGAAGTGGGGGGGGGGGGTCGTAAAACCATGTTTGGCGAAATCAGGAAGGGGATGCGACAATGTAACAAGGTACCCGACTGTAGCTACAACCTTTCTATTCTTCTCGTACCACAAACCGCTGAGGCGGCCTCGAAAGTGTTTTCGTGCTTTGGTTTATATTTTCCATCGTTCTTACTCTTGAAAATATTCGTGTGATTGCAGTCTTGCATTATTGCCTTCGTGGGTGGCGCACCTTGCTCCTGGCGGTGCTCTCTGTATATCTGCTTTATTTCATGTGTTCTGAATTGTCTGTCACATCTCCCGGTGGGCACGAAATTAGTTCATTTTTTCTTGTCTTTGAATATTTCCTGAGGTTTATCTTTCGTTTCTCTCCTAATGTATCTGGATTGCTGGTGTGTGCATGCTGTTCCCTTCGTATCCAGTACGATGTCGTGGCACTTGGGGTTATCCATTCTCTTTGCAGCATATATGCGTCGTGGTTTCGTGACCACATAGCTTGTATCTCTCTAGGATGAAGAATCAATACGGACGCAGGGTGTGATGGATGTCGACAAGCACAAAGAACGGTTTAGTCTGAAGAACACGCACACACATATAACACACCATGAACACGGGTTGTGTCCGAGAGAGAAAGACGCCTGTTGTGCTTGGCTTTTAGGAAACGATGCCAACTTAAGTTCGTTCCAAAGTCACAAGTAAATTTTCGTTACTATGTATTGTATTGCACGGCCAAGGAACGGGGTTGGCGTGCTTATTCCACAAGTGTGTGTACTCGTCGCCAGTATTGTAGTTGGTCGGGTCTGTTCGAGGAATGGCAACGCCAAATAACTTTGGGTCTCTGCTTAACACCCGCTCGCGCTGAAAATCTACGAAACGCTGCGTATTCTCTTGTGTGTTTCCTTTCTCGATTCTTGCTTGTTTTCTCATTTTTTTCTCTCTTCCCTTTTTCGTGTTTCAGATTCCGATACTGATTTCGATTTTTCGACGTCGAATTGTTTCATCTTGTCTTCTACCTGGTTAATGATGAATGGTTGAAAGCGTTGGCCAGATGATTTTTTCGCCACATCAACTGTAATAACTCCACACACGGGGCACCCTATGAGGTGTGGTTCAGACTATGAAGATCGCCTCCGTCAGGGCTTCGACCTAATGCGTGCGGCATGGGCACCCCTCCGTAATAAACGACAAACGCTGCCGCAACCAATTAACTATTGCTGCTACAACACGCTTGCGCGACCGATCTGTTGAACTTACAGCTGACGTGTTTTTTAGTGTTTCATAAAAAATCAAAGAAGGGTGGTCCAGGACCAAACAATGCCTCACAAGAGCTACCATAGGACAACCGCTATATCGAAATCGGGCGAGCGATTGCTGCTGCTTTTTCCGTGACCCCGTTTGGGATGCTGGAAGTCCACTCTGAAAACTCTAAACACAGGGCACCCGATGAGGTGTTGTTTGGATCATGACGATGGCCGCCGCGAGGGCTTCGACCTGATGCGTGCGGCATGGGCGTAGCCGTTTTGAAAGGAAGAAAGGAAAGAGGGATGGAGGAAAGCCTTCGCCACTGCCGTGCCGCTGATCGCACGTACGAGCACAACACAATAATAAAATTCATCTAACCCTATTCCACTTGAAAATGGAGTTGGCAAACAAGTTTTCCGGTGGTCTCGGGGGAGCGATTGCTGCTGTTTTTCCGTCACCCTGTTGTGGGATGCTGGAAGTCAAATCTGATAACTGCACACACCGGGCACCCGATGAGGTGTGGTTTGGACCATGACGAACGCCTCCGCGAGGGCTTCGACCTGATGCGTGCGGCATGAGCGTAGCCGTTTTAAAAGGAACGAGGGAGGGACGGAGGAAAGCTTTTGGCCACTGCTGTGCCGCTGATCGACCGTGCGAGTGCAGTACAACAGTGAATTTCATCCAACCCTATTCCACTTGAAAAGAGAGTTGTCAAACAAGTTTTCCGCCGGCCTCAGGCGAGCGAATGCCACTGCTCGACCGGTCACCCTGTTGTGGGATGCTGAAAGTCAACTCTGATAACTCCACACACAGGGCACCCGATGAGGTATGGTTTGAACCATGACGATCGCCTCCGCGAGGGCTTCGACCTGATGCGTGCGGCACGGGCGTAGCCGTTCCGAAAGAATGTCCGTAGGCGACCATAGAGTGACCCTCATGCGGATAGACACTTATTCTGAATCCGTTTGAGAAACCACAAGTGTACCACTTGTGGAACTGGTACCATATTGTAGGCCCGGGCAAGGGTTGCCCTGCCGTTCCCTAGGTGTCACCATATATAAAAAAGGTAGAAAAATTACCTCGCGACGTCGATATTCGCCACGTAGAATATTACTTGTTCGAAGATGCTGCAGTTGCCGCTATTTCGAAGAAAAAAAACAAAACATAACTGTTCACAGTCGCATCGCGCAGATTGCGATGACCTCGACGTGTCGCGAACACAGCCATTCTAAATAAAACGCCGAAGTGAAATACAAGATGACAAAAGGCACACAAGTTGACTTTTCGGCAATGATCGTTACGTACATGCACGCCGTAAACAACACTCTGTCGACCGAACAGTTACCATAAATGTAGCTGCGCAGAACTCGAAAGGCTGGACGCGCCGTGCAACATTTAAAATTTTCTGCAAAATGTGTTCTAGCAAAAAGACGGAAACAAGAAGGCAGGCAGTCCGAATCGAGAAGCAATATCACACAAAAAATCAAAACGTTTCGACACACATGTGAAGAACACGTGAGAAGCTCAAGGCAGTGGTACGTCGGAGTCGAGTCGGCAAGGCACAGCTGCGCTCCCCACGGCGTAGTGGCCAGGACTTCGGTAAGGCGGAGGCATGATGGGTCCTTGTCTAGTCGCCTCGATTATCTCCGCGCGTTCTTGGCTTGCGCGCTCATGGTAGTTAGCACTACGGTATGCTGTCGTTTGTGCCTGGGGAACAGGCAAGGTCATAGACTTTCGAAGGTAGACATACATATGCTGGAAACCATGATACCAGTCGTAGCCGAAATCGTCGCAAGACGTGGTACTCCCCCCGAGTATACAATCGTACTTCAACCACCGCCCTCTCGAACGCAACTGGGTCACGAAATGGTTCGGAAGGGAGTAGATGACAGCTACGAGGCAGTACTCAACGCCAATAATCAAAATGGGTGACGGTGCTGGCGGCTCTCCGGCGTCCTCGTAGATGTCTACATGTGCAGACGCGAAGAAAACGCGATCTGGGGCGTTGTCCTCCCTCCAAGGAAAAATCGACCATATGAATGTGCTGATGTGCCGGGCGCAGCTTCTCGTCGCACGGGGGGCACGGAGCAGGTCCAGGAAATAAGAAGTCGGAGGCGGCTCCGGTCAGGAACGAGGCATTGACTGCATCCTGGAGTGACTGGGGTGGTCCGTGCGGAATCACTGGTGCGGTATCTCGCCATCGTGGACATTGGGATGCGGTTATCTCGATACGGCCATGGTCCTCGACATGGCAATCGGTAGTGTAGTTGCCAGTTGAATCCGAGAGCCGTCTGAGTGTACATGATACGAGCATGCCGTTCCACGACGTCACCTGGCCATCCGCTGTTGGGGTGGAGTTGATCATCAGGTCGAAGGGTGATACAGAGAGGTCCGATCGAGACCCCGGCCGATAAGCGGCAGCACCGTTGTTGACGTGGGCCGTTATCCTTCTAACAACGTAAGTATCAAGAAAAGTACGCAGGAAGCACGTATTCGTGCCATATAGAATTTCCACTTTTTTCTTGTGGTTTTGGTACTATATAATTTGGTTTTGGCACTATAAGAACTGGGTACCGTAGGTTGCAGGTATCGAGAAGTCAGTATCATTGCAGTCTTGTTTCGACCAGCTGTGTAGGGTGTTAGAAGGGTAGGTTGTCTGTCGTCAAACGATTTTGAGGCGTTTCAGTCCATTTTCGTCCGCCTCAATGCCGGTCAAGCAACGTTTGCACAGCAAGATATAGGCGGTGTGCATGGTGCGGAGGCAAAGGACGACCGCAGGAACTATACTGCTACTACTACTGCTGCGCTCTCAAGTGGTTGCAGGGGACACCCTGCTACTACTGTGACGCAGCTTTTGGGTCCACTATATACGTCAATGAAATTATGACGAGCTTGTCGATCCAAAATACCAACCACGCAGCTCGAACACCAGCAGAGACGGCGGTGCGTGGTGGTGGTGCAGGCAAACGGTGGAGACAGCAGGCACATGCGTACTGCTGTCCTCTCGATTGGCTGTGAGAATTGCATTGCTGCTCAGAACAACAGCAGAGGAGTACAGCAGTTTTTTTCTGGTGGCGGTTGTTGATCGTTGTGGTCGGTGTGGTTTGGAGTCGGGAGGTCATTCATGCTATACATGCGCCCGTGCCCCCAGCTCTGCCTACTATCCGTCCTCGATGCTGCATCGTAGGCTCCGATACATGCAACTAGTAATAAATTACACCCCGCATATGCCAACGTGCGCGCATGATTTTGCCTGCTGCTGGTGTGCTGCTGGGCGCCTGTTGCTGCTGGAGGATGAGTAGTTTTGTCTGGTGGCAGTTGGTCGTTGATCGTTGTGGTGGGCGTGGTCGGGAGTCAGGATACATACATGGGTACATAGATACATACATACGCCCGCACCCCAAGCTCTTCCTATTTATCCTCGATGATGCATCGTAGGCTCCGACACTTGCAACTTCTACAGGTACAACAGTAGCCAAGAGTACACCCTGGATGTGTCACCTCACGCGGTTTTGCCTGGTGGCAGTTAGTTGGTTGTTGATCGGTGGGCGTGTTCGGGAGTCGGGTTACACACACATGCCCCCGCACACCAAGCTCTGCTTATCTGTCCTCGATGACGCGTCGTTGGCTCCAACACTTGCAACTACAGGTACAGTAGCCAAGAATATACTGCGGGTGTGCACCTCACGCGCTGGTTTGGCCTGTTACTATGCTGCTGGGCAACAGCAGGTGGCGGTTGTTGTTGGTCGTCGTCGTCGTGGGTGTGGACGGGAGTCGGGATACATACATGCGCCCGCACCCCAAACTCTACCTATCCATCCCCCGTGATGCATATCGCAGGCCCCCATACAAACCATCCACAGAGTATACTGCGGATGTGCCACCTCACGCGCATGGTTTGCCTGCTGCTGCTGCTGCTGGGCGGCATGGCCGCAGCGATGTACAACAGCCTGCTTGTTGTACTCGTAGCACGCTCAATATGATATCTGTGCTCAGCAGCAGTTGTAACGGCACTGTTGGCCAATCACGGCCATTTTGCAAGTCATACGGTAAGTCATAGCTCTGCTTTGATTGGTGTAAGCTCAAAAAGTCTAGCCTGTTTTTACGTTGTTTTTCGCTGGTAAATATCCCTTGGCCCAGTGCCTGCCTCCTCTCATGTACTAATTTTCTGCCTGATTGGAACACGTTCCCACCGGTCAGAAAGAAAAAAAAAAAAACGAACAGCATAGCTTCCCCCTTAGCCTTGTACGCCGCCCGCCCGTCTCGCGACCACCTCACCACCGATCGGGTCCGGATAAAGTGTTTCTCCCTCCCTGCCACAGTGAGCGTCGTCACCCGCCTCGCGTGAAGCCCGGTGCTCACCGTGGCCCTACTTCGCCACTTCGACAAAGTTGGTGCTCAAACTGCATTGAAGTCTCTTTGAAGTTTAGTTTGGTCGCAAAAATAAACACCGCTTAAATATTACCAGACAGATATTCGGGCTTCCTGCGTGTCTCGAGACACACGCGACGATCAGCCATGCAAACGGCGACGGCGCTCCTTGCAACACCCCCTCCACCTGCTAGCACCCGCTGACACCCGCGGCGGCGCCGTGCTCGCCCGCGGTACCGTGTTCTGACTACACGCACGCGCACGAAACGAAATAAAATGGCATCAGATTGTATATAAGCAACGCTTGACTCGTACCTGGTACGTTCGTTTCAACACGAGTACACAGTACAAGAAGGCGCTTCTATGGACGAACGTAGTGTTTGTTCGAAAATATAAGCTGTACCGGTACATTGTTTGCCATAAAACGGTATACCTTCACAGAAAATGTCGTATGAATTGGGTTTGGTATGTCCTCATCACATCGTTTTACCTTTCGTACCGTAAACTGGCCAAAAATACGATGGTGTACCGTTTTTTGGCTTTTTTGCAAGTGATACGGACGGACATGGACGTTTCGCCAAAAAACGGTATACCTTGACAGAAAATCCCATCTTACTTGGGTTGGGTGAACCCTGATGCCCTGGTTTGAGTTTTTCGTACCGAAACTGGCAAAAAATCGCTGGTGTATCGTTTTTTGGCATTTTGTCCGTTAGGACAGGAAATTAATTTTGCTTCTAGATTACCCTAGGGTACTAGGGAATACGGGTTTCGAGCAGTTCAGCGTTTTCTTTTATCTTGTTTTTGTGCTGTGAGCACGCCAAGGTGCTAATTTGAGTGATTATTCAGCGAATTTTACGAGCATTTTTTTGCGATTGCACGAAGCGTCACACAACAGCGGGGGAAAAAAAAAGGTAACCAATTCAAAAGGTTTTGTGTTCTCGTACCCCCTTAAAGAAAGTGTTTATCCATAGCTCGTACCGACGGAACAATACGTCGATAAAAGCGCCCGTCACCATAAACCGAAAAGGTCGTGGAATGTATCTATCGATGGCTTTCGTCAGAACAATGTATGTCTTGTATGCCCCTCTTTGTTGCCCCTGCTCTCCCCGGCACCTCTGCGCGAGTTGAAAAAAGGTGTTATGTTTCGTGCCTTTCTCTTGGCGTTATCCAATTTACTGTGTTTCAGTTGGTTGGAATAGTCGGATTCACTTTTATTGTTTCTCATTTGCATAGCACCAAACGGCCCTGTGCGGGAAATAATACTTGCGGTATGGCCACGGCTTCGCCCGCGGCGCTACCTGCGTTGCCCAGTGTTGTATATGCAAGGCGTGTCGTGTAGGGTATATAGTCGTCTCTTTCACATACCGTAGACTACTCCCCGCCCCTACGGGTATTTCACACAAACGGGATGCCTTTTCCACCGGGGCACAGTGACTATCCTCCCACTCGTATATCCCAGATTCGGGGAAGATAACATACTTCCGTGCCACACCGAACCTTCCAGAACTAGGATCGGCCTTACATGTAGTACAATACTACTGTACACCAGGTATATTCGTACTGCAGCCTAACCTGACTATGTTACTACTTCGTATGGCAATACAAGGAGGCGCTAAAGTAGTGAGGATCTGTGTGCGTCACAATATCACGGCAAACCCTCCATAGCTGCAAAAGGCTGGGCTGGCCGCCGGCGGGCTGCTGGTCGCTTAATTTCTTACGGCGTGAGGAGTAGCATACCGCACGCACAGACTTATTTGACTAGTCGCTCACACTAATCGTAGCTACACCGATAGATGTCAACGCGTGAGTATACGTGAAGTCACAGATCGATTCCCCTTTTCCCAAATATTTGTATTTCAAGTCTCAAGCAAACCCCAAACACAACAACACAGGAACGAGCTTCCTTTTGTTGTTCGTGCACGGCACTTGTCCGAGGCACTTAGAACATAAGCCATCGGCCTCACGAGCTGAGCCTGCGAAGGGGTCCTGCAGCAAAGAGTATGGGTACGCTGGTGACGTAGCATGACGTGACTTGCGTGTTCAGGGCGAGCAGAGTAATTCGTGGTTCTTCCTGGCGTTTCGATGAATGTACAGAAACACACGGCAGTTTTTTCGACCGATACAATTCGCAGTCACACAGCTCCCATTCCCATCACAAGAAGGCCCCCTAACCGGGCACTCAAACGCAGTTTGCTCTCCGAAAGCAGGTTGGATTGCGGTCATACCACCCGCAGTATGTGCGCCGTATTTTAACGGGTTCATCTTGATCGCCGCCGTCTACGTTGTTTCGTGTCGAATAACGTGAAAGCTTTCGGCGCACTCAGACATACCTGATGTTATTTTTCACGATCCAATAATTAGACCCACCCTGCTGGCGACAAATTCATCCCCTGGTTTGTGCGTAAGAAGAAAATGGTTGGTGACTAGAAAGAGATACGCTCGTCGGCTCCAGAAAACATTTCCACTCCTACTTACTACAACCCGGTTGGTCATTGCTGTGTTGTACTTGTTACATAGGAAGGCGTCTCGTGTGGCGTACAGTAGTTAAAAATCGTAAAAGGTGTGTGTGGTGTGGGCATTACATGGTAGGGTGGGGTATCTAATACCAGGTCATGGTAGGTAGTAGCGTGCTGAGATGTACTGGTAGTATTTGTATGTCCGTGTATGAAATACACTGTTTTTGCGGAGCACGAACTTTTCTCTTCGGGTCGCAGGTCTTCTCTCGCGATCTCGGCTGGGTGGCACTCAGAAGGGCCGCGCGTACACCACGGCGCAAACGCGAGCCCCGGCCGAGGTCCATGGCGCGTGCTCTGGATTTCGAAGTCGTGAATTCTGGCAAGTAACGACGGGGGGGAAATGTGACCTGCTAGAGCCAAGCAGGACGATGGAAACCACGCAGTTTGTAAGATTTTACGCTGCTGCTGGCCGCTGCAGCTGCAACATGTCTGATCACACCGTCCCTGGAGTTTTCTACATTTCAGCAGCCTCTTCTTGTTGTGACGGCAACGGACGTCCCGTATGTGTGTGTGCGAAATGCCCGCTGTAATTCCTGTCGACCTAGGAAACAGGAACGAACACATATTAATAGTATCCCATAATCTCTAATAATAGAAAGGTACCCTTAATTGGATGCTGCGCAGGGGGCAGGACGACGACACGAACCCACACATCTCCGGTGTTTCAAAAGCAACCGTGCAGCCACGGTACGCACTACAACAGCAGTAGCGGTACCACAACAAAGTTCGCATGTATGTGTGTGCAGTGTTCACCAGGAGATACAGTACATACATGCAATTAAGTAGACATTTCTACGTGCAATTTTAACATGAAGAACGCGTCGTCGAACCTCGTCCTGTCTGTTCGTTTGACCTCGTTAAATTACAGTACGTACCGGTTGGTACCACTGCCCATTGTGGATTATGTGACTGTTGACTTCTGAGGTTGTGAGTGGTGACGCGCGAGTCTCACTTCTTCTCTGAGTCTACCTTATGGGAGCCCAATAATACATGACCTGAAACGTCCATCCACAGACTGCCATGCAGTCTGGGCTCCCGTTGCCTGAGGCTACGAACACTGTCACACTGTATACAGCAGTACCCGGAGTAAACAGAGACGCCTGATGATGCTGCTCCCCTGTTTCAACCTGCTAACCCCCCGGGACTTCAAGCCAACTACATCCCGAAAGGGAACCTTGTATTTATATGTAAAAAATGTACTTTTTTTTCTGGCAAGCTGCTTTCCGGCGGCCGAGGATTCTTTCTCGCACTTTCGGGTGCGGGGCAAGCAAGGGCGCCGTGGGTACATGACGACGCATGTCTGGATACCGGCCGAGATCCGTGGCGGTGCTCGGGGCATTTAACGTCGCTGAGCTGGCTACACATAGCAAGGGATTGTTTTCCGCCTCGCCTCGCCCTGTAAGTGACATGGAAACCCACATTGTACTACAACTTTTGTTTTTTTCATTTGCTTTTTCGTGAATAGCCGGGTCACCCACCCCTCTGCGGTACATTGTTTTTCAACTTCAGCACAAGACGCAGCACCAGCAGCATGCAGCAGTACACATCTGTCGGCCGTCATATCTGTTACACCAAGCCGTTCGACAGGTGGTGTACCGTTAACATCGAGTACGTTCGTGACCACAACACTGCCTCCCTCGGTCCGTCTATCTGGAATTTGGTACCAGGTATTGGTTTTATATCTATTTAATAGCTAGTTGTCCAACCGCACGCTCTCAGCAACAGGCAATCGCAACGGGCAAGAACCACTGAGCCAGGCCCATACTGCCTCCCGTCTCGTTGTACTGTCCTTTCTCGGTGTGGCACTTGGTACGGCCCACACTGCTCGACTGCCTGGGCGAGATCCCATTCGGACTAAAAGTTCAGGACACGTATGATGCGAAAAGCTGTGTGCACTTTCAAAAACGGATAGTTTTCTCTGCTGAGTTTTATCCGCGTTGAAAATCTTAACCCTTTGACGTACACCACACACCTCACACCGAGCACGCACGTGACAACAAAACTGCCTCAACGGCTGGTGCCGTTGTATGAACTTTTAGTCATGGCAGTACTAGTAGTACTGGTAGTAGTACTAGTAGTACTGGTAGTAGTAGTGGTAGTAGTAGGTATACACAGTAGTATATAGTGCTGTTGTTGCCGTGAGTGTGCTGCTGTAATCATGAGTACAGTGTTTTTGACAGTCATTAACTTATACGTGGGGGTATGGGGGTACACATTTCACGACAAATGCAGATAAATTTTCCATGATGCCCTCAACCATATGTATACCTGTGGATTAGCAATTACAGCCGAGTTGCTGCCTATTGATGGTCATGTTAGAGTTCAACCGCTGTTGCCACGAGTCAGCTGCTGTTACCGTGCGTACTGTATTTGACAGTCTTTAAAAACTTTTCATGACCAATGCTTCCTATCAATATTGATATTTTGGGTTATTCGGGCTTTTTGTTTACCATGAGGTTTTCTGCAGTATTGACGCTGTTTTTGACACAGGTATAGCAGTACAATATAGTATATAATACAAGGTTCCTCTTCGGGATGTGGGTGGTGTGAAATCCGGGGTGTCACAAGTTGAAAAGGGAGGCGCAGGTAAAACCCTTGCACCTCTTTTTGGAGTAAAAACGATCTCGGAGTAAAATGAGTCATGGGATACTATATAGCTAAAAGCGAAGAGCAGTAGTCTAGTCATCCATGCCCCCACATGTCTTGGCTTATAGGAGGCATGCATTACTGTATTGCTCAAAGGAAAGCACAGCACTCAACAGGAAATTAATGGGATTTGTATCATCCAGATATTCATCGCCTGGGTGAGATCTGTATCATCGATATATGTGTGATCGTCGATGATCTGAACACCTACGGGGAGGGGTCTGCACGATCTGCATGAATTGTACATGTTTATCGAGCATACATGTACCTAATTTTTTCATGAATAGTTTCGCGTGGGTGGATCTGCATGATCTGAAGGATCTGTACGATCTGCAGGATCTGTACGATCTGCAGGATCTGTATAATGTAGCTGTATCACCTTTTTTTTTGGCTGGATGAGATCTGCTTGATCTTTATGATTGCACTTGCGTGCGGCTGGGATCCGTATGATCTGAACACCATGTGTGCATGACGTGGAGGATCTGCATGATCTGAAGCATCTATTACCTACACACTCCAACTAGTTTGCCTGGGGAGATATGTACGTTCCGTATTATTTGCACTTGTGTGCCAGGTGGAATCTGGTTGATCTCAATGACATGCACATGTTTAGCCGGAATGGGATCTGTCTGGTTACAATTTTAATAGATGTGTATCTGAGTGGAATCTGTGTGATCTGAACAATCTGTACATTTTGACCGGGGTGGGATATGTCCGATCTGCCTGATCTGTACATTTTTAGCGAGATAGGGCCTGTACGATCTGCATGATCTGCACATGTGTATCGGTGGGTGTGCATGATCTGCACAATCTGCAGGACCTGTATGATCTACTTGAGTGGAATCTGTGTGGTATGCATGATCTGTACACCGGCATGGGGTATGTACGATCTGTATCATCTGCACATTTTTATCGGTGGGTCTGCATGATCTGCAGGATTGTATGATCTGCAGGATTTCTGTATGATCTGGAGCATCTGTAAAGTCTGGATACTTCACTCTTGTTTACAGCGTGTTTAGCCGGATGGGGTCTGTATAACGTAGATATTTCACAGGTGTGCACCTGAGTGGGGTCTGTGTGATCTGTACATCTTTACCGGGTGGGATATGTATGATCTGCAAAATGCGTAAGGTCTGCAGGATCTGTATGATCTACCGGAGTGGAATCTGTATGATCTGTACATCTTGACCGGGATGGGGTCTGTAAGATCTGCAGGACCTGTATGATCTAGCTGAGTGGAATCTATGTGATCTGTATGATCTGTACATCTTAACCGGGATGGGTCTGTACGATCTGCAGGATCTGTATGATCTGCAGGATTTCTGTATGATCCGCAGGATCTGTAAAATCTGGATACTTCACTCTTGTTTACAGCGTGTTTAGCCGGATGGGGTCTGTATGACGTAGATATTTCAAAGGTGTGCACCTGAGTGGGAACTTGATCCGTGCGATCTATACATCTTTACCGGGTGGGATATGTATGATCTGCAAAATGCGTAAAGTCTGCAGGATCTATACGATCTACCTGAGTGGAATCTGTGTGATCTGTATGATCTGTACATCTTGACCGGGATGGGGTCTGCAAGATCTGCAGGACCTGTATGATCTAGCTGAGTGGAATCTATGTGATCTGTATGATCTGTACATCTTAACCGGGATGGGGTCTGTACGATCTGCAGGATCTGTATGATCTGCAGGATTTCTGTATGATCCGCAGGATCTGTAAAATCTGGATACTTCACTCTTGTTTACAGCATGTTTAGCCGGGATGGGGTCTGTATTGAGGTAGGTATTTCACATGTATGTACCTGAGTGGAAACCTGCGGGACTTCTGTATGATCTGCAGGATCTGTAAAATCTGGATATTTCACACTTGTTTACATCATGTTTAGCCGGGATGGGGTCTATATGAGGTAAATACTTCACACATGTGTACCTGAGTGGGAACTTGATCTATGTGATCTGTACATATTTGTGATCCGCAGGATCTGTATGATCTAACAGAGTGGAATCTGTCTAATCTGTTCATCTTGACTGGGACGGGGTCTGTATGATCTGCACAATCTGTACATGTTTATCGGCGGGTTTGCATGACCTGCAGAATCTGTATAACCTGCAGGATCTGCAACATTTGACAGGTGTATACCTGAGTGGGAACTTGATACTTCACACTTGTTTACATTATGTTCAGCCGGGATGGGGTCTGGATGAGGTAGATATTTCACACGGTGCACCTGAGTGGGAACTTGATCTGTGTAATCTGTAAATATGTGTGATCTGCAGGATCTGTACGATATACCTGAGTGGAATCTGTGTGATCTGTATGATATGTTCATCTTGACCGGGATGTGGTCTGTACGATCTGCATGACCTGCGTAGGCTTATCGGTGGGTTTGCACGATTCATGTTTACCGGTGCGTTTGGATGACCTGCAGGATCTGACCGTTCGGTATGATCTGCAGGATCTGACAGATGTGTGCCTGAATGGGATATTGATCTGTATGATTTGTACATATTTATCGGGTGGGATATGTATGATCTGCATGAACTCCCAACGTTTCGTCGGAAAGATCAAAGAATGAATAATCAAATCAAGCTCGAAAACGAGTTGATGGACAGCCTTATACACACGCAACGCAATTAACACCTGTTGCAAAGTATACTGGTACATAGAAGCCAGAGTGTCATACAATCATCTGTCGCACGGACACAAAAAAAACTAAGGGTAGCAGCAAGGAAAGCAACCTGCGCCAGAAGCAACAGCAGCAGCTATACCGTGATAGTGTGCAACAGCAGCGTGATCAGCAGGAGCAGCAAGATGAGCAACCGTGTGACACGGGTAAAAGAAAACCATGGGCAGCAGGACGAAAAGCAACCTTGCGGCAACCACAGTAGTAGCAGCTATGTACCGTGATTGCGCGCAGCAGCGTGCAGCAGCAGCGGCAGCAGCAGGAGCGGCAGCAGCAGGAGCGGCAAGATAAGCAACCGCGTGGCACGGGCAAAAAAAAAAGGGTGCCAGCAAGAAAAGCAACCTGCGGCAGCAACAGTAGCACAGGTATACCGTGATTGTGTGCAGCAGCAGCGACAGCAACAGAAGTAGCAAAATAATAAGCAAACCGCGTGGCACGGGCACATTGTACACAGGGCAGTGAACACTCGGCTACGACACGCAACGCAATACGTGGTACAAAGATCAGATACATGATGAATCGCACCGAGGAAAAGAAAAAAAATGCTTGACGTGGTGGATACAGCGTTTTCCCACGTCTTGTGGTCAAGCAGTTACGAGCACACGAGCATTCAGCAGCAGCAGCCTCACTCAGCAGCACTCGAGCAACACTCGACTCGAGCAGAACACTTGTACGCCTGTTGTTGCTGTATTTGTAATGCTTCTTACTGCTCGAGCAGCACTCGAGCGCACGAGCATGAGTAGGTTTCCAAGCCTAATGCACCGAACAAAAAAGAACACGAGACTACGATCACTCGATTGCTCGAGCATGACGAACATAACACGAACACGAGCATGACGTGGATAAGCAGTCACGGGCACACGAGCACTCACAGCGGCAGCAACAGCAGCACTCAGCAGCACTTGAGCAACACTCGAGCAACACTCTACTCGAGCAGCACTCGTACGCCTGTTGCTGCTGATGTTGTACTGCTGTATACTGCTCGAGCAACACTCGAGCGCACGAGCATGAGCTCAAGCAGCACGAGCTCGAGCAGCACTGTTAGGGATGGGAATGGATTCGTTTTAGACGTAAAAAAATGTCCAGCCTATTAGAGAATCCGTTAAAAAAAAAATCGGAAGAATATTTTTTTAAATAGTCTTCCACCACCCTATTTACTTGGTTTTATGCAACATTCACGTGTAGCACCGAACACCTGATTTCTTCACACGGGAAACCAAATGGATGATAGCGTTCGACAGATACCTCCCATCAATGGAGCATGATCGGGTGACAGGGTATGTTTTGAGCTGCAGATTTGTTTCCCGTCTATTTTTGCGGAAATATGCGGGAAAACTCGATTTTTCAGGTTGTACTCGTATCTTCCTGTCCAGGGAAGAACTATTTGACACTATTACGGGGGTCCACAGTTAATAGGACCTACGGTAAACATAAAAAACTTATATATTTACCTATTTTTTCTAACAATATTTGGTCCTGTTTACTATGAACCCCCGTAATACCAGAAAATCTAAACATGTCAGCAGATGCGGCAGGACTTTGGGCACACAGCAATGCAATCCGCTCCTGAATCCGACAAGTAGCCGACAAGAAATTTGTGGCACGAGTTGACCCACTTTTGATGAGTCAATTGTTGATGGGAAATTCGACAAAAGAAACCACGAGATAAAAACAAAGGACGTCCAGTCTTCATCGTATCGAGCAAACAGTGCCAGACATGAACGCGGCCGCACGCCGAGCGATCGCCATCACACCCGGTGTCATCACAGCAGCGAAGACCATCTGTGATCGGGCCTTGATGAGGCGGGAAGCGAGCTACCCCTAGTGTTCAGATGCGAAGGCACAACTATTGTTGTCTCACGTGAGAAAACGATCGAGTGAGTAAAAATACTCTACCGTACCACCCTGTCCGGAAATATAGGAGTGGTTTAATTGTAAATATGAAAATAAACGGTTCCTTACGTGTGCGGACAGAGCGGTAGGTATGTCCGAGTACATACAGCAGCACCATGCAGATTTCAGGCGCGTGGTGAATGCAACCTTGGCCGCAAAGCTCAAGCCTGGCTGCACGCACAGCAACAACTTGCCCGTGAGCTAAAGGTGGGACGCCCTTCCACGGAGGTGCAGGCAGCGCCGTCGCAGTCCCGGTCTCGGCGAAGTGCAATATAGCAACACGCTGCCGATTGTCGATGCTGTGTGTGGGTATGTTCTTTTTGTTGTTTACAGGCGCCCAACAGCAGTAAACCAGGACCGCATACTGCGACTTGATCTGTGCAGCATGTGTTACACACCGGGGGTGAACCTTTCTCGTGCTGCCGGTCACCAATCCCAAGGACCCCCCGGGAACATGCGATTTGTTCACGCTCGCGCGTCCGTGTCTACGCTGTTGCTCTACACTCTGGGCTTAGTTGTGGGCTGTCCTGCAGCGCGTTTGGTGCAAAAAGCAAGGCTGACTTTTTCTCAGCTGTACCTCAACGTCACAACATCGATGCCGGCACCGCTTTTCATTCTATTTCTGGGAGGCAGCATCATAAAAACGGACTTACTGGTGGCAAAGTTTTTTTTTCTCAATTACGAATTGGTTAATTTCTCAAGATTTTTTCCCCAGACAACGACCATGCAATTCCCTTCGTGTTTTCTTACGTACTAAAACGAAAACATTCCCACTCCTAACTGGTGGGTGTGCGCGTGAGGTCCGTATCGACCAGAAATCGGTGGAATGTTGAGTATTATGATTTTTTTTCCCAAACGCAACAACCAACAGACTGGACGATTGGCAGCAATTCCGAAATGTCATTGCGCTCCAAAATAACTTGAACATATTATACCGGAAGGTCAGCATTGCATCGCCTGTACCTCTTGATACGTCAAGAATATCCATGGTGTGCCCAGACGTATAAAAGCGTATGTTCTAACTTTTGGGAGCAACCGGAACGTTCGTCTGTTTGATGCTGATCTGAAAAAACAGCGATAGGTGTGATTTTAAGCGTACTTCGTTCTACAATCTGCCCCGTTGTGAAGCGCATCGACTGATATCAAGAATCGAGGCAAGAGAAAGCTAGTTCCCGATATGGCGCACACTGAAAAACAAAAATCGCTCCAATCGTACACTCCAGTAAAGAGCACCATCCCGTCAAAAAAGACTAGCTTTTAATATACATTATACAACGGGAAACAAGACACGTAAGAAGAAAAAAACCAAGAAGAAACTACAAGAGGCTTTGAAAAAAAAAAAGAACAAGGAGTTCTTCGCTCGCACGGGGAATACAATAGAGAAGCGGGGAGAGACAAGCGCGCCGAGAACATAGCGGAGAGCCGCGACGATGGTGCGTTGGAGCGACGTCATGACGGTGATGCTTGTGCACGCGACGAGGCTGTGGCCAAATGTGCTGGAGGCCGAAACTCGCCCATCGGCCGAGAGTCTAGCCGAGGAGCGAAAATTGTCACTGGAAACCGAGGAGCCGCTGCGACTTGACACGGCAGCAAACCTTTCCGAGGAGCGTCAACACCGGCTGTACGTGGAGACAAAAACGCGTGCAGCACTAGCGGTGCAGCACTAGCGGTGCTGGCAGCCGAGGAGGGGCGGAGGTGGGCAGAGGTGGCGAGGCTGTCGGAGGAGATGGTTCGCCACCTTCCATCTCCTCCTCTCGCTGCTGCGCTGCCTGTTTCTGCTGCTCATCGTACCTTTTTTATATTCCATACGAAGGTTTTTCCCCATTTTTTAATTCTTGGTCTCCTGAAATGCTTTTGAGCTTTGTTGGTCTCCAAAAAAAAATGATGACGGCTGCTGTCAATTATCTTCGTTGTGGTTGGTCGAAAAAAAAAAAAAAAAACGAAATTCATCTCTGCGCACAACGGTCAATGGACACCGATATTGCTCGTACCGGGCATCTCACGTGCTGAGCAAGCTGTGTGCTGCTGAAGGTTCAGCGAAAAACGAAAAATAAGACATTTGAAGCAAAAAATACAAAAATACAAAGATCCGGGTAGGTTTCCAAGCTGCTCTTCGCGGAAACATGAGCCATGGGTTAGCGTATTGCTCCAAGTAAAGAGCAATACACGTCGGCAGGACCTGAGTACTACCCGTTCTGAGGTGAAAACTACAGTGCTACATGCCTGCGGGACCACATGGGTTGACTACTGTTACAATACACCACTACCACTACTACGCAGATGTAGTACAGGTAGAAGCAGCATGCACTCTACAAAAAATACCTGGCACACTCCTACGATGACTGCTAACCACCTGGTATACTATTGTTATCGCCCTCGAGAAAATGCATTCTAGGGCTGTTCTCAATTTGCTTGTCTATTTTTTGGTGAAGTCGCAATTGGAGTTGGTGAGAGTGACGAGAGAGACCACATTGTAAAATTATTTCATGGGAAGCTTGGCATTTTATTTTCATGCATTTCGTCTCCCCGAATTCGGATAAATAATTACCTTTATTTCCAGTACGATTTTCGTTTATGCGTCCCACCAGATCCCACCGAAGTCCCATCGTCCCAGCGTGTACGTAAATGTATCAAGGTACCAGGTATTCACTGCTCGTATATATGTACGTACAAAGTACGAGCTTATTTAATGTAGGGCAGGGCATGGGTTGCCCTGCTGTTCCCTAGGTGTTACCATATAATTAAAAGGTTGGACGGAGGTATGAATATTCTCTCGCGACGTAGATATTTGCCGCGTAGAATATTACTTGTTTGAAGATGCTGCAGCTGCCACTATTTCGAAGCAAACAAACAAAACTTAACATCACAGTCGCATCGCGCAGACTGCGATGACCTCGACTTGTCGCGAACACAGCCATACCAAGTAAAACGCCGCAGTGACGTCCAAGATGACAAAATACATACAAGCAGACTTTTCGCCGATGATCGTTACGTACATGCACCCCGTGAATAACACTCTGTCGACCGAACAGTTACCATAAATGTAGCTGCGCAGAACTCGAAGGGATGGACGCGCCGTGCAACATTTCTGCAAAATGCGTTCTAGCAAAAAGACGGAAACAAGAAGGCAGGCGGTCCGAATCGAGAAGCAATATCACACAAAAAATCAAAACGTTTCGACACACATGTGAAGAACACGTGAGAAGATCAAGGCGGTGGTACGTCGAAGTCGACTCGGCAAGGCACAGCTGCGCTCCCCACGGCGTAGTGGCCAGGACTTCGGTAAGGCGGAGGCATGATGGGCCCTTGTCTAGTCGCCTCGATTATCTCCCAGCGTCCTTGGCTTGCGCGCTCATGGTAGTTAGCACTACGGTATGTTGTCGTTGGTGCCTGGGGAACAGGCAAGGTCATAGACATTCGAAGGTAGACATACATATGCTGGAAACCATAATACCAGTCACAGCCGAAATCGTCACAAGACGTGGTACTCCCCCCGAGTATACAATCGTACTTCAACCACCGCCCTCTCGAACGCAACTGGGTCACGAAATGGTTCGGAATGGAGCAGATGACAGCTACGAAGCAGTACGCAACGCCTATCATGAAAATGGGTGACGGTGCTGGCGGCTCTCCGGCGTCCTCGTAGACGTCTACACGTGCAGACGCGAAGAAAACGCGATCTGGGGCGTTGTGCCGGGCGCAGCTCTCGTCGCAGGGGGGGCACGGAGCAGGTCCAGGAAATGAGAAGTCGGAGGCGGCTCCGGTCAGGAACAAGGCATTGACTGCATCCTTGAGTGACTGGGGTGGTCCGTGCGGAATCAAGACTGGTGCGGGATCTCGTCATCGTGGACATTGGGATGTGGCTATCTAGATATGGCCATGGTCCTCGACATGGCAATCAGTAGTCTAGTGCCAGTTGAATCCGGGAGCCGTCCGAGTGTACATGATACGAGCATGCCGTTCCACGACGTCACCTGGCCATCCGCTGTTGGGGTGGAGTTGATCATCAGGTCGAAGGGTGATCAGAGAGGCCCGATCGAGACCCCGGCCGATAAGCGGCAGCACCGTTGTTGACGTGGGCCGTTGTCCTTCTAACAACGTAAGTATCAAGAAAAGTACGCAGGAAGCACGTATTCGTACCATAGAATTTCCGCTTTTTCTTGTGGTTTTGGAACTATATAATTTGGTTTTGGCACTATAAGAACTGGGTACCGTAGGTTGCAGGTATCGAGAAGTCAGTATCACTGCAGTCTTGTTTCGACCAGCTGTGTAGGGTGTTAGAAGGGTAGGTTGTCTGTCGTCCAACGATTTTGAGGCGTTTCAGTCGATTTTCGTCCGCCTCAATGCCGGTCGAGCAACGTTTACACAGCAAGATATAGGCGGTGTGCATGGTGCGGAGGCAAAGGACGACCGCAGGAACTATACTGCTCCTACTACTGCTGCGCTCTCAAGTGGTTGCAGGGGACACCCTGCTCCTACTGTGACGCAGCTTTTCGGTCCACCATATACGTGAATGAAATTATGATGAGCTTGTCGATCCAAAATACCAACCGCGCAGCTCGAACAACAGCAGAGACGGCGGTGCGTGGTGGTGGTGCAGGCAAACGGTGGCGACAGCAGGCACATGCGTACTGCTGTCCTCTCGATTGGCTGTGAGAATTGCACTGCTGCTCGGAACAACAGCAGAGGAGTACAGCAGTTTTTTTCTGGTGGCGGTTGTTGATCGTTGTGGTCGGTGTGGTTTGGAGTCGGGATGTCATTCATGCTGTACATGCGCCCGTGGCTACCTACTATCCGTCCTCGATGCTGCATCGTAAGCTCCGATACATGCAACTAGTCATAAATTACGCCCCGCATATGCCACTATGCGCATGATTTTGCCTGCTGCTGGTGTGCTGCTGGGCGCCTGCTGCTGCTGGAGGATGAGTAGTTTTTTGTCTGGTGGCAGTTGGTCGTTGATCGTTGTGTGGTGGGCGTGGTCGGGAGCGAGGATAACATACATGGGTACATAGATACATACATAAGCCCGCACCCCAAGCTCTTCTTATTTATCATCGATGATGCATCGTAGGCTCCGACACTTGCAACTACTGAAGGTACAGTAGCCAAGAGTACACCCTGGATGTGTCACCTCACGCGGTTTTGCCTGGTGGCAGTTAGTTGGTTGTTGATCGGTGGGCGTGTTCGGGGGTCAGGTTACACACATGCCCCCGCACACCAAGCTCTGCCTATCTATCCTCGATGACGCGTCGTTGGCTCCAACACTTGCAACTACAGGTACAGTAGCCAAGACTACACTGCGGGTGTGCACCTCACGCGCTGGTTTGGCCTGTTACTATGCCGCTGGGCAACAGCAGGTAGGTGGCGGTTGTTGTTGGTCGTCGTAGTCGTGGGTGTGGTCAGGAGTCGGGATACATACATGCGCCCGCACCCCAAACTCTACCTATCCATCCTCCGTGATGCATATCGCAGGCCCCGATACAAACCATCCATCCATAGAGTATACTGCGAATGTGCCACCTCACGCGCATGGTTTTGCCTGCTGCTGCTGCTGCGGGGTGGCATGGCCGCAGCGATGTACAACAGCCTGCTTGTTGTACTCGTAGCACGCTCAATACGATATATGCGCTCAGCAGCAGTTGTAACGGCACTGTTGGCCAATCACGGCCATTTTGCAAGTCATACGGCAAGTCATAGCTCTGCTTTGATTGGTGCAAGCTCGAAAAGTCTAGTCTGTTTTTACGTAGTTTTTTGCTTGTAATATTAACAAGTCATAACTTTGTACCTATCCTTTGGCCCAGTGCCTGTCTCCTCTATTGTAATAATTTTCTGCCGTTCCACCGGTCAAAAAAAAAAAACGGACAGCATAGCTTCCCTCTTAGCCTTGTACGCCGCCCGCCCGTCTCGTGATCACCTCACCACCGATTGGGTCCGGATAAAGTTTTCCTCCCTCTCTGCCACAGTGAGCGTCGTCGCCCGCCTCGTGTGAAGCCCGGTGCTCACCGTGGCCCTTCTTCGCCACTTCGACAAAGTTGGTGCTCAAACTGCATTGAAGTCTCTTTGAAGTTCAGTTTGGTCGCCAAAATAAGCACCGCTTACATATTATTCCGCATATCAAAACAACCCTTATATCTTGTATATGGTGCAAGCGGAGCCTCACAAGGAGGCCAGACAGAGCCTATTCGTGCTTCCTGCGTGTCTCGAGACACACGCGACCCCCGAGCCATGCAAACGGCGACGGCGCTCCTTGCAACACCCCCTCTACCTGCTAATAATAGCACCCGCTGACACCTGCGGCGGCGCCGGGCTCGCCCGCGATACCGTGTTCTGACTACACGCACGCGCACGAAACGAAATAAAATGGCTTCAGATTTTATAAATTTTGAAATACGTCAGCTGTTAGTTCGACTGATTAAATAGTTGATACTCAACTTTGCAAGCTGCGTAATACGCCTCGTCTATATTCCATTTTTACCTAATTTTACAATTATTGTGATAAACCGAACGCGCGTATTCTATATGTGATTCCTTGTCAAAGATATAGGCCAGCGGCTCCCCTGGATGCTGCCCGGTTTAAATATAAGCAACGCTTGACTCCTACCTGGTACGTTCGTTTGAACACGAGTACACAGTACAAGAAGGCGCTTCTATTGATGAACGCAGTGTTTGTTCGAAAATGTAAGCTGTTCCGGGACATTGTTTACTAGAAAACGGTATACCTTGACAGAAAATGTCGTATAACTTGGGTTTGGTGTGCCCTGATCACCTCGTTTTACTTTTCGTATCGTAAACTTGCAAACATACGATGGTGTACCGTTTTTTGGCATTTTTGCAAGTGAGACGGACGGACATGGATGTTTCGTCAAACAACGGTATACCTTGACAGAAAATGTCATCTAACTTGCGTTTGGTGTACCCTGAATGCCTGGTTTGTGTGTTTGTACCGTAAACTGGCAAAAAGCGCTGGTGTACCGTTTTTCGACATTTTGTCCGTTAGGACAGGAAAATAATTTTGCTTCCAAATTACCCTAGGTAAACCTGGGGGATTCATTTTGAGAAAGACTGCAGATCAAAGAGAAGGGGGAAGGGGGGAGAGGGCACTCGCTCGCATGTCATATACAATACACATGGAGGTTATCAGCCGTGAAACATGCTGAAGTACATAGTATTCGTATCAATATCATACGCCTGCGGATTGCCTATCGAGAATAATTGCACCCGACTTACTACTGCGTGTAGAGCTGGATTATTGACACGAGTGCAGCTGTAGTGCATAGCTTACTGCATAACAATGTACAGGAGTAGTTTCTCTGTGCCGTAGTTTCGTTATTGACAGCAGAACTTGTTGTACCTATCTAGGATTAATCGGCACAACGTTGGTTGTACTGGATGTCCACGGGTAGAAAGAAAGGAAAAATGTGAACAACACACAGTTCACACAAAACACATGTCTGCTTGCTGGTCTCTGCGGTCTTCAACCTCGAGTTTCTTCTTGAGCAGCAGCAGTGTACGGCAGTAGCAAATATCTGCGATCCTTCTGCTCATGATGAGCTAACGAGTATTTTTCGGGGTTCTGCGTTCTCCGGTTTGTTTCGTTTCTTTTATTGTTGCACATCCTGGCCCAGCAAAAACACACAGGACAGCACACCGCACATCTCTGCAGCAGCAAGCAGCAGGAGCAGCCACACAGCTCTGCAGCAACAGCGCATATATAGCACCGCCATACAATCCGAACTTTCAACCAAAGTACAACCAGCCTCTCGGTGGCACACAAATATAAACGGGGATAAGATCTCCTCGACAAGCGGTCAGACAGCTGATGACTCTCTGTTGGCCAATGAAAAACATGTCGGTTGAGATAAACGACAGACTGGCAGGAGGTCTCTGTACCGCGAATTATTAGAGATCCCCAACAAGCAGTTGTTCCGCAACGACAGTCCGATCTATTTTCAAGAGCGGAAGTGTCATTTTAGAACCGAAATATGCGACGAGGATCGCAAAACGAAGTATATACTACACGATGAGGAGGCGCACAAACATGAACGGGGATAAGAGATCTCCAACAAGCGGTCAGAGAGCTGACGACGCTCTGTTGGCCAATGAAAATATCTCGGTTGTTTACCACAAGGTATTAAACGACAGATTGACAGGGGATTGCTGCACCGCGAAATATTAGAGATCCATCAAGGAATGCTCTTCTCGTGTTGGAACATCAGTATGGTATCTATACTCGTTCCTGCTCTGTCGCCCTGAAGGCATATGCTCTTCTTGTGCACTTAACGCTCTATCTATACCCGTTCCTGCTCTGACGCCCTGAAGGCATAATATGCTCTTCTTGTGCACTTGACCCTCTGCCATCGCTCGTCATATAAGAGATCTCCAACAAGCGTTTTAGTGCTACCGCAGTATGATATTTAACGAGCGAGAGCATGCTCTTGTGCACTTGTTGCTGCTGTTGTTCTTCGGGGCGATCGTCGCAAGCGCTTAGCGGGCCCACTTGCTCCTGCTGCTGCTGTTGCAGACGTGACTGCTGGTTGCTGTTGCCTTTGCGGCAGCTGCTGCTCCCTGGTGCCTTCGCTCTCCCTTTGCACTTCACCTCCCCATATATGACGTTATCACCCTGCACCTTCACCTCACTTATCACCTTGCACCTTCTAAACATATATGCTCTTCTTGTGGTTCTGCGTGTCTGCTGGAGCTGCTGTTGCCGTTGCGGCTGCTGCTGCTCCCTGGTGCCATTGCTCTCCATTTGCACCTTCACTTCCTCCTGTATCACCTCATCACCTTGTTTTCTCACCTCACTTACCACCTCATCACATACCACCTTCAACGTATGCTCTTCTTGTGTGGCTTGATATGATATCGTACTTTAGTATATGGTACCGGGTATGATGGTACTACGGTTTGATTTACTATATGGGAAAAACCCGGCATGGGATATATGGGATATGTTGGTATGGTGTATGGGAAAAAACACCGTATGTGGTGTAGTATGTCGGCGGTATGGTACTGGAAAAACACAGTATGCAGTATGGTACGTTGGCGGTATGGTACGATATCGTGGATATATTTTATGGCTAAATTTGCCTCGTGGTATGGTATTTGCCAGCATATAATGTCTGTAAGGGTCAAATACGTCGTACGAGCATCATCTGTAACGACCTTATACATCGACCATTGGAAGTGTTCGAAAATATAAGCCAATCGGACAGACAAACAGACAAGTTGGCAACTACCGCAGCCGAGACTCAGTTTTACAAACTGAGAACTACCACTGTGGCCGAAAACATAACGGCCGCTTTCTATTCATATTAGTCTACAAACAATTATCATATTTTCGACCAGAGTGGAATGTACTACTGCTAGAGCATGACCAATCGCTCATACAACAGACAACCTCATGGTACAGAAAGGTCACGTAAACACGCGGTACCATGGGTTGGGGCATAACTACCATACTGTTATACAATACAACAATACCAGTAATAGGTAGATGCAGTTTAGGTAGAAGCAGCATGAATAAATACTACACTACTACTTACTACTACTCTATAGTACTTTCATGCAACGGCAACGTAGCATGCAAGCGGTACCATGCAGTGGGGGCATGACTACTATACTGTTACCCTTAATATACACCACCACCACTACTACGCAGATAGATCTACTGTAGTTAAGGTAGACGCAGCATGTACGCTACAAAATACTACTAGTATACGACTACGACTACTATCAAGATATTGAAGTGTACAGGCTACGTATTATGTAGGGTTGAGGGAATCTACTGCCATTGGACAGGTAGAAGCAGCATGCAGACGGTAACAACAGCAATAGCTGACACCACAACGACTACGAGTATTGCGAGTACTTACAGTACAGGTGCTACTACTGCTATTGGACAGGCATTAATAGAAGCAGCATGCACTCGGTACCATGGGCTACTATTAATAATGTTAATACTACAACTACATCCACTATAAAAAATATACTAATTACTTCAGAATTCTATACCTGCGTGTCAAAAACATCGTCAAGACTACAGAAAAGCCAAATAACCAAAAACATGACCGTTATTAATAGCAGGAAGCAGCTTCTCTGTATTTACTCATGTACAGGTAACGGTTTGGGCACGATAAAAAGGTTATCTGCATTTACGTAACATGAAAAAAATATAGTGACTGTCAACTAAGTACTCACGGCAACAGCAACTGACTCGTGGCAACAGCGGTACTCTAACATCACTAATAACATCAATAGGCAGCAACAGGTCTACATACGATTGAGGGCATCATAAAAAAAACATCTGCACTTGTCATGGAATTGTTTCTCTCTACGTCGAATCTAATGACCGTCACAAGCAGTAAATACTCTCATGGTTACCGCAGCAGAATCGTGGCAACAGCACAACTACGACCTACTACTACAGGACTACAGAGTACCCCTACAACTACTACTGCCACGACCACTAATACTCTGAAGTACTACGTACTACTACCTGTACTGCTACTGCCACTACTACATTATAGTCCCACCAAAACGAAAGAGCCCAACAAGAGCATAATGCTCACTTTTTGTAGAACGCTAAGAAAATTCGCTCAGGGAAAACGGCTCAGTGGTGAACTCTACATTAAATCCCATATAATAGCCTATGTTCAAGGTTGTTTGAAGATGGCGCCCCAACAAAAATCTCAGGCTTACCCAGATTAGGTGTTTCATGTTGGCGGGCCCACACTGTACTACTACAACAACTACTACTTCTATTACTATACTGCTGTAACTACTAAAATAACTGGGAAGTAGAGAGACGGGCGGCAGAATGAGTCTGGCTCCGTGGCGCATGCTCGGTGCGATAACCTGCTGCTGAGACTGCGCGACTGGACAACTCCCTATTAATAGGTGTGATACCTATACACATACAGTAGTAGGTACCTGGTACCAATTTCCCGCATGTATAGACGGACCGACGGAGCCAGTTTTGAGGTCATGTACGTGTGCGGGGTGAGGTGCGTAATGTACGTCAAAATGATTAGGTGAAACATATATGACGCTAGACAGACGTGTACTGCTGCTGCTGCTATGTCTGCTCCTGCTGAGATTGATCAAAAACCAAAAAGTGGACGGGTAAAAGCGGGCGATTTTAAATTGTTGAGATTTCTACGAAGAGAAAATTGAGCAAAGAATACTCTTCGTTGTTGAAAGTGTACGAAGAGAAAATTGAGCAAAGAATACTCTTCGTTGTTGAAAGTGCACACAGCTCGTCGTATCACACATGTCCTGACATTTTAGCCGTACAAATAAGATATCCGCCAGGCAGTCGGGCAGTGTGGGCCGTGCTAGGTGCCACACCAGGACACAAGTACAGCGAGACGGGAGGCAGTATGGGTCTGGCCTTGCTGCTCTTGCCCATTGCGATTACCTGCTGCTGAGAGCGTGCGACTGGACAACTCCTGTAGCTAGGTATGACAACACCTGGTACCGAAAAAAACTCACACAGGTAGACGGACGGAGGGAAGCAGTTTTGTGGTCACGAACGTGCTCGGTGCTACGTGCACACCACCCGTCAAAGAGCTAAGTGCAACAGATAGGACAGCCGACACATGTGTACTGCTGTTGTTGCTGTATGTCTGCTGCCTGCTGCTGCTGCTACACCTCCTGCCGAGGTTGAAAACATATGCACAGCGGAGGAGGTTCAAACAAGTGTTCGAGGGTGGCGGGCTATTAACTTATAAAAAATATTAATAATAATAACAACAATGTAGGGTTTTCCATGTCACCTACTCGGCTCGGCGAGGCGGAATGCAATCGCTTGTTTAGTAGAGCTAGCTCGGCGACGTTGAACACCCCGAGCCCCGCAGCGGTGCTCGGCCAGGATCCAGACATGCGCCGTAATGTACCCACGGCCCCCTTGCTTGCCCCGCAGCCGAAAGTGCGAGAAAGAACGCTCGGCCGCCGGAGAGCAGCATGCCAAAAAAAGGGCATCTAATACTACACACAAGATTCCCCTTCGGGATATGGGTAACGTGAAATGCCGGGGGCGTCGCAAGGCGAAGAGGGGGTCACAGGTAACACCCGTATGTTGGCGGAAGCGGGAGCCATGGGCTAGCGTATTGCTCGAAGGAAAGAGTAATAGCAGTCAGCAGGAACTGAGTACAACTTTCTGTGGTGAATACTATACTACTACATGAACGCGGTACAATTGGTTTAATACTATAATATCACTGTACACTATCACTACTACCTAGATGTAGGACAGGTACAAGCAGCATGCACTCTACCAAATACTACCTGGTACACTACAATTACGACACTAACCATACTACTAAGTACTACAGCTGATCAAACGCTCATACAACATGCAGAAAACCTCATGGTAAACAGAGGTAAGATGACTACGCGTTACCATGTGTTGGAGCATGACTACTATACTGTCACTATACACCGCCAGTATTACGTAGATGCAGTACAGGGAGAAGCAGCACGAAGAAATACTACACTACGTACTTTTTTATTGCTCCTATAATACTAATTTTCATGCAACGGCAACGCAGCATGCAAGCGGAACCATGGGTTGGAGGCCTGGCTACTCTACTGCTACTCTTAGTGTACACCGCTACCAATATGCCGATAGATGTACTGTAGTACAGGTAGACGCATGATGCACGCTACAAAATGCTATACTACTACGACCACGACTACGACTACTACTGATTTTGTAAATGTGCAGGCTACGTATTGTATACGGTTGAGGGCATCTACTGCTATTGGACACGTAGAGGAAGCACGCAGACGGCAACAACAGCAACAGCGGACATGACTATGGCTATTGCTATTGCTTATAGTACCGGTACTATTACTGCTGTTGGACAGGCATTAATAAGCGCAGCATGCACTCGGTACCATCGGCTACTAATAATTAATTGATACTACTACAACTATTCTATATCAGTACTTTACTAACTACTGCTATATCTGTGTGTAAAAAACAGCGTCAATCATACAGAATGGCCAAAACACCCTAAAACAAACACCTACCATTAGTAGGAAGCAGCTCTCTGTATTTATTCAAGCACAGGTATGCGCACGGTTGGGGCACGATAAAAAAGTTATCTAGATTTGTCATGAAAAAATTCGAATGATCGAATGACTGTCAAATTAGTACTCACGGCAACAGCAGCTGAACGGTGGTAACAGCAGTATCACTCTAACATCACCATCACTATCAACAGGCAGCAACTCGGCTGCAATCTTACTGCACAGGTCTACATACGATTGGGGGCGAAAAAAGATCTGCACTTGTCATGAAATGTTTATGCCTACGTTTAAATTATGACTGTCCAAAGCAGTATACACTCATCGTTACAGCAGCAGACTCGTGGCAACAGCAGCACTACTACCTACTACTAATACTACTCTTAGTACCGCTACTTCTAATACTACTACCTCTACTACTACGACTGCTACTACTACTCCTATTACGACTTCTGCTACTACTACGTACTACCACTACAGCTTCTACTATGACTATGCCAGATGCACACCGAGACAGGGGGGGTAGAGGGAGACGGGCGCCAGAAATGAGCCTGACTTTGTGGCTTATGCCAGGTGCGATTACCTGCTGCTGAGAATGTGCGACGAAACAATTCGCTAGATATGATACCTACATATACAGTAGATACCTGGTACTGGTACCAATTTCCCCCAGGGAGACGGACCGAGGGAGCCAGTTTTGTGGTCACGTGCGAGGTGTGTGGTGTTAGTCAAAGGGATAGGTGAAACATATATGACGCTCGACCGGCATGTACTACTGCCGCATCTGCTGCTGCAGGTGAGGTGGATCAAAAACCAAAACTGGACAAGAAAAAGCGGGCGATTTCAAAATTATTGAGATTTTCAACACAAGAGAAATTACCAGAGGCAATTCTTCGTCGTTGAAAGTGCACACAGCTCGTCGTATCGTATGCACCTGTCCTGAGATTTGGTACAAATAGAATATCTAGCCAGGCTGTCGGGCCTCGTGGGCCATGCCTGGTACCACACCGGGGCACTACAGCGAGACGGGACGCAGTGTGGGCGTGGCTCTGTTGATCTTGCCCATTGCGATTACCTGTTGCTGAGAGCGTACGGCTGGACAACTAGCTAGGTATGACACCAACACCTGGTGCCAAAACTTCTCCCGGGCAGACGGACCATTGTGGTCACGAACGCGCTCTGTGTTAGGTGTACAACACTCATCAAAGGGCTTGGTGCAACAGATACGACGGCCGACGGATGTGTACTGCTCCTGCTGTATGATGCTGCTGCTGTGCTACGTCTTCTGCTGAGTGAGGTTGAGTGAAAGGTACAGGACAGGCGGCCTAAAAAACGTGTTTGAGAGTGGCGGGCAATTACTCATGAAAAAAATGTGTGGTTTTCCATGTTACCTACTCGGCTCGGCGAGGCGGAAGGCAATCCCTTGTTTTTTAGAGCCAGCTCAGCGACGATAAATGCCCCGAGCACCGCCAAGGTGTTCAGCCGGGATCCAGACATGCGTCGTAATGTACCCACGGCCCCCTTGCTTGCCCCGCAGCCGAAAGTGCGAGAAAGAACCCCCGGCCGCCGGAGAGCATGCCAAAAAAAAAGTGCATGTTATACATACACATGTTAATTGTAGTAGTAGCTGTAGTAGAAATACGAATGTTTGTGCCTGCTAATGCTGTTGCCATTGTATGAGCGTTTGGTCATGCTCCAACCCATGGTACCGAGTGCATGCTGTTTCTAGTAATGCCTGTCAAATAGCAGTAGTACCTGTACTATAGTAATAGCAATAGTCGTAGTGGTTGCGGAGTTCGCTATTGCTGTTGCCGTTTGCATGCTGATGCTTCTACCTGGACAATAACAGTAGATGCCCTCAACCGTATGCAATACGTGGCCTGGACGTTTACAAAATCATTAATTAGTACTCGTCGTGGTAGTATAGAATTTTGTATAGTGCATGCTGCTTATACCTTTACCACAACATCTATCCGCGTAGTAGTGGTGTATAGTAACAAGTATAGTAGCCATGCCCCCCAACCCATGGCATCGCTTGCACGCTACTGTTGCCGTTGTATGAAAGTAGTAGCAGTAGTAGAAGAAGGTAGTAGTTAAGTTTTTATCCATGCTGCTTCTATACCTGTCCTGCATCTACGTAGTAGTGGTAACGGTGTGTAGCAACAGTATAGAAGAAATGACACAACCCATGGTACCGCGTGGTTATTTGAGCTCTCTGTTTACCATGAGGTTGTCGGTATTTTATGAGTGTTTAATCATGCTGCAGCAATAGTACTTCGTAGTAGCATAATTAGTAGTCGTAGAAGTATTAATAGTGTAGTACTTCGTAGAGTGCATGCTGTTTCTACTTGTACTACATCTACGTAGTACGTAGTGGTATTAATAGTGGTTTATACTAACAGTATAGTCGTCAATCCATGGCACCGCAAGCATGTACAGTAGTATTAATAGTGTAGTATTTATTCATACTGCTTCTACCTACACTACATCTGTAGTAGAAGTAGCGGTGCATAGTCTCAGTGTAGTAAGTCTGTTGCGGCGGAGGGACGTGGGAGCAACCAAAAATACGACGAGTCGAGGCATGCAGCCACGAGTCGTCGGGCGCAGAGAAGAGGCGGAATACTCTGTGGGTGTGGGATGGGGGTTTTATTCAGCAGACGGTTTCAGCCTGCTGAATGCAAAACGCCTGACCAAGCTGTATAGCGCATGCAGCGCGTGGGCCAACACCGAGTGTCTTTGGACGCTACCCAGGCAAGGAACAGAATACGTGCAACCTCAAAAGTGAACTAAAGGACTAAAAACAGAAGGATTAAAGGCTAAACCGACTGTTCGCTCGCATATACGCATCATTCCGTGATAGCGGGCATGATCGAGTATCTGCATCGCTCACAATCGGGGTTTTTGGTCATCGTTTGCTTCGCTCTCACCTGAGCGAAGCCCTGGAGCCACTGGCACTGCCGAAGGGTCCAACGTACGAACTGAGGAGGCGAGTCAGGTGAGCGTTGACAGCTCACCCCGGGGAGCTTGCCGTAACGTCATGAACCCGATTATCGACCGAGGCAGGATCAGGAAGTGGTGATAGGGTTACGAGCACCATGCAGGTCGGAGAGAGCAAGTCACACCAGCACCAGCTGCTCGAAGGCTGGTGTCCGCAAAAACAAATTGGGGGGTTCGGCGAACTGATGTAATCTGATGCTGTTCTGTAATGTTTGTTTTGCGAACTTGATGGAATCTGATAATTCGTTTGGTCCGGTAAAGCTTGGACTTGGCCAACTGGTGGAATCTGATGAGCATTTGTAAGTCGTCGTGCGCTGCTGGAAGGCGCAGGTTAGCGCCCGAAAGCCACTGTGGCAGTAGGCGAGTCGCGGGGGGGTGAGTGTTTCTCGGGGGTAGTGCTCAGGGTGACGGTGAGCACTAACGAGCCGGCAAGGAGCTTTTATTATACCACTTGGGCCACACTACTTACCAGGTATCACATCTAGTGACGACCTACAGCTGGTATACTCTGTCGTTTAAAAATGAAAACCCACTTCGTGGAAAAACAAAAAGAAGTGAACGTGAAAATCAAGGTCATCGTGGATCGGTCATAGACGGTGTTGTAAGAGGTTGCATAAGAGGTTGCATATACGGACAGGAAACGTGGTTGGGCAGTACGAACGAAGCCAGACAGACAGCTGGTAGTCGGACTTCCTGCCGTGTGGCGCTGCCATCCGCATCTATGAAGCATCTAACCGGCGATACCAAGACGATTGAGTTATGCCACGCGAACAAGAGCAAAGCTGCATATTCAGAGCAGATACCAGCAGTGATACGGGATGAATTATTGTGGATGTGAACCAACAACGATCAAACAAAAGACACCACTATACAGCAGTATTAATAGTACACGTGGTGATAGTGATATGTATGCTCAATTAAAGTACGTACAACCGGCGAGCGGAGAAAATCAGCCCATACTTGTTGTTTGTTGCTGTTCTCTCACATTATATCTCAAACGAAGGAGTCCGTGGTCACACAAAGATGCTGGATCCCTAGAAAGACCCGAAAAACCATAAAAATCGAAAATCGGCTGCCTAAAAATACACGAGACGAAAAAGGCGCACGCAAGATGACATCAATGTGCAAACTGAACTAGCATGGCCGCGGGTATATCCTCTCAACTACAACGTAGAGTTTCCCCCGTTCCCACCACTAACCAACTCGTAGCTGCTGACTACAGCGGCTGCTGTCTGGAGAGCCGCCTGCACCGTACGAAACGCATGGTAGTCGTGATATTATACTTTGGTGAAGCACAGTACGCGACAACAACTAATAATATCAAAACGTCAAAAAATTAACATAAAAGTTAAAAACAGACTGGCGACCCACGATACTTTTACAGTTTTAATAGTACATGTACTGTATACATATTGCAGCTGTCATTGTCGAACACACAGAAATATAACAAAAGGCGGTCAGTCCTTCGTCATAAGCTGGGCATAGCTCAGCATAGCAAGTCAGCCCCTATCAAAATCACACCGGCATGCGGGTTACCTGTGTTGGCCAGGCAGCTTGTGACTATCAGCATGAGTTTGGGACGAGAGCGCTTGTCTGCGATCGTGTTTACGTTCAAATGAGCAGACGGAAAACATCGAAAATCCGGCTGGATGTGACAAGATTAACACAACCTCGCCAATTATGATCGTTTCCTTTGTGCTGATAAGCACCGACAGTTCAAAAAAAATAAAAGAAGGGATGCTGTTTGTCCTGTCAACAGTAGAGCGGTGCCACCGAACTCATGTAAGGTCCTGGCAAAGCAAACAAGAAATGTCTGTGCCGGCTCCCTGCAGTGTCCAGGAAGCATTCAACTAGTCACAGCAGTAGCCAACTGACAAGACATCGAGCAGTGCCATGAACCCTTATCTCCCGGCACCCCAGCAATTATATTATTATAGTATCAACACACCAATAAAGAAGAGGTGTATATCTTATGATAAAAAATATCGCAAACTGGCGACCTTCAGTAAGGGTCTATACAATACCAGGTATATCAATGTCTCGACGTTGTACAGCGTTCCGCATGTACCTGATACGTAAATGCGCGGACCTCACTTTTTGTATTTTCTGTCTGAGGTGCAGACGTGCCTCAGTTAGGGTGTGTACTATTCGCTGCCTGGTTTATATTTACTATTTGATGATATGACTTTACTATTTGGTATACTATTAATAGTATCACAACCTCGTACAGCACGTACCAACATGTCCTGCTGGGCGACCGAGATAGGACTAGGGATATGAAGCAGATGAGATACAAAGTGTGGTAGGGTCATAACGTATGCCGGGAGGGCGAGTTTTGCCAGGGTGTGTTTTTTATACTCTACACTGGCACATGGGCCAACGTCGAAACGTCAAAGAGCGAGTGAAAACGAAAGTCTGGCGATCTCAAGTAAATATAATGCTAATAGTACACGCCCACGGGCCGCATATGGACGGCGAGCCTGTTTTGTTTGTTTTGCGCTGCCTAGCCCATATCATTCTCGGGGGTGGAGCACGGTCAACGAAAACAGGGAAGAGACGGCAGACAGAATAGCTACTGTAGGTATCGGATCGATTAACAGTATATAGAAACCTGTCTATGCAACCTCTACCACACCCTGCTGCGGCTGCCTTCTTAAAGGTTTTTGTTTTGTTTCGTTGTGAGAAGTTTGCCTTATTCAGGCCCCATTATCCCGGGGCCACAGCAGTGCGGTTTATGCGTACGATTATTAATAAATACCGGCATATAGTTATCAAGTACCGGTATGTATGAAGTACAGCAGTATTCACCTACGAAAAAGAAGACCTGATTCGAGCGCCAAATTAAAACCTACAGTAAAAACCTAAACGAGTGCCAGTTATGAGCAGACACGTTGCCCTGGACGGACCGCATAAAGATATCATGATAAATTACATACCACCACTACGAACTGGGACAGTCTTCAAACGCACCTGTTTTTGTCAATGCGGTGTCATAAGCACACAAAACAAGGGGGGGTGTACTCAATAGCAGAGATGTACTCGATCTCATGCATGGCCGTAGTCGTATGACCATAGACCCTCGCATCCCTACAATGCCGGGACGGAGCATGTCGGGTTTTCACCGACCAGGCAGACATTGCTTGCACCAAGCGCGAAGCGCCGTGAGGTATCCGGCGAGTCGCATGAAGGGTGACATGCATCCTACTAAGAACCGCTTGTGAGGCGGACTTGCATATGGATGACAGCTTCAATGAGTTAGTTCAATTTCCCGTGTGGCCACTTCCAGATACAGCAATGGGAGTACTATGTAACTGCCTCTTGGGTGCCTTACCTTGAACACTGCGTGATACGACCAATTCCCTTGTGCGGAGTAAAGGTTCTTCACTTCGCACAAATGATCTAGTAACTAGACGGCCAGCTGTGGGCGACCGCCAAAAAAAAACCAAAAACCAAAAAAACGGTACCCTCGATGTCTAGCTCACGTAGTAAGCGGCATGTTTTACAGTGTCGTTGCCAACCGACGCCAACCCAACCCATCTATAATATATACAAGGGGGGGGGGGGGGGTGGATAGATTGCTTTATTTGGGTGGGTATGGGGTATATATAAGCGCATACGTGGGGGTCAACATTCAATGCTGCAAGGGTAGCGATAGCGGAGGACCTGGTACAAAATTGAGTACTGGTAGACGGTAACCTCGAAAACCCAAGAAAAAAAAGTAGCCCATCAGAAATATAACTGAGTCACAGGAAGAGTGCTGCGCTGAGTTAGGTGCACCACAGGTTGTGTTAGTAGTTTACGATTCGGCCACAATACTGATGATGACACGAGTATAGTCCTGTACGTGCATTGCTGTAGTTCGTGGTGGTACAGTATTGTTGTCGTTATTTTGCGTGTCCGTCAAAAATAACCTTGGTGCATCCAAATAAGGGAGTGATACAGAAAGGACCACACCCGGTATGCACCCACGAAAACATCTTCACTAGGTCAAGACACAGCAGTGATCCACGTACTGGCTGTTACTCATGGTATCTCTGACAACTTTTGTTAGTGCGTGGTTTCTACTGTGAAGCAGGGATGAACTAAAGCCACACACACAGTTAGGGGTGGGACTGAAATATTTTTAGACGAAAAAAAGTCACAAAAAATGTCAGCGGTCGTTATCTGGGAAAAATGAATCTTTAAGAAATTAACCAATCAGCGCGTGGAAAGAACGGACATGTCACAAAAAAACTCTTCAGGTGGTATCATATACCACGTACCAGGTACCAGGGTATGTCATGTATGGTACGAGAGGAGCTGCAGCGTGTCGCTCCAAAAGGGCGGAGCAGCACACAACAAAAAACACCATAACGAGTGCTTGAGCAGCAGCGCACAAACCGGCGCGTGAGCGTGAGGGGGAATTACTGGTGGACTCTCCGCCTCGATGGCTGACAACCCGCAAGTGCAGCCCCTACCGGGCCTGGTTGATGGTGGATCTGCTGATCCTGATGCGGCTGCTGGCGCTATTGACCCTGCTGCTGCTCCTGCTGCAGCGGTGCAAGATGTTCCCATCCACAGCCATCGAGCCCGGTCGCGGCTGTCCTCCGCCCCCGCGATGCCACGGCGGACAACAGCATTCGCTCGGCACGCGATCGCCGACGCCTCGTGGACAGTACGACCCGTACGCTGCAGATATACCTCCCGATTCGCTTGGACACTTTTTTCCTTTTGCCCTTGGCCGAGGTTCGTCCTGGTGTTTTCGAATAATTCCCCATCAAGAAATTGATTGTCATGGTACAGGTCCCGAAAATGTGACTGAAATGGGGCGATTTTTCGCCAGATCGTTCTCTACGGATACAACGTCGATTCGACCGGGGTTTGTTTTGCTGTATTCCACACATCCCAATGCAGAGTATGATTATGTCTACACACTACTCAAAGCACGACAGAGAGCAAGAGGCAGAAAAAACGATAAAAAAGCGTGTTTCTCCGCACCTTTCAGTCTATAAAGACGTCAACTTGTACTCCTGTGCTAAAAAAAGCATGCGATCCGAACGGTATGTGCCCTGTGTGGGGTGTCTGGATGAGGTCAAGACCGGCTCCATCTCCACCTCAGAGAAATATCAGATACAAGTTCACTACGCATCCGCACTAAAACCAAGTAGTTAGGGGTATGGCGGTAGTTTTATTTTTTTCAGAATTTTTAATATTTTTTGGCTGGTCGGCTCCAATAGCCCGCCGCTTTTTTGGGCCCAATCAGGCCTCCAGTCCCACCCCTAACAGTACACAGACTTGGCACGAGCTGACAACGATGATACCACAGCAGCAGCGTCAGATCAGCACAAACGTGGCAATATACCGGTATTCTGTACCTGTTGTTTAGGAGTGAGATGCCATCTTTGCACGTGTTCATGTTGTTTACAGCCTGATTTGCACGTGCCAACGAGAGGGGTTGTATGCTAGTACTTCTGGTATTCTTGGTACAATAGGAAGCGTGGGATGTGCATTTCGGCTGTTGTTCGGGTTGCATGATGGATAGTATTCTCGGCCTTCTCGGTGCGATAGCATGCCTGAGATGTTCGCATATCGGCTGTTGTTGCAGTGGTATGACAGTATGCTTGGTACTTGGTACTCCTGGTATGGTAACATGCTGGGGAGTGAGAACTTGTCATTAATAGCATGCAGGATGGCGAGGTGAGCGCCCCCGGGGATTGACCTCAGTGAAGGTGAGCACTGATGAGCGTAGCACCTTGCAAGCGGAGGTAAGCACTTGTCATTATGCTATCGCTGAGAGGGGAGGTGAAGGTGAGCCCCTCCCTCGGGATTGGATGCTGTGAGGATTCCAGGAGTTTGGTAGGTTTGTGTGCTGTTGAGTGTCCTGGGATCTGGTTTTGTGGCGAGGTGAGCGCCCCCGTGGGTTAAGTTCAGTGAAGATAAGCACTAAGGGCATAGCATCTTGACAGTGAAGGTGAGCACTTGTCATTATAGGGGCAGATGATGGTGAGCTCTCCCCTGAGACGTGAGTTTTGTTGGGTTTGTGGGGGTTTTAGTTCGTGTTTACTCCGTTACATAATCGGTAATGGATAGTGTAGCATCGTACCACTTACAACTTAAATGCACTCACTGTGGTTACATAATGGGTAATGGATACAACAGCACTGTACCACTTACCACTTAGATGCATTCACTGTCGCTCAGACGACGTGAGGTTATGTGCCGTCGTTATGGAAAAGTCCATGTCACTTATGCACAGACGACATGAGGCTACGTGCCGTCGTCAGGGCAAAGGCTGTGCTACTCATGGTATTGGATACTACAGCACCGTACCACTTGCCACTTACGTACCTTCACAGCAGCAATGTGCCGTCGTTGTAGCAAAGGCTATGTCGCTTGTGCTCAGACGGCGTGAGGTTATGTGCCGTCGTTAGGGCTAAGGCTGTGCCACTTATTCCCAGACGACGTGAGGTGTTATGCCGCCATTGTGGCAAAAGGCTCTGCCAATTTGGCCTAGGCGACGTGAAGGTTTGGGCCGCCGCTGCGGCAAACGATTCGCCTTGGTTGCCTTGACGAGGTGACATTGTGTGCCGCCGTCATAGCAAAGGCAGGCGGTGGGAGGCAGAAGACCGTACCCGGCGCGGTGGCAGTGTGTTTCACCCATTTTCTATCCCGAACGGTGTACCACGTTCGCTCAGCCGACGTGAGGTAGTGTTATGCCGTCGCTGCGACAAACGACTGCCATTTTGGCCTGGACGGCGTGAGGTATAGCGCCGTCGCCGCGGCAAAGGGTTTGCCACGTTAGCGCAGACGACGTGAGGTTGGGTGCCGTCGTCAAAGGCGGGCAGTGGGTGGCAGAGGATCATACCCTGCCCTGTAGTAGTGTGCATGTATCTGACATCTGTTTTCCACGAGTATTTGGCCTGGGTGCTCCGAAATCAAACGCGCAAAGCGCTCTGTATGACCTATGAAGGGCACCTGGTTGGCCTATTGAACCGGCTCGTATTTTGACATAGCTCTGGGCATGGCACTGACAAGCAAGCATGCACGTGCGCGCGCCGTATCCGGGTGCGGTCGCGCAGCTTGTTACTACAGCAGTTTGGACATTGCCCACGATGAAATAAGGAACTGCAAGTCCTTTTTCAGTACTATAGTACTGGGAGGTACCATACATGCAAAGTAATGGTACAAAGAAATGCTGCACTATCGTTCAGTTGTGCACCAACCAATTGTATCTGTACGTGTTTGATGTTTTTGCAGTCTGTCTTTGTTTCATGCACGAAGATCCAAGAGTTAATACCATAAATATGCATTTGTGCGGTGGTGTGTTTGATTTGGTGTGTTAGATGAGTTTTTCATTGTTGCAAGCACGCTCTCTAGTACCACGGTATCCTGATTGCTGCAGTTTTCGGGAGTAAAATGGAGATCCAATCCATGGATTCAAATTTGGCACAAATAATGGAACCATTGATTATATCGAAATGTCTCGGAATTTGTATCGAAGCGAGGTCACCTCTTCTTTTCGCTCCCGAAACCTCGTAAGCTTTACGAACCGGTCGCGAAAGTCTTGAGAGTATTGGAGGATGCCGCGAACGACGCGTTCAACACCCACCCTCTCGGCAGCCGCGGCGGCTGTTACCGCGTCAGCCCCGGTCCCGGCGTTGGCCGTGGAGGCGCCGCGCCCTAATCCGAACAGGGCGTTGCCAACCTGGGTGGATTCTTCCACGCCGCTGGAACAGCTGCCCTGCTTCAAGCAAGGTGCGTTGGGAGCCGGTGCGGTGCTGGACCTCACCTGTGTCTTCCTGGTTACGGGCAGCAGTTGTGCGGCGTGTTCGCGGCATGAGGTTGCGTGCGCGCTCGTCGGGTTGGTTTCAAAGTTGCCCCCCCGCCCGGGCTCCGACATATGGCCCCAAGTACTGGAGGCCGCGGAAAGGTTGGCCACCTCCGCTCGGGCCGGAACCTCACGTGCGTACCGTGAGGCGGAAGCCACCAAGCTATCGGTGGAACACGTCGTCGACCTGCTCCGGTCCTCGGGAATCCTCCTGGAGTCGGAGCACTGTGTGCTGCTCAACGGAGCAGACGAGGACGGTCCAGCCCTTCAGCCGGGAGTTGGAGCGGGGGCTACGGGGAGGATGGAACGCGCGGCCCCGTTCGAGGCGGTCGAAATCGCCGGTAGGGCGAACGCTGGGGGGTGCCTCGGCTGGAGCGAGCTCGTCTGAGGCGGGAGGAGCTGGTCCGAGTGGGGCCCGCAGGTTCATCCTACGGAACCAAGAAGCAAGGATGATCAGGAGCTGATCGGCCTCACTACATCCACGCACCGCCCTGAGGTACGAGTGTGTTTACCGCTTTCTCGCGAATACGAGGTTGGGTTGGTCTGGCGCCGCTTTCCCCGCTGGCCGTAGATCAACTGCAATAAATGGGCAGGGCGACAACAACAAATTCGTATCGGAGATTGAGTACGTGGGGACACAGATTGGTATCGAAGATTGGGTAGGGTAGAGCGTACTATGCTACGATCCCGCATGCCCTCTCACTGCCTGCCAATTGACGTGTGTATGTGCTCGTACTGTGGTCCGTGGAGTCGAGGGGCGGATGGCGAGGTGCCGGGTCCGGAGGTGTCCCTTCACTCACAGCTCTCCCTCGATACTGCTGCACTCTCCCGCTCGTACTGAGTACAGGATACTTCTGCATTTTCCCGCTCGTCCTGAGTACAGTACGAGACCACGATTTGGTTTTGACGGGGGAGGGGAAGAGGGGGGGGTACGGTTGTGCCCCCCCACTCCCCCTCGATACTGCTGTATGCTCTTTGTACTGCTGTATTCTCTGGTTTGACGGTGGCGAGGAGGGTGTGATCCTGGTCGGGTATTGTGGTGCCCCTCACTCCCTCTCGTTACGGCTGTATTCTCTCGTTGTGCTGCTGTATTTTCTCGTTGGACGGTGGAGCGAAGGGTCTCCCTCGATACTGCGGAACTCTCCAGCTCGTACTGAGTACAGGATACATTTGCATTTTCCCGCGTGTACTGACTACAGTACGAGGCCGTGATTTGGCTTTGACGGGGAGGGGAGGGGAGGGTCCTGTTGTGGAGCCGAGGGAGCAAGGCAGGGAGTCACGGTAGGGGAAGATACGGCGTCGGAATTGATGTTTGCGGATGACTTCGTGGGGATATCAGAAACACCCGAAGGATTGCAGAAACAAATACCGCACCTGCTCCTCTCGGGGGTCAGGTCGGGTCAACGTGCCCAACTGGGCTAAATTGACACACGACACGAAATTGGGAACGTGGAAGTGTGGTGAGCTTAAGCTTTATTTTTACCAATCCGCCGGAGGATAAAAAAAAAAAAAAAAAAAAAAAATAGAGAAGGCGCTAGAATACACCAGGAAATGGAGGGTGACGGCGAACGTCAAGAAATGCGCAGTAGTTGTTTACAACGAAGATAAGGTAAACCCGGTAAATTTCAGTTGGAAGTGGGGAGATGAATTGCCGATCGTAGACCAGTATACATACCTTGGCGTAGAGATCTCAAAAGACTGCTCTTGGGATACACATATAGCAAAAGTAATAGGAAAGGGTAAGGCACAAGTAGGCAAGATGGATGCGATCCTAACAGACCCGAACCTTGACACTAGGATTAAGAGATGTATCTTGATGAATGTGATAGTGCCAAAGCTAGAATATGCAGGAGAAGTATGGGAAGGGAACCCGAAACTCGTACAACAGTTGGAAACAGTACAAATGACAGCAGCAGCTAAAAAAATCCTAAGATGCTCAAGTACGACTAGTAATACAGTATTAAGAGCAGAACTGGGAATGCGCCCACTCAAGACAAATAGAGACATGAGAAAGTTGAACTGGCAATATAAACTAAGGAACATGCCAAAAAAGAGGTGGCCAGCCATAGTTGATAGAGCTGTACGGGAGAAAGTAACAAAAGGGCGAGCTGGAATAAGGTGGGATGGCGTAGTTGAGAAAGTATGGAAGGATCTAGGGGGAAACCAAGAAGAGATGATGTCCGCCGGGAAGTTTGGGAGGTACAAGGCAGAAGTAGAAGAAAGGATAGAAAGAAGGGAAAGGCTAGCGCTAAGAAACAAGGTGGGATCGGAAAAACACTTAGAGATACACGGGGGATTGAGGGAAGGAATGGGAATGAAAACGTATTTGCATGGCCCAATGGACTTCGCGAAAACGCTGAAACTGCGCTTTCGTGTAGGGGACCTGGACCTGCCAGAAAGAAGAAACAGGTACACCAGCAGCCGAGAGGAGGAAGTAGACGCACAGATGTGCCCGTGTGGCAAAGCAATAGAGAGTAGAACTCACATAGTAGGAGAATGTGAAATATACAAGGAGGAACGGGATGTGTTAGAAGAGATGATAAAAATAGACGAATGTGACATGGAGGAGTTTGATACAATGAACAGCAGCGAGAAAACGATCGCTATCCTAGGAGATAGATGGTGGCCACAGGAGGCCAAACAGGAAGGGGATAAGATTAGCAAAAAGTTTCTATGTAATATATGGAAACAACGTAATGAGCGCCCAATTGTTGAAGGTGTCTCTACTAGAATAGGAACGGTGCTCCGTCTCGAAAGGGATGCGTGGTCAATGGTCAAATGACTAAGGCAAGCACCAAATGAGTACCCTCCCCCCCCCCCCCCCATATATTATATATGGGTTGGGTTGGCGTCGGTTGGCAACGACACTGTAAAACATGCCGCTCACTACGTGAGCTAGACATCCAGGGTACCGTTTTTTTTTTTTTTTTTTTTTGGCGGTCGCCCACAGCTGGTCGTCTAGTTAGATCATTTGTGCGAAGTAAAGAACCTTTACTCCGCACAAGGGATTGATCGTATCACGTGGTGTTCAAGGTAAGGCACCCAAGAGGCAGTTACATAGTACTCCCATTGCTGTATCTGGAAGTGGCCACACCGGAAATTAAACTAACTCATTGAAGCTGTCATCCATATGCAAGTCCGCCTCACAAGCGGTTCTTAGTAGGATGCAGCTCACCCTCCATCCGACTCGCCGGATACCTCACGGCGCTTCGCGCTTGGTGCAAGCAATGTCTGCCCGGTCGGTTAAAACCCGGCATGCTCCGTCCCGGCATTGTAAAGATGCGAGGGTCTATGGTCACACGACTACGGCCGTGCATGAGATCGAGTACATCTCTCCTATCGCGTACACCCCTCCCCTCACTCCCCCTTGACACGGCGGTCATCTCTCGTTTGACGGTGGAGTGGAGGGTATGGTCCTACGGGGTCTGGTACTGTTGCGCCCCCTCCCTCCCTCTGGATACGGCTTATTTCGTGTCTGGACGGTGGAGTGGAGTGTATGGTCTTACGGGGTCTGGTACTGTTGTGCCCCCTCCTGCCCACTTGATACCGCTGTACGTCCTCGTTTAGACGGTGGGGGGGGGAGGGTATGATCCTACGGTGTCTGGTACTGTTGTGCCCCCTCACTCCCCTCGATACTATTGTATTCTCTGGTGCCACCTCCCTCCCTCGTGATACTGCTGTATTCTCTCGTTTAGACGGGGGAGGGGAGGGTATGGTCCTCCGGGGTTTGGTACTGTGGTGCCCCCTCCCTCCCGCTAGATACTGCGGTATTCTCCTTTGGGTCCGCGTATATGGGTGGACACTACGGGATACCCCTTTACTTTGTGTCTGAGCCGCGTGTGTCATACTTCGGTGGTGTTCCGGTGGTATATGGCCCAGCCGTGATCACGGTCTTGGCTTACCTTTCCCTCCCCTCACCCCATGGCCCCGACCGTTGCGTTACCTCGCTACCACGATCGTTGCTCCGGCTACAGTTCCAACAGCTTGTCCTGGAGATGACCCGGACCTGGAGGAACTCGGCGGGGAGCTACAACTGGTACGATTTCGCACGCACCTTGCGCGCGGCAGCCGCTCGCGCCCAGGACATGGGCCTGAACTCCGAACGGGTGATTTTGGAGCGGACGCTCACCCGGGGGGAGTTTGTGCTCAGGCGTTATAAGTGTGCCGCCGTGACTGTGGGGGTGTTCACGGATAAGCTCCCCAACTCGCGCGGCCTTGCGAGGGCCCAGATCGACCAGGACTTGAAGGACGGGCGGGCCATCCAGAAGGCGCTGGGGGGTCGGGTCTACGGCTGGGAAGGCGCCCCCTACCGGCGCCAGCCGGGGGCGGGGTGCTTACGGCGCTTCTGCTCTCCGCGGCTATTCGACGCTCGCGGGATATTCCGCACAGCGGGCACCGCCTGCCGGCTTCGCTCTGCTAGCGGCAGGGGTGCGGCGCGGGGGTGCGGCAGCCGCGCAGTCGGTGGTGCTCCCGCTTCCATCGGCAAGGGGGGGGACCGCGAGGAGCAAGAACGGCAAGGGAAGGCAGGGCGCAAGCAGCGGCGGCCGTGGCAGTGCCCCGGTCCCACCTCCTTCGAACCGTGCTCTGTCGGCCATCGCCAGGTTCAACTCCGTCATGCAGGATGAGCAGCAGTAGTTCCAACAGGTTCAGGGCGGTCCCACGTGCGACGAGTGCACCGCTGCCGGAAGGAACCCCAATCACGACCTCCGGGTCTGCGCATTATCTGTTGCTCCCGTTGCAGGCGCGGGGGACATCGGGGGTCCGCCTGCCCGTAATAATATGGGTGCTAACAGCAGCCATAGAATGGTCGTCTTTCACGTAGAGTAGCCCACGGCGAGGCCCTACACCGCGTGCACCGCAGGAAAGTGTGGCGGGGGCGTGGGGGTTGGGCGAATATTGACTGGCGATCTCGGTTCGGTCCCTTAATTGCCCCGGTGGCGAGCAGGTCGATGTAGCTAGGGGCTGGGGCGCCCGTCCCCGCGCGTATGACTTGTAGTTTCTGGCGTTCAGTTCCCTTTGACCCAGAAGGATACTCTTTGGTGGCTGCCGGCGCATACCAGTCAGTCGGTCGCGACAGCGGTTGACTGCAGAGACTCCATGATATGACGATTATTTTGCTTGGCTCAGCCGGGGACTTAGGCGAGGGCGACTGCTTGGTCTCGCCGCCAACCGTTTATGTCTGGCGTTTGTTCCGTTCGACTCATGAGTATAAGGGATCGAGGGTGGCGCACGTACGTTAGGAAGCGGCGACCGTTTTGTTGGCCATAGACACTCCGTTGGCTGGGGGGGGGGGATCCGCTCGACTCATGCTAATATGAAGATATTGGCGCTCACGTGTGATGGCGCACCGTTGGAGGTCTCACATTCGATACTCCAACCCCACGGGTTTGGGTTTTTCATATATGTACATGGTTTTACATACGTATTTTGTTTATTTATTTATTTTAGCTTATTGTGTTCGACTGTACTCAGACACCAAAGCAACTCGTTATCCACACTTTCTGTTACTGTATTAACACCCGGTGTCTGTGCAATCGTCATGTTTTCTCGACGACCCGCCTGGATACACAGCTTCGCTTCGACGCTTGCCTACAAAGATTTACTTACTTTGTACCAAGGGGGGCAGAATTCTGCCCCTCGTTGAATCGATTACCTCACCAATGATGTCAGGCGTGTCTTCGCGGGGCTGCTTATGGCGCGATACAGCATTCCGCATACGACGCGTGCTCGCAAAGATTCACTTACTCCGTACCAGGGGGCAGAGCTCTGCCCGTCGTTGATGCGATTACTTCCATTAAGGATACACGGGCGTTTCGCGCAGTTTCCTTTGGCCGGCCCCGCGGTATCCGGAGCGGGTGCCTGTGGTTGTGGATGTTGATAAGATGCAAGCACGTCGACGCCAAGTACTGGCGGCGATGGAGGGGCGCCCCGGGCAAGTCCGAAAAAGCAGGGTGGTCGATGAGTTTGACGCGGTTGTGCTCGTGGTTTCGGCGGGGGTCCCGGGGTTGGCAAACAGCTACCCCAGACGATGTTCTTAATATCCTTTGCTTCCTGCACACGCAAGGGAAAGGCACCAAGATGGTGCATGAAACGGCTTGTCCCGGTGTGGGCCACGCGGGCGACGATACGTGCCTGACGGGGTCTTCGTGTGCTAAACGGTACGCGGCCGAGTCTATTCGAAAAGGTTTTGTGTCGAAGCTAAAAACGGCGATGAAAGAAAGCGGGCAGGGAGAGGAGACCCCGTCCGACGGGTAGGAAATCCGTGCTCGAGCTCGTGGGTAGATTCGTACCTTACCTTGGTATCTGAGGAACAGAAGCAGGTCGGGGTTCAGGTCAATCAGGCCGCGGCGATGCTGGAACACACACTCATAGATCTGCTAAGCGACATGCGGTTGCGCGCTCAGGTGGCCAGCTCTCTGGCCGAGCGTATTCCGCTGACTCGAGATATCGCATTGTATTCTTTGGATTCTATTCGATGCGTAGGGGTAACGATCTTTCTTTTACCACGGGTTCGCACGTCTTGAGGCTCCCAGCATCCAAGGGTTTGATCTTCAACTTTAAGTTCGGCAAGACGCTGCGGGCCGCTAGTGAGGCAGTGGTAGTGTTAGCGGACCGGGACTGCCCGGCGATTTGCGCCTTTCGGGCGGTTACGGCGTACATCTCTGCCGCACAGCGGATTGGGTGGGGCTTAAGCACTGGGCACCTCTTCCCCGTTGCTACGGCAGAAGGTGGCCAGGGCCGTCTCTCTCTATCCGCGGCCCGTATAACGGCTGACCTGCAAAGCTATCTGCGAATGGCAGACTTGCCGAACCACTTCACGATGCACTCCTTTCGAGTGGGAGGCTCGCTCAGCAAATCCCTGGCCGGGACGGCTGCGGACGAGATCATGAGAATTACTGGCTGGGAGACAGAGTCAGTTGCGAAGTACTACATCGGGGCTACCTCGAGCAGACAAGAGCGGGGTAGCAAGAAGAAACGTGGCCAGAGCTACGCGGACCCTAGCGAGCTACCGCTGTCGCCAGAGTTCAGAAAGGACTTTGCGGCGTGTGCGGGTGAGGACTGAGTTCAGGGGATACAAGTTTGGGTGAGACAGTTCTGCCCTGGACCAGCGGTCAACAAAACAAAGGCAATCTTAAAGGAGGCGTAACGAAGTATGGCCGGGACCACAGGCCGGCGCAGGAGGCCTCATCCAATACTTGCATTAAATGATCCACGGTAGAGCCAGAACAGTAAAATGGAGATCCAATCCATGAACTCAAATTTGGCACAAATAATGGAACCATTGATTATATCGAAATGTCTCGGAATTTGTATCGAAGCGAGGTCACTTCTTCCTTTCGCTCCCGAAACCTCGGGAGTTGGTCGCGCTATTGCTTGAGACCATCTCATCCACCCGGCAGTAGGGTTAGTATTCTTGGGCTTGTATACCCAGATCATTTACAGGTACTAACCCCGCGCAGAGTTTGTGATTCGCCACTTTACTCAGCGCGGGGGGAAATACCGGACGGAACCTCCTGCCCGGGGCAGGAGGCCTCATCCAATTCAATACTTTCATTGAATGATCCAAGGTAGAGAGCCAGAATACTACAGGATGAATGACGGAAGGAAAAAACAAACATAAAGGGGATATATCTAAATGTAACTACACGTCAAAGTCAAACTCTCCACGTATACACTTGCGCATATTATTTGGAACGTCTTTAACACCTATGCGGACTATCTGGTACGCGCTTCAAGCCAGGAAATCAACCGCGTTACCGGGTATAACATCGGTAATGTGTGGCGAGGGCAAAATGGTTGAATACGCCAATCGAGACGGTAATGAGTGTAGGATGGAGAATGTACGCCTGACAAAGAATCCGAACCGTAACCACTACACCAGGAATCGGACAAACCAACAATTCATTGTCCCACCGAAAACAGTTGTCGTTTTTCCAGTTCATGTGTCAACGTGATAGACAACAGGACAGGGTGGATGAAGTTATTCTTCGATGTCTTGCGTTCGCTCAGCCGAGTGAAACGCGAGGGGGGGGAGAGAGAGAACATCCAAGGTAGGGGGATTACTACTGTCAACGCAACCCTTGGCAGAGGATGTCCAAGATGAGGGGACTACTGTACTTTGGGCGACTCAAACCAAGGGGGGTGGAGAGAACATCCAAGGTAAGGGGATATTGTTGTCAACGCAAACCTTGGCAGAGGATGTCCAAGATAAGGCGACGACTGTACTTTGGGCGGTCAACCCAACCCGGGGTTGAGTCGGTCCTACCTACGATGAAAACGCGGATCTACTAGAAGGATATCCAAGGTAAGGATTGCTGTGAGCGGTCGCGGAGTTCCCCTACGAGGAAGAGGTTAATAGGTTAATCAACACCAAGGTAAATGGTTTATTCATGAAGTGGACAATCGACCCCAAGGTGAAGACGTTGGAATTAATAGAACAATCGACTCCAAAAGCACATAGGGATCGCTCCGAAACGCGAAGAAGCCGAGAGTGGAGTTCCTATTCTCCTGGCGACCGTCCTCGAAGATCGAATGTTCGAAAAGAAGGTACCAATCATGAAAGGCGGCACTATGAGTTAATTCAGAGCCACAATCCTCAAGAAATACGGGAGTGTGATCAATGTGGCGAAAACAGAAGGTCTTTTCACTGGGTGCCACACTCTTGACGTAAAGTAGGAGGATCATCAAGAGACAGAAAGGCTACTGGATCCGGAAGAAACACGGATACGGCAAAGAAGGTAAGTAGAGTCAAGCCCAACGAGACGGGAGTTAAAGGTAACCGACTCCAGAGCCACCACGGATACTACCAAGGAGGTAACAGAGTCACGCCCAATGAAGCCAGAGAGAATGGCAACTGGCTGGTAAACGGCGCTCAACACTACGAATGGACTGGCGAGTATCGACACCTATTTGCACGAGTGGGAGTGATCAATTCAGGGGTAAGTCCATAACACCCTAAGATCAACGCTATGCTCAACTTGCTTAGGCCAACGTACTGGGAAAGGTGAGCCCCTTGGTTAGCGTGGCTTGGTACCGGTGAGCACGTGCCTCAATACCGGCCACTAGCAGACCGAACGAACCTGTCCCGGCCACACAGAAACGTCCAACACATGCAAGTGATTGAGAACAAAGAGAAGGTTTCGCCAGGTACACACGAACTCGGAGTGGGTCATCGAATGTACTGTGGCTTTGAGTCAATCAGGCAATGCCAGACGGTCATCAGCGGCACAGGAGGTGAGTGCGCTGTTGTGGTCGGTGAACTACTTCAGACCGTTTGCCTGGGGAAGGGAGTTGCCCGTCGTCGACTCGGCTGTTCGAAAGACATAGACTTTCCTCCATGCGGCGCAGAAGAGATCTGCCATTCATCGAATGCGCCACGGACCTGTAGTGGTCACCCTGAGCACGTCACCTGCTCCCGAATACCCGGTCAAGGTTGGTGTGTTCTGCTTTGAGGTGATAGCTTCAGGGAGGCTTTTCTACACGATGCACCTTGTTGTCAAACGTACTGACGTCCGGAGGGGCTAGCATCGGAGGGACTTATCCTTGCGGAGCTTGGTGCAGACGAAGGGATTGCGCCGACAACAGAGAGTGATACAAGAATTAGAGTCAAACGTTTTATGTACACGTCATGTGCCACCTGTTATGCATGCATACAACCTGTAAACACGCTCGAAGCCAGATAATCAGCCGGGTTGTGACCGTCATAACATGCCTGATCAATCAACGTCGACGGTTGTTAAGACGACTGGAATTACGGAAACTTGTGACATTCTTGCTGTTGCCGAGTTACTACTGCCGTAGCTGTGGATTATCTCCAAGGGCGACGAGACGGTACGAGGAGCCAGTAAGTCCACCCTCTGCCCTATCAACCCAAGTGATTGATACAGTGGAGAATTCGCGTCTGTTAGAGGGAGACCAGGGAACAAGTGGAGTGCTACCACGGAAACATGAATACTCTTAGTCGAGCTTGGGCCAGGTGAAGAGGCAAAGATGAGGGGTGGTACTTACAATACCACGAAGGCATACGCCGGCAGACCCTTAATGACGAGGACTCAAAGTGAGCTATATCGAAGGCAATGACACCGGAGTTGTTCGCCTTGCTTCGCAGCACGTTTGATGGTCCAGGCGTGGCATACACAACTTTTCTGACCCAGGGCAAGTGTAAGTAGCCCACGTTAGCCAAGGACGTAAAGTATGTGCTCTTATACAAGCGCAGGAGTAGCAAATGGGTGACCACGCAAGTGACAGTATCACTCACTAGCACCCTACAATCGTGGAAAGTCCCTGAGATGTACATATCAGGCCTTAAGCAGGGGCTGCAAACAGGTAATAAGTTCGAGTATGTGTTGTCCTTGGTGGAAGAAGCAAGCACATCCTTTGCTCACGTGTCCTGTGCCGTCGAAGGAGGCACTTGCGGTAAAGCCTCACACTGAGTGATGTGCATTTCGGAATGGCTATTGGTCCGGGGCGATGCAGGGAGGGATTTTACAGTCGTGAACCCCCTGTGCCAGTCACTAAGAGTGTCGGTACTCTACGGTCTCGTCAACCACACCCGAGGGCAGGGATCTGTCGAACGATGGGAGAGTGGCTAGAGAAAGCATTATCGGGACTCTGCAAGTCTTCGCCTCTTCAGTGAGACGAAGAAGTACTCTCCGAGTGATGGGTTCGGCGCTTCACCCCAGATCTTCACCCACCATGCGTTCCGTTGACGTTAGTCATGCCTGTCACTGATGGGTATCAGGCCCGGGCAAAACGTTTGTCATTTATGTCATTGATTATTGTAATGGCTGACATCGACGCCTGCCAAAATTTACTTGGACGGGTGCAGTGCCAAACCGAGGACGACGGTCTTCACAGTGGGCATCAAGACATTTCATGAATGCTCCGACCTGATCATGCCGTCGATTTATGGCTCGCGCACCTGGTCGGGGGATCTGGTAGAAGACTTGCCGAGAATTGCACTTTGGCGGAAACCGTTGTACACGATGATCGATCGCAAGCTCTCGAGGGACGTCGCAGACACGTGAGTATGCGAGTACGTTTTAACTGGCTTTACTGGAATCTTCGAGAGTATTAATCAGCTGCAGCAGCACGTATTCCTGATGGAGACACGCAAGTACGGGAGTAGTTTCCAACTGAATCCGGATGAGGTGAGTACAGGTTTCACTCCTAGGCAGCAGGATAGATTTCACGCTTTGTATGGACTGCACCAGTGTTCAAACTGCCGTCCTCGCCCGCCGGAGATACTAATAAGGGAAGAGCGATAAACAGCGTCCAGAGTAGTGAGCGAGGCACACCAGACCAGGTAGATAGCAAGGTCGGAAGGGAGTTTCCAGACATTCGAAGGTGGCAAACGTTCATCGAAGAAGTGTACGACGTCAGCCACTAATAGCGGCGAGTGGGGTGTCCAGATGAAAATTGATGGCACTTTAAGCGTGAAGTCTAGACCAAAGGAAGCAGCTGGCGACAACTTCAGCCTGAACCGTTTGTTCAAGCGGTGGGTCTGGCTGGAAATGGGAAGAAGACTTGGAGGAGTGGAATCGCCCAAAGCAACAGCGGAGGAAAGAGCTCGCGGCGAACTCAGTCTAGATCGCTTATTCAAGCGGCGGGTCTGGCTGAGTCGGGAAGAAAAGCTCCGTCATCCGGGGCCGCCCTCTTTTAAGATCTGGAGGACCATACCAGACTTGGGGGGGTGTTGCGGCGGAGGAACGTGGGAGCAATCAAAAGTACGACGAGTCGAGGCATGCAGCCACGAGTCGTTGGGCGCAGAGTAGAGGCGGAAAATACTCTTGGGTGTGGGATGGGTGTTTCATTCAGCAGACGGTTTCAGCCTGCTGAATGCAACATGCCCGACCAAGGTGTACAGCGCATGCGGCCCGTGGGCCAACACCGAATATCTTTAGACGCTACCCAGGCAAGGAACAGAATACGTGCAAAACCTGAAAATTGAACTAAATGACTAAAAACTAAAGGATTAAAGGCTAAACCGACTGTTCGCTCGCATATACGCATCATTCCGCGTGATAGCGGGCATATTCGAGAATCTGCATCGCTTGTAATCGGAGTTTTTGGTCATCGTTTGCTTCGCTCTCGCCTGAGCGAAGCCCTGGAACCACTGGGACTGCCGTAGGGTCCAACGTACGAACTGAGGAGGCGAGTCAGGTGAGCGTTGACAGCTCACCCCGGGGAGCTTGCCGTAACAAGCCATACCCGAACTCTAGTTCCGCGAACATGCAACCGTTGCCGTTGTACTCGTATGACCTTTTGGTCATAGTCGTGGCAGTTGTAGTAGTAGTAGTAGGCAGTAGAATAGTGCTGCTGTTGCCACGAGTTTGCTGCTGCAACAATGAGTATGACAAGTGCATATAGTTTTTTCACGATGCCCTCAACCGTACGTATACCTGTACATCGCTAATTCCAGCCGAGTTGCTGCCTATTGATGTTACGTTAGGGTTCAACTTCTGTTGCCACGAACCAGCTACTGTTGCGGAAACGTGTGGTACGAGCTGGTGTATTGCTCCAAAGAAAGAGTAGCGCTCGGTTCCTGCTGACTACTACCTTTTCCTTCGAGCAATACGCCAACCCATGGCTCACGTTTCCGCCCAAGAACAGTTATAGGTGTGTTATCTGTGACTCTTTTTGCCTTACAACACAACCGGGATTTCACATTACCCACATCCCGAAGGGGAACCTTGTACGTATATTTATTAGATGCACTTTTTTTTGGCATGCTGCTCTCCGGCCGCCGAGCGTTCTTTCTCAAACTTTCGGCTTCGGGGCAAGCAAGGGGGTCGTGGGTGCATTACGACGCATGTCTGGATCCCGGCCGAGCATCGTGGCGGTGCTTGGGGCATCGAACGTCGCTGAGCCGACTCTAAAAAACCAGGGATTGCTTTCCGCCTCGCCGAGTCGACTAGGAGACATGGTAAACCCGCTTTTTTTCAGAAGTAAATAGCCCGCCACCCCCAAACACGTTTATGAGCCCCCTCTGTTGTATACATGTTTTCAACCTCAGCACAAGTAGAAGAAGCAGCAGCAGCAGACACACAGCAGGAGCAGTACACATCTGTCGGCTGTCCTATCTATTGCACTAAGCCTATTGACGGGTGGTGTGCACTTAACACCGAGCACGTTCGTGACCACAAAACTGCATCCCTCCGTCCGCCTATGTTGTTGTCATACCTACTGTTGCTAGTTGTCCAGACGCACGCTCTCGCAGCAGGTAATAGCAACGGGCAAGAGCAGCAGAGCCAGGCCCGTACTGCCTCCCGTCTCGCTGTGCTGTGCCGTGGTGTGCCACCTAGCACGACCCAAACTGCCCGACTGCCTGCTTGATATCCTATTTGTACGACTAAAATGTCATGACATGTGTGATACGACGAGCTGTGTACACTTTCAACAACGAAGAATATTCTCTGCATAGAAAATATCACAAGTTTGAAATCGCCCGCTTTTACCCATCCACTTTTTGGTTTTTAATCAATCTCAACAATAGCAAATACAGCAGCAGTAAATGTTCGTCGAGCGTCATATATGTTTCACCTAGCCCTTTGACGTACACCACGCACCGCACACCGAACACGTACATGACCACAAAACTGGCTCCCACGGTCCGTCTATACCTGGGGGCAACTGGTACCAGGTACCTACTGTATATGTATAGGTATCATACCTAGTGACTTGTCTAGTCGCACACTCTCAGCAGCAGATGTTCGCACCAGGCAAGAGCCACAGAGCCAGATTCATTCTGCCGCCAGTCTCTCTCTACCCCCCCCGTCGCGGTGTGCATCCGGCAAAGTCATAGTAGTTGTAATATTTATAGTAGTAGCAGTAGTAGTAGCCGTAGTAGTGGCCGTAGTAGTTGTAGTAGTACAGGTAATAGTAGTACTTTGTAGTATTGTTAATAATACTATTAATATTACGGGGGTCCATAGTTAACGAGACCAAATTTTGTTAGTAAAAATAGGCAAATATATAGGAGTTTATGTATGCCATAGGTCCTGTTAACTATGGACCCCCGTAATAGTAGTTGTAGTAGTACAGTAGAGCAGCAGAAGAAGTGTACATTGTTATAGGTAGTAGTGGTGCTGTGCCACGACTTTGCTGCTGTAACCAAGAACTTATACTCCTTTCACAGTCATTAATTTACACGTCGAGAAAAACTTTCCATGACAAGTGCAAATATTATTTTGTATGCGCCCTCGATCGTATGTAGTCCCCGGTGGCTTGGTAGGTGGTCCGCGTGCCTGTCAAGATCAATTTCGTGGGTTCAAGTCTCACCGAGAGCATGCTCATAGGGACTTTTTCTTGCATAAAAAATTGATAAGCGGACAGCGCGAAAGCGTGAATTGGCTACATTCGATGAAAATCGACGAGCAGCGGGAATGCTGAACCCTATGCGCGACAAAAAATAAAGGCACGTACCGGGGGGGAGAAGGGACGACACCTGTGACCACGGCTTGTCCAGAAGATCGTCGAGGGAAAAACCTCCTACGAGTGGGCTGGAAAGTAAAAGTGATGATGAAAAAAAAGACCTGTTGCTGCATATTGATGTTAATAGTTATGTTAGAGTTCCACTGCTGTTGCCTCGAGTCAGCTGCTGTTGCCGTGAGTACCTAGTTGACATTATATTTTTTTCATGACGAATAAATGCACGTAACTTTTTCATCGTGCCCCAACCGTACGTATACCTGTACATGAGTAAACAGAGAAAAGCCGCTTCCTACTAATAGTGATGTTTTTGGCTATTTGGCCTTTCTGTATTATTGACGCTGTTTTTGACACGCAGATACAGAATTCTGAAGTAGTTAGTATAGTATATAATAGTTGTAGTATTAATACAATTAATAGTAGCCCCTGATACCGAGTGCATGCTGCTTTTATTAATACCTGTCCAATAGCAGTAGAAGTACCTGTACTATAAGCAGTAGCAACAGTCTTGGGCGTTGTGGTGTCCGCTACTGCTGTTATGACCGTCTGCAGTAGATGCTCTCAGCCGTATATCATACGTAGCCTGTACACTCGCAAAATCTTAATAGTAGTAGTCGTAGTAGTATATTATTTTGTAGCGTGCAAGCTGCTTCTACCTGTTACAACAGTACATCTATCTGCGTAGTAATGGTGCATATTAAGAGCAACAGTACAGCAGTACTCATGCCCCCAACCCATGGTACCGCTTCCATGCTACGTTGCCGTTGTACGAAGTAGGTAGTAGGTAGTAGTGTAGTATTTATTCATGCTGCTTCTACCTGTACTGCATCTACCTATTACTGGCAGTGATGTATAGTATAACAGTATATTAGTCATGCCTCAACTATTGGAACCGCGTGGTTATTTGACATCTCTGTATACCATGAGGATGTCTATTGTATCAACGATTGGTCGTGCTCTACCAGTAGTACATAGAAGTAGAATAGTAGTACTCGTAGTAGTGCATACTGCTAATACTATTACTACCTACTACTACTCCTGTTTTACTGCTATTACGGAGGGTCATAATTATATCAGAATGTGGCTATTAAACAAGAAATCGGGAAAATAAGTGTTTCACGAGTGTATTGTTCTCGCTTTTCGGAATATAATGAAGGCTTCTTGAGACATCTCCAGCGTCCATCAACGGCATATTCATGTGTTTGGTGGGGCGAAGAAAAAAATATTACCCGTGGATTTCTATCCGTGGTAGTATCGCGGCCAAACAATACATACAGAGGACAGCATAAGGCAACAGAAAATAGAACTTCAAAACCCCATTTTTCAGGTGGACACAAATTTGCACACATTTCCCCCCGAACCAGTAAAATATTAAAAAACCCCTAAATCTAGCGGTCAGGGTGTCAAGGCGTGCAAACCAGTTCTTGAACCGCGTCGTGAGGCCAATTCCACACCGTTCTGAACACGGACACCTCCACGTTTTGAAGGGACGACGCTCTTCCTCTGTGGTGTTGAACGCTGTCCAGGACCGCGCCCCAGTGCAGGATCGTGCGGCTGTGTAGAACTTTGCGCGCGCAGAAGCTTGGGGTGCGGGTACTGCTGCACACATTCAAACATTGTACGAGTATTCGTATCAGGAGTACTGTTAGAGTACTACCGTGTGACCAAAGGGCCAGTGCGATGACGCCGCCCAAGGGCGGGCATATGGACGCACCTCCCTAAAGCGCCGAAGCGCAGGAAAAACGCTGAAGACAAGGCAGCCGGGCTAACCTGGCGTTCATGATTAAACCCCAAGCTGACGGGATTAACGGGAGAGAGACCGCTCGCGATTTACAAGACGCAGAGGCTGACAAACAAGAGGAACGCGGTCGAACAAGGAGGAGAATCAGGAACAGCAACGTGTGGCACTTTCCGCATCACTTCCTGCCCGCGAAGTAGCGCTGGAGCGATGAGAGGCGGCGTTTGATCGGTATGCGAAGGAGGAGGCTCTCAAGAAGGCACCCACGCCTCAGCGACAAGCTCAACAGCAAGCCGCTTATGTGGTGCGTGATGATTTTGGCTCATCGTCGCGGCGCCCTCTTGAATGCTTCAGTCCAGGGACATCCTTCTTCTGTACCAGAGGCTTGTCCAGTCCCGGAAAAAAAGAACCCGGTTGGAACACGAACAGCAGAGCTAATGCGTGTCGGCAAAGGAAATGTGTTGGGTAACTACCATTTACGATAATGATACACCTGGTACATGGGACGTGCGTAGAACCATGTAATTTTTTTCACGGTTGAAGTGTGCTGATCTTTCTCCCAGTCATGGAGAAAACAGTTCTTCTTTTGTACACGGTCGTGTGTGTCCATTGTTCGCTGCTGCCCGTAGAGAGAGGGGTGGTATGCTGTATTGGCCATGCCTTGTTTGATATTGCCCTGTCGTATGTGCAGTGGGGTGGCAGTGCAACCCGTTGCATACCGTCTGCAATACGATTGCTGGATGGTACGTGCAAGCCCTCGACAAGCTTGTTTTCCTTGGCCTCAGTGCGCACCGCAGACTGCAATATCGGCCGCTCATGCAGGTGGACAGATCCGAGCTCATTGGGAGAACTCGAGTGCATTTATGAACTCATCGGGAGAGGGACGAGGCGCGGCGGCCGCTAAGGACGGGCGGAGAGTTCTCACCTCGCAGCAATGCGCTAATCTGCGCGCCTTCATCAATGCCAAGCACGAAAGCGGAAGCAGAATTTCCGAAGTACCTTAGGCGCATGGACCCAACAATGCTGAGATGTCGAACGACGCGGTAGGAGGGCTGTCGAATCGGCTTAGCTATAGACACCACCGAGGATGGATCAACCCCCCCCCCCCCCACCTGAACGACGAGAGGAAGGCGCGCATTCGCCGATTCTTCGTACACATGGGAGGTGCGCTTTCTAAGGAGGAGGCCGAGACGGCAGTGATCGTGTGCATGGATGAAAATGTCGTCCGCCACTTGCAAATGTTCAGCCTACTCGTATTCTTTCATGGATCAAGAGGGTGTATTGCAGGACGGGACGGGTCGTACGTCGGGCAAGGGCTTGCGTAGGATTGTGGTTTAAGCCATTACCAACGGTGCGTTGGTCTCTCGTGACACCGATCATTTTCCGATGGCTGAGGGGTGGCTCGAACCTAAGGGAAGGGGCAGGCGAAACCACGGGGACGTAAGTACAGAGAAAACCGCCGAGGTGACCCGGCAAGCTAGAACTGCCACAGGGGATTACCACGCTTCGAGGGCAGACACTATGATCATGGGGTGGCTCGAGCGACGCCTAACGCCAGCTTTCAAAGTCGTTTGTGGGGACAAGAAAACTATTTTGTGTTCGACAACGTATCATACCACAAGGGGTATGACTTTGAGGTCGGGGTGCCAGAAACGAACACCAAGATGCATAACACGGTTCCGTTGCGGAAGCATCGGGCGAAAAAAAAATCGTTGTGCGGTGCGAACCGACGGTAAAGGTGGTCAGAAGGTTATCGCCCGCAAATCCGAGGTACCAGAGTCTGAATTGTTCCCGAACTCGAGCTCTAAATTTCTCGACAACGTTACAGGAGCAGAGTTGGCGTCGGTCATTTGGGCAATATTTCAGCTTCGGTACCCAGAAAAGTTCATGGAGAAGGTAGAGTCGTTCATGCAGAGGCACAACTGGCAGATGATCTGGACGCCGCCGTACATGCCGCCTTTTCAGCTGATTGAGGTATTCTGGCAGCTCGGTAAGCAATACGTCAGTTGATTTCGAGATGAAGCGCGACATGTCGCAGGTCTGCAAGGGTTGGTACGGAGACAGTATGTGTGAAGAGCAGGAGGGGGGTAGGAAGCGGCGAACCGAAGGAAGTTCGTTGAACACGCCATCAAGGAGATGGACAAGTTGGTCGAAAACGACCTTGTCCTGAGCAGCAGCATGCGCGCCCTTTTGGTCCCCTAGTCGCACTTGGATCGTGCCCCTGGATACAAGGGGTTGTCAACGATGATGGGGTTGAGGCCGAGGAGGCGTTCAAGCTATCAGGGGAGTTTTGGAGTTTATGGGCGATGAGGACGCAGACGAGGATACTCTTGTTAATGTACATTCCGGTTGGCTTGTTTTTTGTCTAGCGTACGCTCCACCTGTATATGGCATAGCCAGCATTTGAAACACCAGCCATGCTCATTGTTTTTGTGACGATACCACGGTATTCCCGTGGTTATCTTCAGCTGTCGTTCGTCGAAAAAAAGCAAGAATTGGTTGAGTAACAGCAAAAACTGAATGGAACTGAGCTCTGGCGGAGGGCCAAGGGTAAGACGCGCACGTTGCAGGCCTTGCGGTGTAAGTAAACTAATTCTTGACCGCTTAACCTTCCTGTTTCTTCCAAATCGTTGCGTGAACCATGCGGTCATTTTGAGCTTTCGTTGTCACAGCCGAACATGGTTCATATGCAGAAAAAACGGATCAAAGCGCTCGCCGCCACCAGGCTAAGGATAAGACGCCCGCATTGAAAATCAAGGGTGTTATGGCCTAAATAGTACAACTATATTTCCGTTAACACTTTTTGCTCATCCCCGCGTAGTCCATGCGGTCATTCGCAGCCACCTTGCACAAACAACAGAGCAACATTGGGCGATATAATATAGATAGTACTGTATCTCGGCACTGGGTTAAGGACAGTCGTCGGAAATATACAAACGTTTCCAAAACTCCACACCAACGACATGCTATTATATTTTGTGATTTTTCTCGACACCGCTAGGATTGTGCAGCCAGTTCAAAATCCCGTCCATCGCCAAATACGCCCAGTTGATGGAACTACAGCTTGCTGACGGGGCTTATCCTCACTGAGGCGAGGTTGGGGTTAATTGCCAAAATCATACCAAAATACTAATACACGATAACCTGTCTGAAAAGGTTTTGTTTAGCCAACATATTTTCGCATCGTCACCCAGGTACGCATGAAGCGCAACCATCGTGTAGGTTTTACGTACAACTTCTAAGAGAGCTGTGGCCTTGGCTCTGCCAATTATCAGCTAACTACTCTACCGGAGGCTCTTTCCTCTGTGCATCGTACTCAGTCGTATCGCGGCTGACGTATCGAAAACCCGAGCGGCGCAATCCATTATAGTTCGGAAACCTCGTGGTGGCCTCACTGGAGAGCATACGAAGCCACGATTTCTCTGTTTTTCAAAACCAGCCACGGCACCACAGCAGTACTACCCAACAGCACAGCAGTACAACAGCAGTTGTACAACATGCAACACCCGCTGTTAAATCTCTTGCCTTTGCGACGGCTACGATGTTGGTGAGTGCGGAGGACTCGCAGCCCACAGCTGAGCATGAGGAATTCATTCAGGATCCAACAGCACTACCAGTACGTAGGGAGGGGGGGGGGGGGGGGGGGGGGGGGGGGGGGGGGCATAGTCTTCAAGACCAACGATGGACACCAAAAAACATCATTTTTGCTATGTTTATTACCCGATTTTGTCCTCATTACTATGTTCGCCCAAAATAGGGAAACATTTTAGTCGCAAGAAGTGAGATAGATACAATTTCATCCTTCGCCCTTTTATCCATGGTTGCCAGCAATAATCAGCAGCACGACCACCACCTGCTCCACCCCAAGCCTTGCTGTGACATTGCCGCAGCTCCACTCCAAGTCGTGCTGGGACACACGAGAACCACCACCACTACCACCAACCAGCAGCGCGTATGAGCCGCATACTCTGCTGCTGCTGTCACCTCTCCAGTTAGTTGCTCAAAACGGACCATGCAGTATCAGAAACCAGGGATCGTTTCTTGGGGCAATTCAAGGCAGTTGATAAAAAGGAGTACACCCCCCAAAAAATATATTGATTCAAAGGCGGCCACTGCTTTTCGTCAATGGGGACCTCCTCCATCACATCAAAATCTGGACCGTTTCACAAACTCCCGTGACCCCTTCTAACTATTCAGAGTGTGTATGTGTGTTTTCGTGAGTGAACAGCGGGTGAACGACCGCGTGCTGCTGTAGGATTCCGGGACACAGCATTCTCAAGAACAATGAGCAGAGGTGCAATTTCAGTTTTTTCTCACTTTTTTTTCACTGTGCCGTCTGCTGCTGTTGTGTACCTGTGTCACAAAGTCCGCTTTTGAAATCGCGGCAGCCATGGTACAACAGCAGTCGCACTTCGAGGTCATTCAATAGTGAAAGCTACGAATGCGCTTGTGTGTACTCGTGTGCGCGTATGTATGAGTGCATGCCATTCTGAACACAAGCTGGACGATTCCAAACCAAGCTCATTCTGAGCATCCGAGCAGTAAAGCAGTGGTAAAAATCAACAGCAGCAGCGGTGCAACACCAGCGAACCTCACATAGGCTTGTGTACATAAAAACAAACGCCTGTGCTCCACCTTTTTAACTTGCACCACCCCCGGGGTTTCAAGTCAACAACATCCCGAGGGCGAACCTCGTAAATGTAACATTTTTTTCAGGATCCAGGGTCGGTGTTACTTGCTAGCTCTTCGGTTTGTACCAGGCGGTCCGTACGACAAGCCCAAGCAGGCTGGCTTTTAGAGTCAGCAGCTCACCGCACACGCGACGATGCACAGCACGACTAGCCTGCAGCAGGCAGACTTTTAGCGTCAGCACCTGGGGTGACGTACGCACGGCGCGACCATAAATATAGCTAACTTTTCAGCACCCAGGGTCGGTGTTACTTGCTATTAATAGCTCTTCGGTTCGTACCAGGAGGTCGGTACGACAAGCCCAAGCAGGCTGGCTTTCAGAGTCAGCAGCTCACCGCACAGGCAACGATGCACAGCACGACTAGCCTTCAGCAGGCGGGCTTCGAGCGTCAGCACCTGTCGTGGCGTACGCAGGGCGCGACTAGCCCGTACCAGATATGTATACTTCGTCACCGATCACCGATGTCACGATTTGCCCGCATTCCGTCACCACGAACAGCTGCTGTGTCTTGACGGTTGTGAAGGCCAACACACGTATTATACATACGTACTGCTGCTATAGGTATCTTCCCTAATGACTAAAGCCCGGATTCTTTTTGAAACACGATATGCGGACAGAGCAAAGCATCATAGCACTGATTCATGCTTCACGAAAGCAAGTCTTGAGTACGGGAGAAAGAGGAATCAATAGTAAAGCTCCTGGTCTGCTCTGCCTGCGGCTGCTGCTGCTCTGTTGCTGCTGAACTGGTGTATTTCTAACTCTGCTCCCAGCTGTCCAGTTTTTTTTCTGTTTATCTTTGGTCTTAGGTGTTTTCGCCCGCATTCCAGGCAAATTCGCATCATTCCTTTCGAAACTCGACATTGGGACAACGCAATACAGAGCATCACAGGAAGGGGGCAGGTCCCGCCCTGCTCTGTGTGGTGCTACTGCTGCTGCTGCTGCTAAGTGCTCTTGTTGGAGGCTTCGCTGCGAACGCTCAGAGTCAATCTCTTCGGAGGCCTCTGCCCACTCGAGTCTCTAGGTTGTGTGTTCTCTTGTGTTTTATTTTCATGTTGTATCTGGTACGATAAAACATACGTTTGCTTGCGTATATTAGTACTAAATTTTTGGCCGTGCGAGAGTCGCCAGAATAATATTGTTTCTACTCGGTTTGTTTTTGGCTCTCATCGTCACGCACTGATTGCTGTAACTGTTTTAGCCCTCCGCAGCGAACATGCTAGGAGACAGCACTTTCACTCGCGTTGACAGACAGCAACTTTATCTTGACAAGCTTTGACTGAATACAACACCAAAGTACCAGGTTTTAGTGTGGTGTGGAACCCTTGGGCCTTTAATAAGGAACGTTTGCCTTGTTTGACATGTGTTGTTGTTGTCTTCACACTAAATCGTCCTTTCTACCAAGCTTCACCAGTACACCCAATGTCCGTCCTGATTCCTTATCCTAGAGAGATACTGATTTCGTGGTGACAGACTGTGAGACAGAGGAAGACCAAAAATAAAAAAAATAAAAAACATCGCAAATTAAAGCGCTAAGCAAGTAAAATGCCAGCGTACCGGGTACGAGAACACAACAACACAAGCAAGACAAAAAAAAAAGGAACGAGAAGACACTAATACCAAAAACAAAAATTTGAAATGAAACAGAATACAAACGACGCGAGGACTTCAGAAGGGCTGCCAGATGGAAAGCATACGTACTCAGGAAGGACAGATATCTGCTGCGCGGACGAAGCAACACGAAAGAGAAGCTACTGGCAAAAGTGTATGAGAACTAGTCGAACCGATACTTAGCAACCCGATCTATCATTTCGATTTTGCATTCGTCGACAGTTGTATCAGTACGGCCCCCCCCCCCCCCCCCCCCCCCCATCCCGTTGCCGTTCCCCCTCTAAATCTGGATGGGTTGGCGTCGAGTGGCGACGACGCTGTAAAACAAACCACCAGACACTAGACATGCAATGTACAGACTGCTCCTTCTGGCACAAATGCCACCTAGACCAGACCAGACATAAGACACTACGCAAACAACAGCTCAAAAACCAGACCCACCGGTAAAGCAAACACAACACAGAATACACGATTCACCGTTATTTCCCATAAAAACACAAACCAGATTTAGACATGAAATTACTCCACTAACACTTTTTTTTCCCATACCGAAACGCAAAAAACCGGATTTAGACATGAACCAATTGAACTAACCAGTTTTCTTTCCCCATATGATTACAAAAACCGGATTTAGACATGACATTACTCAACTAACATTTTTTTTTTCCCCATACCGAAACGCAAAAAACCGGATTTAGACATGAAACAATTGAACTAACCAGTTTGTCTTTCCCCATATGATTACAAAAACCGGATTTAGACATGAAATTACTCAACTAACATTTTTTTCCCCATACCGAAACGCAAAAAAACCGGAATTAGACATGAAACAATTGAACTAACCAGTTTTTTTTTTCCCCCATATATACAAAAATCGGATTTAGGCATGAAATTACTCAACTAACTATTTTTTTTCTCAGACCAAGAACGTAAAAACCAGATCTAGACATGAAACAATTGAATTAACCAGTTTTTCCCCCCTTTATCATGACACAAAACCGGATTTAGACATGAAATTATTAAACTTTTTTCTACCATACCTAAAACGCAAAAAACAGATTTAGACGTGAAACAATTGAATCAACCAGTTTTTTTTCCACTATCATAACACAACCCGGATTCAGACATGAAATTACTCAACTATCATTTTTTTTTCCGATACCGAAACCCAAACCAGATTTAGAAATGAAACAACTCAACAAACCAGTTTTTTTCCCTCCATATCCGAACCCAAACCAGTCATAGACTTGAAAAAGTATAATAGTTTCTCCCATATCATAATACTGGTAGTAATGGCAAAAAATATAGACCAAAAACCGAGCATGAAGGTGGACCGCCTCACATGCGCACACATAGATACAGCATGGTCACCCCAACATGTTCAATCACATGAAGGGTGGGTCTTGACCGTAAAACTATACCGATTTCCATTGGGCGGTGGAAATCTGGTCTGACATTATTCCCGATATTTGGTGCACATACCAAGCGCTAAATGAAGGGGAGGGTGGATGATGCATGACATCAAGTCAAGACCTATTATACTCATGAAACAAACACCTTGCATTTGATCGACCACATGACATAAGAGAAGGAGCACCAAGCGGTACGTAGATATCTTGATATCTTGAAGGATAGAAGCCGGTCCAAAATGTGGGGGGATTGTTGGCCAAGCTTTCGGCAGTGAAGGTTTACTCGGGAGCATTAGTGGGGTCGTTACCCATGGTGAAACGTACATATGACGGAGAAAGCGACGTACGGGGCATCCCGATGTGTGAGTAAGACTTTGTGTTATGCAAGCCGTCCTTGAACCTTGCACGGTGAAAATGACCTCCCTGGAGGAAAGTAACCAGTACAGCAGCGGGGCAAGGAGATAGAAGATATGATCGTGGGACGCCAGGATGGTTACCATGCAGATCGCCTGACACAAACGTGGGATACTTGTGTTAAGGGTGTTGAACTTGGCTCCAGGCTACGAGCCCGTGTTGAAGACACTATTTAGTGTGGTGCGCCGGCAAAAGAACTGTAAGACACCAGACCCTCAACGAGTACTAGGATAGGGAAGTCCCAGTAACTTGAACTTCCCACTACCACTATGAACACAAACAAGCTGGAGATATTCTCGGAAGAGAATAGGAGAAAGACGGTGAGGAAGGGGTGGGCGGAGAAAGAAAGATTGGCAGGGTAAAGTACCAGTAGTGCTGATATTTGGAGTTCCTAGCGACATGGCAAGGATTGAGTTCAAGAGGAAGTGCGACGAAGTAGGACTGTATTGCTTTGCAATAGGAAACGTAGAACGAGAGGGAGAACATTTTCGAGTCACTCTGAAGCTGAAAGCGAGCATGGCGTGGCAGAGGATAGAGACAGAAAAAGTGTCGGCAGGGGTTAGAAGACTAGGATGGAGAGTATGTATAGCTCATGGAATAACGAAACTAAGACGTATTCCTAGGGTGAACGAAGGTAGGGGGAGGCAGGAAACAGCAAGTGGCTCAAAGGGAATGGGGGGGAAACATAGGGGTGCACAACAGGCAGACAAGAGCAGGAACGGAAACGAAAATAATGCTCAGAGAAGAGATAACAGAAATACTCGTGGCGACAACGGATAAAGAACAGGCAAGACTAGAGCGGATAGTGAAACGAAAAGGAGGCTGAGAATAGGATCATCGAACGTATGTAGCTTCGCCACGGAAGAGCGCAAAAGAATCGAAATTGCCGAACAAGTAAGTAAGCGCGACCTAGACATAGTGGGAATTCAAGAGTCGTGGGAGAAAGAAGGAGGGGAGATAGGATCCAAAGTTGGAGAGTACGCATGGATAGGGAAAAAGAGGAAGGGACAGAATAGCAAGAATAGGCGGGCGGGGGGTGTGGGGTTCCTAGTCAAAGAATACCTGTGTGACATAATAGAGGTGATCAAAGGCACTAAATTCGACGAAAGCATACGGATTAAGATTCCAGGGGAGCGGGGAGCGAAAGATTACTTCTTAGGAAACATATATATGTCCCCAGAGTCGAAGAATACGATAAAGATATACAGAGGAAGTTCGGAGAAGTAGCAGTAGATGTACAGAAGTATAACAGGCAAGGAGAAGTAGTACTAGTGGGAGATTTTAACTCATAATTGGGAGGGCAAGCAAACTGAATGAGAACATTGGACAATACGGGGAAGTCACAAAGAATAAGAATGGAGAAGAGATGTTGAAGTTTCTCAAGCACAACGAGATGAAAACGTTGAACAACAGAGTAAAAAAGGCAGAACCGGAATGGACTAGACAGTGCATACGAAGGAGAAAGCTCTATCCTTGACTTTATAGCAGTAGAAAGTGGAAGTGGTAAGGAAATGGAACTACACGTATGCGCAGCGGACATAGGAACTACGGATCACTGTATAATATGGACAGACAGTCAACAGACGAGAGTTATCAAACATAGAAGAGGTAGGAAATTGTATCGATGGAGAATAGATAAACTAGAAGTAAAACAGAAACGGGAAGAGTTCCAAGAAGAGATGGCCAAAAATGCAGAGAAATTTTCCGAGCTGTTGGAAACAATAGGTACAACAAGGAACGATATAGAAAGGGATGATGCAGGAGCTAGGACAATAGAAGGATGGGAGCAGTTGGTCAAGACCACAGCAAGTAAAGTAACAGGGAAGAAGTTGATAGTATGCAACAGAGCGGTAAAATGGTGGGATGAAGAAGTGAAAGAGGCTATAAGAGCAAGGAGAAAGGCACACGCAAGGTTTACATCGAGTAAAACTTCGACAGGGTGGGAGGAATATACTATAGCTAGAAAGAAAGTAAAAGAGGTGGTAGAGAAGAAGAAAGGGATATGGAAAGACGTAGTAAATAAAACTAATGAAGACTTTGAGGGCGGGATGAAGCAGATGTGGGTAGGGATAAAAGGGATACTTGGCAAACAAGCAGGAAAGGCAGACACGGGAATAGCTACTCTAAGAGCACAGAACGGTAAAATGGCTAGTAGTTCGAAGGGGAAAAGGGAGGTACTAGTAGAGCATTACCGAAAGCTAGGAACACCCACAGCCAACGAAACGTTCGATGCGGAATTCGAGAAGGAAAAACGCGTGGGCAGAGGCGAACTTAGATACATCAGAAAGGGAAGACAGTGGTTCGGGAGGGTTACAGAGAGAGTTCACGAGGGGAAGAAGTAAAGAAGTGTGTAGCTAAACTTGAGAATAGAAAGGCAGCAGGGGCAGACCAAATAGTGAATGAATTTATGAAGTACGGGGGAGAAGGAATGCTTACCATGATGGTTATGTTGTATAACTGGATATGGAAAAACGAGTACGCATCTAGGAGGTGGAGAGAAGGAGTAGTAGTAAATTTATTCAAGAAAGGAGATAAGGCTGACCCGGGGAACTATAGAGGAATAACGCTACTAAGCACAGTAGGCAACACATTTTGCAAGATTTTGAACGATAGGATGGGAACGATGATGGAGAAGGAAGACAAAATAAGCGAAGGGCAAGCAGGGTTTAGGCCAAACCGTAGCTGCGTAGGCCATGTGTACACCTTAGGTAAGATTATTCAAGGTAGGAAAGACGCGGGACGAATAACGTACTGTTTCTTTCTAGATGTGCAGAAGGCCTACGACACAGTATGGAGAAATGGATTGTGGAAAAAACTGTGGGAAATAGGAATCAGAAGAAAAGATGTGGAGAATGATGAAAAATATGACGGAATGTGCGAGAAGTGCTGTGATGCTGGACGGGGAAATATCGAAATATGTTGATATTTTACAAGGAGTTGCACAGGGATGTACGTTGACACCTAACCTATTAAAGATATATATTAACGACCTGATAGTAGCAGTCGAGGGAGCAAGGCAGGGAGTCACGGTAGGGGAAGATACGGCGTCGGAATTGATGTTTGCGGATGACTTCGTGGGGACATCAGAAACACCCGAAGGATTGCAGAAACAAATAGAGAAGGCGCTAGAATACACCAGGAAATGGAGGGTGACGGCGAACGTCAAGAAATGCGCAGTAGTTGTTTGCAACGAAGATAAGGTAAACCCGGTAAATTTCAGTTGGAATTGGGGAAAAGGTGAATTGCCGATCGTAGACCAGTATACATACCTTGGCGTAGAGATCTCAAAAGACTGCTCTTGGGATACACATATAGCAAAAGTAATAGGAAAGGGTAAGGCACAAGTAGGCAAGATGGATGCGATCCTAACAGACCCGAACCTTGACACTAGGATTAATAGATGTATCTTGATGAATGTGATAGTACCAAAGCTAGAATATGCAGGAGAAGTATGGGAAGGGAACACGAAACTCGTACAACAGTTGGAAACAGTACAAATGACAGCAGCAAAAAAAATCCTAAGATGCTCAAGTACGACTAGTAATACAGTATTAAGAGCAGAACTAGGAATGCGCCCACTCAAGACAAATAGAGACATGAGAAAGTTGAACTGGCAATATAAACTAAGGAACATGCCAAAAAAGAGGTTGCCAGCCATAGTTGATAGAGCTGTGTGGGAGAAAGCAACAAAAAGGCGAACTGGAATAATGTGGGATGGCGTAGTTGAGAAAGTATGGAAGGATCTAGGGGGAAACCAAGAAGAGATGATGTCCGCCGGGAAGTTTGGGAGGTACAAGGCAGGAGTAGAAGAAAGGATAGAAAGAAGGGAAAGGCTAGCGCTAAGAAACAAGGTGGAATCGGAAAAACACTTAGAGATATACGGGGGATTGAGGGAAGGAACAGGAATGAAAACGTATTTGCATGGCCCAATAGACTTCGCGAAAACGCTGAAACTGCGTTTTCGTGTAGGGGACCTGGACCTGCCAGAAAGAAGAAAGAGGTACACCAGTAGCCGGGAGGAGGAGGAAGTAGACGCACAGATGTGCTCGTGTGGCAAAGCAATAGGAGAATGTGAAATATACAAGGAGGAACGGGATGTGTTAGAAGAGGAGATGAGGAAAATAGACGAATGTGACATGGAGGAGTTTGATACAATGAATAGCAGTGAGAAAACGATTTCTATCCTAGGAGATAGATGGTGGCCACAGGAGGCCAAACAGGAAGGGCATAAGATTAGCACAAAGTTCCTATGTAATATATGGAAACAACGTAATGATCGCCCAATTGTTGGAGGTGTCTCTATCAGGAGTAGGAACGGTGCCGTCTCGAAAGGGATGCGTGGTCAATGGTCAAATGACTAAGGCAAGCAACAAATGAGTACCCGCCCCCCCCCCCCCCCCCCCCCCCCCCCCCCCCCCCCTCCCGTTGTCGCCGTTCTTGGCGTCCTCAGCTGCGTGGCGCAGCCGGCTCCCCTGTGCCACCTCGCCACGAAACAGTGCGCCGCTTCGACAACCCCCCTCACCACTTCCCGCTCCTCTTAGCCGCCCTCGGCCATAACACCGTTTCTACTCCAAACAGCAGAGGGGAGCTTTCCGTGGACCCCTAGGTGGCTTGGAAAAACCTGAGGTCGTCTGCCAGACATTGGGCCCAGTTCTGTTCCGGTTGGCCTGGTCCTGGGTTCTCCCCACCAGCCGCCGTCCAAACATCACCGGGCGGGTCAGCCGCTCATTGGTCCTCCGCTGTACGGCCCCCGCAAAGAGAAGGCGTCTCTTGCGGATGGTCGTCTCAACGCTCTCGCATTGTGCGTTGCCGGCGCTGGAAGCCAATGATCCGTAGGAGGAATTGGTGGTGTGCCGTTCGGAGCTCAGCGAAGTGCTCCTGACCAAGAGTCTACGTCACGCACCCGTACAGCAGGGTCTCCATCACCTCGGCATTTAGCATGCGCACTTCTAGAGTGAACGGGGCATCCTCCATATTATACAGTCCCCATCCGAATCGATTGTAGCATGCCCATGCGAGTCGGATCCGTCGTGTGATCCATGGCATAATGTCAGCGCTTGCGACGACAAGACCGCCCAGATACAAAAACTGCATCGTTTGTTTATATCTCTGTCCCATGTCTCCTGACATATTTGCTCCTGTATGATTTACGTACGCGTTCCGGCTCCAATTTGGCGAATACCTTTTTTTTGTGTCTTACTTGTAGCTTACTACTATCAAAATTACACTTTCTACACTGCTTCTTTGCTGTTGTTGCTGTGCTCTGCCTGTAACAACGCCCTCGGTGACCCCGACGAAAGAACGGGCGCCGGTGATGACTTCGGCGAGCGTGGGGCGCGGAGAGGCGCTCTCCGGGGACGGCTCGCCCCCTCCCCTGGAGCGTGGGAGGATGCTGCCGACTCTGGATTGTGATAACCAATGCACACTAACCTGAAGACAATAAATTCCATACTAATTCCAAACCACTTTTTTCCACACTAAAAAAAAACACAATAAAAAAAATCAAAAAGTCCAACAAAAGCAGAAAATTGGGTCCACAAAGTTCGAGTTAGATTCGAAAAAAACACTCCAACCTGAGCAAGATAGCCGCTCTTAAGGCAAATCCAAGAAAATAAGTTCCAAAGAACCAAAATCGCAAGAGGATAAACCTAAAATATACAGTCAAGGAGTGTTGTCGTGCACGAGGTAGTTCCGCGGTAATCAGCTCGACTACCAAGGGCAGACACGTGAATTCGAATTCCACCTGAATTACTAGCAAATTTTTTTGGGGGGTGGGTAATTACTACCTTGCTTGGTACATGTGTTCTGGTGCATTGTTTTTCCACGTATGGGTTACAGCAATTGCGTGAGTTTGAGTATTACGTATTTTATCCTACAGCAGTACTTGGGCAGAGTGTTGGGGGTTGGTGTGTCTGTTGATGGGTTTTTGTCAATGATTCGTGGGTGGATGTGTAAGTGGGTGGGTCCGTCGGTCGGTTCATATGTGAATTGCTGTAATGATATCTTTGTGTGCCTGTGGGTAGTCACCCTGTTATCTTTTCATAATTAAATGTTTTTGTCCGCTAATATACCGGCCCATTCAGGCGTGTGCTTCAGCAAAACACTGTGGTCTCTATAACTATTTAATGCAAACCGTATATTTACAAGAACGAAGCGCAAACATATAAATACAACTATAATTACGATTTTTGAGGTCGTTGTCACTTGCTAGCTCTTGACAGACAGACCGACTGATAGACAGCTCTTCGCAAACAGCCCTTCTTCTTTGAACCAGCCGAACAGCCAAACAACCTTTCTTCCTTCTTTGAAACAGCCGAACAGCCAAACAACCTTTCTTCTTTCTTCTTCGCAAACTGCCAACCAATAGACACCTCTTCACAAGCAGCCCAATCGAGCCCAACTGACAACTGACTGAGGCACACGCCAGCTAAGGACTTTCTAGAAGCTTCTATTGTTTGACCCGCTTTGACCCGGTCTTCTCCGCTTTGACCCATTTGGCCCATTTGAAACGCGTTTGACTCAAGCTGTCTCAGCATGTCAAGTCCCAACACATCATTATTAACGACCTCTCTCTGGTCTCTCTATAGCCCCCACGTCTCCACCCACGACCGATCAACAGTACGTCATGAACACCACGACCACCGCCGCCACAAAGTCTACCGCAAACTCTCGTACCTCAACCTTTCTTCTTTCTTCGTCGCAAACTGCAACCAATAGACAGCTCTTCGCACGGCGCCTAAAAGAGGCGTCTCGCCTTCGACGAACGGCATAGGTGCAGCTGTCGGCGGCCAAGCTGCTGCTGTCGGTGGCGAACCTGCCGGTGCTGCAACCCCCCGCCTCTCCCTTCTCCACGCCCCCTAAGCTCACCTCCCCCTCGTCGAGAGGCGCGTGGTCCTCGCCCTCTGGCGAGAGAGCGGCAACGACAAAAGCCGACCTGGTGCCGGCTGTTGTCTGCGGCCGGTGCACGGACCAGCACTCACTTGGTCAAGAACTCCGCGCCTGGTGCCAAAAACGTGGCCTTCGCCACCTGCAAGGATCTCACGTGCGCTGGTGGCGGGATCATCCTGTATTGGGCAACCAACTGCGAGCTCTGTGCTCGCCCGATCAAGGAAGGGACTGTCTCGTACTCCCTCGAGACTGCTGACGGTGGTGAGTGTCTTAGGTCCATTGTTGAATGCTGTCTGTTGCCAGTACGTTTTTTGGGGGTGTTCAATTGCCTTTTGGCATACAAACCTACCTCAAAGCGTTTATTTTTTGGACTCATCCATGCTCGTTCTTTCCCCTTCGTGCGTTGCGTCGGCTCCCCTTACACAGTGCACGCGAACGCGCATATGCACAACTGTTTGTGGGACGTGAACGAAGGAACGGAGGATTCAGCTGTCGCCGTCACCGCTGCACCGAACGACGTGAGTGCTGCTGCTACTGTGGTGCATTTTCGGTGCACACGATTTCTGTGAGTACATGTTTTGGTGACCCTACGTACTCCTTTTGCTCGTTTTCGGCTGCTGCTGCTGCTGCTGCTGCTGCTGCTGTCAGCGCCACGCCATGAGTGCTGCTGCTGTGCACCTGCTGCCCTTGTGCACTTGCTGCTGCTGTAGTGCTGCTGCGTTTTCATATCATTGCTATGCTGCTGCTGCTGCTGCCAACGCTGCGGCGATTCGTTGCAGCTTCTGCTGCTGCTAATGCTGTAGCTGCTGCTGCTGCTAATGCTGCCGCAATATCCACTGAATGTTCGTATGTACTCGGATTACTGTTTCTGTTGGTCGTTTTTGTACCCAAATGGTTCTTTTGATACGTGAACAAATATTTTTGTCATTTTGCTCCTGCATTTTTCGTACGTACTGCTTTTGCTCGTTTTTGGCTTGGTTCTTTTCATATCGTTGCTATGCTGCTGCTGCTGCTGCTGCTGCTACTGTGGTGCTGCTTCGTTGTTGCCGTACATCATGCTGCACTTGTGAGTACATATTTCTGTATCGTCAATGAATTCCGTAGTTTTTGCGATTGCGGCATACCAGGGTACATAGTTTTTTTCTTCCTTATTTTCATATCGTTGCTATGCTGCTGCTGCCAACACGGATTATTGTTCTTATTGGCCGTTTTGTACCCAAATGGTCCTTGATTGGTAAAAAAAATATTTTGGTTGTTTGGCTCCTGCATTTTGCGTACGTACCACTTTTCTCGTGTTTAGCTTGGTTCTTTTCGTATTGTTGCTATGCTGCTGCGTTATGACCGTACAGCATGCGGGGGTGGGTCTATAGTGAGGTACCAAAAAATCTTTTCGGACGGCCTCGGGGTACGTACATTTTTTCTTCCTTCTTTTCATATCGTTGCTATGCTGCTGCTGCTAGTGCTGCCGTAATTTCACTGAATGTTCGTATGTACTCGGATAATAATTGTGTTTCTTGGTCGTTTTGTGGCGCTGCTGCGTTGTTGCCGTACATCATGCTGGACATGATTTGTGTGTCTATTACACTTATGCGTGTGTACATATTTCTGTATCGTCAATGAAATTCCGTAGGTTTTGCGATTGCGGCAGACCAGGGTACATATTTTTTTTCTTCTTTCTTTTCATATCGTTGCTATGCTGCTGCTGCAGCTTCCAACGTTGCGGCGATCTGTTGCTGCTTCTGCGGCTGCTGCTGCTAATGCTAATGCTGCCACAATGTTCACTGAATGTTCGTATGTACTCGGATCATTGTTTTTCTTGATCGTTTTTGTACGTATTGGTCATTTTGGTACCTGGAAAAAGATATTTTGGTCATCTTGCTGCTGCCTTTTGCGTACGTACTGCTTTTTCTCGTTTTGGGCTTCGTTCTTTTCATATCGCTGCTATGCTGCTGCTGTGGTGCTGCTGCTGCGTTGTTGCCGTACATCATGCTGGTCATTTGTGTGTACATATTTTTGTTTCGCCAATGAAATTCCGTAGTTTTTGCGGTCGCGGCATTCCAGGGTACATACTTATTTTCTTCTTTTTTTCATATCGTTGCTATGCTGCTACTACTGCCAACGCTGCGGCGATCCATTGCTGCTTCTGCTGCTGCTAATGTTGCTAATGCTGCCGCAACCACTGCTCGAAGCCGATGATGCTGCTGCTGCTATTACTGCTAATGCTGCCTCAATATCCACTGATTGTTCGTATGTATTCGGAGTACTGTTTTTCTTGGGTCGTTTTTGCACCCAAATAGTCGTTTTGCTACGTTAAAAAAATATTTTTGCCGTTTTCCTGCTGCGTTTTACGCACGCCCTTGCTGCTTCTGCTGCTGCTGCCGCCGCCGTATAGCAAGCGATTACGTACTGCTGTTGTGCCGCTGTAGATCAGTACAAATAACGAACTCTGCCCCCCCCCCCCTTCCCCCCCCCCCCGCTTCCCCCTCCTCCGCATTTCCCTGCACGCCACTCCCGCCCCGCGCACCCTACGTTTACTTCGACCAGGTCGGTGGCAAGTGCTACAACTGCCGCCTGACGGACTCCACCATCAAAGACGGAGACATCATCATCAAGCGCAAGAAGACTCCCTTCCATTTCACCTGCTCCATGGCTTCGCGGAATTCCGAAGCAGTACGCCGAGCAGATTGTCGCCATCCAGGACGAACGAAAGGCAACAAATTGTTTCCCACATTTCCCAAAATCACGATTAATTCTTCCTACATATATCCAACGGGTTCAACAGCGAACAGATCCACATTCTGGGCCTCCCGCCTCGTTACTACAGCAGCCTGGAAGACTATGTACATATCATGTCTCATCCAAACTCCTATCTATGCTGACTACGTCGAAATCGCGGTCGCCCAGCAACTATACAACATTTCCATAACCGTTGTCGTTGCCGGCACTGCTGCTTTCCCTCCTATCCCAAACCTTGCCTGTATGTTGTAAATCATCCACATGCCATGCACTACTCCACGCTCTCCCCGCACTGATGAAAGATGTTATTCTTATTATTAGACGAATGTCCGTCTCTTGCGTCACCCGATCTTACGTTTCACATTACATTCCTAAACAAACGCCATTATTACATCCTTCACCGTTTCTTACAAAAATACATTTGGTTTGGTTGGCTTTGAGCTATTACCCCAATTGCACAACGGCGTCATAGCCCAAAGCCAACCAAACTAAATGTATTTGCACAAGAAACGACGGAATACCCACTCCGAAGGAAAGCCTTGCATACAGTAGACAGATACACGAACAAGTATTCAGTCCTATTGATCTGGGCCGTTATTTCTTGCGTCACCGTCGTTATAGTTGTAACACGACGACTCCAAAGGGAACTCTACTACTACTACTAATACCAAAATCGCAGCCGCCCAACAACTGTACCACATATCCATAACGGTTGTTGTCGCTGGCACTGCTGCCTTCCCCCCCGTACCGAACCCTTCCCGAATCAATATCATCCCCATGCCACTACTCAACCCTCGCCCCGTACTAAATAGTACCAGGCATTACCCTGTTTTGTTATTCGCCGCGTTTAAACCTTACTCTTACGTCACCCGCTCATCGGTCACATTGTTGAGAGCTGCCAAGATAGTACTTCCATTTGTGACACAAATTCAACTTCGTTTGCTTGGCTGTCTATAGGCTATTGCCACAATTGCAGCATATGACTGCATAAACAGGCAGATTAGCCCAAAGCCAACCAAACGAACTCGTATCGGTAAAAGAAACGACTCCCATGTTACTACCACTCCGAAGGAATGCCTTGTATATGCTATTAATAGGAATTAGAAAAGTCCTCTCCGTCCCAATGGCGCATCGGCAGTATTTTGGATATAGCAGCAACGTAAGAGGTGCAGGAATAGTACCCCTATTGTAAGTTACCATGCAGCAAACAAACATTTTCGGCAATAGAGTTTCAGATAGGATCACCACCAGCAACGGTCAAGTACGAGGGCAGCAGGAAGAAGATCATACCTACAGTAGCACATGTCGTGGGACCTATGCACACAATGCAGTATTACATCAATAGCCATGCTAGCCGCGTGTCGTACATATCCTCCCGTTGCAAAATCGGGCTCATCTCGTACGGCAGCAGCCCGGCCTACTAGGTGTGGTCGATGCCGTGTTAGTCACATTGCATTGGACATAATTTTCCGTCGTAAGTCCGTACGGGGTTGAGAGGGAAGGGCCCGTTTTACGTCGGCAAAAGAGAGAACGCTCGTTGAGAGGGATACTTTACGCCCGAGTCATTCGTCTCTAAGTCCGGGTCGTCGCCACTATTGATATGTTGGGGTGATGCATGGCAAGCGTGGATGATCCCGCACACCACTCATTTTCTTTATTTTGCTTGTTGTCATGTCCGCACTCGCAAAAAATGAGTAGCAGTACGCAGGGAACGTCGAAAAATACCCTTCTAAGGAAGAGAGCCGTCGGTGTTAACATGTCTACAGGCTGCAATGGTTCCCCTTTTTATCACTGCGGGTACGCGGGATATGACGCCCGACAACACACCAACTTGGAGAATGTATCGCTTTCCAAACAGAGACAAGTTTGAAAACAAGCGGTCGTTCGAAATAAATATTTACGAGATCAACGCGGAGAATGCACAGACTGATTATGCCAGCGAGACCCATAGCATTAGACTAAAAAATTCACCCATGTGGAAGGCTTATGGGTGCAACAGGAGATCTATTACGAACAAAGGCCATCGCCATCTGCATACGTAACCCCCACTTGCCCCAAACGAACGGCTCCCGTAACGTTTGTAGCCCAGGCGGAAGATATACACCGTTACCCCTTGAACCCCCAGACGGGAGATGTACACCGTTACCAGAAGAAATATTCGGTAGTTTCTACGTAGTTTCCTGGAATCAATCATTAGCCATCTTGCTTTTTATTTTATTTTTATCCTCCGGCGGATTGGTAAAAATAAAGCTTACGCTCACCACACTTCCATAGCCATCTCGCCGAAGATAACTTCTCGCAAGGCACCTCATGTTTAAACCTCGGGATAACCCGGACTTTGAAAGGAGAAAGATATCGGAAATATGCACCTGGTCTCATGTAACGATTGCACCAGTGGCCCCACGACGCAGCCCGGTCAGCTGGGTGGGGCTTGTGTTCTGATTGCATCGAAGGAAATGTACTCAAACGCGCAGCATGATGGTACTTGTACTGTTACATTTGCGTGTTACACGATGGTTACTATTTTTGGCATATTGCTTTGCTTTCATAAAAATACTCTCCTGCTGGCTGCTGGCTATGTATTGACGTCAAATAGACGTCGGGTTCTTGATGCGTATGCGTTATAGGTCTCATCGCACGGTGTAAACGGAGTGAAGTAACCCCTCGTGAAGGTCTCAGTGCGAGTACTCGTTACGGTGGTTACGTGCCACGGACTCACATAACATGACAGAAAACCCCCCGCTTCACTGCCTGTTGCTGTCGAGGCTGGTACATGAGAATTATTACTTCGGTTTTCGGATCTACTTACCATCCAGGTTCTATTTTCATATGAAAAAGAGTACCAACGATAGCCGCCGTTTTTCACCGCAAACCAGTAGGTATGCCCCGTATCTCCTGTGTATCACACGGGTTTTATAGCAGCAGAGCTATCATGATAGGGTTCTTACTATTAATACCGTGCATCAACACATTTTGGCCTGCCCCGTCCTTGGGGTGGGCCGAGGAAGTCCGCCAGGACCTGCAACGGTCTAGCGACAGTCACACGAACATCGAGCTTCTGGCTGAGTAGAGAGAGCACCTTGCGCGGTCCGGCTGGTGGCCTGGTCGCTTTAAGGACCGCGTGGGGTGGTGGTGATGTTTTTTCTTCTTAACCCCGACGCCAAGGAGTTCATCCCTCAGGCGGGACGGGTACATCACCACAGCAGAGAGCGCTACACGGGCAGTCGGGGGAGTGGAGAGGCTGGCCACAGCGTGGGTATGCATGCACGACAGGAAGGATGGGAGTGTCGGCGTTGGCTGGGACGGCTGCACCCAGCCAACGGAAACCAAGGCGCGTACCGGGCTACGAAACGGAGAGCCACTTTCGCCATAGAGAAGAAAAATAAACAAAAGAAGAAAAAAAGGAGGCGGGGACCAGCCTCACGTCGGCTGGCAAAGAAAGCAGCACGCGAGGCTCGTAAGAGACAGAAGGAGGCACTGGTTGCGGAAGCGACCTACAATGTGCGCACCCTGGCTGTAAAGGGGAATAACGGGTACGGACATGACGAGAGTGTACTGGCGAAGGGACGGCAACTCGGCTGTGACCTCATTGGCCTGCCGGAAACCCGGAGGACCGGTGGCACGGCGTTTCGTGCGGCAGGGTATCGCGTTTTCTGTTCAGGTCAGGAAACAACAGCTGCTAGGCAAGGGCTGTACGGAGTAGGTCCAGCTGTAAAGGAATCGTTGTGCAGTAAGGCTGTGTACAATCATCAGCTCATTGACGAGCGGCTTATGTCTATGCGCTTTGAGCTGGCTAGCAAATGCGAGGCAGTTAATTTCGTCGTTGCGTATGCTCCAACTGATTGTACCAAGGACGTTGAACTGAAACGTAGTTTCTGGCACAAGCTTGAGGACTTGGTGGAAAAGATCCCGACGAAAGAGTGTCTGTTTGTACTGATGGATGCCAACGCGCCAACTGGACAGAGGATGGAAGGGTGTGGTGATGATGAAAGTAGAGTAAGGGCGTGATGTTCGTAACGATAATGGCAGACGACTCCTGTCGTTCGCCACCAATTGCAAGTTAGCTCTCACCAACACGTTTTTCAGCACGCTGAAGGGTGGGATTTCGCATACACACAACGGCACCAGCCCGAGTGACCGTAAGCGGATCGACTACATCCTAACCCGTCAAGCCCATCGACCAGAGTACAAGATGTTAAAGTCGTCCCACAGCCTCCTGCCCCAGCTAAGGCTGACTCAGACCACAACATCTTGTGTATCAAAGTCCGACTCAGTGGTCACTTTGCGTCCAACAGACAAATACGTAGATCGACAAAACGCCGAGAATTCGACAGGCAGCTTTTTATGTCCGATGGAAAGTGTCGTGAACGAGTAGTCGCGAGGGTCATCTCCACTCTCAACCAGCTTAACCAGCCCCGTAATACGTCTGGCATGGTTGAGTTTTTCACTGCGGCTATTATTGATGCGGTCGAAAAAGAGGTACCACCCCCTCCACGTCGCCACCGCAGACATGGATGGTGGTGTGAGTCTGCCAAAACCTTGGCCGCATTAATACTAGCATGGACAGCGAGGGAGGATGCACGGCAATTCTTGCGTGCCCACCCCAGGGATAGAACCGCGTGGAAGACACTGAGATCTGCGTGTGCGAACCTGCAGAAGGTGATTGCCGCAGGACTGCATGCGTACTTCGAAGCGTACCTCGCTGAAACCGAACGACTACTAGCGAACAACGACCAGAAAGGCTTTTACAAGCACCTTAAGAGTACGGTAGGATTGGAAGGAGTACGGTAGGATTGGAAGGGACTAAAGCGAGAAGCGAACAGTTCATTAGGGACGAGGATGGCACGCTGTTGCGGGAGAAGGTGCGAATTCGTGAACGGTCGGGAGGGTTTTACCACAAACTTTTGAACACGAAATCGCTTAAACTCGATTCCACGATCATCGACCTCTTGCCACCACGACCGCTTAAACTGTCGCTCGGAGATGAACCATCCATGGACGAGATGACGGAAGCACTTAAGGGGATGTCAAACTGGAAAGCTATCGGGCCAGATAGTCTCCCGGCCGAACTCCTGAAAATCGACCACCCCGCATTCGCCCAGTGCTTTCACAACATCCTTGTCAATGTTTGGGTAACAGGAGAAGTCCCCCAGCAATGGAAAGATGCGATCATCAAGGTCCTTCACAAAAAGAAGGACCGAACTGATTGCAACAACTACAGAGGGATTTCGCTGGTTGCCCACGCAGGCAAAGTTTTGTTGAAAATCGTCGCGTCCCGCCTCAGCAACTACTGCGAGACCGAGGAATTACTCCCGGAGGAACAGTGCGGCTTCCGCCCCGCACGATCAACGATTGATATGTTGTTCGTCGTGCGCCGGTTGCAAGAGCTTGGAAGACAGAGGAAAATCCCCCCTGTACTTGTGCTTCATCGATCTGCAGAAAGCGTACGACTCTGTCGACCGAGAGCTGTTATGGGAAGTACTCACACGTTTTGGCGTACCAACCAAGATGCTGAGAACTATCCGTAATTTCCACGATGGCATGCGGGCTCGCGTGCGTACGGATGACGGCGAGCACTCGGAATGGTTTGATGTCACGCAGGGGCTGCGGCAAGGCCCCAATACCGACCCTAACGGTGGCTCGAATGCTCAGTACCAAATGCCGTGTGGCTGGGACTGGTGTCACTTGGTATTCCAGTCTGTATCTCGGGCAAATATATACCAGGTATATTATGCTTGCACAAAGATCTGTAACAACGAGGTTCCGCAAAATGCGTTGCCTCTGAGATAATACATGATAACTACAGGACGTGCCCAGAGGCATTGGCCTGGTCTGAGTACGTGGTGTTTGGCAGCTATTCTATCGAGATCTTGAGACCTGCGGGCGGTAACTCTACTACAGAAAACAGCGTGAAAAAGAGGCGCCTCACCACTATCTGTCCCGCGCCGTCCAGTCGCCGTTTATCTTCAGCAGCCATCGCATTCCCTTCCAAGACGGTTGATTGCACACCCATTTTCCGTTGTGTTTCTTCCGCGCCCTGATGCAGAAAGACAAAAAAAGGATTCGGGAGAACAGAAGACAATACCAGGTATAATGTTCCCATGCGTTGCAGATAACAGGTTGTGTGTTGTGTGGGTTACAGCGACCTTGGCGGAAAATTCGAGAACCCGAGGGGTAGACGAAGCCCGGTTCTTTCAGGCACCTTCTGAATGTATCGAGCTTGGTGACATCCGTGCGGCATATCCTGAGCGTTTTCAAGACAACTTCATGCCAAAGTGGAATTCCAAACGACAATGCTGTCTATTATGAAACACCCCGTAATACCATAGGGAGCCACCGTGATTATCTAGAAACTGTGGACATCCATGTTAACGAGAAAGTTGTTCCAGTGTAACTTCAGAGCTACTTTCCCAAACAAAACTCTCACTTATTGCTTCACGCATACCCCTACGCGCTCTACTATCCAGACTGCGATCTACAATCAAGACACAGACGTATCTACTACGTATCACCATTCGAACGGTACAGTGGACAGTGGTCGGTGTTGAAAACAATTCCCCCCCCCGTCACTCGCCCTGCGCAACTCAAGTTGTAAGACACTTGAATGTACAAAGCAACACCTGAAACAACCATTCAGCAAACCCCTTCCACTCCGCAAACGACACTCGGAAGACCCCCACCACCAAACAAACTAGAACATTCGTTTCGCCATCGAGCCGACATGAAGTGCTTGTGCCGTCGCTCGTATTCCCTCCTCAAGTACAGCCGCTGATGGCGGCGTATTTTCGATTTTCACTGTGCTCCTGCATGTTGAGCAGCACACGCGTTTGACATATCCTACCGGTACACGGGAATGCCAAACGTGGACAGTGAGGTGGTATAACATGCAGTGTATCGTACAACATATGTCGGAGCCATCGAAAGCGGGACACCGTGAGGATGTAAGGGCGTCTGACATGCTTGAAGGGAAAGGCCCTGCGTGGAAGAGATAAGCGCGACCTTACAGGCATGACGTACCGAAGGGGGCGATGAAGTGGAGAGACCACATATGACATTGCTAGGGACACGTCGGCATGGTTGGGGCGTAGCACGATAGTTCACTCCACTCTAATAAGCAAAACAAAAATCTGAAGCACTACAGCAGCCAAGACAACCGGAAGCCGCAAGGAAGCACGAAAGGGTGAAGGCAAATGTACGCGCGGAGAAAAACCTCAACGGAAAAAATAGAACGCAATAGCAGCGAGGACACCAATAATTAGCGATCCATCAAGAGTACCTGCAGCAGAAAAAACCACACGTGTTGCAAGAGGAACAAACAGCTGAGGGTTACGACAACCGCCATTTACGACATCAACAACACATCAGAATGTGACGTAAACAAAAATAAAATTGTCGAATAAAACAAAAAGGAAAGGGACAGCCTCAACAATGGCGAGCTTCTCTCCGGTCAACAACCACCCGGTCGCGCCGCCACAACTATATCACTCTAATTATTTCTAAAAACTAAGCCGACATGGAACCGCCGGGCACAGTTTTTGTACATGAGGCAATTTTTGTTGGGATCTATCTCGAAATTCTGGAAATTTCTGCCAAACACCAATCAAAAATGAGTTTTGTAGGGATTTCGTTGGGACAAGCGTCGGTGACACGGTCGCGCCGCCGTCGTCAGACTAGAGAGAGGTGAGGTGCGCGAGGAAGAGAGAGACCGCTGTTGCAGGTCGCAAGGTCAGACAATCGACGCAGCAGAGGGCGGCCTAACACCATGCTGGCGCGGCGGTGTCTCCCACCTTTATTATATGCCTTGTCGTGTGTCTCGTAGTCTGCGTTCTGTCCCTGTGAGAGGGTGGAAAATCGGGGTTTGCGCAACCTGCTGTCCCTTTTCGTACCTTCATCCGCCCAGAGATCAGAGGCACAAGTTCTGGGTGCTTGCGCGTAACCAGGCCACAGCAACACCGGCACCAGACTACACTACCAGCATCAGTGGCCTCGTTTCCGTGGAGCCGAGCTCTGGCCATTGCCTGCAGCAGCGAACTAACCATGTGTTTGCAATGGCAGAACGCGTTTCCCTTCAAATTTCAAACAGCAGAAGTTCAGCAGAAACATTACCACCCTGTCCGGAAATGAAAAAGAGTTTTGATACTCATGTGTACGAGTACCAAAAAATCCGTATATTTCCGGACATGGTAACCGGCAGTACCACTCTGTCGGGATAAGCAAGAAATTGACGGTAACTCATATTGGTACTCAAAAACGTTCCTTACATCCTCGGACAGTCTGCGGAGAGATATCGCTCATGCGAAAAAATCGAAACAATCTCTATAACCGAGCAAAACGAACTCTCCCCTCGGAACACATCCCGACGATCCAATGCCTTGAAAACAAATCCCAGGTATGGGATCGGAGTCAACCACCGGAACCTCCAACAACAAACCAAAAACCTGTTTGCATTACTCGGCGATTTCAAACAGGCCTACGGAGATTAGGGTTTTATATGGCGTGGCATTGTGATATGAGATGATGTTTGGATGTTTCAGCGGATGGATGATTTCCCTTTGGAGGCAGTCAATGATGATCACAATACGACCCGGGCTTTGATGCAAACGTACTGTCCTTATACACGTGTGGGTGGAGCGTGACAATCAAGGTACAGCTCACTCGTGTGCGGTTCATGTGTTGGTCGTGTTTAGTGGTGGTGTATATTAGTTGCACGTACCGCTATCTTCAACCATCATGGTACACCCGCGCGTGCAACAGGTGAACGCGTCGACAGCGGCCTATACAAACACGATATCGAGTGTCCGGGCCTGCAGTCGATGGAGTGCTGTACTGTTAGAGGAGAGCAACACCGGGAAGACGGGCGATATGTAGCAATTCCGGACGGTGGAGGACCTGCATGATTTGAAGGAAATTGACAGGTTAGAGGATTCTAGAGGGACATTTGGAGGTGCGGGGCAAGAGGTGCCGGGCTGCCGCAGCAGCGGCAGTATGGAAGTGCCAGCCAGTTGCTGCAGCAGCAGCCGCCACAAAAAGACCAACAGGACGACTATGGTGATATGTGGAAGTTCCGGAGGGTGCAAGATTTGCATGAATTGAAACAACTGGCAGCTTGAAGGATTACGCTATTTGGGCGAGGGTGCAGGAGCAGCAGCAGGAGCAGACGCAGGAGGAGCAGACGCAGCCGCCGCAAGAAGATCAACAACTGTTGCCTGGATTGGTGTTCGCGGAATCGAGAGACCAGGAGTCGGGCTCAGCTAAAACAATATCATAGAAAAGGGTGGGCTTGGTGATGCCGGTGTAACGCCTGCGCCGTCGGTGCTACTGCAGCACCAGCATGATGAGCCTGGGGTGGGGGAGCATGGTGTTGCCGAGTTTGAAGTGCTTGGGTCTGGTGATACTGAGGTGGTGGCGCTTGGTGCTGCTGACCCTGAAGTGCTGGACCTTGGTATGCTGGAGCTGCGCCTACCGTCCACACGCCGAACAGCAGCAGCAGTAGCAGCAGCAGCATCAGCGAGAGTATGGGCGTGTTGATACAGCTGCAGAAATGGGCCGGGGACGGTGTGGGCGGTAGAGCACAGCAGGAGGGCTTGGGCCAGAACGGAATACCGACAACTCTGTTTGAACCAGGGAAAATGGTCAGCTTGGTACCGATTGTCGGGGAAGATGTGCCTGGTGCGGTTGAGGGGAGGTACGGCGACGGACGGGAAGAGGAGGAGCTAGAGGTGGATTGCGCTAGTAGCAGCAACAGCAGCTGCAGCAGGAAGGGGTTGGATGGAAAATGGGATATGGCAATAACTTTCCCGTTTGATCCTGGGAAACGTCGCAGACACTGCCGAGAGCAAGAAAGAGGGTTGCTCACCGTACTCGTAGGCATGTCATGTTTTCACATGTGACCCATTTGAAGCATTGAATTTGCGGGTGGATTGGATTTGGTTCGGTTTCGACTCTTTCCTTGTGTTTGCCTGATATGTTCGTGCATGGAACATACAGTGCTACAGCAACTGTGGTGTACCTGGTACTTGACAGTACCTGGTATGTTTATTTGACGAAACATTACCACCGCAGCTGCTGTCTGCGTACTCGTAAATTTAACAGCGGGTATCATAGAACCCTACCACAGCTGCTATATGATTCTACGTAGAGCAGTGCATAGTGTTTATGTACTGCTATTTGTCTATCCAGTCATTTTTTGTTCATTATTACCCTGGTAGAGTGTTACTTATTTATTTTCTACTCTTACTTCGTATATTTGGTGAGGTATATTTTTTAAACAGCGGCGAAAAAAAAATTAGGGACGGCAGGATTTGATCGGAAAGTTGCAATAACTGTTGACTCTCTGTTTTATTGGCCTACACGCACCGAGTATCTTCCGACGCAGAACGCATCTCCAAGGATTAAATCACCGAGCATTTTCCATGCGTCCACCCCCCAATACTGCTTGCAGTACACAACACGACAACCGCAGGGAGCAGGGAGCACAGAGGCTCGAGAGGTGTAGCTGGAGTATAACGTGGACGAGCGGCGATGGATTCTGCCAGCCGGCCGCCGGCGGCCCCCTGCTACATTACACGCTTTCGCCCGCTTGGTGTCGTGGAGGATGCGTCGTCCCGAAAGGACTGGTACTCGTACCGCCTTACTCGTAGAGCGCGACAGCATGACAGCTCGTGTATCATTTCATTTCCACCATACTGCGGTAGCAGCAGCAGCAGCGGCAGCAGCGGGTGCGGCGGAGAGGAGCGCGCCGGCGTTGTGGCGTGTGTAGGCCGAGCGCAGCAACAGCTACAGCAGCAGCAGCAATAAAAAAATGGAATCTGGTGGCGGTGGTGCTGGTGGTGCTGATGCCGTTTATTATTGTTTCTTAAACTGATGCTTCCCCTAGCTGCGGCTAGCGCCAGCTAGCTGCCGCTTGCTGTGCTGCTACTTGCGGTCATGGGATGGCAGTGGCGGCACCGCGGTCAACTCTGTTGCCGATACCGTTGCTGGGCTACCGTTGCTACTCGCACGCTGTTTTTCTGTTTTTCGTTTTTTTTTTATTTGCTGCGTTGCCGAACATCCCCACTTCCCTCCTCAATTTCGGAGGCGTCGCCTGCAGAATCTGGTTTACCTCGTCCGCAAACACACCAAAATTATGACGGGAACGGTGTTCACTTTTTTTTTTTACCGCAAAGGAAAGTAAATTTCTGAAGACACGTTTTTTTCGCAAACACTCGATGATTGTAAAAAAACACGAGGGGGGCTGAAATGACTTGATTCTGCAGCAGCAGTGCATAATGTTTTTGTACTGTTGTGTGTAACCAGTTTGTCATGGACTGATTCTGCAGTAACAGTGTATGATAACTTGTGATCGCTTGATTCTACAGCAGCAGGGCATAATGGTTTCGTGCTGCTGTATGTAACCAGTTTGTGATGGCCTGATTCTACAAGAGTGCATGCTGTGTTAGACTGCTGTGTAGTCGCCTTTAGTTTTTGGAACATATGTTCTAAAACCACTACGTAAGTCGTGGATGCATGCTACCCGTACTGCTGTCTGTATCCAATCGCTGCTCGATAAATTATGCCTTGCTTGAAGAATAACGGGAGGGGAGTGAAAGCTTGATTCTAAAGTGCATAATTTATGTGTTGGAAAATTACTGTTGATTTGTTTTGCACGTTTCACGCACTGCTGTATTTGTGTTCAGTCACAGAGTATAGGCAACTCATTTTTTGCAAATTTGCTTGTGACTGGTAGTGGTAAAACGGAGGGAACTTGTGTTGCCAAAGTAGAAAGTGTGCAATAACCATCCAAGCATTTGTTGCACGATGTCACATGGCGACATGCGACATGCTGCACTCTCGTAGTTATATTTTGTGGATATCGAGACCCACGTACAAATGAGAAAGGAAGATAAATTATTAGAAAGCGGTACTTACGCTGTGTTGTTACTATGATCTTTGATATGAAGAGTCACGATGGGGGATTGGTGACCGCATGATTCTACTCCGATACAAAATGTATTATGATACCATTCGTTATTATAACGATTTGAGATGTTTTTTGACGCTGAAGCTACCCCCTTAACAGGCTCCTAACCATCCAAGCATTTGTTGCACGATGTCACATGGCGACATGCGACATACTGCACTCTCGTAGTTATATTTTGTGGAAATCGAGACCCACGTACAAATGAGAAAGGAAGATAAATTATTAGAAAGCGGTACTTACGCTGTGTTGTTACTATGATCTTTGATATGAAGAGTCACGATGGGGGATTGGTGACTGCATGATTCTACTCCAATACAAAATGTATTATGATACCATTCGTTATTATAACGATTTGAGATGTTTTTTGACGCTGAAGCTACCCTCTTAACAGGCTCCTTGCGCAGCGAGTCAAGCTGCACCCTCACTCTGCGGATTTGCGACATGTAGTCCATACCGTGACGACGTGTAGCCGCAGCGAAAGACAAGCATCGCATCCGTGGGGTAGGCAGCAGGAGACGGAGGTTGACAGGTGGGGTTGGCGTCGTTTGGTTGGAATTGAAATTTTCGGATCGTTTATTGTAGTACGAATTGACGACATCGAATATTTTGAGTCGTTTGTTTGATTATATGACATGTTTGCACCGGATATACAAGTTAAGTGGTACGTATACTGGTACGTGATACATGTCATTATAAGTTTAGTACAATGAGGTCTGAAGTACGATGTCAAAATACAAACACAAGAAACAGTTGTAACACGCCATGTATCGTTTACGGCGATCACTTAACACGACCTGCGGTATCCGTATGATTGAAATATTATATCTCACCCGGGGAGGGCCTACATTGTCGTTTTGAGTAGAGGATAGTTCCGAAATTGTGATACTGGATCTATAGCAGTCTCGTACTTGAGTGCACGCATACCACGACGACGACGTTCTAAATATTTCATCTACGGTGCTTATATATTAAAGATTGCTGATGTTTCTAGTTTGTGGTATGGTATGGACTTGAATATGGTCCTTTGGATTTTGTGGTGAGGAGTTTTGGAGTCATAAACGCATCACGACCATTCACTATTCAACCATGCGATAAATGTTTTTTTGTTAGCCGAGCAAGGGGGTGGGAGCGGGTGTACTCATTGTTACGCATTGCCGTGGTCGTATGACCATAGACCCTCACATCCTACAATGCCGGGACGGAGCACGACGGGTTTTCAGCGACCAAGCAGGCATTGCTTGCACCAAGCGCGGAGCGTCGTGACGTGTTGGGCGAGTCGCATGAAGGGTGAGCTGCATCCTACTAAGAACCACTTTTGAGGTGGATTTTCTTGCTGATGGATGACAGCGTCAATGAATTGATTCATTTTCTGGTCTGGCCGCTTCCAAAGACAGCTATGGGTTTACCATATAACCGCCTCGTGGGTGCCTTACCATATACACACTACGTGACCCGACCATACCCCTTGTGTAGAGTTTAGGATATCCCCGAACAAAAAGGATCTAACTCGACTGGCAGCCGTGGTAACCGCCCAGAGCAAGAAGAAAAAAAAAGCGGTACCCTGGTTGCCTAGCTCACGCAGAGAGAGGAGTGTTCTGCAGCGTCGTCGCCAACCGACGCCAACCCAATCTATAACAAGGTATAACACAGTATAGGTGAGAGGGAGGGGGGAGGGGGGGGGGGAAGGGGGTGTACTAGATAAGAGAGATGTACTCGATCTCATGCGTGGCCGTAGTCGTATGACCATAGACCCTCGCATCCCTACAATGCCGGGACGGAGCATGCCGGGTTTTCACCGACCAGGCAGACATTGCTTGCACCAAGCGCGAAGCGCCGTGAAGTGTCCGGCGAGTCGCATGAAGGGTGAGCTGCATCCTACTAAGCACCGCTTGTGAGGCGGACTTGCATATGGATGACAGCTTCAATGAGTTCCGGTGTGGCCACTTCCAGAGACAGCAATGGGAGTACTATGTAACTGTCTCTTGGGTGCCTTACCTTGAACACTACGTGATACGATCAATTCCCTTGTGCAGAGTAAAGGTTCTTTACTTCGCACAAATGATCTAACTAGACGACCAGCTGTGAGCGACCGGCAAAAAAAAAAAAAAAAAAAAAAAAAAACGGTGCCCGGGATGTCTAGCTCACGTAGTGAGCGGCACGTTTTACAGTGTCGTTGCCAACCGACGCCAACCCAACCCACATAAATACAACTATAATTACGATTTTTGAGGTCGTTGTCACTTGCTAGCTCTTGGCAGACAGACCGACTGATAGACAGCTCTTCGCAAACAGCCCTTCTTCTTTGAAACAGCCGAACAGCCAAACAACCTTTCTTCCTTCTTTGAAACAGCCGAACAGCCAAACAACTTTTCTTCTTTCTTCTTCGCCAAACAGCCAAACAACCTTTCTTCTTTCTTCTTCCGCAAACTGCCAACCAATAGACAGCTCTTCGCACGGCGCCTAAAAGAGGCGTCTCGCCTTCGACGAAAGGCATAGATAGGTGCAGCTGTCGGCGGCCAAGCTGCTGCTGTCGGTGGCGAACCTGCCGGTGCTGCAACCCCCGCCTCTCCCTTCTCCACGCCCCCTAAGCTCACCTCCCCCTCGTCGAGAGGCGCGTGGTCCTCGCCCTCTGGCAAGAGAGCGGCAACGACAAAGACCGACCTGGTGCCGGCTGTTATTTGCGACCAGTGCACGGACCAGCACTTTTGTCAAGAACTCCACGCCTGGTGGCAAAAACGTGGCCTTCGCCACCTGCAAGGATCTCACGTGCGTGGTGGCGGGATCATCCTGACAGGGCAACCGACTGCGAGTTTTGTGCTCGCCCGATCAAGGAAGGGACTGTCTCGTACTCCCTCGAGACTGCTGACAGTGGTGAGTGTCTTATGTCTATTGTGCATGCTGTATGTTGCCAGTACGTTTTTTGGGGGTTTTCAATTGCCTTTTTGCATACAAACCAACGTCAAAGCGTTTATTTTTTTTTTTACTCATCCATGCTCGCTCTTTCCCCTTCGTGCGTTGGGTCGGCTCCTCTTACACACAGTGCACGCGAACGCGCACATGCACCACTGTTTGCGGGACGTGAAGCACACGATTTCTGTGTGTACATGTTTTGGTGACCCCACGTACTCATTTTGCTCGTTTTCGGCTGCCGCTGCTGCTGCTGCTGCTGTCAGCGCCACGCCATGAGTGCTGCTGCTGCTGTGCACCTGCTTCTCCCGTGCACTCGCTGCTGCTGTAGTGATGCTGCGTTGTTGCCGTGCTGTGCACCTGCTGCTCCTGTGCACTTGCTGCTGCTATATGTAGTGCTGCTGCGTTGTTGCCGTGCATCATGCTGGAAGCGTACATATTTTCGGATCGTCAATTCCGTAGGTTCTGCGATGGCGGCATACCAGGGTACATGCTTTTTTTCTTCCTTATTTTCATATCGTTGCTATGCTGCTGCTGCTGCTGCTGGTGCTGCTGCTGCTGCTGCTGCTGCTGCCAACGCTGCTGCTGCCAACGCTGCTGCTGCCAACGCTGCGGCGATTCGTTGCAGCTTCTGCTGCTGCTAATGCTGTAGCTGCTTCTGCTGCTGCTGCTGCTAATGATGCCGCAATATCCACTGAATGTTCGTATGTACTCGGATTACTGTTTTTCTTGGTCGTTTTTGTACCCAAATGGTTCCTTTTGATACATGAAAAAATATTTTTGTCGTTTTGCTCCTGCATTTTGCGTACGTACTGCAATTTCTCGTTTTTGGCTTGGATATTTTCATATATATCGTTGCTATGCTGCTGCTGTGGTGCTGCTGCATTGTTGCCGTACATCATGCTGCACTTGTGTATGTACATATTTCGGTATCGTCAATGAAATTCCGTAGGTTTTGCGATTGCGGCATACCAGGGTACATATTTTTTTTCTTCCTTATTTTCATATCGTTGCTATGCTGCTGCTGCCAACGCGGATTATTGTTTTTATTGGCCGTTTTTGTACCCAAATGGTTTTTTTGATACGTTAAAAAAAAAAATTGGTCGTTTTGCTCCTGCATTTTGCGTACGTACTACTTTTTCTCGTATTTCGTATTGTTGCTATGCTGCTGCTGCTGCGTTGTTGCCGTACAGCATGCGGAGGTGGGTCTATAGTGAGGTACCAAAAATAATTTTCGGACGGCCTCGGGGTACATACTTTTTTTCTCTCTTCTTTTCATATCGTTGCTATGCTGCTGCTGCCAACGCTGTGGCGATCCGTTGCTGCTTCTGCTGCTGCTGCTGCTGCTGCTGCTCTGCATTTAGTGCTGCCGCAATATTCACTGAATGTTTGTATGTACTCGGATAATTGTGTTTCCTGGTCGTTTTGTGGCGCTGCTGCGTTGTTGCCGTACATCATGCTGGACATGATTTGTGCGTCTATTACACTTGAACTTGTGCGTGTGTACATATTTCTGTATCGTCAATAATTTTTTTTTGTGGTGCTGCTGCGTTGTTGCCGTACATCATGCTGCACGTGATTTGTGTGTGTACTGTACTACACTTGTGTGTGTACATATTTCTGTATCGTCAATGAAATTACGTACTTGCTGCTTCTGCTGCTGCTGCTGCTGCCGTCGTACAGCAAGCGATTACGTACTGATGTTGTGCCGCTGTAGATTAGTACAAATAATGAACTCTGCCCCCCCCCCCTTCCCCCCTCCCCCGCCATTCCCTGCGCGCCACTCCCGCCCCGCGCACCCTATATGTTTACTTCGACCAGGTCCGTGGCAAGTGCTACAACTGACGCCTGACGGACTCCACCATCAAAGACGGAGACATCATCATCAAGCGCAAAAAGACTCCCTTCCATTTCGCCTGCTCCAGGGCTTCGCGGAATTCCGAAGCAGTACGCCAAGCAGATTGTCGCCATCCAGGACGAACGAAAGGAAACAATTTTTTTTCCCACATTTCCCAAATCACGATCATTTCTTCCTACACATATCCAACGGGTTCAACAGCGAACAGATCCACATTCTGGGCCCCCCGCCTCGTTACTACAACATCCTGGAAGACTATTTACATATCATGTCTCATCCAAAACTCCTATGCTGGCTACATCGAAATCGCGGCCGCCCAGCAACTATACAACATTTCCATAACCGTTGTCGTTGCCGGCACTGCTGCTTTCTCTCCTGTCCCAAACCTTCCTTTAAACAACAGCATGTATGTTGTATATCATCCACATGCCAAGCACTACTCCACTATCTCCCCACACTGATCATGAAAGATGTTATTCATATTATTAGACGAATGTCATTCTTACTCTTGCGTCACCCGATCTTACGTTTCACATTACATTCATAAATAAACGCGATAATTACATCCTTCACCGTTTCTTACACAAATACATTTAGTTTGGTTGGCTTTGGGCTATGTCGCCAATTAATTGCAGTTATATGTACACGAAACGACGGAATACCCACTCCGAAAGAAAGCCTTGTAAATACACTTATAATTACGATTTTTGAGGTCGTTGTCACTTGCTAGCTCTTGGCAGACAAACCGACTTATAGACAGCTCTTCGCTAACAACCCTTCTTCTTTGAAACAGCCGAACAGCCAAACAGCCAAACAACCTTTCTTCTTTCTTCTTTGTCTTCGCAAACTGCAACCAATAGACAGCTCTTCGCACAACGCCTAGAAGAGGCGTCTCGCCTTCGACGAACGGCATCTAGATGCAGCTGTAGGCGGCCAAGCTGCTGCTGTCGGTGGCGAACCTGCTGGTGCTGCAACCCCCGCCTCTCCCTTCTCCACGCCCCCTAAGCTCACCTCCCCCTCGTCGAGAGGCGCGTGGTCCTCGCCCTCTGGCAAGAGAGCGGCAACGACAAAGACCGACCTGGTGCCGGCTGTTGTTCGCGACCGGTGCACGGACCAGCACTTACTTACTTGCTCAAGAACTCCGCGCCTGGTGGCAAAAACGTGGCCTTCGCCACCTGCGAGGATCTCATGTGCGATGGTGGCGGGATCATCCTGTATTGGGCAACCAACTGCGAGTTCTGTGCTCGCCCAATCAAGGAAGGGACGATCTCATACTCCCTCGAGACCGCTGACAGTGGTGAGTGTCTTGGGTCTATTGTTGAATGCTGTCTGTTGCCAGTACGTTTTTTGGGGGTTTTCAATTGCCTTTTTGCATACAAACCTACCTCAAAGCGTTTATTATTTTTTGGACTCATCCATGCTCGTTCTTTCCCATTCGTGCGTCTCCCCTTACACAATGCACGCGAACGCGCATATGCACAACTGTTTGCGGGACGTGAACGAAGGAACGGAGGATTCAGCTGTCGCCGTCAACGCTGCACCGAACGATGTGAGTGCTGCTGCTACTGTGGTGCATTTTCGGTGCACACGATTTCTGTGTGTACATGTTTTGGTGACCCTACGTACCCCCTTTGCTCGTTTTCGGCTGCTGCTGCTGCTGCTGCTGCTGCTGTCAGCGCCACGCCATGAGTGCTGCTGCTGTGCACCTGCTGCTCCTGTGCACTTGCTGCTGCTGTGCACTTGCTGCTGCTGTAGTGCTGCTGCGTTGTTGCCGTGCATCATGCTGGAAGTGTACATATTTTCGGATCGTCCATAAAATTCCGTAGGTTTCGCGATGGCGGCATACCAGGGTACAGAATGCTTTTTTTCTTCCATATTTTCATATCGTTGCTATGCTACTGCTGCTGCTGCTGCTGCTGCTGCCAACGCTGCTGCTGCCAACGCTGCGGCGATTCGTTGCAGCTTCTGCTGCTGCTAATGCTGTAGCTGCTTCTGCTGCTAATGCTGCCGCAATATCCACTGAATGTTCGTACGAGTATGTACTCGGATTATTGTTTTTATTGGTCGTTTTTGTACCCAAATGGTTCTTTTGATACGTGAAAAATATTTTTGTCGTTTTGCTCCTGCATTTTGCGTACGTACTGTTTTTTCTCGTTTTTGGCTTGATTTTTTTTCCTATCGTTGCTATGCTGCTGCTTGCTGCTGCTGTGGTGCTGCTGCGTTGTTGCCGTACATCATGCTGCACTTGTGTGTGTACATATTTCTGTATCGTCACTGAATTTCCGTAGGTTTTCCGATCGCGGCATACCAGGGTGCAAAGTTTTTTTTCTTCCTTATTTTCATACCGTTGCTATGTTGCTGCTGCCAACGCGGATTATTGTTTTTGTTGGCCGTTTTTGTACCCAAATGTTTTATTTTATACGTAAAAAAAAATATTTTGGTCGTTTTGCTCCTGCATTTTGCGTACGAACTACTTTTTCTCGTATTTTAGCTTGGTTCTTTTCGTATTGTTGCTATGCTGCTGCGTTGTTGCCGTACAGCATGCGGGGCTGGGTCTATCTATAGTGAGGTACCAAAAATACTTTCGGACGGACTCGGGGTACATACTTTTTTTCTTCCTTCTATTCATATCGTTGCTATGCTGCTGCTGCTGCTGCCAACGCTGTGGCGATCCGTTGCTGCTTCTGCTGCTGCTGCTGCTGCTGCTGCTGCTGCTGCTGCTGCTAGTGGTGCCGCAATTTCACTGAATGTTCGCATGTACTCGGATAATCGTGTTTCTTGGTCGTTTTGTCGTTTTGTGGCGCTGCTGCGTTGATCCCGCACACATCATGCTGGACATGATTTGTGTGCCTATTACACTTGTGCGTGTGTACATATTTCTGTATCGTCAACGATTTTTTTTGTGGTGTTGCTGCGTTGTTGCCGTACATCATGTTGGACGTGATGTGTGTGTATTACACTCGTGTGTGTACATATTTCTGTATCGTCAATAATTACCGTACGTTTTGCGATTGCGGTAGACCAGGGTACGTAATTTTTTTCTTCCTTCTTTTCATATCGTTGCTATGCTGCTGCTGCTGCTGCAGCCAACGTTGCGGCGATCCGTTGCTGCTGCTGCTGCTCCTGCTGCTACTGCTAATGCTAATAATGCTGCCGCAATATTCACTGGATGTTCGCATGTACTCGGATTATTGTTTTTCTTGATCGTTTTTGTACCTAAATGGTCGTTTGGGTACCTGGAAAAAATATTTTGGTCATTTTGCTGCTGCGTTTTGCGTACGTACTGCTTTTTCTCGTTTTGGGCTTCGTTCTTTCCGTATCGCTGCTACGCTGCTGTGGTGCTGCTGCTGCGTTATACATCATGCTGGTCATTTGTGTGTACATATTTTTGTTTCGCCAATGAAATTCCGTAGTTTTTGCGGTCGCGGCATACCAGGGTACATACTTTGTTTCTTTTTTTTTATCATATCTTTGCTATGCCGCTACTGCTGCCAACGCTGCGGCGATCCATTGCTGCTTCTGCTGCTGCTAATGTTGCTAATGCTGCCGCAACCACTGCTCGAAGCCGTTGCGGCTGCTGCTGCTGCTGCTGCTGCTGATACTGCTATTGCTGGCTCAATATCCACTGATTATTCTTATGTATCCGGATTACTGTTTTTCTTGGTCGTTTTTGCACCCAAATGGTCGTTTTGGTACGTTAAAAAAATGTTTTGGCCGTTTTCCTGCTGCGTTTTACGCATGTACTTGCTGCTTCTTGCTGCTGCTGCTGCTGCCGTCGTATAGCAAGCGATTACGTACTGCTGTTGTGCCGCTGTAGAGCAGTACAAATAACGAACTCTGCCCCCCCCCCCCCCCCCCCCCCCTTCCCCCTCCCCCGCCATTCCCTGCACGCCACTCCCGCCCCGCGCACCCTGTTTACTTCGACCAGGTCGGTGGCAAGTGCTACAACTGCCGCCTGACAGACTCCACCATCAAAGACGCCTGCTCCAGGGCTTCGCGGAATTCCGAAGCAGTACGCCAAGCAGATTGTCTCCATCCAGGACGAATGAGAGGCAACAAATTGTTCCCACATTTCCCAAAATCACGATTATTTCTCCCTACACATACCCAACGGGTTCAACAGCGGACAGATCCACATTCTGGGCCTCCCGCCTCGTTACTACAGCAGCCTGGAAGACTATTTACAGATCATGTCTCATCCAGACTCCTATGCTGGCTAAATCGAAATCGCGGCCGCCCAGCAACTATACAACATTTCCATAACCGTTGTCGTTGCCGGCACTGCTGCTTTCCCCTCTGTCCCAAACCTTCCTTGAAACAACAGCCTGTATGTTGTATATCATCCACATGCCATGCACTACTCCACTCTCTCCCCGCACTGATGAAATATGTATCCTTATTATTAGACGAATGTCATTCTTACTCTTGCGTCACCCGACCTTACGTTTCACATTACATTCACAAATAAACGCGATTATTACACCCTTCACCGTTTCTTACACAAATACATTTAGTTTGGTTGGCTTTGGGTATCGCCCCAATTGCAATATAACTGCAATTGGCGTCATAACATTTTGTTTGGTTGGCTTTGGGCTATTACAATTGGCGTCAAAGCCCAAAGCCAACCAAAACTGCAATTGGCGTCATACATAGCCCAAAGCCAACCAAACTAAATGTATTTGTACAAGAAACGACGGAATACCCACTCCGAAGGAAAGCCTTGTATAATATATATATATAGCGGGGAGGGGGGGGGGTACTCAAATTCATGCATGGCCGTAGTCGTATGACCATAGATCCTCGCATCCCTACCATGCCGGGACGGAGCGCGTCGGGTTTTCACCGACCAGGAAGGCATTGCTTGCACCAAGCGCGAAGCGCCATGAGGTGTTGGGCGAGTCGCATGAAGGGTGAGCTGCATCCTGCTAAGAACCGCTTTTGAGGTGGATTTTCTTGCTTATGGATGACAGCGTCAATGAGTTGATTCATTTTCTGGTTTGGCCACTTCCAGAGACAGCAATGGGTTTACTATATAACCGCCTCGTTAGTGCCCTACCATATACACACTGCGTGACCCGATCATCCCCCTTGTGCAGAGTTTAGGATATCCCCGCAAAAATATATCTAATTAGATTGGCAGCCGTGGCGACCGCCCGGAACAAGAAAAAAAGCGGTACCCTGGCGATCTAGCTCACGCAGTGAGAGGCATGTTTAACAGTGTCGTCGCCTACCGACACCAACCCAACCTTGATATACCAGGTATATAATATAGGGGGGGGAGTGTACTCATTATCATGCATGGCCGTAGTCGAAGGACCATAGACCCTCGCATCCCTACAATGCCGGGACGGAGCACGTCGGGTTTTCATCAACCAGGCAGACATTGCTTGCATTAAGCGCGAAGCGCCGTGAGGTGTAAGGCGAGTCGCATAAAGGGTGGGCTGCATCCTGCCAAGAACCGCTTTAGAGGAGGATTTTCTTGCATATGGATGACAGCGTCAATTAATTGATTTAATTTCTGGTGTGGCCATTTCCAGAGATAGCAATGGGGTTACTACGTAACTGTCTCGTGGGTGCCTCGCCATATACACACTACGTGACACGATCATCCCCCTTGTGTGGAGAGAAGGTTCTCCCTGCACAAAAATGATCTAACTCGACTGGCAGCCCTGATGACCGCCCAGAGAAAGAAGAAAAAAAAGCGGTACCCTGGCTACCTGGCTCACGCAGTGCGAGGCGTGTTTTACAGCGTGGTCGCCAACCGACGCCAACCTAACCTTTATATATACGTAGAGCAGGGTAAGGGTCGCGAACACACCCATACCAAATGAAACGCCAAAGTAAAGTGCTAGATGACAAAAGGCATACAAGTAGACTTTTCGCCGATGATCGTTACGTACATGCACCCCGTAAACAACACTCTGTGGACCAAACAGAGAATATAAATGTAGCTGTGCAGAACTCGAAGGGCTGGACGCGCCGTGCAACATTTCTACAAAATGCGTTCAAGAAAAACGAGGGAAAGAAGAAGGCAGGCAATCCTAATCGAGAAGCAATATCACACGTGCGACGCTCAAGGCGGCGGTACGTCGGACTCGAGTCGGCGGGGCACAGCTGCGCTCCCCACGTCGTAGTGGACAGGACTTCGGTAAGGCGGAGGCGTGATGGGTCCTTGTCTAGTCGCCTCGATTATCTCCGCGCGATTTTGGCTTGCGCGCTCATGGTAGCTAGCACTACGGTATGGTGTCGTTTGTGCCTGGGGAACAGGCAAGGTCATAGACTTTCGAACGTAGACGTACATATGCTGGAAACCATGATACCAGTCATTGTCGAAATTGTCGCAAGACGTGGTACTCCCCCCGAGTATACAATCGTACTTCAACCACCGCCCTCTGGAACGCAACTGGGTCACGAAATGGTTCGGAATGGAGTAGATGACAGTTACGAGGCAGTACTCAACGCCGATCATCAAAATGGGTGACGGTGCCGGCGGCTCTCCGTCGTCCTCGTAGCTGTCTACAGGCGCAGACGCGAAGAAAACGCGACCTGGGACGTTGTCCACACTCCAAGGAAGAATCGACCATATGGATGTGCTGACGTGCCGGGCGCAGCTCTCGTCGCAGGGGGGGCACGGAGCAGGTCCACGAAATGAGAGGTCGGAGGCGGCTCCGGTCAGGAGCAAGGCATTGACTGCATCCTGGAGTGACTGGGGTGGTCCGTGCGGAATCAAGACTGGTGCGGGATCTCGCCATCGTGCACATTTGAATGCGGTTATCTCGATATGGCCATGGTCCTCGATATGGCAATCGGTAGTGTAGTGCCAGTTGAAGCCGAGAGCCGTCCGAGTGTACATGATACGAGCATGCCGTTCCACGACGTCACCTGGCCATCCGCTGTTGGGGTGGAATTGATCATCAGGTCGAACGGTGATCGCTTCGTATATAGAGCCCGGCGTTCCCATTACGGATCCTGCGCCCGGTAGGCCGCTACTACCAAGGATCTTGTCACGTGCTTGAGCCAAACAATCCTGCATTCCGCACAAGAATGCGACGCATACCGCACGAAATGATACAATAATACGTTTAGAAGACACATGGAAGCACAACGTAGCAAAAATATATATGGGTACTGCAGGCGTCGGTAAGTATTAGGAGGTATAATTACGACGAGATATGGATAACAAAACAAGCAAGAACTTACCAAGAGGGCGCGTCGGAGAGGCTCGCCGTCTAACATGCACGCATGCACAGCCGCAAGAGTGGAGAAGAAGATGGCTCCAGCTGGTGTTGCCATGGTTGGGTTGGGGAGAGAGTGTCCTTCCCAAGCAGCTATAGCGGAGGCGATAGCGGCGTTGAAGAAGCAATTAATTGTTGTTTTCATTGGGCCGCAGAAAAGGTGAAGGGCGGATGGAGCCGGTGTCTGTTTGTCCGTCGTTGGTGTGGGATGTATAACTAGCCGGAGGACTTGTCGTGGCCGGTCGGAATGTAGAGGGATCATCCAAGAACAAGGCTAGTGTAGCCTCGTCGAGGCGTTCGAGGTACGCGATCATAGCCGCTACATCGTCGTCCTGTCGATGGGTCAGATCGTCGAGAGTAACCGGCGACCGCAAGACCAGCTTACTGGCATCGGTCGCTCGGGACAGAGCGACGTAGACAGACGCGCTGTCCATATAGCCATCTACTGACTTACGAATGTCGACCACAAGTTTAGGGATGGTTACGCCTTGCGCTCGATAGACTTAAAAAAGAATACCAAGAGACAGAGGCACCTGCATTCTGTTGATGGTGAATTTTCGCCTGCCTTCATCAACGATGGAGACCTTCCTGTTAACCGGACACCAGCCGATGACACCTCGAGGGAGCCCGTCCAGCTTCAGCCCAGCTCTGTCGGCGGCGTCGATGTAGATGAGCACTCGCGTAGGTGGATACTGTAGTTCGACATGATACCGGGTGACCTCGATACGAAGGTATGGTTCTCGCGGGTCGAACTCGATACCCACGACTACCGCGTCGGCGTTGTTCGTCACGCTGAGAAGGACGTATTGGGGCTGTTTGCTGAGTACGACAGGGGTACCAATCGCCAGGCACGAGACCTGCGATAAATTAGCCGTCTTGGAGTCGTCTAGTTGACGAACGCCGTCGCGCAAACCACATGGTCATTGATCTTGGGGATCATTTTTATGAGCGATGGACGACGAAACTCTTCCTTCATGCCGCACATGTCGGATATCGTCTCGACACAAAAGACAGCACTGCACGTATAAAACTTACACACATACTGCAATACAGGTACTTGTGTACGTAGAACATTCGGAGCGTTCACGATGTTTACGGCTATTCGTATGAACATGTACGATGCGAAAAAGCACGGAGAGGGAAAAAATCCCTGTCTCCTCACATGTAATAATTTTCTGCCTGATTGAACACGTTCCACCGGTCAAAAAGAAAAAAAAACGAACAGCAGAGCTTCCCTCTTAGCCTTGTACGCCGCCCGTCCGTCTCGCGACCACCTCACCACCGATTCGGTTCGGATAAAGTTTTCCTCCCTCTCTGCCACAGTGAACCCCGTCGCCCGCCTCGCGTGAAGCCCGGTGCTCACCGTGGCCCTTCTTCGCCATTTCGACAAAGTTGGTGCCCAAACTGCATTAAAGTCTCTTTGAAGTTCAGTTTGGTCGCAACAATAAGCACCGCTTGAATATTATTTCGCATATCAAAACGACCCATATATCTCGAATATGGTGCAAGCGGAGTCTCACAAGGAGCCAGACAGAACCCATTCGTGCTTCCTACGTGTCTCAAGGCACACGCGACGCATAGCCATGCAAACGACGACCTCACTCCTTGCAACACCCCCTCTACCTGCTAGCACCCGCTGACACCGCGGCGGCGCCGGGCTCGCCCGCGGTACCGTGTTCTGAGTACACGCACTCGCACGAAACGAAATAAAACGTAAAGCAAAGCTTGACTCGTACCTGGTACGAACACGAGTACAAGAAGGCGTTTCTATTACCGAGCGCGGTCTTTGTTCAAAAAAATAAGTTGTACCGGAACATGCCTTTTGTGCCAGAAAACGGGATACCTTGACATAAAACGTCATATAACTTGAGTTTGGTGTGCTCTGATCACCCGGTTTTACTTTTTCGTACCGTACACTGGCAAAAACATAATGTTGTACCGTTTTTTTGGCACTTTCACAAGTGAGACGGACGGACGTGGATGTTTCGCCATAAAACGGTATACCTTGACAGAAAATGTCATCTAACTTGCGTTAGATGTACCCTGATTGCCTGGTTTAAGTTTTTGTATCGTAAACCGGTAAAAAAACGCTGGTGTGCCGTTTCTTGTCATTGTGTCCGTTAGGGCAGGAAATTAATTTTGCTTTTGAACAACCGAAGGTAAACCTAGGGAATATCAGGTATATAATAAAGGGGGAGGGGGGGGGGGGGTATTAGCTGTATCGGTAACATGACGGAGACTTCCCATCGCAGAGAGTGGAGTCCAGTTGGAGTTAGATCATACATGCATGCGGATTATGCACGCAGGCTACTGACCGGAAGTCTGTCTCTGGTAGATTAACTTTGTGCGCTGGTGCCTTGTGCATATTTTCCCTCGAGGACGCAGATGTCTGGGGCGTGGGTCTATAACGAGGACTTCATGATGAACACGTTTGGTCGGCAGAGCAGCATGCCGATTTTCTCATCACACCGTTGCACGTCGAGACGTTTCGCATTAACCATGACATTGACATGAACTTGCGGGGATTTCATGCCCTGATTTGTTTTTGCGGGGTTTTGGGGGCATTTGGTTTTTGTGTAATACAAATAGGGGGTTTTCGGTATGCATGCAAACGTGTTGGGAGGAATCCTTGTGTCGGGTAAGGTTCATACGTCAATGAGATATGCCGACAGTCTTCATTAATGCCGTACCCTTTACCTATTGATTAAATGCGCACAGCGTACAAGGGAACCATGCTCTGATACCTAGAGTACTTTAGAATTCAGATAGTGTGGTTTGTTCTATTTTTGTATCTTTCCGAGAGAAGTGTCTAGTAAGGGGGCTGGTACACTTCGATTTGAGTCGTTCCATCACAGAGATGTGCCGTTGTTCTGCTCTAACAGAGTACAATGCTAAACGACAGCGGGGGCGATGTTACCGGGCGGCAAGATATATGCGTTGAGACGGTGTTGATTAGGTTTTACCAGCGTACTCAGGTTTGTTGGGTTTGTCCTTCCCATAGTCTGTCGACGCTGTTTTTTGAAAGGTCTACACTGAAATCGATCTGGACAGTTTTGGTACTGGGATTGCCGTTTTACCTTGAACATTATTTACCGGATATGATGTAATTTGGGATCGCCGTTTTTCCCCAGGTACTTATTCACGATGGAAGTTGGGGTTGCCTTTTTTGGCAATTTTTTATCATGGAATTTGGGCTTGCCGTTTTGCCTTGGCAATGCTTTACGATGGAATGTGTGATGTGCTCTTTTACCTGGTATTTTGTGATACGCTGTTCGGGACCTGTTGTAAACCGCACCGAGTAGGGTGCTGTTTGTAGGAGTCGGCGGTTTTATACAGGTCTACAGAGATTAGGGTTTCATAAGGCGTGGCATTGTGATCTGAGATGATGCTTGGATGCTTCGGTGTGGATGGATGATGCCTCTCTAAAGGCAGTCGATAATGATAACGATACGCGATAATGATAACGATACGCGATAATGATAACGATACGCCCCGGGCTTTGATACAAAGATATTGTTGGTACATACGTGTGGGTGGAGCGTGACAAGCAAGGTACGGCTTACTCCTTCGTGGTTTATGTGTTGGAGACTTTGACGCAAGGTACTGGCCCATCTGTTTGGGTCCAGTGGGGGTGTATAAAGTTTTAGGTACCGCTCTCTTTAATTACCATGGTACAGCCGCGCGTGCAACAAGTGGACGCGTTCGGCAGCGGCCTATATAAACAATACCTTCCTCACCCCAATGATGGCGGCCGCCTCGTCCATAAACGCAGTGCCTCCTTCCTCTTCATTCCCGTCCCGTTCCTGTACACCTAAACCTGCCACAGCGGAGACAGGAGATCCACCTCCCATTTTGGCTACCGCCCCCAAAGCCACCGCTGCCATGCCTCCACCGCTGCCGCCATCCCCCTTCTGCGTGCTCACCGGCGATACCGAAAACAATTCTGTAGATAATACCGATTTGGGCACGTAGTAGACGTGCAAAACCAAGGGATTTGTGTCGGCCGGGGTTCGGGGGCGGCTGGGAAGGGAGAAGAGGGGCGCCGCAGACCGTAACCTCTACACAGTAGAAAGGGGTCCTACGTGGGACATAACCATTCAAGGAAAGACCAGCGCATTACAGGAGCGTAAATATCCAAGTAGCGGCTGCCGCTCGTGTTGTTACCCCGCGAGAAAACCACAACAATATGCACGAACATACGAGCGTAGGCATTGGCCTTCTGGGAGGGCATGGCATGGAACAATATCAAATACCAGGTACGAGAGAGATGAAGTAAATGCGCTGCGGACGTACACACAGCGCAAGCCCAAAAGCGGCAGATATATCATGGCCGTGGCGCCGTGACGATTCGATAATGGGAGCAACACAAGTCGGGGGGAAACGAGTTCGCACATATCTGGCTACATGCGTGTGACTCGATGAAAAGGTATTTTCTCACCAGCTTGGAAGGGTAAGACACGCACCCCATCCCCCCTCCATATCGAATACACCCTCGAAATCCTTAACAAAAACAATCGCCACAGACGTAACATGCGTTTCGGTATTTGTATGCATATATTGGCTTGGAAAGGCAATCGTTAGATTCGTTAGTTTCACCGTGTCTGCGATAACCTAGCCGTTCGAAAATCATAGGAACACAAGAACGGACAAGACACGAGCTTGCACTCGTCTATCTAAGCATGGGCAAGCAGAGTTTGCCTCGCGCATGCCAAGGTCAATAATTTTTTCTTCCCATCGAGTGTTCGATAAACAATTTGTTACACTGAATTTGCACTGGATTTGCGTTTTCCTCTCCGAACTATAAACCCAGTACAGTCAAAAAGCACCACTTTAGTTACTAAGATCGTGAAAGCGTGTTAAAACTGACCTTTTCCAGCCAGGAAGCGAGCCGCGCGAGTCAAGAGAGGAGCGTGTATCCGAACTATGTCGCGCATGAGCTCTGCTTGTGCCGGTGATGCTGGTGGTGTTGGAAAAAAAAATACAACGTGCTGGAGTGTACCTACGGCAGCCAAGACAAAACACGTCAACGCTCGTTGCATCCTGTTTTCCCAGTCGCATGCTATTTGTCCGGTCAGAGTGTATCAACAAACCGCTGTCATACCTATACAGAACGTAGTCACCAGAGACGCATTCACTCACCTGCTTCCTCCGAACCGTTTGCAGGCGTTGTCGACACCACTCGTCCGCACGACGTCCACCATTGATGATACTGCTGGCTTCCCCCCTCGGCTTTGTTGTCGTAGCTTCCGGTGCAGATAACGACTGTTTGACGCGGTACGGGGCAAGGAGTCAAACGATATACAACCCAGTTGTTGGGGGAAACGACGATGTCAGCGGCGCTTATTCTGAGAGACGAGGGAGAAGACGCACAGGCGCAAAAACTGTCGGAGCATCGGCACGTATAGACGTGGTAGTTCTTGTTCGCCTTGACGAGCAACACCGCTATTCGTGAGCTTCGAAATTCCTTCGAAAAAATAGAAACGCAAGCTCTTCTCCTGTACTGCCACAACAAAACGACACCTTGCGGCCCTGGTGGCGACGAGCTGTCCGAGAGGCTGCCGCCTTTGCTACTGACACCTCTGCTGATGACATTGCTGCCCTTCCTGCCGCCTCGCCGCGAGATAGGTGCCCGTTGCTTCGCCTCCAGCTTGGGTGACAGCTGCAGCTGTAGTTGGAACCCAAGGGCAGACAGGCAATGCGAAGTAATGGTTGCTTTCAAGGGCGGTCTTGTTTTATTGTCAGCCCGCTTGACTGCATTCACGGTTTCTTACGAGCATCTACAATCGTGCAGACTGGGAAGGCTAGCGTGGCTCGTGTAGATATAAGCCGGTCTGGCCTAAACAGAGAAAAATATTGTATCAGTCGTAGTTCATCAGCACCGACGAATTGGGCCAAGATCCGCATTTATCCCGCAAATCAGCCGATCAACGCGCAGCAGCGCACCTTAAAAACAACCTGGGTCGGTCTATGAATGACCCTCTGATGCACGTATTACCATAAAGCTAGTACTTCGGGGCGGAAAACATGCGTTGAAACCATGATCATATGTGGGGGAATGAATATTATAGAAAAACTGAACATCAAAGTATCTACCCACTACGCACGTCAACACGCCCTCCAGCTCGCTCATAGGTCCAACACCTGCGAAGCCGTCGGCACCCCCTCATCGAGGAGATTGGGTCTGGGAGTGCGGAAACTGCCGACCCGGGCTGAAAGTTAGACCGACGAATAGTGTTCGATACCGGCTTCGAAAAACGGACGGTCGGTATTTTTCAAAATATCGTTATCAAAACCGAGAACGGTATTTTTCCCGGTAATCCAGAACATCGATACCGGTATAGATACCGGAGTTGGCTCGGTATTCTTTCCGTATTCAGGATAATCGCGTCCGCTTCACCGTTGTACAGCTGTGTACAGCCGTATGTTCTTGACATTGAACCCATTTTTACACTTGTCGATACCCAGCACCCAGCACACGCAGTGCACGTGCTGCTTCTGTATCCTAGAGAGACGAGCAATCAATCAAAAAAGGAATACTCGTATACGTATTATACGTGCATCAAATGACCAGCGCGAGCATCAGGCCTGGACTGGATCTCTGCCGGCATTCTGCATAACACCTTCAGCAAGTATACCGTGTACCACTGCACATCCTCTCTGAGTTACACAGCTGTCAAATTTTGTTCCCCTCAAAACCCGTAGTAACGCGCGATCGAAGCATCCCACGCAGCTTGCAAAGATGAGTTTCGCTTAAAATCCTCGATCTCACAGCTGTCGTTTTTTTATTATGCTAATATATATGTGTATATACAAGGCGCTTCGCTCAGGAAGAAAAAGTACATCACATCATGTGAAGCGGACAGAGACCCATGATTGAATATTATAGTTTTTTTTCATGACTGTAGTTGCAAACTGGCGACTGGATACTGCCAAGAGTCCCGCCGCCATGCTTCAATAGAAAACAGTTCAGACACCACGTTTCGCGTCGCGGGCGGTTTTCCGATACACTCGCTCACATGTCGTACATACGTACATACCCTAGGTAGGGTACTTACTTTCTTCTTTTGATATGCTCTTATGTCCGTACTCATATGTACGAAAGGGAAAGCACAGCACGCCACAGCAGCACCGCAAAAACAATGAAAATGAAACCGAAAACTTCGGAAAGAAAAAAAACCCGCGTCCCTCTCGTGAAATAATTTCTTGCCTGATTGGAACATGGTACACCGGTCAAAGAAAAAAAAAAACAAAAAAAAAAAAAAAAAAAAAAACAGAGCTCTCTCAGCCTCGTACGCCGCCCACCCCTCTTGCGACCATCTCGCCACTGATTCGGTCCGGGTAAAGCTTTTTTCCCTCTCTTCCACAGTGAGCCCCGTCGTCCACCTCGCTTAAAGCCCGGTGCTCACCGTGGACCTCGTTCGCCAGCTCGACAATGTTGGTGCTCAGACTGGGTACCTCCCTCTGTGATTTTCAGCCCGATCGCAAAAGTAAGCACTGCTTGAATGTCATCTTACAAGCCCAAACGACCCTTAAATACTCGTACGTACCCTATATTATCACAAATGGAGGCCAGACAGAGCCCATTGATGCATCCCCCTTGTCTCGAGGCACACGCGATGCGTAGGAACGAAAGCGGCGACCGCGCTCCTTGCAACCCCCTCTCTACCCGTCAGCACCCGCTGACACTCGCGACGGCGCCGGGTTCGCCCGCGAAACCGTGCTCGGAGTAAACGGACGCACACAAAACGAAAGAGGAAAAAAGGAAAGAATAACTGAAAGTGCAAATAGAAATGGAGACAACAAGACCCGCTGGAAAGGTCCGGCAAGTAATAAAAGGAGGCGATTTTCAAGTGGGAGCTCTGAGAGGCCAGTGATGTACCAACCGAGCAATCTCAGAGAGTGAGATCTAAGTAAGTGGTTCTACTTTGCGCGGTTCGTGGTTCGTATAGATAGCGAGAGACTATCAGACGAGTGACGTTGGGGAACTGGAGGGGGGAATGGGTAAGGGTGCCTTGGGCGGCGCGTCCAACGTTGATACCCCGAGATCAAACTTGAAATAATACTGAGAACGAACTTCCGAGCTCGTTCTCGAGGGTATCATCCTGACTTTTCCTCAAACTATGTTCGCTCTGGCTCCAACGCCGGGAAACAAAGGTCCGGGAACGTCGGGGCTGGTGTTATGGTTCGCCTGCTGGCTGTTTACGGGGGGTCTGTGCGGCTGTGCTGCCGTGCTAGCTGTGGGTTGGATACTGTGTACGGCGGTCCTGATGTGATATTTTGACGTGGCTGCGCTGACCAGTAGGACGAGCTGAATTGTTGCTGTTCGTGCTTTCGATTTCGTTTTCGATTTCCAGCCGTCAACTTATTGGTTTTGGCATTGGGTTGTAAATCGTTCATTTTCTCGGAACCTGAAAAACGAAGGGGAACATATTTTGACCGGGGACCAACCAGCGCCTTGTTTTATTATCGTTTCGATTTTCGATTGTCGACTTTGATTCTGTTTAGACACACCCTGAAAGTGCAAAGAGAAATGGAGAAAACAAAGACCCGCTGGAAAGGTCCGGCAAGTAATAAAAGGAGGCGATTTCCAAGTGGCAGCTCTGAGAGGCCAGGGATGTACCAACCGAGCACGCCCAGAGAGTGAGATCTAAGTAAGTGGTTACAAGGCGCTTCGCTCCGCGGGCGGCCTACGCCGCCCGCTACGCTCGCTCAGGAAGGAAACATCAAATTATGCGAAGCGGACAGAGGTCCATGATTCAATATTATTGTTTTTTTTATGGCCCCTGTAGTTAGCTGCAAACTGGCGACTTGATAATGCCAAGAGTCCCGCCGCCATGCTTCAGGAGAAAACAGCTCGGACGCCACATATGCTTCGCGTCGCGGGCGGTTTTCCGCTACGCTCGCTCACACGTCGTACATACGTGCATACCCCAGGTAGGGTACTTATTTTCTTCTTTCGATATGCTCTGTGTCTGTGTACTCGTCGTATGTACGAAAGATAAAGCGCAGAACGGCACAGCAACACAGCAAAAACAATGAAAATGAAACCGAACATTTCTAAAAGAAAGAAAATCCCCGTCCCCTTTCGTGTAATAATTTACTACCTGAGTGGAACACCTTACACCAGGCAAAAAAAGAAAAAAATGAAAAAAAGGAAAAATCTTACAGCAGAGCTTCTCTCTCAGCCTCGTACGCCGCCCGCCCCTCTCGCGACCATCTCGCCACCGATTCAGTCCGGGTAAAGCTTCCCTCCCTCTCTTCCACAGTGAGCCCCGTCGCCCGCCTCGCGTCAAGCCCGGTGCTCACCGTGGACCTCGACGCAAGCTCGACAATGTTGGTGCTCATTCGGGGTACCTCCCTCTTGTGACTCTCAGCCCGGTCGCAAAAATAAGCACCGCTTGAATACTGTCTTACAATCCCGAACGAACCTTAAATACTCGTACGTACTCTATCCAAAATCACAAATGGAGGCCAGACAGAGCCTATTGATGCACCCCTCGTGTCTCGAGGCACACGCGACGCCTAGGCACGAAAGCGGCGACCGCGCTCCTTGCAACTCCCCCTCTACTCGCCAGCATCCGCTGACACCCGCGACGGTGCCGGGTTCGCCCGCGCAACCGTGCTCGGAGTACACGCACGCACACGAAACGAAAGAAGAAAAAAGGAAAGAAGGACTGAAAGTGCGACGAGAAATGGAGAAAACAAAGACCCGCTGGAACGGTCCGGCAAGTAATAAACGGAGGCGATTCCCAAGTGGGAGCTCCGAGACGCCAGGGATGTACCAACCGAGCATGCTCAGAGGTTGAGATATCTATAAGTATATCTACAAGGCGCTTCGCTCCGCGGGCGGCCTACGCCGCCCGCTACGCTCGCTCAGGACGGAAACATCAAATTATGCGAAGCGGACAGAGGTCCATGATTCAATATTATTGTTTTTTTTATGGCCCCAGTATTTAGCTGCAAACTGGCGACTTGATAATGCCAAGAGTCCCGCCGCCATGCTTCAGGAGAAAACAGCTCGGACGCCACATATGCTTCGCGTCGCGGGCGGTTTTCCGCTACGCTCGCTCACACGTCGTACATACGTACATACCCCAGGTAGGGTACTTATTTTCTTCTTTCGATATGCTCTGTGTCTGTGTACTCGTCGTATGTACGAAAGATAAAGCACAGAACGGCACAGCAACGCAGCAAAAACAATGAAAATGAAACCGAACATTTGTAAAAGAAAAAAATCCCCGTCCCCTTTCGTGTAATAATTTACTACCTGAGTGGAACACCTTACACCAGGCAAAAAAAGAAAAAAATGAAAAAAAGAAAAAATCTTACAGCAGAGCTCTCTCAGCCTCGTACGCCGCCCGCCCCTCTCGCGACCATCTCGCCACCGATTCAGTCCGGATGAAGCTTCCCTCCCTCTCTTCCACAGTGAGCCCCGTCGCCCGCCTCGCGTCAAGCCCGGTGCTCACCGTGGACCTCGACGCAAGCTCGACAATGTTGGTGCTCATTCGGGGTACCTCCCTCTTGTGACTCTCAGCCCGGTCGCAAAAATAAGCACCGCTTGAATATTATCTTACAATCCCGAACGAATCTTAAATACTCGTACGTACTCTATCCAAAATCACAAATGGAGGCCAGACAGAGCCTATTGATGCACCCCTCGTGTCTCGAGGCACACGCGACGCCTAGGCACGAAAGCGGCGACCGCGCTCCTTGCAACTCCCCCTCTACTCGCCAGCATCCGCTGACACCCGCGACGGTGCCGGGTTCGCCCGCGCAACCGTGCTCGGAGTACACGCACGCACACGAAACGAAAGAAGAAAAAAGGAAAGAAGGACTGAATGTTGCGACGAGAAATGGAGAAAACAAAGACTCGCTGGAACGGTCCGGCAAGTAATAAACGGAGGCGATTCCCAAGTGGGAGCTCCGAGAGGCGAGGGATGTACCAACCGAGCACGCTCAGAGGTTGAGATATCTATAAGTATATCTATATGTATGTATCGCCTACTGTTCCGCCTTTACGCTCGCTCACATGTCGTACGTGTGTACATACGCCAGGTTGGGTACTTACTTTCTTCTTTTGATGTGCTGTATGTCTGCACTCGTACCAATAGAAAGCACAGCACGGCACAGCAGCAGCAGCAGAACCGCATAAACAATGAAAATGAAACCGAAAAAATCGGAAAGAGAAAAATCCCCCGTCCCCTCTCGTGTAATAATTTCCTGCCTGATTGGAACACCTTACACCGGTCAAACAGAAGAAAAAAAAAAACGAACTGCAGAGCTTCTCTCTCTGCCTCGTGCGCCGCCCGCCCCATTCGCGACCATCTCGCAACCGATTCGGTCCGGGTAAAGCTTTCGTCTCGTTCTGACACAGTGAGGCCCGTCGCCCGCCTCGCGTGAAGTCCGGTGCTCACCGTGGCCCTCGTAGTCCAGCTCGACAAAGTTGGTGCTCAGATTGCCTCACTCTCTTATTGATTTTTAGTTTCGTCGCAAAAATAAGCACCGCTTGAATTTTATTTTGCATATCAAAACGACCCTTACATACTCGTATATAGTATAACCGGAACCACACCAGGAGGCCAGACAGAGATCATTCATGCTTCGATCGTGTCTCGAGGCACGTGCGACGCCTAGCCACGAAAACGGCGACTGCGCTCCTAGCAACCCCCCCTCTACCCGCCACCATCCGCTGACACCCGCGAAGGTGCCGCGCTCGTCCGCGGTGCCGTGGTCGGAGCACACGCACGCACACGAAACGAAACAAGAAAAAAGGACTGAAAGTGCCAAGAGAAATGGAGAAAACAAAGAACCGCTGGAAGGTCCGGCAAGTAATAAAAGGAGGCGATTCCCAAGTGGGAGCTCTGAGAGGCCAGGGATGTACCAGCCGAGCACGCTCAGAGAGTGAGACATCTATGAGTAGTTCTATATTAGTCGACAAATAGAAAAAAAGGAAAGCTGAACACGAACTAAACTGAAATAGTATTAGGTAGAAAACAAAATAAAGTCAAGGAGCGGGAGAGAAGAATCTAAATAACTTTGAGGTAACACGACAATACGACTACACAACAAGGCGGAAAAGGGCGTACTTCGAAAAAGCAAAAAGGGAGCTACAAGACCAACAAACTAACTATTAACGAAAGCTACGGAAAGCAAGGCAGACCGCAAACAGGGCTCGATGCAGCAACCGGCATTGGTTTCAATGCAACTGCAACCACTACCACATTTTCACGCGGTCTGTCACGTCCTTACATGGCCCGACTTCGAAGCTCCGAGTTTCTCCTGAATTATCATGGCAACGGGCCACGGACCCCGCAACAGAATCTCAAAAACCGGACAAAAAAGATGCGGAGACTGCTTTCGTTTTGCCTCGGTCTTGAATACACTTCATTCAGTTGTCATAAATGAGATACAAAGTATAACACTGGCTACTGGCTACACGACTATTTCAGTCTACACTCAAGCCTCGCGCATTTTCCACCCTACTCCGTGACATCCGTGCAGGAACGCCAGATTGTTCAGACTCAGGAGACAACCCGTTTCGTTTTTTGGTCACAATATTTCCTGCGGAGGAAAACATTTTCTCGGGAGAAGCGGATGTGGCGGGTACCTCTAGGAAGATGCACGCCACCTTGTATGGCGTAGGGTATCTACGCTCGTTCTGGAGCCACCAGTTCAAGACGTTTGTCGAGGAGGCTCCGCCATTGAGGGGGGCTTCTTCGCAGTAGCGCGAAATCTCGTCCTCCGCCTTCTGCGTCCGTTGAATCAGGGCACTCTCCTGCGATGAAACCCCGCCCAATGTTTCTTTTTGTTCTTCGTCGGAAGGGTCCTCGGTGTCTCAACACCTCCGCGAACAACCACCGCGAATCAAGCACCTCCTTATTGCGGCGGTCTACTAGAGGAGAGTTCCGACCCGCCGCGCTGGCCGCGGTGGCCGCGCTGTCCGTGGTGGCCGCGCTGGCCTGCCCTCGGTGTCTGGCATGGCGCCGTCTATGATGGGCAGGGAGTGAATGATGATGTCCACCGTTGCAGCGGAAGTAAGCCGAAAGTAGTAGCGTTTCTCCGGGTCGCCGCGCCTCTTCAGCTTTTTTGTGCGAGGGTCGCGGAATGCGGCGATCTTTTGAGGGTTCGTGGGTGTCTCAAAGCGGTTCCCAAAGTTTTTGAACACGGCGTCCGCCGCTTGCCTCTTATGAGGAGACAGCTCGAGGTCGGCGGCCAGGAGTTCAATGGTGAAGTGGAGCATTGAAGACAGCATGGGCATCATGCTGTTCGTTACGTAATGAAATTTTCCCCCTGCCAGACGGTGACAGCAGTCGCGAAATTCTTGAGAACCACCAGAGCTTTGGTGTTAGCCCAGTCGATGGCGTAGTCGATGCCTGGCTTGTTCGGCTCGTCCTTCATCCACAAATCTGTTTGCTCCATGGAGAGTTGGTGCCCGTTGAAGACCACCGCCTGATTGTAATGCGAACTCCATCGAGTCGCGCATGACAGAGGAATGTTTTTTTTCTTACCGACCGCCTGGCAATTCCGTTCGCGGATCACGGTCGCCGGGGAGCGGCACCACAGCAATAGGAGCGCACAAAACGAGGGGGCAACAGCCTGTAGCTATCTATAGACTTGTACGCTGTAGGTCGTAGGCGGAAAGGTCGAACGTTATTCTATACGATTAATCCACATATTTACTTAAAAGGCTTTAGGAAGAAAGTGGGAGTGACAACCGAAAAATACCGTGTCACGGTATTTTTTCGGTATTCATCACATCATCGATAGGTTGTGATTTGTGGCCCGTTGTGGGGCTTTATTAGGCTGTAAGTGTGTGTTTATGTCATACACAGTCTTCGGGACAGGGGGGCTGGCAAATACAGGAACACCGTATTACGGTATCGGCATCGATACCGTGCCCCTTTTTCCGGTATCGGCATCCCGATACCGATACCGTATTACGGTATTTCCGGTACGATACGGTTCCGGTATCAATCACTAACGAAGAGGCACGTTCTAAAAAGTACGAAAAAATCACATACCTATCCATATACAAGGCTTTCCTTCGGAGTGGGTATTCCGTCGTTTCTTGTACAAATACATTTAGTTTGGTTGGCTTTGGGCTATGATGCCAATTGCAGTTTTGGTTGGCTTTGGGCTTTGACGCCACTTGCAGTTATATTGCAATTGGGGTAATAGCCCAAAGCCAACCAAACTAAATGTTATGACGCCAAATGCAGTTATATCGCCAGTTATATTGCAATCGGGGCAATACCCAAAGCCAACCAAACTAAATGTATTTGTGTAAGAAACGGTGAAGGATGTAATAATCGCGTTTATTTGCGAATGTAATGTGAAACGTAAGGTCGGGTGACGCAAGAGTAAGAATGGCATTTGTCTAATAAGAAGGATAACATATTTCATCAGTGCGGGGAGAGAGTGGAGTAGTGCATGGCATGTGGATGATATACAACATACAAGCTGTTGTTTCAAGGAAGGTTCGGGACAGAGGGGAAAGCAGCAGTGCCGGCAACGACAACGGTTATGGAAATGTTGTATAGTTGCTGGGCGGCCGCGACTTCGATTTAGCCAGCATAGGAGTTTGGATGATACATGGTATGTAAATAGTAAATAGTCTTCCAGGCTGCTGTAGTAACGAGGCGGGAGGCCCAGAATGTGGAGCTGTCCGCTGTTGAACCCGTTGGGTGTGTGTAGGGAGAAATAATCGTGATTTTGGGAAATGTGGGAACAATTTGTTGCCTCTCATTCGTCCTGGATGGAGACAATCTGCTTGGCGTCCTGCTTCGGAATTCCGCGAAGCCCTGGAGCAGGCGAAATGGAAGGGAGTCTTCTTGCGCTTGATGATGATGTCTCCGTCTTTGATGGTGCAGTCCGTCAGGCGGCAGTTGTAGCACTTGCCACCGACCTGGTCGAAGTAAACAGGGTGCGCGGGGCGGGAGTGGCGTGCAGGAAATGGCGGGGGAGGGGGAAGGGGGGGGGGGGGGGGGGGGCAGAGTTCATTATTTGTACTGCTCTACAGCGGCACAACAGCAGTACGTAATCGCTTGCTATACGACGGCAGCAGCAGCAGCAGAAGCAGCAAGTACATGCGTAAAACGCAGCAGAAATACGGCCAAAACATTTTTTTAACGTACCAAAACGACCATTTGGGTGCAAAAACGACCAAGAAAAACAGTAATCCGAATACATAAGAACAATCAGTGGATATTGAGCCAGCAATAGCAGTATCAGCAGCAGCAGCAGCCGCAACGGCTTCGAGCAGTGGTTGCGGCAGCACTAGAAACATTAGCAGCAACAGAAGCAGCAATGGATCGCCGCAGCGTTGGCAGCAGTAGCGGCATAGCAAAGATATGATAAAAAAGAAGAAACAAAGTATGTACCCTGGTATGCCGCGACCGCAAAAACTACGGAATTTCATTGGCGAAACAAAAATATGTACACACAAATGACCAGCATGATGTACAACGCAGCAGCAGCACCACAGCAGCGTAGCAGCTATATGGAAAGAACGAAGCCCAAAACGAGAAAAAGCAGTACATATGCAAAATGCAGCAGCAAAATGACCAAAATATTTTTTCCAGGTACCCAAACGACCATTAAGGTACAAAAACGATCAAGAAAAACAATAATCCGAGTACATGCGAACATCCAGTGAATATTGCGGCAGCATTATTAGCATTAGCAGTAGCAGCAGCAGCAGCAGCAGCAGCAGCAACGGACCGCCGCAACGTTGGCTGCAGCAGCAGCAGCATAGCAACGATATGAAAAGAAGGAAGAAAAACACTGTGTACCCTGGTCTGCCGCAATCGCAAAACGTACGGTAATTATTGACGATACAGAAATATGTACACACACGAGTGTAGTAATACACACACAAATCACGTCCAGCATGATGTACGTACGGCAACAACGCAGCAACACCACAAAAAAAATCGTTGACGATACAGAAGTATGTACACACGCACAAGTGTAATAGGCACACAAATCATGTCCAGCATGATGTGTACGGGAACAACGCAGCAGCGCCACAAAACGACAAAACGACCAAGAAACACAATTATCCGAGTACATACGAACATTCAGTGAATATTGCGGCACCACTAGCAGCAGCAGCAGCAGCAGAAGCAGCAACGGATCGCCACAGCGTTGGCAGCAGCAGCAGCATAGCAACGATATGAATAGAAGGAAGAAAAAAAGTATGTACCCCGAGTCCGTATTTTTGGTACCTCACTATACATAGACCCACCCCCGCATGCTGTACGGCAACAACGCAGCAGCAGCAGCAGCAGCAGCAGCAGCATAGCAACAATATTATAATACGAAAAGAACCAAGCTAAAATACGAGAAAAAGTAGTTCGTACGCAAAATGCAGGAGCAAAACGACCAAAATATTTTTTTTTACGTATAAAATAAAACATTTGGGTACAAAAACGGCCAACAAAAACAATAATCCGCGTTGGCAGCAGCAACATAGCAGCGATATGAAAATAAGGAAGAAGAAAACTATGTACCCTGGTATGCCGCGATCCCAAAACCTACGGAAATTCAGTGACGATACAGAAATATGTACACACAAGTGCAGCATGATGTACGGCAACAACGCAGCAGCACCACAGCAGCAGCAAGCAGCAGCATAGCAACGATAGGAACAAAAATCAAGCCAAAAACCAGAAAAAGCAGTACGTACGCAAAATGCAGGAGCAAAACGACAAAAATATTTTTCACGTATCAAAAAAACCATTTGGGTACAAAAACGACCAATAAAAACAATACGCCGAGTACATACGAACATTCAGTGGATATTGCGGCAGCATTAGCAGCAGAAGCAGCTACAGCATTAGCAGCAGCAGAAGCTGCAACGAATCGCCGCAGCGTTGGCAGCAGTAGCGTTGGCAGCAGCAGCAGTAGCATAGCAACGATATGAAAATATGGAAGAAAAAAAGCATGATGTACCCTAGTATGCCGCCATCGCGAAACCTACGGAATTTTATTGACGGTCCGAAAATATGTACACTTCCAGCATGATGCACGGCAACAACGCAGCAGCACTACAGCAGCAGCAAGTGCACAGCAGCAGCAAGTGCACAGGAGCAGCAGGTGCACGGCAGCAGCACTCATGGCGTGGCGCTGACAGCAGCAGCAGCAGCAGCAGCAGCAGCAGCCGAAAACGAGCAAAGGGGGTACGTAGGGTCACCAAAACATGTACACACAGAAATCGTGTGCATGCACCGAAAATGCACCACAGTAGCAGCAGCACTCACATCGTTCGGTGCAGCGTTGACGGCGACAGCTGAATCCTCCGTTCCTTCGTTCACGTCCCGCAAACAGTTGTGCATGTGCGCGTTCGCGTGCACTGTGTAAGAGGAGCCGACGCAACGCACGAAGGGGAAAGAACGAGCATGGATGAGTCCAAAAAATAATAATAAACGCTTTGAGGTAGGTTTGTATGCAAGAAGGCAATTGAAAACCCCCAAAAAACGTACTGGCAACAGACAGCATTCAACAATAATAGACCCAAGACACTCACCACTGTCAGCAGTCTCGAGGGAGTACGAGACAGTCCCTTCATTGATTGGGCGAGCACAGAACTCGCAGTTGGTTGCCCAATACAGGATGATCCCGCCACCATCGCAAATGAGATCCTCGCAGGTGGCGAAGGCCACGTTTTTGCCACCAGGCGCGGAGTTCTTGGGCAAGTAAGTAAGTGCTGGTCCGTGCACCGGTCGCAAACAACAGTCGGCACCAGGTCGGTCTTTGTCGTTGCCGCTCTCTTGCCAGAGGGCGAGGACCACGCGCCTCTCGACGAGGGGGAGGTGAGCTTAGGGGGCGTGGAGAAGGGAGAGGCGGGGGTTGCAGCACCAGCAGGTTTGCCACCGACAGCAGCAAGCAGCTTGGCCGCCTACAGCTGCATCTAGATGCCGTTCGTCGAAGGCGAGACGCCTCTTCTTCTAGGCGTTGTGCGAAGAGCTGTCTATTGGTTGCAGTTTGCGAAGAAGAAAGAAGAAAGGTTGTTTGGCTGGCTGTTCGGCTGTTTCAAAGAAGAAGGGCTGTTTGCGAAGAGCTGTCTATCAGTCGGTCTGTCTGCCAAGAGCTAGCAAGTGACAACGACCTCAAAAATCGTAATTATAGTTGTATTTATACAGACGTAAGTCCAGATATATCACATGATATATATATATATTGTAGAGCAGGGCAAACGTTGCCCTGCTGTTCCCTAGGTGTTACCACTTAATACAAGGTTGGACGGAGGTATGGAAATTTCAGGGATGGTTGGGGTCAGAAAAGCGGCCAAAAAGAAGAAACGATACGTTCGCAAAGACGTCGGCCAGAAACAATATCATGTACTAAAAAGCAGCAGCGATACAACACTATACTGTAGAGGTCAGGTGTCATTTTGAAGTACCGAGTCCAAGAGTACGTCAACGTACTGAGACGACAGAGTCCTCGTGAGTCTCAAGGGTACGAGGGGCTGCAGTTACTGAGTCCTCGCGAGTCTCATGGGTACTTATTTTCCAAATATAAAACCAAAACACGATGTGACAGTCGAATCGCGCAGATTGCGATGACTTCCACGTGTCGTGAACACACCCATACCAAATAAGACGCCGAAGTAAAGTCCCAGATGACAAAATGCATACAAGGAAACTTTCGCAGATGATTGTTACAGACATGCACCGCGTAAACAAAACTCTGTAGACAAAACAGAAAATATAAATGCAGCTGCGCAGAACTCGAAGGTCTCGCGATACAACACTATACTGTAGAGGTCAGGTGTCATTTTGAAGTACCGAGTCCAAGAGTCCGTCAAAGTACTGAGACGACAGAGTCCTCGTGAGTCGCAAGGGTACGAGGGACTGCAGTTACTGAGTCCTCGCGAGTCTCATGGGTACTTATTTTCCAAATATAAAACCAAAACACGATGTGACAGTCGAATCGCGCAGATTGCGATGACTTCCACGTGTCGTGAACACACCCATACCAAATAAGACGCCGAAGTAAAGTCCCAGATGACAAAATGCATACAAGGAGAACTTTCGCCGATGATCGTTACGGACATGCACCCCGTAAACAAAACTCTATAGACAAAACAGAAAATATAAATGCAGCTGCGCAGAACTCGAAGGTCTCGCGATACAACACTATACTGTAGAGGTCAGGTGTCATTTTGAAGTACCGAGTCCAAGAGTCCGTCAAAGTACTGAGACGACAGAGTCCTCGTGAGTCGCAAGGGTACGAGGGACTGCAGTTACTGAGTCCTCGCGAGTCTCATGGGTACTTATTTTCCAAATATAAAACCAAAACACGATGTGACAGTCGAATCGCGCAGATTGCGATGACTTCCACGTGTCGTGAACACACCCATACCAAATAAGACGCCGAAGTAAAGTCCCAGATGACAAAATGCATACAAGGAGAACTTTCGCCGATGATCGTTACGGGCATGCACCCCGTAAACAAAACTCTGTAGACAAAACAGAAAATATTATAAATGCAGCTGCGCAGAACTCGAAGGTCTCGACGCGCCGTGCAACAACCTGAACCAAAGAAACCAACGCAGGTACGACCTCAACAATGACGGACGGCGGGGTAGGTTGACTGTCATCCTTCGTGGGCCGTTATCGTCGTAATGTAGGTATGGAGAAAGTACGTAAAAAGTACGTACTCGTGCTATGGTCAATTACAGTTCGTAGTCTAGCACGACAGCAAGTAGAAGGTCGTAGGTTTGAGAAAAAAGATCGTCGCAATGTACTGTAGGTATCGAGAAAGTGCGTAGGAAGTACGTGCTCAGTCTAATACAGCAGTCTAGCACAGCAGAAAGTGCGCCGGACTTCCTTGGTCTTCCACGTATTTTTCTTCGGCTGGATATATACGACTTTTGTTCAGAAATATAAGTTACGCTTGACTATTCGTACGAATACGAGTACGAGAAAAAGCTATTAATAGTATTCATGAACGAGAATGGGACGCAACAGACGGTCCAAACAATTAGGTAAACAGGAGATTTGCAAATGCCAAGAGCTCCATGCTCCATTCAGGAAAACAACTCGGACAACGCATGCCGTACGTACGTATATATCCCAGGTAGGGTAATTATTTCCTTCTTTTGATATGTTGTATGTACGAAAGAGAAAGCACAGCACGGCACCGACGCACCGCGAAAACAATGAAAAAGAAACCGAAACCCAGGTAGGGTACTTATTTTCTTATTTTGATACGCTGTATGTACGAAAAAGAAAGCAAAGCACGGCACAGCAGCACCGCAAAAACAACGAAAATGAATACGAAACCCAGGTAGGGTACTTATTTTCTTCTTTTGATACGGTGCATGTACGAAAGAGAAAGCACAGCACGCCACAGCAGCACCGCAACAACAATTCAAATGAAACCGAAAATTTCGGAAACCAAAAAATTCCCGTTCCCAATAAATTTCTGCCTGATTGGAACACTTTGCACCGGTCAAAAAGAAGAAAAACGAACAGCAGAGCTTCACTCTCAGCCTCGAACGCCGCCCGCCCTTCTCGCGACCACCTCATCACCGATTCGGTCCGCGTAAAGCTTTCCTCTCCCTCTGCCACAGTGAGCCCCGTAGCCCGCCTCGCGTGAAGCCCGGTGCTCCGTGGCCCTCGTTCGCCAGCTCGACAACGTTGGTGCTCAGACTGCGCAGCTCTATCTGTGAACATTATCTTGGTCGCAAAATTAAGCACCGCTTGAATGTTATTTTGCAATCCCTAACGCCCGTTACAGACTCGTACAACTTTATCCACAATTCCACAGACGGAGGCCAGGCACAGCCCATTCATGCTTCCGTCATGTCTCGAGGTACACGCGACACCTAGCTACGAAAACGGCGACAGGGCTCCCTGCACCCCCCCCCCTCTACCCGCCAGGAACCGCTGGCACCCGCGACGGTGCCGGGCTCGCCCGCGGTGCCGTGCTCCGAGTACACGGACGCACAACAAACGAAAGAAGATTTCTTCAGAAATAAAAGCTGCGCTTAACTATTCGTCTACGAGTACGAGCAAGCGCTTGTATTCATCAACGCGATTTTTGTTCGAAATCAAAAGCTACACGAGACATGTTTTTCACCAGAACAAGGTATACCATGACAGAAAACGCCATTCAACTTGGGTTTGGTCTGCCCTGATTACATCGTTATGTTTCTTGTAACGTAAACTGGCAAAAATACATGATGTCCCGTGTTTTTGTCATTTGTGTGACTTGGACGGACGAACATTGATATTTTGTCATTAAACGGTGTACCTTGACAGAGAACGTCATCTAAATTGGCCTAGGCAACTTTTTTAAGGCTGTGGTCGATCGATTGTTTCGATTTTCTCGCATTTTTGGTTCGTTTGCGCATACTTTTCGCGCTTTTGCCGATTCATAACATTTTCTCGTACTCTCGTTCTATTCTTGTGCTTGTTCTTATGCGACGCACGTACGATCCGGAGGTATAGAAGGGGACGCACGAAAAGCACCGCTTGCATGTTCGTTTCGAAAAAAATCACGATGATTAACTCATCATGGCGATTTTTTCATCGCTTTTATCCGTTTTCGCGGTTGCCTCGATCACTTTTGATTATTTCCCATTTTTTGGGGGGTTTCGGCCATTATTTATTTTTCTATTTTTCGGCCTTGTTTTTCGTTTTCGTTTTGTTGCCGATTTTTGACGTATTTCTTCGTTTTCGTCCGTTTTCGGTATTTTTATCGTTCGTGAGTTGTTTGTTTAAAAGAATAAGCAACGATCGACTATTCGTACGAGTCGTAGAAGGCACGAACGCAAAGCACCGCTTGCGTGTTATTTTTTCGAAATGTTTATGATGTTTCCACCATTTTTGCGATTTTTTCATCGTTTTTATCCGATTTTCGCGAATATCTCGCCCAGTTTAGAGACTATTTTCTATTTGTTTTTGGAGTTTTTGTCGATCATTTTTTTCGATTTGTTGGCCTCTTTTTCGTTATCGTTTTTTGCCGATTATTGACGTTTTTCTTCGGGTTCGTCCGTTTTTGTTATTTTTCTTATTCGTGAGGTGTTTGTTCAGAAATATGTGCTACGCTTGACTATTCGTATAAATACGAGTACGAAAAAGTGCTTGCATTCATGAACGAGTATGGGACGCAACAGACGGTCCAAACAATTAGGTGTAAACAGGCGATTTGCAAACGCCAACAGCTCCATGCTCCACTCAGGAAAACAACTCAAACGCCGCATGCCATACGTACGCACATACCCCAGGTAGGGCATCTACTTTCTTCCTTTGATATGCTGTATGTACGAAAAAGAAAGCACAGCACGCCACAGCAGCACCGCAACAACAATGAAAATGAAACCGAAAACATCGGACACCAAAAAATTCCCGTCCCCTCTCATGTAATAATTTTCTGCATGATTGGAAACACCGTGCGCAGGTCAAGAAGAAGAAAAATCGAACAGCAGAGCTTCACTCTCAGCCTCGTATGCCGCCCGCCCGTCTCGCGACCACCTCACCACCGATTCGGTCCGGGCAAAGCTTCCCTCCCTCTCTGCCACAGTGAGCCCCGTAGTCCGCCTCGCGTGAAGCCCGGCGCTCATCGTGGCCTTCGTTCGCCAGCTCGACAAAGTTGGTGCTCAGACGGCGTAGCTCTCTCTGTGAACATTATCTTGGTCGCAAAGACAAGCACCGCTTGAATGTTATTTTGCAATCGAACGACCCGTATAGACTCGTGCAATTCTATCCAATCCCACAGATGGAGGCCAGACATAGCCCATTCATGCTTCCCTCATGTCTCGAGGCACACGCGACGCCTAGCCACAAAAACGGCGACCGCGCGCCTTACAACCCCCCCTCTACCCGCCAGCACCCGTTGACATCCGCGACGGCGTTGGTCTCGCCCGCGGTGCCATGCTCTGAGTACACGCACGCACACGAAACGAAACAAGACTTCTCCAGAAATATAAGCTGCGCTTGACTATTCGTATGGAAACGAGTACGAGAAGGTGCTTGCATTCATGAATGCGATTTTTGTTCGAACTTATAGGGCTACACCAGACATTGTTTTTTTTACCAGAAAAAAGTATAACACGACAGAAAACGTCATCTACAACTTGGGTTTGGAGTGCCCTGATGACCTGGTTTTATTTTTGTAAAGTAAACCAGCTAAAGTACACTGATGTACCGTTTTTTTTTTTTTGTCATTTATGTTACTTGGACCGATAGACATTGAATTTTTACCAGAAAACCGTATATCGTGACAGAAAACGTCACCTAACTTGAGTTTGCTGTACTCCGATTACCTGGTTTCCATGTTGTGTACCATGAACTGGCAAAAAATGACTGGTGTACCGTCTTTTGTCATTATCTTTCGTGGGACAGGTTTAATTTTGCTCCTAGAAGCCCTAGGTAAAATATACATAAAACCGTTCCAACGACTGAGAGCGAAGCATTCGTTTCCGATTCCGAACATATCGTGTTGAATTTAGGCTAGATTCCAGACGCCTTGGCTTTCCTGGCTTTGCGCTTGCTTTGCCGACCGCTTTCCTCGAGGAGAGCGTTCGGCGGGCTCCGACGGGTGTTTTCCCGTGCGCGCATCTCGGAGTCTCGCGCCACCGACGAGCGCAGCGATCCCGAACTCGAAGGATCTTTGATAGGGCGAGGAGACACGGAGGTTCTATTCGCTGTTGTTGCTCCGGGAAGAGCATATTGTGACAGACTCGATCAAAGTTTTTTTCTAGCCGAGGTTCGATCTCTCGGCTTTGCTGATGATACCGCTCCATGCTTTGAGGGCCACCAGATTTTTTGTTGTTGTCACGCGTTGACAGCCCCGTATTCGTACTCGAGATTTATACAGGACATCTACAAGATCCAAGGGTCGAGATCTAAACGATCCAAGGGTGGCACACGTAGACAGTCGTGTATTCAGGATCTGAACGATTCAATAGTTATTAATTCGTTCGGTGGATTTTTATTGGTACGCGTTGACAGTCCCGTATTCGTATTCCAGACCCATGTTCGACATCTATTAAAGATCCAACAGTCCATTTGTTGGGAAGATTTTTTATAGGCACGCGTGGACAATCGTGTACTCAGGATCTGAACGATTCAAGGGTTAATTTGTTGGGAGGATTTTTTACTGGTACGCGTTGACAGTCCCGTATTCGTATTCGAGATCTAAAAGATCCAAGGGTCAATTTATTCTCAAGAAATTTCATTGGTACACGTCGACAGTCGTGTATGCAGGATCTGAACGATTCAAGGGTTAATGTTGTTTCGGGAGGATTTTTGACTGGTACGCGTTGACAGTCTCGTACACCGGATTTGGAACAACACCCCTTCTACGTGCGGATCTCAACATCTGATGCCACCCTCACGAACTCACTTCCTCAACAGATCGCCTCCGCAGTCCTCAACATCGGCAATATCAGCCCTGTCCCAGAACTCGCCTGCCAAGTGCAAGTCCTCCTTTTCGAGATCAGAGTGGCGCACCGTCGGAGGACAAGCTTCGACAAGGCCACGTACGACTGCCAACCCAGACGGGCCCTGCCCTGTACCAGTATGTCCAGGCTTCACTGCCGAAAACTAAGAAGAACGACGGAACAAATTCAGCCACTGCGATCAACAAGTCTTCGGCGACAACTCGCGGACCCGGTAAGTTGAACTTTACCTTCGCCTTTCATGTTGGGCCAGCCGGGCAGCGGTCGTATAATTTTTTGTAATTTCTCGCCAATGTCGCAGTTCAGCCGGATACGTAGCGATCGGTACAATTCATTCACAACGTTATCCCTTCTCTACTTTCGCCTTTCGTCGCCTTTCGCTGCTTGAAATGCTGCAGTCTGTTCAGTGGTCTTGAACACTATAGCATCTCTGCGTACTCTATGGTCGTGGTTCCGCGTCGCCAAGTTATACCATTGTCGCAGTTTCTCTTCGAATTCATAGTACTGTTCTTCGAACCTCGCTGAATTTGAATCCTACAACATCGTGACTCATGCCCATACCCAAAGCTATCGTCGTACACATGGGTTTCCGGGTGAAGAATAAGTGTCGCATGCCGTACTCTTCTCGCCGATTTTCAATCATACGTTCGCCTTTCGTTGTAGACCTTAAATGATCGTAGTTTCTCGCCAATGTCACAGTTCAACCGGATACGTTGCGATCGGCACAAGTCGTTTCCAACTTTATCCTTCCTCTACCTTCTTCCCCATTCGCCGTTTTTCGCTGCTTGAACGCTCATAGTCTGGGACAGCATCTGCGCCGTTTGGACCACATAAGCAGGAAATCGCTGCGCCAACAGGTTCCCGAACCCAACGCCGGTGAAGGACGACCAGCTCGAGGTAAGACGACACCAGACGTTGTGGCCTTGCCCACTTCGTTCCGTTCGGAACTGATATGTGCATGTGTGCACCATTCAGAGTATCACGTGGAGGTGTCATCAAACCACTATTATTCGTTGTCATTTTCGTTGAATCCCCTCTACCTGTTCCGCACAACACCAGCAGCCTCATCGATATATATCTTGTGCGCTTGCCTACTTCTTCGCCCTCTGTATGTATCGCACGCCGCTTGTTCCGTACCCGTTACGTGTCTCGTGCACCCGGCTAGTTCTCTATTAAAAAATCGGTTTGATCTGATTATTTAGCGTAATCGTTTTTGTATCAGGTGCTTCGCCCTGTGCACTTACGTACCCCGTACCTAATACGTGTTTTTCAGCATTTTTGTTTGTGGTGTTCAAGCATCAAATTGGCTATGCGTGTTATCTATAGCCAACCGCAGCACTGTAGCGGAAACGTACCTACAAACATGCAGCGTCACATCAACACCGCTGTTAGCGTAAATACGTACCAGGTGTACATGTATATTGTAGAGCAGGGCAAGCGATGCCCTGCTGTTCCCAAGGTGTTACCATTCAATACAACGCTGGAAGGAGGTATGGAAATTCCAGGGATTGGTCGAGCTTAGAAAAACGGCCAAAAAGCAAGAACAATACGTTCGCAAAGATGTCGGCGAGAAACAATAAAATGTATGAGCATTTGGGGTAAGAGCGAAAAAAAGCAGCAGCGGTACAAGAACACCATACTGTAGAGGTCAGGTGCATTTTGGGTAGGAGTGAAAATGCAGCAGCGACACGAGAACTACATACTGCAAAAGAGGTCGGCAGAGTACCAATGCCCAGTCATCGGGACTCAGTCGCTGCCTCGCGAATACCAGTCATGTTGAAACACCGAGTCCAAAAGTACGTGAAAGTACTGAAACGACAGAGTCCTCGCGAGTCTCAAGGGTACGAGGGGCTGAAATGACTTGAGTCCTAGCGAGTCTCATGGGTACTTTAGATTCGAACTACAAAACCAAAACATAATACTCGTATTACAGTCGAATAGCGAAGATTGCGATGGCTTCGACGTGCCGTAAACACGCCCATACCAAATAAGACGCCGCAGTAAAGTCCAAGATGACGAAAGTCATTCAAGGATAACTTTCGTCGATGATCGTTATATACATGCACCCCGTCGTAACAAAATTCTGTAGACAAAACAGATAACAATGTAATGTAGCTGCGCAGAACTCGAAGGTCTCGACGCGCCGTGCAACAACTTGAAGCAAAGAAACCAACGCAGGCACGACCTTAACGGTGACGGATAGCAGGGTAGGTCGACTGTCGTCTTTCGCGGCCGTTATCGTCGCAATAATGCAGGCATGTATCGAGCAACTACGTACGTATAAAGTACGTACTCGTGCTTTAAGTAATATAGTTCGTAGTCGAGTACGGCAGCAAGTAGTAGGTTGCAGGTTTGGAGAAAAATATCGTCGTACTGTACTGTAGATATCGAGAAAGGACGTAGAAAGTACGTACTCGTACCGTAGTCTAATGCAGTAGTCTAGCACAGCAGTAAGTGCGTTTGCCTTCCTTGGTTAGAAGTAGTAGTCGCGATGTTTACCCCCAACTACGCGATTTTTTCATCGTTTTTACTAATTTATGCGATTATCTCGTTCAGGTTGAATTATTTTCCGTTTTTTTTGGAGTTGTGGTCGTTCATTTTTTCGATTTTTTCGCCTGTTTTTTTCGTTCTCGTATATTTTTCGCATTTTTGCCGATTCTTAACGTTATTCCGTATAGTCTGGTCCTGCTTTTGTGATTGTTCGTATGCGAGATCGCAATGCGCACGTATGTGGTCCGGAGTCAAATAAGGCGACGCACGCAAAGCACCGCTTGCATGTCGTTTTCGAAGAGTTCACGACGTTTACCCCATTTTTGCGATTTTTTTTGTCATCGTTTTTTTTTTTTACGCGTTTTTTTCGCGATTTCTCTCTCAGTTTTGAGTATTTTCCATTTTTTTGGAGTTTTGGTTAATCAATTTTTACGATTTCAAAGGTTTTTCTTGTTTTCGTTTTTTTGTCGATTCTTGACGTTTTTCCGCGGTTTCGTCTGTTTCTGGTATTTATGTCATTCGTGAGGTAATTGTTCATAAATACGAGATACGCTTGACGATTCTTATGAGTTGTAGAAGGGGACGCACGTACAGCATCGCTTGCATGTTCGTCTTCGAAGAATTTACGATGTTTACACCCATTTTTGCGACTTTTTCATCGTTTTCATCCATTTTTTTCGCGAGTATCTTGCTCAGTTTCGTATTATTTTCCTATTTTTTGGGTTTTTTTTTTTTTGGCTTTTTTTTTTCGTTTTCGTTGTTTTGACGATAATTAACGTTTTTTTTTCCTCGGCTTCGTCCTTTCCTGGTATTTCTTCTCGCTTGTGAGGTATTCGTCCAGAAATATAAGCTACGCTTGACTATTCGTATGAACACTAAAAAGCACGGAAAGAAAAAAAAATCCCCATCCCCTCTCATGCAATAATTTTCTGCCCGATTGAAACACCTTGCACCGGTCAGAAAGAAAAAAATCGAACAGCAGAGCTATCTCAGCCTCGTACTCCGCCTGCCTGCCTCGCGACCACCTCACCATCGATTCGGTCTGGGTAAAGTTTTCCTCTCTGCCACAGTGAGCCCCGTCGCCCGTCTCGCGTGAAGCCCGGTGCGCATCGTGGCCCTTGTTCGCCAGCTCGACTAAGTTGGTGCTCAGACGGTGTAGCTCTCTCTGTGAACATTAGCTTGGTCGCAGAAACAAGCACCGCTTGAATGTTATTTTTCATATCAAAATGACCCTAATAGACTCGTACATAATATAAGCGGAGCCACTCCAGGAGGCCAGACACAGCCCATTCGTGCTTCCCACGTGTCTCGAGGCACACGCGACGCCTAGCCAAGAAAACGGCGACCGCGTTCCTTGCGACCCCCTCTATACCTGCCAGCACCGGCTGACACCCGCGACGGCGCCGGGGTCGCCCGCGATGTCGTGCTCTGAGTACACGCACGCCCACGAGACAAACGAAAATTTCCGCAGAAATATAAGCTGTGCTTGACTATTCGTATGAATAAGAGCACAAGAAGGCGCCTGTTTTCGTTCGTAATCATAAGCTATACCAGACATTGCTTTCTTACCAGAAAAAGGTATATCATACAGAAAACGTAATCTAACATTGTACCGTAGAATGGCACGAAAATACACTGATATACCGTTTTTTTTGTCATTCTTGTGACTATGACGAACATGGATTTTTTGCAAGAAAACGGTATAGCGTGACAGAAAACGTCATCTAACTTGGGTTTGATGTACCCTGATTTGCTGGTTTTCATGTTTTGTACCGTAAACTGGCAAAAATCAGATGGGTACCGTTTTTTGTCATTTCGTCCGATGGGACACATTTTTAATTTCGCCCCCTACTGTAGAAACCCTACGAGGTAAACCTAAGGAATTTTGTGAATACTCGTACGAAGTGTACGTTTTTCGTGCTATTTGTTTTTGGTGTCCAAGCTTCATGTTGGTTGTGCGTGCCATCTAAAGCCGAGGACATCGGAGTAGCGGCAACTTGCGTAACATCAACACTGTTGTTTGCGTGAACACGTACCAGGTACAACGTACTCATATTTTTCGTGAAAATACCTTTTCGAGTTGAATCTTCAGGTTGATTGCTCTTCGTTTTAATGTTATACTGCAGAAATTGTAGCTCATGACCGACGACCTTACCAACATGGATAATATTACCATCCGTTGCACCGGTGACCTACGCGAGGGACAGCTGGTGGCAAAGGAGTGGGCGGATCCGATCCTGCACAGCCACTGCGCGAAGCGCCAGTGGATGGACAAGATGGGCGCTACTAATTCTCGCTCGTTCCGTCTCTGTGCAAAAATCATGTGTTAACTTTGGTCAAATCTATTTCGCGCTATTTTGTTGCTTTCCAATTGTGCTGATTCCCCTCTCCTTCGCCCTTCTCCCCCCCCCGCTCTCCGTTCACTTCCCTCGTTTCCCTCCCCTCCGGTGTTGCACCCCTTGGTACAGGTGCACGAGATCATAAGTAACAAGGCGCTGACAAGGCGCCTCGGTACGACTCCCCCTAAGGAAACGGCACCCCCATCTGCCGAGATCACCGCCGAATTAGCAGACTTGTGAAGAAGGCAACACGCAATGTGATTTTGCAGCCCGCACGACTGTAACCCATTGAGCACCCTAAGCTACTCATTTTTTCTCTGAGCGTTCTAGGCTCCCTTTTTTTACTCTTGAGCATTGTAAGCTCCTATATTTTCGTTGAGCACATTTTTGCGCTATTGATGCCACCTTTTTCAAGATTTGATTGACCATGTCGCATTCGAGAAGAAATCACCAAGGGTCACGTCCCACTCGTGCAACCACCCGCGGATTAACCTATAGCATTGCGCCCCTACCTACTCCTACTCTTGAAAGAGCACATCCTCAACGCTCGCCGCGTATATCTCCGCAATCTTAGTCACCGGACGGAACCTACCAACAGAAACTCACAGCAACTTGTGCATGAGCATTTTTCCACGATGCGTTCGCGAAACACGTAGGGTTCAGCCTGCAAATGTTTAAAACGGTATGAACGAGTTCGACGACCCAACTATTGGCTTGCCAGAAGCCGCATCCAGCTTCAAAACTACTCTACTCACACGCGCCCATAAAAATGCTCTCACTGTGGCCCCTTTCTGTGGAAGGAGAAACATGAACTCCAGTACAACTGTTGCAAAGCAAGGGCTGCTGCCATATATCCCATAAAACCTGTAGATCCTAACCTGTGGGACATCTCCTCAACCGAGTTTCAAAATTCACAACGAAAGTACAACGGTCTTTTTTCCATCATTGTTACTGCCCTCGATAAAACGCTTTCTAGCGATGTTCTCAGTTTGCTTATTTTTTTGTCGTGAAGTCGAAGTTGGAGTCGGTGAGAGTGACGAGAGAGACCAGTCGGGACCGGCACAGACAGCATCCCAGTAGGCGGGGTTTGACTCAGACTGAGGGTCTGCATGTGCTGGCTATCGGTGGTACTCGTGAACGTACTGGGCGGGGATATGGGATATTCGTCGTAGTTCGTAAAGGGCATTCGACATGCTAGAAAAAAATCTGGTCCGTGTTGTTGGTAGGGATGCATCAGACTCTTTCACAGCCTACTATTACTAAAATAATGGGAATCATGAACGCGGCAGATCTACGGCAGTGTTCAAGCTCCCAACTGCATGGAGCTACTGCGTTGGCGGCTGTTGCACTGTCATGGAATCCGGATGTGTTGTCGTTCTCAGCCTTGTCATACACAGTAGTTAGTGCTATAACGACAGACGTCCCGCCAGCTGGACCGGAACAGGCGACAGGTGCTGCCGGCCGGCAGACCCCAGGCACATAACAAACGAGGGACGACCCCGGGGACACAGGAACAACAGTTGCTTTTCGAATGTAGTACTACCAGTCGCCGCGCACGACACCGGCACGAGCACCTGTATATATTCAAATTAATTAAATTAGGGGGGGAGTCGTGATCCCCAACAAGCAGTTATTAATAATTCCGCAACAGCATTTCCGACGTATATGTTACAGCGGGGTTTGTTGATATTGCGCTCGTACAGACGACGGCTACAACGTAATCGACAAACGAACAGAAGATGCCTATACCACACAGATGATCGCAACATAAACGCGAAATACTTTTCGTCTTGAAGTTGATACTGCGGCTGCGGCGTCGGTTAGAAGATCGTGTCAGTTGCGAGTCTTGAGTGGGGTACCTGATTTAGAAAGAGGCCAATCGCGTGTTATTGTTTTTTTTTTTTTTTGGGGGGGGGTGTACTCGATAGGAGAGACGTACTCGATCTCATGCATGGCCGTAGTCGTATGACCATAGACCCTCGCATCCCTACAATGCCGGGACGGAGCATGTCGGGTTTTCACCGACCAGGCAGACACTGCTTGCACCAAGCGCGGGGGGGGGGGGGGGGTTATCTCCCCTTTATATTCCAGCTTCTGGACAAACCGTGGTCGTATGCGTCGTCCCTTCGCTATATTTTTGTCGCACAAACGGTTCAGCGTTCCCGACTGCTCGTCGATTTTCATCGAGTTTTGCTAACTAACCCGATGAAACAAGAAAAAGTTATGTTCACTACTTACTGCTGTGGAGACCATTTTGGAAAACTCAATGGGGTATCTATACTCGTTCGTGTGGTGTTGGTACAACAGCAGTACGGTACCACTCGGACCGGAATTATAAACACCGTTTGATATCGGTCTCAGAGTACAAATGGGTGATATATTCTCGGTCAGAGTGGTATCTCGGTGCAACAACAGCAGTATAGTATCTACACTCTTCCGTGTGGCGTTAGTACAACAAGGGTATGGTATCTATACTCGTTCGGATTTTTTTACTTGCAACAAGAACCTACACGAACCTACACTCCCGACCATACAAATGTTACCCACTGCGCAAGACTTTGCATCTACGATTCCGAGTTTAAAAACATGGCTCAGCCTCTCAACGTAGATCTTCATACCGCTGCCATTCTCCATGAGCGTGTGCAAACTAATATTCGGCGGGCTCAACAGTTTAAATCTGCCGTAGACGAGGTAATCAACTCGCCCCAACCACGAAGTGAGCCTTCGTCATCTCCTGCTTTCATCGACTTCGAACAAACAAGCCGTGTAAATGATGGGCCGATAATAGGTCAGGCTTGCAGCCCCCGAAATCGCCGCTTTGCTCTACAAGCCCGGACAGCAACGTTCCGCGCCCCGGGCCGTTATAACATACCCCAAGGACAGCCCCGATCAAAAACCGCGTTTCTTTCTTGTTTGGAGTCGTGACCATGAATCTTCACAATATCCTCTTCTCTTCAACGGCGAGACTGGTTGGAGCGAAGGAAACTACCGCGAGGACCCGCCGCTCAAATCCCGCAAAATGAATAAGAGTAATACTAAGCCTGTCCTGTTGAAATGCTATTGGCATATATGTGTCGACGTCGTCACTGCTGCATCGTGTGTGAAATATCTTCTCAATATGTCACCATAGGCGCAGACATGGCCAAAGCTCAGAATTCGGGAATAACTAGAGAATTTAACAATACCGTACAACGAGGTAGACTTCCGCTCCCGAAGCATGTTGGAGTCGTCTTGGTCATGCCATGATTAATAGAACGCCCGCAGTGGACCCTATTCTTGTCCACCTTGAAAGAGAATGCAACGTCATACACTCGATAGACGCTACACCTGAGGAGCGGTAAGGGTTAGCAAACGCCTCTGCATCACAACTCATGAGCTATTTCGAACGCCCATCCCACGATTGTTTTACCGCCCTTTCAGTCCTTGACTACTACGAATCCTATATCGTCACCAACGACAAAAAAGACGCTCTAGTTCCTACAAATGCACCGTAAGGAAAACGGCTAGACAATTACGGTAATATCGTTTCTAGAAGAACCTCACAAAACGCTCACGTTTGCCGAATTGGTTTTCCAAACCCAGCCGTTGGAAACCTCTTCTACCTCCGTTTACTTCTCCACCACTCTCCAGCTAGATCTTTCACCGAACTACGCACTAGTCACATTCCTCAACACGGACCCACAGCACACCCGACGTTTCATAGTGCCGCCACAGCACGAGGGTTAGTAACGGGGGATGAGGAATAAATCACGGGCACGGAAGAAGCATCGACCTTTCAAGTAGGACGACAATTTCGAGGACCGTTCGTCACTCTAATAATAGATGGTGGTCCCGTTCCGAAGCTTGGGCGCCAGTTCGAAGATCATCTCATCGAAAGAGTTACGAATTCGACGTACCAAGCAAGATGCCATACAACATGCTCTGCGTATAGATACAACTATAATTACGATTTTTGAGGTCGTTGTCACTTGCTAGCTCTTGGCAGACAGACCGACTGATAGACAGCTCTTCGCAAACAGCCCTTCTTCTTTGAAACAGCCGAACAGCCAAACAACCTTTCTTCCTTCTTTGAAACAGCCGAACAGCCAAACAACTTTTTCTTCTTTCTTCTTCGCCAAATAGCCAAACAACCTTTTCTTCTTTCTTCTTCCGCAAACTGCCAACCAGTAGACAGCTCTTCGCACGGCGCCTAAAAGAGGCGTCTCGCCTTCGACGAACGGCATAGATAGGTGTAGCTGTCGGCGGCCAAGCTGCTGCTGTCGGTGGCGAACCTGCTGGTGCTGCAACCCCCGCCTCTCCATTCTCCACGCCCCCTAAGCTCACCTCCTCCCCGTCGAGAGGCGCGTGGTCCTCGCCCTCTGGCAAGAGAGCGGCAACGACAAAGACCGACCTGGTGCCGGCTGTTGTTTGCGACCAGTGCACGGACCAACACTTGGTCAAGAACTCCGCGCCTGGTGGCAAAAACGTGGCCTTCGCCACCTGCAAGGATCTCACGTGCGTGGTGGCGGGATCATCCTGACAGTGCAACCGACTGCGAGTTCTGTGCTCGCCCGATCAAGGAAGGGACTGTCTCGTACTCCCTCGAGACTGCTGACAGTGGTGAGTGTCTTATGTCTATTGTGCATGCTGTATGTTGCCAGTACGTTTTTTAGGGGTTTTCAATTGCCTTTTTGCATACAATCCTACCTCAAAGCGTTTTTTTTTTTTTTACTCATCCATGCTCGTTCTTTCCCTTTCGTCCGTTGCGTCGGCTCCTCTTACACACAGTGCACGCGAACGCGCACATGCACAACTGTTGGCGGGACGTGAACGAAGGAACGGAGGATTCAGCTGTCGCCGTCACCGCTGCACCGAACGACGTGAGTGCTGCTGCTACTGTGGTGCATTTTTGGTGCATGCACACGATTTCTGCGTGTACATGTTTTGGTGACCCCACGTACTCATTTTTTGCTCGTTTTCGGCTGCCGCTGCTGCTGCTGCTGCTGTCAGCGCCACGCCATGAGTGCTGCTGCTGCTATGCACCTGCTTCTCCTGCGCACTCGCCGCTGCTGTAGTGCTGCTGCGTTGTTGCCGTGCTGCGCACCTGCTGCTCCTGTGCAATTGCTGCTGCCGTATGTGGTGCTGCTGCGTTGTTGCCGTGCATCATGCTGGAAGCGTACATATTTTCGGATCGTCAATTCCGTAGGTTTTGCGATGGCGGCATACCAGGGTACATGCTTTTTTTTCTTCCTTATTTTCATATCGTTGCTATGCTGCTGCTGCTGCTGCTGCCAACCCTGCCAACGCTGCGGCGATTCGTTGCAGCTTCTGCTGCTGCTAATGCTGTGGCTGCTTCTGCTGCTGCTACCGCTAATGCTGCCGCAATATCCACTGAATGTTCGTATGTACTCGGATTACTGTTTTTCTTGGTCGTTTTTGTACCCAAATGGTTCTTTTGATACGTGAAAAAATATTTTTGTCGTTTTGCTCCTGCATTTTGCGTACGTACTGCAATTTCTCGTTTTTGGCTTGATTATTTTCATGTATATCGTTGCTATGCTGCTGCTGTGGTGCTGCTGCGTTGTTGCCGTACATCGTGCTGCACTTGTGTGTGTACATATTTCGGTACCGTCAATGAAATTCCGTAGGTTTTGCGATTGCGGCATACTAGGGTACATACTTTTTTTCTTCCTTATTTTCATATCGTTGCTATGCTGCTGCTGCCAACGCGGATTATTGTTTTTATTGGCCATTTTTGTACCCAAATGGTTTTTTTGATACGTAAAAAATATATTTTGGTCGTTTTGCTCCTGCATTTTGCGTACGTACTATTAATACTTTTTCTCGTATTTCGTATTGCTATGCTGCTGCTGCGTTGTTGCCGTACAGCATGCGGAGGTGGGTCTATAGTGAGGTACCAAAAATAATTTTCGGACGGCCTCGGGGTACATACTTTTTTCTCCCTTCTATTCATATCGTTGCTATGCTGCTGCTGCCAACGCTGTGGCGATCCGTTGCTGCTTCTGCTGCTGCTGCTGCTGCTGCTGCTGCTGCTGCTGCTGCTGCTGCTGCTGCTGCTGCTGCTGCTGCTCTGCTTTTAGTGCTGCCGCAATATTCACTGAATGTTTGTATGTACTCGGATAATTGTGTTTCCTGGTCGTTTTGTGGCGCTGCTGCGTTGTTGCCGTACATCATGCTGGACATGATTTGTGTGTATATTACTCTCAAACTTGTGCGTGTGTACATATTTCTGTATCGTCCATGTTTTTTTTTTTGTGGTGCTGCTGCGTTGTTGCCGTACATCATGCTGGACGTGATTTGTGTGTGTACTGTACTACACTTGTGTGTGTACTGTACTACACTTGTGTGTGTACATATTTCTGTATCGTCAATGAAATTACGTACTTGCTGCTTCTGCTTCTGCTGCTGCTGCTGCTGCTGCCGTCGTATAGCAAGCGATTTTTTTTTATTTTTTTTTATTTTTTTTAATCATCACTTTTACTTTCCAGCCCACTCGTAGGAGGTTTTACCCTCGACGATCTTCTGGACAAGCCGTGGTCACAGGTGTCGTCCCTTCTCCCCCCCGGTACGTGCCTTTATTTTTTATCGCGCATAGGGTTCAGCATTCCCACTGCTCGTCGATTTTCATCGAATGTACAGCTAACTCACGCTCTCGCGCTTTCCGCTAATCAATTTTATGCAAGAAAAAGTCCCTATGAGCATGCACTCGGTGAGACTCGAACTCACGAAATTGATCTTGATAGGCTCGCGGACCACCTACCAAGCCACCGGGGACGCCGGCGATTACGTGCTACTGTTGTGCCGCTGTAGAGTAGTACAAAAAATGAACTCTGCCCCCCTCCCCCCCGCCGTTCCCTGCACGCCACTCCCGCCCCGCGCACCCTATATATTTACTTCGACCAGGTCCGTGGCAAGTGCTACAACTGCCGCCTGACGGACTCCACCATCAAAGACGGAGACATCATCATCAAGCGCAAAAAGACTCCCTTCCATTTCGCCTGCTCCAGGGCTTCGCGGAATTCCGAAGCAGTACGCCAAGCAGATTGTCGCCATCCAGGACGAACGAAAGGAAACAAATTGTTTCCCACATTTCCCAAAATCACGATTATTTCTTCCTACACATATCCAACGGGTTCAACAGCGAACAGATCCACATTCTGGGCCTCCCGCCTCGTTACTACAGCATCCTGGAAGACTATTTACATATCATGTCTCATTTAAACTCCTATGCTGGCTACATCGAAATCGCGGCCGCCCAGCAACTATACAACATTTCCATAACCGTTGTCGTTGCCGGCACTGCTGCTTTCTCTCCTGTCCCAAACCTTCCTTTAAACAACAGCCTGTATGTTGTATATCATCCACATGCCAAGCACTACTCCACTCTTTCCCCACACTGATGAAACATGTGTTTTCTTATTACTAGACGAATGTCATTCTTACTCTTGCGTCACCCGATCTTACGTTTCACATTACATTCATAAATAAACGCGATTATTACATCCTTCACCGTTTCTTACACAAGTACATTTAGTTTGGTTGGCTTTGGGCTATGTCGCCAATTTTTCGCAGTTACATGTACACGAAACGACGGAATACATACCCACTCCGAAGGAAAGCCTTGTATTGACTTAAAAGTACAGTTACAAGGTGAATCGAATGAACAAGTGAATTTTCCGAGGGTAGTCCATTCCCAGACCGAATTCGAAGGCATGAAAACCGCCTTCAGGCCTCAACATCAAACATCGTTTGCAGGCGAACACGAACCACTACTTACTCCGGAGCAACGTGTCATCTACAAAACAGCTGTTACAACCGTACGCAGTAAAAAAGGTCAGTCTTTAATGATAGATGATCCCGCTGGAACAGGGAAACATTTGCAGGGAAGTTCATAGCGGCAAGTCTAAAGGGGTCTAGGTATGGCAGTGTTAGTCGTAGCATCTACCGGGATAGCCGCTCTTCACCTACCGGGAGGGTGGACTGCTCACTGTATGTCTAAACTACAACTTGACGAACATGTCGTATCGGGAGCAACATGCGACATCATGAGTCAAAATCAACGCGCAGAACTACTGCAATACGGAAATGCGATTTAATAATTTGGGGATGAACTCCCAACGACACAAGTCCTGCGTCGAAGCCCTTGATATTTCATTGCGAGTCTACTTCGAAACCACAGTCTTTTCGGGGGCAAAACGATCCTGTTCAGCGGCGACTGGAGGCAAATAGACTCTGTCGTTAAATTTGGCTGTCCTTCGGACACAGTTGGAGCTGCTGTGATATCAAGTCGGCTCTGGAAAGGTACCACACGCATGAGGCTAACAACTTCTCAACGAGATGAAGGAGAAGAGCCCTATTCAGCATGTTCGTGACATTGGCGAAAATCGCCGCCCTGTTACTCAGCTTCCCGACGGCGCAGATTTTATCCCGATTTCGAACGCCGACAACTCGTCCGACGCAGATCACTTTCAGCTCAAATGCACCACCGACTCTGAAGATTTGATCAACTTCGTCCACTCAAATATCAACGAAGACCTAACGTTGAACGACGGCGCCATCCTATCCACCACGAATTCCTCCATTGACACATCCAAACGATGACATCGCCAACAGACGATCAGGAGCTAGCGCTACCTTCTTCAGCTCAGATGCGTTAAACCCAAACGATGCAAAAACTCAACACAGCTTTCGCCTCCCCAGAACATATCAACAATCTCAACGTCCAGCGTGTCCCGCTCCACAAGTTACGCCTCAAATCTAATGCTCTTGCCATGTTCACAAGAAATTTGAATTTCTCCCGGGGTCTGGTTAACGGCCAGAAATGCATCGTTCGCGGGAATACCCCAAACGCACGAAATATTCAGGTCGAACTCCTCACCCCCGAAAAAACAATTGCCCTGATGCCAAATTTGTTTCACGGTCCAAGTTGGGCGCGAAGGTATTTCATTCCGACGTGTACAACTTTCTCTTCGTCTTGCATATTCCCCAACGATTAATAAATCACAAGAACAAACTCTAAGCCGTTTCGGCGTATCGGCCTAGATATAAGAAGCGACGTGTTATTCATGGTCAACTTTACGTTGCTCTAAGTCGTGCACAGAACCGCAATTCAACTACGTGCCTTCTACCTTCTTCCCGCATCATCGAAGGCGTCCCCTACACTGCTAACGCCGTAGACTCACCCTTCGTCGAAGCTGCTACAGGTCATCTTGCACAGACTAATTCAACACTACCACCGTTTCCATTAATCTCTGGCCAACCGAATAATCACCAATGCTCTTCGCCGACAACATCGTCAATCTGCCGTAAGTCGGAGATGGTTCTTGCGGCTTCCGTTCACTAGCGAGGCACATTCTCGGAACCCCAGATCTCCACAGCCAGATTCGACACAAAGTTATCCAATACTTTCACCAGAACCGTCAAAACCCTGACTTCAACATTACTACTGGCATGGGAATATAACACATTTACGCCTGGGGCCTACAGCCACGCGTCTACACATCTCACGACGAGCACTTACAGGCAATGTCATCCTCCATCGTATTCATGGGTAAACCAGAAATTATTGCCGCTGGACTCCTACATGGTAAGACCGCACGCTATCGTACCACTTTGTGGCTCTCTAATGTTGATCTCAGAAGCATGGTGCCAAAGAAAGTGGGTGTACACCTCGTATGGACTCCAATGATGGTCCACCAGGTTCTCAAGATGGTGAAAATCCAACAAAAAAGGGCCTCTTGCCACTATCTAACTCTTGAGATAGTGGCGAGTACAATACGTCATTACAGTATCTTTCGCCGCGTTTTTTTGTTCCGCAAATATATACGATAATACATGCCCTGGTGCTATAAACGAGAACGATACGTAGAACATTTGAACTATGTGCGGGTACTGCAGATTTTTACCATGCGCAGTGCTGTTTCACAGCCTATACACTTTTGTTGGCGAAACAATATCAGGAAGATGATAGAGCCACAAAGTGGTACGATAACGTGCGTCTAAACACATCGATTTTGTTTTCGCTGGATCCCCTTTACCTATTGTGCAGACTATCAGCCCCAACAATATATATATTCTACATGCTATTTCAACGGCCAACATTTCGACTCACTTATCATCTGCACTACTGCTGCCCCGGCATCTGCCGCAGTCCTGCCTGATTCAGGATCATCGCCGCCCCAAGGCTAGCGCCGGCTTCTTCAACTCAGTACATCTTCAACTACCAAGACTATGCTGCGGTCTGGACCACTAAGTAGGTCGTTGCTTAGGTAGCTTAGTTGTGTCACGTAGCAGCGAATGTGAATGGGCGCTTCAGCGACATTACTTTATGGCGCCAACGCCCTTTCCCGCTGTCTGGGTAAAATTTGGGACGCACACATATCAACGTGCTGAGCTGGGTGTTTGGTTTGTTTGGGTTGGGTTGTGGTGCGACAGCACGGGTTGGGTTGGGCTTGAGTTGGGTCCACTAGCGACACGACAACATACTGATTATGTTGGGTTGGGTTGGACTGAGTAAATTTGGGGTTGGGTTGGGGTCGGGTTGGGGTGCGATTGCCCGTAAGGCGTCGCGTATTTTACTGGGGAGGGCGGGGAGTGACGAAACATTGCCGAATATTTGTCGGTTTCTTTTCGCTTGCGGCGGGGGTTGATGCATCAAATGCGCATATTGGTCGCGTGTTTTTCACAGGGGAGGGGGTGTAATGAACCATTCCCGAATGACGTCTGAACTAGGTATGACGGACTCCTTGGGACATGCATGCCTTTAGTTTGTTTTTAATGTTCTGAACGTACTACCTCAAGTTTTTCATTCATGTTGTGGGCACCGGGGATATTTTCATGGGGGCGGGGGTTGATGAATATTTCCCAAATATTTGTGCGTTTTTCAACGGGGAGGGGAGGTGTCGATGACTTTGGCAATGCACGACCTTGAGCTTTTTTGTATGGAGGGCGCCATCCCCGCAAAGGCGTCGTGATTATTCGCGGAAGGGGGCGGGGGGTGATGAACCACATGCCCCTAAATGTGTTGCATATTTTACGGGGGGGGGGATGGCTATAAACTATCCCCGAATAACCGAAATCATCAACATATTGTGCTTAATGACGGTTTGTGGGATTATCACGCAGAGCCTAAAAATCGTTTGTTTTATTAATTCGTTGTTTTTCAGTGTCCACGATCAATGACGCCTCGCCGCTGAAGGCTAAAAACTACTACCAAGTCCGTTTTTTTTTTATACTTTTGTTTTGGGTCTCCACGACTAATGACGCCTCACGCTCGCTGTGGGCGCCAAAGTTGACTGAACACTGACATTTCGTGAGGAGGGGGGGGGGGGGGGGGGGGGGGGGGGGGGGCGTTTACTCGATAGGAGAGATGTACTCGATCTCATGCATGGCCGTAGTCGTATGACCATAGACCCTCGCATCCCTACAATGCCGGGACGGAGCATGTCGAGTTTTCACCGACCAGGCAGGCATTGCTTGCACCAAGCGCGAAGCGCCGTGAGGTGTCCGGAGAGTCGCATGAAGGATGAGCTGCATCCTACTAAGAACCGCTTGTGAGGCGGCCTTGCATATGGATGACAGCCTCAATGAGTTAGTTTAATTTCCGGTATAGCCACTTCCAGAGACAGCAACGGGAGTACTATGTAACTGCCTCTTGGGTGCCTTACATTGAACACTACGTGATACGATCAATTCCCTTGTGCAGAGTAAAGGTTCTTTAATTCGCACAACTGATCTCACTCGACAACCAGCTGTGGGCGACTGCAAAAAAAAAAAAAAACAATAAAAAAAACGGTACCCTGGATGTGAGCGGCATGTTTTACAGTTTCGTTGCCAACCGACGCCAACCCAACGGGGGGGGGGGGGGGGGGGGGGGGGGGGGGTAAAAACCATCTCCATATAATCAACCATTGGCGTTTACTGCGGTCTCCATGACCATAAAACGCCTACTAATATTAATTGTTATTGCCCTCGATGAAATGCATTCGAGCGCTGTTCTCAGTTTGCTTGTCTCTTTTTTTGTGAAGTCGCAGGTGGAGTTGATGAGAGTGACGGGAGAGGCCAGTCGGGACCAGCACAGACGGAACCCCAGAGTGCTGTGTCTGGCTCAGGCAGAGCGTCTACTTGTTGACTATCAATACCACTTATTATATAGTACTCGGCGAGGACATATATCCAGCAGCAGCACACGAAGACGGCACGAGCACCCGCACCAGTACCACGGCAATGGGATCGATATCATTGAGATGTAATTGGGGCTGCAGGGCTGAATACAAGACTGTTGGGCAATGAAAAACGAAACATGAACGGGGAGAGATCTCCAACAATCATTCAGAAAGCTGACGACGCTCTCTTGGCCAAAGCAAAACATGTCGGTTGTTTATTACAACAAGTAAACCACAGATTGACAAGATCTTAGAGATCTCTGTACCGCGAAATAGTTGTTGGCGAAATGAGAACTGATCTGAGGTGGATGCATGCTCTGGGGGGCAAGAGCTTGCCGCCAGCGTCCTACGGAATCCTCCCAAACCAGAAAAAAAAGCCCATATTTGGTTGTGTGTTGTTACACATTCGACAGATTGACGTCTTTTCAACTGCCCGGCTATTATTTTTACGAGTACCGAAACATACCAGATACGACGAGAGGATCGCAAAATACAAATAAAGGCGATTTCAAAATTTATAAAATAAAGGCGAAAAGAAGAAAATAATCAACTAACTGCTCTGTGCTGTTATTGTAAAATACCTACGATAATAATAGTATTCAATCTTGGGTCATTCTTTCTGCGAGCACCGAAACATACATACGACGAGGATCGCAAAATACAAATAAAGGCGAAAAGTAGAAAGTAATCAACAAACTACTATGTCGTTGTAAAAGACCGACGATAGTTCGTATGCATTTTTTTAGTAGTAGTATGCAATTTTTCAGTAGTACTCTTCAGGTCCTGGAGTATTAAGCGCAGAACGAAAATTGAATAGGTTGTTTTCGTCGGTACACTTATTATCCAAAAATGATGTCTCTCCGGCATGCGCTTTATCAATTTCTAAATATAGATCTTCTCGGAAAACGATCAGATGGGTGTCGATGTGCAATTATTTGCAAGTACGTACGTGGTATGCTGTACCAATCTCTCGTGTACGATGGATGAGCGCTGTGCGCTGGCAAGTTATTCGTTGTACTATATCTGGTATGCGAGTACGGAAACATACGATGACGATTGCAAACAAATAAAGGCGAAAAGTAGAAAGTAATCCACTGCTGCCGGCGGCGTCCTACGGTATCCCCTCAAACCTGAAGAAAAGCCCATTTTTTGCCTTTCGCTGCTGTAAAGACTTGCGATAGTATGCAATTTTTTTGCCATTCGAGACGCAGTAGTACTCGTACTGCGTAGATAATTTTGCTCTGACACAAAAAGTAACCCACTCCTGTTGTACTCTAAAAAACCTGCCGTAGTATGCGAATGGAAACGCCAAGTTCACCAAAAAAGTATTATTTCAGCTGGTGCGACGATACACGATTGACGCTCGATCTCGACAGAGACTCAGCCCACGGGCAACCCGCGCGGTGGCGGGCAAGATCAACTAGTATAGATGACGGGCTCGAAGAAATGAGGTGGATGCATGCTCTAGGGGGCAAGAGCTTGCCGGCGGCGTCCTGCGGTATCCTCCCAAACCTGAAAAAAAGCCCATTTTTTGCCATTCGAGACGGATGCAGCAGTAGTAGTACTCATAGCTAATGTTTTTCATCTATTTCGTGCACACCAGCGGCCAATGCGCTGCACTGAGCGTGGGGCCCAAGCGTCTGAGCCAGCTCTTACTCTTGTATTCATCGCCACTCTTGCACAACAAGACAGCACTACAATAGTAGCATGCACCTGGTCTGGTCTATAGACGTCTCCCCAACTCGGTATGGGCGTCTGAGCCAACTCTTGTATTCATCCCCACCCTTGCACAACAAGACGGCACTACAGCAGTAGCAGGCACCTGGTCTGGTGTATAGCCGTCTCCCCAACTCGGTATGGGACATGGGATATGTTGGTATGGTATGTGGGAATATGGTATATGGGATATTGGTGGTATGGTATATGGGGATATATATGGGAAAACCACCGTATGTGGTATGGTATGTGTTGACGGTATGGTACGGGAAAAACACAGTATATGGTATGGTACGTTTGTGGTATGGTACCATGGTACGATGTCGTGGATGTAATATATGGCAAAATTTGTCTTGTGGTATGGTATGTTTCAGTGTATAAGGTCCGTAAGGGTCGAAAACATCGTACGAATATCAATTGTAACGCGCTTATATATCGGCCATTGGAAAGTGTTCGAAAATATAAGCTTGCGGACAGAAAGACAGACAGACAGACAAAATTGCAATTACCGCAGCTGAGACTCAGTTTTACAAACTGAGAATAATTGTAGAGCAGGGCAAGGGTTTCCCTGCTGTTCCCTAGTGTTACCATTTAACAATACAAGGTTGGACTGAGGTATGGAAATTCTCTGGCGACGTAGACGCTTGCTACTGTAGGTAGAATTTACTTGTTTGGAGATGCTACTGTTGTTGACGCTATTTATTGGTCAATGTGTGGCTTTTCAGAAGAAAGAAGTGATGACATCAGGAGATACCAGGCATGCTAATACAGTAGACGCTGATCGCCCGACCCGAACTCTAACCCTAACCTGAACGCTATGGGGTGACCTGTGCTTGGATGCAAAAAAGGTACCGCGGGTTGTGTGGGTATGGAGACGTCAGTCGTATCACTGTTGTAGACTTGTTTCGACCTGGTGTAGAAGGGTAGGTTGTCTGTCGTCCTTTGTTGTTGTAGGCTGTTGTTGTCGTGACTCTTTTGTCGCAGTCGGCCTTTTATTTCTTGGAAAAAAATATCCTGACTCTTTCAAGTCGGCATTGTTCTTTGAATTATGAAGCAAATAAATACAACTTCAGTTCAGTCGCCCTGTCGGAAGCTATCACCATAGTGCCAGCAGTAGGTACCAGGTAATCTCATCCGGATGTCTGTGATCGCGACAACAGCATCTACTTGTTGTGGTGGTGGTGCTCTCTCTCTCCTCCTGTACTCACTCATGCATCTGCTGGTGGCCAAAACTCTCGGCGGCCAAAGCTCAGCAGCAGAAGCAGCAGCAGCTAGCCGCAAAATGAAAACTCCCCATTCAGCGGCAGGCGGCAGCTAAGCTACTCCTCAGAGGAGCTGCTGCTCAGGAGCAGCTAGCTACTTCTGGTGGTGGTGTGGTCCCTCTCTCTCGCTTAGGTATCTGCCGTCGCGACAACCTGGAGAAACATATATATCTCGATCGCGGCCAAAGCTCAGAGGCAGCTTCTGAAGCACCGCAAGCAGCTAGCTACAAAAAAAGTTCCCCGCAGTCAGCGGCAGGCAGCAGCTAAGCCGCTGCTCAGGAGCAGCAGCTGCAAAAGTTCAAAGCCTTCGGCGGCCAAAGCTTTTACGAGTAGCTGCTGCTGCTGCCGTCTCGTGACTCCTGACTCGTGGCATCGCAATATTTCGAGTGTTACAACAGCATCATCCACAGATCATTTATTTGGCATACTGCCCGTTGCGGTGCATGACAATACGTAGATACGGGTATCCTGGGCGCGTTAGTTTGTCTCAACTGCTGCTCCACTTTTTCGGGTTCATTGCTGCGTTATGTACCGATGCGGGTGTCCGCGCTGTGGATCGCTGCGTGCTGCTCATCGCGTTGATGTATTGCCTAATATAATCCGCAGCTGCTGCAGCAGAGGAGTGGAAAAGACGATAGATAGATGATATGTACAAATAAAACCTGGTACAATAAATAGTTGTATGATCGCGCTCGATACTACTACTACTGTACTACTACTGCCGTGCTTCGTGCAACAACAGCATAATATGATGTACTCCTGTGACTGGGTACATCTTCTGAAGAGCCCTTTGTCGAGACAACGCTACCGCTACTATAATACCACTTGATGAGTAGAACATGACGTAGTAATGTAACTGACTGGCAAGGCAGCATCATAACACATTATTTATTATTCCCATCTACCGATGGTCGGATGAGTACTCTGTTGTAATTTGCTGTTTTACGACAGATGGATGTCGACTTCAGGCAGAGTCGGCGCGGACAGCTGTTAGGCTGATCCGTAATTTGTTCTGCGCAATGCCGTTGCCCATCTGCAATTTGGCTTGCTCATCGTTTTGAAAGCTTGAAGAGACCGACATACTTCGATTGGCTACAAGTGATCAACGGTGAAGCTCATGCTGCGGCGAAGCCCCGTTTGCTATCTATGTGCGGGATCTCACTGGGATCCGCGTGCAGTTTATTCGTATAAACAAGTACGAAAAAGCGCGCAAAGAAAAAATATCCCAGTCCCCTCTTACGTAATATTTCCTGACTGGACCACCTTCCACCGGTCAAAGAGAAAAAAAAATGAACAGCAGAGTTTCTCTCTTAGCCTGGTACGCCGCCCGCCCTCTCGCGACGTCACCACCGACTCGGTCCGGGCAAAGCTTTCCTCTCTCTCTGCCACAGTGCGCCCCGTCGCCCGCCTCGCGTGAAGCCCGGTGCTCACCGTGGCCCTTGTTCGCCAGCTCAACAAAGTTGCTGCTCAGACTGCATCGCTCTCTGTTTGAACTTTGGTTCGGTCGCAAAAGTAAGCACCCCTCGAATATTATTTTGCATATCAAAACCAACCTTATACCTCGTATATGGTACAAGGGGAGTCTCACAAGGAGGTCAGGCAGAGCCCATTCGTGCTCCCCACGTGTCTCGAGGCACACGCGACGTCTAGCCACGAAAACGGCGACCGCGCTCCTTGCAACTCCCCCTATACCCGCAAGCACCGGCTGACACCCGCGACGGCGCCGGACTCGCCCGTGGTACCGTGCTCTGAGTGCACGCACGCGCATGAAACGAAAAAAAAAGTCTGCAGAAATATGAGCTACGTTTGACTCGTACCTGGTATGTTTGTATGAACACGAGTACAAGAAGGCGCTTGTCTTCACGAACGCAGTTTTGTTCGTAATTATAAGCTATACCGGGACATTATGTTTTACTAAAAAACGGTATACCTAGACAGAAAACGTAATCTGACCTGGGTTTGGTGTGCCCTGATCACCTCGTTCTACTTTTTCGTACCGCAAACTGGCAAAATACGACGATGTATCGTTTTTTGTCATTTTGGCAAGTGAGACGGACGGACATGAATTTTTCACCATAAAACGGTATACCTTGACAGAAAACGTCATCTAACTTGCGTTTGGTGTACCCTCATTTCCCCGTTTGAATTTTTGTACCGTACACTGGTAAAAAAAAAAACACTGGTGTACCGTTTTTTATTTCATTTTCTCCGTGAGGACTGGAAATTGATTTTGCTTCTAGACAACCAAACCTAGGGATACCGCTGATGGCACTAAAGGTAAGGCACTGCCTTCTTCCTGCACTACTTGGCATTGGTATCATCCTGTTCGTAGTCGGATCTCAAAACGCGAAGGGTGTTTTGTACTAACTTTCTCAAGTAATCACAAATTGGAACTGAGGTATATTTGCTTTCCTATCCGGAGCATGGGTGCCGGCAGGCACCCATGCGGAGCTCTTGTATCCATACACCATCTAAATACCACATGTCACATCCAATATCCCGAGTTTGACACTTAATACGGATTTGATATCACACATCCAAAAACCAGATATATCCGTGTTTTCAGGGATGAATAGATATAGATGCGATAGTGTTGCCCCTCTGCTCTCAGCGCTCCTCAGCGTATCTTCGACGTATTTTTTGCGTTGTTCGTGCTGGCACGAGATGAGGTTAACCTCACGGGACGAAACTGCCTCATCGCGATCCCCGACCCCGACTGTGTCGGGGGCGGCCTCGGGCGTGCTTTCGCCGGGCTCTGGCTGCCGGGTAGCCGGGTGTGAGTACGCCAGCTGTGAGCCGGACCAGTTGAGTGGTCGATACTTGATATATAACAGTCTCCGTGCCCTGGCTGCCGGCTGCCCGGGTGTGAGCACGTCAGCTGTGAGTTGGACCGGTTGAGTGGTCGATACTTGATTTACAGCAGTCTCGCCGCCAAATGACTTGATTGACCGCCTACCTGTGCCCCGTCAGGCTCACTTTTGTCCCGTCAAATCCGCTTCTCGAAAAAAATAGTTTTTAGGGCTGGGATGTCCTTGACAGCTGTGACCGGATGTGTCGTGCTCGTTGCTTGCAGAAATATTTAATGAAAACGTCAGCTGTGAGTTGCACCAGTAGAGTGGTCGATACTTGATTTACAACAGTCTCGTGGGTGGCCAAAGATTTTGGTTGATGACCCACCTTTGCCCCGTCAGGCCTACCTTTGGCCCGTCAAGCCTTTTGAAAAATAATAGTTTTGAGCATTGGGATGTCGTTGACGGCTGTCCGTCAAGGGCGAATGTGCCGTCAGCCGACTTATATGCTCGCTCGTGACGGTACAAATATTATGTTCTCGATGCTAGCACCCTAGACCTCTTCTCCTTTGGACGAAACAGGAGAGGCCGAATCCTCCGTGGCTTTCAACAGCTCATGGCGGCAAGAGTGCGGGGAATATGGGCTGGGGTGGCCGGTCTCATGCTCCGCCGTTGCTCGTGTGTTGAGGTTTGGACGTTCCAGAAACGAGTATCGAAATTCCGATTCGGGCTATTCTACGTGTGGAAGCACGAGTTTCGCGCGAAAATATTGAGATTCGTAGGCTAGCATATGGTCGCGAAACGAACGTCACAGCCGCTTCGGCTGCTGTGCACGCCGGGCGACCATAATCCGTAAGGCAGAGGGAAGGAAGGATTCTTCGTTGTCGACCCAATCGGACGAGGCTACGCTGCCTGAGGAGCGGTACGGTGGTGGAGGTACAAACGGTGTCTACGAAAACAGTTTTGTAAACGCAGCAGCACTGGCAGACAGTCACATGCATCGTGGAGTTTTGGTTATGTTGTGAAGGCGTTTTGAATTATGTAACTGCTAAGAAAAAAAAAAGTCATGAACATGTATGCCTGTACGTGCGTGTTACGCTCACCCTGCAACATATTTCGTTGCTGACCCTCGAGGGTATGATTATGCCTTTCCTCGTCGTGCCTACTGCTTTAGAGACGGCCTCTGCCACGCTCGCGTAGTGCCCAAATGGGGCGCGAGAAACATCTCAAATACGTCAGCTGTGAGTTGTACCAAATGAGTGTTCGATACTGAGTTCCGTGGACCAGTCGAGTGGTCGATACTGAGTTCGATGAGTAGAGTGATCGATACCCAATTTTGAAAGCTACGAGTACGTGATTTATCACAGATTTCGGTTGACGTCGTACTCGGTTGACGTCGTACCTTTGCTCCGTCAGGACTGCCTTTGGCCCGTCAAACCGTCATCTAAAATCCTGTGGTTTATGGCATTCGCATGTTCAATTTTGCAAGCTACCAGTACGTGATTTGTCACAATCTCTGTGAGTTGTACCAAGTGAGTGTGTCGATACTGAGTTTCGTGGACTAGTTGAGTGGTTGATACTGAGTTTGACGAGTTGAGCGAACGAAACATCAAGCTACCACTACGTGATTTATCAGAGTCTCGTGGCCAAAGATTGTAATTAACGGCCTACCTTTGCCTCGTCAGGCCTACCATTGACCCATCAATCCGTTTTTGAAAATACTAAAAGGCAATCGCATTTTATTGGCATGTCCATTTATCCTTCGGGCTGATGCCTGATGTTTCCAGTCAATTTCGGGCAGGCGAGATAATTTGTCCTCCCCAAAAAATAAAAAAATAATCAACTATTTTTCTTGATTTCGATCGTCTCTACCCAAGAGGCGATCGTCTCCACACGGCAGGTTATCATTATTAATTGTCATTTGTTGCGGGTTAGGAATCCCTGAAATATACATCAAATTGCTATCCTATCCACGACTTTCCGGAACGACCAACGCACTTCTTCGTTTCATGATTTCGATATCCTTCCCAAAAGAGGTTAAATTCAGAGATTCCTAACCCGCCGCAACCGATAATTATAACCTATTTTGGGAAGGAGTTCGAAATGAAAAAATATATTTAGTTTCATTCTTGGGGAGGAGAAATTGTGCTCTCTCCCGCAAGCTCGGTCGGGCTGATGCCTGATGGTTCCAGTTAGTTAGGGCATGCGGAAAAAAAAAATAGCCTCTCTACGTACCGCAAGCTGCAAAAACAAAAATCGGTATGAACGAGAACGTGTGCGGCTCGCGCAGTGCCCAGACGGGACGCGCTGCCCTGCCGTGCTCGTTATTGTTTTCGCAGTTTTTCTCGTGCTTTCCGATTCTACAGCTGCACGATCCTGTGTGCGGTGTGATAAACAATAATACGACGACAGTGTTCTGAAAAAAACGACTTTCTTTTGCTTCCATCTCTCTTTTTCTTTCGGGCGTGGTGTGCTGCCGGGAAAGGGACAAACTGGCACAGTAGTCCTACGTTGTAGTAATGGTAGTAGGAAGTATAACCGTATTTGTAGTGGTATTTGTTGTCGTCCGCATGCTTGAGCTTATTGGCCGACGATACTAGCATCAACGCCGAAAATGTTGCGGAGCTGCCCAGGGGAAAATTGGAAATATATACCTTGTACTAACTAGCATACTACTCCAGCATACAGAAAAATAGGTACATATTAATAGTACTGCCAGGTATCGGTAAAGTGTTTAGTATGGCCTTCCAACATACCTGGTAGGTATATGTTGAGCGTTATGTTGCAATGTAAACAAAGCAGTCATCCATCGAACTAACCGAGTACGTGCATCAAACAGCAGGTTGCTTCATCTGCAGCACACACTCCGATCAGACTGTCGTTGAATTATTGTGTTGTACGCGTTCTTTTTCGACTTGGCAAGAACGGTGGCACTTATGTTTCGAGTGGACCAATGAGGACGTCGTGCCGTCACATATATCTTGAAACAATTAGTGTACGCATTCTGAGTGTTCCCCTAAAGTATAGATAGATCCGTCGAACCAGGTACTTGAAGCAGATCGCAGGTCCAACTTTGCCTTCATCTCACCTCCCGATCAGACAGGGGCTTTCATTTGTGATGGTGTACGCGTTCAGGGTTAAGTTTGGCAGCAGCAGCGGTAGTGTTGCGTTGTTGATCAGGCAGAGGCTTCATTTGTGATGGTGTACGCGTCCATTAAGATTATGTATGCGTTCAGATTCTGATTTGGCAAGAACGGTGGTACTTATGTTTCGAGTGGACCATTGAGGAAGCGGCCGTGGTGCCGTCATATTGAAATAATCTGTGTGTGCATTCGGAGCCTTCCCCTGTAGTATAGATAGATCGGTAGCACCAAGTACTTACAGCAGGTCCAACCTTACCTGCATCTCACGTGCCGGTCAGACAGAGGCTTTTATTTAGATTTGTGATGGTGAACGCGTTCAGGGTAAAATATGGCAGCACGGTGGTGTTGCTTTTCGTGAGCAGACGTCGCAAGCATAGCTTTAAAAAATCATAAGGAGAACGTCAACAACAACGTCGAGGAAGCTGGCGGTCAAGGCGAGCGTCATGAATAATAAAATCATAATGCCTCCTCTCTATTATTTTTTAATAATTTCGACCGTAAACCGCTTGGCAGTACAATCGGTTTCGCGGTCGGCTTCCATTTACCTAAATTACGGGCATGCGCGAAGCCGCAGGCGGGCGTCAGCCCGCCGCGGCGGAGCCCCCGTTGTATATCCATATAATATTGACTCCTGTTTTCGATGGAATACCCAGCTCGAATCCATGGTCATACGACTACTGCCTAGATGTCATGAGTACACCCCCACATTTTCCCCCTCCTTTTCGGCCAAAATGTTGGCCTTTATTATTGTCGACAGCCACTACTATATCCCTCCCACTCACGAAAACTGGTCCCCTACGGTTTGTAGGTGCTGAGGAAGACCTGAACGAACTACTAGTGAATGGTGACAATACGGCGCGATCTCATACCTGCAGTAGTTAAATCTACGATGCATCATGCGAGGTGCATCGGGGTGGTGCTGAACCAACAAGAACGACCATCTACGTATTCTACCTATATGTGGAGAGTATGGTCAATTTGTGGTCATGATTTTGTCGAAATCGTAGATATAGTCAGCAGAAGCCGCAGCATCCGTGGCGGGGGCAATAGCAACAGCAGCAACAGGACACACGAGGCCAGGGTCGGCGTCGCTGTACACCCGGTTTGCCGGTCTGACCCTTGAACCCTTTGCAAACGTATCCGATTCGTTGGGTGTTTCTTGAAAAGTCCTGCTAACTGAATTTGAATACGAAAACTCTGCACTTGACACGTTCGACTGAGCTACTGTACTCGTAGTAGGTGCCCCCACAACTACTGTTGTACGATATCCACAGCAGAGCTTATCCGTCCCCTCATTAGTACAGGGTAGGCGGGGGGATCTAACAAAATCACCTGCCGCATGTCCTAGGGACACGAACCAAACGTTACTGTGGACAGACACGGGTCAAAAAATGGATGTCGCTCGGCAGAACTCTGCTGTGTATTTCAAGAAACAAAAAAATAGCTATTTAATAGTATGATTATAGGTCCCGACCTTTTCGAAAAACATGGCCCAGCCATGCCTATCGAAACACACATTGTCGCACGTGCCTCGACCAACTCTCAACGACTTACGACGAAACAGCACCAGATGGGTTCGTTACTACATGTGCGAGCGAAAAACCCGTCGGGAGCACTGGTGCCGTGTACGTTGAGTGCGGTGGACGAAAGCGGCCGGAACAAATGTTCAGTCACAAAAACAAACAAAAGAAAACACACTTCCAGATAAAACTACAAAAAACGCACCCCACCAGCTCTTATGTATGACCCGCCAAGAAAAGGCTTATTCTCCCTTGGAAACAAACAAAAAGAGGCTCACGCTTCGCGCTCGCGCCCGTCATTCTAATGCTTCAACTATATGCAAAAACGGGCTCGGGAATTGGCGGTAAACCCCGCCTCGTTCTCTAGGCCAGACCAGCTCGTACTTTGTGTGCGTTTTTTCATCAACGTGTCCTTGCTTTCGATCCCCTGAAGCAAGATTACGACTAGCTAAGTGATATCGGGGCGGTCACAATAGGAACCAGAAGACCATCGGGGCGGGAAGGCGGGGGACGACAGCACAATACAAGAGCACCCATAACCAAGGATGGCACAACGACAAATACAGCTAACGGTAGGGTGGTGCCCGACTTGTAGCTGACAGCAAGAATCAAGCTATTAATAGATTATCGTCAGTTACACTTAAGCTATATCTGGTACTGGTTGAAGAGTTCAAGGACTGCAACCGCCTTAGAGTATTCGCCGATAAAACGTAGACCAGCTGCGGCCGTGCGGTCGTGGAATCGCTCGCACACTACCATGTCACAAAGCTTCATTGCTTTCTAGAGCCTTACGCGCGCCAAAACATGATGTTGGCATTCGCCATACCGTTTGTAAACGTCTCGGATTTCTGGTCGTGGACACGCAAACGTGACTTTACAGCACGAAGAACATTTTCGTGTCACACATATCGAACGGACCCGCTCCGAGGGTATACGCAGTGAGCGCAGACTATATCATAGTAGAAGAAACAGACACAAACTAAACAGTCCTGAAGGGTGAAGCAAGTTGCCACGAGCTACTACAAGATAAGAGTACGTAGGGGTAGAGTTTTCCGCAGTATTTCGTAGTTTCCAATGTTCACTGCTCAAAAATTTACGAATAGAGTTGAAAGTGGCGGAGTTTTGGCGATGAAAAGTATTTGGGCCGCATTTCATCTGTCGTTACGACCTCAAGCCCTACCCTCAACAGCACCGACACAAGCGCAACGAATAGAAGCGGGACCTGGCCCAAGGTGCACCTGTACGGCACGATCTCCGGTGCTTTTCCGTCGTACAGAATTGCGCCGCCTTAATTTCTCTCTCGCGCTTTCGCCCTGCGTCCCTTCCTGCCTCGTCAAAGCAATCATCTGGCAACATACCACCGGGAGAGTTACCCCATGTTCACCAATGGTTTCGTGTCCGTTGGGTGGCGGTTGAAAAGAGGGAATAACGTAAGGACAGCGTATCGTCGCCATGTACATTATCAATGCATGATATCGAAGCAGCAGTCAACAGCAGAAAGTTCAAGCGAGATAGAGGAAACTCCAACCTGTAACGGAAACAGGCCCTGGCTGTGACACTACATTATCGCATCCGGTAGTACCGCGTACGTGGACCTCTGTAGAGCTGCAACCTCGACGGAAAGCCCCTTGCGAGCAAAATCGACCCCAAATCAGTGGCCTTGATGGGGTGTGTCGTCAACAGTACCTAGTCAATGATGTTGTGGTGCATGCTTACAAAAGGAATGCAGGGGCCAGGCAGCTGAGATATCCCACAAACGCGCGCGAAAGGCCGAGATGACACCATTGAATTGGTTGAAACTAACTGGAAAAGTCGATCGGACAGGACAGCATACCGTTTGCGTCGCCAAACGAGAATGTAACAGAACAAAAATGCACTGCCATCGCAACACCTATGAAAATGAAAGAAAACAATACCTCGTACTTGACATCGGTACTCACATCGCAGAGCTTCGAGTGCGACGGCGACATCAGTCCGCCTTGTTTGTTTAATGTCCGAGTATCCTCGACGTGGTTCCCGAATCGATCGACCGAAGTCAAATCTGCCCCGGACTCCACCTTGATGCGAAATCAAATAAAGGCGGGCAAAACAAATCTTCATCAGGAACATTATCAATGAAAAACGAAACAAAGTTCAGGTCGTGTTGAGAGCAGCAAATGGGCGAAGGCAAGAACAAGCGCGATTGCTGCGTGAGATGCTTAGAAGTAAAAAACGGGCATAACTCCGTCACGGTTCTGAACTAGACCATACCTGGTATTGGTCAGTAGGAAAATAAAAAGGTATCGACGAGGCAATACCACCACAGCATCTTCCGAGCGTACCTGGTAGATGTTACGCTTTCGACGAAATTTCAAGCAAAAACAACAGAAACCAGGTGAATCGACCAGACTTTTCGGGGGGGAGGAGGTGAACTCATGTCATGCATGGCCGTAGTCGATTGACCATAGATACCCCTACAGTCCCGGGGCGGTGCATGTCGGGTTTTCCCGACCGGGCGGACATTGCTTGCACCAAGCGCGAAGCGCCGTGAGGTGTTGGACGAGTCGCATTAAGGGTGAACGGCATACTACTATGAACCACCCGCGAGGCGGACTTGCACATGGATGACAGCATCGAATGCATTGATTTGTTTTCTGGCGGAGGCACTTCCACAGACCACAATGCGTATACTATGGAGCTACCTCGTGAGTGCCTTACCATATACTACACTACGTCATACGATCATGTGCGGAGTGGTTCTCCACCCCCCATATATCATCTATAACTTGACCCCCAGACGTGGTCACCGCCAAAAACAATAAAGGTCACCCTAGTTGTCTTCGTAGCTGATGAGAGGCTAAGTGTGGTATGCGGTGACTTGATACGGGTTTAGTGATATCTGGCGGTTTCATGTATTCGGAATTCGTGTCATGTATCGAGGCATTATTTGATAATGCCTCCGGAGTGTGGAGCTGCCGTGCGACGAAATGATGGAAAGAAGGACGTCCGTTCAGCAGCATAATCCTGCGGTGATGGAGCTTGGCGATGCTGACCTATGGTGGTGGAGCTTGGTCTTGCTAACCCTGAGGTGGTGGAGCTCGGTGGTGCTTTTGAGCAGCTTGTTATGTCTGTACAGCAGCAGTACGAGGCTGAGGACAAGTAGCTCGGTAATTCTGGTGAGTCGCTTACAACGTCTGTACAGCAACATGGGGTTGAGGGCGGGGAGCTAGGTGATACTGGTGAGCCGCTCGCAACGTCTGTACAGCAGCAGTATGAGGCTGAGGAGGAGGACCTCCGTGATGCTGGTGGAACGCCCCCCCGCCGCCCTTGTCGGTGCAGCTGTAGCAGCTGCTGCGTAAGCATGATGTGGAGGAGACTGGTGGTGATGGCGTGGGAGTGGGAGCGGTTGGCAACGACGGGGCTGCGCATCTCGTCCACACGCCGAGCAGCAGCGAAAGTGTGGAGATGGAACCGGTCGTGACTAGGTCGTCGCACAGTGGGGCTTGGGGGGGTGGAATTGGGGGAAACGATTTCATCGCAGCAGGTCAGCTTGGGGCAGAAGGAGACATCCACGCACCCATTCGATACGGGGAAACAAACAGGGGCGAGGATGGCACCGATTTGCTGGGAGGATGGGCCTCACGCGCTTTGGGGGGGGGGGGGGGGGGGGGGGTATGGTGGCGGACGGGGAGAGGAGGACCACGAGGGGAAGGGGGGGGGCAGCAGCAGCAGCAGCAGCGGAGAGGCGCGAACCTTCCCCATTCGAGCCTTGAAAGAAAACATGCCATATTTTCCTATTTTCCAGTGTGGGCTACTTTATTGTTGGTGGATTGGATCTGTTTTGTCTTCTTTCTTTGTGCTTCTTGGTGTTTGGCTGATACCTGGTATGTTTTATATGACGGAAACATTACCACCGCAGCTGCTGTCTACGTACTCGCATATTTACCGTATCTTACTTGAAAGATAACGGGGGGTTAACAGCTTGTTTCTACAGCAGTGCATGTTATGAATGTGTGTGGAAAATCAGTGCTGATTTTCTAACGCATGCTTTACGTATTGCTGTGTCTACCCAGGTCGTGATCTGTCACGACAAAACGGAGGAAATCTGTGATGCCAAAACAGCAAGTGTGCTCGTATAGACATCGGAGTATTTATTGCACCATGTGATATGGCGACATACGACATGCAGTATCCTCGTGGTTAAGATATGTGGTTATCAAGACACAGTTCAATACGAGGAAGGAAGATCAATCGGAAACCGGTACTGACATTGTTTGGTCACTATTGTTAGCAGTGAAGAATATTGAGGGATTTGATGGCATGATTCTACTAGCAGACACGCGGTAGTTCATACTGACGTGATTCGTTACCTAACGATTTGGCTTGGTTTCTGGCACGATTTGGCTTGGTTTCTGCGCTGAGGCTACACACTCGATACACCCCTTGCCCACTGCACCCTCACTCTGCGGATTTGCGAGATGTAGTCTACGCGGCGACGACGTGGAGCCACGGCGAAAGACAAGCATCGCATCCGTTGGGTCGGGAGCAGGAGAGGGAGGTTGAGCGATAGGTTTTGAGCCGTACAGTAGCAATTGAATACAATATATTACATATTGTTGGGTCATTCGTTGAGTAGGAATTGACGATATGGAATAATTTTGGGTCGATGGTTTGATGATGTGGCATGCTTGCGTCGAAGATACGAGAAAACGTAGTGATATGTACACTGGTACCTGATACTTGGCATTTGATTTCTGTACTACAGTTTCTGTAGTACGATGTCAGAATACAGCAGCAACAGCACTATACTGCGATTGAACACGTACTTATCGGTTATGGCAGACCATTTATCATGACCTCGGATATGATTCAAAGATGATACTTCACCTTGTATACCGAAGGCCTAAATAATGGTTTGGAGTAGAGGATATTTTAGTTCTGGAACCATAATGCTGGATCGAGCAGTGTTGTGCTTCAGTGCCGCATACGACGACGACGTTCTGCTTGTTTCGTTGTAGACGTTATGGTGTGGTCTGTGGATTCGAACTCGAGCTTAGTTTTTATTTCAGGATGCGGGGTTTTGGAGTCATAATAATGATATCGCAACATTTTACTTCAACCATGCGATGAATGTTTTGTCGTCTACCGAGCAGGGGGGGATAGTAGCTGTACTTGGTATAGTTGTACTTGGTATAGTTGTACTCGGTGACACGACGGAGACTTCCTATCGCAGAGGCTGGAGTCCAGTTGAAGTTGCATCATATGTGGATGTGGACGATGCACGCGAGGCTATTTACCGGAGGTCTGTCTCTTGTGGAAGAAGTAGGCCCGCTGGTGTCTGTATGGTTTTCCTCTATTAATACGTCGCATAGGTCGGGAGCGTGTGTCTAACTGGGAGTTTGAGACTAAACACGTACGGTCGGGAGAGCAGCATACCGATTTATCATCAAACCGTTGCACGCTGAGACATTCCGCTTTGGAGCGTGACTTTGTGATAAACATGTGGTGATTTGATTCACTGACTTGTTGTGCGGGGATCTTGGGGCCTTCGTGGGATACGAGTATTAATACCAGGTAGGGGTTTCGGTGTGCATGGAATATATCTGAAAGGTACTTCAAGAAATGACGTACGACTTCAGGACTTCTTAGGTGAATGGAGAATGCGTTGGGAGGTACCCATACATCGATAAGATTAACACGTCAATATAGTATGCCGATGGTCCCGGCGAATCGTGTAGTGCACTTTCTATTGGTTAATATTAAGAGTGCATAACGTACAGGGGAACCCGTAGCTAATATCTTGCACCTTTGACTTGAGATGCAGTAGTTTGTTGTCTTTTTGTACGATAGAATGCATTCGAGCGCTGTTCTCAGTTTGCTTGTCTCTTTTTTTGTGAAGTCGCAGGTGGAGTTGTTGAGAGTGACGGGAGAGGCCAGTCGGGACCAGCACAGACGGAACTCCAGAGTGCTTTGTCTGGCTCAGGCAGAGCGTCTACTTGTTGACTATCGGTACCACTCATTATAGTACTCGGCGGGGACATATATCCAGCAGCAGCACACGAAGACGGCACGAGCACGCGCACCAGTACCACAGCAATGGGATCGATATCATTGAGATGTAATTGGGGCTGCAGGGCTGAACACAAGACTATTGGCCACAATGAAAAACGAAACATGAACGGGGAGAGATCTCCAACAATCATTCAGAAAGCTGACGACGCTCCCTTGGCCAAAGCAAAACATGTCGGTTGTTTATTACAACAAGTAAACCACAGATTGACAAGATCTTAGATATCTCTGTACCGCGAAATAGTTGTTGGCGAAATGAGAACTGATCTGAGGTGGATGCATGCTCTGGGGGGCAAGAGCTTGCCGCCGGCGTCCTACGGAATCCTCCCAAACCTGAAAAAAGTCCATATTTTGTTGTGTATTGTTACACATTCGACAGATTGACGTCTTTTCAACTGCCCGGCTATTATTTTTGCGAGTACCGAAACATACGACGAGAGGATCGCAAAATACAAATTAAAAATAAAGGCGAAAAGTAGAAAGTAATCAACTAACTGCTCTGTGCTGTTCTTGTAAAAAACCTACGATAGATAGTATTCAATCTTGGGTCATTCTTTTCGCGAGTACCGAAACATACATACGCACGAAGATCGCAAAATACAAATAAAGGCGAAAAGTAGAAAGTAATCAACAAACTACTAAAACTGTTGTTGTAAAAGACCGACGATAGTTCGTATGCATTTTTTTAGTAGTAGTACGCAATTTTTCAATAGTACTCTTCAGGAGTATTAGCGCAGAACGAAAATTGAATACGAGTAGGGTGTTTTCGTCGATACACTTATTATCCAAAAATGATGTCTCTCCGGCATGCGCTATATCAATTTTCTAAATACAGGTCTTCTCGGAAAACGATCAGATGGGTGTCGATGTGCAATAATTTGCAAGTACGTACGTGGTATGCTGTACCAATCTCTCGTATACGATGGATGAGCGCTGTGCGCTGGCAGGTTATTCATTGTATTATATACCTGGTATGCAAGCACGCAAACATACGATGACGATCGCAAACAAATAAAGGCGAAAAGTAGAAAGTAATCCACTGCTGCCGGCGGCGTCCTACGGTATCCCCCCAAACCTGAAGAAAAGCCCATTTTTTGCCATTCGCTGCTGTAAAGACTTGCGATAGTATGCAATTTTTTTGCCATTCGAGACGCAGTAGTACTCGTACTGCGTAGATAATTTTGCTCTGGCACAAAAAGTAACCCACTCCTGTTATACTGTAAATACCTCCTATAGTATGCGAATGTAAACGCGAAGGACACCAAAAAAGTATTATTTCAGCTCGTGCCCCGACACACGATAGACGCTCGATCTCGACAGAGACTCAGCCCACGGGCAACCCGCGCGGTCGCGTGCAAGATCAACTAGTATAGAAGACGGGCTCGAAGAAATGAGGTGGATGCATGCTCTAGGGGGCAAGAGCTTGCCGGCGGCGTCCAACGGTATCCTCCCAGAACTGAAAAAAAAAATACCATTTTTTTCCATTCGAGACGTTTGTTGTACTGAATCATGATGTACTGATAGACACAACACATTTTTTTGCCATTCTGTTATGATACTGCTTGGATACAGCACTCTGCAGTACAGCAGTACTCGTCTATAATTTTGCTCTCAATCTCGACAGAGACTCAGCCCACGGACAACCCGCGCGGTGGCGGGCAAGATCAACTAGTATAGATGACGGGCTCGAAGAAATGAGGTGGATGCATGCTCTAGGGGGCACGAGCTTGCCGGCGGCGTCCAACGGTATCCTCCCAAAACTGAGAAAAGCCCATTTTTTTCCATTCGAGACGTTTGTTGTACTGATGTACTGATAGACACAATGCATTTTTTTGCCATTCTGTTACGATACTGCTTGGATACAGCACTCTGCAGTACAGCAGTACTCGTCCATAATTTTGCTCTGACACAAAAAGTAACACACTCCTGTTGTACTCTAAAAAACCTGCCGTAGTATGCGAATGGAAACGCCAAGTTCACCAAAAAAGTATTGTTTCAGCTGGTGCGACGATACACGATTGACGCTCGATCTCGACAGAGACTCAGCCCACGGGCAACCCGCGCGGTGGCGGGCAAGATCAACTAGTATAGATGACGGGCTCGAAAAAATGAGGTGGATGCATGCTCTAGGGGGCAAGAGCTTGCCGGCGGCGTCCTGCGGTATCCTCCCAAACCAAAAAAAAAAAAAAAAGCCCATTTTTTGCCATTCGAGACGGATGCAGCAGTAGTAGTACTCATAGCTAATGTTTTTCATCTATTTCGTGCACACCAGCGGCCAATGCGCTGCACTGAGCGTGGGACCCAAGCGTCTGAGCCAGCTCTTACTCTTGTATTCATCGCCACTCTTGCACAACAAGACAGCACTACAATAGTAGCATGCACCTGGTCTGGTCTATAGACGTCTCCCCAACTCGGTATGGGCGTCTGAGCCAACTCTTGTATTCATCCCCACCCTTGCACAACAAGACGGCACTACAGCAGTAGCAGGCACCTGGTCTGGTGTATAGCCGTCTCCCCAACTCGGTATGGGACATGGGATATGTTGGTATGGTATGTGGGAATATGGTATATGGGATATTGGTGGTATGGTATATGGGGATATATATGGGAAAACCACCGTATGTGGTGTGGTATGTGTTGACGGTATGGTACGGGAAAAACACAGTATATGGTATGGTACGTTTGTGGTATGGTACCATGGTACGATGTCGTGCATGTATTATATGGCTAAATTTGTCTTGTGGTATGGTATGTTTCAGTATATAAGGTCCGTAAGGGTTGAAAACGTCGTACGAATATCACTTGTAACGAGCTCATATATCGGCCATTGGAAAGTGTTCGAAAATATAAGCTTGCGGACAGAAAGACAGACAGACAGACAGACAGACAGACAGACAAAATTGCAATTACCGCAGCTGAGACTCAGTTTTACAAACTGAGAACTTCCGAGGGGAGTGTCTAACAGGGGGGCTGCCTTTCGACTGGAGTCGTTCTGTATCAGAGACGTGTTGTTGTTCTTCTCTTCTTACAGAGTATACAGCAGGGGGCTCATGTTATCGGGCAGTATGCTACCTATGTCAAGATGGTGTGACTGATTCTGTCTGATTGTTTCATCAGCATGCTGTCGTTTGTTGGATTTTTTCCTTCCCGCAGTTCATGTCTCACTTGCGTTGGGAGATCTATACTGGAATCGATATTGAGATATTTGGTATCGGGGATCGCCGTTTTACGTTCGCAGCTATTTACGATGGAAGTCGGGATTGTCGCTTTACACTGGCGTCTTCGGGATGGAATTTCGTATTGCCGTTTTACCTTGGCGATGGGTTATATCACGGAATTCGGGATTTGCCGATTAACCTGGCAACTAATGATAAGTTGTCCGGGACCTATCGTGTCTCCGACCGATTATGGGGGCTGTTTGTGGTATGCGGTGACTTGATACAGGTTTGGCGATATATGGCGGTTTCATACATTGGGAGTTCGTGTATGTATCGAGGCATTCTTTGATATGCCTTCGGGGTGTGTAGCCTAATGCATCGCGATGACCGCCTTACATCGAGGGGCCGCCCTGTTCGTTATAAGGCGGACGACCGCCCTATTGGAGTCAACATAGCGTAGTAGTGTACAGTGTGCTCCTGACCCCGACAGATGATCCATAGTGCCACACTGAGGGAAGTTGTGCTCGGACAAGAGAAAATAGAGCGTTTCATCAGTACAGTAGTACCTGAATCCAGTGAATGTGTGTGTTGTCAAACACATACAATACCACAGCAAGGCAGACAGGTGCACACACACTTTGCACTGTTACCGAGTACCAAGTACAACCCTAGGTGAGTTGCTTGCGACCGAGACCACTTGAGACACCCACGGCCACACTCCTGTGCTCTTCCAACAGCTATACATTCAGAGCAGATTTCCGAATGTACTGCTGTATCTTACCACTGACCAAAAAATATATAGTGCACTATTAACAGTCGCAGTCTACAACAGCACCCCGCTGTGCCGCCCCCCCTCCCAAAGTTACGTTAAAAAAAAAACGCCTCATGTCTGCCTGTCGCACTGTCTTAGAGATGTTTATTATGACGAACGCTATCCTGGTTTTTTGCAGATAAAAAACGGCATTGCCATTGCCGCTCGCCCTCGCCGCGCCCTCTGATGAAACAAATTGCGACAAAGGCGCCACATAGGGCGGAGGAGAACTGGCCCCGTGCGCTGTGGAGTCATCATCGCTATCCTTCTTCTCGTAGACGTTTTCCTCTTTGACAATTATGGTGGCAAGACAATCATGACAGAGGCGTTGCGTTGGGTCACACTCTGCATCGGCGCTCTGGGGTCTGGAATCAAACACAGTTCGCCTGCCGCGCAGGGCGTCATGTTAATCCCCACAGCTCGTTGCGCTCCAGGAGTGCATGTGCACTCGCAGCAGCAACAGAAGCAGCAGCATCAGTCGGGCGTCATATGTATCTCCACAAGAAGCAGAGCCCAGCGAGGGTTTCTATTGAATCGGTTGTGTTAAGTGATGGCCGAGGTGTAAGGGTACGGGACGCAGGTGGATCAGGCAGCTGGGAAGCTGTGCTTCGCTCTTTCTGGTTGAGATATTTTTATTGATGGCGAATGGGACACCCAGATGTACTCGTCCTACCCCCGTCACAAACTCTCCTAAATTCCTCTTTTCTCATGTACTAATTTACCTAGTAGAACTTTCCTATGCCTATCGATCATTCCTCTGGTAATATAAGAACTTCTCAAGCAACATTTCTACCAACATTACTGTCGTCTAACGGAACATCCGCCGCAAAAAGCCATTCCTTAGATTATTCTCGTAGACCTGAGATCAGAAAGCCGTAGACTATATTATCGACATCTATAGCCCATGAATTCTTCACTCGTATCATATTAGCCCACCGTGAATACCTGGTAGTTGCATACGCAGACCACACGATGGTCGAAGGATGACGACAAAGCTCATCCCAAACGGCCAGGAAAAAAGTGGTCGAAGATTCGGCTATTCAAAACAAAAGCAATGAGGCTATAGATTCCCCCACATCTCGTACTAAGACTCGAACACCACGGAGGGGGGGTGTTCACTGAATAACCACTGTAAGGGAGTCCAAAGGAGAAAGAGATAAAACTCAAAGCTAAGGCGAATGGAGAAAGCAGTCGAAGCAAAAAAAAAATAAACACGAAAGAAAAAAAGCCGAAGCTAAGAACGAAGACCGAAGTGAAGGCAGAAAAAGGACGCACAAATATATTACTGGAGCCATTGTCTGGGACCCAAAGGAGGTACGGGTTGTTCCCTGAACCGGGTTGGCAAACTAGAAAACTCTCAAAAGGGGACAGTGATCACAATCCAAAACATAAATATCCGGTAGGCGCCATGCCTAGTCTCGTGGCTAAGGCCCTAACATGGTAGACATGACGCAAGGCAAAAGGGGCACGTCTAGAGTGCTATAAGGCTGCGTACACTAGGGGCTACTAAAACCGGGACACGGAGCGAACAACGCGGCGTCTGGGAGACCTGTTCGTGGTGAGAACAACATCAGCAAACATAACATGGTACTTAACTCAAAAAAAAAAAAACAAAGACGGTGTCGGCAAGGAGCTCCGCAAGAAGATCGGCCTATTGCGTGCAGTTCAAGGTGGTAATGGCGCGGGGTTTAAGCACTAGCCTGTGCAACTCGGCCAACAGAGGCAACATTAAAGGTGGTGTCGTTTGCCAGAGGGCAGGGGCGCGAGGAACACAAACAAAAAAAAAGAAAATAAGAAAAAGAGTAAATCAAATCACATGGGGACCAGGAAACCAACTGGAAGCTGGACACAGGTCGGGGGAAATCGATCCTATCACAACCACTATAGCCGATAACTCTGCGGCCGTCCGGGGCGACAATACTACCGGGACCCTACTTGGGGTCGGCGGAAACCGACGGAGGACAGGCTACAACCCAGCCTACAACACGATTTTACCTCGGCGTAGTATCACCGATAATTGGCGGTAGGCTAGAGAAGTACAAACACAAATGCAAATTACGATATCGCTACGACTCGGCGGTCTGAACGTAAGGCTTCACGGAGGTGTATGCGATAGGAAATAAAAATGAGAGGGGGGGGGGGGGGAGGGGGGGCGAAGGCGGTTATATTCCCAAACACACAAAAAACACTACACGGCCTCGGATCGGTAGCCGACACGGAGTCGGGCAAGCGAAACCGGTGGCGGTAGATGGAAACAAAGGCACCCACGAAGCTGCCTGCTGATGACTACCCGGAACTGAAAACAAACCATGAAGAACTACTCGAAGCTATTGTAGACTAACCAGAACCAAATAACCAGAACTAACAAAAAGGCTACACCAAGGCTGATCAGGGGGGGAGTGGAAACGGTGGGGGCTCCACGGGACGCATCAGAGTTCGGCAGCACCCCACGCGCTAGGTTCCCATTCCCATGGCGTTGAAGACACCACGATCCGTACACGGCGTTCCATGCTGTAGTGTAACGGGCGGGCTGAAGGTCGATCTTGATCTGGCCGGGGTCGTCCAGAAACCGAATCATGTCGGAGCTGCCTGGTGAATGCTCCGGCGGACATCCGGGGGTGAGGGGTAAGCGATCTTGCCCAGCCACCAGAGGCCGTCGCGCGCCTTCTAACATATGCGTGCCCCGGAGGGGAGGATGTGGAGCCAAAGGCTGCGGGAGACCAAAGCGTAGCCGGGGGCGAGGAAAATCTGGCCGTGGGATCGTGATAGTTCGCGGTGAGCGTCGCAGATGTGCAACTGGCCGTAGAGGCGATTCGTCTGGCGGTGCTGTGTCGGCGCTTCTGACCAGCAGAGTACGATGTGGCGCCGGAAGTGTTGATTGAAGGTTCAGCTCGCGTTCCCGAAAAGGGCTGAGAAGCCCAGCCCAGTGGATCTCGTACAGAAAGGCGATGGCCCCGCTGCGGTCGCGTAAAAGTTGAAGGCCAGTGATCTGCTCGACGTCGAGACGTTCCGGTGGAGGAGTGACGTCGTCGACGGTGACTTGGTAGGGTGGGGACTCGGCGGCAGAAGCTGTGAGCACGTATGTAGTCATGTACGCGGGCAGATGCTTCGGGATGCCGCTGGTGTCGTCGGGCTTCAGGCAAGCTTTGCATCGTTTGACGGAGATGCATGGTTTGGAGTCCCGTCCCGGAGAGTCGGATGGAAGGTCAAGAAAACGTAGATTGTCGTAAGTGGGGCGATTGTCGGGGGTGTTTGAGGCGGGCGTCGGTCCTACGGCGAGGACTTTGAAGGGTCCATTTTAGTTCAGGGAAAGCTTCGTTGAGGAAGGTTGCATCGGTGCCCTTTTTGACACCTTAGCGGATGATGGAGGCGGAGTTGTAGACCCGAACCCAGCCGCCTACGGTGAAGGGGGGGGGGGGGGGGTGCTAGAAGGGCGGCCGTGATGGGCGCGTTGCGACGCTGGAGACGCGAGACCGTGGGTCGGTGTAGTTCGCGGACGAGGGCGTAGGCGCGTCGTTGTCGGTCGATGGCGAGGTTGATATAGACCAGGTGGTCGCGGTCCAAGCTTTGGTGACCGCCGATGCTGTCGGTTTGAAGACCGACAGCCGGAAGCGAAGAAGGCGGCCCATGTAGATTTCGTTAGGCGCAAGCCTTCTAGCGGCGTTCACGGAGTTATTGTAGGCTGACCACGCGTGCGGTCACAGCACATCTCAGTCGGTCTGCTGTTTGTTGCCGACCGCGGAGAGCATTTGGGCCAACACATGATTGACGCGCTCGACGCCGTCGTTAGCGCAGAGGTGGTAGGCGCTGGTGTCGACGTTGTGGATATCAAGGTGGTCGTAGACGATGTTCGCAAGCTTGGAGGTAAAATGTTGTCCGTTGTCGGGGAAGAGTGTAACCGGACACACCCAGGGAGGGATGTACTCGTTCCGGAGGTCGATGGTGCCGGCGGCCGTGAATTGCGCTGCTGAAACGGCAAACATATCGGCGCGGCGGCTGAAGCGGTCGGTGAAGAGGAGGATGCGGACGTTACCACACGGTGTGAGGAGCAGGGGCCCGAAGTATTACAGAGGACCATAGTAAATAGCACCTACGGTACACACAAAAACCTACATATTTCCCTATTAATACTAACAATATTTGGTCCCATTTACTATGGTCCTCCGTAAGAGTCGACGCTGACGGTGATGCCAGGACCATTGGGCAAAGGGAGAGAAGAATGGGCCAACAAATGGTGGGCGGGGATGTTTCCGCGCCTGGCATTGAAGGCAGCGGCGGATCCACCAGCGGACGGAAGCCTCCATGCCAATCCACAAAAAAACGCGCCAGCATCCGGACCGTTCGGGTAACTCCCAGGTGTAGAGAGACGGTGACGTGGCATGTGTTCAGCACCCAGGGGCGCAGTAACATAGGCACGTAAACGCGTGGGGTAAGGAGGGCAGTCGATGGTAGGCTGTTCCCAGGTGGGGTTGTGCGTGGTCGCCGGACCAACAGGGTGGTTTCGTCGTCGGTACGGTGCAGCTTGCTTTTGGAGGCAAGAGCGAGGACATCCATAAGTTGGGGGCGCTGCACCCAAGGAATGGAATCTAGGAGATCTTTCGGCGTGGGGACGGGGGAGTCCAGCGACAGGAAGCGGATGGTGGCACAGCACAGGGGCTCTGCTCGTTGCTCTCGTGGCCAGTCTTTGTAGGTGTGGTACTCGACAAAGGCGAGTAGATAGGGGTCGTCATCGGGATCAACGACGGGCTCCGGAAGGGGCGGTGACGGTGGTGTTGTCGGAAAAAACATTGTTGAAGGGATCGGCTTTGGCATAGTGGGCGCCAATGGTGCGGGTGGCGTGGGGGCTGTAGCTGGAGGCATCGTCGTTTGAGGAAGTCTTGGCTGGGCCCCGGCCAGGGGCGTGGGCGCAGTGTGGGTGGGTGTAGATCGTTTGCGTACGACGGGTTGTGGTCGACGTCCGAAACGATAGTCGGCTGTGGGCCGAGGGGTTCCCGCGGCAGAGGCGACGCGATGGCGGGTCCGGGAAGATATCAGACCTGAAAGGGCTGGTTCCGTGGCGCCAATGGTGGACAGCGGAGAGATGACGGACGGCCTGGAAGCCGAGCCTGGAGGCGCTCCGGTGTTCACGGCGGCATTATCGGTGCCAACAAGCAGTCCGGCGGTGAAGTCGTTGGTATAGGCCCGACGAAATTGTTGGGAGCGAGGAAAAGGGTGGGGTGCTCCATACGCGGTTCCAGTAAGCGAACGTCGCGGAAATCGTCGTCGGTGAAGGGGAGCGGCTGAACGGTCGGGATGGGTCTTGGGGGGGGGGATACGAGCCAACCCAAGCCAATACCCGGGGCGCGAGGGTCATTCCGCGCGAAGCCGCAAGGGCGGATGAGGTAGATGGCGACGGTGTCGGGGCCCGTCAGGCGGTTGCTTCCGGTGCGGTCGGCTTCGGTGGCTGGTTGGGGAAATCGAGAGAGGAAGTCGGCGTTGCCGTAATGTGAAGGTGTCACCTATTGCACCATAAGGGAAAAAGACCGATCGATTACCCAGTCCAGGGTAATCCTCGAAACACTCCCTGAACGGCGGAATCTTTAGGGCATCGGTACCGGTTACGGCAGTATGCTGACCTACCCGCTTCGTTTCAACATCTGGGGAACCAGGGAGATGTGTTTTTAGGGACGCACGAGCGAGCGTTTCTATAAAAGAAACGTTCGAAGTAAGATTAGAACCCGTGTCCTCGACGACGCCAAATGCGAAGGGATGGTCGAGGTGTAAGGGTAAGGGACGCAAGTGGATCAGGCGGCTGGGAAGCAGTGCTTCGCTCCTTCTGCTTAAGACCTTTATTGATGACGAGAGCTAACGAGGTGCTCTAGGAGAGAATTGAGAAGAAGGGGGGGGCTCGACACCCAGATATACCCGTCCTACCCCCGCCACAAACTCTCTTAATTCCTCTTTTCCGATGTATTCCTGCAGAACTTTCGTATGCCTACTGATCATTCTTCTCGTAAAATTAGAACCTCTCATTTTATGGTCCTATCTCCGTTAAGGAGCATTTATATCTAATAGGAACATTACTGTCGTCTAACGGAACCTCCGCCGGAAAAATCCATCGCTTGGATTATTCTCGTAGTCCTGAGACCACAAACTGTAGCTTATATTATCGATATATATAGCCCATGCCTACTTCACTCGTATCACAGCTGTGAATAGGGTGGTATCCGGTCACCGCCTTGTATCGGCCCTTGCGGTCTATTTAGAGCGGTAGCCGCTCTATTCAGGGTTTCTGTCGTGACAGCCGATTTTTACCGCCTTGTCTCGGGCGGACGCCTCATATATGTAAGGCTAAAATATGTAAGACCTCGTGATCAATCCGTGCAATCTCGTTTCATTTGGACGCACACCGATCATGGGACCCTGCAGATGATGGTACAAGCTATAAAAGGGACCCTACGCACCGCCCGAACGAAGTGATATCTACAAGTAGCGGTACATAGTTTACTGTATTTATATTATCAGGTGCGACGCGCCTAGAAATTCGGCCCGTATATATTTTTAGGTGTGTTGCTAAAAAAAAACAGGACTCGTGATGGGCCAGCGCTGGTGGACCGGCGCAGAGTTGGCTGGCCCGGCCCGGCCCATCAGGTTTTCATGGGACGGGCCGCGGCCCGGCCCATCCAATTTTCAAACATTCACGGCCCGGCCCGGTCTATGACATTTGCAGCGAGTCCATGAGACATGACCTCTATACGGGTTGGCGCGAAAATTCTGTGGGCCGGCCCATGCGTTGTCCCGTGCTCAATGGTGCACGCATATGCACTAACGTTTCTTAGTTGTATTAATACCAGTTGTGGCGGAATCGCAAGGACCGTGGGGTCTCCAGATTAATGTATAAACGTTTCCTATATTTGCGTCCAAGGGGTATTAGATTATGGTCTGTTCTGGGCCAGCTTCTTGCCCACGAGGTACCCATACCACAATATTCTGCTGCACTGAAAGGCCGGCTCCCTAAATTCCGTCCCGGTTGGTGGGCCACCACCTATCTCTTTCTGCCACTGCAACGTGGGTTTTTCAGATTAATGTATACAGTTTCCTATACTTCCGTCCAAAGTGGTATTAGATTCTGGTTTGTTTTGGGCCAGCTTCTTACCCATGAGGTACACATACCACAATATTCTGCTCCACTAACAGGCCGGCTTAATAAATTATGTCCCGACTGGTGGGCCACCACCTGCCTCTTTCTGCCGCTGCGACGCCCGCAGCAGCAGCACCGACAGCAGCAGCAGCAGCAGTTGCTACAACACCTGCTGCTATCGATATGTCATCCCGAGAGACCAAAGAAAAAGCCACTGATCTTTTGGCGAGGGCAGCAGTCCTCATTCCCGCAACGACACACAAGAAGGTGAACGTCGCTGCTACTTTCGGTCAGAAGACGTCCCCTGACTGGGCCTACTTCACGTGGTTTCACCGGCGGTTCCGTTCGGCCCGAACCAAGGTAACAACGCAAAACCCGTCTGCATCGCGCAGACGGTATGGAGCGTCCTCTGTACACCAACAACGGCAGCAAGGCTTTGATCAGGCATTTGCACGAGGGCCACTGAGCGGAGTGGAAGTTGGTTCTCGCCGCGAGCATCTGGTCAGCACAGGCGAAGAGTCAGCGCGCAGAGGTATCGTCGAGGCATCACATCGTACACCACATGTCAAGGGCCCACATGTCAAGGGCAGCGGCCTGAGTCGGCCCATGAAACTACGTGTGAACCGCCTAATGGGCGGGGCGAAGCGGCCCATAAAGAGCCCACATATCATTGGTCGCGAGCCCGCCCCGCCCATTTTTTTTCTATGTGCCGGACATCGACCCGGCTTGGTCCATCAACTTTCTTGGGTGTTGGGCCGTGGCCCGGCCCGGTGCATCACATGCGCAATTTATAACGGCCCGGCCCCCGGGTCAGATCAACGGCCCATGACAAGCCCCAAAACTTAGGGCGTGCACTACGTACCAAGTACTGAGCACTAGGCGGGGGGCGACAGACTCCTCTACGATCGAAGACTCCGGATATTCATACTTATCGGACAACACCAACCGTTGCAAAGAAGCACCTATATCATGCATTTATTTACAAACAACGAGGGGGGCTTCGCCGCGGCGAGCTGACCCTCACCGGCGGCTCCGCGCGTGCCCGTAATGATAAAATATCGAAAGGCAAGCCGCGCACACAAGTGACTGTACTGCCAAGGAGTATACAAAACTGCACGTTCGTTGAAGTTAAGAAAAAATGACGGCAGGTACTGCATTTTTTATGGTAAAATGGAAGATTACCCCCGAGTGGCAGGTGTACAAGATGGTGAACGGAAGCCCCAGCAGCGGCAGTATATACAGTGGCAGCGTAGCAGAAGGACTTGCAGCTACGAGTACTATACTCGTACGTATCACTATATCCGTAACAACAAGGCTTGCCTTCGAAGTGGTCATAGCAAGGATGACGCAAGAAATACGGGTTTCCTCGGCAAGCCGCGTCACCTATCATTTCTCGTCACAGGCGACGAACAATTGGATCTTGATATTCGACAGGCACGCGTATTCAAAGCAGTACATTCAGATTTAACTGCTGCATATTTTTTCATTTTTTACTTGAACTGAAGGTAAAATCCCTGGAAATGTGTGGGAAACACGTTTTTTAAGTAAACGTACACATCATTTCTTTCTCGCTCGGGGAAGGAATAGTTTCGATGGTTCGAGCGAAAAATAAAAGCATCGTCTTCGAATCCATAAAAGAAAGCTGGCACCCGACGTGCCAGCCAGACGCCGGGATGGCCGTACGTCGAGCGATCGTATCTCATCACGTGGTGCAATCGCAGCGGTGGATGGCGTCCGTAATGGAGCCTTGAGGCAGCTGGAAGCTAGTCATGCCGAGAGAGCAGAAAGGCAAAGTCGTCACTCAGAGTTGGTTCATCCTATGCATATTTTCGATCAAAACTCCAATACATCCGGAATGTACGGATCGTTTATATATTAGTAATAATGAATAAACGATCCTTACATTTCCGGAGAAAGTCATATAGCATAACATGAGAAAAACTCAAGTACGAACATATACTTGAAGCAGGGCCTAAGGCGCGAGTCGAATGTATCCTTGGCGGTGGTAGCACAGCAGTACCGCAGCGCTACAGCAGTATAGCAACACTATTAAAACTGCAGCAGGGGCGGCGGCGGCGGGGGGGGGGGTCGTACTCATTTGTGCTGCTTGCCTTAGTCATTTGACCATTGACCACGCATCCCTTTCGAGACGGAGCACCGTTCCTACTCCTAATAGAGACACCTCCAACAATTGGGCGCTCATCACGTTGTTTCCATACATTACATAGAAAATTTTTGCCAATCTTATCCCCTTCCTGTTTGGCCTCCTGTGGCCACCATCTATCTCGTAAGACAGCGATCGTTTTCTCGCTGCTATTCATTGTATCAAACTCCTCCATGTCACATTCGTCTATTTCCCTCATCTCCTCTTCTAACACATCCCGTTCCTCCTTGTATATTTCACATTCTCCTACTATGTGAGTTCTACCCTATTGCTTTGCCACACGGGCACATCTGTGCATCTACTTCCTCCTCCTCCCAGCTACTGGTGTACCTCCTTTCTGGCAGGTCCAGGTCCCCTGCTACACGAAAGCGCAGTTTCAGCGTTTTCGCTCCACTGGGCCATGCTAATAACTTTTTATTCCTATTCCTTCCCTCAATCCCCCGTATATCTTTTTCCGATTCCACTTTGTTTCTTAGCGCTAGCCTTTTCCTTCTTTCTATCCTTTCTTCTACTTCTGCCTTGTGCCTCCCAAACTTCCCGGCGGACATAATCTCTTCTTGGTTTCCCCCTAGATCCTTCCATACTTTCTCAACTGCGCCATCCCACCTTATTCCAGCTCGCCCTTTTGTTACTTTCTCCCATACAGCTCTATCAACTATGGCTGGCAACCTCTTTTTTGGCATGTTCCTTACTATATATTGCCAGTTCAACTTTCTCATGTCTCTATTTGTCTTGAGTGGGTGCATTCCCAGTTGTGCTCTTGATACTCTATTGCTAGTCGTACTTGAGCATCTTGGGATTTATTTAGCTGCTGTCATTTGTACAGTTTCCAACTGTTTTACGAGTTTCGCGTTCCCTTCCCATACTTCTCCTGCATATTCTTGCTTTGGTACTATGGCATTCATCAGGCGGGGGGGGGGGCTTAAGCTCTGTATCTCTGTATCTACCGTTCTTGCGAGTATATGTGGCGGGTCATTATGGCACATACATTCAAAATGTAGAGAAGCGCAAGGGTTGCCCTGCTGTTCCCTTGGTGTTACCATTCAAAACAAGGTTGGACGGAGGTACGGAAATTCTGTCGCGACATAGATATTTGCTAGGAAGAATTTTACTTGTTTGAAGATGCTGCTGTAGCCGCTATATACAGATCCTTCCGTGGGTTTGCAGAAAAAGTGACTGCAGGAGATACCAGGCATGCTTACACAGTAGACGCTGACCACCCGACCCGAACCCTAACCCTAACCCGAACGTTATGGGGTGACCTGTGGTTGGATGCAAAAAAGGTACCACGGGTTGTAGGTACGGAGAAGTCAGAGGTTTTGCTGTTGTCTTTCGACCTGTGAAGGAGGGTAGGTTGTCGTCCTTTGTTGTCGTGGGCAGTTTGACTTCTTTGTCACAGTCGGCCCTTTTTCGCTTGGAAATAATTATTGTTTTCCTTCAGCCATTTTTCCTGGGGATTTTTATGAGCGATGGACGACGAAACTCTCCCTTCATGCAAGACATCGTCAGGTGGGAAAATGCTGGCTTCATTATGATGGACGCTATCGACATTTAATCGCTGTATTTTTCTACCTGTTGCCTCAACACAAGAGAGCACTACACGTACAACACCTTACACGAAACTTACAAAAACGTGCGTGTGCACTTTTTTTACTTGTTGTCTCAACACAAGACAGCACTACACGTACAACACCCTGCACGAAACTTACATACATACACGTGCGTGTGTACGTGAAACATCCATTTACACGTACAGTAGTAGTAGTCACGATGTTTACCCCCAATTTTGCGATTTTTCACCGTTTTTATTCGTTTTTTTGGCGCTTATATCGCTCAGTGTGAGTTATTTTTCATTTTTTGGGAGTTTTGATACATCGAACTTTTCGATGTCCCGCCTGTTTTTCTTTCGTTTTCGTATATATTTCGCATTTTTGCCGATTCTTAACGTTATTCCATACAGTCTCGTCCTGCCTTTGTAATTGTTCATATGCGAGCTCGCAATACGCACGCATGGTCTGGAAATAGGACGCACGTAAAGCATTGCTTGCATGTTCGTTTTCGAAGAGCTCACGACGTTCACCCCATTTTTTTAGTTTTTTTCATCGTTCTTATCCGTTTTTTTTTTTTTTCGCGATTATCTCGCTCAGTTTTGTTATTTTCTATTTCTTTTTCGAGTTTTGAATATCAACTCCTTCGGTTCTTTTGATTTTTTTTCGTTTTCGTTTTTATGGCACTTTCTTAACGTTTTCTCTCGGTTTCGTCCGTTTGTGTATTTATGTCATTCGTGAGGTACTTGTTCAGAAATATGAGCCACGCTTGACCATTAGTATGAGTGGTAGAAGGGGACGCATGTAAAGCACCGCTTGCATATTCGTGTTCGAAGAAAATACGATGTTTACCCCATTTTTGCGATTTTTTTTCATCGTTTTTATCCGTTTTCGCGAATATCTCGCTCGGTTTTGATTATTTTGATTTGAGTGTTGGTCGATCAGTTTTTTTTTTTTTCCATTTTTTTGCCGATTCTTAACGTTTTTATTCGGTTTCGTACGTTTTAGCTATTTTTTCGTGGTTTTTATCCGTTTTTTTTTTTCGCGAGTGTCTCGCGCAGTTTCGATTGCTTTCCATTTTTTTGGGGGGTTTGGTCGGCATTCATTTTTCGATTTTTTCGGCTTTTGATTTCGATTTCGTTTTCGTTTTTTGCCAATTATTAACGTTTTTCCTCGGTCTCGTCCTTGTTTGGTATTTCCTCGCATTCGTGAGGTATTTGTTCATAAATACAAGCTACGTTTGACTATTCGTATGAACACGTACGAAAAAGCGCGGGAGAAAAAAAAATCCCCGTCCCTTCTACTGGAATAATTTTCTGCATGAATGGAACCCCTTGCACAGGTCAAGAAGAACAAAAATCGAACATCAGAGCGTCACTCTCAGCCGCGTACGCCGCCCGCTCGTCTCGCGACCACCTCACCACCGATTCGGTCCGGGTGAAGCGTTCCTCCCTCTCTACCACAGTGAGCCCCGTAACCCGCCTCGCGTGAAGCCCGGTGCTCACCGTGGCCCTCGTTCGCCAGCTCGACAAAGTTGGTGCTCAGACGGCGTAGCTCTCTCTGTGAACATTATCTTGGTCGCAAAAATAAGCACCGCTTGAATGCGATTTTGCAATGGAACGACCCGTATAGACTCGTACATGGTATAAGCAGAGCGTCACAAGGAGGCCAGACAGAGCCCATTCGTGCTTCCCTCGTGTCCCGTGGCACACGCGAAGCCTAGCTAAGAAAACGGCGACCGCGCGCCTTGCAACCCCCCCTCTACTCGCCAGCACCTGCTGACACCCGCGACGGCGCCGGGCTCGCCAGCGGTGCCGCGCTCTTAAGTAGACGCACGGACACGAAACGAGATAATTTTCTTCAGAAACATAGGCTACGCTCGAGTCGTACCAGGTATGTTCGTATGAATACAAGTACAAGAAGGCGCTTGTATTCGTGAACGCGGTTTTTGTTCGTAATTATAAGTTACACCAGCAATGATTTTTTACCAGAAAACGGTATACCTTGACATAAACGATATCTAACTTGGGGCTGGTGTGTCCTGATCACCTCGTTTTATTTTTCGTACCGTAAACTGGCAAAATGACTCTGTTGTACCGTTTTTTTTTGTCATTTTCGAGACTTGGACGGACATGGATTTTTCACCTTAAAACGGTATACCTCGACAGAAAACGTAATCTAACATGGGTTTGGTGTACCCTATTTGCTGGTGTTCATGTTTTGTACCGCAAAATGGCAAAACAAAACACTGATATACCGTTTTTTTTTTTTATTTTGGCCATTGGGACAGGTTTTTCATTTTGATTCTACTGTAGATACCCTGGATTAACCTAGGCAACACATTACACTGAAAAAAACACAACGACCTGCCGCCACCCTATTTACTTTGTGAGATAAAAATGACTTGCAACTCGTCTGGCGCGGTGGGTCGCTGGGTGGGCCCTTCGGTAGACATTCGCTGGGCATCAGCCATGATTCGTAAGTACTAGAACGCTTCGCGGGAAGAACTGTTCACCGTCCACTTCTCGGGAATACTTTTGACAAGACGGTCAGGTTCTTTGCGTTATTCGCTGCGTACAGCAGTAGCTTTCAAAACATTATTTTCCCTCCGGCTTATTGTGAACTACAACAGTACACTTCGCTGCGGAATACTGCGGCATGGCTGTACCTTTTGCTCGCAGCTTTTCCCGCGGGAAGGACCCGGCATTCACACCTATATACCTTCGCTTTTGTGCAAGCTTTCTGCCCTGCTGTACAAATACAGGGTGGAAAAAATCGTAGCTGGACTGTTAGCTGCGCGTGCGGTTTATACTGATCATATTTGCACTATTAATTTGTCCAAGTAACGATGACTCAAAAACACCTACCAGGAATTTGAGTGAACACTGCTATATAGGTCCAACGGTCTAGGACGCTGGTCATATCATATGATAGTTATTCTGATGATGCAAAACCGCACAAGAGGCACAGAACAGCACATCAAAGCTCAAAGCGCTCTCACGCACGTGGATATCTGCCCTGCTGCTGGTGAAGTCTGGTTGTAGGCCGCTGAGGACTGATCGGCCACACCCTCGTTGGTTACCGAAGATGGCTGGAACAGTCGAATCACTGTTCAAGCGGGTGGTTATTTCTGCTCTATGTACGAGTAGCTGACGACGTGATATAGTTTTTGCTACAACAAATAAGTATTAGTAGTTTCCAAGTGTTTGTTGTTTACAGAAAATCCTCTTACGATCGTAGTGCAAGAATTGGTTGCTGTTCTTTGAATCTACTACCTGCTGCACCATTTTTTTATGTAGTTCATGTCTGTTGCAGCAAAAATAAACTGCGTAGCCGCGTAACTATGTATATGTCCCCTCCACAACATCACAAAACCCGACGTGCTCCGTCCCGGCATTGTAGGAATGCGAGGGTCTATGGTCATATGACTACGGCCATGCACGATAATGAGTACACCCCCCCCCACAACATCACAACGAGTACGAGAAAGTGTTGTCTTTGGTACCGGAAAAATACCCGGTACACATTATTTGGCGACTCTTCCAATATACTCGTACCACAATACCTCTCTGCTGATACTGCTATGCATTGCGCCTCTGTCGTGCTGTAGCGCTTACTTCTCTTGCGTCGCCTCAATTTGGACTGGTCGATTAATACCATCATTCTGAAACCGCTTCGGGACGCAAGTACAGCAGTCTCCTCGCTACGTACAGTATACCAGGCACATACCTGGTAATCCGAAGTAGCATATCACTAAAATAAACGTGACATGTCTCTTGCGTCACCCTCTGAGAACCTAATCCATCCTATCTTTCCGTGTGCGGTTTGAATACTTTCATACTCGCTGTACTTAGGAAATACCCTGGTATCTTACAACACCCACCTCTCACTGTTTCATTTCGTCTAATCGCTACGTACCACTCGGGAGGGGAATCTTGTACTATGGACCAAACAGACTTTTCCCTCACTCTTTACCTCCGACCGAGGATTTTTCTCGTGCTCTCGGCTGCGGGGCACGAAGGGGGCTCGCGTGGACACCACGGCGCAAGTGCAGGTCTCGGCCGGGCTCCTTGACGCGTGCCCTGGATCTTCAAAGTCGCGAATTCTGGCGAATGACCACGGGGAGCTGTCCCGACCTGCTAGAGCCAATGGCGATCCCCTAGCTGTCATTGCTCCATTTTTCTCAAGTACCGCAGCAGCTCTCAAAGACTGAGCAGCCACGGTGCAACAAAAGAGCTCCAAGCTTTTCCCTCGGTGACACCTACGAACGGTGCTGCTGCGTGTGTGTGTGAGCATTCGTGTCTGTGTGTGTATCCAACAGAAGTAGGAACCGAAAGTTCAGGTGCAATTTCAGCTTCGTTGTTTTACTATTATAGTATTTGCCTCTTCTGCTGTGTACCTGTGCAGGCATCACACCGCTGTAGCTTCAGGTTTTGATGTTGTAGCATCCATGGTACTAGCAGCAGCCGTACTTCAAAGTATTGTTTTCGTAGCACAGCTACGAATGTGCTACTGCTGTGTTTGTGCGTGTGTATGCTTTTGTGGGCGTGCCATCCTGAATACAACGACGTGGACGATTCCAACTCGCACTTCCTCTGAAGTTCAAAATCAACCGTGCAGTGCATACAGCAGCGGTACAACATCAGCAGCAGCATCGATTGGTACAACACCAGCGAACCTCACATAAGCTGTATACACAGGAACACTTGTTTTCTACCTCTTCAACTTGCGACAACCATGGGGATTCAAGTCGGAGGCTAGGCAGCCACGGAGCAACAGCAGCGCTTCAAGCTTTTCCCTATGACACCCACGAACGGTGCTGCTGCGTGTGTGTGGGCGTGCATGTGCGTGCATATATCTTACACAAGTAGGAACCGAGAGGTCAGGCGCATTTTCAGCTTTGTTGTTTTACTACTGTGCTATCTGTGCGACGGGTATGTCTCGGGTGCGACCTGGGTCTGCAGCAAGCTTCCGTCAGCATACGGTGTAGCGTGTAGGACACGTCAGGTATCGGCCACGCTCGGCACGGCAGGCCGAGAATGAGTGGTCATGAGACGAAACACAAGCCCATCTCACATCGACGATCATGATAGCTGTCGTCAGCAGTTACTTGGTGCAGGAGGAGGGAAATTCCCTGCCTCAACGACCGACAGATCTACGAAGATCGGTGACCACTTTAGTACAAGATCCAATATCCACGATAGTGCGAGAATATCCTCTGTTCATGCACCATCTCGCAATGCAGATATCGCTAACTGAAAGTGGAAGAACAACCTGCGACCCACATATCTGCTTCTTCTGCTGTGTACCTGTGCAGGCATCACACCGCTGCTGTAAGCGTTAGCTTTTGTTTAGCATCCAAAGTACAGGCAGCAGTAGCCGTACTTCGAAGTCTTGTTTCCATGACACAGCTACGAAGTGTGCTACTGCCGCGCTTTGTGCGTGTGTGTGCTTTTGTGGGCGTGCCATCCTGAACACAACGAGCTGGACGAATCCAACCCGCACTTCCTCTGAATATCAAAGCACCCGTGCAGTGCGTACAGCAGCGGTACGACATCAGCAGCAGCATCGATCGGTACAGCACTAGCCATAGGCTTTCATGCATAGGAACGCCTGTGTTCCCCCTTCTCAACTTCCGACACCCAGGATTTCGGGTCAACATCCCGAAGGGTAATCTTGTATTGCTATGTACCAAATAGTATTTTGGCCGGAATACTTTTGCTTTTCTCCTCCGGCCGCGGGTCTTGTCTCGCACTCTCGGTTGCGTGACACGCAGGGAGCCCGAGTGTACAACGGCGACAATGCGGGCTCCGGCCGAGGTCCGTGGCGCGTGCTCTGGGCCATACTAGTCGCAAAATCTGGCAGGTAACTAGGGGGGGGGGTATTATTCCGACCTGCGAGAGCCAAACATGTCCATGGAAACCACAACAAATCTTCCGAGTACTGCTATCACCTCGCACCAGCCACGTAACACAACTAGTACGGGGCACGTAACGGCCATGGCAATATTGCATAGGGCACGTGCATATCCTGGTGGGCACTTAGGGGGCTCGCGTGTACACCACGGCGCAAGTGTGGCTCCCGGCCGGGCTATGTGCACATGCGCTAGGTGTTCAGGGTTCATAGTCGCGAAATCTGGCATGTAATTGTGGGGAGACGTTCAGCCCACTCACGGCCAAGCAGGACAGTGGAAACCCCACAAAATAATATTTTGCTCTTCTTGCTGTTGGTTGCTGATGCTGCTGCTGTATCATGTCTGATCACGCTGTCCCTGAAGCTCTTTTCTACGTGGCAGCCACGGAACAACAGCGGTCGTACATCAAGCTCTTCCTTTTGTGACGGGAACTCTGGGTTGAATTGACACACGACACGAATTTTACGTGGGAAGTGTGCTGAGCGTAAGCCTTGATTTTCACTAATTTGCCGGAGGATTAAAAAAAAAAAAAAAAAAAAATGCGACTGAAGCGGACGGTATGTGCCTGTGTGTGCCGTGTGAACACACGTATTCTCGGGTACAATGAATTGCATGCTGGGGGGCAGGACGACGGTCCAAATGCACCCTTCCTCGGGATTTGAAATACAACCGCGTAGCCACAGTGGTACAGCAGCAGCACAGCAGCATCAACGCGTTGGGTATTGGGCTTCGTGACAGCCAAGGTCTTTTATATTGTGCCCGTATGTGTGTGCAGTGCACGGCAGGAGACTTCATGTTCACATTTCCACCGACAACTTTAAAATTAAGCACACGCCGTCGAACCTCATTCTGTTGCAGCACTACAACAACAGCAGTACAGTTAGTAAATACGGAGGCCTGATAATGATGCTCTCCTTTTTCAACCTGCGACACTCCCGGAAATCCAAGGCAACTACATCTTAAGGGGGAACCTTGTACTGTAGTACAAAATCGGTCAACCGAATGTTTGACATTTCTCGACACAGGCGACGAACTATTTGATCTCGACATTTGACAGGCACATGTAATGGAATTATTACGTCCAGATTTATTTGCCATTATTTTTCATCTCCAAACTTTTACGTAATATCGCTGGAAAATATGCGGAAAACAATATTTTAGAGCACATACATAAAATATATTTTCTGCTCGGGGAATAACTTATTTTTATTGCTCGAGCAAAAAAAAAAGAGGAAGGTCCTCGAATCCATAAAAGAAAGATGGTGCCCGACGCGCCAGCCAGACGCCGGGGTGGCCGCACGCCGAGTGATTGCATCCCATCACGAAGAGGAATCGCAGCGGTGGATGGCATGCGTGATTGAGCCTTGAAGCAACTGGAAGCTAGCCATGACGAGACAGCAGAAAGGCGAAGTCGTTAGTCAGAGATGTCTCTAATCGTATGAAAAAGTTCGATGAAAGCTTCACCACTCTGTCCGGAAAGGTAAAAACCATTTAGCTATAAAAACTGACGAATAAACGCTTTTTATATTTCCGGACAAAGTCGTAAAGCAGTACACAACTGGAGCACGAACATATACTCGAAGTAGAACCTCAGGCGCGAGTCAAACGCACCCTTGGCGATTGTAGCTCAGCAGCACCACAGCGTCACAGCAACATTGTCACAGCAGCAGTAGCAGCAGCGGCGGGGGTGCGGGGTTGTGCTCCGTATCTCTGTATCAACCGCTCTGTCGCGTACCAAACCAATGCACTATAAAGAGAAAAAAAGCGGGAGCGATTCGAAAGCGGCAAAGTCAACAAGGTTCGAACCTAAACCAAAAAGGAACAAACCTGCGGGCGAATAACCAGCAAAGATTAAACAGACCACTCGATACGAAAGCATAGTGATGTCTACAAGAATCACATTGACAGTAATAGAGACATGCAAACTTACATTCAAGGACAGACTGGCACAACGTCAAGCAGCACTATATGCGGCAGACAAAGTAGTAGTAACGCCCGTACTCGTTGTATCATACTACATGCTCAGAAAAAATAATTGTCGCACTACAGCATTACATGCAGCAGCCAATCGCCGATCACGCCGACGAGTAAATCGTTGCAAAATTTAGCGCATACAGGCATTATGTGCTAGTTTAAGTTTGAGATCCGGGCCGAGTCCCCAATTCAACAGCAGCTTTTCGCCGGGACACGGCGCGAGCACGTCGGAGGCCGTCCCTGACAGAGCCGGGAGAGGCGAGCACGGTCAGGCACTACGACGAAACAGCGTACCGAGAGGTGAACCTCATCGCGAGGAAACTTGCTCTTGGGGGTCAGCACAACGAAAATATATAAACTGACCTCTTGAGATTTGTTGACAAAATATTTCAGTGACAACAAGGCGAAACCATCTAAAGGGGATCGGGTAAAAAACGAAGCAGAAACTCGGCAAAATGCGAAAACAGCACGCTCACCCGGTACACGCCGGGGGCACGGCCGAGGCCGGCCCGAGAAGTAAGTTGGGAGAGGCGGGCACGATCAGACACGACGAGAAAACAGCGCACCGGGGGGTGGATCTTATCGGGATGGAACTTGAAGGCGGCTCGAAACTTTGTCTGAAATCACATTTTGAGCTCTCGCAGCACTTTTGTTTGCAAGGGGGCTCCACCAGCGACCTGGTGAGGGCCGCCTACGAAGTTGAGACCCGCAGACCTAATATAACACAAAAATGAACTGCAAGCGGCAGGTTTCGATGCCAAGGGCCCGTTAAAAACGTTTGATTAATCCCTGACGCGATGGATTACCATGGAAACAATGGCACATGCAGGACCGTTTTACAGACTATAAGGAGGCAGTTGGCGATGCCAGTCACATCCGTTCGACGCCCGCTGATCGGCGCTGGTGAACGCCGATGAACGCCGATGCATACACCTCGTACATATAAATCCCTGACGCATTTCAACATATTCGAAATAAAATAACAAAAAGGTTTGTTCAGCCCGACACTCCCCGGTACAACACCAAAGTCTCGGCATATGTACAGCTGGCTGCTACAAACTATTCTTGCATACACGACACTATATGCGTATAGGCTTTCTGGGGAATAAAGTCGGCCCCTCGACCCCAATGGCCGGGATGCCACAACTTTATGTACATGATCTGAATCCTAGCCTACCGTAAAAAATGTTGTATACATTCTATATAATGTAGTACACATCCAGCCAAGTTAACCTGTCCAAGATCAATGCAGATTATACGGCTCCCGCGCAACATGACCTACATCATGCATATCAAGAATACATCTGACCTGCAAGATCAAGTTTATTATGTGGGGATCAATCGATGTGGGTAACTATCAAATCAAAGGGTTATCGCACAGTATATGTACGCACAGTACCCTGGTGTTAAGTCTTCATGGGGCCATATAGTAGTCCCGGAAGTATAGGCTGAAATCCTGAAAATAAGTACCCTATGAACTTGTGGGCCGTTGAAGCGTGCACAGTATAGGCAGGCTAACAAGAAATACACGATATGAGCAAGGCTTGAAACCGTGTGGCGACAGCAACATAGAACGAGCTTGACGACATACAATTATCTACCGGAAGTATATAGTAGCGGTTGCGTCTGAGCCCAGTTCTCTTGCAAGGAGACCGTCCGCGAGACGTAGGCACGGACACAATTATTCGCCGAAATACCGTCATCCTCATCAACAGAATGAACACGGACGATCCAGCTCAAAATACGACCGTATGCGCACTCGCACGCTACTGTAGTTCAAGAGTCTTAGCGATGACCTATGCAGGTCGACCTGATATATTACTCCCGATATGGTACCATACAGCAGCACTGTAGCAGGGTACCGCACAGCAGTACGGCTGTAGTACTTCTGTGAGTTTTGTGCACTGTTGAAGGACATACGACTATAAACAGAAAAATTGTGATACCGATAGCATAGTTTGTGGGGTTGTGCATTGGTTCGCAGAGGACAAACAAGATCAACAGTGGGGAGGGCGCATTTTAGAAATGCTCAAATTGCCGATAAAATAATAAATTGGGCTTACGAAACACGGCTGAAAATGGGCAACACGATAATAAACGGGTACGTGGTATATCATGAACAGAAGAGATCAACGCCTTCACCCGATATTAGAAACGCGGCCACTCCGGAGCTTGGCACTTGATCGGAAACGCAAAAACAATCGCGACATTTCAGCAGGTTGCCGTCAAGAAGACTGGTATATGAAAATGGTGGTGACGATCGGTTCAGTCTCGCTTCCACTGCCGCAAACACTCATAGACAACCCGTGAGCCCGTGTGGCCAACATGAACGAGAGGTGCTCCCCGTTTGCTACTCGTACACTGCGTTTTTTGCGCTACATGCGGAAAAAAAAAACAGAAACGCGGAAAATGTTCGAATATTGTCCGAGGAAATAAGAAACCAAACCACAGTGAATGTAGCTGGTGACAACACACTAATTAGGACTTTGAGCCTGGATGCCAAGTTGACGTTTCCTAACACACGGTCCCAACTGTATAACCGTTCGTTTGGATACGTAGGTAACAACACAACGCTAGCCGGAGGCCGGAGAAAAGGCAGTAACAGCTCCAATGACCGGAGCTTGCTTGCGATAGTCGGTGAAACACTCAGTTAAACGACCCATGATATTGATGGAGCAGTGGCAGCAACATTTATTTGGAGACGTAAGGTCCGCACAGCAAGAATCTATAGCTCGCAAAAAAAAAAGTACGCAAGCAGTTCAAACACAACAAGACTAAACATCTCGGGAATGCTACGTACGGGCGATTATACCCGTCTGATCGTAAATATGAGGGACATTTGGATGAAAACAAAAGGTCCAAACGTACCTTATATTTCTGGTCAGACTAGCAACTATGCAACGGATCACTCGAAATGTACCAGGTATATATAAAATTAAGAGTTCGTGTCAAATGTACGTTATATTGCGGTTCGTAGTCGTGTTCGTACGACACTATTCTTCGTCGTCGAGATATGCATGCCAAACAACCACACCAACGGCAACAGGCACAACAACCACAACGCCAGAAGGGCCCGCCAAAACCACAGCAAAAGCAAAAACAACAGCGGAACAATTCAACAGGCTCAATATTTTCGGGAAAAACGAGGATGGAGTACAAATGTAGGATACGCGTGAAAACAAAGACTAAAGTACAAAAGAGACAGCGGTCGAGGTGGAAGACCACCACTGATGCTCTATCCAGCTGCGTCAGAGGCGATGCGCAGCCCTCGAAAAAGAGAAGATTGCGGCCGGCCGACCACGTTATCCATTTGCAATGGTACTGGCGTTATCCTCGTATCGTACATGAAATTACCGTCGTAGTGTAGCTGGTTGTTCAGTCTTTCGTTCCTTTGGGCTGTAGAGGCTTCAAAACTGCAACTACTGGTGGGCCTTCCATTTCATGTTGGGCTATGAACGTCAAAAATTCAACAGCTGGCGGGTCTTTCATTTTTTTCATGTCCTCAAAGCGTCCGCCTGTTGTTTTATAAAAGAGGTGGGTACATCTTTGCAATGGACCATATGCTGTTCAGGTGGGACACGTCCGGAGGGTAACACAACAACAGCAGCAGCAGCGGCTGCGATGAAGGCGGTGCCGCTGCTGCTGCCGTATTGATGCTGTTATGTTGCTCCTATTCCTGCGTTCTCCTAAAAACTAAATACGCCGCTACTGTTGTTATGCTCAGCACGCAAATCGTTTTTTATTCACGCCATCAAAATGTGACAGCTTCTTGGTTTTTAAATAGACGTTTAATAGAGGCGGGTGCAGGGCATCTTTGCAATGGGAAATTTGATGTTCAGGTGGGATACGTCAGACAGTCTTACATTTCCAAAACACAAAGCATGCAGTGTCATGTAATAGGAGAGCAACACAGCAACTGCAGCCAGCAGCAGCAGAACAGCAGTAACAGCAGCAGAGCCTCCACCGCCGCTTGTTTCTTCTGCGATGTGCTCACAACTAAGCACTGGCCTGCTGAGGTTGTGCTCAACGCGAAATTATTCGTTGCTTGTGTCCACCAGCTAATGTTGCCTGAGTAGTTGTGGAGGCTGCAACATATTTGTGACTGTTGTGTGTGGGCTGCTGCAGTACGCAAAATTATTTTCATCAACCTAACTCTATATACTCTGCTACCTTAGACCAACTATTATGGGAACTTTTTGAAGGGCTCTAAGGCCGTTTCCTATGCGGTTCGATTTCGAGCTTCAGATTTGTATTTTTCTCTCAAAATCGAATGACCCTACTTATGCAGTCCGATTGTGCAAAATCCAACCGGAAATTTTTCGATTTGAGAATCCGATGACCCAAGTCGTCGGATTTTGGGCCAAAATCCGACGACCTGGGTCATCAGATTTTCAAATCGAAAAATGGCATCCTCTCTAAACTCAAGATGTTATCCACGACAGCAAACAGCAGCAGAACGATCGATGAGTTGGATGGTGATACAGCTGTATAGCGACGTTGCTTCGCGCCCGCCGCGCGGACGGCGCGTCCCTCCGTGGCCAGACTAGAGTCCGCTGGCGCGGGCTCGGGCCTAGAGACCAAGAGAAGAGCACTCGGCACGCGCCTCTCCGTGGATACGTACTCGTAGACTACATGGCAGCTGTACAGCAGCAGCTGCAGCAGCAGCAGCAGCAGTCAAGTCACAAAATCCAACACAAAATACCAAGACAGGTTGACTCTAGCGCACTAGCCACATCTCTTCGCCACCAGACTAGAGGCAGTCAGCGTGGGCTCGGACGCTTGGGTCCTACGCGCAGGGCAGCGCACCCAGCGCGACTCTTCGCGGCGCCAAATCACAAAAACAGCAGTTGGCCTTGGGGTTTGCTGGAATCTCTACACGCACAATAAATCTGATTTTTCCGCATAGGAAGGCCCTTTCGACTTGTCAAGCTCGTATCTGAAAATGCCATCGGGTCAAAATCTGAAGCTCAAAAATCGAACCGCATAGGAAACGGCCTAAGAAATATTTTTTTTGCCGCAAATCCGCGATTTACTCATCGGGACTGTCAAAAACACCGGTAGCCTCTTCAGGGTGCTGCCAGAGTCACAGTATGACTGTTCAACCCTATTGCCAGTTCTGAGGAAGGGCATCATGATTTTTCACAAAAAATCTTCAAAGATCCAACATTTCTGGCCCCAGTTCTAACATACGAAATAATATTTTTGACCCTCCAGAGGAAACTGATTGGCTGCTCCAAAAATCAAACTAGGACTCTGGAGAAACGGAAAACTGTTCCAGAAAGCTCTCGGAAAACTCTGGGGAGCACAATAAGGAGTCTACCGGTGTTTTTGACTGTTCCGCCGAGTAAAACGCGTACGTTCGGGATGACAACTCAGTTCCTGGACCCCAGAAACAGTATCCCTCAATAGATCGTCTTAGGGTTGGCGTTAGGGTTCGTTGCAAAGCATCAGCATTGCGCCACCCCGACTCCGAAGGACAGCCTTGTAACAGGTATCCTATACCGGTAGGAAGTGAGTTATGTCCTCTACGCCCAACTCCGGAACAGGCGCATTCAGGCATGATATCATATTGTTCGATCGCACATGAATGTGGAGTTTGACGGATAGATGGAATATCGTATTTCAAACCGATACAAATCTCAACATATCCACAAAACAGACAGGCCCCGAAGGCACGGGAAACATGCGCGACTGCCATCGATGAAGACCTTTGTTCGTCCTACCAGGAGCAACGATAGTGGACGGCGGCACAGTAAAACCTATGCCGTAGACCCTGTTGCCTGCGGTGCTTCATATCTCTCTCAAACATGTTGTGCTTATCCACTTTAAATCCTAGGTAAAACCCTTCAAGGAATTGGATAAATGCTGAAGGTTCGCGTTTCGCGCTCTCGGCCTCAGGTGGCTCCTGCGGAAAGGTGCTTGAATCTCTGCATCAAAGTGGGCGCAGGTTATCAAAATAGATCATGTCCGGGTCGAATCAGGTCAGGGAGCAGTGTGCCTGGTATATAGTAGTTTATAACCCTAAAAATTAGTCATACGTTGACAAAAAAAATCAAGGGAGCCGGCTGTACATATACCTCACAGCAACTGCTCTTTTTGTCCCCTACAACGCACGGCATGTAACTGAGAAAACCTACCAACCGCTCGGCAGCGATGAACCAAAAAAAGGCAAAGCCATGAAAAAAATCGACAAAGAACAGAATACTAAGGTACAGTACTCATAGGTGTGTGCACCTGGTACCGTACATATTTCGTTTTTTTTTGTTTACGAAACATCTATGCTGTACAAATAGTCATCATGCTTTTGATTATCGAGGCCACCTTTTGTCATCACCAATCAGGTCACAACTCCGTTGTTTCGATAAAAATCACGATACGCGGATATACGTATGCCCGTAGAACCCAACCGTTGGGAATATTTCACGTATAGTTGTATTCTCAACAGAGCCATATGGTATATAGGACCTTGCTTTCAATTACCCGGGTACCCAGCGGGTGTAACGTGAGGGTTCCTACCCGTTTGGCGGGTAGGGACTGACCTTAAAAAAATCGGGTTGTCCGAGCCTGCGGGTCACGGGTACCCGGGTATCCGCGGGGTTTCAGGTACGAGCGGGGGTTTTATAGCCCTTGTTCACTACGCCTCCTCAAAGTCTACTGTCGGGGGCGTTTTTGAATCACACACTCGTACATCCAAAAAGACACCAACGAGGAGTCCATCATTGCACCATTACGATAGTCTGATAAGTTTTGGAACCGTGCGGGCAAGGGTATCGCGGGTACCCGTGTACCCGCAAGTTTTCGGGGTACCCGCGGGTAGTTTGAATCTTCGGTTGATTATATTTCCCCAGTGCATCTAGGGAACCCTTTTACGTAACATTCTCAGACACCGAACACACGAACACTGGTAGGCATGCGCTCTCTAAGTGTGTTTCTGCGAGTATATCTATCTAGCAGGGTGTGTAGCGATGCTGGCCCCGCCCCCCTGCTCAGTCCAGGGGGCTATTGTGGGCAACCGCTACCCGACGAGCAACCACGTACTAACTCTTTATTTCATGTTTGTTTTCTATCCGTTCATGATTTTTTGTTATATTGAGGAGAGGCGGTGTTGATTTGCTACTGTCCCGGAATACTACAGCAGTACAGCACACACACAGAGAAAATTAGCGAGCAACACAGAGTCATGTCGCCTTAATTATTATTTATTTATCGCTACTATCCGACACACATACTCTCTGATGTTCCATAAGTCTTGGTGGGTCGGAAAATGTGCATCGCAGCCTTCAAGCAGGAGTAGACCGTGAACCAGCGCCCTCATCTTCATTTTTACATATTTCACGGATCCACGCCCACAATAAGACGCCCGCACAATGGGGATAGTGTACAAGAAGGCAAGTTTAGGTGGCGTGAGTATCGAATAAAAAACCAAAACAGCTCGTAGTCGTTATTTCGGTATCCAACAGTAGTACGAGCTATCCTTCATTCAAACTGAACTCTTCGTGCCACTGATATGAGCGGAAAACATTTCGGAAACTTGCCAGGTATCCGGGTATCCGGCAAGAATGCGGGTACCCGAGTACTCAGTCGTCAACAAGCCATTGCTGGGCGGGTAGGTTAGGGTCCAGGCTCTACAATATAGTGAGTGCCCGTTTGCGGCGGGTACCCTCAGGGCCCCACCTCAGACTCAGAATTGAATAAAAAAGATGCCGATTTGAACAAAAGTAAATTGCGTTCGAGTAAAATAAATAAGGGAGGAGTATAAAGTGGTAGTCTTGTATCGATGAGACTTTCACTCTGAAACCAGGACAAAATATGTCGGATAATGTAGGACGTGGAAACAAAGCCGAGTCAAAGTCCAAAACTTTTGTTTTTTTGTGAGTTGTAATCATAGTGCATCCCGCAGCAACACGAGTACCCACGAAAATGTCCACAACCATATATTCAACAGACGGCACGTAATCGTCCGGCCTCACTCTGACGTATTCGTTCGTATTCGGCTTCAACAAACACATGGAATTGCGTTGAATCTATCACCATCCACAGCAAACCTGTATGGGGGTTCTTGTGACAGAAAATATGAAACATCGCACCAGGTAGCCCTTTCAGTAGCAACCAGCCATCTATCTACAGCCGCTACAAAAAAAAAAAGTTTGAGTATCTTTCCAGTCTCTTCCGAAGGTCGACCTGCAATTCATATTTGCAAGAGCTAGTTCTAGTTGTCGCCTTCTCCCCTTTTGAAGGAGCATGGCTATCTTTGATAAGGAGAAAGGAAAAGTTGAGAGATCGAACATTTTCCTCAAAACTCATATTTGCAAGCCTGGTGTAATTGTTCCACACGTCGGATATATCAGATCTCTATTTCTTGATCTACATAATTTTAGACCGATTTATAAATAGATCAATGAGATGTAGCAATCTGCGTACGTAGATCATTTTTTTTCTAATCTATAAAGTTTGTATCATTTACCACATTTTTGCCGTTTGGGGAAAAAAATATTTACCTGGTATATAGATACTCCACGCACGTTCTCCAGATGGGATCTGCAGAAGATATTCGTAGGTACTTTCTGCAGTCATTTTTTTCTCACGAAAAAGCCCCTCCTGGGGCGGAATTTCACTCGTAGATTGGCCTTGGTAGTTGCAAGGTTTAATCGCCAGACCACCGGAGGTGCAGGTATAACAGGAAATACTCGAGCACGTTCTCAAAACATCATCTCTGTAGTGCCCCCCCGGGGCTGAAACACTCACCAGCCAAAGCACCAGCTCCTCAACGTCGTTCACGTTCGCCCCATGAGTGGCTCGCTGGGCGCTGAGGAACACACGATGGAGGGGCGTTTGCCACATCACATTATCCCTGACGTTTACCTGGACATAACATAGCCGGCAGAGGGCGACGAGGACTTTTCGTCAACAACGGAAACATAATGGCGGACAAAAAAGTACATAGTATCATAAAACCTGTACCTGGTAACGCTCTATGGCGAACAATATAAACTTAATTCAGTGTTCGCGTCCAAAACCTTCCAAGAAACAGACGAAGACAATGGCATGCCCGACTATTGACCTGCGTTTTTGTTTTGCTCGCCTATTTCAACAAACCAACGCTGACAAAAAAAGACGGATCGTGATCAACCCTCAAAAGAAGGCTAGCCAGGTGTAAGGAAAGGAAAAAAACTGCGCTACTGTCAGAACATGTGCACCTCGGAAGAATCCAAAAACAACAAAAAAAAAAACAACAAAACAAGTAAACAGTCTAGATATGTGGCACGCACGGCTGATGGATGCAAGTAAGTTGCTTCCTTCAACGGCGGAATTATATAACAATGAAGAGCACCATAAAGTGCGCATGCCTCATATATCCACGCGTTCACTACGGTACATGAAAATATCGACGAGGACTCGGGCGTCATATAACAATGAAGAGCACCACAAAGTGCGCATGCCTCATAATTCCACGCGTTCACTATGGTATATGAAAATATCGACGAGGACTTGGGCGTCATGCACTCAGCTCGGACAGCAAACCGCCAAAAACGGAAAAAAGTAACTCGCGCCACTTCCCCAACAAGAGCTGTGTCTTTTGTGGTTTGGCAATCGACATGTAGTGAGGACAGGCAATCGTAAGTGCGACACCTGGACATATGAATCGCTAAACCCCGAGGGTGACCCTTGGAACTCACGAAGATCAAGAAACTTCAAATCCTCGTACCCTTGGGAATCACGAGGACTCAGTCATTTCAGCGTTTCGTACCCCTTGGACGCACGGGCACTCGGTCGTTTCAGCGGTTCGCACCCTTTGGATTGCCTCTTCTAACCCGATTGGGACTCGTGAGTCACTGACTGAGTCCCTTAAGCTGGGATTGGTAATTTGACGACTTTTTTACTGAGGTATATCTGGTACATGGATAAACCACGAATCAAGGACATCAGTCATAAACGGTATACCGGTAGACAAGGGCCGTGTTTACGCCACTTGCCGGTATGGCGGAAATCGCCTCAGGCAGCATCAAATATCGGCAGCGGTAATTGGCCAAGGCACCCACGTACCGTGGTCTGACCGTACATTCCAAGGTCAGCGACTCTTAAGTACCCCGGTTCGTTTTCACCGTTAAACATACGGGATGGGGTTCGCCGTTTCCTGGCGTGCAGAACACCGGTCGATACGATCAACTTTGGAGGGGTGAGTGCCATGGCGAAAGCAGCCGATACATTAAGGTGGTTCCTGAGGCAGAGTTCCGCTGTACCGACAAGTGGCACAGAACAACCCGCCCGTACCTCTCGTCTGGTGGTTGCAACTACCACACAACCAAAAAAAAGTACCAGTTCGTATACCACCATCGTATCCCGCTGTATCGTCTGTGAACAAAAATCACAGCAACAGAGGGCGCGACTTGTTGTGCAATCTGGACATGTTTGTCCCTGCTGTCTGCCCGGGGGTTGAGCAGAAGCCGCCTATGCGTCAGCTCCTGGGCTGTGCGACTCGGAAGGTTGCTCGCTACGTTTGGCGAAAATGGTTGACAAACACGGTGTACCGGGCGAAAATAACTATCCCTAACCCCAAGTCAATCAGAGCAACCCCAACCCTGACCCTAAGCCAATCAGACCAAAAGTGTCGAATAAGTGGTATGCTCTACTGCGACTCGCCATCTCGCCAGATTTCTTATGGCCATCGCTGGCTGGTACAAATATTAGAAGGGTGCCGAAGACAAACCCAAAACACTCCAAATGGAGAACTCTTCCACGCCCTTTTCACCTGACTAGCGGTACGGGCACGGCTCCGCCCGTGGCGATAGCCTACGTTGCCGATTATAGTGTGGCCACGGCTCCGTACGAACGTGCATCAGATGATACTGATCTAGATACCTACCCTCTGCATCTACTACTGCTGTGCGAACTGCTGAACGTACGTACCTACTGCACCTAAGGTAACCTATCGTTGTGCCCACCACTCTAGAGTACCAGGTACGTAACTACGGCTTCTGATGTACCTTTTCCCGCGATCTACCGCAAGAATGCGAGATATCGCAAAAGCGTGCGATAGACTCAGATAATTCCTGTGGTATTTTTTACGCACCCCTGCGCGATAACTCCGAAACCTGTGCGGAAAATAAACCATGAAGTTGCGGAAATTTACGCACCCCCCTGTGCGACAACTCCGATACGTGCGAAACTGAATAAAACCACAGCGGGTTTACTGTCACTGCTGTGGACGCGTTTTCACATACCGTATGTAGACGTAAGAGAGTTTTCGCGAAACAAACACACACAGAACACAACACACAGGAGATGGGATCAAATCATTGCGACACACCCTTGCAGCTCAATAAGTGTCCCTGAGCCACTGGCGGTAGAGCGCAACCTCACGACCAAGCTGCGCGTGTTTCCTGGACGTTTACCATCCCTGGGCGAAAACTCCTATACCTGTGCGGAAATCGAATCAAACCACTTCGTTTTTCCTTTAATAACGCACCCCTGTGCTATAGCTACGAGATGGGTCGTTTTGATATGCAAAATAGTATTCAAGCGGTGCTTTTTTTTGCGCCCAAACTAAACCCAAAGAGAATTCAATGCAGTTGGAGCACCAAATTCGTCGAGCTGGCGAAGAAGGGCCACGGTGAGCACCGGGCTTCAAGCGAGGCGGGCGACGGGGCTCACTGTGGCAGAGAGGGAGGAAAACTTTATCCGGACCGAATCGGTGGTGAATTGGTCGCGAGACGGGCGGGCGGCGTACAAGGCTAAGAGGGAAGATCTGCTGTTCGTTTTTTTTCTTTTTGGCCGGTGGAACGTGTTCCACTCCGCAGAAAAAAATTACATGAGAGGGGACGGGGATCTTTTTTCTTCCCGCGCTTTTTCGTACTTCTTCATACGAATAAAACTGCAAGCGGATCCCAGTGAGATCCTTCCTGCACACAGCAAACGTAATTTCGCCGCAGCATGAGCTTCGACGTTCATCACTTACTTGTAACCAATCGAAGTATGTCGGTCTATGCAAGCTTTCTAAACGATGAGCGAGCCAAAGTGCAAATGGGCAACGGCATTGCGCAGAACAAATTACGGATCAGCCTAACAGCTGTCCGCGCCGCCTCTGCCTGAGATCGATATCCATCGGTCGTAAAACAGCCAAATTACAACAGAGTAGGCATCTGACTATCGGTAGATTGGAATCAACCATGTATGTGGATTCTTCAGTAGATATACCCAGTCACCTGCCGTTGGTGTTGTACGAAGCACGGTGGTAGCAGTACTACTACTACAACAGTAGTAGTAGTAGTAGTAATAGTAGTAGGAGGAGGAGCGATCGCGATCATACAACTAATTATTGTACCAGGTATTATTAGTACATAACATCTATCTAACGTCTTTTCCACTCCTCTGCTGTGCTGCTGATTATAATAGGCAATACATCAACGCGACGCGCAGCACGCAACGATCCACAGCGCAGACACCCGCAGCGGTACATAACGTAGCAATGGACCCGGCAAAGTGGAGCAGGAGTTGAGAAAAACTAACGCGCCCAGGATACCCGTCTCTACGTATAATCATGCACCGTATCATATTCTCCTGCCGTTGGTGTTGTACGAAGCACGGTGGTAGCAGTACTACTACAACAGTAGTAGTAGTAGTAATAGTAGTAGGAGGAGGAGCGATCGCGATCATACAACTAATTATTGTACCAGGTATTATTAGTACATAACATCTATCTAACGTCTTTTCCACTCCTCTGCTGTGCTGCTGATTATAATAGGCAATACATCAACGCGACGCGCAGCACGCAACGATCCACAGCGCAGACACCCGCAGCGGTACATAACGTAGCAATGGACCCGGCAAAGTGGAGCAGGAGTTGAGAAAAACTAACGCGCCCAGGATACCCGTCTCTACGTATAATCATGCACCGTGCCGGACAGCATGCCAAATAAATGGTCTGTTGATGCTGCTGTAACGCTCGAAAAATTGCGATGTCACGAGTCAGGAGTCACGAGACGGCAGCAGAAGCAGCCAGAAAACGGAATACCGTGACAGGAAACGTAACTTAACTTGGGTTAGGTGTGTCCTGACTACCTCGTGTTGTTTTTTGTATTCTCTTTGTACCGTAAAATGGCGAAAATACGCCGGCGTACCGTTTTTTTTTTTTGTCATTTTTTACTTGGACGGACATAATCTTTTTACCAGAAAACGGTATATCTTGACATAACACGTCATCTAACTTGGTTTTGGTGTACCCTGATTTGCTGGCGTTCATGTTTTATACCGTAAAATGGCAAACAAATCACTCGTGTATCGTTTTTTTGGCATTTTGTCCGATGGAACAAGGTTTTAATTTGATTCTACAGTAGATACCCTAGGTAAATCTAGGGAATTTCTCTGAGTTGGAGATGAAGTCGATCTTGACCTCATCCAGACACCCCACACAGGGTACATACTGTTCGGATTACTTGCTTTTACCAGCACAAGAGTACAAATTGACGTATTCATAGACTAAAAAGTGCGGAGAAACATGTTTTCTTCCTGTTTTTTCTGCCTCTTGCTTTATGACGTGCTTTGAGTAGTGCGTAGACAGTCATACTCTGCTTTCGGATGTGCGGCATACAGCAAAACAAACCCCGCCCGAATCGACGTATTATCCGTAGAGAACGATCTGGCGAAAAATCGCCCCTTTTCAGTCACTTTTCCGGGACCACGAGAATCAATTTCGTGATGGGCAATTCGAAAAACCCAGAAGGAACCTCGGCCAAGGGCAGAAGGAAAAAAATTGTCCAAGCGAACCGGGAGGCATATCTGCAGGGTACAGGTCGTACTGTCCACGAGGCGTTGGCGATCGTGTGCCCCCTCCCACTCAAGCCAACTGCCTACATCGAGAGGGCCCATGAAACGAGAAGTTGTTAACCCCGCAGTCACGGAGATGTGCAGGATGTGCAACACGCGACCAAGGCGATGGCTGTGGATGGGAACATCATAAACCGCAGCAGCAGGATGAGCAGCTGCTTAGCAGCAGCAGCAGCCGGGTCAGGAACACCAGCAGCCGCACCAGGATCCGAAGATCCACCTTCAACGAGGTCTGGTAGGGACTGCACTTTCGGGCTGCCAGCCATCGAGGCCGAGGGTCCACCAGTAAATCCCCCTCACGCTCACGCGCCCGTTTGTCTTCTGCTAAAGCACCCGTCGTGGTGTGCCGGGCGAGAATGATGCCAGTTTTGTGTGTGCTGCTCGGCCCCTTTTTGGGGAGACTTTGCAGCTCCTCTATCATCCACACCTTGGTATACCACATGAGTATTTTTTGTGTGACGTGTTCATTTTTTCCCCAGCGCTGATTGGTCAATTTATTAAATATTCTTTTTTCCCAGCTAACGACCGCTGATATTTTTTGTGACTTTTTTGACGTATAAAAACATTTCAGTCCCGCCCCTAACTGTTACAGAGTACCGCACACTCTTTAAAGAAGCTGGATTGTTGGCTAGGAAAAGCTTTCTTGCTTGGGAAAGAGGCCCTTCGTAGGTACAGGTTGAGCGATTTAAAGGACCACATGAAGTCAAAAATAGGCAGAGTCAAAAGGTACTTGGTTGCTGGCCAATGAGAGGGACGGCCAGGAAGCCTTTTCCCGAGAGCAATATTTAGTATACCTAGGAATGGTTCAAATCATAAGTATACCTATTATTGGCTGTTGCCCAAAACAAGGACTTCTGAGACGGAATTGCAACAACGCATCGGAGCCGATGATCGGCCACTTGAGTATCTAAGCTCATACTACTGAACACATTTTATGCCAAGGGCTTGGCAATCGTACACCTTGTAAATGGTAGTCTCAAATCCGAGCAGAATCGACCATAATCAACCTGATGCTTGGGAAACGTATTTCTACCGAAAATTAGCTCAAACAAGCACGAGTAGAATTGCTGCATATAATATAGCACGAGCAAAAACGTAATGAAGAGGTTAGGACCAGCGGCAAGACGTGACATAAACGATCATATTGCAGTTGTGTGGTGCGTGCGTGTTGCTTGTCGAAACAACGAACTCCGAGCCTTGAACTCAATCTGTTATAACATGGTTCATCAACGCCTGTGCCCCTATTGCCTGCAGTCTGAAAAGAGGGTGAACACGAGTACGGACGTTACAAGGAGGCAACGCCGACTGGCAACATGTTCTTCTACAAGCTGACATGGCTATGATGCGGTGGTGTCACGTGCTGCATGCCGAAAAAACGGACCCTAAGCCCCAAGCACCCCTGTTAACATGTCCAAATATGCCACCAATATCCCTGCAAGTATAACATGAGCCCGCAGCCCGCAGAGGGCAAAGTCAGCTTATGCGGTCCACTGCCTGAAGCGGGCACCAACCTTGACAAACCGATGGCCGACAGACCCGTTTGTCGTTAGAATCTGCATTTGTTTCGATCGATGGTCTGTGAGAAATTCCGGACGATGCTCGTACCGATTCTCGCACGAGGGATTATTGTACAAAGGATGTTCGGGTTGGTCACGTAGCTCAAGGCACAGGGCACTGGAGAAGCCGTGCCTCAACCCAGACCGCTTTTATGTGTGTCAGCTGTTGATTTCTGCTGCGCGCGATATGGGCGTAAACCATTGGGGGTCGTATGGCAAAATACCTGCGTACGAGTAGGTGCTGAGCTTCTCAATAAGGATGGTCAGACAAACAGACGGAAATAAAATATATTTGCTCGTAGGACCTACACTGGGGAACAAAAACATTTCACATGATTCCGAAAAAACTACTTTCCAGGCGATATCTTGGCCCAGAAAACCCATCGAAATGCCAATTTCGGAGCGGCGAGGTCCCGCGTTCTCGACACACTTCGGTCGACGAAATCAGCGACCGCACCATGAAAAGATGAACGTGCGTCGCTCGCTAGGGGGTTCTACCCACCCTAGGGCCACAGTGATACAACAGTAGATAGCTAGAAAAATAATCTCAATCCTACAGCTAATAATAGACGTCTAAAGCCAACGAATGATACTGCCGGCAGCCTCTCACCACCAAGATCACTGATCAGCGCGAAACATTCGCGAGTGCCATCTCCTTCGATGCTGTCTCCTTCATTCACTGGACGTGGCTGACGCCAAGGTCGGCTGTGGGTTGATTCTATCGCGAAACATATACCTGGTATATTCTATCTGCTTGTTGACCAGTGCCGACTGACGTGTTGACAACGTGGAAAAAGTGTTCCGCCCAATAATCCTAACCAAGTATTAACAACATTTTTCCCACAGCAGCGGTACGAGATTCTCCACAATGCATCAACATGATTGGAATTTAGCGAACATTAGATTACGACACTATTTTATTCCTGGTACGCGTTGGTATAAGGACCTGTCGTAACTAAGTAATTGCCGAAACAAAACAAAAAACAGCAAATATCGAACATCAACTTTGAAGAACCATCGACTATCACTGATGACATTCTAAGAAACTAGCATTAGATGTCCGAACACCATCCTCTTTCTTCCTGAACAATAACGCGAAGCGAATACGACGAGGGTCACTGTAGGCGCTTGAAAGTACCCGGGAAAAATGGTGGCAACGACTGGCAAGAGCACAATAGGTGAGGTTGTTAACGTGGCTACCACTAAGCTTGTATGCACACGGGGCCAGAATACATGGGTCACGTATGATCGAGAAATAGAGGCACGAGAAACCGGGGGTCACGAGGTGGTCGTGGCGGCATTTTTTCGGTAAGAGCGCCATTTAACATTTAACATGTCATTGAAGTGTGACGCCGGAACCACAACTCGCAGATGATCTCCGAGAAAAAGGGTTGGGCCACGGGCACCGTCCACCCGTAGGCGTGCCTTGAGTGTGTGAATTGGGTGTAGCGCGCGTTGCTGAGCGCAATTACTGGGAATCAACTTACGGTGGCGGCGAAGTATCTTGCAAAGTTGCACCCCGATTCTCGCGAAAATGCCGTCATTGTTTTATGTGGTTTTGGATAGCCGCTGTTTATTTCTCGCCGAATAAGCAAAGACATGCGAGCATCGGTTTGGTTAGTGTCGCCGCCAACCGCGAAGCAAACGTGCGACATGGGTCGCGGTCTGTGCTAGGCCCATTTAACAGCAGTGCCGATTACCTACCAGGTCATAAAGAGAAGCAGACCACAGCAGTGGGTATCACGAGATGGCCGTAAACACTACTCATAACCTCGACCGAAGCATATGACGGCCTCTATGTCAGCTGCCATGAACCGATATATATATTGTACACATACCCCGCAAAGTCTTGTGACTTTCGTTTTTATTCGCGTCAAGACAATCCAAACAGAATTGCTGAAAACCTTAACGATCTGGTTCCGACCTAAAATTCCGCTATTAATAGGTAGCGCCGGGGACGCGATAAAGGAGGACGCTAACGTCCATCGAGAAACATTCTGCAACTTGCGGAGCATAGAATATTAATAGGTGCCCCTGCCCAAATGATAGCCGAAGAAGGGATATGTGCGCCACTACGGGTGACTTGGGGCAAACACCACATATATGTGCGTGGTGACCGTCTTACTCTTAGTAGAGCACAAACTGATGAATGCCGAGCGCACTACACAAATGGACCATCCATTTCTTGGCACGGTCGGGTTCATGTGAGAAAAAACACAGAGGCAAAACACCTTTGTACTCGTACATACAGTCCACAAAAGCACGACCACCAAACATGAATACCAAGTATTAACATGATACCGTCACCTTAGCGCCCCCCTCCCTGACAAGCCACTGCGCCACGCCCATATGGCCTTGCTCGCACGCGAAAAGCAGGGGCGTACAGCCGTCGTTGTTGGGTCGGTCAGCTTCTGCCCCCGCCGTTCTCACGAGCCAACGGACCACGTCCAGATGCCCCCTCATAGGATAGCCATGCAGGCGGGAAAAGAGAGTGAAAAACACGGGAAAATAATTCGGAGGAGACGCGCGATTCTTAGTTTCAGCAAGACTCTTGCACACAAAGGGGGGGAGAAGGTCGTCTTTGTTTCGCAGAAGCGCGGCACCAATTTTGTAACGTTGATATTGGTCAGGGTGAAGGATGTGGCCACATTCTCCTGGGTCCACCGGCAACTCGCACGCCCGTGCCCCTGCGCACAGATACTCTTATTTCGCCGACTACTGTGGATAAGTCAGGCTCTGAAATAGCATCCAAACGGGTAGATGTACCGCTTACCACGAAAACAAAAACATGTCGAGCATGACGCAATCGCAAACTAACGCAAAACATGCTCTCGCTGAAAACTGTGTGGCGCCAATTTTGTAACGTGAATAGTTTTCAGGGTCAATGCCGAAGCCGCTTATTCCTGAGTCTAGCAGCAACATGCCCCCACTGCCCGTTGGCAAAGACACTCGTATTATGCCGACTACGAAGGTGAAGCGGGATCCAAATCAGCATAAAAACGAATAAAAGTATCGAACACTGCCAGTAATAAAACAGCTCACGCAGAGCTTGCATCGTAAGCATACCAAAAACTAATCGCGTAAGACAACATCCCGCGGAAAAATCCTCGACACATAACACGGCACAGTCCAGCTTATGCTGTCAGAAAAAACACATCACTAAATGCACATATATGCGGTACCTCTGTTTCCAGAACCCAACCGGGACAGGTCCAATGTGCCCCGTATCGTCGACCGAGAAAAACTCGCGGTTACAGCGCGCACGACTTACAATCAATCGCCGGTTGAACTGAATACCCCGACTAATAGTTGCTTCAACGTTGGGCGCTGATGCTTCAGCAGCAAACCAACATGCGAGCCAAGCAGCAACAAGAAGACTACACGCGAGTCAGAGAGAAAACAACCAGCATCGGCTACCGGCAAAGAGAAATCTCTACCGTGTCCACGCACCCGAAGGAAGCCCAGTGTAGAGGGGTCGAGCCCTGAAGAACATCTGCCGCATCGGGCGCTGCCCCTCTCTGAGAAACAAAATGCCCGACATGCAGCAGACAATCGGTCAATCAGACAGACAGGTGGCCGACAAACCGACACGCGGGCAAGGGTCAAGCAGGCAGACAGGCCGACCGATAGACGCACATAAAAAACACGGCGGTTTGACGCGCATGCCGCAAAAAACGGGCTTACCAAGATAGCAAGCGCTTGCACAGAGTGATAAAATATCCAACAGCACCCAGCATGCCGAGAGGACAGATTCGAGAGGTCAGATTAGCTAAGATGTACCTGGTATAAGTAAAAAAAGGACTTTTTCTTCTTTGGCATGCTTCTCTTCGGCGACCGAGGGTTCTCTCTCGCATTTTCGGCTGCGGGGCATGCAAGAGCGCCGAGGGTATATTACGACGTACGTCTGGATCCCGGCCAAGCTCCGAGGCGGTGCTCGGGGCATTTCACGTCGCTGAGTTGGCTCTAAAACCAGGGCTACAAAACAAGGGATTGTTTTCCGCCTCGCCAAGCCGAGTAACATGGAAAACTCCCACATTTTTGTTCTTTTTTTCATAAATAGCGCGCCGCCCTCGAACACTTTTTTACGCTCCCTCTGCTGTACATCTGTACTCAACACCAGCAGAAGAAGTCGCGGTAGCAGCAGCAGACAAACACAGCAAGAATATACATCTGTCGGCCATCGTATCTGTTGCACCAAGCCCTTTGACGGGTAGCGTACAACTTACACCAAGCGCGTTCGTGACCACAAAACTGGCTCCCTCGGTCCGTCTACCTGAAAGAATTTGGTACCAGGTATTGGTGTCATACCTAGCCATTTAACAGTTGTCCAGCAGCAGCAGCAACAACAACAACAACAGCAACATACAACACCAACAGTACACATCTGTCGGCCGTCGTATCTGTTGCACCAAGCCTTCTCACGGGTGGTGTACACAGAACACCGAGCACGTGCGTGACCACAAAACTGCCTCCCTCGGTCCGTCCACCTGGAATAATTTAGTACCAGGTATTGGTGTCATTCCTAGATGGTTGTCCAGTCGCACGCTCTCAGCAGCAGGTAATCGCAACAGTCGAGAGCCACAGAGCCAGGCCCATACTGCCTCCCGTCTCACTGTACTGCCCCGGTGTGGCATGGGGCACAGCCCACATTGCCCGACTGGCTGGCTGATATGCTATGTGTACTAAACTTCCCGGGCACGTATGATACGACGAGCTGTGTGCACTTTCAACAACGAAGAATTTTCTCTGCGTCGAAAATATCAACAATTTTAAAATTGCCCGCTTTTACCTGTCCAGTTTTGGTTTTTTGATCAACCTCAGCAGCAGCAGATACAGCCGCAGCAGTAAACGTCTGTCGAGCGTCATGTATGATTCACCTATATATCGGGAGACCATAGTATATAGGACCTACGGTACACACAAAACCTGTATATATATATTCCTATTTTCGCTGACAATATTTGGTCCTATTTACTATCGTCCCCCGTAGCAGCCCTTTGACGTACACCATACACCTCACACCGATGCCTACGTGACCACAAAACTGGCTCCCTCGGCCTGTTCACCTGGGGAACACTGGTATCACATATCTACCAGGTACTGTATATGTAGGTGTATCATACTAGCGAGTTGTTCAGTCGCACGCTCTCAGCAGCACGTAATCGCACCGGGCAAGAGCCACAGAACCAGGCTCATTCTGCCGCCGGTCTTCCTCTACGCCTCCTGTCTCGGTGTGCATCTGGGATAGTAGTAGTACTGAATAATAGTAGCAGTAGTAGCATCAATAGTAGTAGTGGGAGCAGTAGTAGTAGCAGTAGTAGTGGCAGTAGTAGGAGCAGCAGTAGTAGCAGTAGTAGCAGTAGTAGTAGTAGTAGTGGTAGTGATAGTACGTAGTAGTGCTGCCGTTGCCACGAGTCTGCTGCTGTAACTATGAGTACATTATACTGCTTTTGACATTCACAAAATATATTAAACGTGGAGAGAAACATTTCATGACCGATGCAGATATTTCCTTCATGATGCTCTCAATTGCATGTAGACCTGTTGCTGCCTATTGATGCTAATGGTGATGTTGGACTTTTACTGCTGTTGCCACGAGTCAGCTGCTGTTGCCGTGAGTACTTATTTGACACTTATTAGATTTTTTTCATGACAAATGGATGCAGATCGCGTTTTCATCGTGCCCGTACGTATGCCTGTACATGCATAAATACAGAGAAGCTGCTTCTTACTACAGTAATAGTGATGTTTTTGGTTATTTGGCATTTCTGTATTATTGACGCTGTTTTTGACACGCAAGGATAAAATTCTGAAGTAGTTAGTATGTAATAGTTGTAGTTGTAGTATCAATATTGAAAGTAGCCCATGGTACTGAGTGCATGCTGCTCCTATTAATGCCTGTCCAATAACAGTAGTACCTGTACTATAAGTAGGCAGTAGTCGTAGTCGTAGTGGTGTTCGCTATTGCTGTTGTTGCCGTCTGCATGCTGCTTCTACCTAGGCCATACAAGTAGATGCTCTCAACCGTATATAATACGCAGCCTGTACATTTACAAAATCTTAATATTTGATAGTAGTCGTAGTAGAGTATAGCATTTTGTAGCATGTATGCTGCTTCTACCTTTACTACAGTAAATCTATCTGCGTAGTAGTGGTAGTGGTGTGGTAGTGGTGTATATGTACAAAACCTTGATATTTAATAGTAGTCGTAGTATAGTATTTGGTAGCATGCATGCTGCTTCTACCTGTACTACAGTAAATATATCTGCGTAGTAGTGGTAGTGGTGTATATCAACAGTGGGAGCACAGAAATCATGCCCCCAACCCATGGTATCGCTTGCATACTACGTTGCCGTTGTATGAAAGTTAGCAGTAGTAGCAGGGAATAATAGTAGTGTAGTACAAGGCTTTCCTTCGGAGTGGGTATTCCGTCGTTTCGTGTACATATAACTGCAATTAATTGGTGACATAGCCCAAAGCCAACCAAACTAAATGTATTTGTGTAAGAAACGGTGAAGGATGTAATAATCGCGTTTATTTATGAATGTAATGTGAAACGTAAGATCGGGTGACGCAAGAGTAAGAATGACATTCGTCAAATAATAAGGATAACATATTTCATCAGTGTGGGGCGAGAGTGGAGTAGTGCTTCGCATGTGGATGATACCTGGTATACAACATACGGGCTGTTGTTTAAAGGAAGGTTTGGGACAGGAGAGAAAGCAGCAGTGCCGGCAACGACAACGGTTGGTTATGGAAATGTTGTATAGTTGCTGGGCGGCCGCGATTTCGATGTAGCCAGCATAGGAGTTTGGATGAGACATGATATGTAAATAGTCTTCCAGGATGCTGTAGTAACGAGGCGGGAGGCCTAGAATGTGGATCTGTTCGCCGTTGAACCCGTTGGATATGTGTAGGAAGAAATAATCGTGATTTTGGGAAATGTGGGAAACAATTTGTTTCCTTTCGTTCGTCCTGGATGGAGACAATCTGCTTGGCGTACTGCTTCGGAATTCCGCGAAGCCCTGGAGCAGGCAAAATGGGAGGGAGTCTTTTTGCGCTTGACGATGATGTCTCCGTCTTTGATGGTCGATTCCGTCAGGCGGCGGTTTTAGCACTTGCCACCGACCTGGTCGAAGTAAACATATAGGGTGCGCGGGGCGGGAGTGGCGTGCAGGGAATGGCGGGGGAGGGGGGGGGGGGGGGGGGGGGGGGGGGGGGGGGGGGGCAGAGTTCATTATTTGTACTACTCTACAGCGGCACAACAGCAGTACGTAGTCGCCTGCTATACGACGGCAGCAGCAGCAGCAGCAGAAGTACGTAATTTCATTGACGATACAGAAATATGTACACACACAAGTGTAGTACAGTACACACACAAATCACGTCCAGCATGACGTACGGCAACAACGCAGCAGCACCACAAAAAAAATCATTGACGATACAGAAATATGTACATACGCACAAGTTTAAGTGTAATAGACACACAAATCATGTCCAGCATGATGTACGGCAACAACGCAGCAGCGCCACAAAACGACCAGGAAACACAATTATCCGAGTACATACAAACATTCAGTGAATATTGCGGCAGCACTAAAAGCAGAGCAGCAGCAGCAGCAGCAGAAGCAGCAACGGATCGCCACAGCGTTGGCAGCAGCAGCATAGCAACGATATGAAAAGAAGGGAGAAAAAAAGTATGTACCCCGAGGCCGTCCGAAAAGTATTTTTGGTACCTCACTATAGACCCACCTCCGCATGCTGTACGGCAACAACGCAGCAGCAGCATAGCAACAATACAAAATACGAGAAAAAGTAGTACGTGCGCAAAATGCAGGAGCAAAACGACCAAAATATTTTTTTTACGTATCAAAAAAACCATTTGGGTACAAAAAAGGCCAATAAAAACAATAATCCGCGTTAAAAAGGCCAATAAAAACAATAATCCGCGTTGGCAGCAGCAGCATAGCAAAGATATGAAAATAAGGAAGAAAAAAAAGTATGTACCCTGGTATGCCGCAATCGCAAAACCTACGGAATTTCATTGACGATACCGAAATATGTACACACACAAGTGCAGCATGATGTACGGCAACAACGCAGCAGCACCACAGCAGCAGCATAGCAACGATATATATGAAAATAACTAAGCCAAAAACGAGAAATTGCAGTACGTACGCAAAATGCCGGAGCAAAACGACAAAAATATTTTTTCGCGTATCAAAAGGAACCATTTGGGTACAAAAACGACCAAGAAAAACAGTAATCCGAGTACATACGAACATTCAGTGGATATTGCGGCAGCATTAGCAGCAGCAGCAGCAGAAGCAGCTACAGTATTAGCAGCAGCAGAAGCTGCAACGAATCGCCGCAGCGTTGGCAGCAGCAGCAGCAGCAGCATAGCAACGATATCAAAATAAGGAAGAAAAAAAGCATGTACCCTGGTATGCCGCCATCGCAAAACCTACGGAATTGACGATCCGAAAATATGTACGCTTCCAGCATGATGCACGGCAACAACGCGTACATACAGCAGCAGCAAGTGCACAGGAGCAGCAGCTGCACAGCACGGCAACAACGCAGCAGCACTACAGCAGCAGCGAGTGCACAGGAGAAGCAGGTGCACAGCAGCAGCAGCCCTCATGGCGTGGCGCTGACAGCGGCAGCAGCAGCAGCGGCAGCCGAAAACGAGCAAAATGAGTACGTGGGGTCACCAAAACATGTACACACAGAAATCGTGTGCATGCACCGAAAATGCACCACAGTAGCAGCAGCACTCACGTCGTTCGGTGCAGCGGTGACGGCGTCAGCTGAATCCTCCGTTCCTTCGTTCACGTCCCGCAAACAGTTGTGCATATGCGCGTTCGCGTGCACTGTGTGTAAGAGGAGCCGACGCAACGCACGAAGGGGAAAGAACGAGCATGGATGAGTAAAAATAAAAATAAACGCTTTGGCGTAGGTTTGTATGCAAAAAGGCAATTGAAAACCCCAAAAAAACGAACTGGCAACATACAGCATGCACAATAGACGTAAGACACTCACCACTGTCAGCAGTCTCGAGGGAGTACGAGACATTCCCTTCCTTGATCGGGCGAGCACAGAACTCGCAGTCGGTTGCCCTGTCAGGATGATCCCGCCACCACGCACGTGAGATCCTTGCAGGTGGCGAAGGCCACGTTTTTGCCACCAGGCGCGGAGTTCTTGACCAAGTAAGTGCTGGTCCGTGCACTGGTCGCAAATAACAGCCGGCACCAGGTCGGTCTTTGTCGTTGCCGCTCTCTTGCCAGAGGGCGAGGACCACGCGCCTCTCGACGAGGGGGAGATGAGCTTAGGGGGCGTGGAAATGGGAGAGGCGGGGGTTGCAGCACCAGCAAGTTCGCCACCGACAGCAGCAGCTTGGCCGCCGACAGCTGCACCTATCTATGCCTTTCGTCGAAGGCGAGACGCCTCTTTTAGGCGCCGTGCGAAGAGCCGTCTATTGGTTGGCAGTTTGCGGAAGAAGAAAGAAGAAAGGTTGTTTGGCTGTTTGGCGAAGAAGAAAGAAGAAAGGTTTGGCTGTTCGGCTGTTTCAAAGAAGAAGGGCTGTTTGCGAAGAGCTGTCTATCAGTCGGTCTGTCTGCCAAGAGCTAGCAAGTGACAACGACCCCAAAAATCGTAATTATAGTTGTATTTATATATTCATGCTGCTTCTACCCGTACGGCATCTACCTGGTACGTATTACTGGCAGTGGTATCTAGTACGCAATAAAGTAGTCATGCCCCACCCCATGGTACCGCGTGGTTATTTGGCTTCTCTGTTTCTCATGAGGTTGTCTGTACTGTATGAGCGATTGGTCATGCTCTATTAAATAGCAGTAATACTTAGCAGTATAGTCGTACTAGTAGTGTACCATGTACCTGGTAGTATTTTGTAGAGTGCATGCTGCTTCTACCTGTGCTACATCTGCGCAGTCGTCGTGGTGTATAGTAACAGCACAGTAGTCAACCCATGGTACCGCGTGCATGTAGTAGTGTCGAATTCACCACAGAAAGAGTAGTACCCAGTTTCTGCAAATACTATTATTATTTTCTTCGAGCAATACGCTAACCCATGGCTAACGTTTCCGCCAACAACAGCTATACATGTATTCCCTGTGACTTTTCGCCTTGCGACGTCCCCGGGATTTTATGTTACCTACATCCCGAAGCCTGTATTCATTATTTGCTGCACGTCGAGTCTGGTCAAGGGCAGGAAAAGGTGACGAATGTTGTCGCAATTCGCAAAACTTATAATGTATCTACGTGATGACTTCCTCCACGTTCGCATGGTCCAGATTTGGACCTAGTCGAATAAATACGCCGTCGGAACGGGCAGCCACCTCGTTGAAGCGCGACACGCTTGTACGCAAGCGAGCACGAACACGTAGTAGTTCGCTACAAGCAGCTTGTACTTCTTGCCTAAACTTTCAAACGTTTTCACAAAACCAGATCAAGGGCTCTTCCATCCACCGTTCCCAACCACGGCATCTGCCAAGCTGAGCCCTAGAGGTCTGTATAACTGACCACATATTATATGAGATATGCCAACATATTTTTGTCAAACGATGGCGTCTTTGGTAACGCCTGAAATACACGTAACAAGTGTTCAGCTCCCTACCAGATAGTTGTTTTTCACGGCATCCAAACGTACAAAAGGAGTGAATTATAAAAAAAACGCCATAGTCAAACTCCATAAAAAGAGAGATGCACCGGTATTTTCTTCGCGGTTTGACTGCGTTCGGCTACGTTTAACAGCAGCACAACTCTCACAATGTCCGATCGTCAATCGACCGTTCAACTCGCACGTGAAAACATTAGCGCATTAAAAGTAAGATACGGCATCTTGGGGTACAAAACGGGAACTACCAAGGCCACTCAACGGCCAGGTATACTTGAGAGCTCCAGGAAAATGACAATACCGCTGTCGGGCCTGTTGTACTAAAGGTACCCGAACACGTGAGAAACTTCGTGACGTGATCAACAGAGGCAATTCGATCGTGAGGTCTCTTGAACCAAAGGGATAAAAGTGAGACTTCGAGACAGGCGAAGGTCTAGATGCTATCCACACAGACAGGTACATTCAATCACTGGATTACCTCGGGGGATCACTGCAATGGTCCTAGATTCGTTGGAGTCAGTCGAACGTGTGTCTGTTCAGAGTGTACGGCATATCATATGCATACGTATGTTTATCAATTTTTTGTGCTTTTGCCTTTTCCCTTCGTACGAGCACTCTTCAGCGAAAAGCTAAGTACTCGGACACGGGAAGCCCAGCCGGACACATTGATCGAGGTCTCGGAGCGATCCGTGCACCCAGGAACGCGTGGCGGGCGCTCACAGTTTTTATTCCAACGGGAGTGGATAAGACGATTTCCCTGGTTTCAGTACGAGAGGCCTTATTTTGTACCAGGTACGTACGTACCATTCAAATGCCGTCATTATTTTGGTCTTTCATATGATGCACCTGGTGGTATGTACCGGTACCATTTGTTTTGCGGCTAAACACAACACAGACAACAGACAATACAGCAGCAGAGCAGAGAGTATGGTTAACCCCAGCTGCCTACAACACTACAACCCTGCCGTCCAGCAGAAGCAGCAGCAGCACAGTTAGGGTTAGGAAAGTGGCGCATATCGACCACTAAAAAGGGGCATGATGAACGCGATCAAATGCATACCATGCTAATCAATTTTATTAACCAAAGGAGACAAGAAAAGGCCAAGAATGCCATTTTGTCCCACTGGTCCTGGAACAACTTGAGAATAGTATAAAACTCAAAAGTGCGTTACGGAATCGTAACTAGCTCGCTCTACGTCACGATTTGGGGCTTCCAACTATTTTGACAGCTGTAAAACCACATTATTTAGTGTTTGGGCGAAAAAGAAAGTTGACCCGCTCTTTGGCGACCACGCTACGAGTGCAAATGTCCCCAAAATCAATGATTCCAAATATGTTTTGCTCTATTCAACAGCAGCACGTGTTATCGAGTGACGTACGTAAAGTGTGAATCGCCCGGATTCTGCAGCTCGTGATTGTTGACGCGTCGCACGAAACCGCACCCCCATTAAGCCATTTGCCAAGGAGATACAGTCCACCAAAAATCACTTGTTTGAGCAAAATGGGTGATTCTTGGCGACGAAAGACCAGGAAAAAAAAAGAGAGGCAGGCAGCCCTGACAAAAAACGGGGATGAGTTTCGCGCTCGAACTGGAGTTACGATGTCTGAAGCTGGGGGGATCAGGCGTGTTGGGAACGCCGCGGAGGGTCGCGAGCTTCAAATGATGCAGCGACGCCACAGCGTTGCAGCTAAGGTTCGCGACGTGGCGCTTGCTCGATGCGATGAGGACGTTGAGGCCCGCCTATCAGCCGAAAACCTGGCCGAGGAGAGGAAATTAGTAACGGAAACGGAGCAAAGGCGGTGTCTCGAAGCAGCAGCAAAGTTAGCGGCGGACAAGGAGAGCAGGCTGTGTGTGCAAGCCGAAATGCGCTCAGTGCAAGCTTCGCTTGGAGCCGAGGAGGAGCGAAGGTGAAAGTACGAGGAAAGGAGGAGTGAGGAGGAAGGACGGAGGCGTGCAGAGGACGCGCGAGCTGTGAATCTGGAGGCATAAATTGGGCGATTGTCGTTTGTCACAGATGGGCTGAGAAAAGAAAGGAACAAACTAGTATTGGCAATTTATCGCAGAGCTGACCAAGAATCACTTTCATCTCAGCAGGGAGGTCGGTTCGAAATGTAGATCCAAGAGTGGCTTGGCTTCGAGAGAATGAAGTTTACACAGATGGAGAGGGAGGCGGCAGCCACGAAAGCATGGGCCGGTATGCAGCGGGTGACTAAGCAATGCTGAAGCAGTTGAGCAGGAGCAGCAGCAACGTTTTTTTTTTTTTCACGTGTTCCACAGCTTGGCACCAGAATCGGTCGATTTTTGTATATTATTTAGTGCGATAGAGGCATATCTTTATTATACAAATACGTACCAGAAAGTATCGTATTCAGGGTGAATCGTACTGACAAGATAGTTCACAATGGCAAGTAGTTTTATTGCACTGATAGTAAAGTTCAATAATTATTATCCGAATTTAGGAACTATTCGTGCGAGATTTAATATTAATTATGATACTATTTTTTTTTTTTTTCGCTTTTCTGCTGCTGCCCGTTGTCTTTGTATTTGCCGCGGCAACCCATACAGAACAAACGGCAACGGTCAAGGATTGAAGCCCTCTCCCACGAAGTCGCAGAACTCTGCCGCTCAAGCACCATGCCCCCGCCACCCCCTTGCCGCAACAACGCCGCTGCAGCAGTAAGACGCAGACCAAATAATCGAGAAAAGGATTTCGGATAATTTGCGGCCTTGGGTAGAAAGCGAGAGCGAGGGCGAAGGGGGTGGAAAGGGCACCAGGCACAAGAAAGGCAGGAGCCGCGCATACTGCATGAGGGCGGCGCGTTCATGTCAGAACGGCAGCGGAACGGACATGCAAGAGACATCCGATCCGAAACGCGTCGATAATGGAACCAGCAGCGTTTGCAGTCGCCTGCGCAGCTTCGCCATCATCTTCCATCCTCTTTCGCCCCTCTACCTCCCGCTCCAAATAATGTATTAATAGTTTCAATCACCTCTCTCGCAGGTGGTACGCCGCCAGGCAACATTTGTCTCTTGTTTTCACTTTTCACCTCTCTCGCCGCACGTGGTATGCCGCCCGGTAAAAAATATTTGGTGTTTTCGCTCTGGGGCTGTTGACGTTTGGCCGCTACATAATGGAAATTGTTGACGGCAGGCGTAATTGTGGTACGTTGTCATTGGTTAAAAAAATACATTTAAATTTTTCTCTTATCTACCTTTGCTGAAATCGGCTGTAAAGCACCCCTAGTTCCTGAGCAAACAGTGGGCAGCCACGGGCACGTGCGGCAGGTCTACATACGGGCAGGTCTCCGTTGTATTGCTGTGGCTAGCTGCGTTTATCTGAGCCCGAGATCGATCATCCCGCAACAACACACCTCCTCTCTGACGCTGTGCGCGATCATGCGACTGTACAACATGTTGGGGGTGTTGCACACAGCAGTGCGACTCCGGCAACAGAGATCAACACCAGCAGCGCAGAGAGCGTGCTGACCGCCAGCTAACTACAGCATCAACAGTCGGCAGCACCATACACGTGTGGTAGAGCCGCGCTGTACGGTGGATGGTGAATCGGAGCCTGCGCTTGCTGTGAGACAAAGATGTCAGGAGACAGAATTTTAACCCCTTGACGGAAAGCAATTTTGCCTTGACATGCCCAGACTGACACCAAACTACTAGGTTTTGACATAGAACACTCGGCCCAACACCCGTGACAGCTCGCGTTTTCCCGTGATTGGCATGTCTCCTGACATCTTTTGGTGTGTGATGGCACAAATTGACTTCTACTGCTGCTGGTGTGCACTTCTTCTGCTTGCTATAGATAGCAGCAGAGCAGCAGCAAGAGTCAAGCAGTGGTGCGATGCTCGCGGCAGCGGAGAGGCCAGCACACAGCACGAATGTGCCTACGAGTACCTGTTGCTCGTTGCTGTTGTCATGTTCGCCGCTACGCACCAGGCACGTAACTACTTGCTCGGCTTGCTGCAGTCTGCAGGCATTTTTTTTTCTTCTTGGCACCCAAGAAGTGGAACCGATCCTTCCCCCCCGTGTAAGCTCTCATACCAGCTTGGGTACCAGGTATATGACATGTCATGTACACATATTGCACACTACATCGTTCGCACATTGTACGGCGAAGGACTGACTGCTGTTTACCCTACTGTTACTGCTGTACACTACCGGGCTTTTCCTACAGAGAACACAGTAAGTACAGTATAGCAGTGTGATTATTACCTGGTACAGTTAACCGAAAGGATAGTACACGTCCTACCGGTACCCTCCTTATGCACATATATATATATTTATTTTAAAACTAAAAAAGCACATCAGCTGTGAGTTAAACCGGTCAGCAGATCGGTCGATACTCAACTTTGCAAGCGACGTGAACCGTCCGCGCGTTTTCCAAATATTTCCCCCGCGATTGATTACTGGCCGGTGACTCCCCTGGATGCTGCCAGGGTCGACGAGACGATAATACTTACAGTAGGCTCGACTTCCAATTGATGTCGGCCAGTACCCTCTCGTGCACTGAAGCAGCAGATCGACACGTGAGGGTCGGGGTACATAAGACAATCGAAAGTTGGTTTATAGCACACAAGACATTGAAAAATGTTTGAAATACTCCCTGTAAATGTTGCAGCAGATCTTGACGTAGCAGTACATGAGTACGTACGTGTTTTTTGGTGAGTCTCACTATCGTACATGTTCTTGGCCTCTTCTGCCCTTGATATATGAAAAACACAGTATGCACACACCTGTCAAATTGCAGAGGGTGATCCAATAGCGCAGGAGGTGATGCTCGTGTTTTCTGCAGGCAGGCTAGCGTGTTTTCTGCAGGCAGGCTAGCGAGTGGCGCATTTTGATCCTACAGCTCTTTGTTCCATCTTAGACGTTCTACCAGGCAATACGATCATAAATATTGAAATACGTCAGCTGTGAGTTCGACTGATTGAATAGTTGATACTCAACTTTGCAAGCTGCGTAATACGCCTCGTCTACGAGCATACCCCGTTTTTTATTTTCGTAGTAATGATTCCACACTATTTCCACAAACAGGAGTACAGAGCAGTATAGTCTGTCCTCAAAAATATGCTGTGTGTGTTCTACACACTACTAATGATGGGTGGGATGCAGTTACTTCTAGACAGGTGTGCAGGTATTGCTTACGAGTATTATTTCGTTCTTGCGCCACTCCCCTAGGCACCTCCCGGAGGGGAACCTTGTAATAGTTATGTTGGTGGAATTTTCGTGCTTTTTCGAACATATCTCTGCGTACGAGCGCGTCTGGGCAAAACGCTAAGTAGTCGACACGGCACGACCGGCCGGACACATCGGTCGAGGTCCGGGCGCAATCCGTGCACTCTGGAGCGCGTGGCGGGCACTCAAAGTATTTGTTCCGGCGGGAGTGGATAAGGCGATCTTCCTGGTTTCAGTACGAAAGGTCTTATTTTGTACATACGTACCGGTATAATAATGCTGTTTGTTTTCTTCCCTGGGCTCTCATGAGCTGTGAGCACACCGTCCGGACCTATACCAGGTACACAAAAGACAAACATGCACAGACTCATCATTGCGGCGATACCGCCCACACGCCGTGCGTGTGTGACATACCCATATGCGTAGTATTGCTGTGGCTGAGCGTGATTAACGGAGCCCGCCGTCCGTGTTCCACCGTCTGCCTTACCCAGGTGCCGGAACTTTTTTCGCACGTACATACATACCCAGGCTGGCGTACCTGTATCATCACCTCTCTCCCTGCTGCTTCTTCTGCGTATTGCTGTGTGTGAATCAACATTGACACTGCTCCAGCTGTGCACAGCATAGTGCGCCAACAGCAGCACCAGGAAGCGTACTATGCGCATGTGGCAGATCCGCGCTGTACTCTCAGTACTACAGTAATGTTGTCATCGGCATTGGCCTATGCGCACGGCTGCTGCAGTGTGTGACCGGCATTTTTTGCTCCGTAGCGATCATCCCCGGATCGGGTACGTTCGTCGAGGCCAGTGCAACAAATCGTTGGTACAAGCATCGTGTACAGCAGCATTCGTACAACAAATACTTGCAGTTACTGGCTGCTGTGTGTCCTACACTGCTGACCAATAGATCCTAGAGTCAGCTGACAGGGCACCAGTACACGTTCCTTTGTCGCAGTACGCGTATCTTCTGTTGTCGTATCATATCACATGGTATTTTACAGCAGTGCCGCTGTACATGCAGTTGTACCTGTACAAGCTACTCTAACAGATACGTATTTTAGATTGCGTAAAAAAACACAACGTCCCGTTTGTATGAGTACCGCTGTAGCGTAGGTGACAAACTGCGCTTGATAATATATTCGATAGCGAGGTTCGACTCGCACGATCCACGCCTTTGTTATTTTAAACTTTTGACTAATTTTTTACCAGTGCATCCACCTTCCTTTTCTGACCTACTATTCTATTGTAGGGCAGGGCAAGGGTTGCCCTGCTGTTCCCTAGGTGTTATCATATAGTAAAAGGTTGGACGGAGGTATGAAAATTCTCTCGCGACGTCGATATTTGCCACGTAGAATATTACTTGTTTGAAGATGCTGCAGTTGCCGCTATTTCGAAGCAAAAAAACAAAACATAATATCACAGTCGCATCGCGCAGATTGCGATGACCTCGACGTGTCGCGAACACAGCCATACCAAATAAAACGCCGCAGTGAAGTCCAAGATGACAAAAGGCATACAAGTAGATATTTCGCCAATGATCGTTACGTACATGCACCCCGTAAACAACACTCTGTCGACCGAACAGTAAACATAAATGTAGCTGCGCAGAACTCGAAAGCCTGGACGCGCCGTGCAACATTTCTGCAAAATGCGTTCTAGCAAAAAGACGGAATCAAGAAGGCAGGCGGTCCGAATCGAGAAGGAATATCACACAAAAAATCAAAACGTTTCAACACACATGTGAAGAACACGTGAGACGCGCAAGGCGGCGGCACGTCGGGGTCGAGTCGGCAAGGCACAGCTGCGCTCCCCACGTCGTAGTGGCCAGGACTTGGGTAAGGCGGAGGCCTAATGGGTCCTTGTCTAGTCGCCTCGATTATCTCCGCGCGTTCTTGGCTTGCGCGCTCATGGTAACTAGCACTACGGTATGGTGTCGTTTGTGCCTCGGGAACAGGCAAGGTCATAGACTTTCGAAGGTACACATACATATGCTGGAAACCATGATACCAGTCATAATCGAAATCGTCGAAAGACGTGGTATTGCCCCCGAGTATACAATCGTACTTCAACCACCGCCCTCTCGAACGCAACTGGGTCACGAAATGGTTCGGAACGGAGTAAATGACAGCTACGAGGCGGTGCTCAACGCCTATCATGAAAATGGGTGACGGTGCTGGCGGCTCTCCGGCGTCCTCGTAGATGTCTACACGTGCAGACGCGAAGAATACGCGATCTGGGGCGTTGTCCGCACTCTAAGGAAGAATCGACCATAAGGATGTGCTGATGCGCCGGGCGCAGCTCTCGTCGCAGGGGGGGCACGGAGCAGGTCAGGAAATGAGAAGTCGGAGGCGGCCCCGGTCAGGAACAAGGCACTGACCGCATCCTGGAGTGACTAGGGTGGTCCGTGCGGAATCAAGACTGGTGCGGGATCTCGCCATCGTGCACATTGGGATGCAGTTATCTAGATATGGCCATGGTCCTCGACATGGCAATCGGTAGTGTAGTTGACAGTTGAATCCGAGAGCCGTTCGAGTGTACATGATACGAGCATGCCGTTCCACGACGTCACCTGGTCATCCGCTGTTGGGGTGGAGTTGATCATCAGGTCGAAGGGTGATACAGAGAGGTCCGATCGAGACCCCGGCCGCTAAGCGGCAGCACCGTTGTTGACGTGGGCCGCTATCGTTCTAATAATTTAAGTATCAAGAAAAGTACGTAGGAAGCACGTATTCGTACCATAGAATTTCCGCTTTTTTTGTGGTTTTGGTACTATAAAATTCGGTTTTGGCACTATAAGAAGTGGGTACCGTAGGTTGCAGGTATCGAGAAGTCAGTATCATTGCAGTCTTGTTTCGACCAGCTGTGTAGGGTGCTAAAAGGGTAGGTTGTCTGTCGTCCAACGATTTTGAGGCGTTTCAGTCCATTTTCGTCCGCCTCAATGCCGGTCGAGCAACGTTTGCACAGCAAGATATAGGCGGTGTGTATGGTGTGGAGGCAAATGACGACCGCAGGAACTATACTGTTACTACCACTGCTGTGCTCTCAAGTGGTTGCAGGGGACACCCTGCTCCTACTGTGACGCAGCTTTTCGGTCCACTATATACGTCAATGAAATTATGACGAGCTCGTCGATCCAAAATACCAACCGCGCAGCTCGAACAACAGCAGAGACGGCGGTGCGTAGTGGTGGCGCAGGCAAACGGTGGCGACAGCAGGCACATGCGTACTGCTGTCCTCTCGATTGGCTGTGAGAATTGCACTGCTGCTCAGAACAACAGCAGAGGAGTACAGCAGTTTTTTTTTCTGGTGGCGGTTGTTGATCGTTGTGGTCGGTGTGGTTTGGAGTCGGGATGTCATTTATGCTGTACATGCGCCCGTGCCCCCAGCTCTGCCTACTATCCGTCCTCGGTGCTGCATCGTAGGCTCCGATACATGCAACTAGTCATAAATTACACCCCGCATATGCCACCGTGCGCTCATGATTTTGCCTGCTGCTGGTGTGCTGCTGTGCGCCTGCTGCTGCTGGAGGATGACTAGTTTTGTCTGGTGGCAGTTGGTCGTTGATCGTTGTGGTGGGCGTGGTCGGGAGTCAGGATACATACATGGGTACATAGATACATACATACGCCCGCACCCCAAGCTCTTCCTATTTATCCTCGTTAATGCATCGCAGGCTCCGACACTTGCAACTACTACAGGTACAGTAGCCAAGAGTACACCCTGGATGTGTCGCCTCACGCAGCTTTGCCTGGTGGCAGTTAGTTGGTTGTTGATCGGTGGGCGTGTTCGGGAGTCGGGTTACACACATGCCCCCGCACACCAAGCTCTGCCTATCTATCCTCGATGACGCGTCGTAGGGTCCAAACAACACTTGAAACTACAGGTACAGTAGCCAAGAATACACTGCGGGTGTGCACCTCACGCGATGGTTTGGCCTCGATCACGCGTCGTAGGGTCCAAACAACACTTGCAACTACAGGTACAGTAGCCAAGAATACACTGCGGGTGTGCACCTCACGCGCTGGTTTGGCCTGTTACTATGCTGCTGGGTAACAGCAGGTGGCGGTTGTTGTTGGTCGTCGTCGTGGTGAGTGTGGTCGGGAGTCGGGATACATACATGTGCCCGCACCCCAAACTCCACCTATCCATCCTCCGTGATGCATACCGCAGGCCCCGATACAAGCCATCCATAAAGTATACTGCGGATGTGCCACCTCATGCACATGGTTTTTCCTGCTGCTGGTGCTGCTGGGCGACATGGCCGCAGCGATGTACAACAGCCTGCTTGTTGTACTCGTAGCACGCTCAATACGATATATGTGCTCAGTAGCAGTTGTAACGGCACTGTTGGCCAATCACGGCCGTTTTGCAAGTCATACGGTAAGTCATAGCTCTGCTTTGATTGGTGCAAGCTCGAAAAGTCTAGTCTGTTTTTACGTTGTTTTTTGCTTGTCAGTTGTAAATAAGTCATAACTTTGTACCTATCCCTTGGCCCAGTACCTGTCTCCTCTCATGTAATAATATTCTGCCTGATGGAACACATTCCACCGGTCAAAAAGAAAAAAAACGAACAGCAGAGCTTCCCTCATAGCCTTGTACGCCGCCCGCCCGTCTCGCGACCACCTCACCAACGAGTGGGTCCGGATAAAGTTTTCCTCCCTCTCTGCCACAGTGAACGTAGTCGCCCGCCTCGCGTGAAGCCCGGTGCTCACCGTGGCCCTTCTTCGCCACTTCGACAAAGTTGGTGCTCAAACTGCACCGAAGTCTCTTTGAAGTTTAGTTTGGTAGCAAAAATAAGCACCGCTTGAATATTATTTCGCATACCAAAACGACCCTTATATCTCGTATATGGTGCAAGCGGAGCCTCACAAGGAGGCCAGACAGAGCCCATTCGTGCTTCCTGCGTGTCTCGAGACACACGCGACGCCTAGCCATGCAAACGGCGACGGCGCTCCTTGCAACACCCCCTCTACCTGCCAGCACCCGCTGACACCCGCAGCGGCGCCGGGCTCGCCCGCGGTACCGTGTTCTGACTACACGCACACGCACGAAACGAAATAAAATGACCTCAGATTATATATAAGCAACGCTTGACTCGTACCTGGTACGTCCGTTTCAACACGAGTACACAGTACAAGAAGGCGCCTCTATTGACGAACGTAGTGTTTGTTCGAAAATACAAGCTGTACCGGGACATTGTTTGTTTGCCAGAAACGGTTATACCTTGACAGAGAATGTCAAATGACTTGATTTTGGTGTGCCCTGATCACCTCGTTTTACTCTTTGTACCGTAAACTGGCAAAAATACGATGATGTACCGTTTTTTTTTTTGGCATTTTCGCAAGTGAGACGGACGGACGTATGTTTCACCAAAAAAAGGTATACCTTGACATAAAATGTCATCTAACTTGGGTTTGGTGTACCCTGATGGCTTGGTTTGAGTTTTTCGTACCGTAAACTGGAAAAAAAGCGCTGGTGTACCGTTTTTTTGTCATTTTGCCCGTTAGGACAGGAAATTATCTTTGATTCTATAATACCTTAGGGTAAACCTTTGGTAAACCTAGGGAATACGTATGATACAACACAAGTTGTATGTTTTTACGTTTTTACGCAAAGCCACGGAGTTTGGGCGCGCGTACGTGTGGCGTGCATCCATACCACAACACATCACAGTTGCTCCCAGTACTTGGAACTAAAGCGAAGCATGGTCGAGGACATGCTGTACTCGTAAGTACTTCGTGCACTCGCAGTTTTTCGAGGTGCTGTACTACTACTGTTAGCTCTGCGCCTGAGATGCTTATTGACCACCAAAAAGTGGCTTATGAAATCGAAGGAATATTCACGAAAAGTTGTCAACCATGACATAATCCTTGTCAGAGACAGCATTCACTTGAAACAACTTGAAGTTCGACTGCAAGCAAGAGCGAGACTAGATCACCAAAATCTCCTCTTGCGTCACGAATTGGGTCTTGAGACTCCGCAAAAAGGTGGTAAACCGATTGTTTTATTATGGGTATAGGTAGGTTTGTTCACCCGCTTCCAGGCGACCTAAAAAGTACCTGCAAACGTGTGTTTTCGTCTTTTTTATTTTACACCTGATATGTGTTGTTTCACAACATGTATAGAAAAAGTACTCTCTTGACAAAATAGGCTTGGATTGTGCGTACCTACTAAAAGAAACCGCGCACCATTTCATGCTCTTGCGCTCAAACACCAGCAATTCCAATATTGGCTCTTTGATACGGGTGTTACCTGATGGCAAACTCGCAGCGAAAAAAAAGTAATTCTAAAACAAATGGTAGAGCGGTACTAAAAAAAATCAACGACAACTTGGCCGCTCGCACGGGAACTACGCTAAGCGAATTGGCGACGACCAGTCGTGCAGAGAAAGCTGCAGAGCGCGGTAAATAGTAAACGCTAGAGCGGGTCCGCCAAAATATAACTCGGACGCGACGCTGTCATTGCTCTCGACGCAATGAGGAGGTCAACGGTCGAAGGTCAACGGAAAAATATGCCGAGAAAAAAAAGCTTTCAAAGGAGAATGAGGAGCTCTTGAGACGCGAAGCTAGGGAAAAGTTGGCAGGTGACCAAGAGCGCAGGGCTCACGCGGGAGCGGAAACGCGTGCAGCCTAAGCGGCGTTGGACGTTGAGGCGGAGCAGAGGCGGGCGCAAGAGGCACGAGTGGCAAGCCTGGAGGAGATTACTCGCTTGTCGTTGGTTAGGGATAAGGTGGAGGAGGACAGGGACAGCCTCGTTCGGTCATGTTTGAGGGTGACGACGTGACGCGGAGGGACTAATATTGGCTCAGCAGGCAGAGTAGCCCCGCATGCTTCTTCAAGAACGGCTTGGCTTGCAGAAGATGCAGCATGGACATGTATGACGCCACCCGGCGGGGGAGGCACCATCGGGACGGCGCCTCACTCATCTCGCGCTTCTGCTGCTGTTGCTGCTGCTTCGGTGCCGTGTCTCTTTGATCAGCTATCTACGAGCGTAGCTAATATACGAATAATATACGTACCAGGTACAAGGTTCCCCTTCGGGATGTGGGTGGCATGCAATCCGGGGGGTGTGGCAAGTTGAAAAGGGAGACGCTTGTAAAACCCTTGCACCTCTTTTTGATGAAAAAAAGATCTCGGAGTACAAAATGAGTCATGGGCTACTGTGTTGCTTAAAACGAAGAGTAGTAGCCTAGTCTTCGATGCTCTCGCATGTCTTGGCGTCTAGGAGGCATGGACTACTGTATTACTCAAAGGAAAGCGTAGACCTCAGAATGAAATTGACGGGATTTTTGTATCATCCTGGTATTTATCGCCTGGGTGGGATCTTTATCATCGATATCTATATATATATATATGTGTGATCCTTCATGATCTGAACACCCTTACCGGGTGGAGTCTACACGACCTGCACGAACTACACATGTTAACCGAGCATACATGCATCTTGATAAACTGATGCAGCTTTGCGTGCGTGGGTCTGCATGATCTGAAGGATCTGCAAGATCTGCAGGATTTGTATAATGTGGCATCACCCTTTTTTTGGCGGTGAGATCTGCTTGGTCTTTATGATTGCATTTGCGTGCCGAGTGGGGTGATCTGAATGCCATGTGCGGATGATGTGGAGGATCTATCTACATGATCTGAAGGATCATATGTCTACACACACACTCCAACTAGTTTGCCTGGGGAGACACGTACGTTCCGCATCTTTTGCACTTGTGTGCCAGGTGGGATCTGGTTGATCTCAGTGTCATGCACATGTTTAGCCTGGAAGGCATCTGTGAGACCACAATTTTCATAGATGTGTACCTGAGTAGAATCTGTGTGATCTGTGCAATCAATACGTTTCGACCGGGATGGGATCTGTCCGATCTGCCTGATCGGTACATCTAGAGCGAGCGAGGGTCCGTACGATCTGCATGATCTTCACATGTTTTTCGGTGGGTGTCATTGATCTGCAGGATCCGTATGATCTACCTGAGTGAAATCTGTGTGATCTGTATGATCTGCACACCGGGATAGGGCATGTACAATCTCCATGATATGCACATTTTTATTGGTGGGTCTGCATGATCTGCAGGAGCTGTATGATCTGCAGGATTTCTGTAAGATCTGGACGATCTGTAAAGTTTGGATACTTCACGCTTGTTTACAGCATATTTAGCCGGGATGAGGTCTGTATGAGGTAGACATTTCCCAGGTATGTACCTGATTGGGATCTGCGTGATCTGTACATCTTTACCGGTGGGGTCTGTATGATCTACAGAATGCATGATCTGCAGGGTCTGTATGATCTACCTTAATGGAATCTGTGTGATCCGTATGATCTGTACATTTTAACCGGGATGCGGTCTGTACGATTTGCAGGATCTGTATCATCTAGAGAATCTGTAAAATCTGGATACTGCACACTCGCTTTCAGCATGTTTAGCCGGGATGGGGTCTGTATGATGTAGATGTTTCACACGTGTGTACCTGAGTGGGAACTTGTAGTATTTCTTTATGATCTGAAGGATCTGTAAAATCTGAATACTTCACACTTGTGGACGTCATGTTTAGCCGAGATGGGGTCTGTATGAGGTAGATATTTCACACGTTTCTACTTGAGTGGGAACTTGATCTGTGTGGTCTGTACCTATCTATGTGTAATCTGCAGGATCTGTATGATTTGTACACATGTGTGACCTGCAGGATCTGTATTGTCTACCTGAGTGGAATCTGTGTGAAATGTATGATCTGTTCATCTTCACCTGGATGGGGTCTGTATGATCTGCATGATCTGCACATCTTTATCGGTGGGTTAGCATGACCTGCAGGAATTGTATGATCTGCAGGATCTGTGATATGTGGCAGGTGTGTGTATCTGAGGGGGATGTTGATGTGTGTGATCTGTACATATTTATCGGGTGGTATCTGTATGATGAGGTAGTTATTTCACACGTGTGTACCTGAGTGGGAACTTGCAGGATTTCTATATGGTCTGCAGGATTTGTCGATCTGGATACTTCATAATTAATTGTTTGCATCGTGTTTAGCCGGGATGGGGTCCGTATGAGGTAGATATTCACACGTGTGTATGTGAGTGGGGACTTGATCTGTGTGATCTGTACACATGTGTCATCCGCAGGATCTGTATGATGTACCTGAATGGAATATATGCTATCTATATGATATGTTCATCTTGATCGGGATGGGGTCTGTACGATCTGCATGATTTGCGCACATTTATCGATGGGTTTGCATGACCTGCAGGATCCGTATGATCGGCAGGATCTGTAACATTTGGCAGGTGTGTACCTGAGTGCGATCTTGGTCCGTGTGATCTGTACGTCTTCACCGGGTGGGATCTGCATGATCTGCATGAACTGCACATGTTTCGTCGGGAAGATCAAAGAATCAACCAAGACAAATCAAGCTCGAAAATGAGATGATGAACAACCCTATACACGCGTAACGCCATTAACACCCGGTACAAAATATACTGGTACACGAAATAGCCAGAGTGTGATAAAAACATCAGTCGCACGGACACAAAAAAAACGAAGAGTAGCAGCAAGGAAAGCAACCTGCGCCAGCAAAATCAGCAGTAGCTATACCGTGACAGTGTGCAGCAGCAGCGTCATCAGCACGAGCACCAAGAGAAGCCACCGTGTGACACGGGCAAAAACACACTTTGGGTAGCAGCAAGAAAAGGCGCCAGCCTCAACAGTGTAGTATTAATAGTCGCAGCAACTCTACCGTGATTGTGCGCAGCAGTGTGCAGCAGCAGCGGCAGCAACAGCAGGAGCAGCAAGATGAGCAACCGCGTGACACGGGCAAAAATAAAATAACGGTAGCAGCAAGAAAAGCATTATCTGTCCCAGCAACAGTAGCAGCTATACCGTGATTGTGTGTAGCAGTAGCGGCAGCAACAATAGGAGTAGTAGCAGAATAATAAGGAAACCGTGTGGCAACCGGCACATTGTACAAAGGGCAGTGAGCACTCGGCTATTACACGCAACCCAATACATGGTGCAAAGATCCGATAAATGATGAATCGCACCGAGATACCAAAAATATGGGACCAGGTATGTACGTACATAGTGGCTCAGCTTTTTCTCACGTCTTGCGGCCAAGCACAAGCACACGAGCACTCAGCAGCAGCAGCAGCAACACTCAGCAGCACTCGAGCAACATTCGATTAGAGCAGCACTCGTACGCCTGTTGTTGCTGTTCTTGTACTGCTGCGTACTGCTCGAGCAGCAATCGAGCGCACGAGCATGAGTAGGTTTCCAAGCCTATATTGCACCTAAAAAAAAGACACGGGACCACCATCACTTGATTGCTCAAGCGCAACGAGCATGAAACGAACACGAGAACGACGTGGCCAAGCAGCCACGGGCGTACGAGCACTCAGCAGCAGAGCAGCAGCACCCAGCGATACTCGAGCAACAGTCGACTCGAGCAGCACTCGCACGCCTGTTTTTGCTGTAGTTTTACTGCTGCATCAGCTCGAGCAGCACGAGCTCGAGCAGCACTGCTGCGTGCTGTTGCAGTTGCGGCAAGAAGCGAAAAGAACAAAATCTTTGCAGCTAAAAATACGAAGATCCGGGTAGGTTTCCAAGCCCGTAGATGGCTTTTCGGAAGTGGGACCTCATCCCCTGAGTTTTTTGCTGGGTCACGTGACTTTGACCACCTAGAGCATGTGCCATGGAGCCCGGCTGGAGCCAACGCTTGCACCGTACTGTCCACGCCGCCCCTCTGTGGGCCCCGCAGCAGAAAGCACGAGAAAAGACCCGTGGCCAAACGAGAAAAGTGAACTATTCCGGGAAAACGGCCATTTGGTACTATATAATATATAGATACAAAATCGTATATGCATCATGTTATTATCAAAATAGTACTCGTACTCTATTTATGTATTCGCTTTTCGTCAATTCCTTGCCACTTGCTACAGGTAAGTGGCTTATGGGCTCTTCGCTTTGGGTTCTTGAAACGATGAGAGTTTTGTACCTCTGCTGAATTTCAGCTTGATTGCGATTGGATAAAAATGCAAAATTCCATGTGTACTCACGACGGCCAGGGACACAAAAGTAGCCCAAAAATGGACCTCAGGCGCAGCCATAACTGTGCATTCTACTCTGCGGATACTTTCGGGCTCGAGATTCGCTACTGCTGCTGCTGTGGATACTCTCTGTTGTGCTTCAAGTATCTCGGGGTTCTGTACTGCGGATACAAGTACTATTATAGCAGTATTTCGTCCGTTGGTGGGGTTCGTCCTGCGTACTTGCAGTTTTTCAAAATACTCTCAATATGCTCAGTATACTTGGGAGTATGACGTATACTTCGACCGTCTGAGCACCGTGTCGACAATTCTCCGGCTCATTGTTCAGCACAAAACACTCACAGATGGTCCCACGAGTGGGAGTTGGAGCAAATTACTTTCGCTGGGGACAAGTCGAGTACTTAAAGCACTGGCCGTATCTCGGGACTATATGTACTGCGAGCTCTCCCGGAACTCGAGGTTCTGCACTGCGGATATTGCCTGTACTCCAAGTATTTCGTGTTTCGATACTGCGGATTCATATTTGCCCGTGCTCTCGGGGTTCCGTACTGCTTATACTCTCAGTACTCTCAGTAGTTGGCCTTCTCAGTACTCGCAATACTTTGGCCGTCAGTACACAAATAATCTCAGTACTCGAACTACGTTTTGTTCTCGAGCATCTTCCACTGTATCTGTGAAACATTTATTTTACCCTGAGTGCCAAGAAACATACATTTATTTTGCGGGAATATATTTTGTATGTGCTGAATTTTACTGAGCCGGTCCCAAAGTATTATGTGGCAACCTCGACCTCACGCAACTTTTTGTACTCACGTTTACGCCGCAAGCATTGAATTGATCGCCGCGAGCCATCTATTCAGAATCAATATCACTTACCGGTATACCCTCTGTAGTATTATTGTAGCAGTAATGATCCCACATACACTATTTCCACAAACAGCAGTATATAGTCTGTCCGCGAAAATATGTTTAATGTGTGTTTTCAAATTAACAATGGGTGGATGCAGTTAGTTCTAAAAAGGTGTGCAGGCATTTCATGTGAGTATTATTTCGTTCTTCTCAACTCCCCTGGCAACTCCCGGTGGGGAACCTTGTATTACATTATACAAGGTTCCCCTTCGGGATGTAGGTAACAAACGCGAAATCCCGGGGGCGTCAGAAGGCGAAAAGGGAGTCACAGTTAACACACGTATAGCTATTCTTGGCGGAAACGTGAGCCATGGGTTACGTATTGTTCGAAGGAACGAGTAATAATAGTAGCCAGCAGCAATATAGTACTCTTTCTGTGATTACTACACTACGACATGCACGACATACCATGGGTTGACTACTATACTGTAACTGTACCCGACTACCACCACTACGCAGATGTAGTACAGGCAGAAGGAGGATGTACAAAATACTACCGCGTACCTGGTACACTATACTACTATTGTACGACTACTGCTAGAGTATGACCGATCGCTCACACACTGCAGACAACCTCATGGTAAACAGAGAGGTCAAATAACCACGCGGTACCATGGGTGGGGGCATGACTACTATACTGCTGTTACACTATTCACGACTGCCAGTAATACGTAGATGCAGTACAGGTAGAAGCAGCATGAATAAATACTATACACTATCTATAACGAGTACTACCAATACTACTGCTACTGTAGTACTAATTTTCATACAACGGCAATGTAGCATGCAAGCGGTACCATGGGTTGGGGGCATGACTACTGTACTGCTACTCTTAATATACACCACTATAATACCACTACTACGCAGATAGATGTACTGTATTAAACGTAGAAGCAGCATGCATGCTACAAAATGCTATACTACTACGACTACTATTAATATTAATATTTTGTAAATGTACAGGCTACTTAATATATACGGTTGAGGGCATCTACTGCTATTGGCCAGGTAGAAGCAGCATGCAGACGGCAACAGCAGCAATAGCCGACACCACAACGACTACGACTATTGCTACTACTTCCAGTACAGGTATTACTACTGCTGTTGGACAGGCAATAATAGAAGCAGCATGCACTCGGCACCATGGGCTACTTTTAGTATTAATACTACAACTGCAACTACTATATACTATACTATTAATAATTACTTCAGAATTCTATACCTGCGTTTCAAAACAGCGTCAATAATACACAAAGGCCAAATAACCAAAAACATCACTATTCATACTAGTTAGAAGGAGCTTCTCTGTACTTATTCATGTACAGGTATACGTACGGTTGGTGCACGATGAAAAAGTTATCTGCAAGTATTTGTCATGAAAAAAATATAATGAGTGTCAAATAGGTACTCACGGCAACAACAGCTGACTCGTGGCGACATCAGTAGAACTCTAACATCACTTTTCACATCAATAGGCAGCAACCGGTCCACATACGATTGAGGGCATCATGAAAAAAGATGTGCATTTCATGAAATGTTTCTCTCTACGTTCAAGTTAAAGACTGTCAAAAGCAGTATAGTATACTCATGGTTACAGCAGCAGACCCGCGGTAACGATAGCACTACTATACCTACTAATACCAATACTACTGCTACTATCATAGTACTGCTGCCACTACTACTGCTACTACTATTAATACTACTCCTACTACTGTTAAATACTACATCTATGTATACTACTACAACTAATACTACTACTATACTACTACTGTACTACTACCACTACTACTACTACTACTACTAATATGTCAGATGCACACCCGAGACAGGGGATGTAGAGGAAGACAGGCCGCAGAATGAACCGGTTCTGTGGCTCTTGCACGCCGGCGCGATTACCTGCGGCTGATAGCGTGCGACTGGACAACTCGAAAGGTACGATACATACAGTATGGGCCCGCCAACAAGAAACGCCTATTAATAGCTTGGGCAAGCCTGAGACTTACTGGGGCGCCACCTTCCAACAACCTTGAGCATAGGCTATTATACAGGGTTTAGTGTAGAGTTCACCACTGAGCCGTTTTTCTTAACCCAATTTTCTGAGCGTTCTCCAAAATGTGAGCATTATGTTCTTATTGGGCACTTTCTTATTGGCGAGCCTATGCTGTACCAGGTATACAGTATAAGGTTCCCCTTCGCCCCCTTCGGGACGTGGCTAACATGAAATCCCGGGGGCGTCGCGAGGCGAAAAGGGTGTCACAGGTAACATCCGTGTAGCTGTTCTTGGTGGAAACGGGAGCCATGGGTTAGCGTATTGCTTGAAGGAAAGAGTAACAGCAGTCGGCATGAACTGAGTACTACTCTTTCTGTGGTGAATACTACACCATGCACGCGGTACCTTGGGTTGACTACTACACCGTGACTATACGCCACCATCACTACTACGCAAATAGATGTAATACCGGTAGAAGCAAAACGCACTCTACAAAATACTACCTGGTACACTACTACTGCGACTACTAACTACTGTATACTACCAAGTACATAGTAGTAGTTAGTGCACAGACAACCTCATGGTAAACAGAGAGGTGAAATAACCACGCGGTACCATGGGTTGGGGCATGACTATATACCGTTACTATACACCACCACCCGTAATACGTAGATAAATGCAGTACAGGTAGAAGCAGCACGAATAAATACTACACTATTACACCTACCACTACTGCTCCTATAACACTAAAACTTCCACACAACGGCGACGTAGCATGCAAGCCCTACCACTACTACGCAGATATATGTACTGTCGTAAAGGTAAAAGCAGCATGCACGCTACAAACTACTACCAGTATACTACTAATACGACTACTGTACTAATAATTTTGTTTCGGAAGTGGGAACCCATTCCCTGAGTTGCTTGCTGGGTCACGCGACTTTGACCACCTAGAGCATGTGCCACGGAGCCCGGCCGGGGCCAACGCTTGCACCGTACTGTGAACGCCCCCCCCTGCGGGCCCCGCAGCTGGAAGCGGGATGTCGTTGACTTGAAATCCCGGGGGTATCGCAAGTTGAAATTGGGGGGAGCATCATCATCGGCAGTCATCCCTATTTACTCCGAGTACTGCGGTATACTGCTGTGTGATAGGACGCGAGATATGACGACGTGTGCTCTATTTTAAAAGTGTACTGATGTTGCCTCCTGGTGAACACTGCACACGCATACTACACAAACACCGCTGTTGTACCGCTACTACTGTTGTAGTGCGGGCCGTGGCTGCGCGCTGCTTTTGAAATACGGAGGAAGTGTGGGTTCGTACGAATCGCCGTCCTGCCCCTGCGCAGCATTTAATTAATTGCACCTTTCTCGAGATTATATATGTGTTCGTTCCTACTTCCTAGGTCGACAAAAATCACGGCCCACACACGGAAAAAAATTGCGCTATCCGTGGCCGCCACAAAAGGGGAGAGCTTGATGAACGACTGTTGCTGTGCTGTGGTTGCCTCTGTAGAGAGTTCGAGGGACACTGTGATCAGACATGATACAGCAGCAGCCAGCGGCAGATAAAAATCTTGAAACTTGTCGGGTCTCCATTGTCCTGCTTCGCTCTAGCAGGTCGGACTGACTCCCCGCAGTTATTTGCCAGAATTCTCGACTTCGGAGACCCAGAGCACGCGCCGCGGACCTCGGCCGGGGCTCGCATTTGAGCCGTGGTGTACACGCGGGCTCCCTGTGCCACGCAGCCTAGAGTGCGAGAGAAGATCCGCGGCCGGACGAAAAAAGTAAAGTATACCGGAAAAAGGTCGATTTGGTACGAAATAATATGTATATATCTGGTGCCAATTTCCTCCACGTAGACGGACCGAGGGAGTTTTGTGGTCAAGTACGTGCTCAGTGTGAGGTGTGTGATCACGTACGTGCTCGGTGTAAGGTGTGTGGTGTCCGTCAAAGGGCTAGGGGAAACATATACGACTCTCGACACTCGGCAGACGCGTTCTGGTGCTGCCGTACCTGCTGCTACTGAGGTTGACAAAAAACAAAACAGGAAAAAGGCGGGGGATTTCAAAACTAAATGAGATTTGAGATTTTCAAGGAAGAAAAAGATATTAGAGAAAATTCTTCGTTTTTGGAAGTGCACGCAGCTCGTCGTATCAGAAGTCGGGCAATGTGGGCTGTACGCAGTGCCGCGCCGAGACAGAGGGCACTACGGCGAGACGATGGGCATTAAGGGCCTGGCTCTGTGGCTCTTGCCCGTTGCGATTACCTGCTGCTGAGCGCGTGCGACTGGACAACTAGCTAGGCATGACACCAACACCGAGATACCTGGTGACAACGTTTCCCAGCTACAGGCGGACAGAGAGAGGTAGTTTTGTGGTCACGAACGTGCTCGGTGTTGTGTGCACAACACCCGTCAAAGGGCTTGGTGCAACAGACACGACGGGCGACAGATGTGTACTGCTGCTGCTGTACGTTTGCTGCTACTGCTACTTCTTCTGCTGAGGTTGAAAACATGTGTACAGCAGAGGGGGCTCAAAAAATTGTTCGAGGGTGGCGGGCTATTTACCTATGGAAAAAAGGGGGTTTCCATGTCACCTACTCGGCTCGGCGAGGCGGAAAGTAATCCTTCGTTTTTTAGAGCCAGCTGAGCGACGTGCAATGCCCCGAGCACCGCCACGGTGCCCGGCCGGAGTCCAGACATGCGTCGTAATGTACCCACGGTCCCCTTGTTTGCCCCGCAGTCGAACGTGCGAGAAAGAACCCTCGGCCACCGGAGGGCAGCATGTAAAAAAAAAAAGAAGTGCATTTTATACATATATACAAGGTTCGCCTTCGGGATGTAGGTAACGTGAAATCCCAGGGCCACCGCAAGGCGATGAGGGAGTAACAGGTAACACACGTGTAGCTGTTCTTGGCGGCAACGTGAATCATGGGGTAGCGTATTGCTCGAGGGAAAGAGTAGTAGTCAGCAGGAACTGATTGCTACTCTTTCTTTAGAGCAATACTCTAGCCTAGGCCACACGTTTCCTCCTAGAACAGCTGTGAGTTGGAGCTGTGGATACGCGCTGTACAATGATAGCAGGTAGGCGCAAACGAGAATTTTCGCTCGCCGTGTACGGTTATCCGCACAAACGAATGAGTGCTCAGGGGTTGTTGTATCGGAAACGTGGAATAGTGTTCGATTCTATATAGCACATCACATGTGTTTGCACTTGGCAGAAAAGGATAGGGGTACCCAGCGAGCGTTTTTCGCACTTGGATGTTGTACAATTGGTTGGCGGCCACAATTTCAGTATGTGTCGCAAACGTGATGGGGTTTGCCATGAGTCAAAGGTAGTGTTCAACGCTTTGGTACTGTGTTTGAGGGGATTAGAAAATATTGATGTACTGCTCGTTATTTCGTGGAAAGAGCTAGATGCAAAGTGTTCCCATCTGGACCCGCCACAACGTCGTGCATGCGATCAGACATGTGATTCATTAGTTGATCGCGCACTATGTTATGTAATTCAGGGTTGTTGAACATATGACGGGCGATACATCTCAGCAAGCAAGCTCCATCGTTTCGTCGACGACGGACCAAGAGCCATGATTTCGGATGTGATTGTTGTTACTGCTATTGCTGTTGTCTTCGTCGTCTGAGGCGTTACCATTTGGCCTGTTACCATTGGAAGTGGCACGTGTTAGATCGATGCTAAAAATAGGGGGAGCATGTCCTGTAGCGGCAACGATGAACTTGGAATATACGACGTCGTGTACGTGGGGCACTCCGTTGATGAGCCGTTCGGGTTCAACTAGGCATAGGAGGTTGTCCCGACAGGTGGGTCTACTCAAAGCGACATACAGTTGCCCATGGCAAAACACTTCGCCTCTGAGGTTGCCCTTGTGGTTTATTAATGGCCATAGCGTAGCATAAACGCACAGGGAATCGAAATAGGTGGAAAGTAATACACGGGCTCCAACTTGAACTTCGAGACATATGCGTGGTATTTTGACAATTAAAATTAAGAAATTCTTCCGATATGACCTCGACATCAATAACCCGCTGTGAAAAACCTCTGATTTTATTTCCGTTGACGAGACCACTGTCGAAATTTATGTTGCGAATAAAAAAAACCAAAGCTCCAATCTTGAGGTGTAGGTCATGAGGAGGAGTGCTAGGCACTTGTACACTGGTTAAGCACTCGACCGAAACGACGTCTGGCATGTTTTCGTCGTCGGTTATGATTTTGCCTGTACTTAGCAGGTGACGGCCTCGTCCTGGAATTTTGCCGAGGATAAAATCGTTGATATGGTCGATGTTGACATTGGTGAGAGCCAAAGTGCACTGGTCATTGTAGATGTGGTTGGCTTCTAAAAGCTCTGGACACACACTGTCGATGAGTTGTTCGACGTATGTGGTTGCTTCGATAGAGCATGTGATTTCATCATCGTTTTCGTTTGTCGCGGTGTGTTTCAAGGGGATCGCAGGAGTACCATCTGTAGAAAAGCAGGCTCTATCTTGCCCTCGCCGACGGCCAGCACTGTTTTTGCGAATGGGATTCATTTATGCCTCTCATTGACACAGTTAGACGGAAGCGTTGAACATGTTGCCACAGATTAGAGCAGAGGAAGGCGTGTTCCACTATTTCAGATTCAGTGCCAAACTTGAGGACAGGACCAACTGTATCCAGTCTCCGCCGAACAAAATATTTGCCGGCGAATGACAAGTCACTCTTGCAAAGTTTTTGAAGTGTCAAGTTCAGAGCTTCAGGGGCAAACTTAGACGACATAACGACTTCATCCCAGATAATGAGCGATGCTCGCTTGAGGACATCGGCACGCTCAGACTCAGCTTTGACCTTACAGATACTTTCGTCAACGGCGTCATAACCAAACGGCAGTTTAAAAGTGGAATGGGCGGTGAGACCATCAGGCAGTATGAGGGCGGCAACGCCTGTGGAGGCTGCACAAAGCACTGATTTTCCTTGAGAACGTAGGTGGGCTGCGACGGTGCACTCTGTGAAAGTTTTTCCTGTCCGGGCAGGTGCATCTATCATGTAGAGGTCACTCAAGTCTTGAAGACTATGATTGGTAACGGTGTCGATTTTTTCCCGTTGTTCTGGCGTCAGCTAAGTATGAGTGACTCAGCAAGTTCAGTCTGTTCTGTCTTGTTGAAGGTGTCGATGAGGCGGTCAAACTCCGTGTTATCATGGTGGACATTTGGAAGGCCAAATTGGTTTGTGGAATGGTCATGCTTGTTAAGAATGAGGTCAGTATGTTTGAGAGCGGCGTCTGAGCTAGCAGCGGCGGACATCGTTACTGTAAAGTCAGGAGAGAGCTGCACCTGAAATTATTTCCATAATGGGGGTGCGGGGGCGCCGTGCATTATTCATATTGTAAAAACACGACGGAGTTCCCGTACTGTGGAAACAGTCAGGTTAAATAACCACGCGGTACCATGGATTGGGGCATAACTATGTTTGTTGCTACGTATGCACCACCGCCACTACCACTACAGTTCTACACAGCACTACTATTGTAAAAAGTAGCATTAAGGAATAGTACACTACAACTTGCACGCGGCACCACGGGTTGAGTACTATACTGTTACGATACATGCCACGACACTGAAGTAGTATACGTAGAAGAAGCATGATTAAAATACTGTGACTATACCCCACTGCCACTACTACTATAACGAGACTATACAGCACTACTATCAATACTACATACCAGGTACGTGGTTTGGGTAGAAGCAGCATGAATAATTAGTTCACAAAAACATGCACGCTCTACCATGGGTTGACTACTACTTCGTATCCTGTCAATGTACACCAATGCCTCTACTACGCAGTAGTACAGTGGTACAGGTATGGAGGCGTCATACAAAAAAATGAATTACTACGACCACTAATACTACTGCAAAGTACTACTGCTGGAGCATGACCAAACGCTCATACAATACAACCTCATGGTAAACAGCCGACAGAATCACGCGAAAACATGCACTTGGCAGATTTCATGTTCAATACGAACGCAAATAATTCCGCCGAAATTTGCTACGCAGCTTTTCAACGCAGCGCAAATTCGTGTGGTGCGTAGGTAGACTGACCGAGGGAGGCAGTTTTGTGGTCACGTACGTGCTCCGCGTGAGGTGTGTGGGCACGTACATGCTTGGTGTAAGGTATGTGGTGTACATTAAAGGGCAAGGTCGAACATATATGACTCTCGGCAGACGTGTTCTGGTACTGCAGTACCTGCTGCTGCTGCCGCTGAGGTTGATTAAAAAACAAAACAGGTAAAAAGCGGACAGTTTCAAAAGTATCCGAAAATTAATGACATTTTCATCAAAAAAAAAACAGGTTTAATTCGAACGCAAATGATTCCGCCAGTATTTGTTACGAAGCTTTTCAACGAGTAGCGCAAAGTCTGCCGAGAATAATACTATTTGTTTTTGAAAGAGCACAAAGCTGCCTGTCGTGCATGTCGTACATAGGTGGCCAATTCTGCCATGAAAGCTATATGCTTCATTCACCAAGTGCACACAGTTGCCTGTCGTTCGTACGTAGTAGGTAGATGGACCGAGAGGGCGGCAGTTTTGTTGTCACGTACGTGCTCAGTGTGAGGTGTGTGGTCACGTACGTGCTCGGTGTAAGGTGTGTGGTGTACGTCAAAGGGCTAGGTGAAACATGAATGACCCTCGACAGACGTGTTCTGGTGCTGCTGTATCTGCTGTTGTTGCCGAGGTTGATAAAAAAACAAAACAGCACCCGTCAAAGGGCTTGGTGCAACAGATATAAAGGCGGCTTGAAAAAGTGTTCGACCGTGGCGGGACATTTTCATCCCAAAGTGTTTCAGGTTTTATTCGAACGCAAATAATTCCGCCAATATTTGTTACGAAGCGTTTTTCAACGAAGCGCAAATTCTGCCGAGAATATTATTTGTTTTTGAAAGAGCACAGAGCTGCCTGTCGTGCATGTCGTCCGTAGGTGGCCAATTCTGCCGAGAAAGTCACATGTTTTTCATACGGCACACAGTTGCCTGTCGTTCGTACGTAGGTGGATGGACCGAGAGGGAGGCAGTTTTGTTGTCCCGTACGTTCAGTGTGAGGTGTGTGGTCACGAACGCGCTCGGTGTAAGGTGTGTGGTGTTCGTCAAACGGCTAGGTGAAACATGAATAACTCTCGACGGACGTGTTCTGGTGCTGGACCAACACCCCAACGGGTAGGGTTGACCATAACTGGACCGGCGGGAAGGCCTTATAGCACAAGTTTTTGTTAGTGGGTGAGCTCGCGCAAGTCCCACACTACCCGGAAGAGATGACTCTCCCGAGTGGCTATCTCCACCGCACCTGCCCCTCTCGGGGGTCAAGTCGGGTCAACGTGCCCTAGCCCCAGGGGCAACAGCAGACTATTCTGATGTTGCAACGGGAACTATGGGTTAAATTGACACGACCCGAATTTTGAACGTGGAAATGTGGTGAGCTAAAGCTTCAATTTTACGAAACCGTCGGAGGATTAAAAAAAAAAAAAAAAAGTGCTGCTGTACTTGCTGCTGCTGCCGAGGTTCATTAAAAACTTAACACCACCCGTCAAAGGGCTTGGTGCACCACATACAAAGGCGGCTTGAAAAAGTGTTCGAGGGTGGCGGGCTATTACAAAATATATATATATTTTTTTTTAAGTGTGGGGTTTTCCATGTCACTTACGTACTACGGCGGGGGCGGAAAGCAATCCCTTGTTTTTGAGATATTCATCCCAATGTTTTTCATGTTCAATTGGAACGCAAATAATTCCGCCGATAATGCTACGAAGCTTTTCAACGAAGCGCAAATTCTGCCCGGAAAATTATTCGTTTTTCAAAGAGCACACAGCTGCCTGTCGTGCACGTCGTACATAGGTAGCCAATTCTGCCGAGAAAACTACTTGCTTTTTGAAGTGCACACAGTTGCCTGTCGTTCATACGTAGGTAGACGGACCGAGGGAGGCAGTTTTGTGGTCACGTACGTGCTCGGTGTAAGGTGTGTGGTGTACGTCAAAGGGTTGGCTGAAACATGAATGACTCTCGACAGACGACTACTGTACCTGCTACTGCTACTGCTGCCGATATCGCTCAGGTTGATAAAAAAACAACACGCTTGGTGCAACCTATATAAAGGCGGCTGAACATGTGATCGAGGGTGGCGGGCTATTAAAAAAATATAAAAGAAACGTAATTTAAAATTTTGTGGGGTTTCTCATGTCACCTACTCGGCTTGGCGAGGCGGAAAGCAATCCCTTGATTTTAGAGCCAACTCAGCGACGTTCAATGCACCGAGCACCGTCACGGTGCTCGGCCGGGATCCAGACATGCGTCGTAATGTACCCACTGCCCCCTTGCTTGCCCCGCAGCCGAAAGTGCAAGAAAGAACCCTCGACCGCCGGAGAGCAGCATGCCTAACAAATATATGCATATTATATCTGATGGAGATCGTCTCTGAAGTTGACGGTGAGTAACCCTACCATGTCAGCAGATTTGAATACGAAACCTTCGGCGTAAAACATCCCCCCTTTGGAGCTTACAACAAAAAACCCGGGGATGGATATTATATGTAGTGTCCCGTATAATACGGCGGAGCCCCTGGGGACAATGTACCAAATATAGGTCAAGAACCGGTGTCGAGAATACTTGATCTCGATTTTGCGGGAGTGTGTTCGAGAACAACGTTTTACTGGACCGCCGCAGTGACTATTTCATGGCGAACTGGATATCGCACTCGATTTGTGCTGAGGTCAGCAACTGACCTATATTGAATGCACATCTGCTCCATAAGTGAAAGCAGGTTTATTAGATTATAGTTAATGAAATTGCTGAACCTTCTTGCCGGCTTCACGAACCCCTGCCCATCCGCAATCAGCCAACGGGGTTGGGCACACCGTGCGGGACGGTGTTGTCCCCTGCTTTCGTTCCCGATTCGTTGGAGCTGTAAATAAATGGCTTTCTGATCCGGGGATGGGAACGTATACACCCCGATTGCCGCTGGTTAAACCAACTCAAGCTGCTCGAGTGGGGTTTCAGCACACCCAGCCGGGCGTTACCGTCTCGGGAATCACCTCTCTCGTCCACGATGCGTTGGAGTTGCAGATATAGGGAAGGCACTCTGATCTGGGGATGGTGACCATATCCTCTCCAGTTAGCGCCGGCATCACCAACGCCAGGCAATCGTGTACTCGGGGTCAGGTTTGCACACCCTGTAGTGTTGGCATCGTTCCGGCGGATCACCGATTTCATCCTATTCGTTGGATAACTGGTTGCATGGGAGGGCTTTTGACCCGGGGATGGAACCGTATCCTCTCGTGGTACCGCTGGGTTCACGAACTCGGGAGTAGGGGATTCCACACCGTACGGATTGGTATCCAAGAGAGGGATCACCATTTTCAACTCCGACATGTTGGAGATGCGGAATGTTTGGAGGGGTTTTTTGACCGGGGGATACCAATACACATTGCGTACAGGAGGAATATGGTACGTAGTGAAGTCAGGCCGCTAGTACCGTATCTGGTGCAAGTTCTAGTATATACTGGTACATCAAGAATACACGTACTTATACAGTACGCGACGACAGTTAAGAAACTCCTACTTAGGGCACGGCTGGCATCCTGTTGTCTATTTTGTCTGCGATTGCAGCAGAATTTTATTTTCCTGTTGAGCTGAGTAAGGGACGCAGAATGCGTAATTCCGAAAGCCAAATTACTATCTGCCCAAGAAAGGCGTGCGATACGATACGTTTTTTTTATGTTAAGCAGGGCAAAAGGGTTGCCCTGCTGTTCTGTAGGTGTTACCATTTAACACAAGCTTGGACGGAGGTATGGAAATTCGCTCGCGACATAGATATTTGCTAGGTAGAATTTTACTTGATTGAAGATATGATGCTGTTTGTTGCCGCTATTTATTGTTCCTTGCGTGGGTTTTCAGGAGAAATGATAGCAACAGGAGACACCAGGCATACAGTAGACGCTGACCACCCGACCCGAACCCTAACCCTAACCCTAAACGCTATGGGGTGACTCGTGGTTCAATATACGTACCGCGGGTTGTAGGTATGGAGAAGTCAGTAGTATCACTGCTGTCTTGTTTCGACCTGTGTAGAAGGGTAGGTTGTCTGTCGCCCTTTGCTGCTGTTGCAGGCCGTTGTTGTCGTGGGCCGTTTAGCTCTTTGGTCGCAGTCGGCATCTTTTTTTCTTGGAAGTATTTATTGTTTCCTTTCAGCCCCGGGTTGTAGATATGGAGAAGTCAGTAGTATCACTGCTGTCTTGTTTCGACCTGTGTAGAAGGGTAGGTTGTTTGTCGCCCTTTGCTGTTGTAGGCCGTTGTTGTCGTGGGCCATTCAACTCTTTTGTCGAAGTGGACTTGTTTTTTTTCTCGGAAATATTTATCGTTTCCTTTCAGCCTTTCTTCCTGGGGATTTTATGGGCGATGGACGACGAAACTCTTTCTTCATACCGCACATTGTCGGGCGGGAAATTGCTGGCCTCATTAGGGACACTATATGGACTCTTGATTGCTGTATTTTTCTCCCTGTTGTCTCGACACAAGACAGCTATTACGTAGAACACCCTGCACGAAATTTACATACATACACGTGCGTGTGCACACGTTCTACCTGTGCTGTTGTCTCAACACAAGACAGCACTACACGTACAACACCCTACACGAAACTTACATACACGTGCGTGTGTACGAAGATCATCCATTTGCACGTACAGCAGTAGTATTATTAGTAGTAGGTACGATGTTTACCCCCAATCTTGCGATTTTGTCATCGTTTTTATTCGTTTTTTGCGATTATCTCGCTCAGTTTGAATTATTTTCCATTTTTTTGGGGAATTTTGGTCGATCGATTTTTTCGATTTGTTCGCCTGTTTTTTATTCGTTTTAGCATATTTTTCGCATTTTTGCCGATTCCTAACGTTATATTCTGTAGAGTCTCGTCCTGCTTTAGTGATATTTTGAATGCGAGCTCGCAGCACGTACGTATGGTCTGGCATAAGTTATAGAGGGGGACGCACGCAAAGCACCGCTTGCATGTTCGTTTTCGAAGAGTTCACGACGTTTACCCCATTTTTGCGATTCTTCATCATTTTTATCCGTTTTTGCCGATTATCTCGCGCTGTTTTAATTATTTTCCATTTTTTCTGGAGCTTTTTATTATTATTTTTTTTACCTTTTTGGCTTTTTCTTTTTTCGTTTTTTTGCCGATCCTTAACGTCTTTCCTCCGTTTCGTCCGTTTTTGGTATTTATGTCATTCGTGAGGTACTTGTCCAGAAATATGAGCTTGACTTAACTGTTCGTATGAGTTTTAGAAGGAGACGCACGTAAAGCACCACTCGCATGTTCGTTTTCGCAGAGTTCACGACGTTTACCCCATGTTTGCGATTTTTTCATCGTTTTTTATCTGTTTTTCGAGATTATCTCAGTTTTTTTTTTTTCCCTTTTTTTCAATTTTTGGTCGATCAATTTCTCCGATCATTGTTGGATTCTTTTGTTCGTTGTCGTTCGCCAATTCTTGACATTTTTCCTCGGTTTTGTCCGTTTTGGGTAGTTTTCTCATACGTGAGGTATTTGTTCAGAAATATAAGCTACGCTTGACTATTCATACCTGGTATGTTCGTATAAGTACGAGTACGAGAAGGCGCTTGTATTCGTGAACGCGATTTTTGTTCGTAATCATAGCTACACCAGACATTGCTTTTTTACCAGAAAAAGGTATACCATGACAGAAAACGTCATCTAACTTGGGTTTGGTGAACCCCGACCACCTCGTTTTATTTTTCGTACCGTAAAAAGGCAAAAACACACTGGTGCACCGTTTTTTTTGTCATTTTTGTGACCTGGATGGACATGAAGTTTTTACCAGCAAACGGAATACCTTGACAGAAAGCGTCATCTAACGTGGGTTCGGTGTACCCTGATTTGCTGGTGTTCATGTTTTGTACCGTGCACTGGCAAAAATCACTGGTGTACCGTTTTTGGCATTTTGTCCAGTGTGACAGGTTCTTAATTTTGCTTCTAGATACCTGGGTACACCTAGGGAATTCAGACCACAAACCTTTTGTCAAACATATGCCTACTGTAGTACGAGTATCAAGTGACAGAAATATCATCTTTTGCACTTTTACTGCCAACTTTAGCACGGAAACCGTTCGCATCAGTCTACGGTATACTTGTCGGAAAGGGTCAAAATAGCTTCCTCTTTAAACTATGTTTTGCCTCAAACTCGGCGCAGCTTGGGGAATTGTTCGAACGGAGCTGTTTCCCTTGGAAAGTCTCCACGGTTTCAACCGCAAACAACAGCAGTCATGTATTGATAGCGAATCTTTTCAAGGTACAAGTAGCTAGTTACGCACTCTGATTGGGTAAGGGGTATATTTTAAGTGGCTCAATCAGGAGTCTTTCGGAGCCACAACATCCCGAGCCACAACTACTCTTAGAGCCTTATCAAGCACAGCATACAAGCACTTATCACTAGCATAGGGTTCTGTTTCGGGTCGGAAGGTTGGCTTGAGGCGACAAGCACAAAACCCTCGTGAAGATAGGTGTGACACGACAAACGTAAATGAGCCAGTCGGATACATGTTATACTCGCACTGTTAGCCCGGGGACTGAGGTGCCTAACGACCACAACAATGTGGCAAATTTAATGGATGAAATTTTCCCAAAACGTAACACTTCAACAGACTGGAAAATCCCCAGCATATTTAAACTGCCTGGTGTCCCAAAATAACTCGAAGATACAGTAGTATACCAGACCTCCCGCACGGCATCTTGTAACTTGTGATACGTCCACAGTTGAGTTGTTTTACTCCGTCGAGACCTGATAAAGTAACCTATTTTACTAATCGGCCTGCATCCGGAAGGTTTTCCGTGTTGGACGGCCGTGAAAACCACCGAAATACCAGGTTTAAGTGTTTTTCAGGTGTTTCAGGTATTTTGGAGACCGCAGCAGCGTCATTCAATTGACACAACAAAATGTGTAGCTACAAACGTGTACGTCTGAATTTACCGCACGCCGCACAAAAGACCTCACCGAAATCGCATACCATCGAGTCGAGTATCACTTCTCCAAAGATTCTTTATTCTTCACCTTCGGAAATTTAGGTCGGAACAAAAAGAAAACAAGAAAGCAACTACATTAATCTCTACACAAAAAAATGATGCCTTTATCGCTAGCTGCGGAAAAACGATCGTAGAAGTTGGAAGGGAGAGGCGCGCCGCGAACGCCGCGACTATTATGCCCCAGAGCGACGGCACGACAGCGTCGCTCGTGCACGCCACGTGGCCGGTACTCGATGGGCCGAGGAGGCTGAGCGTCGACGATCGGCCGAGACGCCAGCTGCGGAGCCAAAAGCATCAACTGACACGGAGAAGCACCTAGGGCTTGACATGGAACAAAAGTTGAACAATAAGCTCGAAACAAGCCAGCACGCCGAAGCAGAAACGCGAGGAGCGCAAGCGGCGCTGGGCGTCGAGGAGGGACTGAGACGAACAGAAGAGGGGCTGGCGAGGCTGGGGGGGGAGGCGCATCGCTTGTCGTTTGTCATGTCCGGGTTGATGAAGGAAATAAAACAACTTGTCTGAGTGCTTTTGTATGGTATTGGTGACCAGCTTTTAGCTCAGCAAGACGATCAGCCCGGCAGGTACCTACGAGAGTGGCTGGGCTTCGAGAAGATGAAGCTCAACCAGTTGGAGAGGAAGGTGACAAACACGAGAGCATGTACGCATACCAGTGTATGATCTCTTCCGCAAGAACGGCAACGACCCGAACCGCATCACCACCTTCCATCTCTTCCAGCATCTGCTGCTGCTGCTATTCTCGCCTGTGGTCCAGCTTTTATCTACCTTCACTATATAATACTCGGCGGTGGTCGTAGTGGTGATGATGATGACGTCCAAACAATTATTTGCAACTATGCCGGTTTCAGTACGCACCGCTCGGCGTCGGCTCTATCGTGCGCCACTGGAAACCCCCGCGGCACCGCGACCGCGCCAGGCCCGTCCCATGCTCCACTGGCGTGGTACGAGAGCCGCAACACCGGCTGCTGCTTCTCGTTGCCTGTCGTTCTGCCGGTACCCGAGTCCCCCCTCCCAGCCGACTGGCCGGAACCCTAACACACCCAGTCTCGGACGACCGAGACCCTTAACGGTAGGAAACCATTGACATCCTTTCCCTATTCTGCGAGCCCGGAATCGCTACCAGTCAATTACAAGCCATCATATTAACTATAGTGCACGCTGTGGCCAGCACCATACATGTATGGCCGCTCCGTTCCACCCACCTTGGAAAGAAGAAAGGGGCGGGCGGGCGGGAGGGAGAAAACACACCAGCAGACCTAGTCTAGGCCTATATCAATCGGCAGGGGGCGGTGTCGTGCCGTGTGCTCGTGCGCCTCTGCCCTACACGCTCAGCTATGCACGTCAAGCACGAAGTATTCGAGAGTGACGCCCTCTCTCCGTCCTCCTTGCCCTCTACCAGGATAAAACCCTTACGTCGGTAGAGCCCATACTACTGCAGAGTCCATATCTGTCAAGTGCGCATTCGAATGGTTGGCAGCAAAACTCACATTTCTTTCTGTACGCTTGACTTTAGAAACGTTATTCTTTTCGAAAGACGGTCATGCACACATCAGATATTTGAGGACTTTTTCGAACGATTCACCACCTGCGATTTCAAACTAGCGCCAAAGAAAGCACACCTAGGGGTCAAGGTGGTGAAGTGTTTGGGTCGCAGGGTGACGGTTGAAGGGACAGCGCCGGACCCTGGAAAGTACAAGCACTAACGCCAATGCCGATGCCCACGAACGTTAGTCAGCTGTGCTCATTCATGGGAGCGATGAGTTGTTACAGGATTTTCTCTGCCAAAAATGGCAGCGGAAGCAAAGAGTCTAAACTCACTGTTGAACAAGGGTGTAAAAATTTAGTTCACACTCGAGTACATTGAAAAACTACAGAGCATATTAGAAAAGCTATCGAGCTCCAACGTATTGTCTTCCCCGGACTTTGCGGCAGCGATTTCAGGAGACAGGCCACTTCAATTAATCACAGACGCGTCCGCGGACGTGTTGGGTGCGGTTAAAGAGCAAGATCAGGGTGATGGTAAAACTCGACCTACTAGCTTTTTGAGCAAATCAACATTCCCGAATGAGAAAGAAAGGAGTGCAACCGAATTTGAGTGTGTGCAGCAACAGTATGGGCAGTGGCGAAAAATCGCCAAATATATTACGGCGTACCATTTATCATTATAAGTCACCAACAAAAAACCTCGACAGCCTAGCCACAAAAATTAACCGAGTACACACGTGGTTTCATTTTAAGCGTAAATAGCTACAAACTGGTGTATAAGCCGGGGAGGCTGAATGGAAACGCAGACGTTATGTCCTGATTACCATTGTCTGCGACCGAACAAGAAACCCGTGCTAACCTGCGCTTGTTCGACCCATCGGACGTGGATTTTTTTGTAGGCGCAAGTGGAGTGCAACCTCGATTGGGGAGACGGAGGGGCATCAGCCTGGGTGGGCTTGAGTGTCGAACCGAGAGCAGGGGCATCAGCCTGGGTGGGCTGGAATGTCCAACCGACGAAATTTTCGAGGTGGGGGAGAAAGTGGTAAATCATAGAAGCGCGCCGCCAACAAACGAAGAATCGAACCCATCGCAGCCGATGCAACGCTACCCAAAACGAGAGCATTTCCGGAGCAGACAACTCAAGAGTCTGCGAGTGTATAGAATACGTGACGATTAACCGCTAAGTGAGTCCGACGAGAGTTTAGGAGTCAGCGGCCAGCTGGAGCCTCTTTGACTTTTACATGCATGTCCGATGGCCGTGGAGGGTAGAGAGCTTTGATTCCCATGATCAATACAGGACGTGGCAGCAATGAACCCAGACGGGGGAGGCAGTAGCGGAGGCGCCGGAGCTGGTGCAGATGGACCCTTGGAATTGCCATATGAGTGGGGTAATGAAGCAGCGTGCGTGTTCAGCGAAACATTATGCCATAACGCTGCCAATGATTGGGCCGCGGCCCAGATAAAATATAATACTGTCAACAAAGTGATGAGGTGTCAAGAAGACAATGCATCGAGCAGTGAAACAACCGAGGAAGCTTCAAGTCGAGAGACACATTTGAGGAAGTAAAACGACTGATAGGACAAGGGGAGATCATGGAACTGCCATGGTCAGAAAAATCGCTGGTCTTAAGTTTGTTTTGTGACCCTGAAAACCGTCCGGAGATGAGCTGGTGAGGACCTATGTACCGCTACTATTGCGACTTTGAGTGGTGGGACTGTGGGCACAAGAAGGCAGTTCACTTGGAAGAGAGGGTGACGCTTGGGCTGTTGCAGAGATTTTATTGGTGGATTGGTACGGCTGAGAGCGTAAAATGGTGGATCCGAAGATGTTATACGAGTCAGGCATGCAAGAGCACCCTGAACACAGTGCGCCGGCCCTTGACATCATTACCGCTACCGAGTAGACCAGGACAAACTATATGGTTCGACCTTCTAGGGCCCCTGCCGGCAACTACCAAGGGAAACGATTATTTCTTCCGGATAGAATTGACTAGTCGTCACGCTGAGGCGTACGCAATTACGAAGGGAGAAAAAAACACGGAAGGTTGTGCTGCACGGTTGGTACACGATTGTATTACACGGCGGGGGTATCGGGGGTATCCAAATACATTTTTTGTCGGATCAAGGTCCGGGATTTGTACCAGTAATGTGTCGAGGGGTTTTCAAGGTGTTAGGCTCAGTGAAAAAATCTACGAGATCAAACCATTCCCAAACCAACGGCTTGGTAGAAAGACCGGATCATACCTTGTGCTACATGCTATCCTATCTAATAACGGATGACCAGAAAAATTGGGACGAGATGTTGCTACACGCAATTGCTGCTCACAGCAATAAGGTGATCAGAGGAACGGGTTTGGCACCCAACGGAATACACATAGGACGGTATCTGGTTTACCGGTGGCTATTTGAGAGGGTAGTGGGATGTAAGGTCACTATTAATATTAATAGAGTGCGAGGATAGACTTGATTATCTCCAGTTGATGAGGGATAGACACGTGCGAGCGCATAGATCACGAGTGGAGGATCGACTACAAAAAAAGAAACCCCAAGCAGCAAATGAAAACACTGATGCAGCCCTGATTTATCTAACAAAATTCGAAGTAGGACATTGGGCGTGGGTTTAGAGACCACAGCACTATAACGGGAGAGGGGAAACATGTACGCAAGTCAGCTGAGGGCAGCTCGGTCAGAAAAACGTTCGCACTGATAAGTAAGGAAATTGGCACATCGTTGGACTGGTCCGTACAAGGTGTTAGACGTGGGACCAGGGAAGACGGGTGATGGGAGAGAAGTAGGGTCAAAGTTATTGCTGTTGGAAATACGAATGGACGAACCCGGTCGTGGGATAATCGCCACGAAGGAGCGACCGCACCGAGATTTTTGCCATGGTCAATGAGCAACTACGTATTGAACAAATACTCGGAGGCTTCACCCCCGTTCCACGTGACAACTGATGTTACAGCAGAGTTCGACACCCATCGCATGACGCTTCGTGCCTCAACAAACATCGACTAACGCGAGGGCTAGGTATTACACTCGCAGTGCACTGTTTTACGTACTGGGATGGACTAGAACGACCTGCGAGCAAGAATGAGACAGAGTTAGAGCAATTCGGAATTTGCGTGGTAAGCTATTGGGGGGGGAACTGGTTCAAGTCAAGCGGGAAAACGGAAAAAATCGGTTGAATCGAGTAGAAATGGCTAGGAGAGCCAGTGCCGGGCAAAAAGACGACAGCAGGATATTTTGTTTGCTGTGTACTCGGAAGAGGCCGAAACTGTATACACCTGACATCGTTGCCTCGCGTATCTGTTTCAATACGACTTAAACAGGTTGGCAGGTTGGTCGCTGGCGAGAGTGGTGGGGATCGCGGAGGACGCGGAAAGCAAGAGCGTTCCCCACACCATCAAAATGCTGCACTTGGGAGAGCAGTACAACGTGAACCTTTCCCAGGAGACGTTGACAACTGCTAAGAGGAGCGAGTAGAGTGGTGCTAATAGCACGTGCACTGGAGAACCAGAAGCGTCACGAACTACAAATCATCACTGGAGCGGATAGGACGTGGAGGGGGGGTTGTTGCCATAGTGGATGGGGGGGGGATGGTGAAAACTTCAGTACCTGGTACGGATTATCTGTACACGAGCCAGGGGGGTGTTAAGTAGTGGATGGGAGAGGAAATGATTAAAAAGTCAACATGGATTACCTTACATGGCCCATAAGGTTACAGTAAGGTACTGCCCAGTAAGGTACTAGTGCGTAGTTTATATTTTCTGGTGAAAAAATTAGAGTACACAAAATCTTGGTTTGGTTCGGCGATATGTTTTTCATTGCAATTTTCAGCGGATTATTCTTCGAGGATTTCTGTTGAAATGGCACACGTAAGGTAACCGTAGAGAAACTGACTAGCAACCATGTACGGGTTGTTGTTCCATTGCACGCCTAAAAAAATAGCAACAGTGAAGCAGTGTGGGCTATTGGAGTGAATGTTGGGTTTCAGTACTATTATATGGCGGTATACAGTCGGGACTCGGGGATGAGTCAGTCTCCTGTTGCAAGCAAGAACCAAGCTGTCCCCTTAAGGAGACTGACTGTATGCCAATGTGGCGAGAGGAGCTAACGTAAAGAGCGAGATTATACTGCTGTTGGAGAACAATACTGTGGTAAGAGATGGAAAAAGCAGTAGAAAATGGTATGATTGGACAGAGAGTCGAATAGTTGGCGATTGGTCGAGCACGAGCTCGAATAATGTTCTTATGTAGCATCTGTGTCGTCGACCTTGAGGTCACCGATCGACCGCTGGAGAGGATGTAGGAAATTTTACGTAGACAAACGTCAGCGAGTGACGCTCGTAGTATAAGCGTAATATCAACTGTAGGAGCGGACGTAGATTGCATGGACAGTTGGGTTCGCTACGATGACCCATCTGTCAGTGCTTGGAGCTGCTTTTCCATTTTGGTTGGAGCTAATAAACACGGCATTTGTTCTTCCTGAATCCTTTATCCGACTACTGCCTCTGCCACCCCGAACTAACTGCACTCTGAAGGCTTCTCCTTCAGTCTCTCGTGCAGAAGAATCCAAAGGCCTCCTTTCACGATTCACTGGCAGTTTATAGTTGGCTGGGGCTACTGGAGCCAGCGCGCGTAAAAGTAGCCCTCCGGGACAACGCGGGTCCCGTCGTACCCGGGGACGATAAAGTACTATCCCCGGACCATAAACCCTCCCATACACGTAAAACTCCAACAACCCGGGGACGAAAATGAACTTCCCCCGGGGGTCGATACCGCTCCGCAAGCTTTGGAAATCCCAAGCGCACGAGCTGATTCCTGTTTGGGCTCAAGCTCATGGAGTCAGCACGCGTCGAGAACTGCCCCTCGGGACAACGTCAAGGTCCCGCCGCATCCGGGGATGATAGAGCCCCATCCCCAGAACATAAATCCTTCCGTACATGTACAACTCCAACAACCCGGGGACAAGAACGGGCATCCCCCGGGTCGATACCGTCCCGCGAGGTGCGGAAACCCCAACCCCACCGGCTGATTTACGGTTGGGCTGGGCCTCATGAAGCCAGACTGCGGCAAGAGTTGCCCGTCGGAACAACGGCAAGAGCGCAATCCTGGGGACGATAAGGTCCCATCCCCGGATCAGAAATTACTCCGTACATCTACAATTCCAACAACCCGGGGACGAAAATGGACATCCCCCGGGTCGATACCCGCGCGTAATGTGTGGAAACCCCCAACTTCACCGGCTAATTTACGTTTAGGCTGGGGGTTATGGCCTATGTCCCGCCGCACCCGGGGATGGTATTTGTAGATAATACAAGGCGTTTCGCTCAGGAAGGCTTTTACAATGTTTGCAGCTTTTTATTTTTGTACATCAAATTATGCGAAGCTCACAGAGGTCGATTGTAGTGGCAAATTAGCGACTTGACAATACCAAGAGTCCCGCCGCCATGCTTCAGGAAAAAGCAGCTCGGACGCCACATGTATGAGTACAATACCGTACGTATTCATTTGGCGGCTCTCCCCCCACAGGTCCAGGGCGGTCCTCCACAGCCACACCTTCACTCCACCTTCAGCACTCGCTCCGCCAAAAGCTGGGGCACCCGACTTGAATCGTTTTATAGCGGGGATGAATCGTAAATCGCGGGCATGCTGCTTTACTCTTTGCTTCAAGCTTGCACGTGCTGTGTTGTTGTGCGGAGAGCGAGCCTCACCAACTCCAACGGAAAAAAGCTTGTCTCGCTGCTGAAACTCACCCCTGAAAATAAATAAACTGGAAACCATCTTGAAAGTAGTGCAGGGTCGGCTATATCGCTCAGGTTTGACGGCATTTGGATTTCGAGTCAAGCACAATCTGTGATCCATTTTTCATATTTTTTACGTAATATCTTGAAATGAGTGTACGATCGGCTAACTCGCTCAGTTTTGACGGGATTTGGATTTCGAGTTGAGCACAATCTGTGATCCATTTTCGTATCTTTTTTCGGATTTTTTTACGTAATATATTGAAACTAGTGTAGGATCGGCCAACTCGCTCCGTTTTGATGGGATTCCGATTTCAAGTCCAGTTTGGAACATCCATATTTTGACTTTTCAGATATAACTTTTGTCGGACTTAAAATTTTGAATATTAGTGTGGAATATTTTATCTTGGATTTAGCGTGGTTACTTTTATTGTGAGGTTAGTGTGAGGGAGCAAAGAAGGCAAATAACGTCAAGAAAATAATTATTAGTGTTGCACGATAAGCAAGCACGCAAAGAAACCGAAGAACGCAAAGAAAACGAAACACCGTAGAAGCGACAATATTTCGTGGTAGACTCGCTGAGCGCGAAGCAGGTATAGTCAAGAGAAAAAAAAGACAAACGTGAAGAAGTTTATACCAGGTACTTCTCAGAGTGATAGTACTGTAGTCAAGTACTGATACATGGGCCAGTCAATATATATATATTTTTACTCGTCCGGCGGCGATTTCTCTATCAATAGGAAACATCGCGACTTGAAGTTAGCAGCAGTGAGTTCCTCATCCTGCAGCGTATTTGCCGACGTCGCAATTTTCGAAATCCGAGTTGGTTTCGTCAAAAACAAAATAAAGAAAAAACTGAAATATCGTGCCTTAGTGGAACCATATATAAATGTCGATATTCGAGTGTTTGAAAAAAAGTGTCTCCAGAATTTTACTCCTTCCGCGTAAAAAGCTGAATTCCCTTCCCATCATGATTTTGGTGTGTGTGCGGACGAGGTGAACCAAATCCTGCAAGCGACGCCTCCGAAGTTGAGGAGGGAAGTGTGGACGTGCTGCAACGCGGCAAAAAAAAAAACAAAAAAAACAGCGTGCGAGTAACAACGGCAGCCCGATAACGGTGTCGCGGCAGAAATAACATGTGCATTTGGGGTAGGGGCGGAAAAAAGCAGCAGCGATACGATAACACTGTACTGCAGAGGTCAGGTGCATTTTGGGTAGGAGTGAAAATTTGCACCACCGACACGACAACTACATACTGCAAACAAAAAGTTCGTCAGAGTACCAGTGCCCAGTCGTCGGGACTCAGTTGTTGACTCGCGAATACCAGTCATTTAGAAGTCTCGAGTCCAAGAGTATTACAAAGTACTGAAACGACAGAATCCTCGTTAGTCTAAAGGGTTCGAGCGGCTGATATGACCGAGGCCTCATGAGTCTCATGGGTACTCAAATTCGAAATATAAGACCAAAAACACAATATTACAGTCCAATCGCGCAGATTGCGATGGCTTCGACGTGCCGAGTACACACCCGTACCAAATAAGACGCCGCAGTCAAGTCCAAGATGACGAAAGGCATAAAAGGAGAGCTTTCGCCGATGATCGTTACGTGCATGCACCCCGTAAACAAAACTCTGTAGACTAAACAGAAAATATATATGCAGCCGCGCAGAACTCGTAGGCCTCGACGCGCCGTGCAACAACCTAGACGAAATAAACAAACGCAGACACGACCTCAAAGGTGACGGTTATAGCAGGGTACGTTGACTGTCGTCCTTTGTGGGTCGATATCGTCGTAATGTATACGTACCGACAAAGTACGTAGAAAGTGCGTAGTCTTACTATTGACACAAGGTTCCCCTTCGGGATGTGGGTGGCATGAAATCCGGGGGGTGTCGCAAGTTGAAAAGTGAGACGCAGGCAAAGCCTTTGCACCTCTGGTTTGAGTAAAAATGATCTCGGAGTAAAATGAGTCATGTGGGGTACAGTAGTACTGTAATATTGCTGAAAGCGAAGAGTAGTAGTATAGTCTTCGATGCTCTCGGATGCCTTGGCGTATAGGAGGCATAGACTACTGTATTGCTCAAAGGAAAGCGTAGCACTCAGAAGGAAAATGACGGGATTTGTATCATCCAGGTATTTATCGCCTGGGTGGGATCCGTATCATCGACATAAATATGTGTGATCCTTGATCTGAACACACCAAAATGACGGGATTTGTATCATCCAGGTATTTATCGCCTGGGTGGGATCCGTATCATCGACATATATATGTGTGATCCTTGATCTGAACACCTCTACCGGGTGGAGTCTGCACGATCTGCATGAACTACACATGTTAATCGGTTGTACATTTACCGTGATTAATTGATGAATAGCTTTGCGTGGGTGGGTCTGCATGATCTGAAGGGTCTGTACGATCTGCAGGATTTGTATAATGTAGACGTACCACCCTGTTTTTGGCGGTGATATCTGCTTGGTCTTTATGATTGCACTTGCGTGCCGAGTAGGATGACCTGAATGCCATGTGTGCATGATGTGGAGGATCTATCTGCATGATCTAAAGCATCTATTATCTACACAATCCAACTAGTTTTTGCCTGGGGAGACATGTAGGTTCTGTATCATTTGCATAAGTGTGCCAGGTGGGATCTGGTTGATGTCAATGACATGCACATGTTTAGCCTGAAGGGGATCTGTGGTTACAATTTTCATAGATGTGTACCTGCGTAGAATCTGTGTAATCTGTACAATCAGTACAATTCGACCGGGGTGGAATCTATCCGATCTGCCTGATCTGTACATCTTAAGCGAGATAGGGTCTGTACGATCTGCATGATCTGCACATGTTTATCGGTGGGTGTCATTGATCTGCAGGATCTGTATAATTTACAGGATCAGCATGATCTACCTGAGTGGAATCTGTGTGATCTGTACATCGGGATAGGGTATGTACGATCTGCATGATAGGCACATTTTTATCGGTGGGTCTGCATGTTCTGCAGGATCTCTTCACACTTGTTTACAGCATATTTAGCCGGGATGGGGTCTGTATGAGGTAGATATTTCGCAGGTGTGTACCTGAATGGGATATGTGTGATCTGTATGATCTGTACATCTTAACCGGGATGCGGTCTGCACGATTTGCAGGATCTATTTGATCTGCAGGATTTCTGTATGATCTGGAGGATCTATAAAATCTGGATACTTCACACTTGCTTTCAGCATGTTTAGCCGGGATGGGGTCTGTATGAGGTAAATGTTTCAAACGTGTGTACCTGAGTGGGAACTTGCAGGATTTTTTCATGATCTGAAGGATCTGTAAAATCTGAATACTTCACCCTTGTTTACATCATGTTTAGCCGAGATGGGGTCTGTATGGGGTAGATATTTCACACATTTGAACCTGAGTGGGGACTTGATCTGTGTGGTATGTACCTATGTGTAATCTGCAGGATCTGTATGATCTGTACACATGTGGGATCTGCAGGATCTGTATGATCTACCTGAGTGGAGTGTGTGTGATCTGTATGATCTGTTCATCTTGACCGGGATGGGGTCCGTATGATCTGCATAATCTGCACATGTTTATCGGTAGGTTTGCATGACCTGCAGGAATTGTCTGATTGGCAGGATCTGTAATATTTGGCAGGTGTGTGTACCTGAGGGGGATGTTGATGTGTGCGATCTGTAAACATTTGCCAGGTGGTATCTGAATCATGAGGTAGATATTTCACAACCGTGTGTACCTAAGTGGGAACTTGCAGCATTTCTGTATGATCTGCAGGATTTGTAAATCTGGATACTTCAAATAATTGTTAGTATCATGTTTAGCCGAGATGGGGTCCGTATGAGGTAGATATTCACACGTGTGTACTTGAGTGGGAACTTGATATGAGTGATCTGTACATATATGTGATCTGCAGGATCTGTATGATCTACCTGAGTAGAATATATGTGATCTATATGATATGTTCTTCTTGACCGGGATGGGGTCTGTACGATCTGCATGATCTACACATGTTTATCGGTGGGTTTGCATGACCTGAAGGATCTGTATGATCTACAGGATCTGTAATATTTGGCAGCTGTGTACCCGAGTGGGATCTTGGTCTGTGATATGTACATCTTCACCGGGTAGGATCTTTATGATCTACAAGAACTGCACATCCATGTTTCGTCGGGAAGACCAAAGAATCAATCAAAACTAATCAAGCTCGAAAATGATTTGATGGACAACCCTATACACGCGCAACACTATTATTAATAACACCCGGTACAAAATATACTGGTACACGAAATAGCCAGCGTGTGATAAAAACATCAGTCGCACGGACGCAAAAAAATTACGAGTAGCAGCAAGGAAAGCAACCTGCGCCAGCAACAACAGCAGTAGCTATTCCGTGACAGTGTGCAACGGCAGCGTCATCAGCACGAGCACCAAGATAAGTCACCGTGTGACACAGGCAAAAGCATACTTTGGGTAGCAGCAAGAAAAGGCGCCAGCAGCAACAGTAGTAGTAGCGGATATACCGTAATTGTGCGCAGCAGTGTGCAGAGGCAGCCGCAGCAACGACAGGAGCAGCAAGATAAATAGCAACCGCGTGGCACGGGCAAAAATAAACAAGGGTAGCAGCAAGAAAAGCAACCTGTGCCAGCAACAGCAACAGTAGCATCTATACCGTGATTGTGTGTAGCAGTAGCGGCAGCAACAACAGGAGTGGCAGAATAATAAGCAAACCGTGTGGCACAGGCACATCGCACAAAGGGCAGTGAACACTCGGTTATTACACGCAACCCAATACGTGGTACAAAAATCCGATATATGAATCGCACCGAGATACTAAAAAATTGCTACCGTACCAAGTATAATAAACGTGGTGGATACAGCCTTTTCGCACGTCTCGTGGCCAAGCACAAGCACACGAGCACTCAGCAGCAGCAGCAGCAACATTCAGCAGTACTCGAGCAACAGTCGATTCGAGCAGCACTCGTACGCCTGTTGTTGCTGTTCTTGTACTTCTGCGTACTGCTCGAGCAGCACTCGGGCGCACGAGCATGAGTAGGTTTCCAAGCCTATTGCACCACAAAAAAAAGACACGGGACCACGATCACTCGATTGCTCAAGCGCAACGAGCACGAGACGAACACGAGCACGACGTGGCCAAGCAGCCACGGGCACACAAGCACTCAGCAGCAGAGCAGCAGCACCCAGCGACACTCGAGCAACACTCGACTAGAGCAGCACTTGTACGCCTGTTGTTGCTGTTGTTTTACTGCTGCAGCTCGGGCATCACGAGCTTGAGCAGAACTGCTGGGTGCTGTTGTGGCAGTTGCAGCAAGAAGCGAGAAGAAGAAAATCTTGGCAGCTGAAAACACGAAGATCCGGGTAGGTTCCAGAGCCCCTAGATGGCCTTTCGGAAGTGGGACCCCATCCCCTGAGTTGCTTGCAGGGTTACGTGACTTTGACCACCTAAAGCATGTGCCACGGAGCCCGCCCGGAGCCAACGCTAGCACCGTATGTCCACGCCGCCCCCCTGCAGGCCCCGCAGCAGGAAGCACGAGAAAAGATCCGCGGCCAAACGAGAAAAGTGAACTATTCCGGAAAAAACGGCCATTTGGTACAAACTAATACCAGGTATAATCTAATAAAACAACAGTCTAGTACGCCAGTAAATAGTAGGTTGTAGGTTTGGGGAAAATATCATAGTAATGTACTGTAGGTATCAAGAAAGTACGTAGAAAGTACGTACTCGTACCATAGCCTAATAATGCAGTAATCTAATACGGCAGTACGTGGGTTGGGCTTCCATCTTTTTTTTTCTGCTGGGTACGACTCCGTGGTTGAACTCAACGACATATCGTACACACGAGAGGTACCCACCAGTCACAACGAGCAGGAGCACAGCCGCAAATCCGTTGCGGCTGCTCCTGTTGCGTTCTGTCTACGTCGGTCTTCATTTCATCTGTTTTATTCCCTTTGCCTGAGCAAATTGGTCTGTGGGTACATTTTTTTCGCGGTTGAGGACTCGTACAGCATGCTGTTGCTGCTGTATAAGCTGTGTCAATTTACAGCCGTCTCTCTCGACATAGATATTTGCGAGGTTGAATTTTACTTGATTGAAGATGATGCTGCTGCCGCCATTTGTTTTTTTTTGCGTGGGTTTTCAGAAGAAGTGATGGCAGCAGGAGGTACCACGAATACAGTAGACGCCGACCGCCAGACCCGAACCCCAACCCTCACCCGAACGCTATAGAGCGACCTGTGCTTGGAAGCAAATTAGGTACCGCAGGTTGTAGGTATGGAGAAGTCAGTATCACTGTTATCTTGTTTCGATCTGTGTGGTGGGTTAGAAGGGTAGGACAGCGCTACACGTACAACACCCTACACGAAACTTACATACATAATACACGTGCGCGTGCACGTAGTACATCTTTTTACACGTAGAGCCATGGTAGTCACACACGATCTTTATCCCATTTTTGCGTTTTTTCATCGTTTTTTTATCCGTTTTTTGCGACCTCGCTCAATTTGAATTGTTTTGCATTTTTTTGGAGTTTTGGTCAATCGATTTTTTCGACTTTTGCGCCTTTTTTTGTTTAGTATATTTTTCGTATTTTTGCCGATTCTTAACGTTTTTTCCCGTCTTGTTTATATAATTGTTCGTATGCGAGCTCGCAGTACGCACGTATGGTACGAAGTTATACAAGGGGACGCACGTAAAGCACCGCTTGCGCGCCGTTCGTTTTCGACGAATTCACGACGTTTACCCCATTTTTGCGATGCCATTATCTTGCTCAGTTTTTTTTTTCAGTTTTTTGAGTTTTGGTACATCAATTTTTTCGATTTTTTTTTTCGTTTTTTTTTTTTTTTTTGCCGATACTTAACGTTTTCCCTCGGTTTCGTCCGTTTTTGGTATTTTTCTCATTCGTAGAGTTTCGTCTTGTTCATGTGATTGTTCGTATGCGAGTGATAAAATCAGAGGTCGGGACACTTCGTATCCCTGGACAGGTTTGCCTATTACGCCAGTACTCGTTGGTACTCACGTGTGTTGTTTGCTTAGAGATACACACGTGGTCATTCGGCTACCCCCAAAAAACCCTCCAGGGACAATTTGACCGTCCAGAGGGCGAGGCCACCCTCCAGAGGGTTTTAGATGCGTGGAGGGTCAGGGGTTCCGCCCTTTAGAGGGACGGTATTTTCTTTGGTACCCTGTACGGGCTTGCCTGTGCGCTAGCCTCTAGAGTGTGCTGTCTAGATACTGCCGGAGGGTCGTGCTGCAGTTTTGTTCCAGAGGAGGGCAATGGCCGTTTCAACCCCCTAGAGGGGTTTCTATTGAAAACTCTGGAGGGGGGTCGGCATCTCACCCTCCAGAGTGCGTTGGCAATTGTCTAGGATGCGAAGTTTCGCCCTCTAGAGGGAGCTCTTTTCTGATGCGACCTCTGGAGGTCACTACTAATTCCTAGCCTCTACTAGAGGGTTTGCGTGCCGTTCACTCTGGAGCGCCGTGGGAAGTAGTTGTTCCGGTGGTCTATAAGAATGGGCAGCCTCTGGAGGCATTGACATTGCACCCGCTGAAGGTGGATCAATATGCTACCCACCAGAGGCATTGAGACTGCAGCGATTCGATCAGTTGCCCTCCAAAGTCGTTAAGGTTGGCTGCACCTACTTGCCCACTCTGAGAGTTTCGTTGCTTGCTCTAGCCTTTCTTTGGTCGGAAATTATTCAGATCATCCTCCAGCGGCTTGCTTGACGAGCCCTCCGGCGCTTGCGAATTGAGCATCACACGCCACGGGGTGGCCGCGGCATATACAGCAGCAGCAACGCGACAGTAGATGAAAATCTTCTATTCTGGGCAAGGCTCGCGGCTAATTGTGATGCCAACGTGGAGCATATATAGGTCTAGATATATGGAGACTTCAGAATGGCTTTTCTCGCTGAGCACAAACGCTTAGCTGCACTTTCTTATATCTCGAAATATTCCAGCCTGAAATTCTCGACTGCTTAATTATTGGCACATGTGGCGCACTATACGCTCCGGATCCAGACTGTGCACATACACACATACAGCTGCACAGCGGCAGCCTGGATCCAGAGGGAGAAGGACGCCGCCTACAGCCGCGACACAGTTTTTTTTTCTTTTTTTACGTACCACATGTTATACCAGTTCGAGGTCTGTTTTTTTTGTTTTTTTTCTCCGCGGACAATTTTTCATTCGTTTGGCTATTCGCCCTTGCATTAATAGTCTTTTTTTTTTCAGCTTCTTGCTGTTTGTTTGATATGCCTTCTCTTTTTGGTGATTGGGTCGAGAATGTGTGATATCCGCCACTTCCCCAGCGCGTCGCGTGTGATGCAACAGCCGCTATAGGTTCATGCGATGTCGGTCCGCGCGACGTAAGGGATTTTTCGTATTCTCCCGGTCCACCTGGTTAACCGCTTGTTTGTAACACGAGCACCTAACTGTATCACTGCTGCTGTCTTTGGTACAGTAGTGCCTAGAGCCCCTCTGTCACAGCAGCGACTGCTTGCGACAGGTAGACCCTCGTTCCTTTCACCCATGATTGCCGCTAGTTCGACTCTGCAGCCTACTGCAAGGGAGGACACAGCGACAAGCGCGCTGGCCCCAGAACGGCATTCCGGGCGGCCGGTTCCGTTCTGGGCGCAGCAGGATAGTCAGCCGGGCCTCTCTCGGATGTATGATGTCCGTCACGCGAAGAATCCGAACTTTTACTTTCGTGATCGGCTCCACCCCTCTCATCAATTCGTGCCTTGCATGCAGCGCCCTCTGATTATATAAGTAGTATGAACAGGGATAGTTCCCTCAGTGCAGCACGCGTATGTTTTTTCAACCCCTATGAGAACAAGCTTGAGAAACATTTCGAAACCTTCCAAAACCGCCTGTCCGCGGGCAAAATTTGAACGTCACAGGACAGCTTCGCAGACTTTAATTACGCGCCGCGAAATGTATAGTCATTCCCATTGACTAGAGAGCCATCTTTTACGAGAATCCTCGGCAGACATCGATCGCCAAAACCAACGACACCGTCATGAAATCTGAACGGAATGCGCTGGTTAAGGTCTCCGACCCAGCCTAGTGTCACAGTACTTACACCTCGGTCGGCGGTATGTGGCGTGGGCTGACCAGGCGTCTGATAAAAAAAACATTCTGGCGCTGGTCTGTAGTAAGACAAACGAATAAAAATCTCGACCCCTCCGATGGCAAAAAATAGACCATTTTTCAGGTTTGACATCGATCGACAAACCCAACGATTACGTCACGAACTCTGAATGAAGCGCGCTGTTTAAGCTCCGACCCACACTAATATCACAGTTTCTCACACCTCGGTCGGTGATATGTGGCGTGGGTGGGTCAGGTGTCTACTAAAAACATATTTGGCAGCTGGTGTGTAGAAAACAGACGACAAAAACTCTCGATTCCACTCCGTTGGCACGAAACAGAACTTTTTGAAAGTTTTGACGAAGAGCAAAGGACGCCGCGGACAACCTCTCGCTCCCTAGACCACGGATTCCAATGATACCTCCAAGCCCATAATTTACACTCTCGTTGGCCTTGCCCGGTACGAAGCTCGTTGACCGTGGGTGGATTTTATGTCGAGATCGAATGTCAATCGTCGCGTGGCTGCGGGTGTGCGAGCTGCGAGCTGTGTATTTCTTCTAGTTTGTGTGAGGCGTGATTTCACGTGGTTCTCATTAATACAGCTATTTTATCAGAAGATGGCTCCCGTCGTTCGCGTTATTTCAGCCATTTGATTGGAAGATATAGCTGGCGTCAACTGCCCCATATTATTTGAGACTTGCCCCTGTCCGTTGAACTGCCACAAGTCACAGCTCTTGCCGCTGACAGCACTGGCGACATACACATTTCCATCGCTTATTACCATGTGAAATCATGGAGTCGAAACGCGGTTGGTGAGGGCGTTAAGGGGCACTTAGGCCGACAATTCGAAAGGCAGGTACAGCAGTACGCGAGCGTCCCTCCAGAACAGAACCCTTTTTCGAAATGGACGAGACTGGAGAGCTGGAGAGGATAGCTTTCTCTGTGGACTAGACGACCAGCGACAGCGTTGATGGCAGCTATTCCGAGGTGAGAGTACGCGAATGGTAGTTTCCATGTGGGTGGGCAAGATATCATAGCTTGGAGTGGACCGCGTCATATATACAGCAGTGGCTGCCCCAGTCGTGCATCTGTATTGTCGTGCCACGGTACCGGGGGTTCACGCTTCTTGTACGTCTGATCAGTGATAGCTCTCGTAGCCAATCGGAGCGATGCTACCAGAGTTCCGCCTCGCCACCTAATGCTCTATCTCTTGCTGGACCCGCAGCAGCAAGGACATCACTGCTGCGCTCTTCATTTTGTGATGACCTGCTGGTGTACCTGTTGTTCAAGTTTTTTTAATACCCCACGGCATAAATTCAAAGACCCAACGGGCAGCATTTTGAATTTTGAACTTCGAGCATTTTTTTTTTGTACCAGTATTTACGTCCGTACATCCTGGTACTCCACAGCCACAAGCGTATATTTTTTACAGCAGTAGGTCGTACGTATAATTTATATCACCTGGTGCTTTCCCAGCCGGCGTCCCCGGTGGCTTGGTAGGTGGTCCGCGTGCCTGTCAAGATCAATTTCGTGGGTTCAAGTCCCACCGAGTGCATGCTCATAGGGACTTTTTCTTGCATAAAAAAAATGATAAGCGGAAAGCGCGAAAGCGTGAGTTGGCTACATTCGATGAAAATCGACGAGCAGTGGGAATGCTGAACCCTATGCGCGACAAAAATAAAGGCACGTACCGGGGGGGAGAAGGGACGACACCTGTGACCACGGCTTGTCCAGAAGATCGTCGAGGGTAAAACCTCCTACGAGTGGGCTGGGAAGTAAAAGTGATGGATAAAAAAAAAAAAAAAAAAAAAAAAAAGTTGGTACTTTCACCTCGTAGTGGGCCCATCCCATTTGACACCCTGCTCCCACTTGGAGATACAGAAATACTACACGTTGGTCTTGATGCCCCACGGCATAAATTTGAAGACCCAACGGGCTGCATTTTGAATTTTCAACTTTGAGCATTTTTTTTTTTTTTATGTACGAGTATTTACGCACGTACATCCTGGTACTCTACAGCCACCAGCGCAGAAATTTTGTACGTACGCGCAAGGTTTTTTTTTTGCATCATAGGTTTGCACGTACGTTTTATATCACGTAGTGTTTTCCCATTTGGTACTTCAACCCCGCAGTGGGCCCATCCCATTTGACACCCTGCGCCCACTTGGAGGTGCAGAAGTTATCAGCCCTCCGCAGGAGCCGCTGCACGCCCACCCGGCACCCTGATCCCATTTGGTACCATGTGTGTAGTCCATACAGATCTACAACAACTCCTATGCTAGCTGCTATACATACAGCCGCTTTGAAGCTACTTGCACTGAAGAGCCTTGTACTTTCGTCGAATTTCTGTCTCGTCTACAGCAGTCCTACGGGCACTGCTGTACTGTACTGTAGTTGCCTGGTAGACACGTCTGCCAGGGATACTCTACTTTGAAATATCTGTTTTGCCCATTGAAGTTATTTCGACCACAGTTGAACCGCATAACGCTACCCCTGTAGCGTGAAGTTGGGGAGTGATTATCTGCAGGCTGCTGTTCAACCCTTATCCCGACGGCCTCGCATTCCCTACGCGCGTAGGTGGTTGTTTCATGTCGGCGTCGAGAGTGCCAAACACCTCATCGACGTAAAAATATTGTTATGGTTTTTTAGCATCTTTCTTACACCGAATGTTATCCGTATTGTGTACCTGATGCTTTTATTGGTGTGGCAGATGCTGCGTCTGTTCGCTTTCAGGAAAGGCCGGCTTGTGTCCGCAACCTTCCAAAAAAACGTGCAACCTACATCGACAAACAGGCTGACGCCGTGGCAACTTTCTGCCGCTCCCTCTTGCCTTATCTCCTCGGTGAGTGTCGTCACCATTGCTGCACAAGTAGTTGACCACTGCTGTTGGAGCTTATTTTCCGAAGGATTTTAGCCAAAATCAGGTACGCCTGGCCTTTTTTTTGGCCAAAATATATTATATACTGAAAACAAGTACAAAACACACGCCAGGAGCCCTGCCATTGGCAAGACTGGCATCGTAACTAATTTTGGCTCGAATTGGCCAGGGTATACCTGATTTGTCTACAAGTACTTCGTCTAGCTTTCAACTGATTTAGTCCAATTTTGAATCAATTGAGAGGCCATACGTACACTGTTTTTTCTCTGCGTATGCGTGTGCGGTCCCTCGGTTGCGTAAGTCTTGTGTACCTGGTATAAACTCTGTACTCGTACGTACATACGCATTTATGCATACACACGTACGCTCTGTGCTTACGTCTAGTACGTACGTAGTTATGCATACATGAAAGTACGGTGTTTCCACTTTTTTTGTTTGGGGTGTACGACAAAGATGCCAGGAGATCGCATTTTCACCCTTGACGGAGAGCAACTTTGCCTCGACATGCCTCGACTGACATCAAACTAGTCCCTGGTAGGTTACAGTCTGGAACACTCGGCCCTACATCCTTGACAGCGCATGTTTTGCCCGGCATGTCTCCTGATATCTTTGGTTTACGATGTACTTCAGATGTTATGCTGTGTACGTTGTGTTCTATGGCCTATATCCTAAGGAAAACAAAACAATTCAGATTTGGAGGTCACACGCTATATTCAGGCGCAGTTTTTTCAACTGGATTTCCACGGACAAGACACCGATCGTGGCGCGCGTTATTTACTTGGTTTTAGTAGTAACTGATTGTGGCCCAAAAATGGGCAGGTATACCTGATTTTGGTCACAGCCGTTTTTGAAATATGTACCAGGGATATAAAGCTACGTAGCTAGACGTCGTTCGCCACGGTTAGGAATCTCCGCGTGCCAGTTAAGAACTATACCGTGCCAATTGTGCAAGTCGTGACGACCCAATTCCGTTGCATTCTCCCAAACGTCGTCTACATACTCTTGATGGCACTGGCGCATATTAGGCCCGGCCCATGTACGATATTTCAGGCAGAACCGACGGCGATAAGTCACAGCCATCAACCGACGGCGACGGCGGGTTACAAACAAGAGCTTATAGAAGGCGGGGTGGCCCCGTCGACGACGGGGAGGAAATTCAGAGCAATCGACAGGCGGGAGGAGTACCGATGACGAGGGCTATGGCCAAGACAGCTGTTGCGATGACGAGAACCCGGGCCTGGTCAAAGAAACCTTCACTCGCGGGGATAACTTGCCATGGACGTGGACTTCTCTTGTGTAGGTTACGACCTTTCAGTCATAGACGACAAGGAGGGGGGAAGGGGGTGAGGCGGCTGGCGCCTGAACAGTCGTACATTATTAATATTATTCTGATTTGTCGGGGGAGAGGGGGGAGGTGTACTCATTATCATGCGTAGCCGTAGTCGTTTGACCATAGACCCTCGCATCCCTACAAAGCCGGGACGGAGCCTGTCGGGTTTTCACTGACCGGGCAGACACTGCTCGCACCAAGTGCGAAGCGCCGTGAGGTGTTGGGCGATTCACATGAAGGGTGAGCTGCATCCTCCTACGAACCGCTTCAGAGGCGGATTTTCTCGCATATGGATGACAGCATCATTGAATCGATTTAATTTCTGGTGTGGCCACTTCCAGTTACAGCAATGGGTTTACTACGTAACTGCCTCTTAGGTGCCTCACCATCTACACACGACGTGACACGAGCATCCTTCTTGCGCGGAGAAAAGGTTCTCCCCGCACAAAAATGATCTAACTTGACCGCCAGCCGTGAAAACCGGCAAAAAAAAAAAAAAAACGGTACCCTGGCTGTCCAGCTCACGCAGTGAGAGGCGTGTTTTACAGCGTCGTCGCCAACCGACACCAACCCATATATATACCAGGTATATAATATAGGGGGGGGGGTGTCGGGGGGAGGGGGGGGTCAGAGCATCAGGGAATATTTTTCATCGATTTGATTGCGTTATATTCGCTGTTTTCAAGTGCTCGATGGTGGCAAGTGAGAGAAACTTTGGTGGGATGTCTGTTGTAATGTGTAGTGGCTGTGCCATCTCTGTTCGGTTGTAGTGCCCGCAGGGTGTGTTGTTCAAAGCGCGTGTTTAGATGACACGTTGCCAATGTGATGCCCTCTATTGTGTGTCCGACTGATGATACCGTCTTCTTTTTCGTATTCTGGTCAGTTGATGTGAATCTCAACATCCACATCTGTGTGTCTGGCTGCTGTCTATATTGCAAATGTTCGTCGGCGAAAGTTTAGGACAGGGTAGTTGATAATTTTTGTGAATGACATATGATACTGGCTCAACCACGACATGTGGGGAGTTGTTGTGCTGTTGCCTCGTTGTGGCGCATAGAAGTAGAAATTGTCAAAGAGAGAGGCACAGGCTTCCCAGAAGCATACGCACGTAGATGCACTGAGCAGGGAGGAGGGAGAAGGAGGCGCAAGGGGTAGGTTAGGCGGGCACCACGCCGCACGGTCGGCATACTGTACAATGTTGTACATCACATGCTCGCAACTGGTGTCTGTATGGCGCAGTATAGTCTCTAAAGGCGTCGCAAATATAGGAAACCGTGTGTAAACAAATGTCCACACAGGGTCAGTTGGATTGAGCAAACATGTAGTAGATTCATAATTTGAAGCAATATTAAATGCAACAATGTTTACTGTTTCCTCATACATACACATACAGGAGGCGTTTCTGACTGTCAGCGTCTTGTGGCGGTTCACCGTACAAACTCACTGGATGACGGTGTGGTGGGTGCATTTTCGACTGCACTGTAGGGTCGCTCTTCTTTATGCACCCTCCAGCGGGTACGGTCGCATACCCTCCAGAGGGTGTTGGGGATGCCGTTAGCCTTCACAGGGTGCGCGCCGGAACACTCTGTACGTCGATGTGGTGCGTCTGAAAATTACCGCACGATAGTATCGCCCAATTTTGGGCACTCTTCAGAGGGAAAGATATACTGCCCTCCAGAGGGTTTCTGTTGTGACGTCGGCCTCCAGAGCGTGCGCGGCCGACCACTCTGTACGTCGCTGTGGTGGGTCTAATTATTTACCGCACGATAGTATCGCCCAACTTCGCACGATAGTATCGCCCAATTTTGGGCACTCTCCAGAGGGAAAGATATACTGCCCTCCAGAGGGTTTTGATTGTGGCGTCGGCCTCCAGAGCGTGCGCGGCCGACAACTCTATACGTCGGCATGGTGGGTCTAAAATTTACCGCACGATAGTATCGCCCAATTTTGGGCGCCCTCCAGAGGGAACGATATATTGCCCTCCAGAGGGTGTTTGGTGGTAGCTGATTGGCCACGTGTGTAGAAGAAGAGCAGCTTTATTCCTTTCGCGCACGTGGGGACTGGGAGCCAAGCTCTTGCCTCGCTGGGAAAATCCTGGCTTTCAACATAAGATACGCCTCCCAAGTACTACAAATACGATCCCAGTGCCTGAACCCAGGTAATTACTGGGCTTCAAGCCTTTTTCAAAGCAGTACCATTACACTGGCCCACTCTGATGAGCCGCATATGCATAATTATGGGGAATTCGTGGAAACCCCGATTCCATAAGCTAGAAGATGAGTCGAAGATGCGGCTCCTCAAAACCCACTCCCACACCTCTGAACGGCAAGGCAACGAAGCCGGTAGTCGAGGGAGAGTGTTATAAGGCTTAGATTGGGTAGGCGATCGGTTAACCTTTTACCAATAGCCCAACGGACTAAGACCTTGACATAAGGCATCATCGGCAGGACATGGGTTGTTGGTCATGAGCTCGAATTTCACGTCCACCATGAAATCGCTTTTTAAAGAAAAGTGAATTTCCTCATGTCAAAAATAGAGTGTTTGCGATTTTGTTTTACTTTTATTTCCGCAAAAAAATATCCCGAGGTAAATTATTGAGGTTTTTGTTTTTAAAAAACGGCAAAAAAGTATTTTAGCGAAGTCAGGATTCATCAAAAGTTGCGGAAACGTTTGGCTCTCCGTTTCATTGGCCTAGACGCACCGAGCATTATCCCGAAGCAGAACGCATCTCAAAGATCAAACACCAAGCATCTTCCATGTCACCATGCTGCTTGCTGTACGCATCTCAAATGATCAAACACCGAGCATCTTCTATGCCACCATGCTGCTTGCTGTACGATTCACGACAACCGCTTCGAGCACAGAGGCTCGAGAGGTGTGTAGCTGGAGTATAGCGCGGACGAGCGGCGTTGGATTGAGCCAGCGGGTCGCCGCCACTGCTACGGTGCACGCTTTCGCCCGCTTGGTGACGGCCTGCAGGATGCGTCATCCCTAAAAAAGGACTCGTACTCGTACTCGTCTTACTACAGCGTAGCTTGTCGAGCGTGACAGCATGACAACTCGTGTATCATTTCGATTTCACCATACTGCGGCAGCAGCAGACGCGGCGGCGGTGGAGCGGAGCGCGCCGGCGTTGTGGCGTGCGTAGGCCGAGCGCAGCAGCAGAAACAGCAGCAGCAGAGCAGCAGCAGCAATCCAAAAATGGAAGCTGGTTGGTGCTGGTCCTGGTGCTGTGGAGCTGACGCTGTTTATTTTTGTTATCAAACTGACGCTGCCCCTAGCTGCGGCTAGCGCTAGCAAGCTGCCGCTTGCTGTACTGCTGCTTGCAGTCGTGGGATGGCAGTGGTGGCACCGCGGTCGACTCTGCCGCCGACACCGTTGCTGGGCTGCCATTGCTACTCGCACGCTGTTTTTTTTGTTTTTCGTGCGTTCTTTTATTGTTTTCCGCGTTGCCTCACCTCCCCACTTCCCTTCTTATTTTCGGAGGCGTCGCCTACAAGATATGGTTGACCTCACTCGCAAACACACCGAAATCAGGAAGGGAAGGAACTTCACTTTTTTTAGATGAAGTAAGTTTTTGTTTTTCAACCTCTGCCGCAACCACTATAATCTGAAAAAGTACTTCTGGATCCCCAAAAATTGGAACCGCGTGTTGGTAGAGCACGTCGACCCGTATATCCGGTCCGTTCCAGGGGGGAGAGTGTTATAAGGCCTAGATTGGGTAGGCGATCGGTTAACTTTTTACCAACAGCCCAACGGACGATTAATAAGGCCTTAACACGAGGGTCCGATCCTATACCTGGGGAACATTTTTCAAGGCATTCAATTATCGGGATATTTTCCTCGGGGAGAGTTCGTTTGACTTGGTTTTAGAATTGGTTTTGTTTTTTTCGCGTGAACGATATCACTATGTCCGATAACGTGAGGACTCTTTGGATACTAATATCAGCACCGACAAGTTCTGACATTCCCGGACAGAGTGGTGCTGGTCTTACCAATATCTCCGGAAATATATCGTCTGTTTGGCGATTAATACGAGTATCAAAACTCTCTTACATTTCCGAACAGAGTGGAAAGATTTTTGCTGTACTGCTGCTGTTTGAAAGTTGACGGGAAACGCGTCCTAGCCACTGCAAGCACGGGGTTTGTCTGCTGCTGCAGGCAAGGACCAAAGCTCAGATTGACGAAGACGAAGCTACTGCTGCTGGTACTGTAGTCTGGCCCAGGTGTTGCTGTGGTCTCGGTACGCGCACGCACTCAAAACTTGCGCCTGTGGCCTCTGGGCGGATGAGGGTACGTAAAGGGACAGCAGGCTGCACAGGCCCCGACTTTCTACCCTCTCACAAAGACAGAGAGTAGACTCCGAGACACACAAGTCACATACGGGGGAGACAACGCCACACCAGCATGGTGTTGGGGCCGCCCTCCGGTGCATCGATTGTCTCTGCTTACGAGCTGCACCAGAGGGCTCTCTCTTCTTCGCGCGCACCACCTCGCGTCGCGTTTGACAAAGGCGGCGCGATCGTGGAGCCAATCACCTACGTTTGTCCCACAAAATCCCTACTTGGCAGAATTTTCCAGAATTTTCGGCATAAATCCCAACAAACATTGCCCGGAGTACAGGCGCTGTGTTGTATGCGAGCTCGCACGTATGGTACGGAGTAGTAGAAGGGGACGCACGTCAAGCATCGCTTGCATGTTCGGGGACGCACGTCAAGCATCGCTTGCATGTTCGTTTCGGAGAGCTCAGGATATTTTTCCCATTTTTGCGATTTGTTCATCGTTTTCATCCGGTTCTCGCTCAGTTTGAATAATTTCCCATTTTTTTCAAGTTTGGATCAATCATTTTTTCGCTTGTTTTGGCCTTTTTTTCCTTCTAGTTTTTCTGTCGATTCCTACCGTTTTTCCTGGGTTTCGCCCGTTTTTGGTATTTTTCTCATTCGTGGGGTATTCGTTCGGAAATATAAGCTACGCTTGACTATTCGTATGAATACGACAAAGCGCTTATAATCATGAACTCGGTTTTTGTTCGTGATTACAAACTACTCAAGACACTGATATTTTACCAGAAAAAGGTAACTGGGGTTTGGTGTGCCCTCATTACCTGGTTTTATTTTTTTGAACCGTCAACTGGCAAAAATCCACTGATGTACCGTTTTTGGTCATTTACCAGAAAAAGGTACACCATTACAGAAAACGTCACTTGGGTTTGGTGTACCCCCTAATTACCTCGTTTTATTTTTTTTGTACCGTAAACTAGCAAAACAAATATTGGTGTACCGTTTTTTTTTTGACATTTTGTCGAGTGGGACAGGTTTTCAATTGTGCTCCTAAAAAGTTTAGGTACACTTGGGGAATTCAGCAGTCAGCGGGGGCACGTCAATTTGCTGTCGACGCGGTCCAGGCGCAAGTCATAAACATGAATCTCCCTCACACTGCGGGAAGAGTCAATGAGTGTTTTACAATTAGGCATGGGAATGGATTCGTTTTAGACGTAAAAAAATGTCCAGTCTAATCGAAAATCCGTTTTTAAAAATCCAAAGAACAATTTTTGAAAATAGTCCGCCACCACCCTATTTACTTGGTTTTAGAATACATTCACGTGTAGCACCGAGCACCTGCTTTCTCGACACAGGGAACGAATGGGATGATAGCGTTAGACAGACACCTCCCATCAATGGAGAATGGTCGACTGACTGTGTGTGTTTTGATCTGTAGATTTCGTTCCGTCATTTTTTTGTGGAAGTATGCGGGAAAACTTGATTTTCTAGGTTGTATTCGTATAGCTCTGTCTAGGAAAGAACTAATTAACACTACTCGAAAATCTAGACCAGTCAATCGATGCGGCAGGACTTTGCACAGACAAGTGCAATCCGCGCCTGAATCCGACAAGTAGCCGACAAGAAACCCGTAATCGAGTAAAAATAATTTACCGTGCCACCCTGCCCGGAAATATAGGAATTGTTCAATTCTAAATACGAAAATAAGCTGTTTTTTACATTCCCGGACAGAGTGGTGGGTACGTACGAGTACATACAGCAGCACCATGCAGATTTCAGGGGCGTGCTGAATGCGACTTGATCTGTACAAGATGTGTTCACAGGGGGGGGCAGCTTTCTCGTGCTGCCGGTCGCTAATCCCAAGCCCCCCCCAGGATTGTGCGATTCATTTACGCTCGCGCGTCCGTGTCTACGCTGCTGCTCTACGCCCTGGGCTTGGTTGTGCGCTGTCCCGCAGTACGTGTAGTGCAAAAAGCAAAGCTGACTATTTTTCAGCTATAGCTCAACGCCACAACATGTGGCACTGCTTTTTATTTGGTTTTTGAGAGGCATCATCTTAGAACGGATTTTTTGGGGGCAAAGTTTTTTTTTCCCCCAATCACGGATTGGTTCATTTCCTCAATATGTTTTCCCCCAGAAAACGACCATGCGACATCCGTTGTTTTTTTCACGTGCCAAAACGAATCCATCCCCACCCCTGACGGTACAGTATCCACAGCATTGAACCCGGAAATACTTCGGCATTACTACTTTTAGAGTTTTTGCAACGAAACAGTTCAAGACCAAATTCACTCTGAGAAACCACCCGAAGGATCTTAATCTGGATGAACTTGATGAAAAAAGACCCAGAACTTCCAAAATGAGTTAACGATTTGGACTCAAGTTCACTCCAAGTGAATTCACGCGCCAGCAGTCCGTACGATTGGTCTATATACCTGCTCCGAGCGTTATCCCGGAGCTCTCAAGGCGCAACCAGGGCAACGGGGGAGGGACAACCGGGATGCACACGCAGAGAGAACACGCGCGGCAACGGAGACGCAACACTACAGCCGGAGACTCCAAAGGGGCGGTGGCCACCGCCGCCGTGACGCCCCCGCCACCGCTGCTGTTGCTGCTGTGCTGCTGCTGCTCGATCTGCAATGCATCGCGGAGAAAAACCTGGCGCAACAGACTGTTTTTTTGGGTCAGCTGGAGCGAGTAACAATAGAAGCAGCAGCAACAACAACTGCGCTACTGTAAGACTGGGCATCTCTTTTATAGCTGGTGGTTGCTGGTTGTACTGTGGCGCTTCTCTGCACTGTTTTTAATAATAGATGTGAGGGTACACACCAACTACTACAGTCAATGACAGGTATACTGCGTTCTTACCAGGTATATCCGAAGCCGGCACCTATGCGGAGCCCTTGTGTTTGCCTGTAGCAGTTCGTCGTTGACAGCAGTACATACGTACAACTACAGCAACAACACCCCAGTACACCACCGCATCACAGACCACGGCACCACCACTACCACCACCAGTCACGACGGGCAACAAGCTTCTACTGCTCCAGCTGCCTGGCTAGTGGGTTGGTGTTTGTGGGTATGGACTGCTGATGAATACCTATTATGTTTTAAGAATACACACAAATACTACAGCAAATGACAGTTATACTGTGCTTTACTATCCGAAGCCGGCACCCATGTGGAGCCCTTGTATTCGCATATAGAGGTCGTCGTTCACTACAGCAGTACATACGTCGAACAGCAGCAACAACACCCCAGTGCACTACCCCATTACAAACCACAGCACCGCCACCACGACCACCAGCCACCACAGGCAATTAGCGTCTGCTGCTCCAGCCTCCTGGCTGGTGGGGTGGTGGTGGCAGTGGTGGTAGCAGGTTGTGTGTAGGTACAGTCTTATTAATACTATTAATAAATACCAAAGCAAAGGGCTGAAATGACTGGGTGTAGGTACGCGCTGCATACATCAGTACAGCACAGCAGCACGATAAATCACAATAACCAATACAGAGAGCAGCAGTACAGAGCTGCATGGCCAGTACAACAACAGCAGCCGTACTCCAGGTAGCAAGATTGATTTTGTGATGTGAGCAGAAGTATGATGTCCGACGGTCGCGAGCGCCCGAAGTGGCATACAACTGGAATCACCTTTACCCCCGTTTTCCCCCTGTAGGACATTCGTAATTCTGCTCGATGTGGCTCGAAAATTCGCTGAGTCCTCGCGAGTTCCCAGAGTACAAGGGGCTGGAATGACTGGGTGTAAGTACGCGCTGCCCACAACAACAGTAGCACAACACAGCAAGACAATAACCAGTAGATACAACAAGACGTACAAACGGCGGCCCCCGGTCCTGCATGCCGATTGCCACGAAAACTTCTAAAACAGAGGGTATGTTCGGTGTACTCATACGTAAGCGTTTGTCGTGCAATACCGTCGGAGAGAAAACGAGAGTATGAGATTCCGAGCAGACATCACTTGACAAAAGCAATGGCTGCGTCATGAAATGTGGATGGGGCGCGCTCATTAGGGGATCCGACCCATGCCAGGGTCACAGTGTTTACAAGATGGCCAGTGAGGCGTGTCGGCCGGCTGCCAGGCGTCTGATAAAAAACGTATGGCCTCTGGTATGTAAAAAACACGTCAGTATTGTCGTGTCGCTTACGTGCTGCCTCGTTCTCCCTACCCTTTTACAGCAGCGGCATTATAACCAACGTTTGCGAGATTCCGAGCAGACATTGATCTACAAAACTGCGTAATGAAATGTGAACGGGGCGGGTTCATTAGGAGCTCCGGCCCACGCTGGGGTCACAGCAGTGTTCACACGATGGCCGGTGATATGTGGTGGGCGGCGGAAGAAAACAGACGACAAAAAATGTCGAGTCGCTTGCGTGCATCCATCCTCTCAACTCCTTCCTATTCGTATCAAACCCTACAGCAGCAGCAATCAGCTGTATATCGTACAACGATCGACACAGTTGCAACAACTCACAAGCTTATGTTCTGTACCGCCATGACGACCACCACCACCACCAAGAACAACGCACCAGGTCCTCGTGCTGATTCGACGAAGCGCTCTCGCCCGCGCAACAGCAGCAAGCGACAAGTCCAGCAGCAGCAGAAGCAGTATCAGTACCGGCATGTTTTCCGTGTATCTCGCTACATCTGAGATGAATACATTGTTGATTTTAATCATGACCATTATCGTGTTTGGTTGTATATAATTATAACTACAAATCGAGTTTTAATTCGATGATGCTTTGATTTCTGTGAAACAAGGAAGGAATAGTGTATTATTATCTTTTGATGATAATTCAATTTCCCGCCGACATTACCAAGCAGAACCCCGATACTTTGTGGGCGGCGGCGCGTGACACTGGTGAAGCCATACCCGCGAGCGCGTGGCCGTGGCTTGGTTGAGCGTGGATATTTCAACGGTTGAGTTGGAAAGTGACTCCAGTGTTTGATCAAGTGAAAAAACGCGGTTTGCGATTTCTTGCCGACCTCACCGAGCAGAACCACGATACTTACCCTAACCACTTTGTCACTTTCCAACATTGCTTATTTCACAAAATCAAAGCATCACAAAAAATGATCAGGGTTAGAGATGGGCAGCGGCGGGCGACCCGTGTGAAGCCACCGCCACGAGCGCGTTGCCGTGGCTTGCTTGAGCGTGGATGTTTCAACGACGGTATATAAACCACAACCGAAACCTCGCGATCAAGTAGATAGAGTTGTTTTACAAAGCGAACAGGAACTGAACCCTAGAGAGACTTAAAACATGTTCCAAGGACCCATGTATACCAGGTATGCCGTACAAATGCGATCGTTAAAAAAACAATAAAAAACGCGTTCGTTTCTTTTGTACGCACCCTTGCGCGATAACTACGATACCTGTGCGTAAATCGAATTAAACCGTTTGGTTCTGGTATTGTTACGCATTCCTCTGTGCGGTTACTCCGACACGTGCGAGACTCCATAACAGCACAAGGCTTTACTGGTACTACGGTACTGCAGTTTACAAGATCCACATGTTTTTCATATGCCATCTGTAGACGTGAAAGAGTGTTCGCACATGAAAACACACACGACACACAACGCCGACAGGCGGTGGTACAAAACCATTGCGACAAACCGTTGCAGCTCAATGAGTGTCTCGGAGCCACTCGCGGTAGCACGCATCTCACGCTCGATTTTCGTTTTGTGCGTAGCCCTGTGCGATAATTCCGATAGGTGCGACAACTCGCATCCTCACCGAGTAAGTACCAGGTATACGTATCACCGCAAATCATGTGCCGATGCACAAGATAGCAATCGACGAGGCGTCCCTCCATAGTGATGCATACTGGTCCCATTATGCTTGACGTATATACCTGGTGGTGCACATCGAGGGTACGCACAACGATTCACGCGGTGCCAAGCACCGGCTAGCGGGCGTTGTTGATTGTAGTATATGCCGGCGCATGTAAACAAACGCGGCAATACACAACACCGACGCGTACTGATAGTGTACCGGCCGCGGGTATATTTTCTCGTGAGCTAGCAGAAACTGGGAAAATACGGCATACAGCCAGGCCAGGGTACAGTGTGGGGCCGAACACCGAAGTATCGACGCCACCCCGGAGTTGGAGAATGTCAAAGGATGACTGCCATCGGAGATCTCGTTCGTCCGAGACTGCGCGTGTTAGAGCCCAGACCAGTAGGCCGGGGGGGGGGGGACCTCTCGGGGGTAATGGCAGCACCACAGGGACCGAGAACCAGCAGTGTTCAGATCATAATCACAACATGAAAATTCGAAGGTTACACAAAACACAAACACTTCTGAGTTCTCAGAACGAAACACATACCCTGGTACCCTGGTACTCGAAGTATGAGTTTTGTTAACAGCCGACGGATTTAACTATTTTATAGTCATGGGAGTCTACCGTGGTAAAGACTTATTACGATCAAAGGCAATGGTAAAGACTTATTACGATCAGAGGCAAGGGAGAGAGAAAGAGGTGCCCACTCTCGAGTGCCCCTAGCTTGACGTGCATAGCTGCGTGAATATATAGCGGAGGCACACGAGCCGACGGCACACTACTCGCTGCCGATTGATAGGCCTAGAGGCTAGGTCTACTGTTGTGGCTTCTACCGCCCACCCGCCCCTTTCTTGTTTCGGAGGTGATTGGAACGGAGTAGCCACACATAAATGGCGGTTGGTGGACACACCGTATTATGTATATACATATTGTTTGCGATCAACTGGTAGCGATTCGGGGCTTACTACGAGAATGGGTATGTCAATGGTTTACTACCGTTGGGGCTCTCGGTCGTCCGAGACTGCGCGTGTTACAGCCCCGGCCAGTTTGATGGGGAGGGGGGGACTCTTGGGTGCTGGCAGTACGATAGGGAACGAGAAGCAGCGACCTGTGCCGCGGCTCTCGTACCACGCCAGTGGAGTCCCCCCCCAACCTCACAGATAATCAAAACATGAAAACCCGAAGCATACACAACAAATTTGTAACAACATTCCATAGCCAACCAGCAGCCGAGAGACATGATCGATCGCGTGAACCGAGGGAAAAAAAACACCTGGGGATCAACGTAGGGTTAACGTTGCCCATATAGGTTTTCATTAACAAGCCCGTTTTTATCCCACGGGACAGGGTGAACATGAGAAAAACAACTAGCCGTTAGATCTATGACAATGGGAACGCGAAGTGATAAAGTTTTCTTTCAAAAATATTGCTTTCAAAGAACAGCCGGAAATATCCTCGTACCGCTGCTGTAGGAAAAAAGGGGGAAAGCTGTTGGGGGTGGGACTGAAATATTTTTAAACGTAAAAAAGTCACAAAAAATGTCAGCGGTCGTTATATGGGAAAAATGAATCTTTAAGAAACTAACCAATCAGCGCTTGGGAAAGAATGGATACGTCACAAAAAACTCTTAAGGTGGTATCATATACCACGTACCAGGTACCAGGGTACGTCATGTATGGCACGAGAGGAGCTGCAGCGTGTCGCTCAAAAAGGGCGGAGCAGCACACAACAAAAAACACCACGATAAGTGCTTGAGCAGCAGCGCACAAACCGGCGCGTGAGCGTGAGGGGGAATTACTGGTGGACCCTCCGTCTCGATGGCTGACAACCTGCAAGTGCAGCCCCTACCGGGCCTGTTTGAAGGTGGATCTGCTGATCCTGATGCGGCTGCTGGCGCTACTGACCCAGCTGCTGCTGCTGCTACTGCTGCCGCTGCGGTGCAAGATGTTCCCATTCACAGCCATCGAGCCCGGTCGCGGCTGTCCCACGCCCCCGGGATGCCACGGCGGACAACAATTTTGGCTCGGCACACGATCGCCGACGCCTCGTGGACTTTACGACCCGTACGCTGCAGATATGCCTCCCGATTCGCTTGGACACTTTTTTTCCTTTCGGCCTGGGCCGAGGTTCGTTCTGGTGTTTTCGAAACGCCCATCAAGAAACTGATTATCATGGTCCCGAAAAGGTGACTGAAAAGGGGCGTTTTTTTCGCCAGACGTTCTCTGCGGATACTATGTCGATTCGAGAGGGGTTTGTTTTGCTGTATGCCGCACATCCCAATGCAGAGTATGATTATGTCTACCCACTACTCAAAGCACGCGATAGAGCAAGAGGCAGAAAGAACAGAAAAAAAACATGTTGCTCCACACCTTTTAGTCTATTAAGCCGTCAATTTATACTCCTGTGCTCAAAAAAGCAAATGATCCAAACAGTATGTGCCCTGTGTGGGTTGTCTGGATGAGGTCAAGATCGACTTCATCTCCACTCCAGAGAAATATTACTTTGAACCAAATGGCCGTTTTTTCCGCAATAGTTCACTTTTCTCGTTTGGCCGCGGGCCTTTTCTCGTGCTTCCTGCTGCGTGGTCCACAGGGGGGCGGCGTGCACAGTACGGTGCAAGCGTTGGCTCCGGCCGGGTTCCATGGCACATGCTCTAGGTGGTCAAAGTCACGTGACCCGGCAAGAACTCAGGGGATGGGGTCCCACTTCCGAAAAGCCATCTAGGGGCTTGGAAACCTACCCGGATCTTCGCATTTGTAGCTGCAAAGATTTTGTTCTTCTCGCTTCTTGCCGCAACTGCAACAGCACGCTGCAGTTCTGCTCGAGCTCGTGCTGTTCGAGCTGCAGCAGTAAAACTACAGACAAAACAGGCGTACGAGTGCTGCTCGAGTCGAATGTTACTCGAGTGTCGCTGGGTGCTGCTGCTTTGCTGCTGAGTGCTCGTGTGCCCGTGGCTGCTTGGCCACGTCGTGCTCGTGTTCGTCTCGTGTTCGTTGCGCTTGAGCAATCGAGTGATCGTGGTCCCTTGTCTTTTTTTTTAGGTGCAATATAGGCTTGGAGACCTACTCACGATGCTCGTGCGCTCGAGTGCTGCTCGAGCAGTACGCAACAGTACAAGAACAGCAACGACAGGCGTACAAGTGCTGCTCGAATCGAGTGTTGCTCGAGTGCTGCTGAGTGTTGCTGCTGCTGCTGCTGAGTGCTCATGTGCTCGTGCTTGGCCACAAGACGTGAGAAAAGGCTGAGCCACCATGTACGTACATACCTGGTCCCATATTTTTGGTATCTCGGTGCGATTCATCATTTATCGGATATCTGCCCCAAGTACTGAGTTGCGTGTAATAGTCGAGTGTTCACTGCCCTGTTGTACAATGTGCCGGTGCCACACGGTTTCCTTAATATTCTGCCACTACTCCTGTTGTTGCTGCCGCTACTGCTACACACAATCACGGTATAGCTGCTACTGTTGCTGGGACAGGTTGCTTTTCTTGCTGCTACCCTTATTTTATTTTTGCCCGTGTCACGCGGTTACTTGTTATCTTGCTGCTCCTGTTGTTGCTGCCGCTGCTGCTGCACACTGCTGTGCACAATCACGGTATAGTTGCTACGACTACTACTGTTTAGGCTGGCGCCTTTTAAAACTTCTTGCTGCTATCCAAAGTATATTTTTGCCCGTGTCACACGGTGGCTTATCTTGGTGCTCGTGCTGACGACGCTGCTGCTTCACACTGTCACGGAATACCTACTGCTGATGTTGCTGGCGCAGGTTGCTTTCCTTGCTGCTACTCTTCGTTTTTTTGTGTCCGTGCGACTGATGTTTTTATCACACTCTGGCTATTTCGTGTGCCAGTATATTTTGTCCCGGGTGTTAATTGCGTTGCGCGTGTATAGGGTTGTCCATCAACTCTTTTTCGAGCTTGATTTGTCTTGGTTGATTCTTTGATCTTCCCGACGAAACATGTGCAGTTCATGCAGATCATGCAGATCCCACCCGGTGAAGATGTACAGATCACACAAAGCAAGATCCCACTCAGGTACACACCTGCTAAATATTACAGACCCTGCCGATCATACAGATCCTGCAGGTCACGCAAACCCACTGATAAATATGCGCAAATCATCCATTTCGTACAGACCCCATCCCGATCAAGATGAACATATCATATAGATAACATATATTCCACTCAGGTAAATCATACAGATCCTGCAAATCACACATGTGTACAGATCACACAGATCAAGTTCCCACTCATGCACACACGTGAATATCTACTTCATACGGACCTCATCCCGGCTAAACATGATGTAAACAATTAATTATGAAGTATCTAGATTCACAAATCCTGCAGATCATACAGATATCCTGCAAGTTCCCACTCAGGTACACGCGTGTGAAATATCTACCTAATCATGCGAATTATCTACATCATGCAGATCATACAGACCCCATCCAGTTCAAGATGAACAGATCGTACAGATCACACAGATTCCACTTAGGTATATCATACAGATCCTGCAGATCACACATGTGTACAGATCATACAAATCCTGCAGATTACACACAGATACAGACCACACAGATCAAGCTCACACTCAGGTACAAACGTGCGAAATATCTACCTCATGCAGACCCCATCCCGGCTAAACATGATGTAAACAAGTGTAAAGTATTCAGATTTACACATCCTTCAGATCATAAAGAAATCCTGCAAGTTCCCACTCAGGTACACACGTGTGAAATATCTACATTATACAGACCCCATTCCTGCTAAATATGCTGAAAGCAAGTGCAAACCGTCCAGATTTTATTAATCATCCAGATCATCCAGAAAATCCTGCAGATCTTACAGATCCTGCAAATCGTGCAGACCGCATCCCGGTTAACATGTGCAGATCATACAGAACACACAGATTCTACTAAGGTAGATGATACATATCCTGCAGATCATACAGATCCAACTCAGGTACACACCTGTGAAATATCTACCTCATACAGACCCCATCCCGGCTAAACATGCTGTAAACAAGTACCTGGTAGGAAATATCCAGATTTAACAGATCCTCCAGATCATACAGAAATACCGCAGATCACACAGGTCCTGCAGATCATGCAGACCCACCAATAAAATGTGCATATCATGGAGATTGTACATGCCCTATCCCGGTGTGCAGATCATACAGATCACACAGATTCCACTCAGGTAGATCATACGGATCCTGCAGATTATACACATCCTGCATACCAGTGACACCCACCGATAAACATGTGCATATCGTGCAGACGCTATCTCGCTCTAGATGTAGAGATCAGGCAGGTCGGACAGATCCCATCCCGGTCGATATGTACTGATGATACAGATCACACAGATTCTACTCAGGTACACATCTATGAAAATTGTAACTACACAGATCCCCTTCAGGTTAAACATGTACATGTCAATGAGACCAACCAGATCCCACCTGGCACACAAGTGCAGAAGATACGGAACGTACATGTCTCCCCTGGCAAACTAGTTGGAGTGTGTAGATAATAGATCCTTCACATCATGCACACATCGCATTCAGATCACTGCAGATCGTACAGATCCTTCAGACCATGCAGACCCACCCACGCAAAAAGCTATCCATCAGTTAATCGCGGTACGTACATGCTCAATTAACATGTGTAGTTCATGCAGATCGTGCAGACTCCATCCGGTAGAGATGTTCAGATCATCAAGGATCACACATATATCGATGATACAGATCCCACCCAGGCCATAGATACCTGGATGATACAAATCCCGTCAATTTTCTTCCGAGTGCTACGCTTTCCTTTGAGCAATACAGTAGTCTATGCCTCCTATACGCCAAGACATGCAAGAGAGCATCGAAGACTAGGCTACTACTCTTCGCTTCTAGCAATATTACAGTACTACTGTACTGTAACCCATGACTCATTTTACTATGAGATCATTTTTACTCAAAACCAGAGCTGCAAGGGTTTTACCTGCGTCTCCCTTTTCAGCTTGCGACACCCCCCGGATTTCATACCACACCCACATCCCGAAGGGGAACCTTGTATCATATACAAGTTCACTATGCATCCGCACTAAAACCAAGTAATTAGGGGTATGGCGTTAGTTTTACTTTTTCAAAACTTCTCATATTTTTCGGCTGGTCGGTTCGAATAGCCTGCCGTTTTTTTGGGTCAAATCAGGCCTCCAGTCCCACCCCTAACTGTCTGTTTTTTTCTTCCTTTTTTCAAACGGCTGCAGGCGGCGCAACTTGTTTCTTTTCGTTGCAGATTGTCAGCACGCGGATAAAAAACAGCTCGTACCATGATAGACGTTTGATCTCGACATGTACTCAGCCCGCGGCCAACCCGCTTGGTATCGGGCGAGGCCAACGAGTATACATGACGGCCTCAAATATATCAGGTGGATCCATGGTGTTGGGGGGCGAGAGCTTGCCGGCGGCGTACTACGGTCTTCTGCCAAACCTGAAAAAAAAAACACAATTTTTACTACCAGGTATTCGAGACGGATCGAGAAATTTTGCCATCTGTGTTCCGCACACCAGCGGCCCATTGCTTTTTATCATACGCCTGGCCAGCGCCCGCCACATGTCACCGGCCATTGTATGAAGACGGTAACCCTAGGGTGGGTCGGAGCCCCTAACGAGCGCACTCCGTTCAGAATTCATGACGCAGTCGATGGTTTTGCCGATCGATGTCTGTCGAGGACTCGGAATCTAGCCGCTTTGAACTATTAATAAATATCCGCCTGAGTTTTCTGCAGCCGATCTTGGCCCAACATCGGCCCCAGAATTGCTTTTTTTCGGGGTCTTCCAAAAGTTTGGTATTTTCCCTTTGAACAATCGTGATCAGAGCAAGCTGTACCGGAAAAATCCTGTTGGGGATTTTTGGAATTCAAAATATTTATGGAAACTTTGCGTTTCCATTGGCATATGCCTGAACACTATAAAATAAAGATGGCGTCAAAACCTTGGTGTACTGGATAGCCTGACCACCCAGAGGCTCGTAAGTAGCAGTACCCCCGGCAAAAACCGTCTACCCGCCAGCGCGCGATTCCATCTCACGCTTGAGCGCTTCTGGCCCAGAGGTGTTGTGCCTCTTACATAAAACATTACGCAACCAAAAATCATCGATACTTTATTTTACTCGATACATTCATGAGTTGAGAGCACGCGGCGGGGTTCTGCATATATTCTCATTACCTGGTACACATTATATGTTGGTCGTATGCCGTGTATTTTTGTGGTGAGAGTCCTTCCTTTTCAACCATACATACCGACCAAAATCAAGCCAATGCACGGTTGTGCGAAAATACAGTGCCAGAAAGCATAGGTGCCTTTTGTAGTGGTCATAGCAAACGCTTTCGCCGCCCTAACACAAGTCAAGGAATGCCAGGCGGCGCTAAGAAACAAGGGGGTAGGGGGGCGGAGGGATCATGCGCCATATACATTGTTGTTACCCCCAGCATCAAATCACCCGTTTGCGTCCTCACGCCTGCGCAATAACCGGTCGTCCTAGCCCTCAAGATCGGATGGTCTATCGCTTTCTCGCCCCAATTATTGGCAGGCGCGAGATGCACATGACACGGCGAAGTGCGAGAACCTCCTTTTCTTCAAAAAGCGTTTTTTTTTTCAGTTTCTTGAATGCACCGACCGAGGTCTGATTGCATAGTGCGAACAAACTTGAGAACGACGACGACAAGAGCCGAACTTGCGCTCCAACCATTTCCTGGAGGTGATAAAACATATCATTAACGTCATCTAGCGCTACCGTACAAGCGAAACAAACAGACGACCCCGAACCCCAGCTCCTTTTCCCCAAACTTTCCACACAACAAAACTGTGACCACTTACCGCCACCATGGACTTGATAAGCTCCAACGCTCCTACGTACGCTGCGTGCATGATGTTCGTGGGGGAATGGTCTTCACTCGCGTCTGTCCTCGCTCGCCCGACGCCCACTCCTTCCGCCGCACATGTTCTCCCTAGTCCGCTTTGTAGTACAGTGCCACAGTTGTTCACGTCGAACATGATTGTCGTCTTCTCCGCCTGTGCGTTGCGTTTGAATGGGGTCCTTTCTTAGCTACCACCTGTCCATCATGGTTCATGGCTAGCGAAAATGCCCACCGAAGGCCCCAGTTAGCGACCGACCGCGGTAGACGAGTTCCTAGTTCTTTCTATATACAACACCTCGCCTACATTGCTTTTGTTTTCATGTGTGATTATGATTTTATTGCCTCCACGTATGAAACAGTTATTAGAGTGTCTGCGCGTATATATTCTTGTTTCATCAAGGATTTCCATCGGAAAAATAATCATTTTCGAAAGCCTTCCGGCATTAATCAGAGACGAAAAATAGCGCTACATATTGGATTTTTTATGTTTGAAAAAAAAAAAAACTTGCAGCAGCGGTAGCACTTCTGCAGGACCAAACGAGCCGAACAGGAGTCGTGCAATTAGCATTACCTACCTGCAGCAGCAGCAGCAGCAGTAAGCAGCAGCAAGCACCAACAGGCAGAAAGTGCGATCTGTCTTGCGCTCCTCGACACTCGCTGTGCAAGCAATGCCGCCAAAACGAGAAGATCGCCCTCCTTCTTCGTCGTCCTCTCTGCCCAAAAAGGGGTCGTAGCGGCGAAGATCAGGAGCGTGGCGGCAAGGGTGCACGCGCTTGCAGCAGCAGCAGCATCAGCTCCAGAAGCAGCAGTAGCACCTGCAACAGCGCGTGCAGCAGCGCTTGCTTGAGGCGGCCCTCTTGCTTGCAGCAGCGCTTGCTTGCAGCAGAGAGTTCGCCTGCAGCAGAGTTTTCTTGCAGCAGAGCTTGCTTGTGCAGCAGCGCTTTTGTTTGCAGCTGCGCCTGCTCACCGCAGTGCTAGCTTGCCGCAGTGCTCGCAGCAACAGCACTGCAGCAAGCAGCACACTACATGCAGTAGCAGCAGTAGTCCGTGACGTGCAGCAGCAGCTGCAGGAGCACCTACCTATCTGCTGCAACAGCAGGCAGCAGAAGCATGAAGCATCAGCGGCAGCAATTTTTCTCGCAAAACCCCGCCAGTAGCAGACATGGTCCGAGGCCACTCTCTGAGCAAGCTTGGCCAATCCAAAGCGTCCGGATAGTTTTCGGCGAACAGAATGCAGCGGTCGAATCTTATATCACACAAATATGGCTTTAGTATAATATGCCATCCAAAAATGCGTAACTCCGTCATTTTTGAGCAAATCCGAATGGGCTTTTTGATTAGTGGTCGGTAACGGGGGGAAAGATAAGCAAAATTCGTAAGGGTTTTCTTTCGCGCAGACACTCTATCTTGACACGCGAAAAATATACCTATTAAACCGAGTTTTTTTTGTACAAATAATGCTGCTGCTTATTGGTGTAGTACCGTACTCGTGTCCCAACCAGACAAGCCGAAGGGGGTCGAAGAGACTAAGGGCGACCCGCCAAGGGGGGTAGCCGAGAGAAAGCGGTATCGATCGCGAGGCCGAATAATCGAAGAGACACCGAAACTCGGCGACAAAGGCGAGAGCGCAATTCGCAGGCAGCCGCACGAATACAATCTCCAGGAGCAAAAAAAAATCAACATCACCCAGGGCAAAGAGCAGTAGAGCGTAGAGGTCTCGCCCGTCTCCCAAGATCCGACTTACGAGCCAGAAGAATCTTGCTGCCTCGAAGAAACAACCTCGACGTCCCGCCGTTTCGCAAGATCCTACGGATTCAGGGTCGGCGCACTCGTAGGATAGGCGGGGCGGAGGCCGAGGAACGCGATCCTCGAGCGGGCGAGAAAGCGAGCGCAAAGCCTGACCTTGAAAGGGAACGAATCCCGATCTCAGGTCGAGACGATCGGAGTATATCCGATATTTCTTCCGGTATTTCTGCTTCACTGTCGGCGCGCGAACATTATAACGAACCTGGTACATTCCTACGAGGGTTTCGCATGGGTGCCGGCGAACAGGAGCAATAAAGCCAATGCCAAAAGTAGTACCTGTCAGAAGCCAGAGCAATCTAATTGACCACTATAACAACAGTACCGTTGTATCATTATCAAGCTCGTTTTCTGGTATGAAGTTCCCGTCTTCATTTTGGAAACGTTAACTCCCACAGCAGTAGTCCCATGTCTCTCTCAGGCTCGGGTGTGATACCTGGTATTCCTTTACCAGTCTCTCTCAGGTCAGGCGCATTCATGAGCTTCACCATCAAATTTAAGCTCTCAGTTCTTATGATCATTTCTGAAAATACTCAGTTCTACAGTAAGTGTGATTTCTCGCCCTATCAGAGAGGCTCAGTTGGGTACAGCAGCAGTCTAGTATGCATCTACAAGCGCTTCGCGTCGCGGGCGGTTTCGCCGGCTACGCTCGCTCAGGAGGAAGAATGTAAGGAAGCAAACGGTAGGTGCAAACAGGCCATTTGCAAATGCCAAGAGCTTCATGCTCCATCCAGGAAAACAACCCGAACGCCGCATGCCGTACGTACGTACATACCCCAGGTAGGGTACATATTCTCTTCTTTTGATATGCTATATATACGAAAGAGAAAGCACACCACGGCAAAGCAGCACCGCGAAAACTATGAAAATAAAACCGAAAAATTCAGAAAGAAAGAAAAATACCCGTCCCCTCTCATGAAATTACCTCTCTCATGAAATTATTTACTGCCTGATTGAAACACCTTACACCGGTCCCAAAGAAAAAAGCGAACAATAGAGCTTCTCTCTTACTCTCGTACGCCGCTCGCCTCTCTGGCGACCTACTCGCCACCGATTCGGTCCCGGAAAAGCTTTCCCCCCTCTCTGCCACAGTGAGCTCCGTCGCCCGCCTCGCGTCGAGATCGGTGCTCACCGCGGCCCCCGTTCGCCAGCACGACAATGTTGGTGTTCAGACTGCGTAGCTCTCTCTGTGAACTTCAGTTTGGTCGCAAAAATAAGCACCGTTTGATTTATTTTTTTTGCAAAACCAAACGACCCTCACAGACTCGTGCGCAATATACCCGGGGCCACACCAGGAGGCCAGACAGAGCCCATTCATGCTTCCTTCGTGTCTCGAAGGACACGTAACGCCTAGCCACAAAAACGGCGACCGCGTCCCTTCCACCCCCCCCTCTACCCGTCAGCACCCGCTGACACCCGCAACGGCGCCGGGCTCGCCCGCGGTACCGTGCTCTGGGTACGCGTACCCACACAAAACTAAATAAGAAAAAAGGAAGAAATCTCGCCGGCAAGGTTCCGCTCGCTACGCTTGCTCACGAGCAAGAATGGAACGGGACAAACGGTACAAACAATTAGGTGCAAACAGGCTACTTGCAAATGCCAAGAGCTCTATGCTCCATCCAGGAAAACAACCCGAACGCCGCATGCCGTAAGTACGTACACATTTTCTTCTTATTCGTATGTTTTATATACGAAAGAGAAAGCACGGCACAGCACAGCAGCACCGCAAAAACTATGAAAATAAAACCGAAAAATTTAGAAAGAAAGAAAAATCTCCGTCCCTTCTCATGAAAATATTTCTGCCTGTTTGGAACACCTTGCACCGGTCCCATAGAAAAAAACGAACAGCAGAGCTCTCTCAGCCTCGTTTGCCGCCCGCCCCTTTCGCGACCACCTCGCCATCGATTCGGCCCCGGTAAAGCTTTCCCCCCTCTCTGCCACAGTGAGCTCCGTCGCCCGCCTCGGGTGAAGCCCGGTGCTCACCGCGGCCCTCGTTCGCCAGCTCGACAATGTTGGTGCTACGACTGCGTAACTCTCTCTGTGAACTTCAGCTTGGTCGCAAAAATAAGCACCGCTTCAATTTATTTTTTTGCAAAACCAAACGACCCTTGCAGACTCGAATAGAATGTGACCGGGGCGACACCAGGAGGCCAGACAGAGCCCATTCATGCTTCCTTCGTGTCTCGATGGACACGCGACGCCTAGCCACAAAAACGGCGACCGCGCTCCTTTCAACCCCCCCTCTACCCGTCAGCACTCGCTGACACCCGCGACGGCGCCGGGCTCGCCCGCGGTGCCGTGCTCTAGGTACGCGCACCCACACGAAACGAAATAAGAAAAAAAGAAGAAAAGGCTCTCGCCGGCAAGTAATAGAAGGAGGCGGTGTTCAAGTGGGAGCTCTGAGAGTCCAGGGATGTACCAGTCGAGCACGCTCAGAGAAAAATATGTCTGGAAGTAGGTTTATGTTTCGTTCTTGTCTCAGGCTCGTTTCTGGGCAGAATGGTATGTACCTGGTATGATTTACTGCAGCAGTACAACTGTACAGCAGTACTCGGTCATTACTGCTGCTGTAATACAGCAATTACACCGTGAAAAGGTAGCCATGAACTAACCCGCGAAAAGAAGATACCCTGGAATTATTAGGCCAAGTTTTAGTTGTCCTATTGTACTGTGCAAAGACTGTTATTTGTTCTTCTTACTGTAGTATATAATTATTTACAGATATCTCACTCTCTGAGCGTGCTCGGTTGGTACATTCCTGGCCCCTCAGAGCTCCCACTTGAACAACGCCCCCTTCGAATACTTGCCGGACCATACCAGCGGTTCTTTGTTTTCTCTGTTATTTTTTCACTTCCAGTTTTTTTTCTCTTCTTTCGTTCCGTATGCGCGCGTGTACTCAGAGCACGGCACCGCGGGCGAGCCGGACGCCGTCGCGGGTGTCAGCGGGTAGAGGGGGGGTTGAAAGGAGCGCGGTCGCCGCTTTCGTGGCTAGGCGTTGCGTGTCCTTCGAGACACGAAGGAAGCATGAATGGGTTGTGTTTGGCTTCCTCTGTGGAATTGGATAGAATTGCACGAGTTTATAAGGGTTGTTCGGGATTGCAAAATAACATTGAAGCGGTGCTTAATTTTGCGACCAAAACTGAAGTTCACAGAGAGAACTACGCAGTCCAAGCACCAGCATTGTCGAGCTGGCGAATGAGGGCCACGGTGAGCACCGGACTGTACGCGCGGCGGGCGACGGGGGCTCACTGTGGCGGAGAGGGAGGAAAGCTTTACCAGGACCGAATCGGTGGCGAGGTGGCCGCGAGAGGGGCGTGCGGCGTACGAGGCTGAGAGAAGCTCTGCTGTTCGTTTTTTCTTCTTTTGGACCGGTACAAGGTGTTCCAATCAGGCAGAAAAATATTACATGAGAGGGGACGGGGGTGTTATTTTCTCGCCGAAATTTTCGGTTCCATTTTCATTGTTTTCGAGGTGCTGTTGTGCCGTGCTGTGCTTTCTCTTTCGTATATAAAGCGTATCAAAAAAGAAAATATAAGTACCGTACCTGGGGTATGCACGTACGTACGACATGCGGCGTTTGGGTTGTTTTTTCCTGGATGGAGCATGGAGCTCTTGGCATTTGCAAATCACCTGTTTGCACCTGATTGTTTGTACCGTCTGTTCCATCCCATTCTTGTTCCTCGTGAGCGACCGTAGCGGGCGGAACCGCCCGCGACACGAAGCGCTTGTATACTGTACTCGTGTCCCGACGAGGCAAGGCGGAGGGGGTGGACGAGGCTAAAGGCGACCCGCCCAGGGAGATAGTCGGTAGAAAACGGTCGCAACCGCGAGTCCGAGATATCGAAGAGAAAGATATGTCGAAGCTCGCGACCAGAAACAAAAAACAGGCCGCAGCACGAAGAAACAGATACCGTATAACAAGGATGAAAGCACACCCCGGTGATAACTGTGAAAATATCGTCACCGGGGGTGCTTTTGTTGGAGGGTGTGGTATCTAGCGTACGCCTGATAATAAGCACCATGCACAGGAGCCCCGCAACTCGGGGTGTGATAATGGGACGTCGGTTGCTATCGAGTGCGAACAGACTCGGCCAGATAACAGGGGGTGTGATAACGACGAGGTGTGGTGGCAGTATCTTTGATCACCAAGGAGTGTGACCAGACCCCGGTCGGATTGCAGGCCCTGTGGCTGAAGTGTTGGCCGCTTCTGTCAGAGCTTTTGGCACTTAACCAATACTGGTACCCGTCGTCGGGGTTTGAGCTACGGCAGGAGTGGCAGTACCAGTACGGTGCTGGTAGGAGAGAGGACCCGAAAAAAAACTAGGTGATCCTCGCTTCAGGCGTGGCAGCAGCAGGTACCGGTGGGGTTCGGGCCGCAGGCTCGATCAGCCCACTGTGATGGGCTGAAAGAGTTGCCTCCATGCTGGCACCGGTCATACCGGTGCATGCGTGTTGTGGGTGAATGGTGTCCACCGGGTGTGATACTTCGGAGTTTGATATGTTGTCAGGCGAACGTCCGAAGGGGGTGTGGTATTCCACGTACCCCGGTGATAAAGTGACGGTCAAAAAACAATATAAAAAAAATATACCCCCGGGTTTGCTATCATTCGTGTAATTCGGTAGATACCCCGAAACCAGAAAAAAGTAGAACCTTGCTGTCTCCACAAGAAGCAACCTCGATATTTTTCCATCTCCGAAAAATTCACGCTGTTTAGGGTCGCTGCGTTCGGCGGCGGCGGGCGATCCCTATGGAGTGCGGGCGCGGAAATAGGCGGGGCTGAGGCCGAGGAACGCGATATAAACTACTAATGCTGCTCAGCAGCAGCAGCAGCAGTCGTCACGTTGTGCCAAAATACAAAATACCAACACAACTTGACTCTAGCGCACTCGTCACGTCTCTTCGCCGCCAGGCCGGAGGCAGTCAGAGTGGGCTCGGACAGTTGGGTCCTGCGCGCAGTGCAGCGCACTCAGCGCATCTCTTCGCGCCGATAGACCACAACAACGGCAGTTGGTCCCGGCGTTTGCTCCAATCTCTGCAAGCACAATTAATCCGATATTTCCGTATAGGAGGACTGTTTCGATCTGCGAAGTTCACAGCTGAAAATGCGATCAGGTCAAAATCTGAAGCTCAAAAATCTCAATCACATAGGAAACTGCCTGATAAGCGAAAGCAATCTAGAGTTGCGCCCCGTCAGAACCGGGTACCCGGAACCGTCGGAACCGGAACTGTCCTGATCCAACTCATGGAATCGCGGGTATCTGTACCCCGGGCGCCCGTTAATTGTGCTATACGGAGCCCCCCAGACTGGGGTATACATTGATATATACGGTGCCCCTAGACTCTCGTCTCTCGCCCGTACAGACTACGAAGACGTCCGTCGTCCCTGACAACTATCAATACCAAGGCATGCCTTTTTTATTTCTTGTTTTTTGCTTCGGGCACGATCGATTCTCGTGCAGTTGTGTGGTAGGGTGCAGGTTGCATTGACTGAATTGTTGGCTGAGGGTTCGGGTTTTGAACTGCAGTAACTGTTGCTGGACTTTTTATGTAACACGAAGAACTCTTTTATATCTTACCCTTTTGTCTTACCTGGTACATGTTTCGGTTTGTTCTTGGACTTTTTCCCGGCACTTAGAAGTCCCAAAACCTTTCGATGTGTTGCTGTTCGCAGAGAGACCGACGTAATTGCGGAAATGAGATCGAGCACCATGGTTTCCCCGCGGGGTTGATATTGGATGTTTGACGAGATGAAGTGAACGGATATCGATCTGCATTGATATATTTTGGGATGTTACTACAGCGAGGTCTGTTGATATATGTATGTGTTTTTTGCTGTAGCTACTACACAGTAGTAGTGTAGGCGAAGGTTTACACAGCATTTCTTAGTTCCTCTGCTGATATTTTTTTTTCGCAGTTTCTGGGTTGTGGGTTTTTTTCGCATGATTTGTTTGATGCACGCAATAATATTCGAAGGGTCGTCCTGATGACTTGACGAGCGAAATAAGGGTAGAAGGAAAATACCCCTATTTGCCCTATGCCTTTTCTTTCTGGTATGATTCATGAAAAGAGACGAAATTAAGTCATGCCCTCCCACCTTCTACCCTAGTACCTGTTACCACGCCGCCGTGCCAACGCTCAAACGGGGGAGCAAATAGTGTATGGTAACCCGTGTACCCGTGTCCGCCCTACCATACCGCCGCTCAAAAGCTAAAAGGGGAGTAAATAGTGTATGGTAACACGGGTATCCGTGTCTACCGGGACACGGGTACCCGGTTCCGGTTCCGGCCCGACCCGGTCGGGTACCCGGTTCCGGTTCCGGCCCGACCCGGTCGGGTACCCGGTTCCAAAATTTCGAGGCCGGGGTGCAACTCTAAAGCAATCGAAGAGCCTGGAACAAAGCAAAATTCAATGGGGATCGTTGACAATACTGCTGTATCCACACAAACAACCTTCTTGGGAATTCAGACGGAAAAACAGGCGAAATAAAGTGGCAACTACAGCAATGGCCACTGCGTGATTGGTGATTGGAGGATGATACAAATTGGCAATGTGGTGCCCGAGTTACAATGCAGGGTGTCGTACGGCACGGGCGGAACATTATCCTACTCGTACTGCTGAGTGCTCACGGTGCTCTTGGACGGCTGTCGTTGTTCTAGTCGCTATTTCGGACCCCCGAATGGGTTAAGAAGGGAGTCTCCCACCGGTTGCGACACTGGCACCTCAGATGACACCTCCGACTATTTGCGAGGCGCGCTGTGTCAGGAGGGAAGGCTGGGTCATGAGGGCACACTGCAACCTTCAGAAGAATACCAACCCCACCAAAAGCGGGGTCGCCATCGGTAGGCAATTCTCAAATCTCTCGCCATACATACCACAGATACATTATAATGAGGCGCGCGAAGCGCGAAGCGTGAGCCTTTTTTTTTTTTTGGTTTTCCAAGGGAAAAAAAGCCTTTTCATAGCGGCTCGGATACGAGCGTAGGGTGCCTTGCGTTGAGTTTCTCTGTATGTGTGTGGGTGTGTGTGGGTGTGATTCAACATTCTTTTGGGCCACGTTTGACCACCGCGCTCAACGAACACGGCGCACCAATTCCAGTCCCGGCGGGCTCTGTGCGCGCACACACACAAGCGAAACCTTCTCGTGCGGGTGCGGTGGTAAGTCGTTCACAGTTGGTCGAGCTAGGTGCGGCAACGTGTGTAGGCACACGTTTGTGCTGGGCCACGTTGAAAAAACACAGAACCAACAACCGTAAAATATTATAACGGTTTTTCATTGTTGAGTTCTACATAACGAAACCCAACTCTACGAGTACTCGTAGGCAGACTGTGCCTGTCCACAGCAACGTTCGGGCCACGGCCCCGAAACATCTTGCAGGTGGTATTGTCAGGCCCACCCTCCTACTGATCAGGGGACGGAGAATAAGCAGGAGAAAATCTGCTGTAGTTGTTGTACAGCAGTAGTAGTAGTGGTGGCATTTGCCGCTAGAAGCTCTGTTGGACACACGTCATGTTGTAGATTTTTGGTCTTCAAATTATGAGTGCGGAACCAGGAAACACATGTACGAAGGGTTCCGGCACAAGCCGAGCGTTCAGCGATGCTGACCCTGGCCTCGTGTGTCCTACTGCTGCTGCTGCTGCTGTTTTGCTGCTGGAGAAGCTCTGCTGTAAATGTCGTACATCAGTAGTAACGGTGGCACCTGCTACCTGCTACGAGAAGTCTTCTCTCTTGGACAGAGCATGTCATGTGCATATTTTTCGTCTTCAAATGATGCCGAGCATAAGTGCCGGTCCTAACGGGAGCAAAACAAACGAATAAAAAAAACGAAGAGCAGAACTAAAGAGCACGCGAGTTTTATTGGTCAAATTAAAAAAAATTAGAAGTAGAGATCCCGATACCTCCGTTTTCACATTTCGTTTTTTTCAAGTCCTCTGAGGACTTGAAAAAAACGAAATGGGTGCCAAAATAAACGCAATATGGGATACCCAGGGTCGAGGAGGAACATAGGAGGAGCTCGAAGCGTTGGGATGAAGTTCTGATAAAGTTTCTACGACCGGTTGGCAAGCGCACGATGCCCGAGGTAGTGCATGTGGCTGCCACGCGGCTTGTCGGCTGACGGCGCGAGCATACATGGGTAGGGAATCACCGGCCCTGGGAGATCAGGAAGTGGCTGTGGCGGTAAAATTTTCGACATGAGTCCCACTTAACATTCAAACGTCTGCCATCGAACAGCGATGGCCGACACACAAGTTCTACGTCGTAGAGTACTCCGGAAGGAGCGAGTTGGACCACGATAAGCGCCTGCTCGAGGGTGCCTCACGTGTGCGGGTTGTGTATATCCACCGCCGCTGCAATCGCCGGCAATCACGTGCTGTGGCGGTTGAGTCATTCTGAAACATTGCACCGCGTAAAAAATCGACTTGGCTTCTTCTTTTTGTTTCGTTTTTTTTTCCTCGTTACCTGGGTCGATTTTGGGAAGTTGATTATTTTTTGGGATCGGCAGAAAAGAAATACGCCAAACCCCACCCTAACCTGAACTTCGCAAACACCATATTATGCTGAATTTCAATAGAAAACACTAACTTGTTGGACAAAACATGTCAGGTGTGTGTGTTGTTCACATCATACCGTTCTTTCTACCCGCCGACATCCAGCACAACCAGTGTCCGTGCCGATTCTTCAATCCCTGAGAGATACAAGTTCTGTGGTCACAGCAGTGTAGATTCTCGTCTCCAAATTATTTTGCCGGATTTCGAGTTGGAAACCAGGATACTCACGACAAAATCCAGTATTTGTTACGGGTGTGTGCGTACTGCTGTGTTTTTCATACATAAAGAGCAAAAGAGGCGAAGAACATTTACGACATTGAGATTCACCAACCACGGCGTGAGTAGGTAGATTCGTTCGTGTTGGTTCAGCACATGTATATGTATACGTCTGTTTGTCACATCTTCGTACTTTAGCCAACTTTTCTCTTCGTACAAAGCCCTTTTCGGCATAACACCAGATGCTCGGACACAGGAAGCCCGGCCGGACACATTGGTCGAGGTCTCGGCGCGGTCCGCGCACTCTGGGGCACGTGGCGGGCGCCCAAAGTTTTTTTTCCCGCGGGAGTGGATAAGACGATTTCCCTTGTTTCAGTACGAGAGGCCTTATTCTGTACGTACGTATCGGTACCTGCTGTCTGTTTTCTCTCCCAGGCTCTCATGAGCTGTGAGCACACGGCACAGGCATATACCAGGTACACAACAGACAACATGCACAGATCCCATCGTTCCAACGCTGCCGCCCACACGCCGTGCGTGTTCGACACACCCATACGCGCAGTGTTGCTGTGGTTGGTTGTGTTTGTCGGAGGCTGCCGTCCGCATTCCATCGTCTGCCATATATTTTTTCATCCTTATGTATCCAGCGTGACGTATAATATCTCTATACATTTTTTTTGGGTTGTTGCACGGAGCACGGACCACCGCCTAGAGAACAATACCCACAGCAGTGCACAGAGCGTGCTTACCCCCAGCTTCCTACAGCACCACAACCCTGCTGCCCAGCAGCAGCAGTGGGCACACCTTGCGTGTATGGATGATCGTATTGCGGCTATCAAAGTTGGTTTATCGGAGATTTCGATCAATCACTTAACCACGCTACGATCACACCACCAGCATCACCTCTCTCTCCGCTTCTTCTGCTTATTGCTGTGTGTGATCGTGTGATCCAACATTGCCACTGCTCCAGCTGTGCTCAGCACAGTGCGCCAACAGCAGCAGCAGGCAGGATACTAAGCGCATGTGGAAGATCCGCGCTGTACGCTCAGTACTAGTGTTCGTTGTTGTTGTCATCGGCACATTGGCCTATGCACGTACCTTCCGCAATACGTGACCGGCATTTTTTGCTCGGTACCGATTATCCCCGGGTCGATATATTCGTCGACTCGAGTACAAAATAAACAAATCATTCTTGTACAACACTGCTAGCTGTACAACAACTCGTTTTTACAGCAGCGTTCGTACGAAACACATTTTACAGCAGTAGTTCTGAATGCTGTGTGTCCTACACTGGTGACAGATTGATCCTAGAGCCAGCTGAAAGGGGATCAGCACACGTACGTTCCTCACGAGGCATTTTGCAGCAGTACCGCTGTTTATGCAATCGTACCTGCATAATCTACTCTACAGTAGTAACTGGTGTAGGAGATCGTGCAATGTGTTTTAGACTGCGTAAAAAACACGACGTGCCAGTTGTACGAACACTGCTCATACTGCGCTCGATAAAAATTTCGTTTCCGAGGTTCGACTCGCATCATCCACGGGTTTTTTTTTTCAGTAAACCAACAGCAGTACATTCATTATTATCATTGGTATTATTATTATTATTAGACCAACTATTATGTGAAATTTTTGAGACGTTATTTCTGGAGAGTATTTTTCTAGTTCTGAGGCTCCAGAAATATGTGGACGAAAAATGAGAACCATCCATTATGGCTTCTGATCGTCAAAACTGGTTTTACATACAGCAGTACCAGGTATTAGTAGTATTGATTGGTTGGTTTCGTGACGAGGCGTCCGAGAGCTGTTCTTTTTTTACATGGCTGTGGCCCGCGACATTTTCGTCCAAGTTGTTTCTCGGTTGTCTCGGCGCGGCTTCGCTCGTCGTGAACGTTTCATGGCGGGCAAGTCGTCCTCCTCGTCGTCATCGAGGTCCGCGATTGCAGCGGCTGCCGCGAGCGTGGTTTCATAGTACTAGAGGATCATCGCCGACCATGTCGAATCGGCATCGCTGCTGCTTCTCCTCCTGCTGCTGCTGCTGCTGCTGCTAGCTAGTAACTGCTGCTGACGCTGCCGCTGCTATCGCTTCTAGGTGATGGAGAGGCCATCTCCCACACGAGCACCGTAGGCCGTACGTACAGCTAGCCGTTGGTGTGAGTGGAAGGTGTATGTACTGCTGTGGTGGACAGGTGGGCAGCAGAAGGCAGAGCATCCAAAATCCAAATTTCTCAGTTCCTAGAGGTACGCGACACCGCTCAGAACTGGGCTCAGTTGTGAGAGGATTTGCTGATTTCTGCCCCCTCCAGGAACTGAGACCAAAAATATCGATGTTTTTCTGACCCATAATAGATGGTTCTTATTTCTGAACGTCGGAGATCGCTGAAAAATCCAGAAATAACGTCTCAAAAACTTCCCATAATAGTTGGTCTTATTATTATTATTATTATTATTATTATTATTATTATTATGCAGAACATTATCGGAAGAATGAGAGAATGTGAGTTTTGTACGTACGTAAGAAGTTCAAGCCAATCAGATGACTGCGGTGATTCACGGTAGCATGAATCGTAGCCCTTGGTACACACCTTGTCTGATACGTAGCCGCAGCCTACACGTATCAGCGCAGTGAAGCAGAGGCAGAGCTACAGGTCCAAGGTGTTAGACTAGTTTGAGTTCGAAGAGGGCTCTGTGTTGAGCGTTCGATCTGATCTGTTCGAACGCTGAGCAGGCAGGGTTTTCGCCAGCCAGACACTTTTTTGTTTTTATTTTCTTGATCGAGGGACCTTCCTTGGAGAGACTCGTTCGTGGTGTCTTGTGAGTGTACAAGAGGTGCTAGTTGGGAGTGTGGACGGAAGACCTTGTGGACTATGTCGGAGGGCATGGCAAGCGTGGCCGGACAAGCCAGCACAGGAGCGAATCGCCAAGATCGGTACCTCTGGTATGTCGTAGCACAGTGTGACGTTACCCGGGATGTTGCGCCCTCGGTGGTATCATTATGTTCGCAACTTGCAAGCACATGCGTACAGCAGTGATGGGCCGGTAGTGTGCTTGCGGGAATATTATACCAGACGCGAGCATGCATACTCTCGTACTTTAGCTTGGTACCAAACTCGAGGAAAGGCACGATTATTAATAGTAAATAAGTGCGGATACAGCAGCAGGGTTTGTGCAGCAGTGCTCGTACCTTCTTTCAAGTGCTCGTACTCTTGTTAATAATATTAATGCGAAATATCATACCAGGTACCTCATGCGAGACTTTTATCGGTGGTACCAAACTCGAGAAAAGGTTATATGAGTATGACTGGTACAGCCATGCGTAAACAGCAGTGTTCGTGCAACAGTGGTTGTAAGTACGACATGCCAAATGCTCGTACCAGGGTATACTACCAATGTATGGGATAGCGGTTTCCGGAAACTGGGGCGTGTGCAGTATTCTGGTAGAACGTACTCTGAGCTATTGGTGCTCTGATTGCTTCTTGGTGGTATGGGATTATCAGAGCTTACAGGCTGTGTAGCTGGTAGCGGTGGTAACTGGTATTTTATTGTCCTTCGCTACAATAATACGTGGATTGGGGTCTAACAGGTACCGGTTGCTCCACTGTAGCTTAACTACCTATGGTGGTACAAGTTGCTGGTCACGAATCAGGGGGGTCGCGTCGGCTTCCTCGTGCATATTACGTTAGCCGTTAATCCGGGGGGAGTTTTAACGAGCGGGTTCGCGACCTCCGTGGGCACACCGCGTATCGCCGCCGAAGCGGATTACGTCGGTTCTTGTTTCTTCGTCTGCGTAGCACCCGTCCACAGGGGGGACAGGGGTGCTGTCGCAGTGTGTGCGCCTGCTTCAGCGAAACAGGTGTCGCATCATGTGTTCGGGTGTGGGCTCGTTGCGCACCTTCGCACGTTCGCGTGTATGTCTTGTTAGTACCTTTGTTTTTCCTCGCCGGACCCTTCGTTACGTGCTGCGTCTGCAGCGGCGGATGCTCTATGTGGGCTCCGCTTCAACGGCCGATAACCCAGCGACGAGTGGTTGCGTTGGCGGGAGTGTCGCATGGAGGAGTACGCTCGGCACTCCCTGAGGATTGGAGGCGCAACGAACTCGTCGAAAGGGGGAGCTGTACCAGAGGGGTTGCAGCCCGGCGGTCGATGGACGTGTTTCGCCACGGGGCAGGACGCCATCTGGATATCAAACGGAGTGGCCTAGGAGGGTCGTGACAATGGGATCCCGCCGGACCTGGGCGGGAGCGGGTTGATCCACCAAATGATTTAGACAGGCATACGTGGCCAAATGTATATTCCGGTCATGCAGCGTGTCCGGGGGGCGCAACACACTTGTCGGCGGGGGGGGGGCGATACCAGAGGTGTTGCAGCGTGAGGGCTGATGGGCGTCCGATGCGTACAAGGCGTATGTTCGCAGTCACGGAAAGGATGCCAGTTGGGTAGCAGACGTTATGGCTCAGGAAGGAATTAGCAGTGGGATCCAGCCGGGCCAGGGCACTGAGTGGGGGCGAGTTAATTCACTCTTAGAGGTCACTCTTAGAGGTGACTAGGCAGAAGTAAATATTTTTTTTTTTTTTTTTTTTTTTTTTTTCATCATCACTTGTACTTTCCAGCCCACTCGTAGGAGGTTTTACCCTCGACGATCTTCTGGACAAGCCGTGGTCACAGGTGTCGTCCCTTCTCCCCCCCGGTACTTGCCTTTATTTTTTGTCGCGCATAGGGTTCAGCATTCCCACTGCTCGTCGATTTTCATCGAATGTAGCTAACTCACGCTCTCGCGCTTTCCGCTAATCAATCCCTTTTATGCAAGAAAAAGCCCCTACGAGCATGCACTCGGTGAGACTTGAACCCACGAAATTGATCTTGATAGGCACGCGGACCATCTACCAAGCCACCGGGGACGCTGGAGAAGTGTGTTATCACAATGCGTTCCCTATGAGAAAATCCGAGCCGAGCCGAAGGCGTTTGGTATTGTTTGATGCAAGTGGGGTTTCTTTATATCAACCTATTATAGTTGATAAAAGTAAACGTGGCGTTGACGTGGTGTTGCATCGGCTCGGATTTTGCGCGCAATCTGAAAGTATAGGAGAAGGGGGTTATCCGTATATTAACATTGAAGTGCATTGTGAGTTTAAATGTACTTGTGTTATTTGTGTATGCCTGGTACAAGTGCGTGTCGATTTTTTTTTCACGTGTGAGGTCATCTTGTACTTGGTGTGGTTTCTCGAGTTATTTGTCAGTAACGGCTTTTCTGATAGCGATTTGGTAGGCTGGCGTCGAGAGTTCTGTGTCGCCAGTTGGGTTCGGAGTTGACTCAAGTATACGGATGTTAGCGTGGGGTTGCCGTTGGGGCAGCCCCGGGGGGGTCACCCCTTCTCCAACCCCCCTTTCCGGGCGGGGGGTTGCGCATTAATATAATACAACTTCGAAAGCAAAGTGCAATTATTATATTATTATTATTACTATTATTATTATTATTATTATTATTATTATTATTATTATTATTATTATTATTATTATTATTATTATTATTTTTTATTATTATTATTAGTATTATCAGTATCAGTATCATTATCATTATCATTATCATTATCATTATTATTATTATTATTATTATTATTATTATTATTATTATTATTATTATTATTATTATTATTATTATTATTATTATTATTATTATTATTATTATTATTATTATATTATAATTATTATTATTATCAGTATCATTAGACCAACTATTATGGGAAGTTTTTGAGACGTTATTTCTGGATTTTTCAGCGATCTCCGACGCTCAGAAATAAGAACCATCTATTATGGGTCAGAAAAACATCGATATTTTTGGTCTCAGTTCCTGGAGGGGGCAGAAATCAGCAAATCCTCTCACAACTGAGCCCAGTTCTGAGCGGTGTCGGGTACCTCTAGGAACTGAGAAATTTGGATTTTGGGTGCTCTGCCTTCTGCTGCCCACCTGTCCACCACAGCAGTACATACACCTTCCACTCACACCAACGGCTAGCTGTACGTACGGCCTACGGTGCTCGTGTGGGAGATGGCCTCTCCATCACCTAGAAGCGATAGCAGCAGCAGCGTCAGCAGCAGTTACTAGCTAGCAGCAGCAGCAGCAGCAGCAGCAGCAGCAGCAGCAGGAGGAGAAGCAGCAGCGACGCCGATTCGACATGGCCGGCGATGATCCTCTAGTACTATGAAACCACGCTCGCGGCAGCCGCTGCAATCGCGGACCTCAATGAGGACGAGGAGGACGACTTGCCCGCCATGAAACGTTCGCGACGAGCGAAGCCGCGCCGAGACAACCGAGAAACAACTTGGGTCAAAATGTTGCGGGCCACAGCCACGTAAAAAAAGAACAGCTCTCGGACGCCTCGTCACGAACCAACCAATCAATACTACCTGGTACTGTATGCAAAACCAGTTTTGACGATCAGAAGCCATAATAGATGGTTCTCATTTTTCATCCACATATTTCTGGAGCCTCACAACTAGAAAAATAATCTCCAGAAATAACGTCTCAAAAATTTCCCATAATAGTTGGTCTTATCATTTTCATTATTATTATTATTATTAATTGTTATTATTATTATTATTATTATTATTATTATTATTATTATTATTATTATTATTATTATTATTTATTATTATTATTAGAGTGTCTGCGCAAAATATTTTTGTTTATCAAGGATTTCCGTCGGAAAGGTAATCATAATCCAAAGCCTTTCGGCATGCGCATAATCGTAGACGAAAAACAGCTAAATATTGGATTCTTATGTCTGAAAAAAAAACACTTGCGGCAGCGGCAGCACTTTTTTTTGACCAAACGAGCCGAACACAAGAAGTCGTCCAAGCAGCAGGAGTACCCACCTGCAGCAGCAGCAGCAGCAGTGAGCAGTAAGCAGCAGCAAGCACTAACAGGCAGAAGTGCGATCTATCTTGCGCTCCTCGACACTCGCTGTGCAAGCAACGCCGCCACAACGAGAAGATCGCCCTCCTTCTTCGTCGTCCTCTCTTCCCGAAAAGGGGTCGAAGATCAGGGGCGTGGCGGCAAGGGTGCACGTGCTTGCAGCACCAGCAGCGCCTGCGACAGCTCTTCTTGCAGCAGCGCTTGCTTGAGGCAGCTCTCTCGCTTCCAGCAGCGCTTGCTCGCAGCAGCGCTTGCTTGCAGCAGACCTTGCTTGTGTGCAGCAGCGCTCGCTTGCAGCAGCGCTTTTGTTTGCAGCAGCGCCTGCTCACCGCAGTGCTTGCTTATTGCCGCAGTGTTTCCAGCAACAACAGCACTTACTTGCAGCAGCAGCAGCAGCAGCAGCACACTATATGCAGTAGTAGCAGCAGTAGTCGGTGACGTACAGCAGCAGCAGCAGCACCTACCTAATAGTATCTATCTGCTTCTGCAGCAGCAGGCAGCAAAGGCATGCAGCATCAGCGGCAGCAATTCTTCTAGCAAAACTCCGCCGGTAGCAGACACATGGTCCGAGGGTCCGAGGCCACTCTCGGGGCAAGCTTGGCCAATCCAAAGCGTCCGGAGAGTTTTCGGCCAACAGAATGCAGCGGTCGAATCTCATATCATAAAAATATGGCTCTAGTATAATATGCTATCCAAAAATGCATAACTTCGTCATTTTTATGCAAATTTGATTAGGATATTTGATTAGTCGTCGGTAACGGGGGAATAGATAAGCAAAATTCGTAATATTCTTTCTTTTGCGCAGACACCCTATTATTATTGTTATTATTGTTATTGTCATCGATATTATTATTGTGCTTGCCTTCCGACAAGGTAGCGGAGATGCCGTTCGTTCCTATATATACCGAACATCCATATTAGTAGTATCCCTCATACGCTTCTCTGCCAGCCGTTTCCCAATTTCCCTTCCCCACATCATTTCATTTTAGCTACCGGCGTTCATCCACCTTGCTTTTCTGAACGTATAACATGATATAATACTAGTCACTTGTGTGTTTTTACCCAAGGTATGAGTTTGGGCGCGCTTAGGTGTGGCGTGCGTTCATACCAACATTTCACAGCTACTCCCAACACTTGCTTGGGAGTAAAGCAAAGCATGTTCGAGAAAATACTGATATTGTAGGTACTTCGTACACTTGCAGTATATCAGGGGCTTTGTACTCAAGATGCTGCGAGTACTGGCAGTATTTTGAGGTTTTGTACACTACTTCAGATACTCCTGCGTATACTTTGGGGCTCGCACTAATGCGGGGTTCGCCACTGCTGCTGTCGTGGATACCCCCTGTTGTGCTTCAAGTATCTCGGGGTTTTGTACCGCGGGTACTACGAGTATACTATTACGGAGGGCCATAGTACACACAAAAACCTATATATTTAAATATTTTTACTAACAATATTTGGTCCTATTTACTATCGTCCCCCGTAATAGTCTAGCAGTATTTCGTCCGTTGGTGGTGTTCGTACTGCTTCTGCCAGACTCAGTACTCGCAGTACCGAAATACCCTCAATATGCCCAGTACACTTCGAGTACGAAGTATACTTCAACCGTCAGTGCACCGTGTCGACAATTCTCAGGCCCAGCGTTCGGCAAAAAACACTCCCAGATAGTCCCACACGAGTGGGAGTTGGAGCAAACTACTTTCGCTGGAGACAACTCGAGTACTTAAAGCAGTCTGGCAGTATTTCGAGATATGCATTCGCGAGGAATATATATGAACGTACTGCGAATATTCTTATTAACAGTATCTCGAGGTTCTGTACTGCGCATATTGCGTTACTCCAAGTATTTCGTGTTTCAAACTATACTGCGGGTACATACTTACCTGTGTTCTCGGGGTTCGGTACTGCTCATACTCTCATTACGCTCAGCATTTGGGGCTTCTCACTACTCGCAATATTTTGGCCGCCAGTACTCCAATACTTTCAGTACTCGGACTACAATTTGTTCTCGAGCATTCATCTGTGAATGCTTGACATGATGTTGTTGATAAGTCCCAGGCGAAGAAAGATGATGTTTCAGGTTTTAGTATTATTCTCCCGGCAGAGTAGATACAGATGGAAGTAACCCTGGTGGGTATCACGTACACCAACAAAAGTAACCACCAAATAATCTCGTAACAAGCCAATATACCGAATAGTCATGAAACCGTCAAATACTGAACAAGCACATCCGAACACACTCCCTGCTTTTTCAGCAAAACAGCAATGACAATTCAAGATAATAGAACAAAACTCATCTCCATGATCAAAAACCAACTAAAATATTTCAAGAGGAAACCTGTACCTTACAAGCAGAAAACTCTTCCTCCCGTATGAACCGATTGCAGATCTCCTTTGCAACAGCTCAATGCCGTAAAAACAAAACAATCATAGAGATGGCTAAATGATAGAACTCGCGAGAAACCCCATTCCCCGAGACACACGTCTCCCTGTGCCCCCTACTCCCGCCACAAATTCTCAGATCGTAGCTAACGCGAGGTACCAAATATCTTTCCCTATAGAGTTTGCCCGGCGCTTAATATTCCCGAAACAATATCCGTTTGTGTCAGAATCAAAAAGAAAACACTCCCTGTTTCTGGTTCAGTTCACTAGCTATCCTTGTTCCCTGAAATACTTTACCTTCCCACTCGTGAACCGAGATTTGCATCACCCTCAATCATGAATAATCATACCCACAATATTTCATCTTCCAACTCGCGAACAAGATCTCAATCACCCATCAAGTTCGGAAATACAATATTGGTGGTAGAACAACCCGTCAAGAATAAGCATACCCTCCCTTGTTCTGCAACCAATAGACCGCAGTATGATACAAAGATAAATCCCTGCCAAACCCAATGAAATCAGTATATCCACCAATACCGTTGCATCTGCAATACACCTCTCAAGGTGCACCACGTACTCTTAATTCGCCAATCCGTCAACTATCAAATATCAGTCCCACCAGTCACCTTCTGGTCCTGTCTATACCACAAAGATTGTTTGATTTGAACATGAAAATATATATTTCAAAACTCTAGGCAAAAAAAAAGAAAAAGGCTACGTATACCGTCGAGTAGACGATAGTATATCTCCGTACCAATTTGCGACTTTCCCGGGATAAAAAAAATATGTTCCATACCATCCCTACCCAGGGGTAAATAATGCATATCCCACATATCATCCACCACGTACCCGACGGGAAGAACGATGACTACCACATAATTTTATCCCTAACACGTCGCAAATGGTTTTTATCATATACGACTTAACCGGAACGAATCCACACCCAGTCGAAAATGACACATCTCCACTTGACGAACCTACAGCAGTAGACGATACTATACCTTCTTCGTACCATTCACGACTTTCCCGGGATACAAAATATAACGCACACCATTCAGATCTCCGTAACCAGTAATAAACGATACATATCCTATATATCATCCAGCACCTACCCGGAAAGAACGATAACTACCATATAGTTTAGTATTCCCTAACACGTCGTAAACTGAAACGGTATGTATCGACTTTCCTTTATCCGGACAAATCCAAATCCAGTCGAAAATGGCACATTTCCATTTCTACCACCAAAAACGTATTTCGACCGACAGGTGTATCCAATCGCAAGAGAAAACTACTCCGAATACCCACCAGAAATACTAGACATAACCTCCCGCCCGCGAACTAGCCGCGTCACTAAAAAGCTCCAGCTGGCGAGATACCTGTCTGTCCACTTCACGACCTTCCCGCGACATAAATACACCCTTGCCCACAGACTCCCTCGAACCTTTGAAATATGCGATATTAATGTATGGTATTTGTCCAGTTGCTCTTCTGGGCCTGCCCACATCGAACACGGAGCGCATCGAAGCGCAGTAGATGTCGTATTCGGCAGTAACATTTCTAACCAAAACACGAAAACACGACTTTTCAACTACCAGGGGGGGTACTCACGTATATCTTCCAGAAAAAGAAGTCCAAACAATACTCCCGTACGTACGTATCATCTAGTATGAACGCCATTATCGCACATTTCATACGTACTCGTACGTACTACGAATCAATTCACGAAATTTCTACCCTCGTCGTGAAAATAACCAAACTTCACAAGGTAATAGTGGATCGAAGACCTACCACTACGAGTGCAGACGCTATCCCCTCGCCCCGCGTGTTGCTGGACCCATAAAATGATCCAGCGGACGATCCAACCACGCCTGCCCCATCCACGACCTCCCGCTGCTGCTGCTGCTGCTGCTGCTGTTCCTGACCTCCCGTTGCTGCTGCTCCTGCTGCTGCTGCTGTCGTCGTGTGCACGCGACTGCTGTGTCACGCGACTTGTTGCCGATGCAGACGTGCCCTCCTTCGTTACTAGTACTGCTGCAGCAGCACCCGATTCCCCCCACGTCCGCTCCCTCGACCACTACCACACCGTAGTCGAGTGCGCGTATCACGTACGCGGCTTTCCCGACCATGCCACATGGGTGGCCGGGTGCACACGGCCTGGCTCACCGTGCGACTTCACGCGAAAATGTGCAGATATGTCTCCCATCCCCACAGCTCCCAGCCCCACCACAATCTCCCTGGGTGAGCTGCGCACGTAAAGTTTCGCACGACCTGTTATCCTCCGTGCCACTCCCCACGGAGGCGCCTACGTTTTTTTTTTGTTCCTCCCACCGCAGGGCTTTTTCTTCTCCATTTACCACGCCGTCGTATCTCCGGCATACTCCAAGAGCATCAACACAGCTTCCGCTCCCTTTTCCACCGAGGTGGCCATCTTCCGCGGAAACGCGTTTACCTTCCCGGCTCCCGTTGCCAACGTCGGAGTGTTCCGACGCTGGCGTTGAAGCATCTCTCCCTGCTCAAACTGCAGTAGATAGCTGTTGCTGTCTACCGGAAACCATCTGTGCCATCATCTCGAGGATCTCGGCGTGATTCGCCTTTCTACGCTCCTCTGCGTCGGCGGCCGCCTGCTGCAGCCCCTCGAGGGCGAGGCCCTGCTCTAATACCATAGCCCGAAGATCATCTACTTCGTCACCCATGAGCCTAGGTTGCCAACGTTGAAAAACTCTAGAGTGTTGATAAGTCTCAGGCGAAGAAAGATGATGTTTCAGGTTTAGTATTATTCTCCCGGCAGAGTAGATACAGATGGAAGTGGCCCTGGTGGGTATCAGGTACACCCACAGAAGTAACCACCAAATAATCTCATAATAAGCCAATATACAGAATAGTCATGAAACCGTCAAATACTGAACAAGCACATTCGAACAGATGTTACCCTGAGCACCAAGAAATATTCATTTTGGGGGAACATATACATATATACATTGTACCAGTTATGTATGTGCTGTACCTTACTCAGGGTGTGTCTACACAGAATCGAAATCGAAAATCGAAAAAACGAATTGATAATAAACAAGGCGCTGCTTGGTCCCTGGTCAAAACATGTTCCCCTTCGTTTTTTAGGTTCCGAAGAAATGAACGATTTACAACCCAATGCCAAAATCAAAAAGTTGACGGCTGGGAATCGAAAAGGAAATCGAAAGCACGAACAGCAACAATTCAGCTCGTCCTGCTGGTCAGCGCAGCCCCGTCAAAATATCACATCAGGACCGCCGTACAAAGCATCCAATCCAGAGCAAGCACGGCAACACAGCCGCACAGACCCCCCGTAAACAGCCAGCAGGCGAACCACAACACCAGCCCCACAACACCAGCCCCGACGTTCTCGGGCCTGTTTCCCGGCGTTCGAGCCAGAGCGAACATAGTTCGAGGAAAATTCAGGATGATACCCTTGAGAACGAGGTCGGAAGTTCGTTCTCAGTATAATTTCAAGTTTGATCTCGGGGCGTCAACGTTGGACGCGCCACCACCTCCATGGGAGGCCCAACGACCTCCCAAAATCGAATTGCCGTCGCGTTTGCCTGCTTGTGTGGTGGATCTGCGTTGCCGAGCGCTCGATTGCCGGCATGTGTGCACACCACAGATGCGAACGGCCTACTAGGTTGTGCTCTCCGTTGCTTTTCGCCTCGACTTCTATTTTCACTCTTCGATTCTGTTTAGACACCTCGGCAATTTTTTATCGAAATCGAAATGAATTCGATTTTCGATTGAGCTTTTCGATTCTGTTTAGACACACCCTCAGCCGGTCACAAAGTATTTTTTTAATAAATTTTGAAATACGTCAGCTGTGAGTTCGACTGACTGCTACTGCTGTACGACGTAGGTTAAATAGTTGATATTCAACTTTGCAAGCTGCGTAATACGTCTCGTCTATATTCCATTTTTATTATGGCGCAACCTCGACCTCACGCAACTTTTTTGTACTTACGTTTACGCCGCATACATTGATTTGATCGCCGCGAGTCATCTGGATCAATATATCCACTTGCCGATACCCTATTTTATAATATTGTAGTATTAATAATGACCCCACACTAATTCCGAAAACAGCAGTGTAATAGTATGTGCTCGAAAATATGTTTGTGTTCTTCACGTTAAAATGATGGGTGGATGCAGGTATACTACTTTTAAGAAGATGTGCAGGATTTCATACGAGTATTATTTCGCTCTTGCGCCACTCCCCATTAATAGGCACCTCCTGGAATGATGCATCTCAGATATGACTACGTATTAATATTAATACTGCAGGTATTACTGAGGCCGCGCCTCAAAGTCGGGCCTCATTACCACCAATTACTGCGTATTAATGGTCATATCAGCTATTGGAAGATAATATCAAACATCAGCAATCCGGCGTCCCCGGTGGCTTGGTAGGTGGTCCGCGTGCCTATCAAGATCAATTTCGTGGGTTCAAGTTTCACCGAGTGCATGCTCGTAGGGGCTTTTCTTGCATAAAAGAGATTGATTGCGGAAAGCGCGAGAGCGTGAGTTAGCTACATTCGATGAAAATCGACGAGCAGTGGGAATGCTGAACCCTCTGCGCGATAAAAAATAAAGGCACGTACCGGGGGGGAGAAGGGAAGACACTTGTGACCACAGCTTGTCCAGAAGGTCGTCGAGGGTAAAACCTCCTACGAAATAGGCTGGAAAGTGAAAGTGATGAGTAAAAATAAATAAATAAATAAATAAATAAATAAGGATAATGTAATTTGCGACACCGGTGTCGTAATTTCTTATTTGCGACACGGTGTCGCAAATAAGCGGCTTTTTTGCGACATCGCGTCACGTTCGCGGCACATACCTCAGATTGGTTCCGCACCGCCAGAGATGTGTTGGCATGGTGCAGGGCCATCATTGAAACTATCGCATGGCCGAAACGATCCAGGACTTGAGGAGACATCTGGCCTCCTGGTGCACCCGCAAAACGTTCAGATCGGTGTCGCAAATAAGGGCAAATAAGCCTTATTTGCGACATGCGAGTCGCAAATACCGTATTTGCGACACCGCGACGTGGTTGCCGCACACGTTCCGGATCGGCAAAGCACTACCAGTGGAGTCTCAGCATGGTGTAGGGCTACCATTGAAGCCATCATGTAGCCAAAACGGGCCAGTACTCGAGGAGATATGGGGTATCCTGGTACAACACCCGCAGAATCTTCTGGCTCCTGTGGCAAATAAAAGTAAGCCTTATTCGCCTTATTCGCGACACGCGTGTCGCAAATACCGTATATGCAACACCGCGACGTGGTTACTACACACGCTCCGGATCGGCAAAGCGCGTACCAGTAGAGTCTCAGCATGGTCTAGGGGCATCATTGAAGCCATCGTGTAGCCAAAACGGGCCAGTACTCGAGGAGATATATACGGTATTCTGGTACAACCCGCAGAATCTTCTGGCTGGTGTCGCAAGTAAGCCTTATTTGCGACACGCGTGTCGCAAATACCGTATGTGCGACACCGCACCGTAGTTCCCGCACACGCTCCGGGTCGGCAATGCACTACCATTAGAGTCTCTGCATGGTGTAGGGCTGCCATTGAAGCTATCGTGTAGCCAAAACGGGCCAGTACTCGAGGAGATATGGGTATCCTAGTACACGGTCAGAATATTCAACGTGGCTCTCCTACTACTGCTGCTGTGCTAAATATAACACAGTAAACACACAAACACGATATAGGCTAGGAGTGCGATAACTACACATGACCCATCAGACTGCCTCGCCGACCGGGGCATCCAAAACAATCGGGAATTGACAGCGTAGCTGGACGAGGAGGCTACGCATGACTTGAGTGGGGCAGGTCCGTGCGAACAATCTGCTGGAGTTGCGAGATGTTGGTGAGTCTTGCATAGTGGTTGGGGTTCTCTTCCCAAACATTCTGCCTAAACTTATGGAAAAACCTCCAACCCGCGCACCAGTGTGTACAGCATACAACAGCACGGTGGGCACTCTACACAATACTGCAGGGCATCGAAGGACACCTTCCAAGCAGCCTACGAACTCCGCGACCTTCTACACGCGGTACACAAACCGATTTCTTCGTCACCATGAACAAGACGGCTGACCCCTCTGCCGCTTAAATTGAGCTATATATTAGTCCGCTATGGGTTTCTATTGTGGGTTTCACAACCGTTAAGAGATAATAAACATCGGGAATCCGTTTAAAAACTGGGTGATGATTGCAATGATGATTGCACGGAACGAAAACGCCGATTTTACTGCGGTACTTACTATGATACTGCTGTAGATGACATACACTCACCTATTTTGATAGCATCCACAGACAAGTACAAAAACCATATACAGAGTGCAGCGTGCACAAACTTCTGTGCCTTCAGACGCGTAAACAGAGCACCCGGCGCTTTGAACGATACTATTAATAGCGTCTCAATTATAGTACGTGCGACTTACTAGAACACGGCGCGGAAACATAATCAAGTTAATTTCAAACCCCTTGATTCACGATGACGAGAGTAACGATCGATGTACTCGAGGACACATGTTGTACAGTTGTATAGTCCGAGCTCATGCTATAACTAAGCCATCGTGGTTGTCCTGGTCTAAACGGGGCGCGCGCGACGAACGTCGTGCGATGTCGTCAAATGCGGCTTTACGACACCAGTCCGACTATTCTGACAGCAGTGCACCAGGATGACCAGGATACCACACACACCAGTATCTACTACTGCTCTTTTTCGGTTTTGTTTTTTTCGTTGCTTCTCTTTCTTTATGGTGTATTTTGGTTGCTGGCGTATGTATGTATGTTGTGTCGGCCGCACCTAGTGCGAAGGCATGGTATTCCGTAGGCTATTAATGCATTACGGTGTGTTATCTCTGTGTCGTAGTCTGTGACCACAGAGCTCGTATCTTTCTAGGGTGAAGAATCAGCACGGACACTGGGCTTGCTGGATGTCGACGAGTAGAAGAACGGTTTAATGTGAAGAACACACACTTCCGCCCCGCACGGTCAACAGTCGATATGCTGTTTGTCGTGCGCCGGTTGCAGCAGCTCGGGCGGCAGAAGAAAATCCCCCTGTACATGTGCTTTATCGACTTGCAGAAAGCGTACGACTCTGTCGACCGAGAACTGTTGTGGGAGGTACTCACACGCCTTGGTGTACCAACCAAGATGCTCACAATCATTCGCAATTTTCACGAAGGCATGCGGGCTCGCGTGCGTGCGGATGACGGTGAACACTCGGACTGGTTCAATGTATCCCAGGGACTGCGGCAAGGCTGCGTACTATCGCCGTTACTGTTCAACGTGTTCTTCGCCGCTGCGATACACATCGTGCTGGTACGCTTCAGCAAAGACGAATGCATCGTAAGGGATTTGGTTCATCTCGAAGAGGACAGGGTTGTCGGAAAAGAGGAACCGATGGCATGCGTGCAAAGGGCTGTGTGGGGCATGTTGTATGCAGACGATGCAGGAATAGTCTCGAAGTCGGCGGAAGGCCTTGCGAGAATGATGACAGTCATCGTGACTGTCTTCGAAGCAGTAGGTCTCACGGTATCCGAGAAGAAGACAGAGACGATGCTCCTACGAACACCGGATCAGACGTTTACCACCTCACCGCTCGCGATCGAAGCTGCAGGCCAAAAGTATAAACAGACGACCCAGTTTTTGTACCTAGGAGGCATTATCCACGAGAACGCTGACCTCTCCTTCGAAATCGAGCGACGAATCCGTCTGATGCGGGCATGCCTCAAACGGTATGGTCCGGAACTGTACGATAGGACGAACGCACCGCTTAGTCTGAAAGTCCGGATGCTGAAGGCCGAGGTGATTGAGACCTTGCTGTACGGTTGCGTGACGTGGACCCTCAATGCGGACCACTTCGCCAAGCTTCGATCAGCCCACCACGAAGTCCTTCTGCGAGTCATTGGTTTCCAGCGCCGACTACGCACCGACCACACCACCCTCTCGTATGCGAAGGCGCTCAGGATAACACGATGCGAAAGTATCGAAACGACCATCCGTAAACGGCGACTCTTCTTTGCGGGGGCTGTGGTGCGGCAACACGAGGGGCGATTGCCCAGTCGGTTGATGTTCGGGACGATCGCTGGTGGGGGGAGCCCGAAACCAGGCGGGCAGCCTAAGACTTGGCCTAGGGCAATTGCTGAGGACCTTAGAGTGTTCAAAGCCTCAGAGGGATCAACGGAAGACTCCCCCTTAGTCTTTGGAGTTGGGACCGCACTGTGGCCCACTGCAGCAAAACAGACGGGAAAGTGGTACCGGGGAATCCTCGAAGCAGCTGAACAGTTCATGGGCAGGTGGCACGAGGCTGAGGCAAAGCTGAGTAGACAGCGCCGTGCATCCGCTGCAGGTAGTGTTAGAGGGAATGGGGGGAGGGGTAACAGCAGGAGGGGTAGAGGGAACACCGTACAAGTGTATAGGGGCAGGGGGGGGAACAGGAGGAGTAGAAGGGAAACCGCGGTAGAAGAGAGTAGCAGAGAGACCGCAGATAGGGTAGCAAGGTACCAGGCCGACTAATAGGTTGGACGTTTCTTTGCTACTCGTACCGCCAACTGCTGCGGCCGTTCGGTATGCATTTTGATTTTTTTCCCTTCTTATCCTTATGAAAGAAGTACTACATAGTGGGTGGGTGACGAGCGTATTTTGGCCCACTCACTATTGCTCTTTTTACTTAGTTAAGTGTTCACCGGGATGCATAGTCCCCTTTTTCCTTCTCGTATCTTTCCCCTTGCACGTCCCTTTTGGCTCATGCTCGGGGTAAGTATGTATGTGTCTGAGCTTTGGCTTCCCATTTTATTTATTTATTTGGGATTCTTCTCCTTTTCTTTTTCTTTTTCTTGTTCTTTTTCGGTTTGGTTTTTTTTTCGTTGCTTCTCTTTCTTTATGGTGTATTTTGGTTGCTGGCGTATGTATGTATGTTGTGTCGGCCGCACCTAGTGCGAAGGCATGGTATTACGTAGGCTATTAATGCATTACGGTGTGTTATCTCTGTGTCGTAGTCTGTGACCACAGAGCTCGTATCTTTCTAGGGTGAAGAATCAGCACGGACACTGGGCTTGCTGGATGTCGACGAGTAGAAGAACGGTTTAATGTGAAGAACACACACACACACACACACACACACACACACTGCTGTAATGGCCCGTTCTGGATACACGCGAAATAAGGCATATTTGCGGCATCAGCCTGGGTGTACTAGGATACCCTATATCTCCTCGAGTACTGGCCCGTTTAGGCTACACGATAGCTTCAATGGTACCCTTACACCATGCTGAGACTCTGCTGGTACGTAGTACGTCGCTGATCCGGAGCGTGTGCGGCAACCACGTCGCGGTGTCGCAAAATACGGTATTTGCGACAGGCATAAGGTTCTGCGGGTGTTGTATCAGGATACCCAATATCTCCTCGAGTACTTGCCCGTTTTGGCTACACGATGGCTTCAATGGTAGCCCTGCACCATGCTGAGACTCTGCTGATAGTGCTTTGCCGATCCGGAACGTGCGCGGCAACCACGTCGCGGTGTGCGTGTCGCAAAGAAGGCTTATTTGCGACACCGATCTGAACGTTTTGCGGGTGCACCAGGAGGCCAGATATCTCCTCGAGTCCTGGCCCGTTTCGGCAATGCGATAGCTTCAATGATGGCCCTGCACCATGCCAACACATCTCTGGCGGTGGTGGAGCCAATCTGAGGTATGTGCCGCGAACGTGACGCGATGTCGCAAATAAGCCGCTTATTTGCGACGCGGCGTCGCAAATAAGAAATTACGACACCGGTGTCGCAAATAGCATTACCCAATAAATAAATAAATAAATTACAAGGCGAGCGGGGGCCATCAGGCGCACAGCGGGGAGGGTGGAGGCTGAGCCTACGAGGCCCAAATACAGACCTCGTACCTGGTATTGCATTTTTGGTATGTATCGGTAAGAACACGCACTCCGTGTTCAGGTAGAGGCAACTTCAGGCGGTATTCACGCGGTCAACTCCAAACTTTTGTTGTGTGCGAGGTATAAAAATACCACAAAATAAAAGCGTCAGCTGTGATTTCAAGCGATCGAGTAGTTGCTACTCAACTTTGTGCCTAAATGTCAACACAGAAATTCACGATCCCATATTAGATTCTCAACTCACGGGCTTTCAAGGCTCCCTTCTCTTGAAACCAGTCGTCCGGCAGAAGATTACACGCCGTCGATGGAAAAACGTCCAGATGTTTATTTCGCGCCGCTATTCTTGACCATTGATCAGTTATCTCTTGCTCGGCTTTCCAATGCGGCGAATATTTCGTGTACCGGGCCAGCTTTTAATTAATTTAATTCCGGGGGCGAAGCCCCCGAAAATTCTTGGAAACCCTGTGCTGTAGTCTAAAATAACACGGGGCAGTAGACGCCAGCTATCTTCCAATCAAATGGCTGAAATAACGCGAACGACGGGAGCCATCTTCCAATAAAATCGCTGTATTAACGGGAACCACGGGAACCACGTGAAATCACGCCGCACACAAACTAGAAGAAGAAAGACACAGCTCGCAGCTCGCACACCCGCAGTCACGCGACGATTGACCTTCGATCTCGACATATACTCCACCCATGGTCAACGAACTTGGTACCGGGCAAGGCCAATGAGTGCAAATTATGGCCTGGGAGGTATAATTGGAATCCGTCGTCCAGGGCGCGAGAGGTTGGCCGCGGCGTCCTATGCTCTTCGTCAGAGCTTTCACAAAATTCTGTTTCGTGCCAACGGAGAGGAATCGAGAGTTTTTGTCGTTTATTTTCTACATACCAGCTGCCAAATATGTCTTTAGTAGACGCCTGGCCCACCCACGCCACATATCACCGACCGAGGTGTGAGAACTGTGATACTAGTGTGGGTCGGAGCCTCTAACCAGCGCACTTCATTCAGAGTTCGTGACGTAATCGTTGGGTTTGTCGATCGATGTCAAACCTGAGAAATTGTCTATTTTTTGCCATCGGTGATGGGTAGAGATTTTTTGTCGTCTGTCTTCGACAGATCAGTGCCAAAATGTTTTTTTATCAGACGCCTGGTTAGCCCACGCCACATATCACCGACCGAGGTGTGAGCACTGTGACACTAGGCTGGGTCGGAGACCTTAACCAGCGCATTCCGTTCAGATTTCATGACGGTGTCGTTGGTTTTGTCGATCGAAGTCTGCCGAGGATTCTCATAAAGGTTGCCTCTAGTCACTGGGAATGACTATACATCGCTCCAGCCAGTATCTGCCAAAACAGGGGTTTTGCATACATTGCGCGGCGCGCAATTAAAGTCCGCGTAAGCTGTCCCGTGACGTATAAAATTTGCCGTCTAAAATAACCAGTAGCCTTTACGAGAGACCTGAATTATTATATTGGATAAAGTATAGGAATCGGGGAATGAAAAGTGCTGTAGGTAGATATGCAGGCCAATCATTTTGCGTCCTGATCTACCGACGGCTGGACAACCGATCGTGTTTCTTCGATTTTGAACAGCTCATGTTTACTGCTGTTTAAAACTGATTGCCGCTTGCTGAGCGTTACTCTGTTACTCTGCTGTACGAACTGCGAAGAGTAGCGGTGGGGGTTCGCCTCGGCCGCAACACACCGCAGAACAACTGGGGACAAAACCGTGGATGGTATGGACGGCACATATGCACCACCACCGCCACCACCACCACCACCACCAGCGGCAGCATTAGGGAGCGGGCGAAGCGACCATCACCTTGATGGTGCAACCGGCGGACTCGGTGGATATGTCGGTGATGAAGCTGGCGGAGCTGGGGAATCCGCTGGTGCAGTTTCGGAGCCAACGCGCGAGCCAAGTGCCCAAGACGAACATGGCAGGCAGACTGCGGGTGGGAGATCTGCTAGCAGCACAAAGCGGAGGCAAAACTTCACGTATCTGAAGAGGTGCAGCCAGTGCAGCGGAAAGCAAGAAGACTGCAGGCAAAGGAGGAAGCTTTGTCCTCAATCGGCCACGTGCGAGCGGTGGGTCTGCGCGAGCCACATGAGAGGCAAGAACGCCTTCAATGCTGGCATGGACCGGAAGTGCTGTGTACACAACAACATACCGAGCAGCAAGTGCGACTGTGTCAAGTGAGTGATTGTCCCCGAAGCATCCCCCTCACCCGGCAAGAATTGAACCGGGTTTAATAAATACAGCAATGCACCACAGAATCACAGAATCGAACTTTGGTCTCTCACAGACAACGCTGGACGTTTCGTTTCGGTCCGCGGAAGCAGAGCTCTCAAGCAGAGCTCTCACCATGCCGATACCGGTGCCAGATGTATACCAATACCTGGTGTGTATACCTGGTATACGTAACGGACTACAGCAGAGACATGTATTTTTTCTTGTTGGATATCGCAAGACTATATACATACAGTCCCTGGTACCTGGTACTCTATGAAACAAGTATTCTGCTGAGAAAGAAAGGCTAAAATGTCCAGTAAAATAGGAAATTGGGTGTAAAAGAACACAGCCCAAAACGGGCAACACGATAAGAAACAGTCATATTAAAAACAGATGCGATTGGCGCCTACCCGAGGTAAGAAACGAGGCCGCTCCGTCCAACAAAATGGGAAATTGAGTGTAAGAAACACAGCTCAAAACGAGCAAAAAGATAAGAAACAGTCACATGAGAAACAGATGCGATCGACGCCTGCCTGAGGTAAGAAACGAGGCCGTTCCGGAGCTTGGCACTTGATAAGAGACGCCTAAACACCAAACTTTCAGAAATGTTGCCATCAATAAGACTGTTATGGTATGCATATGCATGTGCTTACGGTCGTTTCAGTGCTGTGTCCCCTACCGCCAAAACCGTAAAATTATTTTCATCCCGTGAGCCCGTGCAGTCGCCCTTGTGGTCAATATCTACGAGGAGTGCTCTGTGGTTTTCACTCGTATACGAAGTATACATGAGATAGATTCGGTTTTTTTGCGAAACTTGCAAAAAAAAGAAACGAAAAACACTGAAAACGGTCGAAAGTTGTCCTATTAATAGAAAATAATAACCTATATTTTAAGAAATGTAGCTGATGAGACTTGGATGAGAGCACACAAAAATAAAACTGCGAGCCCCAGCGCGAAAATGACGTCTGCGATTTCCGGGCCCCCACTGCTGTTGCAGTGAGAACAAAAAACAACAATCAACGACTACAGCAGTAGCTCTCCTTTTCAGCCAATACAATCACGAACAAAGTGTTGGTCCTGGTCGTTCACAGGTCAGACCAGCGAACTGCCGGTTATATCCGTCAACCGGTTAACTGGTTTAACCAACCGGTTTAACTGGGCAGAACAAAGTCCGGTCATTTAGCTTAAATAGTAACCGTCTACGAGTACTCGCAGACCCCTGCTGAGTTTCCAAGAACCACCGTAAAACCGTTTTTTTTCTCTGACGGTACCCACCTCTATCAATCGTGGTGACTACGAGTACCTGGTGCTATGGAGATGTCTACTAATACTCGTAATTATCGACCATCGTTTTCGTCGTTGTTCTTGGTTATGTGCTGGGTCGCTATTGTGTTGATTCCAACCCGTTCAGTTGCCGGACGAAGCGTGTAAGTGCACCCCGCCAGCCGGCTGGGAGGGTCAATGGGCGAGGGCACGGATCGAGGGGGCCGGGACACCAGGCCAGTGGTCGAGTGTTTTCAGCGCCGCGCAAGAAGCATGAAGACGTTTTCATCTTGCCGCGAGAACTAGGTTAGGACTACACGACTGTATCGGTGTGCACCTCTTCTGGGCAGAATAGGGTGGTGACCGCCGTGGATACCCATTCTAACCGTAGCACCTGCTGGCGGAGCGACTGCCATGAGTGAGTTTAAACAATGCTTGTGAATTACTATTGCACCACGCTTCCTTCCTTACGTTGTTCATTGTGCCGGCAGTGTCTCGTGGTATCTGACCCCGGGTACGTGTACGCCCCGGCTATCTGTGTCGTTTTTGCTTCTGGTCTAGTTAGCCGTGCTTTCGTTGTCTCACAGCATTAGCACGATATACGGTGTAAATTTCCCCCTGTGTTCTGAGAGCTGCCATTTGCGTTGAAAAAACCTGTGGTACTTCCCTGGTAAGTCCGTTTCATGGCACCGCGTTTCTCGCGAGAACGCCGAGTTGCCGGATCTCGGTAGTCACTGTCGAATTGTTTGCATGAGTACTTGAGCCTCGCGACCATCATAATACCGACGGGCGCTATGGCTGTTAAAGGATACCAGTTAGAGAAGAAATCTGCGACTGGTACGCGCGGTCCGATGTAAGAACTGGCTCATGTGCTGTTTGACGCTGGCCAGTCACGTCTACGCCTTACTGATTCTCCCCGGTCCAATTGTCAACCTCCGGTTTCATTGCAGGATGTCGACCATGTCTCATGGGCGACGCCAGACTTCGGCGGAGAACGACAACGTGCCCAGTCCTGCTTCGAGCGTTTGCAAACATGCCAGAGTGGCATTTGAACATTTGAGACAAGGGCGCGCTAAGAAGGCAACCCTGGTGGTGGTTGGGAGCCAGAGGACATTGGACGAGCTAATGCAAAGCATCCGGATGGCTGAAGAGAAAAAATACCTTTCCGGCAAAGACGCAACGGCGTTAGTAGGTGTGGTGGAGCGAGCAAGGGATGAAGGGGTATGGCCACTCGTGAAAATGGGCGATACGGGCTTCTACGCAGTTCACGAGGGCCGAGCTCGAACCTGCGAGTTGAATTGGGCAAATGTCAAGGATTTCAACCCTAGCGCCGGAGGTGAAAAATCTGGGTCATCGAGAAGGATGAGCATGGAGCGTCGGCTGATGTGTAAGGTGAGGCTGTGCATGTTCCGAAGTTTGTTTGGGGAGCTCTGTTGTAGATATCGTACAGCAGTATCAATAGTAGTGGTGGCACCTGCTACGAACAGCTCTGTTGGATGTGTCAGGTGCAGACCATTTAACATTACATCTGATACTTATTTATCGGAGCTTGTCTTGTGACGACGTATGTCTAAAGCATAGTGATGAGGCAATATCAACAACTACGGTCAGCCATCCACTATCATCCTGCTTCGAGAGTTCCTAGCGACAGCTATACTATATTTACTTTTGTGCGACTGTTGCCACTGCTACTATACGTGGTACTGCTGTACTGATACGATACTACTTCTTTTGTACTATTAATACTACTGTTTATACGACTACTACTCACTGCTGCTCTAATAGACGCTCCTGCTACACTACAACCTGGTTCAACACTACTGTACTGTATTACCAGGTATGTACCCCAAAAAGAAAATGCTCCCACGTATAACCTGTCCACACCTGGAAGCACCTCTACCACTGGGTTTTTTCGTGGACGATTTTCCGCAATTCTGCCATAACTCCGGCCTCACAGCTAATCCGAAAGTGCACAACCCTGCCATGAACTTTTTGGTGCTCTCACTACACAGTGTGGCAACGCGGCAGCAGGGTCGCTTAAGTTTGATAATGTGGTTCCAGGTAATTGGGTTTGTTCTTTGTTATACTGTGGCCAAGTTATTTTGGTTTACTGCTGCAGCCATGATTGAACGGTACTCTTACGTCCGAATCTTATAGAACGTCTCAACGATGTACCAGGTAACGTTTTCTGTGTTCCATCTCTACAACACTATAAAAAACGCAGTACTTTTTGACAATTCTTTGTTCTTGGAGGTACTTCTCGAGCCGATTTCGGCGTCCGTGAGATGAATCCAGGAGTCGACCACCCTGGAAATACCTTCCCTTACTGTGTACATAGGACACGGTCAATATTTGGCGATATCTTCAACGTTTTTCACCGCGACGGTCGCCGTGAAAATTGCCTAAAGTGTTGGCTGGATTGCTGGAGCTTACATGGCGGCTGTGCATAGGATAAAACTGCGTGGCCGCGGTGCATCGAGTTTCTCCGATTATAGCACTACAAAGCCAAAACCAACTACAGATCAGACTCCATCGTTACTTGGTTGAGCTCCGGGCGTGGCATCACATTTGAAGTGTTTAGTGGGGAGAACGACGCCAGTGAAAGAGCGCAGAGTGCTGAATGCTTCAAAGGGATTGTGAGGGGCTGGTTTTCACCAAACTCCGGTTTCAATATTTCTTGACGGTGTAGGCTTCAATATTTCTTGACGGTATAGGCTGTACCTCATTTTTTGGTTTTGTGGGCGAAGCAACACCGACGTGAAATAGCGGAGAGCCCAATCAGGAGGCCTAACGGCCCATCCCCGAGCAAAAGCCTACCGAAATGATGGAAACCCCATCAAGAGGACACGAAAAATATCCCCGAACAATATCGCTTACCGAATTAAGGGAACCCCCCGAACGGGCCAAATAAGCTGAAAACCGTCCGGAGTTATATAAGCGCTTACTGAATTATAGACAACTCCTATCCAGGGGACACAAATAGACCACCCCCTGATTGAAAACACATATGGAGATAATGGGAAACCCATACTAGGGAACGCAAACAGACTACCCCCTGAGGGAAAACGCCTACCGAAATATTCGGAACCCCAAACCAGAGGACTCAACGGCAAGTGTTATATAGCACGGGATGGATTTCGCCATCCATCTACCAATCATATCGTGGTATTCGCGCACATCAGGCCAGTTATCTATCAATCATATCTCCCAGATGGGAGAGATCACCCCGCACACACAGCACGCACCAAACACATAAAAACACGCAGTACACCACAGCTCATGCGACTATAGACCTTAGATGTTGACACAATCTTGACACTGAATCACCCCACGGTCAACCGGCTTTTGACTGGCAAGGCTAGTGAATGTAGATGACAGTCTCGAAGATTTCATGCAAAAACTGTTGTCTGGGGGTCGAGAGGTTGCCCGCCAGGCCCTAGGCTTCCCGCCCAAATCCGAAAAGAATAAAAATGGCATCGTAGAGGGATTGGTTTTTTTCCATGCCTTGTTTTTTACACACCAGCGGGCAAATACTTTTTTACCAAACTTCCCAGCACCTGCCACATATCGCCGGCCGTCGTGTGAACACTGTGACTCTAGGGTGGGTAGGAGCCCCTAACGAGCTCGCCCCGTTCAGATTTCATGACGCAGTCGTTGGGTTCATCGATCGTTGTCTGCCGAGGGCTCGGAATGTCTGCGCCTATTGATTGTATAGCACTACCTGCTAGACACCAGTAGCGTTTGGGGGGGGGGGGGGGCGGAGATCACTGTTACTAAGTCGACGAGATTCCACGAACTCTAGAACTTATGTTTAGTTGAGTATTTATTAATAGCAGTACCTGCTAGGTAGCGTGTTGGAAGGGCCTCAGGCTCGGACGGGTATCAGGCGAGGACGATCGAGAGGAGTTCGCGTAGCTCACAGGAAAACACACAGATGTATATTATTTAGTACGATGATAGACGCTTCCACGACAGGGTACCAGCACGCAAAGCGGGGCAACATAATTCCCGCCATTCATCCCGAAGGACCCTCTTAGCCACATCATAAAAGTCACATCCATATATAGCTCCTCAGTAGTCTACGATAGATCCATGTCGATCTCCGATCACAACCAATAGCGCCACCCAGGGTTTTCTGTGATGGTTTCCGTGCCAGGGGTTTCAGAAATATAGCGCGGGCTTCGCCCGCCTAGCTCTGCGTGAGCTGTCCCGTGAGGTAAAAAAAAATCCCCAACACCTGTTGAACCGCCGGGAACCCCCAACCAGGGGACACAAGCGAACCATCCCGGGCAGAAAAAAAATGGATTCGTGGGGGGTAGCAAATGGGTATCTTATGTACAATAGCCAAGCTGAGTTCCCGGCCGTTGTCGTGCGTGGAAATTTTAAACCTGGTATACAATATTGAACTTAACGACCGACCACACCCATGATGAATATTGCCGCTGGCTGCCCGCGGTAATTTTTGCCCTGTGCTCGTTTTATTCATGCCCGACCCTCGCAGGCCAACAAGGGCGTGGCCTGCTCCGAGAACAAGGCCAGGAAGCGCACCAAGTGCGTTCACACGCTACTCGTGGCACTTGCACTATGGCACGCGGGTGGAATGGGAAACGAAGGCTTGGACGTGGGCGAAGATAATTTGGGCGAGGAGGGTGGCAACGATGGCGACGACGGTGCAGATCCAGGAGGTGCTTCTTGCCAGCGCACCGCACAGATACTACTTGACGATGACGGCAAGAAGTATGCACGCGACTTGGCAAATTCCTTGAACTTTATGTCGATCTACAAGCTTCCGCCGTCTCTTCCGGGTGGCGTCATGTCTGTGAAGGCAACGAACGGGGTGACGTACACCACATCCCAACAGAAATGCTCGACGTGTAGGGGGTGCTTCTCTCCTGCAGGCGTCGTCGAGGCCGCAAAGCTGGTGACCAGGGTAAGTCCACCACTCCACCCCGGTTGTCTAAAATGGTCGGAATCATAGTTGTGAGCATACACGAAAGACAGCATTTTGGGGCTTGCTGCTGTTGGTGTGCTTGTGTACATAGACAGATAACCACATACCAGGTAATAACTATTAATAGTTGTAGCATGAATTAGCAATGTTTCACAAATGCTCCCAGTATCTGGGACAAAAGTAAGGTATTTTCCCGAGAAAGTACTGCAGGTACTTCGTGTACCCGCATTATTTCGGGTTTATGTACTGCGGATACTGCAAGTACTCGCAGTGTTTCGAGGTTCAGCACTGCTGTACTTGCGGACTTGCGGTATTTCGGGGGTCGATGCTGTGGATACTCCCTGTACTTCCACGTACTTTTTTGGGTTCTGTACTGCGGGTTATATTTAACACCCGAAGTTGATCGCATGCTGAAACTAAGTAATGACATGGCAACTACGCAAATCCCGCATGTATTCCGCACACAAGTCCCAAGTTCCACGCAGTTTTAGATATATAAGGACTGATATTCCGTGTGGCATGGGCTCCTGTGGACCCGTTAAGGGAGGTTAAAAAAACAAATGCTAAAAATGTATTTTTCGTGATTTTTTTTCGCCGCGATGCTATTTCTGCTATACTTCCGGCATTTATGAGTTTTTTTCCCTGCCGCAAAACGATGTTTCTTCAAGGCAATGGTGTGGTATATCGTCCTCGCGACAGTTTATGAGAGCGTAGCTCATCGACAACATTTCTGTGTTGAACGCCGAATCGGTTTGATGCCTTTGTCATCACGAAAGACGCGTCTTGCTCGAAAACGAATCCTTTATTTCTGCTACCCTTGGTCTAATTGGAAAAATGGTTGTTTCTCACGCTACTGACACCATTCCAACCCAACTTGTCGATGACAAGGCTAAGCCCTAGTGGGACAACCTGCGTGGACCTCTTTGCGCCGTTGGTAGCGTCCTACGCGGTCACAGCCGCGTGAAAATATAAACAGGAGCTCCAGAAAGTACAAATTTCAGTCTGCTGAGCAATATCGCTTCATGATGCAGTACAGCAATGTGTACCCTTCCTTGCAGTTCCAAAGGCCTCAATACCTCGTAGAAACCATCACGAGCATCGTACGGGTACACGTTGGCATGGCGACGAGCCAAGGCTAAGTTATGAAGCTATGCCGTTTTCGGCGGGGAGGTATGAGTGTCATTGTGATTCTGCAGCTGTAAAAAAAATGGAAACAATTTTTTTTCCAAGGCAGCAGTACTTTTACGAAGGGGCCCCTTAACGAACGGGACGTGTGTATATGTTTTTTTCGCCGGAAATTTGGGGTGCCTCAAGACTCAAATCTAAAACAAAACGTCAAAGTATCTACCTGAAAAAATATTTATATACATCTTTTAAACACCCCATTCAATAACGGCTTAACAGGGGCTCACGGAACACGTGTGCGAAATTCCAAGACATATCTAAAAAACGGCGTGGACTTCCGACTCTATGTATTTATGGGCTTCAACTTGAACCAGCCTGTATACAAGTGCTGTATCGATATTTCGAACACTAACTGCACGCGATTACCCGCACAGGTTGCCCCGCCCTCTGCTCTGCCTCCTAAATAAACTCCGACGACACAATACAGCAAACGACAATCGCGACGGTAGGTTTCCATTCCCAAACTCAGTAATGTCACCCTTTATTTTATTTTTTTTTATTTTCAATTTTTATCCTCCGGATTGTTAAAAATATAGCTTGAGCTCACCAGACTTCTACGTTCCAATTTCGTGTCGTGTGTCAATTTAACCCGTAGCTCCCGTGGCAGCATGAGAATAGACTGTTGTTACCCCTGGAGTTTGGGCACGTTGACCCGACCTGACCCCCGAGAGGGGCAGGTGCGGTGGAGATAGCCACCCGGGAGACTCATCTCCCCCGAGGAGTGTGGGAGTCGCGCGAGAGCTCATCCACTAAAAAAAAACCTAGGGTATGAGGCCTTCCCGCCGGACTTGGTCCACTTACGGTCCACCCTACCCGTTGGGGCGTTGGTCCTCAGGTTTAGGTCGTCTGTTCCTTGGCCGGACATGTTAGGATATTGTTTTTCATTGGGGTTTTACTAAATGCAGCATGCAGCCATGTAATACAACACACAGGTTCTCCCCGTTGTTGTCACGATGACTTGCAGGAGCCGGGCATGGCCAGTGTTCGGGTGGAGCGATGGAAGTGCGAGCCGTGCGGCACCTACGCGTGGGCCAGTGATGACTGGCGAACAACCGGAGTGTACAACTATAACAACCACTTGCTGATCGAGATGTCACTCCTGTACAGCTGCCGCGACGCGTTCATGGAAGGCACACCTATACAAACCTTCTTCGCGACGTTCCTGGCACGCCTCCAGGACGACTGCGATTGGTCTGAGGCGAATCCCGACCTTGACAACAGGTGACTTTACGTAATCGCGTCAGTGGATGATAAAATCGAGTACGCACATAAAATATAGTACATGCCAATACTCACAGGGTGCGTTGATCGTCTGATAGAACAAACACAAACACAAGGTATGCCTGTTCTTGTGTAGAACGAGGAGTGCCTTTTCATCGGTGGCAATACATAAAGGGCAGGAGATGTGTCGTGGCGTGTGTCATGTGTTTTCTCTTTCGATTTAAAGCGATGTGCGGGCTCATCGCCCGATCGGCGTTGACGCAGCCTGGAGGCTGGAACTGTATCGGTTGTCATTGTGTACTCCCAAACGATCGATTGATACCTTCAGCGTCACGATCGATAGATAACCAAGGAGTGGTACACAAGCTGTACGCGTTCGTTGATCAATGGAGGAACTCAGCTACCGCTCGTAGTCGTTGTCACATTCCCTGAAGCCCGTGTGATGTATATGTTTCACACTTCGTCGGTGCCAGCCCACAGCTGTGTCGTTGTTAACCGTTGTGTTCTATTCCGCAACCTGTTTCGTCGGCGATGGGATAAAACCAGTCTGTCGGAAGGTACCAATCTCTTGAACTCGCTGAAGAACGCCTTCCTCAGCTTCCTGGCCGTCACCGACTTCGGCTTCGAGTACCGATGCTGGATCTGGGGCAACTTCCCGGAGATTGTGACCTTCGACGGGTGCATGAAGCTGTCCACGAACTTCGTGACAAAGAGGCAACTCATGGCGTCGCGACCGGAGCAAACCATCGACGTCGACCTCGTTGCTTTTCTGCTTAAGCTAAGCTTGATGTCTCCCATCCACTTCGGGAAACGCGTGCAGTTTGTCGTGGGAGCTGGAGAGACGGTTGGTTCGTCGCCTGCGTGGATGGGACCGGGAAACCGACGCTCGGAACGTTTCCTGAAGACACAGCGAGGCTCTCTACAAGCCGAAGGCGATAGTTACAAAGACGGCAATGGCGCGGCATTGGTGGAGTGGCTAGCAAAGAACGGGCAGGGGATTGGCTACGTGGACGACATGGATATGCGAGACCTGAGAAATCTCCATAAACTTTGCTACTCGGACGGCGGCAGCAGCAAGTAAGTGCCCGTACGTGGATACATGACTGCGAAAACATCACCGAATTCGCCACGTAGACAGTCATTCCTCACTCGGATTTTGTCAACGCTGCAGGTTTCCGAATGGTGAAATACTTGTTCAGCTACCAAATCAGTACTCTCGTACAAAGTCGTCGACGACGTTTGAGGATTTATTCGGTGACTTGGCGACATGAAGGCTGCCCCTTTCCTCGTTGCCGCCCTGTGTGTTTGTCTTATTTGCCGTTGTCAGGTCAGTCATTTCTGTGTTTTGAGCTATAGATTGTACAGATGAGGTACTTCCCTCTACATATGTCTGAACGTAATTTGTATGACTTACGGATACTTATCACGAGCTGTTATATGGAACCATGTACATATAAGTTAAACAAAGAGCGTAGAGACATCGGGGCGTTCGACGGCGAGCCCAAGACTCGTGAAAATGTACGGCAGATGACTGGAGTCGAGCGGCATTATTGGCGTTCAAGGTGGTGGGTCTTCCTGCATGTGCTGCGGCAATACTCAGAACCGCACCGGTACGATGTTCACACTAGCGTCTTTCACTTGGTCATATTGTACCCTTTGTACACATGATTTTCAAGAAACCCCCGTGGCGCATCTCCGCTGTTTGCTTGCTGGAACACGTAGATTCACCTCACGGGAGGGGTTTCAAGAAGAGTTCAAGAAGCTGCACGCTTTCTGGGAGTCAGATGGGAACCCCAATCGTGGCTCATGCTCGAAGCTATTCATCGGCAGAGCGGGTTCGGCGACGGCAGGGGTGTTGGGTGCATTCTTGCCATCGGGCGTCATGATTCTGCACAAGACCCTGCTGACTGAGGAGAGTCCCCGCGATGTGTCCGACTCTATATTCTACTTCAAGGTAGGCACGGTGTCGGTCTTTCAAATGTACGTAAAAAAAGGCGAAATAGTCGAGGGGAGGGAAGGGGGCAATTACAGACTGAGCTTCTATTTTAGATTTTATGCGGATGGTGCTGTTCCCCCGCACACAAGATGAATACTTTGCGAATCCAAAATTGGTATACGAGCGGCTATGCCTTTTGAGCCATTGAAGTACACGACACATTGTACTCGGGGAAGGTGTGCTGGCCCTCCGTCTGATTCGCCAGCTCCTCATAGTACCTATGAATGGCTCAATTGCACCCTTTTCTAAAACTGAACTGTGGCCACAGGGCCGTCGGGGCCAGGTGGCAAACAAAAAAAATTACGATCAATTTGCGGAATCACCCTTTGCGGGGGAGGCGTGCTTTTTACACAGACTACCGCACCCTCAGTAAACACCCAGTAAGAAACTGGGCAGTTGGCTAGCAGAATCTTTCGTACTTAGGAAAGAGGCCCCTTGTAGGTACAGGTTTTGCCAGTTATAGGTACAGTTGAAGCCAAAGATACGTGAAGCCCAACTTGAGCAGCCACAGAGATGTAGGTGTATCTGGAACCTTTCAGCCAACAATAGGGATATACGATCGGGCGCTGACCCATTCGAGGGAAGGCCATGAAGCCTTTTCCCGAGTGAACCGCTGTGTGTACTGTACCTATAAATTGCTCAAAATGGATACCAGGTGCGTAGGTTTACCTATGATTGACTTTTTCACTCCCTCTCCGTTGCTGGCGGCGAGAAACACGGAAAGCACAGGTGTATCGCTTGGTGTTAGCGAACGTCGGTATGTTGTCCACGTCAGGTGCAAGCTAATTACCTATTATAATTGTAAAAAGAGCACCTCTACTTCCATCTTTCCTCGGTATGGGGAATAACGTGCAGCACTATTGGCGTCGAAACGCTGGTGCACAACGTGGAACCCACTTTCCAAGTTGTTCCTTAGTTGGCCGTTCCGTAAAGATTGTTCCGGTATGGTCACCCCAATACATTGTCGTTGCCGTTAAAGTGTCTTGAATATATTACCAATACTGCTCACGTCTCCTTGACATATTTCCTCTACTTGCATTCCACGACCCAGAGAGCACCTATTTTGATCGTATACGACGCCGCATGCAAGGCTGCCGCTCAGATCGCACGGCGGCGGGCGGATATGCTGGAGAACGGAGGAAGAGTCCCCCGGCTTGGTGACGGTGGGGGCGCGGTTGGCATCACCGGAGAACCACATGCGATGGAGAATGATGGGGCTTCTTCGCTCCCGCGCGTCTACCTTCCTCAGCTCGCGCACCTTGGAAGTCACAGCGGATTCAACTCTCTGCAAGTCAAACCTTGCTCATTCCCCATTGAACCCGTACGGGAGAGCACTGCCGACGTTTACGCCCTGAAGGAGGCTTCCTTGCCTCAGCCCGGTGTGCAGAGCCGGGTGGATGTGCACGAGCTTCTCCGTCGTTCTAGCAACAAGAGCATCTTCGCAGGGAAGTCCAGTTTCTTGGCGGTCACAAGGTCTCTTGGGTGCCTGATGCGGGAAGGGATAAGGACTTTGTCGCTCTTCGAGGTGCTTGTTTTCACGTACCACTGGCTCCGGAAGGCACAGGAATCCGGAGTGAGCTCGATCGATCTCGCGGCTGATGGCTGGACTCTGGAAGCGGGCCCTCCCTCCTTTTCCGTTTGGAACACTGGGTCCGGAGCAATGCCATCGCTCGAGAACGAAGAAGGGTATAAGGTGATGGGCGCCACGGGCCGTCACGATGCGGAAAAGTTCTCGTACGAACTTCTCATAGTCGCGGTTGGCGCAAGGAATGGGAAGGTACCATCGTTGCCCCATTTACTTGTCGGTGGTGAAAGCGGGAAAGGGGACTTGCTTGTGGACAAGGATGGCACATCCCTGTTTCCCACGGTGATGCGAGGCTTACGGTCATACGCGAAGGTAAGCACGTCCAACACGGACAAATGGGGAGCACCGCCAAGCTTGGTCTTAAAAGCTCGTGGAACAGACATATTGAGAGTGTAGGGTGAGGAGGCCAGGAAAAATCTGGAGACACATGTCGTTCTGATGATCTATTATAGAATGTTGTCGTGGAATAGCGAGAGCGGAAATATCATGAGCCGTGCTGATGATTATTCGTTTTCTTTCTGCAGAGATGAAGCACTTAAGGAAATATTTGTACGAGCTGACGGTACCCATGCCCATATATGTTTACGCCATGCCGATGTATGTTTACGTACAGGCGAAAGAAGACTATGTTGCGGATGGCCTAAAACCGAAAGGTGACGAAGAGAGGCGGCGTGCAGGTGGGAATTTATGTGAGGATTGCGTATTCCGCACGCGTTTTGCGCCGCTATCCTCCTTCGTGCTCCAGGCGGTGACATTATCTGACAAAATCTTCGCAGTTAAGGCTTATTCTACGAAGAGCATGTCCTTTCAGAGCTCCCACCTGAAATATACCTTGTTTTTCATATTTGAATTGCCCACGATCCTTTTGCCTTTTCTTTCATTGCCTACTTCCTGGTTTTCGTTCCTTCGATACCTGTGTTTTCTTTTTATTTCGTGTTTTCCGATTTCCTTTCATTTAACCGTTTTGGTTTCGTGCTTTCAGGTTATCTTTCTTAGGGCCGTTCGTAACGAACCAAAAAAAAAATCACGGTGGCATGAAAATGAATCGCGATCCGTGACGTTTCACTTCTAACGAAAAAAAAAAACGAAAAACGTCACGTTTCGCGATACTTTGATATTGTAAAAAATCCGATATCTCTATTCCAACGCTGTTTGCGGGTAGAGCCAACTCTCGCGAGTGGGGCACGGTCAGGCCGGGTCAGGCCGACCGCGCGTGGCCCGGCCCGTGATATATTCGAACCACGGGCCGAAGCCTGACCCAGCCTGCGAGATTCCAATCTCACCGACCGTCGGCCAAGCCGGGTCTGCAAGATTCCATCTTGCAGGCCGTCTGCCCGGCCTGGCCTGCCACAATCTCAGATCATTTTCGCTCTTTGTCTTCAAGCTGTGGCTCCTCCTCCTCGAAACTTCGAGGCCACCACGTGCTCGTTAGCCCGCACCTAGCGCTGTCTTTGGGTAGTCGCCCGTTGTCCACAAGCGGCGTGCGAAGCAGACTCTGCCATGCCCCTATACCAGTCTTCGGATAGCGTTGGTGCGCGTGGGTTGCGTAGTACCTTCACCAGGCGTATTTCGAGACACGACAAAAGTCGCGAATCGTGATTTTGTGCTTTTTTAGGGAAAATCTAAAAGAATTGGCGTCATGAATCGTGTTTTTTTTTGTCGTGATTCAAACAAAAAAATCATGATCCAAGACTATAATCTCACGAATCGTGATTTTTTGTTCGTTAGGAATGGCCCTTATTTTTCATTCTTTCGAGATTGTTCTTCGATATTCACTTGGTTTCTTCCGACTGTTTGGTCTCGTTTTTGTCTTGTATTGGTACATAGAGTAGACTTATATATTACCGGATTCGTCCACGCTTTGCTCAGCACCTCCTTATTGTGCTCGAATCACAATAAATATGCGAAGCTCCGAGAGGTAGCATGTTGCCGTCGAGGATCTGCCGCAAGCACAGCGAAGTCAGCTATGCACAAAGCAACGAAGCACGCGGGTGCCGATGAGAATGCGACAACGTAAGCAAGCAGACGTAGTTGGCGAGAACCAGTAGGTCGTGGAGCATCTACAGCTCGCTGTAATCTCAGAACGAAGTTTTCAACATATGCCCCCATGTACAAGAGGCTAGCTGGTGGCGCGCGGAGGTTATTATATTGTTTATATTTATCTTAATTAGATAGACGCATGCTACGAGTACAGTTGAGATGCACCATTTTTTCTCTATAGTACTGTATTAGAAAGTCGTCTATACTATTACTAACTCAACCAAAAACTGACTTCAACAAAATCAAAATTACAGCCCTAATGTTCTCTCCATCCAAATTTTATTTGGTACACATACGCACGCAATCAGCGTCCTAGTCGTTTTGCTGGAGTATGGTGCTGTTGGTATTTTGCAAGTCGTTACTTTATTACCTAAATATAGGTCACTGACCGCTTCTTTCATACCAGCACTTTGTTCCACCCTTCCTTATGAGCGAGCGTAGCGGGCGGAAGCCTCCCACAAACCGAAGTGCCTTGCATGAACCACAATCTGCTACTGTAGGTTGCTCTCGCTATCAACCACAGAACCACATTGTACACAATTCTCGTTGCCGAAACAGGCGCACACTGCCGTAGCTTGGCCCTTGAAAGAATATGGCTGCACACCGAAGCGAAGGCTCGTGCAATAGATCCATCCTGCCTGTCGTGGCGTCGCGATGCCTGTGTCTTTCACCTTTTTGCTCAGCGACAAGCCGTGCCCATATTTACCTTGCCGCAGGAGATGCCGTCCGGAGCGGCATTGGATTTGGAGCTGGTGTCTTTTCCGTGAAATCCCTTCAAGTCCACCTGGCTACCGGCGTCGCCCCGCATGAGAGCACCAAGGACGACAAGGTCGCCGGGTACGATGCGATTTTCCACGACACCACCTTCGATGACTCCGACTTGGTGGTACCCGGGGAAGGGCCTCGCCCTCACCCGTACCTAGGCCGTACATCCGGGATATTTCTTGGGCCAGATGGCCCCCATGAAAAAAATCACAATCCTCAGTGTACGCGTGACCACAGCGGCCTCTCAACATGCTCGGAGATCGCAGGGGTCAATCTCAATCCCCATGAGCAAGACCATGCCAAAAAGACAATCTACTTGCGGTCGATCAACACAATGGCATTCCCGAACTTCACCTTCGCCCTGAGGGTGATCAACGAGCTCCAAAACGAGGGTATCAACCGAAGAACGCTCGGGAGGTTGTTGCAGTCTCTTGGACAACACCCGGTAGGGACTATCGGCTCCTGCCACAAGTCGCTTTGGCTCTGCGGGCGGTGCCTTTGCTTGAAGCCCACCATTCGAGTATTTGACGCGTTTGGACGGGTAGATGTTGTTTTCTTGGGCTCGGTAATAGATGCTGCAGCGCGCAGGTCGGAGGACCAACGCCCGAACGGGCAGGATGCACCGTAGCCGGACAAAGCCTGGTAGGTAGGATGCATGGTCTGGGCTTTTGTTGTAGGTTATGTTTGCGCGATTCTCGTGTACCCAGAGGAATACAATAGCAATGCTGAAATCAATTACTGTAATTTGGGTTATTGTTGTGGTGGCACCATGTAAGCATGAATGAATGTGAACACGTACACCTCTTCAGAAACCCCAATGGGCGAGGACCATGACCAATACGATACACCCACGGTCACAGAAAGAAAACATCAACAGTGTAGGGTGAGCTTCTCAGGGGCCACACAGCACAAGCCTCTCATCAATACTCTCGCTTGTATCGAATGCCAACATGTTTTTACCCGTTACCGACGACTTGTCCGTAGGATAACATTAGTCACTGTAGATTAAGTTGATCGGCGACCGGAGCATTGTTAACAACAACATTTGTGTGTTTCATGCTCCACGTAGACATGCTCGGGCGACAAGAGCTCCAAATACACGCTCACTTGTTCGTACGGCACGCTGAAGGTCGTTAACTAGGTCGACAACACGTTTTTTTACCCGTTACCCTACTGTGATATGAGTAGAGTATTCATGGGCTATAGATATAGATAATACGTTGCAGTCTTGTAGTTCCACGAATACGAGAATAATCCAAAGAATGGATTAACCCTGCGGATATTCCGTTAGTCGAGAGTATCGTTATTTTAGGAATGTTCCGTGATGCAGATAGGACTACGAAGTGAGAAGTTCTTATATTAGCAGAAGAACGATCGGTAGCCATTAGGAAAGTTCTGTTGGAGTACATCAGATAAGAGGAATTTAGGAGAGTTTGTGGCGTGGGATGGGACGAGTATATTTGGGCGTCGAGTCCCGCCCCCCTACCTCTCACTTCTCTACCAGAGCACTTCCTCAGCTCTCGCCATCAATAAGAAGATCTAAATCAGAAGAAGCGAAGCACTGCTTTCCAGCTGCCAGAACAACCTGCGTCCCTTACCACTACCCTTACCACTACCCTAGAGCGGTCTCCGCATCACATCTGACGTCGTCGCATTCAACGAATGTTCTGGCCAGGCTTGGGACTGCAGCGCTTCTTCTAGATCTTCTCACGATCATGTGAGCCATCCCTATCCGGGAGGCATCTGGTTTTGAAGTCAACTTTTTTTTTTATTTGTTTTTGTTTATGTTCCCTGTTTCTCGTCTCTTTCGTTCTTCTTGCTCTCTCTTTTCTTTCGTTTTTTCTTCTTTTTTTTTTACGAACCCGCGTTACTGAGTGCGTTTATAGTGTAGAGCGTAACAAGCTGCCTAGTAGCATAAGTAGACGCTTCTCCCCCCCCAGTATACCAGTATAGGTGAGTAGACGCTTCTCCCCTCTTATCAGGCACCGTCAAATCGCACGTGCAAGTACGTACAACAAGCTCTGTTGTTCGTAAGTATTGATTGGTGCTATTAACAGTGCTATTAGCAGTATGATCGAGGTTTTTTTTTCCGCTCCCTATACCCCGTCTCCGCCGTGGAATGACGAGGTCGATATACTCCACGATACGTGACACCACGTGGTTGAATGCACCTGGAGACCCCCCAAAATGACCTCGTGCTCATCGCACAAACCAAGCAGCGTTTTCCTTTGTCAGTTGTACCCCTCCGCCTCGATATATGCCCGCCCTTTCACAGGGAATGCACGTAGTAAGTACTACTGTAGGTGGAACTACTGGCACATTCTTGCCCGCAGCCATTTTGTCCGCATCTTCCGGTTTATACTCGTGTTGTATGGGATTTGACCCTTACCACAACTACAAAGAAGCTGCTATCGTACTGATAGGACAAACACGCAGCAGTACCGACACCTTATTCTTTGGTACGTGATATGTATGCCGGTGGTGTGACCTACTACGCCATCGTTAGTATACGCATCTGTGAGCAGCGTACGAACGGCTCGACCATCATTTCGAATTGTATCCGCTGGTATCCATCAAGATGCCGGCGTCCCCGGTGGCTTGGTAGGTGGTCCGCGTGCCTGTCAAGATCAATTTCGTGGGTTCAAGTCCCACCGAGTGCATGCTCATAGGGACTTTTTCTTGCATAAAAAATTGATAAGCGGAAAGCGCGAAAGCGTGAGTTGGCTACATTCGATGAAAATCGACGAGCAGTGGGAATGCTGAACCCTATGCGCGACAAAAATAAAGGCACGTACCGGGGGGGAGAAGGGACGACACCTGTGACCACGGCTTGTCCAGAAGATCGTCGAGGGTAAAACCTCCTACGAGTGGGCTGGGAAGTAAAAGTGATGGAAAAAAAAAAAAAAAAAAAAAAAAAAAAAAAAAAAAAAAAAAAAAAATCGCATGGAATATTCGCCTGCGAGTTCTTGAGAGGCCATTATTATTATTATTATTATTTTTTTCCTGATACGAGCAATGGTATACGTGTTGACTGACCTTACTTGCGACCCCCTGATAGCGAGAAGAGCCATATATATTGTTTTATTATTATTTTTTTTATGCCCTTTGGTTACTGGATTTCAAACCACATACTGGCCTACAGAGACTGGTATACGAGCGAGGTACAAATAGTGAATAGTGATACCATGGTACGTAGTAATAATACTACGTATGTAGTAGCGAAAACTCCCGTGAACCCCCCCCTCGTTCCCTGCCATATATTTAGGTAGCCAAACGACGCACAATTAGGTCGGTCCCGCCGTCTCGATTGATGGAGTCGCACATCCATCGTATAGGAACGCATATACACGCAGACGAATCTTATATGGTCGCACGTAGCACTTTAGGTATATATTTGTAGGCGAAACTTACGTGGTTGTACCTAGCTCTTTGGGACCAGCTTACAGCTCTGCACCCGTCCTCAGATTGGCCCATCGTTGTGCTGTTTCTACCCTATCAGGCACAGAACAAGCTGCATGATTCACCTCTTGCTGCGCCTTTACTATATAAACAGGGCGCATGTTGCCGAAATTGACCAGATTTCTGCTACCTTTTTTACCCCACCCCCACAGCCTATAGGATACAAACAACGGTCATTATTTTCATTTTTTTTTGTTTTTTTTTTTTTTTTTTTTTTTTGCTGCTGCTCTTTACGTGCACGTTTTCCAGCGTTGACGACATAATAAGACGGCTTTATGTTGCTGAACCTTGGCCCACGGCTGCCTGTGTATGCCTAAATTTCCCAGTTTTTCGCCAGAAATAAGGTATATGCCGCACAAATAAGTCCGGCTACAGCTCCCCACGTGCACAATCTTCCGCGTTAACGACACAACGAGGCTTCATGGCGCCCACAACCTGGTCTGACTACTGCTGTTTACGTCTACCCCCCCCCAGCTGTACTACATTAACAGAATGTACGACACCTGATCTGGTCCGAATATTCTGTTTGGTCGTGTTTGTTTTCCCTCCCTTTCCCGTTTCGCTTTCGACTTTTTTTTTTTTTTTTTTTTTTTTTTCCCGACTTTTAAGCCAAAGCAGGGTAGACACTGTTCGAGTTTGTAACAAGTGTTATTTTCCAGCGTATCCCATCCCCACCCGCTTTTACAAATATGCAGGGTACACGCTGCCTAGAACTGTAACACTACAAAGGCTACACAAACGAGTAACATATCATCTGTTTATCCCTTGTTTGTCCAGCTTCTCACAAAAACAGCAGCTGCCTGCTGCTCATATATGGAACATAATAACTGTGGCCGGGGCAGTGACCAGCTCCAAAGAGATGAACTAAATGCTGGCCAAATTAAACAAGGTAATATACAATTTTTCGCGGCGGATTAGAGTATTGGACCTCCCCACAGGAGCCGAATGATACCCTTTTCCACATTTTTACGTACCGGGGTCTATTTATTTATTTTTTGTTTTCCACTTGTGTTACCTCTACGATACCCTACGTATCTCACATCGTGTCGGACCTCACGACGCCCCGAAATGCACCGATTGCTGTCTGTTTTGCCACGGAACGACAAGCTGCCCACCGTTTATGGAATCGCCCGATATTCTTTTCCGCTACTAAATAGTGCCGGCATGCTGCATTTTTTTTTTCCCCGACTCGACCTTCACATTTTCTTTACGGGTACTCTTATTTGTATCCCAACGAAAGGTCTTGCACTGCCCACGCTCAGTAAGCGTCACGCCCTGTTATCATTACGAACATTGGGCATTTCAGACGGAGTTATGTTCAATTCTGTTCAGCTGATATCACTTGAGTGACCCCGGCGCGACTACCGTCAATCAAACGCGAGGCGCCTGGCGCTAGTTAGATGCCCTCAACTATAAAAATATCCTTCGACGGGCACTAAAATCGTGGCACGCACAACCTCAACACCCCCTATCGTACGTCCTTACCGTCACCCCTTTCTCCTAGATCGGTTTGTTGGTATTGTAGCCGCCTACCCTGATCCAAGCCTGGATCCACCCGCCCTCTCCATCTTCCACCAAACCTTTTCCCGCCCCAGTACAAGCGTTCCACCCGCCTAAACATGGCCGAGAAAGCTTCCTCCACCAACATTCCCGGCGCCCACTCTCCCGACGCCACCAACCCCCGCGAGGCGAGGTATGCCGCAAGGGCCTTTCGCGCTACCGACGACGACACCCCTGGCTTCGAAACCATTCTGAGCGACTTCACGCTACACCCCACCACACCGGGATCTTCTCCAATGGGAGCAGGCACGACCAGTGCCGGGCCTACCATCAACCCGGAGGTCTCTGCACAGGAAACCTCCACCCTGGCTCTCAATCCGGGGCGTTACCAAGGCGATCCCACGGCCCTCCATGAGCGCCGTGCGGCCCTCAAAGCCCACCACGAGCAGCTCCTCCTTCTCGCGAAAGAGGGCGCTGACCTCCTACTCGTGTTACCGCCGTCCCCCACCCCTTCCTCGAACCCTTTCGACTCCACCTATGAGACTACAGCTGCGACCGCGGCCACCATGGCCCAATCGCAGCCGTTCGCTCCTCACCATGGGCACCCTATACGTCCGCCGCGATGTCTAGGACCACCACCTCCCAGCCTCCCAAAAACCAAACTGGGACCATAATGTCCCAGGCACCACTACCGGCCCAACCCTTGCCAGCCCCCATACCCACTGGGCACCGGCACCCGCAGACGTTCGGCTTTGAGCCCAATGACTGGGTCTTCCTCGACGCTAAGCTCCGCTGGATGCAGAGTACACGCGACGCGACGGCCTCGGATGTCTCGCTAGAGGTACACCGTGTATGGCGGCTCTTCACACCCGACTGTAACCCGTCGATCACTTTCGTTCTGGCCCGCGCCGCCACCGAGGGTGTTTCCTCCGAGTTCATCGGGGCCGCCCATACCCGTTTACTCGAGCCACGGTATTTTCACTCGAACGCCGGCCGCGGCTACGTGTGGAACCCAACCGTCTCGACCTGCTCCCCCGACACCCTCAACCACCCGCCCCACGTCGGACATGCCATCGCCGGCGACACCGCCCCTTCCCACCTCGACAGCGCCGCCCCCTACGACGACAGCGCCCCGCTCCTCACGAGCGCGCAGCCTGATGACGAGAGCCAACACGGAGCCCACGACGGAGGCGGAACGTCGTGGTGTCCCACACCCAAGCCTTACGAGCTCACGGTGACCACTGCCCCAACTGCAATGGCACGGACATAGTATGAAGACCTGCCCCCTGCGCTTCCCAACACGTTCGGCATCCTCAGCCCGGTAGTCGGACACGCCTAGCGCCAATGGCAGCAGAGGATGCTCTTATATCGCCGTGGACACTACGAGCACAACCTGGAGCGAAACTCCAACCGCTCCGACAACTGGCGCCACAACAACGGCCGGTCATACGACAACGGCAACCGACAGTCACCAGGGCAACAGTTCCAACAACAACGCATCGAGCCTGCCCCCCTCGTCTTCCGCGTTGACGGTGCATACCCCTGCTACCAATACTTCCGCACCTGCCGCCCCCGCGAACATGCGGATGGGCAGCACCAACTCGGCCTTCGCTTCGGTTTCTGCCTCATTTTGCGTTCGTCTTTCTTTGTTTTCATTTTGGGTAATTTTTCCTTTCGCCTCTGCTATGAGTTCTGTGTCTCTCTCTCCTTTAGTCTCCCTTTCCGTGGTTATTCGCAGCGAACACCCCCTCTTCGTAGTGTTTGGGTTTTATTACGAGGTGTGGGGGGATCTATAGCCTCATTTCTTTTGTTTCGAATAGCCGCATCTTCGACCACCTTTTTCTGGCCGTTCGGGATGAACTTTGTCATCACCCTCCGACCATCTTGTGGTCTGCATATACGACTATTCAGGGTGGGCTAATGTGATATGAGTAGAGTATTCATGGGCTATAGATATAGATAATACGTTGCAGTCTTGTAGTTCCACGAATACGAGAATAATCCAAAGAATGGATTAACCCGGCGGATATTCCGTTAGTCGAGAGTATCGTTATTTTAGGAATGTTCCGTGATGCAGATAGGACTACGAAGTGAGAAGTTCTTATATTAGCAGAAGAACGATCGGTAGCCATTAGGAAAGTTCTGTTGGAATACATCAGATAAGAGGAATTTAGGAGAGTTTGTGGCGTGGGATGGGACGAGTATATTTGGGCGTCGAGTCCCGCCCCCCTACCTCTCACTTCTCTACCAGAGCACCTCCTCAGCTCTCGCCATCAATAAGAAGATCTAAATCAGAAGAAGCGAAGCACTGCTTTCCAGCTGCCAGAACAACCTGCGTCCCTTACCACTACCCTTACCACTACCCTAGAGCGGTCTCCGCATCACTCTACCACTTGTGGATAGGATAATATTTGACACTGTCGGTAAACTTGTAAACGGCGCGTTCATGTCGATTGACCAACATGCGTGTTTTTCATGCTCCACGTTGACATTCTCGGGCGACAAGACCTCCAAATACGCGCTCGCTTGTTTGTACGGCGCGCTAAAGGTCGTTAACCAGGTCGAAAACGCCGCTTTTCCTGTTACCCTACGACTCGTCCGTAGGACAATATTTGACACTGTTGATTAACTTGTGATCGGCGCGTTCATATCGATTGACCTACAACATTTTGTGTTTTTCATACACCACGTAGACATGCTCGGGCGACAAGACCTTCAAATACGCGCTCGCTTGTTCGTACGGTGCGCTAAAAGTCGTTTACTAGGCCGAAAACGCGTTTTTACCCGTTACCCTACCACTTGTCCGTAGGATAATATTTGACACTGTTGATTAATTTGTGATCGGCGCGTTCATATCGATCAACCTACAACATTTGTGTTTTTCATGCACCACGTAGACATGCTCGGGCGACAAGACCTCCAAATACGCGCTCGCTTGTTCGTACGGCGCGTGAAACGTCGGTACCCAGGTCAAAAACGCGTTTTTTCCCGTTACCCTACCACTCGTCCGTAGGATAATATTTGACACTGTCGATTAACTTGTGATCGGCGCGTTCATATCGATTGATCGCCAACATTTGCGTTTTTCATGCTCCACGTAGGCATGCTCGGGCGACAAGACCTCCAAATACGCGCTCGCTTGTTCGTACGGCGCGTGAAACGTCGGTACCCAGGTCAAAAACGCGTTTTTTTCCTGATACCCTGCCACTTGTCCGTAGGATAATATTTGACACTGTCGATTAATTTGTGATCGGCGCGTTCACATCGATTGACCAACAACATTTGTGTTTTTCATGCACCACGTAGACATGCTCGGGCGACAAGACCTCCAAATACGCGCTCGCTTGTTCGTACGGCGCGTTAAACGTCGGTACCCAGGTCAAAAACGCGTTTTTCCCTGTTACCCTACCACTCGTCCGTAGGATAATATTTGACACTGTCGATTAACTGGTGATGGGCGCGTTCATATCGATTGACCAATAACATTTGTGTTCTTCATGCTCCACGTTGACATGCTCGGGCGACGGGACCTCCAAATACGCGCTCGCTTGTTGGTACGGCGAGTTAAACGTCGGCACCCAGGTCAAAAACGCGTTTTTTTTTTGTTTTTTTACCCTGTCACTTGTGGGTAGGATAATATTTGACACTGTCAATCAACTTGTAAACGACGCCTTCATGTCGATTAATCAACATCATTTGTGTTTTTCAGACTCCATGCGGCCATGCTCGGGCGACAAGACCTCAAAATACGCGCTCGCTTGTTTGTACGGCGCGCTAACGGTCGTTTACCAGGCCGAAAACGCTTGTCCGTAGGATCATATTTGGCACTGTTGATTAACTTGTGACCGGCGCGTCCATGTCGATTAACCTACAACATTTGTGTTTTTCATGCTCCACGTAGACATGCTCGGGCGACAAGAGCTCCATATACGCGCTCGCTTGTTCGTACGGCGCGCTAAAGGTCGTGAACCAGGTCAAAAACGCATTGGTACCCGTTACCCTACCACTTGTCCGATGGATAATATGTCGCACTGTTGATTAACTTGTGATCGGCGCGTTCATATCGATTAACCAACAGCATTTGTGTTTTTCATGCTCCACGTAGACATGCCCGGGCGACAAGCGCTCCAAATACGTGCTCGCGTTTTGGTATGGTGCGCTAAGGGTCGTGAATCAGGTCGAAAATACGTTGTTACCCGTTACCCTACCGCTTGCCCGCACAGAAATAGTCGTCAACGTTGATTAACGTGTCACCGGCGCGTTCTTGTCGATTGACCAACAATATTGTGTTTTTCATACACCACGTAGACATGCTCAGGCGACAACACCTCCAAATACGCGCTCGCATGTTTGTACGGCGCGCTAAATGTCGTTAACCAGGTCGAAAGCGCGGTTTTTTCCTGTCACCCTACCACTCGTCCATAGGATAATATTTGACACTGTCGATTAACTTGTAAACGGCGCGTTCATGTCGATTAACCAACAACATTTGCGTTTTCCATACTCCACACAGCCATGTTTACGTGTTATCACGTCTTCTCTCTACAGCACGGGAGTATCTTACTCCCCGGGCCATCGCTAGCCCGGTGTCATATCTCGGGTAACACCGAGGACACAGCCTCTGTCTACATTGCCAGGGTACAACGCAATTATCCATAATATTCTTATATTAGCAGAAGAACGATCGGTAGCCATAGGAAAGTTCTGTAGGAGTACATCAGATAAGAGGAATTTACGAGAGCTTGTGAGATGGGGTGGGACGAGTATATCTGGGCGTTGAGTCCCGCCCCCCTACCTCTCACTTCTCTGCCAGAGCACCTCCTCAGCTCTCGCCATCAATAAGAAGGTCTAAATCAGAAGAAGCGAAGCACTGCTTTCCAGCTGCCGTCGGATCACCACATCTGACGTCGTCGCATTCAACGAATGTTCTGGCCAAGCTTGGGACTGCAGCGCTTCTTCTAGATCTTCTCACGATCATGTGAGCCATCCCTATCCGGGAGGCATCTGGTTTTGAAGTCAACTTTTTATTTATTTATTTTAATTTATGTTCCCTGTTTCTCGTTTCTTTCGTTCTTCTTGCACTCTCTTTTCTTTCGTTTTTTTCTTCTTTTTATTTTTTTCGAACCTGCGTTACTGAGTGCGTTTATAGTGTAGAGCGTGACAAGCTGCCTAGTGGCATAAGTAGACGCTTCTCCCCTCCCAGTATAGGTGAGTTGACGCTTCTCCCCTCTTAGTAGGCACCGTCAAATCGCACGTGCAAGTACGTACAACAAGCTCTGTTGTTCTTTCTTAGTAAGTACCTGGTACTTGATATATAAGTACTGGTGCTATTAGCAGTATGATGATCGAGGTTTGTTTTTCCGCTCCCTATACCCCGTCTCCGCCGTGGGATGACGAGGTCGATGACCTCCACGGTACGTGATTCCACGTGGTTGAATGCACCTGTAGACCCCCCAAATGACCTCGTGCTCATCGCACAAACCAAGCAGAGTTTTCCTTTGGACCCCTCCGCCTCGATATGCCCGCCCTTTCACAGGGAATGCACGTAGTAAGTACTTCTGTAGGTGGAACTACTGGCACATTCTTGCCTGCAGACATTTTGTCTGCATCTTCCGGTTTATACCCGTGTTGTATGGAATTTGACCCTTACCACGACTACAAAGAAGCTGCTATCGTACTGAAAGGACAAACACGCAGCAGTACCGACACCTTATTCGTTGGTACGTGATATGTATGCCGGTGGTGTGACTTACTACGCCATCGTTAGTATACGCATCTGTATGCAGCGTACAACCGGCTCGACCATAATTGCGAATTGTATCCGCTTGTATCCATCGCATGGAATATTCGCCTACGAGTTCTTGAGAGGCCATTATTATTATTTATTTATTTTTACCTGATACGAGCAATGGTATACGTATTGACTGACCTTACTTGCGACCCCCTGATAGCGAGAAGAGCCACATATATATATATATATTTTTTTTCATGCCCTTTTTTTTTTCATGCCCTTTGGTTACTGGATTTCAAACCACATACTGGCCTACAGAGACTGGTATACGAGCGAGGTACAACTAGTGAATCGTGGTACCATGGTACGTGGTACTACTATTAATATTACGAATATAGTACCAAAATTTCCCGTGAACCCCCCCCTCGTTCCCTGCCATATATTTGGGTAACCAAACGATACACAATTGGGTCGGTCCCCCCTTCTCGATGTGATGGAGTCGCACATCCATCGTATAGGAACGCATATACTCGCAGACGAATCTTATATGGTTGCACGTAGCTCTTTAGGGATATATTTGTGGGCGAATCGTACGTGGTTGTACCTAGCTCTTTCGGACCAGCTTACATCTCTGCACTCCTCCTCAGATTGGCCCATCGTTGTGCTGTTTCTACCCTATCAGGCACAGAACAAGCTGCATGATGCACCTCTTGCTGCGCCTTTACTATATAAACAGGGCGCATGTTGCCGAAAATGACCAGATTTCTACTACCTTTTTTGCCCCACCCCCACAGCCTATAGGACACAAACAACGGCCATTTTTTTCCATTTTTTTGTTTTATTTTGTTTTTACTGCTGCTCTTTACGTGCACGTTTCCCAGCGTTGACGACATAACACAGCTTTATGATGCTGAACCTTGTCTCATGGCTGCCTGTGTGCATCTAAATTTCTCAGTTTTTCGCCAGAAGTAAGGTATAAGCTGCCTACGTGCACGATCTTCAGCGTTAACGACACAACGAGGCTTTATGGCGCCCAACCTTGTCTGACTACTGCTGTTTACGTCTACCCCCCCCCCCCCCAGCTGTACTACACTAACAGAATGTACGATACCTGATCTGGTCCGAATATTCTGTTTGGTCGTGTTTGTTTTCCCTCCCTTTCCCGTTTCGCTTTCGACTTTTGTTTTTCTTTTTTCTTTTTTTTGCCCACTTTTAGCCAGAGCAGGGTAGACATTGTTCAAGTTTGTAACAAGTGTTATTTTCCAGCGCATCCCATCCCCACCCGTTTTTACAAATAATGCAGGGTACAGACTGCCTAGAACTGTAGCACTACAATGGCTACACAAACGAGTAACATAGCTGTTTATCCCTTGTTTGTCCAGCTTCTCACTAAAACAGCAGCTGCATGCTGCTCAAATATGGAACACAATCACTGTGGCCCGGGCAGTGACCAGTTCCAAAGTGATGAACTAAATGCTGGCCAAATTAAACAAAATAATATACAATTTTTCGCGGAGGATTAGAGTATTGGACCTCCCCACAGGAGCCGAATGATACTCTTTTCCACGTTTTTACGTACCGGGGTCTAGTTTTTTTTTTTTGTCTCCCACTTGTGCTACCTTTACGATACCCTACGTATCTCACATCGTATCGGACCTCGCGACGCCCCGAAATGCACCGATTGCTGTCTGTTTTGCCACGGAACGACAAGCTGCCCACCGCTTAGGGAATCGCCCGATATTCTGTGCTGCTACTATTACTAAATAGTGCCGGCATGCTGCATTTTTTTTTTCCCGACTCGACCTGCACATTTTCTTTACGGGTACTCTTATTTGTATCCCAACGAAAGGTCTTGCACTGCCCACGCTCTGCAATCGTCACGCCCTGTTATCATTACGAACATTGGGCATTTCAGACGGAGTTCTGTTCAATTCTGTTCAACTGATATCACTTGAGTGACCCCGGCGCGACTACCGTCAATCAAACGCGAGGTGCCTGATGCTAGTTAGATGCCCTCAACTATAAAAATATCCTTCGACGGGCACTAAAATCGTGGCACGCACAACCTCAACACCCCATATCGTACGTCCTTACCGTCACTCATTTCTCTCTCCTAGATCGGTTTGTTGGTATTGTAGCCGCCTACCCTGATCCAAGCCTGGACCCCACCCACCCTCTCCATCTTCCACCAAACCTTTTCCCGCCCCAGTGCAAGCGTTCCACCCGCCTAAACATGGCCGAGAAAGCTTCCTCCACCAACATTCCCGGCGCCCACTCCCCCGACGCCACCAACCCCCGCGAGGCGAGGTATGCCGCAAGGGCCTTTCGCGCTACCGACGACGACACCCCTGGCTTCGAAACCATTCTGAGCGACTTCACGCTACACCCCACCACACCGGGATCTTCTCCAATGGGAGCAGGCACGACCAGTGCCGGGCCTACCATCAACCCGGAGGTCTCTGCACAGGAAACCTCCACCCTGGCTCTCAATCCGGGGCGTTACCAAGGCGATCCCACGGCCCTCCGTGAGCGCCGTGCGGCCCTCAAAGCCCACCACGAGCAGCTCCTCCTTCTCGCGAAAGAGGGCGCTGACCTCCTACTCGTGTTACCGCCGTCCCCCACCCCTTCCTCGAACCCTTTCGACTCCACCTATGGGACTACAGCTGCGACCGCGGCCACCATGGCCCAATCGCAGCCGTTCGCTCCTCACCATGGGCACCCTATACGTCCGCCGCGATGTCTAGGACCACCACCTCCCAGCCTCCCAAAACCCAAACTGGGACCACAATGTCCCAGGCACCACTACCGGCCCAACCCTTGCCAGCCCCCATACCCACTGGGCACCGGCACCCGCAGACGTTCGGCTTTGAGCCCAATGACTGGGTCTTCCTCGACGCTAAGCTCCGCTGGATGCAGAGTACACGCGACGCGACGGCCTCGGATTTCTCGCTAGAGGCATACCGTGTATGGCGGCTCTTCACACCCGACTGTAACCCGTCGATCACCTTCGTTCTGGCCCGCGCCGCCACCGAGGGTGTTTCTTCCGAGTTCATCGGGGCCGCCCATACCCGTTTACTCGAGCCACGGTATTTTCACTCGAACGCCGGCCGCGGCCACGTGTGGAACCCAACCGTCTCGACCCCCCCCCCCCCGACACCCCAACCACCCGCCCCACGACGGACACGCCATCACCGGCGACACCGCCCCTTCCCACCTCGACAGCGCCCCCTACGACGACAGCGCCCCGCTCCTCACGAGCGCGCAGCCTGATGACGAGAGCCAACACGGAGCCCACGACGGAGGCGGAACGTCGTGGTGTCCCACGCCCAAGCCCTACGAGCTCACGGTGACCACTGCCCCAACTGCAATGGCACGGGAATAGTATGAAGACCTGCCCCCTGCGCTTCGCAACACGTTCGGCATCCTCAGCCCGGCTGTCGGACACGCCTACCGCCAATGGCAGCGAAGGATGCTCTCCTACCGCCGTGGACACTACGAGCACAACCTTGAGCGGAACTCCAACCGCCACAACAACAACAGCCGTCGAGGCAACCTTCACAACAACCGCAGCGGAAACTACAACAGCACCCGCTCCAACCAGAACCACTCCCGCAACTACCGCGGCAACAACGGGCGCTCCGACAACTGGCGCCACAACATCGGCCGGTCATACGAGAACGGCAACCGACAGTCGCCAGGGCAACAGTTACATCGACAACGCATCGAGCCTGCCCCCTCGTCTTCAGCATTGACGGTGCATACCCCTGCGACCAACACTTCCGCACCTGCCGCCCCCGCGAACATGCGGATGGGCAGCAACCACTCGGGTAACCACCCGAACCAACGGCAGCCGGGCACCTTCCGCACCAACTGACAAGCCGATGGTGGAGCAACTGCCGCATCTCCACCAACAGCATCTACTGCGAGCACCCGAGGCTCCCAGGACGCACGAGTAAATCACGTGCATCACGCCTCCCCGACCCCTGCCCTCCAATGCCCCCCCCCTACCCCAGCCCATTTCACAGCCACTTGTTCAACCACTGATCATCTTGCCCAAGTGATTGCCTTGAGGTGTGGGCGGGAGGAGGCCAAGACGCCGAGCCCCACCGGGATGCTCCACTCGACGTCTTCTGGCGGTGAGCAACGCTGCTTGCCGACTATTGCCGAGACCCCAGACATTGCTACCCTGGGAAACGTCTCGACGATTACGGCTACCAGCGGTTCCGGTTCACACGAAACTACTGTTTCGTCTACCGGGCCATCGCCCCCTGAGCCTGCCTCAAATTGGCCGCTCCATACGCGCTTGTTCCAGCATGCGCGCATTTCTTGTGACAGCGTTGAACCCGCGAGTGACGGGCTTCCTCCAGCTGCCACGGTGTTGACACCACCGCTGTCCCTGAGCCTCGAGGGACAGTCCCGTTTTAAATACGGAAGACTCGCGACCAACGTCGACCAGGGTCTGCCCTGAGCCCCCTGATCCGTCCTCCTCGCATGCGTCGCGCAAAGCGTGGACATGGACCCCAGGTGTGGCATCCCCTAGCGAGTATGCCCCTGTTCTCCAAAAGTTGGACGATAGGGCGCTGGAGGGTCGTCCCGCCCGGCTTATAAGCCCCGGCGAGGACCGCCCCGGTACCTCTGCTTTGCCGAGCAATTCCCCCGCGAACACGAGGGTTCCGGTCAGCACCGCTCGATCGTTGCTGACTCTACCTCCGTCGACGCCAGGCGGCGATAGGAATAATTATCGTCGCCCTCCACCCCCAACACAAAAGACGCCATCAACTGCACACGTCACCGCAGAGGCCGCCTCATCTTTCCACTTCTTCTGGGACTCCTCTTCGGTCTTTTCGCAGTGGTACCTGTGCGACATCGAACACGATGGCGTCACATACAACTGCGCTGAGCAGATGATGATGGCGCAGAAGGCCGCGCTCTTCAGGGACATCACAACTGAGCGCCGCATCAAAGCGACCCGCGACCCGGCCCACCAAAAAGCACTTGGGCGAACCGTTTCCGACTTCGACGAAATGGTCTGGGAGCGACACCGCCACACCATCGTCCTCAACATTAACTTCTCCAAGTTCCGCCAACACCCGGAGCTACAGGAGGAGCTAATAGCAACCGGCCACAAGCACATCGCCGAGGCCAGCCCACACGACCTCTTCTGGGGCATAGGCTTCAGGGCCGACCATCCGGACGCCTGCGACCCGACGCGTTGGCGTGGTCGGAATCTGCTGGGTAGGATACTGATGGACGTTCGAGAAAGCCTCGGCGCCAATCGCTCCGCCCAGCCTCCATTTCCTCCCCATCTTCACGACCCGGAGCCAACATCCGCCCCCACCGACTCCACCCGGGTCTCCCCCACAGCCGACGGCATCCACGAAACAAGCCCGACCCCTCCATGGCAACCGCCTAACTCACCACTTGGGCCACTCCTACCGCCGTCTACCCCCGACACCTACCCGAGCAGCCACTTTGCCCAAGTGTCCACCATCAACACCGCAGACCACAGCCACCTCCCTACCCGCCGCCCGCCGATACCGGAACACGGACCATGCCTTACAAGCGGCATCATTACCGTCGACGACGCGTCGTTCACGACGAAAGTACTCGTGCACAGCGGCCACACCGCCACTACGCGCCGCGAACTCGTGGCACTGCTCGATACCGGCTCGCCCCAGTCGTTTATCACCGCAACCGCGGTGGAACAACTGAAGGTTTCCCAGGCAGCCACCGATGCGTGCGAACGGCACAGTTCCCCCCGTTCATGGGGAGGTTTCGGCACTTCAGCTCCCCTCTCCACCTCCGTCTCCATCCGCTTAAGCATCCAGTTTATGCGCCTCCAGTCCCCCACCGCTGCCCTGGCAGTATGGGCCCGCGTAGTTCCTGCAGGAACCATGCAGCGCCCCATCCTTCTGGGACGAGACAGCTGGATGCGCTTCGAGCAACGCTCGTATACCACGCTCCAGCAACAGCCCCTCCCCACCAACCTTCCCGGCGAACTCGCGGTGAGTTCTCCTTGAACCACCATGACCCCAACGGAGTCTCAGCATTCATTCCCGACGACCGTTCCACTGACGACGTCTACCACCTCCGATTCGCCGGCAACAAAGCTATTTCGCTTTCCTCCACCCCCAAGCTCGTCAAGGTCAACCTGGTGCGTCAGTCAGGCGCTCCAGCATTTACCGGGAACTACATGGTGAACATGCTCCCCCGCGAGAACCCCCTTTCCGACACGGCCATTTTCGTCTCCGACGGATACCAAACGGTTCCACTATCTGGATCTACCGATCTCGAGCCGGGCGACCTCCTCGGAACCTCCTACTCCCCACTGGTACAGGTACCACTTTCCACCCTTGGACACCCTTCCTTGGCCCCTCCCCACCCCCCTCCGATTCCTGATGTACATGCCCTCCACGACAACATCCCCGTGGCCGACCAGAGCCCATCGACAGACGACCCTCCTACCGCACCAAAAGCCCCGTGCCCACAACTCCTTGCACGCCTCAACGCCGACCAACGGGACAGCTTCCTCGACCTCTGGGAACGTCTGCCGTTACACCTACGCGACGTCAACTTCGACCTGCACGGTTCTGGACGGACCCCGTCGGTGATCAACAACCTGGGAGACGTCCTCTGCGAGTTCCAGGACGTTTTCTCCACCTCAAAAACCGACTTCGGCTCGTGCTCGCTGATGCCGTTCAAGATCACCGTACCCCCGGGCAGCGCACCGGTCACTTCCCGCCCCTACAGGATCAACCCCGTCCTCGCCAAGAAGGCAGACGCGGTATTAGACCAGTACCTGGCCGCCGGCCTGATCCAACATTCTACGTCGCCATACTCAAGCCCTATGGTGGCCATCCCCAAAAAGGATGGAGGTGTCCGGATTACGATCAACTACAAGAAGTTCAACGCCATCAGCCCCCTCGGGCAACTCCCCATCCCCCGCGTCGACGAAGTCCTCGATTCCTTGGGCAAAGGTCGTATCTTCTCTCTCTTCGACCTGGTCTCCTCGTTCCACCAAATCACCATCGACGAGGACACCATCTCTTTGACGGCGTTTTGCACTTCCAACCGGCTGTTCGAATGGCTTGTTATGCCGCAAGGAAGCAGCGCCTCCCCGGGCTGGTTCGTGAAGGTCCTCAACGAGGTCATCAAGGGCCTGGAACGCGTCGCCGCGTACCTCGACGACATCATCGTCTTCGACCCCGACCCCACCGACCACGTCGCCAACATGAGAGCCCTCTTCGCACGCCTCCGGAAGCACCACCTCAAACTCTCCCCCGCCAAGGCCAAAATTGGCGCCACCACCGCCGATTTCCTGGGACACACCATTTCCGCTGGCGGCTACAGCCCAAATTCCGACAAGGTCGCCGCCCTCACCAGAAGGCTCATGCCGACCGACAAGAAGCAAGTGCGCTCACTCCTTGGAGGCATCAACTACTACGGCAAGTTCCTGCCAAACCTTTCTCGACGTCTGCGCCCCATCAACGCTCTACTCAAGCAAGTCGCGACGCTCGACTTCACCCCCGCCATGGAAACCACCGTACGCGCCATTCTCCAAGAACTTGCCGAACCGCCTATCCTCGTCTACCCCGACTGGGACGCCGTCGCCGACAACTCCCGCCCCTTCCGCCTCTACTGCGACGCTAGCATTGACGGCTTCGGAGCGACCCTTGAGCAAGAGCAAGCGGACGGCTCAGTCCGCCCCATCCTCTTCATCAGCCGTGCCACCCTGGACTCCGAACGTTGATGGACACCCCTCGACCTCGAGGCCGGGAGCATCGTGTGGGCGATCAAACGCCTCCGCGGACACTTATGGTCCACCCGCTTCCAGATCTACTCGGACCACACGGCGCTCGAGAACATCGCCAAGGTCGGAGAACATAACGCCCGTGTCCGGCGCTGGCTCGAGTTCCTTTCAGCGTACACCTACACGCTGGAGTACCGGAAGGGCACGACCAACGGCAACGCCGACTTTCTCTCCCGGCTTCCCCAACCAGCCACCGACGCCGACCGCACCGGACGCAACCGCCTCGCTGGCCCCGACACCGTCGGCATCTACCTCATCCGCCCCTGCGCCTTCGCGCCGAACGACCCTTCCACCCCGGGTATCGGCTTGGGTGGGCTCGTGTCCCCCCCTTCCAGACCCATCCCAACCACCCGCTCCCCTTCCCTTCACTGACGACGACTTCCCCGACTTTCGCCTACACGGACCACGTTTGGAGCACCCCACCCTTTCCCCCGCAACCCACACCTTCATCGGGCCTATTGCGACCAGCGACTCCACCACCGAACAGCTTGCCGGCACCGAGAATGCCGCCGTGAACACCGGAGCTCCTCCAGGCTCGGCTTCCATGCCGTCCGTCGTCTCTCCGCCGCCCACCATTGGCGCCACGACACCAGCCCTTTCAGGTCTGATATCTTCTCGGACCCGCCATCGCGTCGCCGCTGCCGCGGGAACCCCTCGGCCCACAGCCGACTACCGGTTTGGACGCCGACCGCCACCCAAGCCATCGGCGCCCACTACGCAAAGACCGACCCCTTCAACAACGCCCTCTCCGCCGGCACAAACACCACCGTCAGTGCCCCGTCCGGAGCCCGTCGTCGAACCCGATGACGACCCCTACCTCCTCGCCTGCGTCGAGCAGTACACCTACAAAGACTGGGCACGAAAACAACGCGCGGAGCCCCTGTGCTGCGCCACCATCCGCTTCCTGTCGTTGGACTCCCCCAGCCCCACGCCGCACGACCTCCTGGACTTCATCCCCCCGGCCCGGCGCCCACAACTTTCGGACGTCCTCACTCTTGCCAGCAAGCTACACCGTACCGACGACGAAACCACCCTCCTGGTTCAACGACCACCCACAACCTCATCCGGGAACCACCACCCGCCCCCTCTACCCCACGCGTCTACGTGCCAATGTTAATGCGCCCTTGGGTGCTGAACACATGCCACGCCACCACCTCTCTACACCTGGGAGTCACCCGAACAGTCTGCATGTTGGCACGTTTCTTTTGGTGGATTGGCATGGACGCTTCCGTCCGCTGGTGGATCCGCCGTTGCCTTCAATGCCAGGCGCGGAAGACCTCCCGGCACACCATTCGTTGGCCCATCCTTTCTCTTCCTTTGCCCAACGGGCCTGGCATCACCGTCAGCGTCGACTACTTCGGGCCCCTGCCGCTCACGCCGCGCGGGAACGTCCACATCCTCCTCTTCACAGACCGCTTCAGCCGCCGCGCCGATATGTATGCGGTTTCAGCGGCGCAGTTCACGGCCGCCGGCACTGCCGACATCTTCCTGAATGAGTACATCCCTCTCTGGGGGTGCCCGGTTATACTTCTCTCCGACAACGGACAACACTTTACCTCCAAGCTCGCGAACATCGTCTACGAACGCCTTGGCATCCACAAGGTCAACACCAGCTCCTACCACCCCTGCACCAACGGCGGCGTCGAGCGCGTCAACCATGTGCTGGCCCAAATGCTCTCTATGGTTGGCAACGAACAGCAGACCGACTGGGACGTGCTGCTCCCACACGTGTCGTCGGCCTACAATAATTCCGTGAACGCCGCCACAGGGCTTGCACCTAACGAAATCCACATGGGCCGCCTTCCTCGCCTCCCGCTCTCGGTCTTCGAACCCGACAACATCGGCGGTCACCAAAGCTTGGTCCGCGATCACCTGGTTTACATCAACCTCGCCACCGACCGACAACGACGCGCCTATTCCCTCGTCCGCGAACTACACCGACTCACCGTCTCGCGTCTTCAGCGCCGCAACGCGCCCATCATGGCCGCCCTCCTAGCATCCCCCCCCTTCACCGTAGGCGACTGGGTTTGGGTCTACAACTCCGCCTCAACCATCCGCCAAGGCGTCAAAAAGGGCACCGACGCAACCGTCCTCAAGACGAAGCTTTCCCTGAACTGGAATGGCCCCTTCAAGGTCCTCGCCGCAGGGCCGACGCCCGCCTCAAACACCCCGACAATCGCCCCCTTCACGACAAGCTACTTTTCCTCGACCTTCCATCCGACCTTCGGGGACGGGACTCCAAGCCACGCGTCTCCGTCCAACGATGCAAACCTTGCCGGAACCCCGACGGCACCAGCGACATCCCCAAGCATCTGCCCGCGGACCTTACTACATACGTGCTCACAGCTTCTGCCGCCAAGTCCCCACCTTACCACGTCACCGTCGACGACGTCACTCCTCCACCGGAACGCCTCGAGGTCGAGCAGATCACTGGCCATCAACTCGTACGCGGCCGCGGCGGGGTCATCGCCGTTCTGTACGAGACTCAGTGGACTGGACTTCTCAGCCCCTCTTGGGAACGCGAGCTGGACCTTCAACACTTCCGGCGCCACATCCTACTGTACTGGTCACGATCACCAACCCAGCACCGCCAGATGAACCGCCTCTACCGCCAGATGCGCATCGGCGCCGCTCACCGCGAACTGGCACGATCTCAAGGACAAATCTTCCTCGCCCCAGGCTACGCCTTGGTCTCCCGCAGCCTTTGGCTCCACAACTTCAGCACCACCATCCTACCCTCCGGCGCACACATATGGTACAAGGCGCGCGACGGCCTTTGGTGGCTGGGCATCACAGCTCACCCCCTGACGCTTCTTCGGGAACTCCGCCGGAGCCTTCACCGGAAAGCTCCTACGTCGTCCGGTTCCTGGACGACCCCGGCCCGATCAAGATCGACCTCCAACCCGCCCGCTACACTACAGCACGGAACGTCGTATACGGATCGTGGTGTCTTCAACGCCTGGGAATGGAACCCTAGCACGTGGGGTGCTGCGGAACTCTGATGTGTCCCGCGGAACCCCCACCGTTTCCACTCCCCCCCCTGGTTAGCCTTAGTTTAGTCTTTTGTTAGTTCTGGGTATTTGGTTCTGGTTAGTCTGCAATATCTTAAGAGTAGTTCTTCAGGGTTAGTCTTCAATAGTCACCAGCGTTAGTCTTCAATAGTCATCAGCAGTCATCTTCTTGGGAGTGTTTGTTTCCATCTACCGCCACCGGTATCGCTCGACCGACCCCGTGTTGGCTACCGATCCGAGGCCGTGTATGTTTCTTTTTTGGGTATGTTTGGGAGTATCATCGCCCCCCCCCCCCCCCCCCCCCCCCGTTTGTTTTTCTTCTTATCGCCTACGGCTCCGTGTAACCTCCTTACGTTCAGGCCACTGACTCGTAGCGATACCTTCATTTGCATTTGTGTTTGTACTCCACTAGCCTACAGCCAATTATCGGCGATATCACGCCGAGGTAAAATCGTGTTGTAGCCTGAGCTGTACTCTGACCTTAGTCGACTTCCGCCGACCCGCGTTTCAGACGGTCCTCGAGCTAAGACTATATCGAGCTTCCAGCTCACCCGTGTTTCTTCCATGTTTGACAAGTAGGGTCCCGATAGCATTGCCGCCCCGGAAGGCCGCTGAGTTATCGGCCATACATAAGCGGTTCGGACATGATCGATTTCTCCTGACCTGTGTCCAGCTTTTTGTCTGTTTTCTGGTCCCGATGGTATTTCGTTTTCTCTTTCCCTTTTCTTCTTCACTCTTTCTTGTCCGGTATTCCGCACACCCCTCTGTCCTCTGGCAAACGACACCACGTTTGATGTCACCCCCGTTGACCGAGTTGCACACGCTAGTGTTTGGGCCCCGCGCTATCTATAACTTCGAACTGCACGCATTAGGCCGATTTTCTTGCGGATTTTCTTGCCGCCACCATCTTTGAGTTTGTTTTTGTTGAGTTGCCTACCTTGCTACGTTTGCTGGTATTGTTCACACGACGAACAGGTCTCCGAGACGCCCCGTTGTTCGTTCCGTCTCTCGGTTTTAGTAGTCCCTAGTACACGCAGTCCTCATAGCACTCTTGCTGTGTCCCTTCTGTCTCGCGTGGTGTCTACCATGTTAGGACCTTCGCCACAAGACACGGCATGGGGCCTAGCGGATATATATTTATGTTTTTGAATTGTGATCGCTGTCTCCTTTTTAGAGTTTCCTCGTTTGCCAACCCGGTTCAGCAAACAACCCTTTCGTACCTCCTTGGGCCCCAGACAATGGCTCCAGTAATACGCTTGTACGTCCTTCTTTTGCCTTCACTTCGGTCTTCGTTTTCTTCTTCAGCCTTCGCTTCGGTTTCTGTCTCCTTTTGCGTTCGTCTTTCTTTGTTTTCATTTTGGATGATTTCTCCTTTAGCCTCTGCTTTGAGTTCTGTGTCTCTCTCTCCTTTAGTCTCCCTTTCAGTGGTTGTTCTCAGCGAACACCCCCTCTTCGTAGTGTTTGGGTTTTATTACGAAGTGTGGGGGGATCTATAGCCTCATTTCTTTTGTTTCGAATAGCCGCATCTTCGACCACCTTTTTCCTGGCCGTTTGGGATGAACTTTGTCATCACCCTCCGACCATCTTGTGGTCTGCATATACGACTATTCAGGGTGGGCTAATGTGATATGAGTAGAGTATTCATGGGTTATAGATATAGATAATACGTTGCAGTCTTGTAGTCTCACGAATACGAGAATAATCCAAAGAATGGATTAACCCGGCGGATATTCCGTTAATCGAGAGTAACGTTCTTTTAGGAATGTTCCCTAGGGCGGATAGCCCGTTAGACGAGAGTAATGTTCCTTGACGCAGATAGGACTACGAAGTGAGAAGTTCTTATATTAGCAGAAGAACGATCGGTAGCCATAGGAAAGTTCTGTAGGAGTACATCAGATAAGAGGAATTTAGGAGAGCTTGTGAGATGGGGTGGGACGAGTATATCTGGGCGTCGAGTCCCGCCCCCCTACCTCTCACTTCTCTACCAGAGCACCTCCTCAGCTCTCGCCATCAATAAGAAGATCTAAATCAGAAGAAGCGAAGCACTGCTTTCCAGCTGCCAGAACCACCTGCGTCCCTTACCACTACCCTTACCACTACCCTAGAGCGGTCTCCGCATCGCATAACCCTAACCCTAACCCGAACCCATATGCCAGTGGTCAGTGCTGGGATGCTGTGCTTGTTAAGACTCTAGGTTGCCTCGGCCGGCGTGGCTGTTGAGCTTGGGAAGACTCTAGGTTGACTCGGGATGACTCGGGATGCTGTGGCTGGGAAAGACTCGAAAGTTTATTAAGCCGCGTAAAACATTCCCCTAGCCAATCAGAGCGCCTAATTAGCTACCCCAGGAAGATCTACTATCAAGGTTTGTCTACTACTGAAAAGAAATGAAAAAAAGAAAAATCTTACAGCAGAGCTTCTCTCTCAGCCTCGTACGCCGCCCGCCCCTCTCGCGACCATCTCGCCACCGATTCAGTCCGGGTAAAGCTTCCCTCCCTCTCTTCCACAGTGAGCCCCGTCGCCCGCCTCGCGTGAAGCCCGGTGCTCACCGTGGACCTCGACGCAAGCTCGACAATGTTGGTGCTCATTCGGGGTACCTCCCTCTTGTGACTCTCAGCCCGGTCGCAAAAATAAGTACCGCTTGAATATTATCTTACAATCCCGAACGACCCTTAAATACTCGTACGTACTCTATCCAAAATCACAAATGGAGGCCAGACAGAGCCTATTGATGCATCCCTCGTGTCTCGAGGCACACGCGACGCCTAGGCACGAAAGCGGCGACCGCGCTCCTTGCAACTCCCCCTCTACTCGCCAGCATCCGCTGACACCCGCGACGGTGCCGGGTTCGCCCGCGCAACCGTGCTCGGAGTACACGCACGCACACGAAACGAAAGAAGAAAAAAGGAAAGAAGGACTGAAAGTACGACCAGAAATGGAGAAAACAAAGACTCGCTGGAACGGTCCGGCAAGTAATAAACGGAGGCGATTCCCAAGTGGGAGCTCTGAGAGGCTAGCGATGTAACAACCGAGCACGCTCAGAGGTTGATATATCTATAAGTATATCTATACAGGCCAGTTGCCAGTGAGTGGTTCGAATTATGTGAAGAACACCAAGAAGGTTGAAAAATAAAAAAAATCTTCGTTTCTTTTGATTTTGCTCTTGGTAGCAATGTTGCATGTGGTGGCTGCTGTCGTATCCACGATTGCTCGTATCCAGTACGATGAACATGACACACTCTTGCTTCCTGCGTACGATCGTCTCAAGTCTCTTGTCTTTTGTGACTACGGAGCTGGCTAATCTTTTTCATAGAATTGAAAAATCGGTCTGGTAGATGTCGACGGGTAGAAAGGACGGTTCAACGTGAACACCCAGCTATTAAAAAACCACTACAACTGCTACTGTACCACAACAAGTGAGCTGTTAAGTAACTTACCATCATGATATCCGTGAAGCAAAACTTATCCCCCTTCGGTCGAGCAATCTGACGCGTCCCGCAGCCTCCCATTGCGGGATCCTTGAAGGGCACGATAAGACTCTTGAGGACTGCAGGCCGGTACAGGGCGTCGTCGTCTGCGAACACGGTGATTTCCGTGTCCACGTAGGCGAGCCCGGTGTACATCGCCGCTCGCTTGCCGGGCTTAGACTCCTCCACCACGCGGATGATCGTCGCGCGAGGGTTAACCGTCTCCACGATGTTTAGCACCTACAGAGAAAACAAAGATGACAAAAACGCGACCAAGCAACGTGAGCCCATCTATCTATCTATGTATTGTTGGGGGGTAGGATCAATTCTAGTCCTGGTTAGGCTCGCCACACGCAACACACTGCTTGCTTGCTCTTCGTACCTGGTACGGACCTCATGGACGCGCAAGACGATATCACCACATCTCCTTTTCCTCGCCACGCGAACGCGGAACTTTCTCGATTTAGATACTATTGATACTATAAAAAGTTTTACCTGCGTGCTCGAGTCGTATCGTACATCGTACACCATACTCGAAAAAAAAAAAAATCTCTCCCCCTGCTGAAGAAAATAATCAGCACGTCATCAGCCCGACGAATCTCCATACAGCATACTCGTTGGGTATAGCGGCAGCAGGGCTACGACAAGCCAGCGATTTATTTATGCGGACTTTCCAGCAGGACCCTGATAATATCAATATTGGCATTTCACAACACCAGTGTTTTCCGGATGAATGCATATAGATACAACTATAATTACGATTTTTGAGGTCGTTGTCACTTGCTAGCTCTTGGCAGACAGACCGACTGATAGACAGCTCCTCGCGAACAGCCCTTCTTCTTTGAAACAGCCGAACAGCCAAACAGCCAAACAACCTTTCTTCTTTCTTCTTCGCAAACTGCAACCAATAGACAGCTCTTCGCACAATGCCTAGAAGAGGCGTCTCGCCTTCGACGAACGGCATCTAGATGCAGCTGTAGGCGGCCAAGCTGCTTGCTGCTGTCTGCTGGTGCTGCAACCCCCGCCTCTCTAATCTCCACGCCCCCTAAGCTCACCTCCCCCTCGTCGAGAGGCGCGTGGTCCTCGCCCTCTGGCAAGAGAGCGGCAACGACAAAGACCGACCTGGTGCCGACTGTTGTTTGCGACCGGTGCACGGACCAGCACTTACTTACTTGCCCAAGAACTCCGCGCCTGGTGGCAAAAACGTGGCCTTCGCCACCTGCGAGGATCTCATGTGCGATGGTGGCGGGATCATCCTGTATTGGGCAACCAACTGCGAGTTATGTGCTCGCCCGATCAAGGAAGGGACTGTCTCGTACCCCCTCGAGACTGCTGACAGTGGTGAGTGTCTTGGGTCTATTGTTGAATGCTGTCTGTTGCCAGTACGTTTTTTTTGGGGTTTTCAATTGCCTTTTGGCATACAAACCTACCTCAAAGCGTTTATTATTTTTTGGACTCATCCATGCTCGTTCTTTCCCCTTCGTGCGTTGCGTCGGCTCCTCTTACACAGTGCACGCGAACGCGCACATGCACAACTGTTTGCGGGACGTGAACGAAGGAACGGAGGATTCAGCTGTCGCCGTCACCGCTGCACCGAACGATGTGAGTGCTGCTGCTACTGTGGTGCATTTTCGGTGCACACGATTTCTGTGTGTACATGTTTTGGTGACCCTACGTACCCCCTTTGCTCGTTTTCGGCTGCTGCTGCTGCTGCTGCTGCTGTCAGCGCCACGCCATGAGTGCTGCTGCTGTGCACCTGCTGCTCCTGTGCACTTGCTGCTGCTGTGCACTTGCTGCTGCTGTAGTGCTGCTGCGTTGTTGCCGTGCATCATGCTGGAAGTGTACATATTTTCGGATCGTCAATAAAATTCCGTAGGTTTCGCGATGGCGGCATGCTAGGGTACATCATGCTTTTTTTCTTCCATATTTTCATATCGTTGCTACGCTGCTGCTGCTGCTGCTGCCAACGCTGCTGCTGCCAACGCTGCGGCGATTCGTTGCAGCTTCTGCTGCTGCTAATGCTGTACCAGGTAGCTGCTTCTGCTGCTGCTAATGCTGCCGCAATATCCACTGACTGCTGAATGTTCGTATGTACTCGGATTATTGTTTTTATTGGTCGTTTTTGTACCCAAATTGTTCTTTTGATACGTGAAAAATATTTTTGTCGTTTTGCTCCTGCATTTTGCGTACGTAATGCTTTTTCTCGTTTTTGGCTTGATTTTTTTTCCTATCGTTGCTACGTTGCTATGCTGCTGCTTGCTGCTGCTGTGGTGCTGCTGCGTGGTTGCCGTACATCATGCTGCACTTGTGTGTGTACATATTTCTGTATCGTCACTGAATTTCCGTAGGTTTTGCGATCGCGGCATACCAGGGTACATAGTTTTCTTCTTCCTTATTTTCATATCGTTGCTATGTTGCTGCTGCCAACGCGGATTATTGTTTTTGTTGGCCATTTTTGTACCCAAATGTTTTTTTTTTATACGTAAAAAAAATATTTTGGTCGTTTTGCTCCTGCATTTTGCGTACGAACTACTTTTTCTCGTATTTTAGCTTGATTCTTTTCGTATTGTTACTTCGTATGCTGCTGCTGCGTTGTTGCCGTACAGCATGCGGGGTTGGGTCTATCTTTAGTGAGGTACCAAAAATACTTTTCGGACGGACTCGGGGTACATACTTTTTTTCTTCCTTCTATTCATATCGTTGCTATGCTGCTGCTGCTGCCAACGCTGTGGCGATCCGTTGCTGCTTCTGCTGCTGCTGCTGCTGCTGCTGTTATTAATAGTGGTGCCGCAACATTCACTGAATTGAATGTTCGTATGTACTCGGATAATTGTGTTTCTTGGTCGTTTTGTCGTTTTGTGGCGCTGCTGCGTTGTTCCCGTACACATCATGCTGGACATGATTTGTGTGCCTATTACACTTGTGCGTGTGTACATATTTCTCTATCGTCAACGATTTTTTTTTTTGTGGTGTTGCTGCGTTGTTGCCGTACATCATGCTGGACGTGATTTGTGTGTGTATTACACTCGTGTGTGTGTACATATTTCTGTATCGTCAATAATTTATGTACGTTTTGCGATTGCGGCAGACCAGGGTACATAGTTTTTTTCTTCCTTCTTTTCACATCGTTGCTATGCTGCTGCTGCAGCCAACGTTGCGGCGATCCGTTGCTGTTGCTGCTGCTGCTGCTGCTGCTAATGCTAATAATAATGCTGCCGCAATATTCACTGGATGTTCGCATGTACTCGGATTATAGTTTTTCTTGATCGTTTTTGTACCTAAATGGTCGTTTGAGTACCTGGAAAAAATATTTTGGTCATTTTGCAGCTGCATTTTGCGTACGTACTGCTTTTTCTCGTTTTGGGCTTCGTTCTTTCCATATAGCTGCTACGCTGCTGTGGTGCTACTGCTGCGTTGTACATCATGTTGGTCATTTGTGTGTACATATTTTTGTTTCGCCAATGAAATTCCGTAGTTTTTGCGGTCGCGGCATACCAGGGTACATACTTTGTTTCCTCTTTTTTATCATATATTTGCTATGCCGCTACTGCTGCCAACGCTGCGGCGATCCATTGCTGCTTCTGCTGCTGCTAATGTTTCTAATGCTGCCGCAACCACTGCTCGAAGCCGTTGCTACTGCTGCTGCTGCTGCTGCTGCTGCTGCGGCTGGTACTGCTAATGCTGGCTCAATATCCACTGATTGTTCTTATGTATTCGGATTACTGTTTTTCTTGGTCGTTTTTGCACCCAAATGGTCGTTTTGGTCCGTTAAAAAAATATTTGTCCGTTTTCCTGCTGCGTTTTACGCATGTACTTGCTGCTGCTGCTGCTGCTGCCGTCGTATAGCAAGCGATTACGTACTGCTGTTGTGCCGCTGTAGAGCAGTACAAATAATGAGCTCTGCCCCCCTTCCCCTCCCCCGCCATTCCCTGCACGCCACTCCCGCCCCCCGCACCCTGTTTACTTCGATCAGGTCGGTGGCAAGTGCTACAACTGCCGCCTGACGGACTCCACCATCAAAGACGGAGACATCATCATCAAGCACAAAAAGACTCCCTTCCATTTCGCCTGCTCCAGGGCTTCGCGGAATTCCGAAGCAGTACGCCAAGCAGATTGTCTCCATCCAGGACGAATGAGAGGCAACAAATTGTTCCCACATTTCCCAAAATCACGATTATTTCTCCCTACACATACCCAACGGGTTCAACAGCGGACATATCTACATTCTGGGCCTCCCGCCTCGTTACTACAGCAGCCTGGAAGACTATTTACGTATCATGTCTCATCCAAACTCCTATGCTGGCTAAATCGAAATCGCGGCCGCCCAGCAACTATACAACATTTCCATAACCGTTGTCGTCGCCGGCACTGCTGCTTTCCCCTCTGTCCCGAACCTTCCTTGAAACAACAGCATGTATGTTGTATATCATCCACATGCCATGCACTACTCCACTCTCTCCCCGCACTGATGAAAGATGCTATCCTTATTGTTAGACGAATGTCATTCTTACTCTTGCGTCACCCGATCTTACGTTTCACATTACATTCACAAATAAACGCGGTTATTACATCCTTCACCATTTCTTACACAAATACATTTAGTTTGGTTGGCTTTGGGTATTACCCCAATTGCAATATAACTGCAATTGGCGTCATAACATTTAGTTTGGTTGGCTTTGGGCTATTACCCCAATTGCAATATAACTGCAATTGGCGTCAAAGCCCAAAGCCAACCAAAACTGCAATTGGCGTCATAGCCCAAAGCCAACCAAACTAAATGTATTTGTACAAGAAACGACGGAATACCCACTCCGAAGGAAAGCCTTGTAAATACAACTATAATTACGATTTTTGAGGTCGTTGTCACTTGCTAGCTCTTCGCAAACAGCTCTTCTTCTTTGCAGCCGAACAGCCAAACAACCTTTCTTCCTTCTTTCAAACAGCCGAACAGCCAAACAACCTTCTTTCTTCTTTCTTCTTCGCCAAACAGCCAAACAACCTTTCTTCTTTCTTCTTCCGCAAACTGCCAACCAATAGACAGCTCTTCGCACGGCGCCTAAAAGAGGCGTCTCGCCTTCGACGAACGGCATAGATAGGTGCAGCTGTCGGCGGCCAAGCTGCTGCTGTCGGTGGCGAACCTGCTGGTGCTGCAACCCCCGCCTCTCCCTTCTCCACGCCCCCTAAGCTCACCTCCCCCTCGTCGAGAGGCGCGTGGTCCTCGCCCTCTGGCAAGAGAGCGGCAACGACAAAGACCGACCTGGTGCCGGCTGTTGTTTGCGACCAGTGCACGGACCAGCACTTGGTCAAGAACTCCGGCAAAAACGTGGCCTTCGCCACCTGCAGGATCTCACGTGCGTGGTGGCGGGATCATCCTGACAGGGCAACCGACTGCGAGTTCTGTGCTCGCCCGATCAAGGAAGGGACTGTCTCGTACTCCCTCGAGACTGCTGACAGTGGTGAGTGTCTATGTCTATTGTGCATGCTGTATGTTGCCAGTACGTTTTTTCGGGGTTTTCAATTGCCTTTTTGCATACACACCTACGTCAAAGCGTTTATTTTTTTTTTTTTACTCATCCATGCTCGTTCTTTCCCCTTCGTGCGTTGGGTCGGCTCCTCTTACACACAGTGCACGCGAACGCGCACATGCACAACTGTTTGCGGGACGTGAAGCACACGATTTCTGTGTGTACATGTTTTGGTGACCCCACGTACTCATTTTGCTCGTTTTCGGCTGCCCGCTGCTGCTGCTGCTGCTGTCAGCGCCACGCCATGATGAGTGCTGCTGCTGCTGTGCACCTGTTTCTCCTGTGCACTCGCTGCTGCTGTAGTGCTGCTGCGTTGTTGCCGTGCTGTGCACCTGCTGCTCCTGTGCACTTGCTGCTGCTGTATGTAGTGCTGCTGCGTTGTTGCCGTGCATCATGCTGGAAGCGTACATATTTTCGGATCGTCAATTCCGTAGGTTTTGTGATGGCGGCATACCAGGGTACATGCTTTTTTTCTTCCTTATTTTCATATCGTTGCTATGCTGCTGCTGCTGCTGCTGCTGCTGCTGCTGCTGCTGCCAACGCTGCTGCTGCCAACGCTGCGGCGATTCATTGCAGCTTCTGCTGCTGCTAATGCTGTAGCTGCTTCTGCTGCTAATGCTGCCGCAATATCCACTGAATGTTCGTATGTACTCGGATTATTGTTTTTATTGGTCGTTTTTGTACCCAAATGGTTCTTTTGATCCGTGAAAAATATTTTTGTCGTTTTGCTCCTGCCTTTTGCGTACGTACTGCTTTTTCTCGTTTTTGGCTTGATTTTTTTTCCTATCGTTGCTATGCTGCTGCTTGCTGCTGCTGTGGCAGTGGTGGTGCTGCTGCGTTGTTGCCGTACATCATGCTGCACTTGTGTGTGTACATATTTCTGTATCGTCACTGAATTTCCGTAGGTTTTGCGATCGCGGCATACCAGGGTACATAGTTTTCTTCTTCCTTATTTTCATATCGTTGCTATGTTGCTGCTGCCAACGCAGATTCTTGTTTTTGTTGGCCGTTTTTGTACCCAAATGTTTTTTTTTATACGTAAAAAAAATATTTTGGTCGTTTTGCTCCTGCATTTTGCGTACGAACTACTTTTTCTCGTATTTTAGCTTGGTTCTTTTCGTATTGTTGCTATGCTGCTGCTGCTGCTGCTGCGTTGTTGCCGTACAGCATGCGGGGGTGGGTCTATCTATAATGAGGTACCAAAAATACTTTTCGGACGGACTCGGGGTACATACTTTTTTTCTTCCTTCTATTCATATCGTTGCTATGCTGCTGCTGCTGCTGCTGCCAACGCTGTGGCGATCCGTTGCTGCTTCTGCTGCTGCTGCTGCTGCTGCTGCTAGTGGTGCCGCAATATTCACTGAAGGTTCGTATGTACTCGGATAATTGTGTTTCTTGGTCGTTTTGTCGTTTTGTGGCGCTGCTGCGTTGTTCTCGTACACATCATGCTGGACATGATTTGTGTGCCTATTACACTTGTGCGTGTGTACATATTTCTCTATCGTCAACGATTTTTTTTGTGGTGTTGCTGCGTTGTTGCCGTACATCATGCTGGACGTGATTTGTGTGTGTATTACACTCGTGTGTGTGTACATATTTCTGTATCGTCAATAATTACCGTAGGTTTTGCGATTGCGGCCGACCAGGGTACGTAGTTTTTTTCTTCCTCCTTTTCATATCGTTGCTATGCTGCTGCTGCTGCAGCCAACGTTGCGGCGATCCGTTGCTGCTGCTGCTGCTGCTGCTGCTGCTGCTGCTGCTAATGCTAATGCTAATAATAATGCTGCCGCAATATTCACTGGATGTTCGCATGTACTCGGATTATAGTTTTTCTTGATCGTTTTTGTACCTAAATGGTCGTTTGGGTACCTGGAAAAAATATTTTGGTCATTTTGCTGCTGCATTTTGCGCACGTACTGCTTTTTCTCGTGTTGGGCTTCGTTCTTTCCATATAGCTGCTACGCTGTTGTGGTGCTGCTGCTGCGTTGTACATCATGCTGGTCATTTGTGTGTACATATTTTTGTTTCGCCAATGAAATTCCGTAGTTTTTGCGGTCGCGGCATACCAGGGTACATACTTTGTTTCTTCTTTTTTATCATATATTTGCTATGCCGCTACTGCTGCCAACGCTGCGGCGATCCTGCTGCTTCTGCTGCTGCTAATGTTTCTAATGCTGCCGCAACCACTGCTCGAAGCCGTTGCGGCTGCTGCTGCTGCTGCTGCTGCTGATACTGCTAATGCTGGCTCAATATCCACTGATTGTTCTTATGTATTCGGATTACTGTTTTTTCTTGGTCGTTTTTGCACCCAAATGGTCGTTTTGGTACGTTAAAAAAATGTTTTGGCCGTTTTCCTGCTGCGTTTTACGCATGTACTTGCTGCTTCTGCTGCTGCTGCTGCTGCTGCCGTCGTATAGCAAGCGATTACGTACTGATGTTGTGCCGCTGTAGAGCAGTACAAATAATGAACTCTGCCCCCCCCCCCCCCCCCCCGCTTCCCCCTCCCCCGCCATTTCCTGCACGCCACTCCCGCCCCCCGCACCCTGTTTACTTCGACCAGGTCGGTGGCAAGTGCTACAACTGCCCGCCTGACGGACTCCACCATCAAAGACGGAGACGTCATCATCAAGCGCAAGAAGACTCCCTTCCATTTCGCCTGCTCCAGGGCTTCGCGGAATTCCGAAGCAGGACGCCAAGCAGATTGTCTCCATCCAGGACGAATGAGAGGCAACAAATTGTTCCCACATTTCCCAAAATCACGATTATTTCTCCCTACACATACCCAACGGGTTCAACAGCGGACAGATCCACATTCTGGGCATCCCGCCTCGTTACTACAGCAGCCTGGAAGACTATTTACATACCATGTCTCATCCAAACTCCTATGCTGGCTAAATCGAAATCGCGGCCGCCCAGCAACTATACAACATTTCCATAACCGTTGTCGTTGCCGGCACTACTGCTTTCCCCTCTGTCCCGAACCTTCCTTGAAACAACAGCCTGTATGTTGTATATCATCCACATGCCATGCACTACTCCACTCTCTCCCCGTACTGATGAAATATGTTATCCTTATTATTAGACGAATGTCATTCTTCTTACTCTTGCGTCACCCGATCTTACGTTTCACATTACATTCACAAATAAACGCGATTATTACATCCTTCACCGTTTCTTACACAAATACATTTAGTTTGGTTGGCTTTGGGTATCGCCCCAATTGCAATATAACTGGCAATATAACTGCAATTGGCGTCATAACATTTAGTTTGGTTGGCTTTGGGCTATTACCCCAATTGCAATATAACTGCAATTGGCGTCAAAGCCCAAAGCCAACCAAAACTGCAATTGGCGTCATAGCCCAAAGCCAACCAAACTAAATGTATTTGTACAAGAAACGACGGAATACCCACTCCGAAGGAAAGCCTTGTAAATATAAATACAACTATAATTACGATTTTTGAGGTCGATGTCACTTGCTAGCTCTTGGCAGACAGACCGAGACTGATAGACAGCTCCTCGCAAACAGCCCTTCTTCTTTGAAACAGCCGAACAGCCAAACAACCTTTCTTCTTTCTTCTTCCGCAAACTGCCAACCAGTAGACAGCTCTTCGCACGGCGCCTAAAAGAGGCATCTCGCCTTCGACGAACGGCATAGATAGGTGCAGCTGTCGGTGGCCAAGCTGCTGCTGTCGGTGGCGAACCTGCTGGTGCTGCAACCCCCGCCTCTCCCTTCTCCACGCCCCCTAAGCTCACCTCCCCCTCGTCGAGAGGCGCGTGGTCCTCGCCCTCTGGCAAGAGAGCGGCAACGACAAAGACCGACCTGGTACCGGCTGTTGTTTGCGACCACATTGCACGGACCAGCACTTGGTCAAGAACTCCGCGCCTGGTGGCAAAAACGTGACCTTCGCTACCTGCAAGGATCTCACGTGCGTGGTGGCGGGATCATCCTGACAGGGCAACCGACTGCGAGTTCTGTGCTCGACCGATCAAGGAAGGGACTGTCTCGTACTCCCTCGAGACTGCTGACAGTGGTGAATGTCTTGTGTCTATTGTGCATGCTGTATGTTGCCAGTACGTTTTTTTGGGGTTTTCAATTGCCTTTTTGCATACACACCTACGTCAAAGCGTTTATTTTTTTTTGACTCATCCATGCTCGTTCTTTCCCCTTCGTGCGTTGCGTCGGCTCCTCTTACACGCAGTGCACGCGAACGCGCACATGCATAACTGTTTGCGGGACGTGAACGAAGGAACGGAGGATTCAGCTGTCGCCGTCACCGCTGCACCGAACGACGTGAGTGCTGCTGCTACTGTGGTGCATTTTCGGTGCATGCACACGATTTCTGTATGTACATGTTTTGGTGACCCCACGTACTCATTTTGCTCGTTTTCGGCTGCCGCTGCTGCTGCTGCTGCTGCTGTCAGCGCCACGCCATGATGAGTGCTGCTGCTGCTGTGCACCTGCTTCTCCTGTGCACTCGCTGCTGCTGTAGTGCTGCTGCGTTGTTGCCGTGCTGTGCACCTGCTGCTCCTGTGCACTTGCTGCTGTTGTATGTAGTGCTGCTGCGTTGTTGCCGTGCATCATGCTGGAAGCGTACATATTTTCGGACCGTCAATTCCGTAGGTTTTGCGATGGCGGCACACCAGGGTACATGCTTTTTTTCTTCCTTATTTTCATATCGTTGCTATGCTGCTGCTGCTGCTGCTGCCAACGCTGCGGCGATTCGTTGCAGCTTCTGCTGCTGCTAATGCTGTAGCTACTTCTGCTGCTGCTGCTGCTAATGCTGCCGCAATATCCACTGAATGTTCGTATGTACTCGGATTACTGTTTTTCTTGGTCGTTTTTGTACCCAAATGGTTCCTTTTGATACGTGAAAAAATATTTTTGTCGTTTTGCTCCTGCATTTTGCGCACGTACTGCAATTTCTCGTTTTTGGCTTGGTTATTTTTATATATATCGTTGCTATGCTGCTGCTGTGGTGCTGCTGCGTTGTTGCCGTACATCATGCTGCACTTGTGTGTGTACATATTTCGGTATCGTCAATGAAATTCCGTAGGTTTTGCGATTGCGGCATACCAGGGTACATACTTTTTTTCTTCCTTATTTTCATATCGTTGCTATGCTGCTGCTGCCAACGCGGATTATTGTTTTTATTGGCCATTTTTGTACCCAAATGGTTTTTTTTGATACGTAAAAAAAATATTTTGGTCGTTTTGCTCCTGCATTTTGCGTACGTACTACTTTTTCTCGTACCAGGTATTTCGTATTATTGTTGCTATGCTGCTGCTGCGTTGTTGCCGTACAGCATGCGGAGGTGGGTCTATAGTGACGTACCAAAAATACTTTTCGGACGGCCTCGGGATACATACTTTCTTTCTCTCTTCTTTTCATATCGTTGCTATGCTGCTGCTGCCAACGCTGTGGCGATCCGTTGCTGCTTCTGCTGCTGCCGCTGCTGCTGCTCTGCTTTTAGTGCTGCGGCAATATTCACTGAATGTTTGTATGTACTCGGATAATTGTGTTTTCTGGTCGTTTTGTGGCGCTGCTGCGTTGTTGCCGTACATCATGCTGGACATGATTTGTGTGTCTATTACACTTAAACTTGTGCGTGTGTACATATTTCTGTATCGTCAATGATTTTTTTTGTGGTGCTGCTGCGTTGTTGCCGTACATCATGCTGGACGTGATTTGTGTGTGTACTGCTGTACTACACTTGTGTGTGTACATATTTCTGTATCGTCAATGAAATTACGTACTTGCTGCTTCTGCTGCTGCTGCTGCCGTCGTATAGCAAGCGATTACGTACTGCTGTTGTGCCGCTGTAGAGTAGTACAAATAATGAACTATGCCCCCCCCCCCCCCCCTTCCCCCCCCCCACCATTCTCTGCACGCCACTCCCGCCCCGCGCACCCTATATGTTTACTTCGACCAGGTCCGTGGCAAGTGTTACAACTGCCGCTTGACGGACTCCACCATCAAAGACGGAGACATCATCATCAAGCGCAAGAAGACTCCCTTCCATTTTGCCTGCTCCAGGGCTTCGCGGAATTCCGAAGCAGTACGCCAAGCAGATTGTCGCCATCCAGGACGAACGAAAGGAAACAAATTGTTTCCCACATTTCCCAAAATCACGATTATTTCTTCCTACACATATCCAACGGGTTCAACAGCGAACAGATCCACATTCTGGGCCTCCCGCCTCGTTACTACAGCATCCTGGAAGACTATTTACATATCATGTCTCATCCAAACTCCTATGCTGGCTACATCGAAATAGCGGCCGCCCAGCAACTATACAACATTTCCATAACCGTTGTCGTTGCCGGCACTGCTGCTTTCTCTCCTGGACAGTCCCAAACCTTCCTTTAAACAACAGCCTGTATGTTGTATATCATCCACATGCCATGCACTACTCCACTCTCTCCCCGCACTGATGAAATATGTTATTCCTATTATTAGACGAATGTCATTCTTACTCTTGCGTCACCCGATCTTACGTTTCACATTACATTCACAAATAAACGCGATTATTACATCCTTCACCCTTTCTTACACAAAATATATTTAGTTTGGTTGGCTTTGGGCTATGTCGCCAATTAATTGCAGTTATATGTACACGAAACGACGGAATACCCACTCCGAAGGAAAGCCTTGTAAATATAAATACAACTATAATTACGATTTTTGAGGTCGTTGTCACTTGCTAGCTCTTGGCAGACAGACCGACTGATAGACAGCTCTTCGCAAACAGCCCTTCTTCTTTGAAACAGCCGAACAGCCAAACAGCCACACAACCTTTCTTCTTTCTTTCTTCACAAACTGCAACCAATAGACAGCTCTTCGCACAACGCCTAGAAGAAGAGGCGTCTCGCCTTCGACGAACGGCATCTAGATGCAGCTGTAGGCGGCCAAGCTGCTTGATGCGGTCGGTGGCGAACCTGCTGGTGCTGCAACCCCCGCCTCTCCCTTCTCCACGCCTCCTAAGCTCACCTCCCCCTCGTCGAGAGGCGCGTGGTCCTCGCCCTCTGGCAAGAGAGCGGCAACGACAAAGACCGACCTGGTGCCGACTGTTGTTTGCGACCGGTGCACGGACCAGCACTTACTTACTTGCCCAAGAACTCCGCGCCTGGTGGCAAAAACGTGGCCTTCGCCACCTGCGAGGATCTCATGTGCGATGGTGGCGGGATCATCCTGTATTGGGCAACCAACTGCGAGTTCTGTGCTCGCCCGATCAAGGAAGGGACTGTCTCGTACTCCCTCGAGACTGCTGACAGTGGTGAGTGTCTTGGGTCTATTGTTGAATGCTGTCTGTTGCCAGTACGTTTTTTTGGGGTTTTCAATTGCCTTTTTGCATACAAACCTACCTCAAAGCGTTTATTATTATTTTTTGGACTCATCCATGCTCGTTCTTTCCCCTTCGTGCGTTGCGTCGGCTCCTCTTACACAGTGCACGCGAACGCGCACATGCACAACTGTTTGCGGGACGTGAACGAAGGAACGGAGGATTCAGCTGTCGCCGTCACCGCTGCACCGAACGATGTGAGTGCTGCTGCTACTGTGGTGCATTTTCGGTGCACACGATTTCTGTGTGTACATGTTTTGGTGACCCTACGTACCCCCTTTGCTCGTTTTCGGCTGCTGCTGCAGCTGCTGCTGCTGCTGCTGCTGCTGCTGCTGCTGCTGTCAGCGCCACGCCATGAGTGCTGCTGCTGTGCACCTGCTGCTCCTGTGCACTTGCTGCTGCTGTGCACTTGCTGCTGCTGTAGTGCTGCTGCGTTGTTGCCGTGCATCATGCTGGAAGTGTACATATTTCGGATCGTCATAAAATTCCGTAGGTTTCGCGATGGCGGCATACTAGGGTACATCATGCTTTTTTTCTTCCATATTTTCATATCGTTGCTATGCTGCTGCTGCTGCTGCTGCTGCCAACGCTGCTACTGCCAACGCTGCGGCGATTCATTGCAGCTTCTGCTGCTAATGCTGTAGCTACTTCTGCTGCTAATGCTGCCGCAATATCCACTGAATCTTCGTATGTACTCGGATTATTGTTTTTATTGGTCGTTTTTGTACCCAAATGGTTCTTTTGATACGTGAAAAATATTTTTGTCGTTTTGCTCCTGCATTTTGCGTACGTACTGCTTTTTCTCGTTTTTGGCTTGATTTTTTTTCCTATCGTTGCTATGCTGCTGCTTGCTGCTGCTGTGGTGCTGCTGCGTTGTTGCCGTACATCATGCTGCACTTATGTGCGTACATATTTCTGTATCGTCACTGAATTTCCGTAGGTTTTGCGATCGCGGCATACCAGGGTACATAGTTTTTCTTCTTCCTTATTTTCATATCGTTGCTATGTTGCTGCTGCTGCCAACGCAGATTATTGTTTTTGTTGGCCGTTTTTGTACCCAAATGTTTTTTTTTATACGTAAAAAAAATATTTTGGTCGTTTTGCTCCTGCATTTTGCGTACGAACTACTTTTTCTCGTATTTTAGCTTGGTTCTTTTCGTATTGTTGCTATGCTGCTGCTGCTGCGTTGTTGCCGTACAGCATGCGGGGGTGGGTCTATCTATAGTGAGGTACCAAAAATACTTTTCGGACGGACTCGGGGTACATGCTTTTTTTCTTCCTTCTACTCATACCGTTGCTATGCTGCTGCTGCTGCTGCCAACGCTGTGGCGATCCGTTGCTGCTTCTGCTGCTGCTGCTGCTGCTGCTATTAATAGTGGTGCCGCAATATTCACTGAATGTTCGTATGTACTCGGATAATTGTGTTTCTTGGTCGTGTGTCGTTTTGTGGCGCTGCTGCGTTGTTCCCGTACACATCATGCTGGACATGATTTGTGTGCCTATTACACTTGTGCGTGTGTACATATTTCTCTATCGTCAACGATTTTTTTTGTGGTGTTGCTGCGTTGTTGCCGTACATCATGCTGGACGTGATTTGTGTGTGTGTTACTACACTCGTGTGTGTGTACATATTTCTGTATCGTCAATAATTACCGTAGGTTTTGCGATTGCGGCCGACCAGGGTACATAGTTTTTTTTTCTTCCTTCTTTTCATATCGTTGCTATGCTGCTGCTGCTGCTGCTGCAGCCAAGGTTGCGGCGATCCGTTGCTGACAACCCAACGTTGCGGCGATCCGTTGCTGCTGCTGCTGCTACTGCTGCTGCTAATGCTAATAATGCTGCCGCAATATTCACTGGATGTTCGCATGTACTCGGATTATTGTTTTTCTTGATCGTTTTTGTACCTAAATGGTCGTTTGGGTACCTGGAAAAAATATTTTGGTCATTTTGCTGCTGCATTTTGCGTACGTACTGCTTTTTCTCGTTGTGGGCTTCGTTCTTTCCATGTAGCTGCTACGCTGCTGTGGTGTTGCTGATGCGTTGTACATCATGCTGGTCATTTGTGTGTACATATTTTTGTTTCGCCAATGAAATTCCGTAGTTTTTGCGGTCGCGGCATACCAGGGTACATACTTTGTTTCTTCTTTTTTATCATATATTTGCTATGCCGCTACTGCCGCCAACGCTGCGGCGATCCATTGCTGCTTCTGCTGCTGCTAATGCTGCTGCTGCTGCTGATACTGCTAATGCTGGCTCAATATCCACTGATTGTTCTTATGTATTCGGATTACTGTTTTTCTTGGTCGTTTTTGCACCCAAATGGTCGTTTCGGTACGTTGAAAAAATATTTTGGCCGTTTTCCTGCTGCGTTTTACGCATGTACTTGCTGCTTCTGCTGCTGCTGCTGCTGCTGCTGCTGCCGTCGTATAGCAAGCGATTACGTACTGCTGTTGTGCCGCTGTAGAGCAGTACAAATAATGAACTCTGCCCCCCCCCCCCCCCCCCCCCTTCCCCCTCCCCCGCCATTTCCTGCACGCCACTCCCGCCCCGCGCACCCTGTTTACTTCGACCAGGTCGGTGGCAAGTGCTACAACTGCCCGCCTGACGGACTCCACCATCAAAGACGGAGACGTCATCATCAAGCGCAAGAAGACTCCCTTCCATTTCGCCTGCTCCAGGGCTACGCGGAATTCCGAAGCAGTACGCCAAGCAGATTGTCTCCATCCAGGACGAATGAGAGGCAACAAATTGTTCCCACATTTCCCAAAATCACGATTATTTCTCCCTACACATACCCAACGGGTTCAACAGCGGACAGATCCACATTCTAGGCCTCCCGCCTCGTTACTACAGCAGCCTGGAAGACTATTTACATATCATGTCTCATCCAAACTCCTATGCTGGCTACATCGAAATCGCGGCCGCCCAGCAACTATACAACATTTCCATAACCGTTGTCGTTGCCGGCACTGCTGCTCTCCCCTCTGTCCCGAACCTTCCTTGAAACAACAGCCTGTATGTTGTATATCATCCACATGCCATGCACTACTTCACTCTCTCCCCGCACTGATGAAATATATTATCCTTATTGTTAGACGAATGTCATTCTTACTCTTGCGTCACCCGATCTTACGTTTCACATTACATTCACAAATAAACGCGATTATTACATCCTTCACCGTTTCTTACACAAATACATTTAGTTTGGTTGGCTTTGGGTATTGCCCCAATTGCAATATAACTGTAATTGGCGTCATAACATTTAGTTTGGTTGGCTTTGGGCTATTACCCCAATTGCAATATAACTGCAATTGGCGTCAAAGCCCAAAGCCAACCAAAACTGCAATTGGCGTCACAGCCCAAAAGCAACAAAACTAAATGTATTTGTACAAGAAACGACGGAATACCCACTCCGAAGGAAAGCCTTGTACTACATACAGCAGCAATGTGCATCATACCGAGAGATTATCGTGTTTGTACTGGATTGCAGGCATTGAAACCAACAATAGACCGCGACGAGGCACCCACCAGACACCAGGCAAACACCACAAAATACGAGTACGTACATACGAGTACGTACGTACAAGGCGCTTACAGCCCGCTTCGCTCGCTCAGGAAGGAAACATCGATTATGCGAAGCGGACAGGGGTCTATGATTGAATATTGTTTTTTTATGGCCCCTGTAGTTAGCTGCAAACTGGCGACTTGATAATGCCAAGAGTCCCACCGCCATGCTTCAGGAGAAGACAGCTCGGACGCCACATATGCTTCGCGTCGCGGGCGGTTTTCCGCTACGCTCGCTCACACGTCGTACATACGTACATACCCCAGGTAGGGTACTTATTTTCTTCTTTCGATATGCTCTGTGTCTGTGTACTCGTCGTATGTACCAAAGATAAAGCACAGAACGGCACAGCAACACAGCAAAATCATATGAAAATGAAACCGAAAATTTCTAAAAGAAAAAAAATCCCCGTCCCCTTTCGTGTAATAATTTACTACCTGAGTGGAACACCTTACACCAGTCGAAAAAAAAAAGAGAAAAAAATGAAAAAAAGAAAAAATCTTACAGCAGAGCTTCTCTCTCAGCCTCGTACGCCGCCCGCCCCTCTCGCACCCATCTCGCCACCGATTTAGTCCGGGTAAAGCTTCCCTCCCTCTCTTCCACAGTGAGCCCCGTCGCCCGCCTCGCGTGAAGCCCGGTGCTCACCGTGGACCTCGACGCAAGCTCGACAATGTTGGTGCTCATTCGGGGTACCTCCCTCTTGTGACTCTCAGCCCGGTCGCAAAAATAAGTACCGCTTGAATATTATCTTACAGTCCCGAACGACCCTTAAATACTCGTACGTACTCAATCCAAAATCACAAATGGAGGCCAGACAGAGCCTATTGATGCATCCCTCGTGTCTCGAGGCACACGCGACGCCTAGGCACGAAAGCGGCGACCGCGCTCCTTGCAACTCCCCCTCTACTCGCCAGCATCCGCTGACACCCGCGAGGGTGCCGAGTTCGCCCGCGCAACCGTGCTCGGAGTACACGCACGCACACGAAACGAAAGAAGAAAAAAGGAAAGAAGGACTGAAAGTACGACGAGCAATGGAGAAAACAAAGGAGAAAACAAAGACTCGCAGGAACGGTCCGGCAAGTAATGAACGGAGGCGATTCCCAAGTGGGAGCTCCGAGAGGCCAGGCATGTGCCAACCGAGCACGCTCAGAGATCGAGATCTAAGTAAGTATATCTAACAAGAAACGCTTGACTCGTACCTGGTACGTTCGTTTGAACACGAGCACACAGTAGTACAAGAAGCGCTTCTATTGACGAACGCAGTGTTTGCTCGAAAATATAAGCTGTACCTGGATATTGTTTGTTTGATAGAAAAAAAACGGTATACCTTGACAGAAAATGTCATATAACTTGGGTTTGGTGTGCCCTGACCACCTTGTTCAACTATTCGTACCGTAAGACCTCTGCCAATGGTAACGCGAAGTTCGAAAGTTTTTTTTCAAAAATATTGCTTTAAAAAAACGGCCGAAAATATCCTCGTACCGCCGCTGTGGGAAAAAAGGGGAAAATGTTTGATTTTCCCTTCTTTTTTTTTCTAAACGGCTGCAGGCGGCGCAATTTGTATTCTCTCGGTGCAAATTGTCAACACGCTGATAAAAATCAGCTCGTGCGACGATAGATGCTCGATCTCGATATAGACTCAGCCCACGGCCAAGCCGTTTGGTGTCGGGCAAGGTCAACGAGTATAGATGACCGCATCGAAGATAGAAAGTGGATAAATGCTCTACGGGGCGAGAACTTGCCGGCGGCGTCCTGCGGTATCCTCCCAAAACTGAAAAAAAAAAAGCCTGTTTTTTGCCAGTCGAGGCGGATCGAGAAATTTTGTCTTCTGTTTTGTACACACCAGCGGCTAATTGTTCTTTTATCGTACGCCTGGCCAGCGCCCGCCACACGTTACTGGCCATTGTGTGAAGACGGTGACCCAAGGGTGGGTCGGAGCCCCTCACGAGCGCACTCCGTTCAGAGTTCATGACGCAATCGTTGGTTTTGTCGACCGATGTCTGTCGAGGACTCGGAATCTCGCCGCTTCGAACCAAAGATCGGCCTGAGTTTTTCTCAAGCCGATGTTGGCTTGGCCCAACATCGGCCCCTGATTTGCTTTTTTCGGGTTAGCTTTTCCAAAAGTTGGGATTTTTTCTTTTTTCAAACGTGCCCACAGGAAGCGTGCTCTAATTTTTTTTGGCGGGTATGTTTGGTATTCGAACTTTTTATTGATAATTCGCCTTCTCATTGGCATAGGTCTAAACTGGCAAAAATACGATGGTGTACCGTTTTTTTCGGCATTTTTGCAAGCGAGACGGACGGACATGGATGTTTCGCCAAAAAAACGATATACCCCAGATTTGCTTTTTTCGGGCTAGCTTTTCCAAAAGTTGAGAACTTTTTTTTTTTTCCAAACGGGCCCATAGGAAGCGTGTTCTAATTAATATTGGCGGATATCTTTGGAATTCGAACTTTTTATTGATACTTCGCCTTCCCATTGGCATAGATAGGTCCAAACTGGCAAAAATACGTTGGTGTACCGTTTTTTGGAATTTTTGCAAGTGAGACGGACGGACATGGATGTTTCGCCAAAAAAAGGTAAACCTTGACAGAAAATGTCATCTAACTTGGGGTTGATGTACCCTGATGGCCTGGTTTGAGTTTTTCGTACCGTAAATTGGCAAAAAAGCGCTGGTGTACCGTTTTGTTATTTAGTCCGTTAGGACAGGAAATTAATTTTGCTTCTAGATTACCCTAGGGTAAACCTATGGAATAAGCAACGCTTGACTCGTACCTGGTACGTTCATTTGAACACGAGTACACAGTAGTACAATAAGGCGCTTCTATTGACGAACGCAGTGTTTATTCGAAAATATAAGCTGTACCGGGACATTGTTTGCCATAAAACGGTATACCTCGACAGGAAATGTCACATAACTTGGGTTTGGTGTGCCCTGCTGATCACCGTTGTTCTACTATTCGTACCGTAAACTGGAAAAAAATACGATGGTGTACCGTTTTTTTTTGACATTTTTGCAAGTGACGGACGGACATGCATGTTTTGCCAAAAAACGGTATACCTTGACAGAAAATGTCATCTAACTTGGGGTTGGTGTACCATGATGGCCTGGTTTGAGTTTTTCGTACCGTAAACTGGCAAAAAAGCGCTGGTGTACCGTTTTTTGTCCTTTGGTCCGTTAGGACAGGAAATTAATTTTGCTTCTAGATTACCCTAGGGTAAACCTAGGGGATTGCAAACTCCATGGGGTCAAGACCTTGCAGCCAGAAGCGCCCTTGCACGGCCGTTTGCGAGCGGCAGGCAACGACCTCACTAACACCGTTAACCAAACGCGCTGAGCGAGCAATGCTTCTGCAAGGTGATCCCACTTTTGTTATGATCGATGCGCTGTAGCCAATTTGCGCAATATTTCGCTGCTGGTGCCGGCTCTGGCACAAGCGATTGTCCACAAGTGGTTGGCCCCCCGGTGAGGCTGGGTCGCGTAGCTCAAGGCGCAGGGTTCCGTTAAATCCGAAAGTTGGTCCAGGCTGCTTGTATGTGTGTCCGCTATTGATTCGCGTGGTATACAACTCAACGTCGGGAGCGGTTTGGGACCAGATTTTGAGAGGATTGGAGTTTCTTTGTGACTGCGGTCAGACAGACAGACAAACAAGATTGCAATTACCGCAGCTGAGCTCAGTTTTACCAACTGAGAATACCCTAAGTAAAAAGAAAATTAGTGCACCCCAAAACCTAGAATAAACTCTTGGCAGTAGAAAAACAAGGTATTCGTACAGGCAGACAATCAGGGAGTGCGGGTAGGTGTCACGCATCTCAATGCATAGGGCACCCAACAACCTTCGAGCTGGTGCAGGATATTCGAGTGTGTGACAGCTATCGAGTTCTGTCGTTGTGATATTGGCGTCAATCGATTTCGGTCGTCTAGAGAAAAAAAGCGCGAGGCCTTGCACTCAAGATAAATCGTGGGGACGGATAACACAAAAATTAAAACATGAAATTACCTTTCAGAAACGCCAGCTAGCTGGACCCCGGAGGCCCCAGTTGGCACTGCGGAAGAGTAAACGGATTGTTTCAGGCGTAGTCACGCGAACGGCACCCGATGATGAATCGATTTATTGTTATGCAGTTTGAGTCTACCGCCCTCCTGTGCATTGGCAAAGATGGGTGTGATCATGCTGATCAACGGGCTGCTGCGAAACAGGAACCAGTACCAAGCAAGGGTGCGTTGATGCTGCTCCCAGAGGATATGCCAAAACAAACAAGCGCACGAACAAACTCGAAACAACGCAATTGAAAAGCGCAACAAATTTGAGGACTTCAGCCCTCGATTCCAGCTACAGTACATAGCTGAGAGCTGAAGGTATAGCCAAATGCGCTACAAACGCATGTACCAGGTATGTATGCAATATGCAAAATATAGCCAAAAATACCTGCGTGCGCAACATATACTTGCATGCCCTCCTCCCCCTCCTGCGCCCGTGTTGACAACTTCCGCTGAAATGAATAAACACACAAACCATGAAAAATGTAAAAATACACCGACCATGACCAAATGCACCAACGTACAAACCATGACAAATGCGAAAACACACAAACCATGACGAAAAAAATGGCAAACAGGCAGACGTCTAACGCAGTCCGGACAGCCATCCCATGCCCCTTCATCCAACAAACGCCCTGTTCCTGTCCCAAAGTATGCTCTCGTCAACGGTGTTCACAAATCACGTACACGAACAGGTATTACCCCAATCAACGAATGACTGACATGCATCGGTAAAGTACTTGCACGCGAATGCAATCGCCTCGCCACGCTACTCATTTCGGTCCCACATGATATACGACCCCATACTTGGGTGATATTCGAATGGTTCGCATCACAACTGCGCATGTTCACCGCAAAAAACATCAGCTAGTAGGATCTCGGTGGGCTGCGGCAAATAGCTCAAGACATCTGACCCCGATTGCGATCGAAAAAAACTCACACGACAACAAAACCAAACAATCAAGCGATCAAGGCAACAATTCCCCCGCCTAGGAAGTGGAGCACCAGATGCATCGAACTGACAATACCAGAGCAACGCGAAGCTCTGAAACCCTACGTCGGTTGCTGCCGGAAACACGCAACACAGAGGAAATTCATGTGACATAACCAATCCCGTTGGCCTTTCCAGTATACTAGTCCACCAAGAAACACTGTACCATATATATCAAAGGAGCTCAACGAAAGACCCTCACTACATATAGGGGCAGCAGGGGTCGTGCGGATATTCTATCCCTTCTTTTGGTTCCACTCGCTCTGTCCGATGCTTTCCATCTCATCGTAGAAGCCATCATTCTGCAGGCAACGTTCGACAAAGGCAACACAAGGGCGGAAATATGGGGAATGAAGGACAGCGATAAAAGAGCTTAAAGTGTCATCATCATATTCAGGTCAAGACGTAGCGGGAGCACAGTCCAATTTTACAACACCGCAAGAAACGAAAACGGGAACAATACACAAACCTGGGGGGAAGCGGAGGGTCAGAAAAACATGGTGGTGTCCCACTTCTGACAACGATGATTGCGCCTTACTTATTTCGGACCCTTTGCCCTCCTGTTGCCGCTTATCCCCTTCAAGACTGAACTCCTGTTTTGGGGACAGATTATCAATAGTTGGAATTATAATCTAGCATATTGTTCTGTAGTGTAGTACAAAAAGGGTTAAGGAAGAACCGCCCAAGTAGCACAGTATACGTTGATTTGATATGGCGTGGTAAGCTTGAATGGTATCTTCAGGCGCCGGGGTAAGGAACCAATAGAAAGGGCCCAGTAGAGGTATTCGTCAGACAAATAGGACCAATTCGCCTTGACATATCGGCAACATCGTACGACCTCAGCAGTGATCGAGAGTCAGAGACCGTTACAAAGAAAAATAACACACCATCGCCTGTTGTGTCCATCGTAGTTACACAGGTCGTCATGGCGTGAGGAACTCTAAACGGCAAATTCCTCGAAACAGGAGTTATGCGACTATCATACATCAATAGGAAGGAACGCCACTCCCGTGGGCAATCGCCCGCAGACCATTAGTAGGCTGCACCGTGAATCACACAGAAGAGTCGGTGGCGTCGGAGACCCTTGTTTTTCCCCGCCAATTCTCCGTGAAAATGCATCTAGCGCATAGCGTACACGGCAAGCTGTGAGATAATCTAGGGCACGGAACCCACAGCCTTCGTCATGGGCTACGCGTCGACGGGATCCTACAGTAGTCGCCTGGAAGACGAACGCTACCCGACGAGGAGGTTTATGCCGCGTAGACAAGATGAGGCCTGCGTCTTCTTCACGTCTGTCTGGTAGGAGAGTTGAGGTAGTTATGGTACTTTCTCAACCCTTGTGGGATCCAGACATACGCCACCAAAACAATGATACTTTGGTCTAATTAACCACCTATTTATGGTGTGAGCACACAGCGTTTCAAATGGCAGCATGCTACCCCCGTGCTGAGCAGCTCCTTGTGTTGATGAGTTTCGGCTCGTGAATATATTGCCCTGACCAAGCAGCAGCTCATGCTGTCATCACTGTTTCCGTTCATGTGTCTGAAGGGTTAACAATCTTTAATTTCAATATTTTGGATGTAGGCTACAGCAGTTGTGCGAACACTTAGTAACCGCAAAGACCTACAAGCACCTCTTCGAAATGGCCATTTGGAATAAGCGAACTCGCAAACGCTGATGCTCGCAATATTCAAAACCCTTCTCCCCAGATCCGAGGTATGCACTATAGCAGATTAATCCTGACAAGCGAAGAAAGACAATTTGATCAGACCTCCTCCTTTTGCTCGGCCTTCCGCTGCGCCATTTCCTCTTGCGCCTTTTCTTCAGCCTTCAGCACCACGCCAGACCCATCGTCCCAAACCCACGTTGTTCCCGCAGGGTGATCAGGAGGGGCCACCTGAGTCATCACGAGTTAAATAATGTGAGGGAATGATACTACGGCTGAAAAAAAAAGCTGAAGGATGATGTGTTCACCATGTACAACCCAAGCTCTTGATCAACAAATATTATATAAGCGATGAGGGACTAGCGAAAGCCCCCCACCATGACAACAATACTACCAGAAAAGAGAGGCAAGGAGACAGAAAAACGTGTTTATCTCAACAATTGCGTTGATCAACACTTCGACTGCTGGGCAAGATATATCTTCGTCTGCTAGTAGTCCATTGGTAATGTATACAGCTTCTCGCACAGCAAGCGAGTCTGAGGTTCGGAGCGTTGGGGATAGGACCCAACACGCATGCTGCAGACATCCAGCACACTAGGTGAATATGGGCCGGTACCTCACAGTCGTACAGGCAGGAATAAAAACAATGCTCCCTCTCTTCGGATTCGAGAATTAAGCTATATCGTGAGCGATTTCGGGGGTTTTGATCCGTGCAACTGCGCCAAAAAAGCGTTCGCTAGTGTTCTTGCGGAAGAAACGAAGACACCGAGAATGTCCACGGCCGACGAATCGAAGGAGATGCGATATTGGCCTAGAGCTGGTTCAAGCTGAACAACCCGAAATTTGTCAGCCACGAACGTCGCTTGTATTTCGCGAGTGACACGTACTTGATATCATAGTTACCGCTATGGATAGCGGAAGGAGACAGTTTCTTTGTTGGGGACCTAGGACTGGCGCTAGCGGCCAAAATGTGTCCCCACCAACCACAGACCTTAAAAAAAGTCAGCAATGGTCAGGCGCTCCCGTAGGAAGAGACCATATAATTTCGCCTTTTTTTATGAACGAGCCGGTTACAGGTACCCCAGGGCATACCCATACACGTTTTCGCGCAAAAATTCCAAGAATTGACTGCGTCAGGTCAATATCACGTGGAATATATTCTCGTAAAACATAACAGCAAAAATCGATCCTACACGAAACTAACTACTTACAAGGCACTACTGTATGCAAATAATACCTGTTGCCCGCCCAATGGCCCAAATGTTCACGCCGTTCGCAGGTATTAATCCTCAAATTTTGGACACGTAGTCTGTGAGTTGTCGACCAAGTACAAAGGGGTTTTGGTTGTATTTTTGATGGCCACGAATTTGCGATTCCCTAAGGCCAAAATATGCCGGAAAAAAGGCCCACTATCTGGCAAAACCCCTGCCCCGCAAAAGTTCACCGTTAGTTAACGGGGTGACAGTGGGTTAAAGAACACGCGTGAAACACACCACGAGCTATATCCCAATCACGCCGGAAACAATCCATCTCTAAGTTGTTAGTGGATTCAGCCTAGACCAGCCCGTGGCAGCTGCGTAATACATTTTTATCGTCGTTCCTCTGAACTCATGCGTTTCGACGGCCCAATGTCTGCCCTCATGGCGTTCACGGCAATCCGTCGTTTGCACTTACCTTCGGCCGGGCGTAACTTCCTCCTTCTGCCATGCTTGAGATTGCCTTTGCGGGCCTCGATTTTGCCCCAGTTTGAACATCCAACGTCATTTGCTCCTCCAATAGGACCGCAGCTGGCGACCTGTATCATAGAAAAGCGGGGGGGGGAAAAGCGTTCAACGGCGTAACCGATTGCTCTACAATCCTAACCTCAAGTTATGCAAACAAGTTTCAAAACCAACAAAATAAAAAGATTTTCTTCGTTATCAGGCTTTTCGCCGAAGGGGACACCAGCGGGTTAGGTACGGTACGAAAGAGAAATGCGGTCGAACGGAGAACACCTTATGGTTATTCCAACCCTTTTCCAACGTCAAAAATGACCCTCTCATTCCGGGTGTTTAGTCCCCGAAACGAAGGTCCAGTGGCAAGAGGTTAAGAAACGGCAGGCCGTTCTTCGGACCATGGCATGTCCCATACGTGTCCACTACGCGCGTACATAGGGAGGAGGGCAGTCTACCCGCAGTCGAATACGAACGAAAAGTTAGCCAGCCAGATGATCATGAGTATACCCCAAAATAACAAGTTTGGCACAACTTCACGCTTCTGGCTCTGCCACCTCATTACATACGTGAACTAAAACTGCATACCGTGGTTGTCCCCTTCCTTCTGCCCGGGGTAAACGCAACTATACGTTAAAACGTTTACGACGTGTAGCACTTGAGACATGAGACAGCACGCGTAGCTCATTGCACACTAGAAGCAGCTCCAATATTTACTGCGCACCCGAGCTCCCTCCGCTCGGCTCCTTCCCCCTCGCCCACCACCGGCACATGCACTAGAAGCTCCTTGACAATGCCATCTGGTTGCAGATCTCGCTTGAAGAACTTCTTGCTAAGAAGACTAGCGCAGTTTGGCCGCTCCTTTGGGTTCTTCTGCAGGCAGAACCGCACAACCTGGTATACAACATTTATGTATTCGAGGTGGGACCAACAAACGCAACTGTACATCACATGGTCGTACATATTCTTTAATCGGGCTCGCGTATTGACGAGCGGTATGCAACGGCCATCGCCCAACAAAGCATGCCGTTGCCTACTTGGAGAAGGCGGCACGGTGTAAAACTGAACAACACGAAAAAAAAAGGCCGCGACGAAAAACGTAGGGCGAGCACAACTCACTTCCGCTATAACTTAATATGCTTTAATGAAAGAACAACCGACGGAAGAGGGCTCCTGAGGCGTTCGGTTTGGCTTCCATATTGCTTTTGCCTAATGCGATTTTATATTCATCAACAAAACGTATCAACACATCGGCGCATTTTCGGTCCAACAAGCGAAATGCAGGACAAAGGCCGCGAAACAGCAAGCCCCACAAATACCAACGTTGGAGAGGATGAACCTGGACTGTATTGTTTGCAGCAGCTACTGCTGGCATGAACATTTTGTTTCCCTTCAACACCAATGAAAACACACCTCGTTAAACTGGGCGAACTTCCAAGACACCCCGGTAGTGTACGAGCGGGCTAGCCTCGACACAAATATTTCGGTTGGTCGGCAATGATTGGTTCAGTTGTACAAGCAAAATATTAATTCAAGTTAAAAAATCGCATATAATTGTCTTTGCATCAAAGGGGATCCCAGAATCGTCGAACAATCTTGGAGAAAGTCTTTGTTCTCAGCCTCGAGCTGGCAAAACCACATTCGACGTGCAGCGGTATGGGAGCAGTTTGTCCCACTATTCCCGCCCGGCCACGGAAATTGGCTAAAATGAGGCTTTCGTGCTCGCATGTTAGGGACAGATTCGAGTCCGAGTATTGGCACCCTATCTATCGAAACAATCAGTACCGGCCCAAAACCACCTTTAGCAAAGCTCTTTTGCACATTACAAGGAAGCAGCAGTTGAATCTAAGAGGCTATACGGTAGTACCTGCTAACGCTTGTTGAGGGTGATGAGCTCACTACGCTGTGTTGCAGGTAGCCCGGGAACCAATACTGTAATGATTTTTTCTTAGGGAAAACTGTTTGTTGCGGGCATGTGGAGTATGCCCCGAGATACGAACCGAGGCCCGCACATCCAACCTCTCGTTGCGACGCCCAGAGATTCTATATGACTCACTGAGAGTCCGTCGTGGGCCGTATTGGTGACGGCCTGCGGCTTGAGCAGTGAAAAGCGACGGAACACAGCACACAAAGACGGCCGAAAACAGTGAAAGCCCAAAAAGAGGCTCGAAAATGTATTTGGCACCCAAACATCTCGAAGCCCGTTCAAGCTCAGTGGTACATGGGCTGCAACGCACCAGTCGAACTGGAACTGAGCACACATGACAATATGTCATGTAGAGCATGTAGAGGGTGACGTGCGGAATCCTTGTTTGAGGCCCGCACATCCAACCTCTCGTTGCGACGCCCAGAGATTCTATATGACTCACTGAGGGTTCGTCGTGGGCCGTATTGGTGACGGCCTGCGGCTTGAGCAATGAAGAGCGACGGAACACAGCACACAAAGACGGCCGAAAACAGGGAAAGCCCAAAAAGAGGCTCGAAAATGTATTTGGCACCCAAACATCTCGAAGCCCGTTCAAGCTCAGTGGTATATGGGCTGGAACGCACCAGTCGAACTGGAACTGAGCACACATGACAATGTGTCATGTAGAGCCTTGTAGAGGGTGACGTGCGGAATACTTGTTTATGCCACTTCATGTCGTAAATGGGGCAAATGAACTCGGGCTGTTTGCCAACCCGGTTCATCTCTTGATAGTTGGCGCCTTTTACCGCTGTAACAGCACAGACTACCATGTTGATCTTGGGTGGCGCGACTGGATATCGGTCAAGTTTTAGGGTTTCAAATTGCCTTCAATGCCGACCGAAAAAACCAACGAATCAACCATGAGCTTTGCAACTTCCCGTAACCCCACAAAAACCAAATTACAACAAAACAGTGAGCAAGACGTGATGCATTCAGATCTCGGGGTTACTTTGATTTTTTCGTCCTAATTTGCTTATATTTCGACGGCAAGGGACTGTTCGACTTCGTGTTACCTGAAATCCCCGAGAATCAAGCGCAAAACGATAAATAAAGGACGACAGGGCGGAGTGGACCTCCCCGCAACCCCTTCTCGTCTGGATGGCCTGCAATGGGACTCGCAGCACCCATGTATAATGGTTCAAACGAAGGAAGATAATTTCACACTCAAGACAGAAACAAAAGTGTTCAAAGGCGTTCTTCCAGCTGAACCAGAAGGTCCAAAGAATGCGCCTGCCCTGAATCATAGGGCACGCCAGCACTATCGACACCGCTCTTGACTATTAACAGAATAAAAATATGACAGCAGACCGCGTGGCAAGTTTCCATCCCGACTAAACCATGCTGCTACCTCGAATCTTATTTTGCTCTGTCCATGCTAGACATCTATGGTTTTGTTTTCTTGTCCCTCTTCATCTGTCGTCTCTTTTGTATGGTGTCTTCTCTCCGCATGTATTGCCTCTCTTCATGAAATGCTCTTGTGTTTTAGTTGTGTTACTTTCTGCCTTTTCTTCCATTCTGTCTACGGTACTCACATTTTAATATTCGTTGTTTTCCGTTTTTCCTTATCCCTCGTCCTCAGTTATTTTCGTTATTATTTCACTCTGTACCTTCCATCCAAGTACGTTCGGCTATTGACTACGACCGTACTACTCTTTATATTTGCGATGCAGATTGTCTCAGCCTCGTAATTTGTGGCCACATAACACATACCTCTACAAAAACAAGGAAACGTACGGACACTGGGTGTGCTGAAGGCCGTCCGCTAGATGGAGGGAAAACGAGAAAACAGCAACACCACGGACAGCGCAATACCGCTGTCTACAATGCACCACTTCCGCTGAGATAAATCATCACCAGCGGGGATCATCTCCACCAACGGCACCACTGTACAACAGTAGTAGCTTGACGGCGACGGTCATGTGGGTACAGACATATTATCTCAGCGAACAACTGCCTAAAAGACGAGAAAACTTCGTACCTCCTTAAAGTTGCGGCCGAAGACTTCCCCCCCTGGCTGTCGGTCATCGGGGTACGACTTCAAGGACGGCGGCTCTCTTTCGATTGTCTGCATCAACACCTGAACAAACGAATGCGTACGGTTTCGCACGTAAACAGAGGAAAACAACGACACCTTTGCCAGTTGTGGTTGATACCTGATACCAACTACGGTACAAGGCATGAAAATAGTACGTACCATGAAGAGAAGGCGCACAGTGGCAGTCACACAACTTGGTTTTAGTGGTCGTCAGCAAAAGCACTGTGGCTACCGCACCTTCATCGGCTCGAGTCTTGCATAGGGAGCATGTCCTTTGGCCAGCTCCAACGCCGTTATGCCGACGCTCCAGATATCTGCCTTTTGGTTGTATCCGTCCACCTATTTTAAGTCGAAGTGGTTGATCACACGCATGGGCTGTCTAGTGTATACATGGAGGAACACCAAAGGGCGTTCGCATTCAACAATTATTATTGGTGCTTCGCCGCTTCTCTGCTTTGAAGCTGGTACTGCATACTAGGTGACTCCAACGCAGAGGCACCAGTTCATCGAGAGTCAAATCGCAGGACATTCTATCTGGCCATCCCAACAAACGAGACCCTCTTTTTGGATAAAACGGCTACAATTAATGGGATCGACTTTACGTGAAACTTCGTGGAGGAAATCAATGCCCGTGGGGCATAAACTTTACTTGCGGGCGAAAATGCCGGTGGCCTGCGCTTGCCACCTGCTATCTGATACTGACCGAAATTCCTCGACGACGGTAACAAACTTGACATGCGAAATTATGCCGAAACAACGCACCTGTTCCATAACCTCAGGCGCCATCCAGCATGGCGTGCCTACAAAGGTTTTGGCGACGTTTCGGCGATTGCCGTACCCCACAAGCCACCCCGCGACGCCAAAATCAGCTAGCTTAACACGCCCGTCCTCTCCTAGAAGGATATTGCCGGCCTTGATGTCTCGATGGATCTGTCGTTTCGTGATAAATTGGCAACAGACAGGCCGCGACACCGATAAGCCGGAAAAACAGGAGAGGCCAATCGCCCGAAGCCGTTACCTCATTGGAGACTCCACGAAGGAAATATGAAGGAATAACATTCAAATTATATTACCGGCCGGACAAAGCAGCCCGGGGTAGTAATTACTTCGTGTTTGCTTTGCCATGCACGGTGTTCCAAAATTACGCGTGCAGCAAACTGCTGTACAGCAAACTGCTGTACTACTCATGATGTCGCGTGCCTACTAATAATAGGCATTCGATAAGATCGCGCTTACCTTAAATTGTTTTGCGCTATATCTGGCTCCCATGATAGTTTAAGTTTCGTGTAACACGAAAGCTGAGAACGCGTTGGCAACGTACTGCAATATGTCCTTCCAGGTATGCATTAAACAGCCGCCAACACGAGTCGGCAACACGAGTCGGTCAAAAAGCATTCACGCGGAGTAATGCATTAGCCCATACCTGTCCCTGGTCGTGGAAGTACTTGAGTCCCTGGAGGGTCTGCTTTAACACGTACGCGATCCACTCTTCTTTCATCCCGTTACCCTTTCCCTGCGTGGTGACGCGGTCAAAGGGAACGGGAGAACGAACACGGAGTCAGCGCCCGGATAACGACAACATACATACGTACAAGGGCTCCGCATGTGAAGAAGCTGAAGTTGTTCTCTTCGACACAGCAAACAAAAAATCAAATTGACGGCTTTGCCGAGGGTTTCATATTTTCGAGGTTCATAACATGACAGGGGAAATAAATGACATACAACAAAGAAAGCAAGCAAAGTTGAAAACACCGGTCGTCGTCTAGTGGCAGTCAGTGTATAAATATAAAAAACGTAGAAACAGAGAAAGAAATAGAAGAACCTGCTTTGTTTCGAGGCGACACGAAAGAGGAATTGGCACTAAAATGGCCATCGAACGAAATGGAAGACAATTTAAAATCAATTTATTGACCAAGGGAAAAAGAAAGGCACCGCTGATGTCTCTTGGAAAATCCCTCAGGACCGAGTTCTACAATATACGAACAACTTACCCACGGAGAAGCACACAAAGAGAGAAGGTGTTCCGCTTTTATTGGCCGAAGCACCTGGAGCGTATCTGCCGCCCGGTTTCTGAAACCGTAGTATCACAAACACCCTCCCGACTCGGTGCGAGAGACGACAGGTTTTGAACAACTTAACACTGCCAAGTAAAACAGCACATTCCCAATTCCTTAAACGACGTTGCCAGGGTAAAACGGCAATCCCAAATGCCTTACCAGGTGATCAATATTTGCCAACGTAAACCGGCAATCCGAAATTCCAACATAGTACCTGCCAAGGTAAAACAGTCGTCAGGGGTCCGACGATCAACAACTCATCGCTAACACACCCCTCGACAATTCCCTAGGGTTTACCCTAGGGTAATCTAGAAGCAAAATTAATTTCCTGTCCAAACGGACAAAATGACAAAAAACGGTACACCAGCGCTTTTTTGCCAGTTTACGATACGAAAAACTCAAACCACGCCATCAGGAAACATCCAACCCAAGTAATATGGCATTTTCTGTTAAGGTATACCGTTTTTTGGCGAAACATCCATATATGTCCGTCTCACTTACAAAAATGCCAAAAAACGGTACACCATCGTATTTTTGTCAGTTTACAGTACAAAAAGTAAGACGAGGTGATCAGGGCACACCAAACCCAAGTTAGATGACATTTTCTGTCAAGGTATACCGTTTTCTGGCAAACAAACAATGTCAAGGTACAGCTTATATTTTAAACAAACACTGCGTTCGTCAATTAGAAGCGCCTTCTTGTACTGTGTACTCGTGTTCAAACGAACGTACCAGGTACGAGTCAAGCGTTGCTTATATATAATCTGAAGCCATTTTATTTCGTTTCGTGCGCGTGCGTGTAGTCAGAACACGGTACCGCGGGCGAGCCCGCGCGCCGCCGCGGGTGTCAGCGGGTGCTAGCAGGTAGAGGGGGTGTTGCAAGGAGCGCCGTCGCCGTTTGCATGGCTAGGCGTCGCGTGTGTCTCGAGATACGCAGGAAGCACAAATGGTATCTGTCTGGCCTCCTTGTGAGGCTCCGCTTGCACCATATACGAGATATAAGGGTCGTTTTGATATGCGAAATAGTATTTAAGCGGTGCTTATTTTTGCGACCAAACTAAACGTCAAAGAGACTTCAATGCAGTTTGAGCACCAACTTTGTCGAAGTGGCGAAGCAGGGCCACGGTGAGCACCGGGCTTGACGTGAGGCGGGCGATGACGCTCACTGTGGCAGAGAGGGAGGAAAACTTTATCCAGACCCAATCGGTGGTGAGGTGGTCGCGAGACGGGCGGGCGGCGTACAAGGCCAAGAGGGAAGCTCTGCTGTTCGTTTTTTTTCTTTCTGACCGGTGGGAACGTGTTCCAATCAAGCAGAAAATTATTACATGAGAGGAGACAGGCACTGGGCCAAGGGATATTTACAAGCAAAACACAACGTAAAAACAGACTAGACTTTTCGAGCTTGCACCAATCAAAGCAGAGCTATGACTTACCGTATGGCTTGCTAAATCGCCGTGATTGGCCAACAGTGCCGTTACAACTGCTGCTGAGCACCGACATCGTATTGAGCGTGCTACGAGTACAACAAGCAGGCTGTTATACATCGCTGCGGCCATCCCGCCCAGCAGCAGCAGCAGCAGGCAAACCATGCGCGTGAGGTGGCACATCCGCAGTATACTCTATGGATGGCTTGTATCGGGTCCTGCGATATGCATCACGGAGGATGGATAGGTAGAGTTTGGGGTGCGGGCGCATGTATGTATCCCGACTCCCATCCACACCCACGACGACGACGACGACCAACAACCGCCACCTGCTGTTGCCCAGCAGCATAGTAACAGGCCAAACCAGCGCGTCAGGTGCACACCCGCAGTGTATTCTTGGGTACTGTACCTGTAGTTGCAAGTGTTGGAGCTTACGACGCGTCATCGAGGATAGATAGGCAGAGCTTGGTGTGCGGGGGCATGTGTGTAACCCGACTCCCGAACACGACCACCGATCAACAACCAACTAACTGCCACCAGGTAATACTGCGTGAGGTGACACCTCCAGGGTGTACTCTTGGCTACTGTTCCCGTCGTAGTTGCAAGTGTCGGAGCCTACGATGCATCATCGAGGATAAATAGGAAGAGCTTGGGGTGCGGGCGTATGTATGTATCTATGTACCCATGTAAGTATCCTGACTCCCGACCACGCCCACCACAACGATCAACGACCAACTGCCACCAGACAAAACTACTCATCCTTCAGCAGCAGCATGCGCCCAGCAGCACACCAGCAGCAGGCAACATCATGCGCGCACGTTGGCATATGCGGGGCGTAATTTATTACTACTTGCATGTATCGGAGCCTACGATGCAGCACCGAGGACGGACAGTAGGCAGAGCTGGGGACACGGCCGCATGTACAGCATGAATGACATCCCGACTCCAAACCACACCGACCACAACGATCAACAACCGCCACCAGAAAAAAAACTGCTGTACTCCAACGCTGTTGTTCTGAGCAGCAGTGCAATTCTCAGTCAATCGAGAGGACAGCAGTACGCACGTGCCTGCTGTCGCCACCGTTTGCCTGCGCCACCACCACGCACCGCCGTCTCTGCTGTTGTTCGAGCTGCGCGGTTGGTATTTTGGATCGACAAGCTCGTCATAATTTCATTCGCGTATATCGTGGACCCAAAAGTTGCGTCACGGTAGTAGCAGGGTGCCCCCTGCAACCACTTGAGAGCGCAGCAGTGGTAGTAACAGTATAGTGCCTGCGGTCGTCCTTTGCCTCCACACCATGCACACTGCCTATATCTTGCTGTGCAAACGTTGCTCGACGGGCGTTGAGGCGGACGAAAATCGACTGAAACGCCTCAAAATCGTTGGACGACAGACAACCTACTCTTCTAACACCCTACACAGCTCGTCGAAAAAAGACTGCAGTGATACTGACTTCTCGATACCTGCAACCTACAGTGCCCACTTCTTATAGTGCCAAAACCAAATTTTATAGTACCAAAACCACAAAAAAACGGAAATTCTATGGTACGAATACGTACTTCCTACGTTTTTTTTTTTATACTTACATTATTATTATTACAACGGTAACGGCCCACGTCAACAACGGTGCTGCCGCTTAGCAGCCGGGGTCTCGATCGGACCTCTCTGTATCACCCTTCGACCTGATGATCAACTCCACCCCAACAGCGGATGGCCAGGTGACGTCGTGGAACGGCATGCTCGTATCACTCGGACGGCTCTCGGATTCAACTGGCAACTTCACTACCGATTGCCATGTCGAGGACCATGGCCATATCGAGATAACCGCATCCCAATGTGCACGATGGCGAGATACCGCACCAGTCTTGATTCTGCACGGACCACCTGTGATATGGGTGGAGTACTCATGGGCTATAGATATAGATAATACAAGGTTCCCCTCCGGGAGGTGCCGTATGAATAGGGGAGTGGCGCAAGAGCGACATAATATTCGTATGCAACCACCTGCATCCACCCATCATTTTAACCTGAAGAACACACAACATATTTTTGAGGACAGACTATTATACTGTGTTCACGGAATTATAGTGTGGGATCATTACTACAATAATATAAAATAGGGTAGGTAAGTGGATATATTGATCCAGCCGACTCGCGACGATTAATTCGTAAGTACAAAAAAGTTGCGCGAGGTCGAGGTTGCGCCATAATACTTTGTGACCGGTTGAGTAAGGTACAGCACATACATGCTGGTACAATATATATATATATATATGTTCCCCCAAAATAAATGTTTCTTGGTGCTCAGGGTGACATCAACGTTTCACAGATAAATGCTCGAGAACAAATCGTAGTCCGAGAGAGCACTGAGAGTATTGGAGTACTGGCGGCAAAAATATTGCCAGCACTGAGAAGGCCCAAATACTGAGAGTAATGAGAGTGTGAGCACTACCGAAATCCCAGAATACAGGAAAGTATGCACCGCATTAGCATCGAAACGCGAAATACTTGGAGTAAAGGCAATATGCGCAGTACAGAACCTCGAGATACTGAGAGTATAGTATTTCGCAGTGCATGCATGATATATATATATTCGTCGCAAATGCGTATCTCGAAATACTGCCAGACTGCTTTAAATAATAAATACTCAAATCGTCTCCAGCGAAAGTGGTTTGCTCCAACTCCCACTCGTGTGGGACTATCTGGGTGCGTTTGGTGCCGAACGCTGGGCCTGAGAATTGTCGACGCGGTGCACAGACGGTTGAAGTATACATCATACTCGAAGTATACTGGGCATATTGAGGGTATTTCACTACTGCGAGTAGTACTGAGTCTCGCAGAAGCAGCAGTACGAACACTACCAACTGACGAAATACTGCTACTACTGTAGACTAGAATACGTGTAGTACCCGCGGTACAGAACCCCGAGACACTTGAAGCACAACAGGGGGTATCCACGCCAGCAGCAGTAGCGAACCCCGTATTAGTGCGAGCCCGAAAGTATACGAAGTAGTATCGACAGAACCTCAAAATACTGCGAGTACTCGCAGTATCTCGAGTACTAAAACCCCGAAATACTGCGAGTGTACGAAGTACCTACGATAATAATCAGTATTTTCTCGAACACACTTTGCTTTACTCCCAACTATTAGGAGGAGCTGTGAAATGTTGAGGTGTGAACGCACGCCACACGTAAGCGCGCCCAAACTCTTCTTGACCTTGGGTAAAAACACATAAGTAACTTGTATATTATATTATACGTTCGGAAAAGCAAGGTGGATCAATGTACTGGTATACAAAAAAAGTCAGAAGTGGAAAATAAACACACACAACTTGTATCACAGTATATCTATACTATACGCTCAGAAAAGCATAAGGTGTGAACTAATGTATTAATACTCTATTGTAGTCCTGGTACAAAAAAAGTCAAAAGTGAAATATAAAAAAAGCGTGGATGGTGCGAGTCGAACCTCGGAAACTAAAATTTTATCGCGCGCAGTGTAAACGTCTACGCTAGAACAGTGCTCGTACAACTGGCACGTCGTGTTTTTTACGCAATCTAAAACACTTTGCACGATCTCCTACAGCAGTAGAGTGGCTCGTACAGGTACGACTGCATATACAGCAGTACTGCTGTAGAATACCACGCGAGGAACGTACGTGTACTGACCCCCTTGCAGCTGGCTCTAGGATCTATTATCGGTCAGCATGTAGGACACACAGCAATGAGACCTACTGCTGTAAGCATGCCTTGTACGAACGCAGAACAGTGCTCGTACAACTGGCACGTCGTGTTTTTTTACGCAATCTAAAACACTTTGCACGATCTCCTACAGCAGTAGAGTGGCTCGTACAGGTACGACTGCATATACAGCAGTACTGCTGTAGAATACCACGCGAGCAACGTACGTGTACTGACCCCCTTTCAGCTGGCTTTAGGATCTATTATCGGTCAGCAACGTAGGACACACAGCAATGAGAACTACTGCTGTAAGTATGCCTTGTACGAACGCAGAACAGTGCTCGTACAAATGCCTGGCACGTCGTGTATTTTACGCAATCTAACACTTTGCACGATCTCCTACAGCAGTAGAGTGGCTCGTACAGGTACGACTGCATATACAGCAGTACTGCTGTAGAATACCACGCGAGCAACGTACGTGTACTGACCCCCTTCCAGCTGGCTCTAGGATCTATCGGTCAGCAATGTAGGGCACACAGCAATGAGAACTACTGCTGTAAGTATGTCTTGTACGAACGCTGTTGCACGAATAATTTGTTGTACAGCTAGCAGTACGAACGATTTGTTTTTGTTGTACTCGAGACGACGAATACATCGATCCGGGGATAATGGGTCACACACTGCGGAAGGTACGTGCATCGGCCAATGAAGATGGCAACAACAACGAACTACAGTAGTAGTACTGGGCTTACAGCGCGGATCTTCCACATGCGCATAGTACCCTGCCTGCTGCTGCTGTTGGCGCACTGTGCTGAGCACAGGTGGAGCAGTGGCCAATGTTGGATCACACACATAATAGTTCGTGGCGTGGTCAAGTGATCGATCGAATAAACCAACTGTGATAGCCGCAGTACGATCATGCCATCCGCGCAAGGTGTGCCCACTGCTGCTGCTGCTGCTGGGCAGCAGGGCAGCAGGGTTGTGGTGCTGTAGGAATCTGGAGGTAAGCGCGCTCTGTGCACTGCTGTGGCTATTGTTCTCTAGGCGGTGGTCCGTGCTCCGTCAGCCGTGCAACACAAAAAATATGTCAGGGATATATACGTCATCCTGGGTATATACGGATCAAAAAGTATATGGCAAAGGGTGGAATGCGGACTGCAGGATCCGACAAACGCAACCAACCACAGCAACACCGCGCATATGGGTGTGTCGCACACGCACGGCGGGTGGGCGGGGGGGGTGGCAGCGTTGGGACGTTGGGATCTGTGCATGTGTTGTCTGTTGTGTACCTGGTATATGTCTGAGCTGGGTGCTCACAGCTCGTGAGAGCCTAGGGGAGAAAACAGACAGCATGACATGTTATGTATGTACCGATACGTACGTAAAAAGTAAGGCCTCTTGCTGAAACCAGGGAAATCGTCTGATCCACTCCCGCCGGAAAAAAAACTTCGAGCGCCCGCCACGTGCTTCAGAGTGCACGGATCGCGCCGAGACCTAGACCAATGTGTCCGGCAGGGCTTCCCGTGTCCATGTACTTAGTGTTTTGCTTAAAAGTGCTCGTGCGAAGAGAAAAGTTGGCAAAAGTACGAAAATTTGACAAATATACGTACATATGTTGCAGTGTTGTAGTCTCACGAATACGAGAACAATCCGAAGAATGGATTAACCCGGCGAATATTCCGTTAGTCGAGAATAACGTTCTTTTAGGAATGTTCCCTAGGGTGGATAACCCGTTAGACGAGAGTAATGTTCCTTAATGCAGATAGGACCACGAAGTGAGAAGTTCTTACACTAGCAGAAGAACGACAGGTAGCCAAAGGAAAGTTCTGTAGGCGTACATTAGATAAGAGGAATTTAGGAGAGCTTGTGGCGTGGGGTGGGACGAGTATATCTGGGCGTCGAGTCCCGCCCCCCTACCTCTCACTTCTCTACGAGAGCATCTCCTCAGCTCCCGCCATCAATAAGAAGATCTAAATCAGAAGAAGCTAAACACTGCTTTCCGCTGCCAGAACCACCTGCGTCCCTTACCACTACCTTATAGCGGGCACCGATTCACATCTGGCGTCGTCGGCAGGACGGAGCCTTCACCGGGAAGCTCCTACATCGTCCGGTTCTTGGAGGACCCCAGCCCGATCAAGATCGGCCTCCAGCCCGCCCGCTACACTACAGCACGCAACGCCGTATACGGATCGTGGTGTCTTCAACGCCATGGGAATGGGAGCCTAGCACGTGGGATGCTGCGGAACTCTGATGTGTCCCGCGGAACCCCCACCGTTTCCACTCCCCCCCCTGGTTAGCCTTGGTTTAGCCTTTTGTTAGTTCTGGGTATTTGGTTCTGGTTAGACTACAATATCTTCAAGGTAGTTCTTCAGGGTTAGTCTTCAATAGTCATCAGCAGTCATCTTCTTGGGAGTGTTTGTTTCCATCTACCGCCACCGGTATCGCTTGACCGACCCCGTGTTGGCTACCGATCCGAGGCCGTGTATGTTTCTTTTTTGGGCGTGTTTGGGAGTGTATCATCGCCTCTCCCCTCGTTTGCTTTTCTTCAGTGTTTGGGTCTTATTACGAGGTGTGGGGGGATCTATAGCCTCATTTCTTTTGTTTCGAATAGCCGCATCTTCGACCACCTTTTTCCTGGCCGTTTGGGATGAACTTTGTCATCACCCTCCGACCATCTTGTGGTCTGCATATACGACTATTCAGGGTGGGCTAATGTGATATGGGTGGAGTACTCATGGGCTATAGATATAGATAATACGTTGCAGTCTTGTAGTCTCACGAATACGAGAACAATCCGAAGAATGGATTAACCGGCGGATATTCCGTTAGTCGAGAATAACGTTCTTTTAGGAATGTTCCCTAGGGTGGATAACCCGTTAGACGAGAGTAATGTTCCTTAACGTAGATAGGACCACGAAGTGAGAAGTTCTTATACTAGCAGAAGAACGACAGGTAGACATAGGAAAGTTCTGTAGGCGTACATCAGATAAGAGGAATTTAGGAGAGCTTGTGGCGTGGGGTGGGATGAGTATATCTGGGCGTCGAGTCCCGCCCCCCTACCTCTCACTTCTCTACCAGAGCATCTCCTCAGCTCTCGCCATCAATAAGAAGATCTAAATCAGAAGAAGCTAAACACTGCTTTCCGCTGCCAGAACCACCTGCGTCCCTTACCACTACCCTATAGCGGGCACCGCTTCACACCACCCCAGTCACTCCAGGATGCAGTCAATGCCTTGTTCCTGACCGGGGCCGCCTCCGAATTCTCATTTCCTGGACCTGCTCCGTGCCCCCCCTGCGACGAGAAGCTGCGCCCGGCACATGAGCACATCCATATGGTCGATTCTTCCTTGGAGTGCGGACATCGCCCCAGATCGCGTTTTCTTCGCGTCTGTACGTGTAGACATCTACGAGGACGCCGGAGAGCCGCCAGCACCGTCACCCATTTTGATGATAGGCGTTGAGTACTGCCTCGTAGCTGTCATCTACTCCATTCCGAACCATTTCGTGACCCAGTTGCGTTCGAGAGGGCGGTTGTTGATGCACGATTGTATACTCGGGGGGGAGTACCACGTCTTGCGACGATTTCGACTACGACTGGTATCATGGTTTCCAGCATATGTATGTCTACCTTCGAAAGTCTATGACCTTGCCTGTTTCCCAGGCATAAACGACAGCATACCGTAGTGCTAGCTACCATGAGCGCGCAAGCCAAGAACGCGCCGAGATAATCGAGGCGACTACACAAGGACCCATCACGCCTCCGCCTTACCGAAGTCCTGGCCACTACGACGTGGGGAGCGCAGCTGTGCCTTGCCGACTCGACTTCGACGTACCGCCGCCTTGAGCGTCTCACGTGTTCTTCACATATGTGTTGAAACGTTTTGGTTTTTTGATGTGATATTGCTTCTCGATTCGGACTGCCTGCCTTCTTGTTTCCGTCTTTTTGCTAGAACGCATTTTGCAGAAATGTTGCACGGCGCGTCCAGCCTTCCGAGTTCTGCGCAGCTACATTTATGGTAACTGTTCGGTCGACAGAGTGTTGTTTACGGGGTGCATGTACGTAACGATCATTGGCGAAAAGTCAACTTGAATGCCTTTTGTCATCTTGGATTCCACTGCGGCGTTTTATTTGGTATGGCTGTGTTCGCGACACGTCGAGGTCATCGCAATCTGCGCGATGCGACTGTGAAGTTATGTTTTGGTTTTTTGCTTCGAAAAAGCGGCAACTGCAGCATCTTCAAACAAGTATTATTCTACGTGGCAAATATCGACGTCGCGAGAGAATTTTCATACCTCCGTCCAACCTTTTTTTATTTTATGGTAACACCTAGCGAACAGCAGGGCAACCCTTGCCCTGCCCTACAATCACAGAACCGACACGCAATCCATAAAACACGTGACTATAAAAACGATTCCATCATCGATAGCATTCAAGATGAAAGGATACGCCTTTACCAGAAACATGTGCTACTGAAGTATAATTGCCACCCATGTGCAGATGTTGTCACTGCTTCATCGTGTGTCGAGCATCTTTTTCAATACGTTACCAAAGAACCCGACATGAGCAGAGCCCGGGTTGCAGGGATACGAAGCGAAAATTAACAATATCGGACAAGATACACTTCTGCCGCAGAAGCAAATTGGCGTCTGCTTGGATATATACTATGATCAATAGGACACCCGCGATAACTTGGATTCACGTCCACCTCGACGGCGAAAATAATGTCCTAATATCGGACCGAATTCAATCGTGTGCAAACGGAAACTAACAAATAGATGTACGTAGTCCAATAAAAAAACTATATACCTGGTAGCAATGTAGGATATTTGCATAAAGATAAAAAGAGTAAATATCCTCCCGAAAAACTGTATCCTATGCTCCAGAAGGTTGTTGATACCCTGTAGTGTAGCTGGTCCGGATATATGCTACTTTTTGGAACGTGTGTGTGTTCTTCACATTAAACCGTTCTTTCCACCCGTCGACATCCAGCACAACCAGTGTCCGTGCCGATTCTTCAATCCTACAAGAGGTACAAGTTCTGTGGGCACGAAGCTACGCCACAGAGATACTACGTTGCCACGTATGCAGTAAGCACAGTGGGCATTGCAAAGCCATATCATGATACTGGATACGACAGGCACGACATACACATTCCACAAAAAAGAGAAACGAAAGGAAACAAAGAAAAAAACAAAAAATAAAAAACAAGTAAGACAAATGGAAAGAGAAAAAGAAACAAGAAAAAATATTAGAAACAAACTGTCGTGCCCCCCCCGCAGGGGATGTGGCAGACACTTGAAAAGGGCGAGCCGGAAAAGAAAAAGAAAAAGAAGAGCGTGGATCGTAGGAATTAAATAAAGCGCAGATATATACTTAAGCCACACTACTGCAGAAAATGCTGTTGACCTTGGCAATACATGGGCTGCGGCCTGAGCATGGGCGGTGAATAAATGTCAACAGGGAAACCAATATAATACGTACTGCTCGCACGCATCAACATTCCGGATGCAGTACACATTTCGAACGTAGATCGTACTTTTAGAAGAATAAGATGAACAAAATCGGATATTTGCGCACGTTATGAACAATAAAGAAAAAAACAAACATTAACTCGGAAAAAAAAAAAACATACACTCGTACTCGTAGTTGATATGTACCTGGCATCATATTGCGAGGAAAAAATATGTTTGTGTGCGCGTGCGCGTGCGCAAGCAGGTACTTGAGCCACACTACTACTGAAACAGCCGTTGGTCCTGGCACTACGTACGCTGTGGCTTGAGGATGGGCGGTGGATAAATGTCAACAGCAATACGAATTCAATTGTGATGGTATCTTCATTCAGGATACATTGTACCTTTCGAACGTACATCGTACTTTGGAAGGATACAACAAAACAAAATCGGACTTTTTTGCGTACGTGCAGAATAATAAATAACAAACACACATTCCCTCGAAAAAATGGCATCCTACAAGCATGCTCGTACTCGTACTGTAGTTGATAGATACCTGTGGTATCATATTGCGACGATAGTTTGTGTGCGTGTGCGTGCGAGGAAGCACATGCTTGAGCCACACTACCGCCCAAGGTGCTTTTGACCCTGGCAGCACTAGGTTGTGACCTGAGGATGGGTGGTGGATATATGCCAATAGCAGTGCGGATAAAATACTGCTCTAACGCATCTTCATTCCTGAGAAATTCTACTTGTCGAAAGTACATCATACTTTTGAAAGTATACATTATAACAACATCGGATCTTTGCATGCATACAGGTAGAGAAGAACAAATAAAAAACATTCCCCCGAAAAAAATGGTATCATACTGTATACTCGTTGTTGATAGGTGCCTGTGGTATCATATTGCGACGAAAAAATGATCGTACTTTAATTATTACAAGAAAAAAATAAAACAAAATCGGATCCCGAAATACATGGTACCTGGCATCCTTCTGCATACTCATACTCACTCGTACTCATAGCTCATAGGTACCTGGTATCCTACCAAGTATACTCGAAGTCGAGCGAGCGTTCTCTTTGGAAGAGACAGACGTGCGTTGCACAGCACAGCCTGCACACACAGCTTTCACACGCAGACCTGCAGTGACCAAACAATCACAGCAACCACAGCAGCAGCACGCTGGAACCCGAGCTGTTACTCCGACACCAAATACCTTAGACCAACTATTATGGGAAATTTTTGAAGGGGTCTCAGGACTAGCTTTTTTTGCCGAAAATCCGCGGTTTACGCGACGGGACTGTCAAAAACACCGGTAGACCCCTCAGGATGCTCCCCTTAGTTTTCCGAGAGCTTTCTCGAGCACTTTTTCGTTTCTGCAGAGTCATAGTTGGACTGTTCGTCCATATTTCCAGTTCTGAGGACATCATGATTTTTATCAAAAATCCTCGAAGATCTACTATTTCTGGCCCCAGTTCTGACCCTCCAGAGCAAAGTGATTGGCTGCTCCAAAAATTAAATTAGGACTCTGGAGAAACGGGAAATTGTTCCTGAAAGCTCGAAAAAAAACTACGGGGAGCATTTTGACGAGTCTATCGGTGTTTTTGATTTCCCCTCCGAGTAAAACGCGTATATTCGGCCTAAAAACCCAGTTCTGAGAGCTCAGGAACAATTTCCGATAATAGTTGGTCCTACCAGGTATTTTGTTTCTTTCTTCTCGCGGCAAAGATCTACGGCACTGTAACACGGACAGACTTTTTATAGGGGCAACGAAAAAGGCCTGCAAAAAAATTAATTCGAAGACCTATGCCAATGGAAACGCGAAGTCCAAAAGTTTTCTTTCGAAAACAGTGCTTAAAAAGAAACAGCCGACAATATCCTCGTACCGCCGCTGTCGGAACGAAGGCAAAAAATGTTTGATTTTTTCTTCTTTTTTTAACGGCTGCAGGCGGCGCAATTTGTTTCTCTCGGTGCAAATTGTCAACACGGTGATAAAAATCAGCTCGTGCGACGATAGACACTCGATCTCCATATAGACTCTGCCCATGGCCAACCCGCTTGATGTCGGGCAAGGCCAACGAGTATAGATGAAGGCATCGAAGATAGAAAGCTGATACATGCTCTACGGGGCGAGAGCTTGCCGGCGGCGTGCTACGGCCTCCCAAACCTGAAAAAAAAGCCTGTTTTTTGCCATTCGAGACGGATCGAGAAATTTTGTCCTCTGTTTTATACACACCAGCGGCTAATTGTTGTTTTATCGTACGCCTGTCAAGCGCCCGCCACACGTTACTGGCCATTGTGTGAAGACGGTGACCCAAAGGTGGGTCGGAGCCCCTCACGAGCGCAGTCCATTCAGAATTCATGACGCAATCATTGGTTTTGTCGATCGATGTCTGTCGAGGACTCGGAATCTCGCCGCTTCGAACCAAGCATCCGCTTGAGTTTTTCTGAAGCCGACCCTGGCCCAACATCGGCCCCATTTTTGCTTTTGTCGGGCATTTCCAAAAGTTTGGAACTTTTTTTTTTCAAAACATGCCCACAGGAAGCGTGTTCTAAAATGTTTTGGCGGGTATCTTTGGAATTCAAACTTTTAATGGGAATTTTGTGTTTCCATTTGCATAGGTCTAAGAGCAATTAAAAACACTACCCCTTTGTATGTTGTGGACCTCTCCCTGCCAAGATTCGGAGAAATCCTCGAGGAATCCGTCTAAAATCCAAGATCGTGCCTACTTCTCGCCTGTATCTCTCGGCCGCCGTACGCGCTCACGGTGAGGCATGCAGCCGACTACGAAGGGAGGGAGTCGCTGAAGCCGATCCTCGAAGAGGGCGCTCAAAGAAATGAAAACCCCTCGTGAATTCGAGGCTCGAGTTTCCGATATTGAGGCCGGCACGATGAAAAACTTTTTGCCAATCCCTGTCTGCTCGTTGCTCAAACATCATTTTATGTATACTCGTATACAAGGGGGCTCCATCGGCGGCCTAGCGACGGCGGCCTAGCGAGGGCCGCCGACGAAGCTAAGCCCCGCACGCAACGAATAACTGCAAAATGAAGTTTACGATGCCAAGGGCGCGGTCAAGATTAAAGATTGGTACGTACCTGGTCAAAAGAAGTCCTCATTAAAATATGTTGGATTATTGGTCCCTGGCGCAATGGATGTTTCCGGACGCAATGACTAGCATCAAACAACAACCTTTTCTTTCCCACACTCTGCTGCACACCACCCTTGGATCAAGCTAATAATCTTTCCCCCAAAATAACACACCATTGTACCAAAGCCACTATAGTTTTCCGGTGACACGCACGACAGGCAGCCGAGAATCCATACGCTCGACCGCGACGAATGAAGAAAGCTAACGCCACGAATGAATGTATAAGATATACCGTTCGTGGGAAAAGTTCATATTTTCTTTTGTCCCGTACAGCCCACGACAGATTATGGAGAATTTATCTGCGCTATCCGAGAATTCATCTGCGTTCGCCTGCGACGAATCAAATAAAGCTAACGCTATGGATACATAATATACCGTTCGTGGGAAACGTATCATATTTTATCTTGTCCCGTCAAGCCCACAACAGATAATGGAGATTAATTAATCTACGTTATACAAGAATCTATCTGCGTTCGCCTGCGACGAATCGAAGAAAGCCAAGGCGAAAAAGATGTAATATATCGTTGACGGCAAAGGTATGATAATTTCTCGTCCCGTACAGCCCACGACAGGTAATGGAGAAATAAACTACGCCATGCGGCAATGAATGGACGAAAACAGAAAAACTACGATTTTCCCTTGTCCTCTAAATCACACCCACAGCGCTCTTCAGCAAAAACCACAAAAGAGAGAAAACCTCCTTTAACATCGACAAACAAAATCAAAGGAATATAAAGCCATGAACATGTAATATACCGTTCGTGGGGAAGGCATGAAGCTAAGCCCCGCACGCAACGACGAAGCTAAGGCCCACAACCAACAAACAACTGCAAACGGCAGTTTACGATGCCAAGGGTGCGTTCACGATGAAAGATTGATACGTACCTGATCAAAAGGCGTCCACGCAAAAATATTTTCGATTATTGGTCCCTGACGCAATGGATGTTTCCGGACGCAATGACTAAAACAATCAAGCAACAACGTTTTTTTCATATACACTGCTGCACGCCACCTTTAGATCAAGCCAATAATATTTGCCCCCAAAAAACACACCAGTGCACCGAAGCAACTCAAGTTGTCCCGTACGACGCACGGCAGGCAACCAAGAATCCATACGTTCCACTGCGACGAATCGAAGAAAGTCAAAGCGAAGAAGATGTTATATACCGTTCGCGGCAAACGTGTGATATGTTCTCTTGCCCCATACAGTCCACGACACATTATGGTGAATTTATCTACGCCATCCGAGAACCCATCTACGTTCGCGTGCGATGAATAGAAGAAAGCCAACGCCATGGATGCATAATACACCGTTCGTGGGGAAAGTATCATATTTTCTTTTGTCCCGTAAAGCCCACGACAGGTAACGGAGAAGAATTAATCTACGCTGCCGAGAATCCATTTACGTTCATCTGCGACAAATCGAACAAAGCCACAGCGAAGAAGATATAATATACCGTTCGCGCCAAACATATGAAATTTTCTCGTCCTGTACAGCCAACCACAGGTAATGGGGAAATCATCCACGCTCTGCAGCAATAAAGAAAAGAAAAAAGAAAAAACTACAATTTTTCATTGTCCCCTAAACTCCATCAACAGCGCTCTTCAGCACTAACCACAAAAAGAGAAAATTTCGATAAACATCGACAAACAAAATCAAACCAAAATGAAGCCATGAAGATGTGATACACCGCGCGTGGGGAAGGCATGATATTTTCTCGTCCCGTACAGCCCACGACAGGTTACGGAGAAATGGTATGCGCTCTGCGGCAATAAAGCAAAAGAAAACAGATGAAGTATGATTTTCCCTTGTCTTCTATGACCCAACCCACAGAGCTCGTAACAACGCCAATAAAGAGACGACCAAAATCGACACAGTCCTTGACAAGGTGAACAAAATACTTAGAATTATGTCAACAGCCAAAATCAGAAACCGATATTTAACCCAAACGACTTCTCTTGTCCCCAGCAACACGCGACAGACAGTTTATTATTCGGAAACCACTGAATAAGTCGGACAGACAAAATATGATTAATTATCTCCTTCACCTTCAACAAACTCTCACGCTCCCCAGCATAAATAAAAAACAGGCCAATCGACCAACATAATATCATGATTTCGAGGCGAGAACTCACGGCAGCTATTATTATCAATAGTAATGCCCATGTCAAACGCGCGCTTTTATTTAAAGTGAGGTTGACCGTACTCGTTCGCGGGAAAGGTATGATATTTTCTCCCCCCGTACAACCCACAACAGGTAAATACTGGACAAACAATCTACGCTCTCGGCAATATAGCAAACGAAAACAGAAAAACCACGTATGATTTTCTCCTGTCCCCCAAAACCCAACCCACAGCACTCTTCAGCAAATAATACCGCCAAAAAAGAAAAATTCTCCATCAACACCGAGAAACAAAATCGAAGAAAGCCAAATTTATGAAGATGTCATAAACCGTTCGTGGGGAAGGTATGATATTTTCTCGTCCCGTACAGCCCACCACAGGCAATGCAGAAATAATCTCTGTCTCCCATGCCAAAGGTCGATCGAAGGACCGCCGACGAAGCCAATGCCCGCACGCAACGAACAACTGCAAACGGTAGTTTGCGATGCCAAGGGTCGAAGCTACCGCCCGCAGCATACAATCGGAAGTTTACGATGCCAGAAGCGCCTTCAAGATGAAACATTGATACGTACCTGATCGAAAAGTCCACATTAAAATCTGTTCGATTATTGGTGCCTGACGCAATATTGGATGGTTCCGAACGCAATGACTAAAGCATCAAACATCAAACGTCTTCTTTCCCAGACTCTGATGCACACCACCTTTGGTTCAAGCCAATGATATTTCCCCCGAATAAATACATCAGTGTAGCAAAGCGACCCAAGTTGTGCCGTACGACGCACGACAGGCAACCGAGAATGCAAACGTTCGACTGCGACGAATAAAGAAAGCCAACGCCACATAACGTTTGTGGGAAAAGCATGATATCTTTTTTCGTCTCGTACAGCCCACGACAGACAACGCAGAATTTATCTACGCTATCCGAGAATCCATCTACGGTCGCCTGCGAGGAATAGAAGAAAGCCAACGATATGGACGTACAATATACCATTCGTGGGACAAGCATGATGTTTCATTTTGTCATGGAAAGCCAGACAGAAAATGGAGAAAGTCTAATCTACGCTATCCGAGAATACATCCACTGTCACCTGCGGCGAATCGAAGAAAGTATAAACGGAGACAAACCACTATCCTTGTCCCCGCGCAACACACGACAACCTAAATTCGGAAACCATTGAATGAACAAGTCGGACATACAAAATAGAAGCAATGCAGTCGGACATACAAAATAGAAGCAATGCACTCCACCACCACCTTCAACAAACTATCACGCTGCCCAGTATGAATGAAAAACAGGCCGATCGACCAACGAAATATATGATCTCGAGGCGAGAACACACGGCATCTATTAACAGCAACGCCCATGTCAACCGCGCTCTTCCTTAATATGAGGTTGGCCGCAGCACTGTACACGTTCGTGAGGAAAGTATGATATTTACTCCTCCCGCACAGCCCACAGCAGGTAATTTTTAATGGATACATATCTACGCTCTGCGGCACTAAAGCAAAGCAAAACAGAAAAACCACGTGTGTATGATTTCCTCTTGTCCACCAAAACCCAACCCACAGCACTCTTCAGCAACGACAAAAAAGAGGAAACCTCGATCAACCGCGACAAACCAAATCGAAGAAAGCCAAAGCCATGGAGAAGATGTCATGAACCGTTCGTGGGGAAGGTATTATATTTTCTCGTCCCGTACAGCCCACGACCGGTAATAATGGAGAAATAATCTACGCTCTGCGGCAAAAGAGCGAAAGAAAACCCAGAGAAACTATGATACTCCCTTGTCTTCTAAAGCCAGCCCACAGCGCTCTTCAGCAACAATATCAACAAAGAAAAAACCTTGTACTTCACTAAGTGAACAAAATACTTAAAATAATACATTAACGGCCAAAATCAGAGAGCGATATTTAGCCCAAACGACTTGATTCTCTTATTCTCGCGCAACACACGGCATACAACTTATTACATCAGAAACCATTAAATAAGTCGGACACAGAAAATACAATCCTCTTCCACCATCTTCAACAAACTTTCACCCTCTCCAGTGTAAATGAAAACAGGCCAATCGACCATCATTATATATATCATGATCTCGGGGCAAGAACTCACGGCAGCTACGTAGCTATGCCCATGTCAACCGCGCGCATTTGTTCATGTGAGGTCGACCGTACTATATAGGAGGGGGAAGCAAGATCGTCCCAACTAGACTGGCGTGAGACACTATCTTGTGGGCGAACGACGACGCCATGACACTAAAAAAAGTCTAAATTTGGTGACCCACCCTGCACCCTGCTGCTACAACATCGTAAAGGAAAGACCGACAACCAAAAACGTCCAGGCATAAGGAGCGGCCGAGGACGGGCAGGCTACAACACAGTCGGCTCAATCACTCTGATATTTGAGCATCGAACGAAGCAACACTTACCGCCTGAACGAATGTGAGAGACAACGCAGCAACAAAGAAAGGACTGGGTTTGGGGGGGGGGCGACTCCTTTACCTTTTTTTTTTTTTTCGATGGAATTTTATACTGGTATATTGTGTTTGCCGTCAAAAAGGCCAACCGTGGGAGGACTCGTTAAATTGAAAACCAAAATGAATTGATTGGCATCACATGATTTTTTTTTAACGTATTATTTAATCCTTCTAGGTAGTTGTGCAGTAAAAGTATCATGCACTCGTTCCGTACATCTCATTGTATCAAACTATATGTTGTAAGCTCGTTGAGCAATTTCAGAAAATCAGAACGCAAGCAAGCCTGTGATGATATCCAAACGATTTTACCAATTCGAAAACATTTTGTCAGCCGACGTCTGCAAAGAGTACAGGGGATGACTTCTATCGATCTCTCTCCGAAGTAAAAAATAGACCGTCTTCCGTGTATACATATATGTATGGACGAAGGGCGCAGGGGGGGCGGTCCCTGTTGATATTGATATTGAGCGTCTGTCGTCGCATGTCCCAACGATGGTACGATGGTATTTGATCAGGGTGCATATATACTCCTACGTAATTACTATCTTTGGAACCGCTACTTGCTGGTGGTACGAGCTAACCGTACCACACTATCAATATAGTCTACTGCTGTGAAAGGATGTTTTAACCGCCCGCTGGTGTTCCACCCAGATGAGTCACCACAACAAAGAAATATGTACGGGCAGTTCACGGCAGGATACATCTGGCACGCAACTGAACACGCTTGTGACCAAATTCATTTGCTGCAGTTATGACTACTATATTTGTTTGGTCCCTCGGATCAAGCCCTTTAGTACTGTAGTCCCGATTGGGGGACAAACCACTCAAATTTTATGTGGTTTTCCCCCAGAACGGGACTGCAGTACTACCGCATGAAATCAGAGTGGTTTGTTCCCAAAACAGGACTGCAGTACTCAAAGGGTTAGCCTCCCCACCCCCAAAAAAATAACACGCAGGCATCAAAGGAACGCCACACACGATCCCAGAGAAATCAAAATCAGTCAAACAGGGGTATTGAATCGTTGGCATGCTTGAACAGAGGGGATTGGCGAGGGGGTCATAGAATTGAATCGTTGGCACGCTTGAACAGAGAATGGGCGAGGGTCATATAATTAATATAGTAAGGCAAGTTATTTATTTTCTTCATCCGGGGAGACGAAATCGAGGAAACAACACACACGACAGAGACACAAAATATTATATTTTAATAGTTCTTCAATTCTCAGTCCATGTTTTTTTGCAACATACTGCTCAGAAGTATTTAATCCTACGTACGTCCTCGGTAGTTGTTTGTTAATATTTATTATTAATAATAGCGATATCACTGCTGCTCAGAAGTCCAATCACAAACGAACTTCACGACAAAACCGTGCGCATGTGATGGTTTTACATAAAAGAAAGGTATCGCCGGGACGCCATCGCATAGGTTCATGCGTACCTAAACACACGTCCTGATCACAATGGGTTTCATATTTTGATCTCTCGGATCAAGCAATAAACACCTTTAGTATTGTAGAGTCTCGTTTTGGTGACAAATCACTCCAATTTCATGTTGTTTTCACCAAAATGGGACTGCAGTACTTAAAGGGCTAGTCTAGCCCCCCCCAAAAAAACACGCAGGCATCAAAAGAACGTCACACACGATCCCAGCGAAATCGAAACCAGCCAAACAGAGGTACTGAATCGTTGGCATGCTTGAACAGAGGGGATTGGCAAGTGGGTCATAAGATTGAATCGTTGGCATGCTTGAACAGAGACAAAGGGCGAGGGTCAAAGAATTGCTATAGTAAAAAAAAAAAAAACTTCATGCGGGGAGGCGAAATCGAGGAAACGACATACACGACGAACACACAAAATATTCCGCTATAACAGATCTTCTACGCTTCGCCTATTAGTTTTTGCCACGTACTATTAATATAATTCTAACAACACTGTCAATGCTGCTCAGAAGTATTTAATCCTACGTACGTGCACGGTAGTTGTTAAAAAAACGTAAAAATTGTGATCATTGTTGTTGCAAACCATCCGTTTGGGATGCCACCGCGACGTTCCCCACATCACGGCGACAACAGGCACACCAACTCGTAAGATATTCAACTGCAGAGATCGCAAGGCATCCAAGGAACGTGACAACACGATCACAGCAAAATCGAAAACAGGCACACGAGAAACCTCCGAAACCCCACAGCGCAGACGGAAGCGCAGACGGAAGCAGGCCGAACAAGAAAAGGCGAAGCTTCAAGGACAAAGCCCGGCCTTTTCCCAGCCGCTGGGCAACGCAAAAATGAAGACGATAAGGGCGGAAAGCGAACCGAGCTGGTGGTCCCGCAAGCGCTGAGAGAGCTCGCTAAGGGCAACGGCGGCGCTTGAGGCATCGGAATACATTCAACTAGTATTACATGTATCTACAAGGGCGCTTCGCTGCGGTCTAAAGGAGGGTCGCCGCGAGCCAATGCCCGCACGCAACCACAAAGCTAAAGCCCGCACGCAACGAACAACTGCAAACGGCAGTTAACGATGTCAAGGGTCGAAGCTAGGGCCGAGCGAAGGGCCGCCGACGAACCCAAGCCCCGCACGCACAAAACAAAACAAAAAAATGCAAACGCAAGTTTACGATGCCAAGGGCCGATCAAAGGGCCGCCGACGAGGCCAATGCCCGCACGCAGCTACTATCCTAAGGCCCGCACGCAACGAACAACTGCAAACGGCAGTTTACGATGCCAAGGGCGCCTTCAAGATGAAATATTGATGCGTCCCTGATCGAAAGAAGCCCTGATTAAAACTTGTTCGATTATTGGCCTCTGACGCAATAATAGATGTTTCCGGACGCAATGACTAAACAAGCATCAAGCATCAAACGTCTTCATTCCTACACTCTGCCGCACACTACCCTCGGTTCTAGCCAATAACATTTCCCAACAAAAATACACGAGTGTAGGATAGCGACTCAAGTTGTCCCGTACGACGCACGACAGGTAACCGAGGATCCATACGTTCGACTGCGACTAATGAAGAAAGTCAACGCCATGAATGTGTAAATTAAATATACAGTTCGTGGGAAACATATTATATTTTCTTTCGTCCCGTACAGCCCACGACAGATAACGCAGAATTTCTCTACGATATCCGAGAATCCATGTACGGGCGCCTGCGACGAATAGAAGAAAGCCAACCTCATGTACGCAAAATATACCATTCGTGGCGGAGGTATGATGTTTCATTTTGTCAACTAAAGCCCACGACAGAAAATGCAGAATTTATCTACGCTATCCGAAAATCCATCCACGGTTGTCTGTCGGGACAAAAGGAAACATGATAATATGCCCGCACGAACGGTATGTTGTACATCCTTGGCGTTGGCTTTATTCTATTCGTCGCAGGCTGTGCGTGCCTGCATGTCCAACGGCAAGCCTCTCCAACGCACCCTCTTGGTAAGTTATTGTTTGTTTTGTCATCGACATCAAGTCGTAATAACACCCCCAATACTTACCGACGCCCACAAGTACCTATATATATACTACGTTGTGCTTTCATGTGTCTTCTAAACGTTTTATTATATCATTTTGTGCGGTATGCGTCACATTTTTTTGCGGAATGCAGGATCCTGTGGTTCAAGCACGTGACAAGATCCGTGGTAGTAGCGGCCTACCGCATGCAGGACCCGTAATGGAAACACCGGGCTCCATCTACGAAGCGATCACCCTTCGACCTGATGATCAAATCTACCCCAACAGCGGATGGCCAGGTGACGTCGTGGAACGGCATACTCGTATCATGTACACTCGGACGGCTCTCGGATTCAACTGGCACTACACTACCGATTGCCATATCGAGCACCATGGCCATATCGAGATAACCGCATCCCAATGTGCACGATGGCGAGATCACGCACCAGTCTTGATTCCGCAAGGACCAACTCAGTCACTCCAGGATGCAGTCAATGCCTTGTTCCTGACCGGAGCCGCCTCCGACTTCTCATTTCCTGGACCTGCTCCGTGCCCCCCCTGCAACGAGAGCTGCGCCCGGCACGTCAGCACACCCATATGGTCGATTCTTCCTTGGAGTGCGGACAACGCCCCAGATCGAGTTTTCTTCGCGTTTGCACGTGTAGGCATCCACGAGAACGCCGGAGAGCCGCCGGCACCGTCACCCATTTTGATGATAGGCGTTGAGTACTGCCTCGTAGCTGTCATCTACTCCATTCCGAACCATTTCGTGACCCAGTTGCGTTCCAGAGGGCGGTGAAGTACCACGTCTTGCGACGATTTTGACAATGACTGGTATCATGGTTGCCAGCACATTATGTATGTCTACCTTCGAATTCTATAACCTTTCCTGTTCCCCAGGAACAAACGAAACCATACCGTAGTGCTAGCTACCATGAGCGCGCAAGCCAAGAACGCTTGGAGATAATCGAGGCAACTAGACAAGGACCGATCATGCCTGCGCCTTACCGAAGTCCTGGCCACTACGACGTGGGGAACGCAACTGTGCCCTGCCGACTCGAGGCCGACGTACCGCCGCCTTGAGCGCTTCACGTGTTCTTCACATGTGTGTTGAAACCTTTTGGTTTTCTGTGTCATATTGCTTCACGATTAGGACTGCCTGCCTTCTTATTTCCCTATTTTTGCTAGAACGCATTTGGCAGAAAGGTTGCACGGCGCGTCCAGCCCTTCGAGTTCTGCGCAGCTACATTAATATTATCTGTTTGGTCGACGGAGTGTTGTTTACGGGGTACATGTACGTAACGATCATCGGCGAAAAGTCTTCTTGTATGCCTTTTGTCATCTTGGACTTTACTGCGGCGTTTTATTTGGTATGGGTGTGTTTGCGATAAGCCGAGGTCATCGCAATTTGCGCGATGCGACTGTGATATTATGTTTTACCTTTGCCCTGCTCTACAATGATCTATGCTCTGCGGCAATAAAGCGACGCAATCCATAGCGCTCTTCAGCAGTACTAATGTGAACAAAGAGAAACCTCGTACTTGATAACGTGAACAAAATACTTAAGACAATACCTTAACCGCCGAAATCAGAGAGCGATATTTGGCCCAAACGACTTCTTCCCTAGTCTAGCGCAACACACGGCAGACAAATTATTTACACCAGAAACCATTAAATATGCCCGACACACATATACAATCCTCCTCCACTATCTTCAACAAACTTCACCCTCCCCAGTGTAAATAAAAAAAGGCAAATCGACCAACATCATGTATATCTCACGATCTCGGGGCAGGAACTCACGGCAGCTACGAAGCTATGTCCATGTCAACCGCGCTAATTTTTCATGTGAGATCGTATGAGGCATGAATACAAGGCGCTTCTATGTGATAGAGTGACTCGCGAAAAAGGTATTATATAGGAGGGGGAAGCAAGATCTTCTCAATTAAACTGGTTAGACCCCATCTTGTGCGCGAACTACGTCATTCCACTCAAAAATGTCTAAATTTGGTGACCCACCCTGCACCCTGCTCTCACAACATCGTAAAGGAAATACCGACAACAAAAAAGATCCAGACAAAAAAAGCCGCCGTAGTCGGGCAGGTTACAACACAGTCCGCTCAATCACTCTGATATTTGATCATCCAACGAAGCAACACTTACCGCCTGAACGAATGTGAGAGACAACGCAGCAACAAAAGACTGAGTTCGGGGGGGGGGGGGGGGGGGGGGGGGGGGGGGGGGGGGGGGGGCGTACTCATTTGTTGCTTGCCTTAGTCATATCACCATTGACCACGCATCCCTTTCGAGACGGAGCACCGTGCCTACTCCTAATAGAGACACCTCCAACAATTGGGCGCTCATTACGTTGTTTCCATAACTTACATAGAAACTTTTTGCTAATCTTATCCCCTTCCTGTTTGGCCTCCTGTGGCCACCATCTATCTCCTAGGATAGCGATCGTTTTCTCGCTGCTATTCATTGTATCAAACTCCTCCATGTCACATTCGTCTACTTTCCTCATCTCCTCTTCTAACACATCCCGTTCCTCCTTGTATATTTCACATTCTCCTACTATGTGAGTTCTACTCTCTACTGCTTTGCCACACGGGCACATCTGTGCGTCTACTTCCTCCTCCTCCCGGCTACTGGTGTACCTCTTTCTTCTTTCTGGCAGGTCCAGGTCCCCTACACGAAAGCGCAGTTTCAGCGTTTTCGCGAAGTCCATTGGGCCATGCAAATACGTTTTCATTCCTATTCCTTCCCTCAATCCCCCGTATATCTCTTAAGTGTTTCTCCGATTCCACCTTGTTTCTTAGCGCTAGCCTTTCCCTTCTTTCTATCCTTTCTTCTACTTCTGCCTTGTACATCCCAAACTTCCCGGCGGACATAATCTCTACTTGGTTTCCCCCTAGATCCTTCCATACTTTCTCAACTACGCCATCCCACCTTATTCTAGCTAGCCCTTTTGTTACTTTCTCCCATACAGCTCTATCAACTATGGCTGGCAACCTCGTTTTTGGCATGTTCCTTACTTTATATTGCCAGTTCAACTTTCTCATGTCTCTAGTTGTCTTGAGTGGGCGCATTCCCAGTTCTGCTCTTAATACTGTATTGCTAGTCGTACTTGAGCATCTTAGGATTTTTTTAGCTGCTGTCATTTGTACTGTTTCCAACTGTTTTACGAGTTTCGCGTTCCTTTCCCATACTTCTCCTGCATATTCTAGCTTTGGTACTATCACATTCATCAAGATACATCGGGGGGGGGGGGGTGACTCCTTCATCTTTTCTTCTTCTTCGATGGAATTTTACACTGGTATTTTGTGGTAGGACTCGTTCAATTTGAAACCAGAATAAAATTATTGGCGTCACATGATTTTTTTTAATGCTTTATTTAATCCTTCTCGTTCTTGTGTATCAAAAATATTAATCAATTAAAAGTGATGATGATTGTTGTTGTACCTATTACGGGGGACCATCGTAAGTAGGACCAAATATTGCTAGTAAAAAAAGGGAAATACATAGTTTACAAGGTTCTTCTCCGGGAGGAGCGGTATGAATAGGGGAGTGGCGCAAGAGCGAAATAATATTCGTATGCAACCCTGCACACTTGCTTGTGTAGAAGTAGTACCTGCATCCACCCCTCATTTTAACGTGAAGAACACCACAACATATTTTTGAGGACAGACTATGATACTGTTCACGGAATTATAGTGTGGTATCATTACTACAACAATATAAAACAGGGTAGCGGTAAGTGGATATATTGATCCAGCTGACTCGCGGCGATTAATTCGTAAGTACAAAAAAGTTGCGCCAGAGGTCGAGGTTGCGCCATAATACTTTGTGACCGGTTGAGTAAGGTACAGCACATACATGCTGGTACAATATATATATATGTTCCCCCAAAATAAAAATGTTTCTTGGTGCTCAGGGTAACATCAAGGTATGCATATACATATATATATTCCTCGCAAATGCGTATCTCGAAATACCGCCAGACTGCTCTAAGTACTCAAGTTGTCTCCAGCGAAAGTGGTTTGCTCCAACTCCCACTCGTGTGGGACTATCTGGGTGTGTTTGGTGGGGAAAGCAAGGTGGATGAATGTACTGGTCCAAAAAAAGTCATAAGTGGAAAATAAACACACACAACTTATATTACAGTATATCATACTATACGCTCAGAAAAGCAAGGTGTGGACGAATGTATGATTAAAAATAGTACTGCTGTTGTAGTCCTGGTACAAAAAAAGTCAATAACACTTCCATGCCGGCGTCCCCGGTGGCTTGGTAGGTGGTCTGCATGCCTATCAAGATCAATTTCGTGGGTTCAAGTCTCACCGAGTGCATGCTCGTAGGGACTTTTTCTTGCATAAAAAATTGATTAGCGGAAAGCGCGAGAGCGTGCGTTAGCTACATTCGATGAAAATCGACGAGCAGTGAGAATGCTGAACCCTATGCGCGACAAAAAATAAAGGCACGGGGGTGAGAAGGGACGACACATGTGACCACGGCTTGTCCAGAAGATCGCGGAGGGTAAAACCTCTAACGAGTTAGGCTGGAAAGTAAAAGTGATGAATAAAAAAAAAAAAAAGTGGATTTTAAAAAAAAGCGTGGATGGTGCGAGTCGAACCTCGGAAACGACAATTTTGTCGCGTGCAGTACAAACGTCTACGCTAGAACAGTGCTCGTACAACTGGCACGTCGTGTTTTTTACGCAATCTAAAACACTTTGCACGATCTCCTACTACAGCAGTAGAATAGCTTGTACAGGTACGACTGCATATACATCAGTAACTGCTGTGGAATGCCACGCGAGGAACGTACGTGTACTGACCCCCTTCCAGCTGGCTCTAGGATCTATCGGTCAGCAATGTAGGACACCCAGCAATGAGAACCACTACTGCTGTAAGTATGTTTTGTACGAACGCTGACGTACGAATAATTTGTTGTACAGTACGAACGATTTGTTTTTTTGTTGTACTCGAGACGACGAATATATCGATCCGGGGATAATGGGTCAAACACTGCGGAAGGTACGTGCATCGGCCAATGCCGATGACAACAACAACGAACTACAGTAGCACTGAGCTTACAGCGCGGATCTTCCACATGCGCATATTAAGAGTACCCTGCCTGCTGCTGCTGCTGGCGCACTGCCCTGAGCACAGCTGGAGCAGGGCCAATGTTGGATCACACACAGCAATAAGCAGAAGAAGATTCTGAAGCAGGGAGAGAGGTGTGTGATACTGGTTGGTGTGTTCGTGGCGTGATCAAGTGATCGATCGAATAAACCAGCTGTGATAGCCGCAGTACGATCATCCATACGCGCAAGGTGTGCCCACTGCTGCTGCTGCTGCTGGGCAGCAGGGCAGCAGGGTTGTGGTGCTGTAGGAAGCCGGAGGTAAGCACACGCTCTGTGCACTGCCGTGGTTATTGTTCTCTGGGCGGTGGTCCGTGCTCCGTGCAACACAAAAAAAATGTACAGGGGTATATTACGTCATCCTGGCTATATACCGATCAAAGTATACATATGGCAGACGGTGGAATGCGGACTGCAGGCTCCGACAAACGCAATCAACCACAGCAACACTGCGCATATGGGTGTGTCGCACACGCATGGCGGGTGGGCGGCAGCGTTGGAACGTTGGAATCTGTGCATGTTGTCTGTTGTGTACCTGGTATATGTATGAGCTGTGTGCTCACAGCTCGTGAGAGCCTAGGGGGGAAAACAGACAGCATGATGTGTATACCGATACGTACGTACAAAGTAAGGCCTCTTACTGAAACCAGGGAAATCGTCTAATCCACTGCCGCCGGAAAAAAAAAACTTTGAGCGCCCGCCACGCGCTTCAGAGTGCACGGATCGCGCCGAGTCCTAGACCAATGTGTCCGGCAGGGCTTCCCGTGTCCGTGTACTTAGTGTTTTGCCTAAAAGTGCTCGTGCGAAGAGAAAAGTTGGCAAAAGTACGAGAATTTGACAAATATACGTATACACATTGATTAAGAAATATGTACGGCAAGTTTTATACTGCTGAGAAAATAAGTTTTCAAACTGCGGTAGCAATAGAGGTATCCACCCAGAACGGAACAACGAGACCACACCACTACGTCATCTATTAATAGAAGAATGGAAGACACATTCACATCACGTGTGACGACTGACAGTAGTCGAAGAGGTTGAAATTGAAATATTGATGCGCACGTACCTGATCAAAAACGTCGCTTAAAATACATTTTATACTTTGGTCGCTCGGACGGATCAAGCCATTCATCCCCCCCGACCGAAACCACACCAATCACTGGTGCAGTGCAGCAGTAATTACTATACTTGACAATATTGAGAAGGGGGGAGAAGAGCGTATACTCGAATTCACTTTATCACAGTTCCAAGATGCCACGTCAGCATCGAATACAAAAAAATAATTGATAAACATTGGCCGTGGTGCACCTAACTTGTGTCACTGTTAATAGTTACTGAGATTTTAACAACTTTGACTGCTGCTAAGAACTCCGAACACGAAACAACGAAATTTTTCAGAAGAAAAGCATGCGTGAGGCATATCACACCTTAACATCACATTTGATTACTGTAATCGAAGACGTTCAAAATGAAAGATTGATACGTACCTGATAAAAAACCTCTCGGTCACAATATACTTTATACTTTGGTCCCTCTGACGGATCAAGCCATTCATCCCCCCCCCCAGAAAAAACATCAGTCCTGACTGTGCACTGCTGCTATGCAGCAATATTGACCATGCTTGACATTAATGCAAACGGGGGAGCAGAGCCTACTCGAATTCATCTTGTCGCGGCTCGAAGATGCCACGTCAACATCAAATACAAGCAAGTTTACTGCTGTGAAAATATGTTTCAAGTGCCTGCTACATCATCAATTCTACTGCTGTGAAAATATGTTTTAACCGCCCGCTGGTGCTCCACGCAGAACGGAAAAACGAAAACACACGATGGCCCACTACGTCATCTAGTAGGCACATTCACATCATGTATGACGACTGTAATCGAAGACGTGCAAATGAAAAGTTGATACGTGTCTGATCAACAACGTCCTGACTAATAAATTTTTGATCCTTAATGCCTCGGGACAAGCCATCAACCAATCTCCTCGAAAAAAAAAACACTATTAATATTAATAGCTGACAAGTACCAGGTAGAAAACAGTACTTGTATAGAGGATGACTTCTATCGATCTCTCTCCGACGAAAAAAATATACCGTCGTCCATGTATGTATATGTATGGACGCAGGGCGCAGGGGGCGCGGTCTCTGTTGATATTGAGGGTCTATCGTCGCATGTCCCGACAATCATATATGGTACAAGGTTCCCCTCCGGGAGGTGCCGTATGAATAGGGGAGTGGCGCAAGAGCGAAATAATATTCGTATGCAACCCTGCACACTTGTGTAGAAGTAGTACCTGCATCCACCCATCATTTTAACCTGAAGAACACACAACATATTTTTGAGGACAGACTATTATACTGTGTTCACGGAATTATAGTGTGGGATCATTACTACAATAATATAAAATAGGGTAGGTAAGTGGATATATTGATCCAGCCGACTCGTGGCGATTAATTCGTAAGTACAAAAAAGTTGCGCGAGGTCGAGGTTGCGCCATAATACTTTGTGACCGGTTGAGTAAGGTACAGCACATACATGCTGGTACAATATATATATGTTCCCCCAAAATAAAAATGTTTCTTGGTGCTCAGGGTAACATCAAGGTTTCACAGATAAATGCTCGAGAACAAATCGTAGTCCGAGAGAGCACTGAGAGTATTGGAGTACTGGCGGCAAAAATATTGCCAGCACTGAGAAGGCCCAAATACTGAGAGTAATGAGAGTGTGAGCACTACCGAACGCCCGAGAATACAGGAAAGTATGTACCCGCAGTAGCATCGAAACACGAAATACTTGGAGTAAAGGCAATATGCGCAGTACAGAACCTCGAGATACTGAGAGTATAGTATTTCGCAGTACATGCATGATAGATATATATTCGTCGCAAATGCGTATCTCGAAATACTGCCAGACTGCTTTAAATAATAAATACTCAAATCGTCTCCAGCGAAAGTGGTTTGCTCCAACTCCCACTCGTGTGGGACTATCTGGGTGTGTTTGGTGCCGAACGCTGGGCCTGAGAATTGTCGACGCGGTGCACAGACGGGTTAAAGTATACATCATACTCGTAGTATACTGGACATATTGAGGGTATTTCACTACTGCGAGTAGTACTGAGTCTCGCAAAAGCAGCAGTACGAACACACACTGACGAAATACTGCTACTACTGTAGACTAGAATACGTGTAGTACCCGCGGTACAGAACCCCGAGACACTTGAAGCACAACAGGGGGTATCCACGCCAGCAGCAGCAGCGAACCCCGTATTAGTGCGAGCCCGAAAGTATACGAAGTAGTATCGACAGAACCTCAAAATACTGCGAGTACTCGCAGTATCTCGAGTACTAAAACCCCGAAATACTGCGAGTGTACGAAGTACCTACGATAATAATCAGTATTTTCTCGAACATACTTTGCTTTACTCCCAACTATTAGGAGGAGCTGTGAAATGTTGAGGTGTGAACGCACGCCACACGTAGGCGCGCCCAGTTCTTGACCTTGGGTAAAAACACATAAGTAACTTGTATATCATATTATACGTTCAGAAAAGCAAGGTGGACGAATGTACTGGTATACAAAAAAAGTCAGAAGTGGAAAATAAACACACACAACTTGTATCACAGTATATCATACTATACGCTCAGAAAAGCAAAAGGAGTGAACTAATGTATTAATACTCTATTGTAGTCCTGGTACAAAAAAAGTAAAAAGTGAAATATAAAAAAAGCGTGGATGGTGCGAGTGGAACCTCGGAAACGAAAATTTTATCGCGCGCAGTATAAACGTCTACGCTAGAACAGTGCTCGTACAACTGGCACGTCGTGTATTTTACGCAATCTAAAACATTTTGCACGATCTCCTACAGCAGTAGAGTGGCTCGTACAGGTACGACTGCATATACAGCAGTACTGCTGTAGAATACCACGCGAGCAACGTACGTGTACTGACCCCCTTCCAGCTGGCTCTAGGATCTATCGGTCAGCAATGTAGGACACACGGCAATGAGGACTACTGCTGTAAGCATGCCTTGTATGAACGATTTGTTTTTGTTGTACTCGAGACGACGAATATATCGATCCGGGGATAATGGGTCACACACTGCGGAAGGTATGTGCATCGGTCAACGAAGATGGCAACAACAACGAACTACAGTAGTAGTACTGGGCTTACAGCGCGGATCTTCCACATGCGCATAGTACCCTGCCTGCTGCTGCTGTTGGCGCACTGTGCTGAGCACAGGTGGAGCAGTGGCAATGTTGGATCACACACATAATAGTTAGTTCGTGGCGTGGTCAAGTGATCGATCGAATAAACCAACTGTGATAGCCGCAGTACGATCATGCCATCCGCGCACGGTGTGCCCACTGCTGCTGCTGCTGCTGGGCAGCAGGGCAGCAGGGTTGTGGTGCTGTAGGAAGCTGGAGGTAAGCGCGCTCTGTGCACTGTTGTGGCTATTGCTCTCTAGGCGGTGGTCCGTGCTCCGTCAGCCGTGCAACACAAAAAATATGTACAGGGATATATATATATGTCATCCTGGGTATATACGGATCAAAAAGTATACGGCAAAGGGTGGAATGCGGACTGCAGGATCCGACAAACGCAACCAACCACAGCAACACTGCGCATATGGGTGTGTCGCACACGCACGGCGGGTGGGCGGGGGGGCGGCAGCGTTGGAACGTTGGAATCTGTGCATGTGTTGTCTGTTGTGTACCTGGTATATGTCACAGCTCGTGAGAGCCTAGGGGAGAAAACAGACAGCATGTCATACGACATGTTACGTACGTAAAAAGTAAGGCCTCTTACTGAAACCAGGGAAATCGTCTTACTCACTCCCGCCGGAAAAAAAACTTTGAGCGCCCGCCACGTGCTTCAGAGTGCACGGATCGCGCCGAGACCTAGACCAATGTGTCCGGCAGGACTTCCCGTGTCCGTGTACTTAGTGTTTTGCCTAAAAGTACTCGTGCGAAGAGAAAAGTTGGCAAAAGTACCAAAATTTGACAAATATACGTATACATATTTGATCAGTATGGGCGTCATCGGTCTATACTGCTACGTAATCTCTATCCCTGGAACCGCTACTTGCTGGTGGTACGCGCTACCCGTACCACACTACATCAATAGTCTACTGCTGTGAAAATACGTGGTGGTCCACCCAGATGAGACACCACAAAAAATAAAGATTATCGGGTGATTCACGACTGGATACATCTGGCACGCACGCATGCGTCCAAATTCGTTTTGTTGCAGTGATGGCTACTGTATTTGTTTGGTCCCTCGGATCAAGCCCTTTAGTACTGTAGTCCCGATTTGGGGACAAACCACTCTAATTTAATGTGTTTTTTCCCCCGAACCGGGACTGCAGTACTACCACATGAAATTAGAGTGGTTTGTCCCCAAAACGGGACTGCAGCATGTAAAGGTTAGTCCCCCCCCAAAAAAAATAACACGCAGGCATCAAAGGAACGGCACGCAGGATCCCAGCGAAACCAAAATCAGCCAAACAGAGGTATTGAATCGTTGGGATGCTTCAACAGAAGGGAATGGCAAGGGGGTCAAACAAAACTGAAACGTTGGCACGCTTGATCAGAGAGAATGGGCGAGGGTCATATAATTAATATATTACGGAGGACCATAGTACATAGGACCTACGGTACACACGAAAAACTATATATTTACCTATTTTTACTAACAATTGGACCTATATAAAATAGCCCCCCATAATAGTAAGGGAACTTATTTATTTTCGTCATTCGGGAAGACGAAATCGAGGAAACAACATACACGACCAACACACAAAATACGCCAATATAATAGTTATTTTAATCTCACCCTATTGCTTTTTGCAACGTAGTGCTCCAATACAAAACAACTCTCACTGCTGCTCAGAAGTATTTAGTGCTACGTACTCGGTAGTTGTTCGTTAATATTTCGAAGCAACAATAGTCATCTCACTGCTGCTCAGGAGTCCAATCACAAACGAACTTCACGACAAAAGCGTGCGCATGTGATCGGTTTACATAAAAAAGGTATCCCCGTTATGCCACCACATATAGATTGATGCGTACCTGATCAGACACATGCCGATATTTTTTTTTGGTTTGGTTTCATTTTTTTGTCCCTCGGATCAAGCCATTAACCCCTTTAGTACTGCAGTCCCGTTTTGGGTAAAAAAAACTACTCTAATTTCATGTGGTTTTCCCCCAAAATGGGACTGCAGTACCATCACATGAAATTAGAGTGGTTTGCCCACATAAAATGACTGCGGTACTTTAAAGGGTTAGTCCACCCCCCCAAACAACACGCAGGCATCATAGGACCGCATGCTTGACAACATAGTGGGGAGGGAGGAGAAGAGCTTGCTCTACGACCACCCCGGATCTAGGTAATAAGACAGGCTTGAAAGGGTTGAAACAATGGGCTAAATTGACACACGACACGAAATTGGAACGTGCAAGTGTGGTGAGCTCAAGCTTTATTTTTACCAATCCGCCGGAGGATAAAAAAAAAAAGAACAAACACAGTGAGGAAGGCGACCATCTACTACTGCTGTATGTGGTACTCTTCATGGGTATACAAGCATACCTGGTGCGTAAATTTGCTAAATTCAGGGAGACGAAATCCATACCCCAGAAACACACAAAATAATTGTTCTTCTATTCTCAGCCTACTGCTTTTTGCGACATACTGCTCTAATTTTAACAACTCTCACTGTTGCTCAAACGTATATAATCCTCCTGCTACGTACGTGCTCGGGTAGTTGTTTATTAATAGCATACGTAATAATAGGGATGACGCTTGTTGTTGCAAAACATCCGTCTCGATTGCCACCGCGACGTCCACCACATCACGGCGACAACAGTCACATCAACTCGCAGATACGTCAGATATTCCACTCCAGAGGTCGCAGGACATCAAAAGAACGTCACAGCGAAATCGAAAGCAGGCACACGTGAAACCTCCGAAACCCCACGGCCCAGACGGAGACAGTTTGAAGAAAAAGAAGCGAAACTTCGAAGGCAAAGCCCTGCCCTCTTCCCCGCAGCTCGGCATATCAAACCAAGACGTTAAGGGCGGAGATCGAACCGGAACGGTGGTCCCGAAGCGCTCAGAGCACGCGCTAGGGGCAACGAAGGCCTGTGAGGCATCGGAACAAACCCGACTAATGGTATATATATCTACAAGGGGGCTTCGCTGGCGGCCTAGAGGGCCGCCACGAAGGTCAATGCCCGCACGCAACGACCAGGGTAAGGCCCGCACGGAACAAACAACTGCAAACGGAACTTTACGATGCCAAGAGTCGAAGCTAAGGCCTGGCGAAGGGCTGGCGACGAAGCTAAGGCCCGCACGCACAGACGAAGCTAAAGCATGCACGTAACGAACAAATAAATGCAAACGGCAGTTTACGATGCCAGGAGTCTATCAAAGGGACGCCGACGAAGCCAACGCCCGCACGCAACGAACAACTGCTAAGGGCAATTTACGACGCCAATATTCGAAGCATCGAACAACGAAGCTTTAAACGTCTTCATTCCTACACTTTGCCGCACACCACCCTTGGTTTTAGCCAATAATATTTCCCCCAAAAAAATACACCAGTGTAGCAAAGCGACTCAAGTTGTCCCGTACGACGCACAACAGGTAACCGAAAGTCCAGACGTTCGACTGTGACGAATGAAGAAAGCCAACGCCATGAATGTGTAATTAGAAATACCGTTCGTGGGAAAAGTATGATATTTTCTTTGGTCCCGTACAGCCCACTACAGATAATGCAGAATTTATCTACGCGATCCGAGAATCCATGTACGGGCGCCTGCGACGAATCGAAGAAAACCAACGCCATGTAAGTATAATATACCATTCGTGGGAGAGGCATGATGTTTTAGTTTGTCACGTAAAGCTCACGACAGAAAATGGAGAAATATTAATCTACGCTATCCGAGAATCCATCCACGGTCGCCTGCGACGAACCGAAGAAAACCAACGCCGTGGAGGTATGTTATACCGTTCGTGCGGGAAAAGTATGATCTTTTCCTTTGGCCCCGTAAATCCCACGACAGGTAATGGAGAAAAATTAATCTACGCTATCCGAGAATCAACCTGCGTTCGCCTGCGACGAATAGAAGAAAGCCAGAGCGAAGACAAACCACTTCCCTTGTCCCCGCACAACACACGAGAGATAACCTATTATTCGGGAACAATTGAATAAGCCGGACTTTTAAAAATAGCAACAATGCACTCCTCCACCACCTTTAACAAACTCTCACTCTCCCCAGTATAAATGAAAACAGGCCAATCGACCAACGAAATATATATGATGATCTCGATGCGAGAACTCACGGCACCTATTAACAGCAATGCCCATGTTAATCGCGCGTTTTTTTTAATGTGAGGTTGACCGTAGTGCTATACACGTTCGTGGTGATAGTATGCTATTTACTCCTCCCGTCAAGCCCACACACCCAAAGGATTGCAGGAACAGATAGAGAAGGAGCTACAATACACCAGGAAATGAAGGGTGACGGCGAACGTCAACAAATGCGCAGTAGTTGTAAAGAAGATAAGGTAAACCCGGTAAATTTCAGTTGGAAGTGGGGAGAAATTGAATTGCCGATCGTAGACCCGTATACATACCTTGGCGTAGAGATCTCAAAAGACTGCTCTTGGGATACACATATAGCAAAAGGAATAGGAAAGGGTAAGGCACAAGTAGGCAAGATGGATGTGATCTTCGACAGGCTCGCACCTTGACACCAGGATTAAGAGACGTATCCTGATGAATGTGATAGTACCAAAACTAGGCAGGAGAACTATGGGAAGGGAACGCGAACCTCGTAAAACAGTTGGAAACAGTACAAATGACAGCAGCTAAAAAAATCCTAAATGCTCAAGTACGACTAGTAATACAGTATTAATAACAGAACTGGGAATGCACCCACTCAAGACAAATAGAGACATGAGAAAGTTGAACTGGCAATATAAAGTAAGGAATACGCCAAAAAAAGAGGTTGCCAGTCACAGTTGATACAGCTGTATGGGAGAAAAGTACAAAAGGGCGAGCTGGAAAAGGTGGGATGGCGTAGTTGATAAAGTATGGAAGGATCTAGGGGGAAACCAAGAAGAGACGATGTCCGCCGGGAAGTTTGGGAGGTACAAGGCACAAGTAGAAGAAATTATAAATCGAAGAGAAAGGCTAGCGCTAAGAAACACGGTGGAATCGGAAAAAACACTTGGAGATATACGGGAGAATGAGGGAAGGAATAGGAATGGAAAAGTATCTGCATGGCCCAATGGACTCCGCGAAAACGCTGAAACTGCGCTTTCGTGTTGGGGACCTGGACCTGCCAGAAAGAAGAAAGAGGTATACCAGTAGCCGGGAGGAGGAGGAAGTAGGTGCCCAGATGTGCCCGTGTGGCAAAGCAATGGAGGGTAGAACTCATATAGTAGGAGAATGTGAAATATACAAGGAGGAACGGGATGTGTTAGAAAAGATGAGGGAAAAAGACGAACGTGACATGGCGGAGTTTGATACAATGAATAGCACCGAGAAAACGATCGCTATCCTAGGAGATAAATGGTGGCCACAGGTAGCCAGACAGGAATAGGGCAAGATTAGCAAAACGTTTTCATGTAATATGTGGAAACAACGTAGTGAGCGCCCAATTGTTGCAGGTGTCTCTATTAGGAGTAGGCACGGTGCTCCGTCTCGAAAGGGATGCGTGGTCAATGGTCAAATGACTAAGGCAAGCAACAAATGAATACCCGCCCCCCCCCCGCCGTTAAGCCCATAGCAGGCAATTATTGATGAATACATACATAATTAACGCTCTGCGGCACTAAAGGAAACCAAGACAGAAAAACCACGTATGTGCATGATTTTCTCTTGTCCCCCAAAACCCAACGCACAGCACTCTCCAGCAACAACGACAAAAAATAAAATTCTCGTATCAACATCGACAAAACAAATCGAAGAACGCCAAAGTCATGGAGAAGATGTCATGAACCTTTCGTAGGGAAGGTATTATATTTTCTCGTCCCCTACAGCCCACGGCAGCTAATAATGGACGAATAATCTGCGCTCTGCGACAATAAAGCGAGAGAAAACCAACAACAGAAATTATGATACTCCCTTGCCTTCAAAAACCCAACCCACGGCGCTCCTCAGCAACAATAACCCCAACAAAGAGAAAACCTCGATCAACATCGTCAAACAAACACAGTACTTGACACCGTGAACAAAATACATACAATGCCTCAACCGCCAAAATCGGAAACCTATACTTATAACCCGAACGACCTCTTATTACTCTTGTCCCGCGCAACACACGACAGAAAACTTAGTGCAGAACCCATTGAATAAACCGGATAGTGCTCCACCACCAACAAACTCTCACGCTCCCCACCCAGTATAAATGAAAAACAGGCCAATCAAACAACATAATCTCATGATCTAAGGGCGAGAACTCACGGCAGGTGGTATTTTGTTTTTGCTGCCAAAAGGCAGACCGTGGGACGATTCGTTGAGCATTCATTGATTTTTGAACTTATTATTTAATGCTATTCTGTAGTTGTGTAATTATGACGTAGTATTTTTATTTTGAAGCTAGTGCAGTACGGACAATGATATATTTTCTGAATTCGAGGCGACGAAATTTTATGTTAGTATATAGTAAGGGGAATTACTTCTTTTCTGATATCGGGGAGACGGAATCAAGAGAACGAAATTCACCACGAACACATAAAATGCTTCATTATAATATATAGTTGTATTTTCTTCCTATCTATTTTGTTTTGCTACGTATTTTAACAACTCTCACTGCTACTCAGAAGTATTTCTACCTATCTATTACATGGGGGCTTCCTCGGCGGCCTAGCAAAGGGCCGCCGACGAAGCCAATGCCCGCACGCAACGACGAAGCTAAGGCCCGCACGAAACGAACAACCGCAAACGGCAGTTTACGATGTCAAGGGTCGAAGCTACGCGAAAGGCCCGCAGGCTGCAAACGGCAGTTTACGATGCCAAGGGCGCGTTCAAGATGAAGTATCGATATCTAAGCTAAGGCCTTCAGGCGGCAGACGGCAGTCTACGATGCCAAGGGCGCGTTCAAGATGAAAGATTGATACTCGTACGTACTCGATAAAAAAAAATCCTCATTAAAATATGTTCGATTATGGCTCCCTGACGCATCGTGTTGTAAGGCTTAGATTGGGTAGGCGATCGGTTTACCTTTTACCAACAGCCCAACGGACTAAGACCTCGACAAATGGCATCATCGGCAGGACATGGGTCGTTGGTCATGAGTTCGACTCTCACGTCCACCACTAGAACGCTTTATAAAAAAAAGTGACTTTCCCATCAAGAATCTGAAAAAAATCTCCAAAAATTGGAACTACGTGCTGGTGGCACGTCGACTGGTATATCCGGTCCATGCCAGGGGGGGAGAGTGTTGTAAGGCTTACAAGGCGCTTCGCTCCGCGGGCGGCCTGCGCCGCCCGCTACGCTCGCTCAGGAAGGAAAAGTACATCAAATTATGCGAAGCGGACGGAGGTCCAGGTCCATGATTGTTTTTTTCATTACAGTAGTTACTAGCAAACTGGCGACTTGATAATGCCAAGAGTCCCGCCGCCATGCTCCAGGAGAAAACAGCTCGGACGCCACATACGCTTCGCGTCGCGGGCGGTTTTCCGATACGCTCGCTCACATACATGTCGTACGCACGTACACACCCCAGGTAGGGTACTTACCAGGTATTTATTTCTTTCGATATGTATGCTCTGTACTCTCGTTTGTATGAAAGATAAAGGACAGCACGGCACAGCAACACGGCCAAAACAAATGAAAATGAAACCGAAAAATTCCGAAAGAAAACCCCCCCCCCGTCCCTACCTGATTGAAACACCATACACCAAAATCTAGAAGAAAAAATGAAAAAAAGAAAAATGCAAACAGCAGAGCTTCTCTCTCAGCCGCGTACGCCACCCGCCCCTTGCGCGACCATCTCGCCACCGATTCAGTCCGGGTAAAGCTTCCCTCCCTCTCTTCCACAGTGAGCCCCGTCGCCCGCCTCTCGTAAAGCCCGGTGCTCACCGTGGACCTCGTTCGCCAGCTCGACAATGTTGGTGTTCATTCGGGGGTACCTCCCTCTTGTGATTTCAGCCCGGTCGCGAAAATAAGCACCGCTTGAATTTATCTTACAATTTCGAACAACCCTTAAATACCCGTACGTACTCTATCAAAAATCACAAATGGAGGCCAGACAGAGCTTATTGATGCATCCCTCGTGTCTCGAGGCACACGCGACGCCTAGGCACGAGAGCGGCGACCGCGCTCCTTGCAAATCCCCCTCTACCCGCCAGCACCCGCTGACACCCGCGACGGTGACGGGTTCGCCCGCGGAACCGTGCTCGGAGTAAACACGCACGCACGCGAAACGAAAGAAGAAAAAAGGCAAGTAGGGCTGAAGGTACGAAGAGAAATGGAGAAAACAAAGACCCGCTGGAAAGGCCCGGCAAGTAATAAAGGGAGGCGATTCCCAAGTGGGAGCTCTGAGAGGTCAGGGATGTACCAACGGAGCACGCTCAGAGATCGAGATATCTACAAGTAGTTCTATATTGGGTAGGCGATTGGTTAACCTTTTATCAACAGCCCAACACCCTATGACCTCAACCCCTTTAGTCCTGCAGTCACCTTTTGGGGACAAACCTGTCCAATTCCGAGTGGTTTATCCCCAAAACGGGACTGCAGTTCTAAAAGGGTTAACGAATGGATATTTCCGGACGCGATGACTCAAGCATCAAACAACAACATTTTCTTTACTACACTGCCGCACACCACCCTCGGATCAAGCCAATAACCTTTAAAAAAAAAACACACATACCTGCGTACCAAAACGAGTCAATCAAGTTGTCCCGTTCGACGCACGACAGGCAACCAAGAATCCATACGTTCGCCTGCGACGAATGAAGAAAGCCAACTCCATGAAGGTATAATACACTGTTCGTGGGAAAAGTGTGATATTTTCTTATGTCCCGTACAGCCCACGACAGGTAATGGATAATTAATCTACGCGATCCGAGAATCCCTCTACGTTCGCCTGCGACGAATCGAAAAAAGCCAACGCCATGGATGCATAATATACCGTTCGTGCGGGACAAGTATGATATTTTTTAATGTCCCGCACAGCGCACGACAAATAATGGAGAATTAATCTACGCTATCCGAGAATCCATCTATGTTCGCCTGCGACGAAGCGAAAAAAAGTCAAATCGAACAAGATATCATATAATACCGGTCGCGGGAAAGGTATGATATTTCCTCGTCCCGTACAGCCCACGACAGGTAATAACAATGGATAAAAATCTACGCTCTGCGGCAATAACAACGCAAAAGGAAAAGAAAAAGTTTTATTTTCGCTTATCCCCTAATACCCCACCCACAGCGCTAATCAGCACAGACCCCCAAAAGAGAAAACTTCCATTAACATATACAGAAACAAAATCGAAGAAAGCCAAAGCCTAGATGTACTACACTGTTGGTGTGGAAGGCATGACACTCTCTCGTCCCGTACAGCTCACGACAGCAAAGCAAAAACATGGGAAAATAATCTGCGCTCTGCGGCAATATAAGAAGTGAAAACAGAGAAAGCATGGTATTCCCTTGTTTCCTAAAACCCAACCCGCAGCACATGAAATTAGAGTGGATTGTCTCCAAAACGGGACTGCAGTACTAAAACGGTTAATCTCCCCCCAAAAATAACACCCAGGACATCAAAGGAACAACACACCAGTCAGTGCATCTGCTGCTGTACTGCAGTAGCAGTCTGCACACCAGGCAGTGTTCCTTTTTATACTTGACAAAAGTGGGGGGGAGAGGGGAGAAGAGCCTTCTCTACGACCGATCGCGGATCTAGGTTATATACGACGCCTCGCAGAAGGGAGCCAAAAAATCAGGGCCAACACATACAATGGGATTAGGGAAGGAATGAAAAAAAACAATGCAGAGAGCAGGGGATAAAAAAAATATATTCTCCGAGGGAAACTAAAATACCGTTATACCTGGTATTCTATCTGGTGTACAACACTATCATTAACAATATTGTTAGTCTACTGATGTGAAAATCTGTTGGAGATGGTATCCACCAAGAACGAAACAACGAATACACACAACTACTTCATCCAGAAGAGTGGATGGCACATTCACATCACGTGTGATGACCGTAATCGAAGAAGTTCGAAATGAAAGTTTGATGCGCCTGCCTGATCAAAAACGTCCCGATAAAAATATGTTTCATACTCTAGTCCATTGGATCAACCCCTTTAGTACCGCAGTCCCATCTTGGGAACAAACCACTCTAATTTCATGTCGTTTGTCCCCGGAACGGGACTTCAGTGCTAAAAGCCCCCAAAAACAACACACAGGACATCAAAAGAAAAAACACACCAGACAGTGTATTTGCTGCTGTACTGCAGTAGTAGTAATGCAGTGTTCCTTTTAATACTTGACAAAAGTGGGGAGGGGGGAAGAGCCTGCTGTTCTATGACCGACCGCAGATCTAGGGTTATATACGACGCTTCGCAGAAGGGAGCAAAAAATATAGTGGTTTGTCCCCGAAACGCGCCTGCGGTACTAAAGGGGTTAAAATCCCCTCCAAAAATAACACGAAGGACATCAAAGGAACAACACACCAGCCACTGTAACTGTTGCTGCAGTACTGCAGTAAGTAGTAATGCACACCACGCAGTATTCCTTTTCATATTTAACAAAAGCGAGGGGGGGGGAAGAGCCTGCTCTATGACCGACTGCGGATCTAGGGTATATACGACGCTTCGCAGAAGGGAGCAAAATAAAATAGAGTGGTTTGTCCCCCAAACGGGACTGCAGTAATACTAGAAGGGTTAATCTCCCCCCAAAAAATAACACGCAGGACATCAAAGGAACAACACACCTGTCAGTGTATCTGCTGCTGTACTGAAGTAACAGTACACTACAGGCAGTGTTCCTTTTTATACTTGACAAAATCGGGGAGGGGCGGGAAGAGCCTTCTCTATGACCGACCGCGGATCTAGCTAATATACGACACCTCGCAGAAGGGCGCAAAAAAATAAGGGCGAATAGACATAATGGGTTGTGCAAAAGATCGGGAAAAAAAAAAGAAGTTAAGCTGACGTGCAGAAAGCAGGGGACAAAAAAAATGATATCTCTGCGAAGTGAACAAAAAGAATGCGTTGCCTTGTATTATATCTAGTTTACCACACTATTATTGAAATATAAGTCTACTGCTGTGAAAATATGTTATTTTCAACCGTTTGGCGATGTCGCAGGACATCATCAAAGGAACGTCACAACACGTTCGCAGGGAAATCGAAATCCGGTAAACGCGAAACCTCCGAAACTGCACAGCTAGCACAGACGGGAGAAGCCCGAACTAAAAGAAGCGAAGCTTCGAATGCAAAGCCCACTCTTTTCCCCGCCGCTCGGCAACGCAACAACGAAGACGATAAGGGAGGAAATTGATCGAAAGAGTGGTCCCGCAAGGGCTAAGAGCGCGAGCTAAGGGATACGGAGGTCTTTGAGGCTTCGGATCAAATCCGACCGATGTTACATAAATCTACAAGGGTGCTTCGTCGGGAGGCCTACAAAGGGCCTCCGACGAAGCTAAGGCCCGCAGGCAACGCTAAACCTACGGCTAAGGCACGTCAGTTTACGATGCCAAGGGACCGTTGATGAAGACGCAACGATTAATGCTCGAAATAAGTCCCGTAAAAACAGGTTCTATTGTTATCCCTGACGTAAAGCATGATGTAAAGAAGGCCCGTGACATCGAAAGAAGTCCCGTTAAAATATTGTCGATAATTGATCCCTGGCGCAATTAATGAGCCCCATTGAAAGCCACGTTCTCCAGCAATGAGGCACACAAATCCAAGCAATGAAGCAAACACAGCCAAATCAGTGAATAAATAGACCTATTCCAATACGTAAATACAGTACACTCAAGCTACTTTCCCACAACGCACGACAGACAACCGCCACACCCATCTACGCTGTACGCTCTTCGGCAGTGACAGGGAAGAAGTCAAAGCCAGGGAAACAATCGACAAACAGAATACTCCATTAATCTATGGGGAAATATAGAACAACTGAATAAAACCGACCTACTCCAAAACGTATTATCGCCAACGAAGCTAAGGCCCGCAGGCAACGCTAAGACCCGCAGGCAACCTACAGTTAATGTCTAAGACACGTCAGTTTACGATGCCAAACGACCGTTGATGTAAACAGGTTCTATTGTAAAGCATGTGATGTGAAGAAGGCCCGCGACATCGAATGAAGTCCCGTTAAAATATTGTCGATTATTGATCCCTGGCGCAATTCATGAGCCCCTATGAAAGCCACAATTTCTCCAGCAACAAGGCACACAAAACCAAGCAATGAAGCAAACACAGCCAAATCAGTGAACAAAATCGACCTACTCCAATACGTAAAAATAGTACACACAAGCTACTTTCCCACAACGCACGACAGACAACCACCACACTTATCTACGCTCTCGACTACGTTCTCCGGCAATGATGGGGAAGAAGCCAAACGCCATGAAAACAATCGACAAATAGACATTAGTCTGTGGGGAACTACATAACAACTGAATAAAATCGACCTACTCCGATACGTAATTATTGTACACTCAAGCTAAACTACCACAACGCACGACAGGCAATCGCCACACCCATCCACGCTCTCGTCAACGCCCTCCGGCAGTGATGCGGAAGAAGCCAAAGCCATGAAAAAAATCGGCAAACGAACTGCTCACCAACTAACAATCCGTGGGGAAAAAAAGGCGCCGTCCTATACAACCACGACAGACAACTCGATTATATTCGTTATTTAATCTAATGCTACGGTAGTTGTGAAGCAGTACGAGTGATAGTAGAGATGATGACGGCAATTGTTGTAGTATATTCATTTCAAAATACGTTTAGTGCATGGAATTATTTATTTTCTGCATTCGAGCCAACGAAGTTATATGTTAGTAGTATATAGTAAGGGGAATGATTTATTTTTTATTGCATTGGGGAGACGGAATCAAGAAAACAAAAAAACCACGAGCACACAAAATACTCCATACATGAATAGTTCTTCCTACTCTCCGAATCAGAAATACATACTTTTAACTATATGCCACGTACATACGTTAAAAAAAACTCCGGTGCTGGCCAGGCAGTGCGATAAAGAAAATACGGTCAGCTCCTTGAAGAATTTAAGTGATGGCACGCGAAAACGATTTTACTCTGGAAACCAAACAACAAAAACACACTGAATCATCTAGAAGAAATCACATCACGTGTGATGCTTCGTTCAAAATGAAGGATTGATAAGCCCCTGATCCGCAACTCCCGAAACACAGTGTTTACGATTATTGGTCCCTCGGATCAAGCACCCAAAATATCACACCAGTCCATGTACCTTTTCAGTTGCAGCAGAAATTACAACACAGCACATGACATGCTAGACAATATTGTGGGGAGGGAGGAGAAGAGCTTGCTCCACGACCACCCCGGATCTAGGTTATAAGGCAGAGGCTTGAAAGGGTTGAAACAGTGAGGAAGAAGACCATTTACTACCACTGCAGTATGTAGTACTCTTCATGCGTATACATACATACCTGGTACGTAAAATTGTTGAATTCGGGCAGACGAAATCAAGAAAACAAAATATCCGAGAAACACAGGATGATATTGTGCTTCATTAAAATAAAAAGTCTTCTTATTATTAGCCTATTGCTTTTTGCAACGTACGCTATAATTTGAATAACTTTCACTGCTGCTCAGAAGTATTTAGTCCTACGTACTCGGTAGTTGTTCGTTAGTATTTCAAAGTAATAACAGTCATCTCCCTGCTGCTCAGAAGTCCAACCACAATCGAACTTCACCACAAAAAAGCGTGCGTATGGTGTGATCGGTTTGTGAAAAAAAAACTATCCCCGCGTTATGCCACCGCTTAGATTGATGCGTACCTGATCAAGCAACGTGGCGATAAAAATGTTTTTTTTGTTTGGGTTTTATTTTTTAGTCCATGGGATCAAGCCATTAACTCCTTCGTATTGCAGTTAATTTCGTGTGGCTTTTCCCCAAAATGGGACTCCAGTACTTGAAGGTTGAGTCTCCCTCCCCCAAAAAAACACACACAGGCATCAAAATAAGGACCGCATGCTTGACAACATAGTAGTGGGGGGGGAGGAGAACAGCTTGCTCTACGACCACCCCGGATCTAGGTTTATAAGACAGAGGCTTGAAAGGGTTATGAGGAAGAAGACCTACTACTGATGCTGTATGTAGTACTCTTCATGGGTAAACATACGTACTCACGGAAATGCAGTATCTCCAGTATGTGCGTATTAGCATACATTGTGGTACGAGATGGAACGCCTACGACGTGGTGTCAGAACTTTAGAAATAAAGATACTCTTTTTGCCGTTTGCGCGTTTTCTGAAAAACAAATGTATGTGCGTAATAGCATAACTTATGGAAATTAGAGATAGAAAAAAGCTGAAGTAATTACGGCAGGTCTACTTCGCGGCAGTATAAAGGAAATATGACAGTGCTTCTATTCTCAGCCTAACGCTACGTACTGCTCTAATTGAAAACAACTCTAACTGCTGCTCAGAAGTATTCAATTCTACGTACTCGGTAGCTGTTTAATCATAAGAGTACCTCGCTGAAGTAAATACGGAAATGCAATATATCTGCAGTACATGCGTAATAGCATAATATATTACGGTACGAGATAAGTAGTTACGTACCAAATGTCATATCTGCAGATCCCAGGTACGTACAATAAGCATGCGAGCCGGAAAGAGTCACCTTCTATAGGACGCACGAGAGGCAGGGAGGGCGATGCTGAACGTGAGTCGCGTCTAAGGACGACCGAGAGGCCAGGATTGTGTGTGTGTGTGTTCTTCACATTAAACCGTTCTTCTACTCGTCGACATCCAGCAAGCCCAGTGTCCGTGCTGATTCTTCACCCTAGAAAGATACGAGCTCTGTGGTCACAGACTACGACACAGAGATAACACACCGTAATGCATTAATAGCCTACGCAATACCATGCCTTCGCACTAGGTGCGGCCGACACAACATACATACATACGCCAGCAACCAAAATACACCATAAAGAAAGATAAGCAAAGAAGAAACCAAACCGAAAAAGAACAAGAAAAAGAAAAAGAAAAGGAGAAGAATCCCAAATAAATAAATAAAATGGGAAGCCAAAGCTCAGACACATACATACTTACCCCGAGCACGAGCCAAAAGGGACGTGCAAGGGGAAAGATACGAGAAGGAAAAAGGGGACTATGCATCCCGGTGAACACCTAACTAAGTCAAAAGAGCAATAATGAGTGGGCCAAAATACGCTCGCACCCACCCACTATGTAGTACTTCTTTCATAAGGACAAGAAGGGAAAAAAATCAAAATACATACCGAACGGCCGCAGCAGTTGGGAAATAATGGATGTAAATATCTTACATATGTTTACAAGGGTGCTTCGTCGAGAGGCCTTCGAAGGGCCTCTGACGAAGCTGAGGCCCGCAGGCAATGCCAAGGCCCGCGCTAAGACCCGCAGGCAACCCACAGTTAAGAGAGGCCTTCAAAGGGCCACCGACGAAGCTAAGGCCCGCAGGCAACGCTAAAGCCCGCGCTCAGACCCGCAGGCAACCTACAGTTAAGAGAGGCCTTCAAAGGGCCTCCGACGAAGCTAAGCCCCGCAGGCAACGCTAAGGCCCGCGCTAAGACCCGCAGGCAACCCACAGTTAACGGCTAAGGCACGTCAGTTTACGATACCAAGGAACCGTTGATGTAGACGCAACGATCTATACTCGAAACATGTCCAGTAGAAACAGGTTCTACTGTTGGTCCCTGACGCAAGCATGATGTAAAGAAGGCCCGTGACAACGAAAGTGACGGGCCGCCGACCAAGCCAATCCCAGCACGCAACGGACAGCTAATCTGCTGCAAACGGCAGCTTATGATGCCAAGGGTCCGTTTAGAATGAAATGATATGAACTGTTCGAAAAAGATGTCCTCCTGTTTCAGATATTAATGGTCCCTGACGCATTGGACGTTCCCGCAGGCAATGACAAAAGCACGAAACAAAAAGAAGGTTTCCTTCCCTAAACTCTGCCGCACACCACCCTCGGGTCATGCCTAAAATCTCTACCCCCACTAAACACACCAGTGTACCAAAGCGAGACTCGTACGATGCACGATCGGCAACTGATAATCCTCGCCTGATACGAATGAAAAAAGCCAATGCCATGATAATGCATAATATACCGTTCGTGAGAAAAGTAATATACACTCTTGTCCCGTACATCCCAGGACAGATACGGGAGGATTAATGTACGCTATCCGAGAATCTATCTACGTCCCGCTGCGACGAATCGAAGAAAGCCAAAGCCAAGATGTAATACACCGTTCGAGAGAGGGTATGCTATTTTCTCGTCCCATACAACCCACCGCAGCTGAAAAAACAGACTAATCTACGCTTTGCGGCACGACAGGTAATGGAGAAAGTATCTACATCTACGCACTCACGCTGTAAAGCGAAAGTAAACACAAAAACTATGGTTTCACATTGTCCCCTAAAACCAAACAAACAGCGCTCTTCAGCGATAACAACGCCAAAAAGAGAAACCCTGGTTCAAAACACAGTAATTTCGTCAGACACAAACACCGACAACGAAAGCTCCAGAAAAAATAAGCGGGCGAAGGCGGGCAGGTTACAACAACGGTCGTGTCATCCAGCCTGATGAGTATTTGAGCATCGAACGAAGAAACCCTCACCCGTTAAACGAATGTGACGAATTTGAGACATAACAGAAAAAATCAAAAGAAAAAATACACAACAAAACACACAAAATACTCTGGTTCTTCTATTGTGCGTTAGAATGGTTTGTCCCCAAAATAGGAATTAATGTGGCTTGTGCTCAACACGTGACTGCAGTAGTACTAAAAACGTAAATCACCCCCCAAAACATAACACGCAGAGATTTCAAAGGAACTACACACCAGCCAGTGTGTCTGCTGCTGTACTGCAGTAAGTAGTAATGCACCCCAGGCAGTGTTTTTTTTTTTATACTTCACAACAGCGGGGAGGCGGGGGGAGAACCTGCTCTGTGACCGACCCCGGATCAAGGTTATATACGACGCCTCCCAGAAGGGAGCAAAAAAAAGGCAGCAAAAAAATCATGGCGGATATAAATAATAGGTTGTTGTGCGGAAGATCGGGAAACAAACATGTTGAGCTCAAGTGCAGAATGCAGGGAGGGGATACAAAAAAATAATCTCTCCCCAAGGTAAACAAAAATACTGTTTCACCTTGTTGTATTATATCTGGTATAGTCTACTGCCGTGAAAATGTGTTTTATTACGGGGGTCCATAGTAAATAGGACCTAGGTTATACACAAAAAGACTATATACTTCCCCATTTTTACCAACAATATTTGGTCCTATTTACTATTTGGTCCGCCGGAGTAATAATATTTATTTAATAGCCGTTTGGCGATGTCGCAGGGCATGAAAAGAACGTCATCATTGTGCACAACACAATCTCAGCGATATCGATAATGGGGAAGGAGGAGAAGAGCTTGTTCTAGGACCACCCCGAATCTAGGTTATAAGGTAGAGGCTTGAAAGGGTTGTTGTACTTCAGTAGTCTATTGCAATGATACTTATTTTATTCTCATCCTAATGCTTTTTGCAACGTACTGCTGTACTTTGAATAACTCTCACTGCTGCTCAGAAGGTTTTAGTCCTACGTACGTACTGGGTAGTTGATTGCTAATATTCAAACTAATCATAGCCATCTCGCTGCTGCTCAGAAGTCCAATCACAAACAAACTTCACGACAAAAACGTGCGTACGTGATCGGTTTACACGAAAAAGGTATCCCAGTTACGCCAAAGAAAATATGGTCAGCCAGTTGGAGAATTTCAGTAATGTGGTACACCAAAAATTTTTACCCTGGAAACAAAACAACGAAAACAACACTGCATCATCTGGCAGCAATCACATTCGTTCAAAATGAAGGATCGATACCCCCCTGATCCACAACTCCTGAAAAACAGATCTTTGGTTATTGGTCCCTCGGATCAAGCCCTCAAAAGAACACACCAGTCGATGTACCGTTTCAAGTGCTGCAGCAGAAATTACCACACAGCACATGACATGATTGACAATTTTGTAGGGAGGGAGAAGAGCTTCCTCTACGACCACCCCGGACCAAGGTTATAAGACAGAGGCTTGAAAGGGTTGAAACAGTAGTGAGGAAGAAGAACATCTGTACGCCGAAATAGTTTTATCCAGGAAACAAAACAACGAAAACAACACTGCATCATCTGGAAGTAATCACATTCGTTCAAAATGAAGGGTTGATACGCCCCTGATCCACACCTTCTGAAAAAGAGATCTTTGGTTATTGGTCCCTCAGATCAAGCCCTCAAAAGAACAGACCACAAGTCGATGTACCTTTTTAGTTGCTGCAGCAGAAACTACCACACAGCACATGACATGCTTGACAATATTGTGGGGAGGGAGGAGAAGAGCTTCCTCTACGACCACCCCGGACCTAGGTTGTAAGACAGAGGCTTGAAAGGATTGCAACAGTGGTGAGGAAGAAGACCATCTACTATTAACACTTACTACTGCTGTATGTAGTACTCTTCATGCGTATACATACATACCTGGTACGTAAAATTGCTGAATTCGGGGAGACGGAATCAAGAACACAAAATACCCGAGAAACACAGAACACATTACACTCTTTTAAAAATAATAGTTATTATGTTATTGGCCTATTGTTTTTTGCAACATACTGCTGTAATTTTAAATACCCTCACTGATGCTCAGAAGTATTTAGTCCTACGTACTCGGTAGTTGTTTATTTACATTTCAGAGTAATTAATATTAATATTACGGGGGTCCATAGTTAATATGACCTTTGGGATACATAAAAACCTATGTATTTACCTGTTTTTACCAACAATCTTTGGTCCTACCAGTATTTACTATGGTCCTCCGTAATAGTCATCTCACTGCCGCTCGGAGTCCAACATCACACGAAATTCACCACCAGCGTGCGTATGTGATTCGTTTACAAACAAGGTATCCTTGTTATGCCACCACATAGATTGAAGCGTACCTGATCAAACACCGTGGCGATTATAATGTTTTTTTTTTGTTTTTGTTTCATTTTCTGGTCCCCGGGACCAAGCCATCAACCCCTTCGCACTGCAGTCCCGTTTCGAGGACAAAGCACTCTACTTTCATGTGGTTTTCCCTCAAAACGGGACTGCAGTACTACCGCATGGAATTGGAGTGGTTTGTCCATAAAGCGGGACTCCAGTACTTAAAGGGTTAGTCTCCCTCCCCCAAAACAACACGCAGGCATCAAAGGACCGCATGCTCGATAACATAGTAGTGCAGAGGGAGGAGAAGAGCTTGCTCTACGACCACCCCGGATCTAGGTTATATAAGGCAGAAACTTGAAAGGGCTGTGAGGGAGAAGACCATCTACTACTACTGCTGTACGTAGTACTCTTCAATGGGTACACATACGTAATCAAGGAAATGCAGTATCTGCAGTATTTGCGTACAAGCATAAATTGTAGTACGAGATGGAATGCCTACGATGTGGTGTCAGCACTATCGAGCTAAAGATAAACATTTTGCCGTTCGTTCGCGCGTTTTCTGAGAAAGAGATGTAATTAAGTAATAGCATAAATTATAGAAATTACGAGATAGAAAAAAAGCTGACGTAATTACGGCAGGTCTTCTCTGCGGCAGTATTGCGGAAAGATGATAGTTCTTCTAAGACAGGCTCGAAAGAGTTGTGAGGAAGAAGACCATCTACAAGAGTGTTTAGTCCAACGCACTCGGTAGTTGTTCGTTAGTATTTCAAAGTAATAATAGTCACCTCACTGCTGCTCAAAAATCCTACCACAAACGAACTTTACGACCAAAGCGTCCGTATGTGATCGGTTTACAGAAAACAAGATATCCCCGTTATACCACCGCATAGATTGATGCGTACCCGATCAACAAACGTGGCGACAAATATGTTTTTTCTTGTTTTTGGTTTCATTTTCTGGTCCCTGGTATCAAGCCATTAACCCCTCAGTACTGCAGTCCCGTTTCGAGGTAGATAAACCACTCTAATTTCATGTGGTAGTACTGCAGCCCCATTTTGCGGGAATACCACACGAAATTAGAGTGCTTTGTTAACCAGACGGGATTGCAGTAATTAATGGGCTAGCCCCTCCCCAGAAACAACACGCAGACATCAAAGAACCGCATGCTTGACAACATAGCACAGTAGTGGCGAGGGAGGAGAAGAGCTTGCTTTACGACCACCCCGGATCTAGGTTATAAGACAGAGGCTTGAAAGGGTTGACACAGTGAGGAAGAAGATCATCTGCTACTACTGCTGCTGTATGTAGTAATCTTCATGGGTACACATACGTACAAAAAAAAGTATCCCCGTTAAGCCTAGATTGATGCGCACCTGATCAAACACGTGGCGATACATATGTTGTTTTCTGTTTTGGTTTCACTTTCTGGTCCCTCGGATCAAGCAATTACCCCTTAGTACTGCAGTCTCGTTTCGAGGTGGACAAACCACTCTAATTTTATGTGGTAGTACTGCAGCCCCATTTTGCGGGAAAACCACATGAAATTAGAGTGCTTTGTCAACCGAACGGGACTGCAGTAATTAGTGGGTTAGCCCCCCCCCCCCCAAAACACGACACGCAGACATCAAAGAACCGCATGCCTAACAATATAGGAGTGGGGAAGGAGAAGAGCTTGCTCTACGACCACCCCGGATCTAGGTTATAAGACAGAGAGGCTTGAAAGGGTTGTAAGAAAGAAGACTATCTACTACTACTGCTACTACTACTGCTGCACTTCAAGGGTACACATACGTAATTACGGAAATGCAGTGGTACGAGATGGAATGCCTACGAGGTGGTGTCAGCACTTTCGAACTAAAGATAAACATTTTGCCGTTTGTGCGTTTTCTGAAAAACATATGTATGTGCGTAGTAGCATAAATTATGGAAATCACGAGACAGAAAAAAGGGTGAAGTAATTACGGCAGGCCTTCTCTGCGACAGCATTACGGAAAGATGATAGTTCTTCTATTCTCAGCCTAGTGCTACGTACTGCTCTGATGGAAAACAACTCTCACTGCCGTTCAGAAGTATATAATTCTACGCACTCGGCAGTCGTTTGTTCATGTGTTCACGTACTGCTCTAATTGAAAACAACTCTCGCTGCCGCTCAGAAGCATTGAGTCCTACGTACTCGGTAGGTGTTTGTTCATGTTAATAGTAGTTGGCTGAGGAAATGGCGGAAATGCAGCCGATCTGCAGTACGTGCGCAACAGCACCATAACTTACGGTACGAGATAAGTAATTACGTACGAAACGTCTGATCTGAGATCCCCGGGTACGTATAGTAAGCACTCGAGCCGGAAAGAGTCGCATTCTCTAGGACGCACGAGAGGCCGAGATTTCGAAGTGCTGAACGTGGGTCGCGTCTAAGGACGACGGAGAGGCCGGGATTTGGCGTGGTGAATGTAAATATGTTACTTATGTTTATACTTGTGATTTTTTCGTACTTTTTCGAACATACATCTTCGTATGAGCGCTTTTGGGCAAAACGTCAAGTAGTCAACAAGGAAAGCCCGGCCGGACACATTGGTCGAGATCCGGGCGCGATCTGTGCATTCTGGAGCGCGTGGGGGGCGCTCAAAGTTTTTCCGGCGGGAATGGATCAGATGATTCCCCTGGTTTCAGTACGAGAGGCCTTATTTGGTACGTACGTACCGCTGAAATGTTGTGATGGCGTCGTACGTATGTGCCAGTACCATTTTATCCATCTGAACACACCACACACAACATACAATACAGCAACAGAGCAGACAGCGTGCTTGCCCTCAGCTGCCTGCAACACTACCACTCTGCCGTCCAGCAGCAGCAGGTAGCCACGTGCGCGTGTGGCAGGTCCACATGCGCGTAGGTCTCCGCTGTACTGCTGTGGGTAGTTGGTTATATGTGAGTCTGAGATCGATCACCCCGCAACAACACACTACCTCGCTCTCTGATGCTGTGCGCGATCGTGTTATCGTACATGTTGGCGCTGTTCACACAGCAGTGCGACTCCGGCAACAAACAGCAGCATAGAGAGCGTGCTAACCCTCAGCAAACTACAGCATCAACAACAGGCAGCACCATGCATGTGTGGTAGACCCGCGCTGAACGACGGATGATTGCTCTGAATCGGAGCCGCTGTGTCAACAATCAAATGACGTCATTGCTCTGATGCTGCTCGCTGCCTGTGGTGTGTGACCGCACAAATCGATTTCTGCTGAGTATGTGTTCTTCCGCTTGCTTAGATAGCAGCAAAGCAGCTGCAACAGTGAAGCAAAGATAGCGCGATGCTCGCAGCAGCTGAAAGGTCAGCAGTCAGCACGTATATGCCTACGAGAACCTGTTGTTCGTTGTTGTTACCATGATGGCCGCTACGCACTAGGCACACTGCTATTTACTCGGCTTGCTGCAGTCTGCAGGCATTTTTTGCGTATTTGTTCCTTGGCACAAAAAAATAAAAATAAAAAACAACAAAAAGGTGGAACCGATCCCGCCCTCCCGGGTAAGCGAATAGATGGTATATATCGTTCGCACAATCGTCATACAAAAAGCACTGACCGCCGTTTGCCCTACTGTTGCTCCTGTACACTACCGGGCTTCCCCCACAGAGAGCAGTAGCAGTGTGATTATTGCCGTCAACCGAAAGAGTAGCAGTAAACGTCCCTATTGTTTTGTGTAGTATTATCTTGTAATGCTGTGATCCATGATACGATACGAGTACGTACATGTAAGAAGTACGTGACTTGCGACAAGAGGTTGTGCAACCTTTTTCTTCAAAGGCGGAAGTGAAAGACATGCGTACGTCAACATTATACCAGTACGTAGCTGTGTTGCAGCGAAGGTGTCTGATCCTGGTCATTGATATTTTTGAATATCGTGTTCCGATCACGTTCGATCCCATTTGCCTTTTTACAACCTACACTGAAATCAAGTCAATTTCGATTTCCCACAAAAAAAGCCATTTTTTGGCCCGCAAACAAAACCGAAGTCAATTCCGACCACCTACACAAAAAACAGACGGATCGATCTTCACGCTAAAAGCCAAGCCATACCCGGCCGAACACAAAACTCCGTTCATCTTCACAAAAACCAAGTCTTCTTCGAACCCCCACACGAAAAAGAAGGCATTTTCAGCCCGAACACCGAAACCATGTCAATTTTAACCACCCACGCAAAACCAACTCAATTTTGATCCCCACAACAAAAACCACGTCTTTTTCGCCCAGCACACAAAAAACAAAAGTCGATTTCAACCACCCACACAAAAAACAGGTGAATCGCTCTCCAACCCAACACCACGTCATTTTCGGCCGAACAAATCAATTCAACATTGACAATCGCCACAATACCCAAGTCCGTTCCGATCTCCTGCACAACAACCAAGTCACTTTCGGTTCGCGCACGAAAATTCAGTCAATTTCGCAACCCGAAAACAAAACCAAAAGGCAAGTCTGATCTCCAACACAAACGCCAAGTCATTTTCGGCCCGCACACAAAAATGAAGCCAATTTCGACCACCCACACACGAAGTAAGTCTATCGATTCCAACACTAAAAACAAGTCAACTTCGACACCCCACCCTGAAATTGAATCGATGTTCGGCCCTCACACCAAAACCAAGTCAAGTTTGTTCTTCCGTACTGAAATGAAATCAATTTCGACCCCCCAACCAAAAATCATGTACATTTCTTGGGTCTGGTTGAGGTTACCAGCCCTTCTTTCGTTGCATCCTTTCTATTTCTGCCAATAATATCCCACTAAGGGTGTGTCTAAACAGAAACGAAATCGTAAATCTGTATGATAATAAACTCGGCGCTCATTGGTCCCTGGCCCAAACATGTTCCCGTTCGTTTTTTAGGCTCCGAGAAAATGAACGATATACAACCCAATGCCACAATAAAAAAGTTAACGGCTGGAAATCGAAAAGCAAATCGAAAGCACGAACAGCAACAATTCAGCGGGTCCTACTGGTCAGCGCAGCGACGTCAAAATATCATATCAGGACCGCCGTACACAGCATCCAACCCACAGCTAGCACGGCAACACAGCCGCACAGACCCTCCGTAAACAGCCAGCATGCAAACTACAACACCAACTCCGACGTTCTCGGGCCTTTGTTTCCCGGCGTTCGAGCCAAAGCGGATATATTTTGAGGAAAATTCAGGACGATGCCCTCCATAACGAGGTCAAAAGTTCGGGCCTTTGTTTCCCGGCGTTCGAGCCAAAGCGGATATATTTTGAGGAAAATTCAGGACGATGCCCTCCGTAACGAGGTCAAAAGTTCGTTTTCAGCATAATTTTCAAGTTTGATCGCGGGGCGTCAACGTCGGATGCGGCACCACCTCTACGGGAGGCCCAACGACGTCCCGGAATCGAATTGCCATCGCGTTTGCCTGCTTTTGTGGTGGGTCTGTGTTGCCGAGCGCTAGATTGCCGGCATGTGTGCAAAGTTGCGAACGGCTCTCCGTTGCTTTTCGCCTGGATTTATATTTCCACTTTTCGATTCTGTTTGGACACCTCGGCTGATTTCCATCGAAATCGAACTGAATTCGATCTTCGATTGCGCTTTTCGATTATGTTTAGACACACCCTAACCGTGTCCGGCGTTTGTCATTCGTCTGCGGTGTGTGTCATGTCTCACGCGCGTGTGTGCAGTGTGTCACGCGTGGAGTGTTTTAAAACTTTTTTATATGTCGGGAGTCCTCATTTTTGTGCGGGAGAGACCTAGATTTACCGTGAGCGCCACAACAAAGACATACAAACACATATACATGACAACAATGTTCGGCTGAATCAATCTATTAAAACGACTCTATCAATAGTAATGGTTCCACACTATTTGCAAGAATGTTTTGTCGCCAAAAATGCAGCAAGTGTCGGTGCAGTTCTTAAATAGTCTGCCTAAATGAAGGTATTTGATAACGCCGTGAAGTGATATCACATGCTGTGGGATAGTATGCCTATTCGACAACCAGGGGTACATCGGCATGCTGTATTATTTTCATTTCGCCCTTGCGCCACTCTCCCGGGCACCTCCCGCAGGGGAATTTTGTATATATTTATAATGTATGTATGTAGGCGAATTTTTGGTACTTTTTCGAACATATCTCTTCGTATGAGCACACCTTTTGGCGAAACGCTACCTAGTCGACGTGGGAAGCCCGGGAGGACACATTGGTCGTGGCATGGGCGCAATCTGTGCAGTGTGGAACGAGTGGCAAGCGCTTATTTTTTTTCGGCCGGAGTGGATAAGACGATTCCCTTGGTTTCAGTACGTCAGGTCGTATTTTGTACGCACGTACCGGTAAAATGTTGTCTGTTTTCTGCCCTAGGCTCTCATGAGCACACAGCCCAGACATATACCACGTAGACAACGGACAACATGTAGAGACCACAACGTTACAACGCGGCCGCCCATACGCCGTGCGTGTGCGACACAGCCATATGCGCTGCACTGCTGTGGATGGTTGTGCTCATCGGAGTCTGCGGTCCGTAATCCCCCATCGCTTTTTGTCACAAGTGCGTACCCAGGCTGACGTGCCTGTACATATTTTTGTGTTTTCCCGCAGTCCAGACAACAACAGCAGCAGTACACAGAGCATGCTCACCTCCAGCTGCCTACAGCACCACAACCCCGCCGCCCCAGCAGCAGCAGCGGGCAGCACCTTGCGCGTGTGGCTGATCGTACTGTGAGCTAGTTGATCTATCGTAGACTGCGATAGATCACTTGACCACGCCGCCAGCACACGATCAATCACCTCTCTGCTGCGTATTGCTGAGTGTGATTCAACATTGCCACTGCTTCAGCTGTGCTCAGCACAGTGCGCCAAAAGCAGGAGCAGGCAGTGAGTGTACTATGCGCATGTGGCAGATCCGCGCTGTACTCTCAGTACTATTAATAGTGTTCGTTGCTGTTGGCATTGCATTGACCTATGCACGTACCTGCCGCAATGTATGTCCGGCATTTTTCCCCGTACCGATCATCCCCGGATCGATATGTACGAGTCGACTACCAGGTACAAAACAAATCGTTCGTACCATCATCGTATACAGCAGCATTCGTAAAAAACATAGTACCGATTGCTGTGCGTCCTACACCGCTGACCGATAGATCCTAGAGCCAGCTGAAGGGGCAGCAGTGCGCGCTCCTTTGTCGCAGTACGCGTATCTTCTGCCGTCGTATCATCACATGGCGTTTTACAGCAGTATTGCTATAGATGCAGTCGTTCCAGTACAAGCTAGTCTAAAATCTCCCGCATTGTGTTTTACAACGCGTAAAAACTTCAATCTGCCCGTCTGACGAGTACCGTAGAGTAGGTGACTAACAGCGCTCAATAATATTTTCATTTCCGACGTTCGGCTTCCACGTCGCGAGCCTTTTTTTTGTTTTTCACATTTTGATTTTGTACCAGCACATTCACTTTCTTTTCTGACCTATTAACATGTACCAGTATGATATTATACAAGTTGTGTGTTACACGCAAGGCCACGGAGTTCGAGCGCGCCTACGTGTGACGTGAGTTCAAACCTTGACCTTTCACAGATGCTCCCAATACTTGGGAGTAAAGCAAAGTATATTCGAGAAAAATACTGCAGGTACTTCGTGCCCTTGCAGTATTTCGGCTTTGAACCGCACATGTTGCGAGTACTCGCAGTATTTCGAGGTTCTGTACTACTTACTGCCGATACTTCCGGCCTCGCAGTATTTCGGGATTCGCTACTACTGTGGATACTCCCTGTGCTTCAAGTATCTCGGCGTTCTGTGTTGCAGGTACTGCAAGTACTGGCAGTATTTCGTCCGTTGGCAGTGTTCGTACTGCGAGTACTTGCAGTACCAAAATACCGTTAATATGCCTAGTATACGTGAGTATGGCGTATACTGCGACTATCTGTGCACCGTGTCGACAATTCTTGCGCATTGTTTGGAAAAAAACACTCACAGATGGTCGCACGGGTGGGAATTGAAGCAAATTACTTTCACTGGGGGCAACTCGAGTACTCAAGAGTACTGGCAGTATTTCGGGACTATGTACCACGAGTACTCTGTATCTCGTGGTTCTATACTGTGGATATTGCCTGTATTCCAAGCATTTCGGCTTTTGATACTGCGGGTACATATTTGCCTGTACTCTCAGGGCTCCGTAGTGCTCACACTCTCAGTACTCTCAGTATTTGGGCCTTCTCAGTACTCGCAGTATTTTGGTCGCCAGTATGTTAATACTCTTAATACTTGGACTACGACAAATCTCAAGTGCTCCGAGTACTACTACAGTGGAAGCATCTATCTGTGCCATTTTTTTTCACCCCGAGCGCCGAAAAACATACATTTTGCGGGAATAAGTGTTGTATTTTACCTAGCCGGTCACGAAGTAATATATCGCAACCTCGACCTCACGTAACTTTGTGTATTCACGTTTCCGCCGTAAGCATTGAATTGATCGCCGCGCGCCATCTGTTCAGCATCAATACCCACTTGCCGGTACCGTTTTAATATTATTTTAGTAATGATCCCATCATAATTCTACAAACAGTATAATCTGTCCCCAAAAAATATCTGTGTTTGTTCTTCACGCTCATATGATGAATTCATGCAGTTCTAAATAGGTGTGCAGGTACTTCCTACGATTATTATCTCATTCTTGCGCCACTCCCTTACGCACTCCCGAGAACCATGCAGCTTTGTGTCGAAGCAAAATTAGACGAGCATTTCATCTCATGCGGACGTTCAGTTGAATTATACTAGAGGTATGTCGAATTTGAGGCGCCAACTCGTGAAATAAGTGTCACCAAACCACAACGGATCGAGGAGACAAAACGCCTGATGTGTAGGCCACTCTAATTGATGACATGGTGGCGAACTGCCCTTGACGTTCTGTTTCGCGTCGAACGGATATTCACCTCCTTTCTGGCGACATTCATGACGTGCAAGCAGGACCCCTTGCTCATGAACTCCATCACCAGCCACAGCTCATTTTCGTGGACGAACGACGCATAGCAGCTGAGCACATTCGGGTGGTCGCACATGCGCATCACTGCCACCTGCCGCAAAACAACGCAACAACAACGAAAAAATTATCTGGACCGTTAATGGGTAGCTGTTCTTTCGCTGTTCCATTGAGCGGGACGAGCTAAACAGCGAGATGGCAGAATCTCCAATATTCTCTCTGTCCTAAGGACGCAACAAACCATCAAGTTGAAGAATAGTCACAACAGCGGTCCTATGGGGGTATGGGGGTAGGAACTCGATCTTCTTGAAATGTAAACCAGGTTCCAAAAGTCAACCGCATGATTGATTAGGAAAACAGCAATGAGGGCGGGCCAGGGGGGACATTACGCCTGTTGCATGGCCTCGGGTCGGGGAATATACACACAAGTGCCACGGTTCTGTGGGGTTTTAGTCAGACAAATAGATACCGTGCGTGACACTGACCACATAAACGGTGCAGTGGAAATACGCCACAAAACTTTTTGCAATTTGTTGCCTCTGATTCGTCATGGCACCCCTGTAACGTGACTTGGCAACAAACTTCCCCGTGTGCCGACTTCCTTTATTCTGATTGATTTTGGCCTCTTTCACGCGTAATTTCACTGCTAGCTGGCGTGCAAAAGTCCTTGACTGATGCGGCCTCTACCCAGAAAGTCTGTAAACAATATCAACCGCATCAACTTTAGGATTGCACTGGACAGCGATGTGCGTCCCATGAAACAAGATACGCCGTACGCAACTAGTGTGTTTTTCGATGGGTGCGTAGAATCAGCATGTCGGAAACCTGTCTGTCGCAAATATACGCGACGATTCTCTACACAAACCGTACCTTTTGCGTACGTCTATCAGAATAGCTTCAGGAGTGGCACTGATACTATGCCTTAGAAAGAAGGGGCCACTTTCTATAACTACATCTGCAATAATAGCCCATAAGGGGTCTTGCGCTTGACTAAAGAAGGTGTCGAGCGCCGTGCCGTCTCCCAGAAGTCTCGAACAGCAAAAGCAATAACTCTTCTGCATCGGGAACCCGAAGAAGACCACAATGCCCAATGCAGGCAGATAGTAAAGGTACCATTCAGACATTCGAAGGTGATTCGTGGGGAGTATATTGTGACACATCAAACGTGTATCTGAGGAACAGTGAAAAAAGCGGCCAAATGTCAAAGGCAAAGGCTCCGACTGCAGGCTGACGTGCTCGAAGCCAGGGTACGAAATTCGTGCTTCGGTGTTGTTTTGCGTACGAAATGCATCCACCCAACATACCAGGTACCAGTACGTCGTAGCGTGGCCAGAAGCTGCAGACCCAAGCTTCAAGTTGCGTTTTGCATGGGATATTTGACGCAGTTGTGTCGGATGGTTCTCAAGTTAATGGGGTTGACATTTTTGACACGCCCGCCCGGTTCGGCGGTCAGATCAGTCGGTCTTCAACACGCCGGAAAATTATCAACCCGACGCCAAAACCGGAAAGGCCCTCAGTAGGAGGCATTCGGTACACTGTGATGTTTGTAACCAGAAGACGGTAGAGTAGTGCCTTGGCCCAATAGAGTAACAGCGGAAGGTGATTTATTAGCGGATTTCCGTCGTATTATAATATGGCTCAGGACATCCACAGTACGATGTACCTTTTTTTGCCGAAAGCGTATTCGAGATATACACATGCGCCTTTGCTTACCTATCTAAGCCTTATCCTTCATGTCTACCCGTTCGCTGCCGGCACTCAAACCCGAGGGCTGAAAGCAGGGCTCCTTTCTAGCCCTGACCATTACTCACCACCAGATACACGCCCAGCCTTTGTTTCCATCGCGCAAAAGAGTAAGCACATATTTCGCTCGCCAACCCCCTTCAGTTGCTGAGTCACGTGGTAGGTAAATACCCTGGCGTACTTTTCTATCTGTGCCTTGCGTCGCAAGCGTTGTTTCTCGTGGCACACTTCATCGCGCCAAAAATTGAAACATGTTCGAGGATAACTTTGGGTGTGTGTACAATACGGTAGCCCTTGGCGTGTGTCACGCGGCCCCCGGGCTCTCTTCATTTCGCGATCATACAGCGGACGGGAGTGCGCCGCTGACTGCACGTTGTCGGAACAAAAAAATAGTATACTTGTATCTCCACATCATCCTCACCGTGTGCTTAGTGTGATGTTCTACTGCTGGAACACGTCGTAGGGCTGACGGCCGCCATAATGAAAAAAAATACGATGTAACGAACCCATTCCTTCAACACGCAATGCGCATACCAAATTGTCTGGGCGTGTTTCTGGTGCGTCGTGCGCTCGGTCTCTCGAGTCAAACAAGCGGGACGCGAGCGTGCCTCTGACGGCCTGGTTCCAAATAAATGGAATACGAGGTATACGTTCATGAAAAATACGCGTCGTCCCTACTATCGACAAGATGTATCATGTGTGTGCCAATGGGTTGTTTCATCGGGTTCCACTTTTAATTGTTTCGCATGCGCCACGGTTTTGCTCAAAGCCCTGGAATGTACGCAGGGGCAGGTCGGCGGTATACCACGATCAAGGTATGGACGCGTTACGTACTGCGTCATGCGCGGCGTGCGTTCGTTTTCGTTTTGCGGCGGCAGAGGATGAAGCGTCTGCCTGGGGGTTTTATATGAGGCCATACATATATTTATCTATATAATCATTGTAGAGCAGGGCAAGGGTTGCGCTGCTGTTCCCTAGGTCTTACCATTCAATACAAGGTTGGACAGGTATGGAAATTCTCTCGCGACGTAGATACTTGCTAGGTCAGAATTTACTTGCTTGAAGATGGTACTGTTGTTGACGCTATATAGTGTTCATTGCGTGGCTTTTCAGAAGAAAAAAGTGATAATAACAGCAGGAGATACCAGGCATGCTTATACAGTAGACGCTGATCACCCGACCCGAACTTCAACCCAAAGCCGGATGCACTGGAGTGATCTAGGTGCTTGGATGCAGAAAAAGTACCGCGGGTTGTGTGGGTATGGAGACGTCAGTAGTATCACTGTTGTAGTCTTGTTTCGACCTGGTGTAGAAGGGTAGATTGTCTGTCGTCCCTTGTTGTTGTAGGCCGTTGTTGTCGTGACTCTTTTGTCGGAGTCGGCCTATTATTTACTCAAAAAAAATATTCTGACTCTTTCAAGTCTGCCTATTAATAATAGGTCAGCATTGTTCTTTGAATTATGAAGCAAAAATATGATACAACGTCAGTCGGCCTGTCGGAAGCTATCACACACCATCGTGCCAGTAGTAAGTACCACGTAATCTTGGCCGGTTGCCTGTGATCGCGACGACAGCAGCTACTTGAGGCGGTGTGGTGCTGTCTTTCTCTTTCCGTAGTCGCTCATGCATCTGCTGGCGGCCAAAACTCTCGGCGGCCAAACTCAGCAGCAAAAGCAGCAGCAGCTATTAATAGCCGCAAAAAAAAATATCCCCAATCAGCAGCAGGCGGCAGCTAAGCTTTTGCTGCTCAGGAAGAGCTGCTGCTAGGGAGCAGCTAGCTACTTGTGGTAGTGGTGCGGTCCCTCTCTGTCGCTTGGATACCTGCCGTCGCAACAACCTGATGAAGCATATATGCCGATCGCGGCCAAACAAAGCTCTCGGCGCGGCCAAAACTTTCGGCGGCCAAAGCAGCAGCAGCTTCTGAAGCACCAGCAGGCAGCTGGCTGCAAAAAAAGTTCCCCGCAGTCAGCGGCAGGCAGCAGCTAAGCCGCTGCTCAGGAGCTGCTGCTCAGGAGCAGCAGCTGCAAAAGTTCAAAGCCTTCGGCGGCAAAAGCTCTTACGAGTAGCTGCTGCTGATGCTGCCGTCTTGTGACTCCTGACTCGTTACATCGCAATTTTTCGAGCGCTATAAAAACATCAACAGACTATTTATTTGGCATGCTGTCCATCGCGGTGCATGATAATACGTAGATATGGGTATCCTGGGCGCGTTAGTTTGTCCCAACTGCTACTGCTCCACTTTGTCGGGTCCATTGCTACTTCTGTACCGATGCGGGTGTCCGCGCTGTGGATCGCTTGCTGCGCGTCGCGTTGATGTATTGCCTAATATAATCAGCAGCAGCAGAGGAGTGGAAAAGACGATAGATAGATGTTGCCTACTAATAATACCTGGTACAACAATTTGTTGTATGATCGCGCTCGCTCCTACTACAACTACTACTACTACTGCTGCTACTACTACTGCTGCTATACTATTCATACTACTATTTATACTACTATTTATACTACTACTACTACTACTACTACTACTACTACTACTACTACTACTACTACTACTACTACTACTACTACTACCACCACTACTACTGCCGTGCTTTGTACAACAACAAACAGCAGGAGAATATGATGCACTGCAGTGACTGGGTATATCTACTGAAGAATCATTTTTGGAAACAACGCTACCGCTACTATAATACTACTTAAATGAGTAGAACATGACGTAATAATGTGACAGACTGGCAAGACAGTTTCATAACAAATAGTTGATCCTTCAATGTCGGATGCGTACTGTGTTGCAATTTGGCTGTTTTACGACCGATGGATATCGATCTTAGGCAGAGACGGCGCGGACAGCTGTTAGGCTGATCCGTAATTTGTTCTGCGCAATGCCGTTGCCCATCTGCACTTTGGCTCGCTCATCGTTTCGAAAGCTTGAATTGACCGACATACTTCGATTGGTTACAAGTAAGTGATGAACGTTGAAGCTCATGCTAGGGCGAAGCCACGTTTGCTATGTACAGGATCTCACTGGGATCCGCGTGCAGTTTTTACTCGTATGGAAGTACGAAAAAGCACGGACTGAAAAAATATTCCCGTCCCATCTCATGTAATAATTTTCTGCCTGACGCATTGGAACACGGTTCATCGGTCAAAAAGAAAAAAAATCGAACGGCATAGCTTCCCTCTTAGCCTTGTACGCCGCCCGCCCGTCTCGCGACCACCTCACCACCGATTCGATCCGCATAAAGTTTTCCTCCCTGTCACAGTGAGCCCCATCGCCCGCCTCGCATGAAGCCCGGCGCTCACCGTGGCCCTTCTTCGCCACTTCGACAAAGTTGGCGCTCAAACTGCATTGAAGTCTCTTTGAAGTTTAGTTTGGTCGCAAAAATAAGCACCGCTTGAATATTATTTCGCATATCAAAACGACCCGTATATCTCGTATATGGTACAAGCGGAGCCTCACAAGGAGGCCAGACAGAGCCCATTCGAGCTTTCCACCTGTCTCGAGGCACACGCGACGCCTAGCCATGCAAACGGCGACGGCGCTCCTTGCAACACCCCCTCTACCTACCAGCACCCGCTGACACCCGCGGCGGCGCCGGGCTCGCCCGCGGTACCGTGTTCTGAGAACACGCAAGCGCACGCAACGAAATAAAATGTAAAGCAACGCTTGACTCGTACCTGGTATGAACACGAGTACAAGAAGGCGCTTCTATTACCGAACGCGGTTTTTGTTTGAAAATATAAGCTGTACCGAGACATTGTTTTTGCCAGAAAACGGTATACCTTGACAAGAAACGTCATATAACTTGAGTTTGGTGTGCCCTGATCATCTCGTTTTACTTTTATGTACCGTATACTGGCAAAAATACGATGGTGTACCGTTTTTTGGGGGATTTTCGCATGTGAGACGGACGGACATGGATGGTTCACCATAAAACGGTATACCTTGACATAAAATGTCATTTAACTTAGGTTTGGTGTACCCTGATTGCCTGGTTTGAGTTCTTTGTACCGTAAACTGGCAAGAAAGCGCTGATGTACCGTTTTTTGTCATTTTTTCCGCGAGGACAGGAAATTAATTTTGCTTTTAGATAACCCTAGGTAAACCTAGGGAATTTGCGACTATTTCTTTCTGATATTTTAGTGTTTCTTGCTCCTTATAACCCTTCAACCACCGCAGGGTTCGCCGAAACTCTGGGTTGTGCAAGGATAGGTATGCAGTATACTCATCGAAGTATGGGCGCACTGCGTGCCATGCCTCAAGCGTGCGCGTGTCGTGCATTATGAGAGATGTGTTAATTCGAAAGGAACCTACCACTCCTGGTACAAATTACTTGTGTGCAATTTTGGACATGCAGACGTGAGATCGAGCCCCGGGAAGCCCTCCTGCTCTTTTCTTCGTTTGCCTTTTGTTATTTTTTGCATGTTTATATATGTGTAGTTTCTAAACATAGTACGTAACTCTCGGATGTGATAGTTTGTTCCCGTCGGCATTGCAGTGAATATGTATATACACACAAGGTTCCCCTTCGGGATGTGGGTAACATGATATTCCGGGGGCGTCGCAAGGCGAAAACGGAGTCACAGGAAACACCCGTAGAGCTGTTCTTGGCGGAAACTTGAGCCATGGGTTAGCGTATTGCTCGAAGGAAAGAGTAATAGTAGTCGGCAGGAACTGAGTACTACTCTTTTTGTGGTGAACACTACACTACTACATGCACGAGGTACCATGGGTTGACCACTATACCGTCACTATACACCACTACCACTGCTAGCAGATGCAGTATAGGTGGAAGCAGAATGCACTATAAAATACTACCTGGTACGACTACACTATACCACTACAACTATTAACTATACTGTAAATATTGCCAAGTACTAATGAATATACACATTACCTCATGGTAAAAAGAGAGGTCAAACAACCAAGCGGCACCATGGCTTGGAGCATGAGTACTAGACTGTTGCTATACACCACCAGTAATACGTAGATGCAGTACAGGTAGAAGCAGCATGAACGAATACTACACTACTATACCTACTCCTATTACTTCTACTGCTACAATAATACTAACACTACACTGTTGACACTACTAAGTACTACTGAATATACAGACAACCTCATGGTAAAAAGGGAGGTCGAACAACCAAGCGGTACCACGGCTTGGGGCATGAATACTAGACTGTTGCTATACACCACCAGTAATACGTAGATTCAGTAAAGGTAGAAGCAGCATGAATGAATACAACACTATTAAATACCGTACCCATTCCTATTATTCCTACTGCTACAATGATACCAAGTTTCATACAACGGCAACGTAGCATGCAATCGGTACCACGGGTTGGGGGCGTGACTACTGCCTGGTATACTGTTACTCTAAATGTACACCATTACCACTTCTACGCAGATAGCTGTACTGTAGTAAAGGTAGAAGCAGCATGCCCGCTACAAACTGCACTACTATACTACTACAACTAATATTTAATAATGAGTTTGTAAATGTACAGGCTTCGTATTATATACCAGGTACGGTTGAGGGCATCTACCGCTATTGGCTGGGTAGAAGAAGCACGCAGACGGCAACAACAGCAATAGCGGTAACCACAACGACTACGCACTATCGCTACTACTTTTAGTACAGGCACTCCTACTGCTATTGGACAGGCATTAATAAAAGCAGCATGCACTCGGTACCATGGGCTACGATTAACATCAACATTGATACTACTGCAACTATGATATACTACACTAACTACTGCTATATACCTGCGTGTCAAGAACAGCCTCCATAATACAGAAAGGCCAAATAACCCAAAACATCACTATCAATATTAATAGTGGGAAGCAGCTCTCTGTATTGATTCATGTACGGGTATATACCACGACCACTCGATTGCTCGAGGACGAAGACGAGACGAACACGAGTACGACGTGGCCAAGCAATCATGAGTACACGAACACTCGACTCGAGCAGCACTCGTGCGCCTATTGTCGTTGTTGTTGTTATTGTGCTGCTGTGTACTGCTCGAGCAGCATTCGAGCGCACGAGCATAAGCTCGAGCAGCACGAGCTCGAGCACTGTGTTCTGCTGCAGTTGCAGCGAGAAGCGAGAAGAACAATAGTTTTGCAGCTAAAAATGCAAAGATCCGGGTAGGTTTCCAATCCTATTGCACTAAAAAAAAAAACACGAGATCACGATCACTCGATTGCTCGAGCGCGACGAGCACGAGACGAACACGAGCACGACGTGGCCAAGCACTCACGAGTACACGAGCACTCAGCAGCAGCTGCAGCACTCAGCAGCACTCGAGCAACACTTGACTCGAGCAGCACTCGTACGCCTGTTGTTGCTGTCGTTGTACTGCTGCGTACTACTCCAGCAGCACACGAGCGCACGAGTATGAGCTCGAGCAGCGGTGTTAGGCACGGGAATCGATTCGTTTTAGACATCAAAAAAAATATCCAGTCTATTCGAGAATCCGTTCAAAAAAAATTGAAAAACAATTTTTGAAAATAATCTGCCACGACCCTATTTACTTGGTTCTATACTATATTCATGCGTAGCACCGAACACCTGATTTTTTCACACAGGAAACCAATTGGTTGATAGCGTTCGACAGACACTCCCCATCAATGGATAATAATCCGGTGAGAAGGTGTGTTTCGATCTGCATATTTTGTTTCCGTCTATTCTTGTGGAAATATGCGGGAAAACTCGATTTTTCAGGTTACCTTTCTATCTAGGGAAGGAACTGATCGACACTATTAATACTACAAAATCTAAACGTGTCACCAGATGCGTCAGGACTTTGCGCACACAACAATGCAATCCGCGCCTGAATCCGACAAGAAATTTGGTACAGGAGGTGACCCTCTTTTGAAAAGTCAAATGTAAATGGGAAATTCGACAAAAAAAAAATCCCGAGACAAAAAAGGATGTCCAGTCTTTATTGTATCGGGCAAACGGTGCCAGACATGAACGTGGCCGCACGCCGAGCGATCGCCATCACACCCCGTGTCATCGCCGCAGGGAAGACCATCCGTGATCGGGCCTTGATGCAGTGGGAAGCGAGTTAACCCTAGGGTTCAGATGCGAACGCATCACTATTGTTGTCTCACGTGAGAAAACGATCAAGTAAACGTACTCTACCGTACCACGCTGTCCGGAAAAAGAGGAATGGTTCAAGTTTGAATCTGAACATAAGCGGTTCCTTACACTTCCGGGCAGAGTGGTAGGTACGTACGAGTACAGACAGCAGCATCATGCAGATTTCAGGCGCATGGTGAATGCAGCCTCAGCCGCAAGGCTCAAGCCTAGCTGCACGCACAGCAAAAACTTGCCCGTGAGCAAAAGAGGTGGGGCGCACTTCCACGGGGGTGCAGGCAGCGTCGTCGAAATTCCGGTCTGGGCGAAGTGCAGTATAGCAACACGCAGCCGATTGTCGATGTTGTGTGTGGGTATGTTCCTGATTTACACGTGACCAACTACAGTAAACCAGTACCACATACTGCGACTTGATTCGTATGTACGACATGTGTTTCACAGGGGGGGCAGCATTCTCGTGCTGCCGGTCGCCAATCCCAAGGCTCCCCCAGGAACGTGCGATTCGTTCACGCTCGCGCGTCTGTGCCTACGCTGCTGCTCTACCTGCTCTGCGATCTGAGCTTGATTGGGCGCTGTCCTGCAGCACGTTTCGTGCAAAAAGCAAGATGCACACAACTCAACACCAAAACGTCGATGCCGGCACCGCTTTTTATTTCATTTTCGAGAGGCAGCATCATGGAAAGGATTCTTGGTGGCATTTGTTTTTTTCTCAATCACGGAATGGTTAATTTTCTGAACATTTTTTTCCCCCAGATAACAAACCATGCAACATTCTTTGTTGTTTTTTTCACGTACTAGAACGAATCCATTCCCACTCCTAACTCAACTATGTGCTGCTGCAGTTGCAGCGAGAAGCGAGAGGAACAAAATATTTGCAGCTTAAAATACAACGATCCGGGTAGGTTTTCAAGCCCCTGGATGGCCATTCGTAAAGTGCGCACGAAACCAACGACACCAAGTACCTGCCGTGGGACCTACGCACATAATGCGATATCACATGAATAACCATGATATTAATAGGCGTATGTCGTAGACGTTTCCAGATTCGGGGGCATGGCGCATCACAGCAACCGGGGTTTTGAGTGCGGACGATGCGATATTTGACATAGTGAACAGACGTAAACCTTCCAGCCCCAAGCAATTAAGAAGGAAGGACCCATGCCACGTTGGGATAAGAGAAAACGACGATGTGCCGTGGGACCTATGCACAAATTGCAATATATCACCAATAAGTAGCAGTCCTAGACATGTGTCGTACATACATCTTCATTAAAAATTCGGGCGCACCTCAGATCACAACAGCCGAGGTAGGTGCGTATGGCCGATGTTGGATATCACATTGAATAGGCATACAATAACTCTCAATCCCAAGTGCAGAATGGGCAAATAGTAGGGATGTGAGTTGGCTGACTAATTGTTGCCAACTATCCAACTACATTTCACATTTGGGTTTCCTTGCTTGAAGGAAGGCTTGTTTGGTACGGGGTACGTATTTCCCTGAATCTCTAACTACCACGCTGCGAGCACACAGAGAAGTCTTCTGCAACTCACAACCCATCGCCGTCCATTATGTCTCTCTCGTTAGTATTTTCAGTGTCCAGTGGATGATGAGCACCTCTGGCTCGGGCGTTCGAGCGACGCTCGCCCTGCTGCGTGTCTATTCAGCGAAAACCATAAGGCCCAGAATGAAACCTCGTAACGCACAGATTCTATGTTATATGTTTGCGCTATTTTGCCGGTCTGCTACTGCGTGCTGCACGAGTATTGACCGTTACGACAAAAAGAAACATCAGCGAGAGGCCCCGAAACGGGGAGAGCATGTCCATATTTCTGGTGCATTCCTAAAAAGTCTGATAAACTGAAACGAACTTCTACCTTTACCTTCCGCGATCAAAACCTGAGATGAACCTGGCCGATATATCATATCAACAATTTATTTGTGAAAAACGAAGCGAAATAGCGTATTTTTGACCTCCGGCGGCGCCTTCAGCGGGATCCTTTGGAGGCGCCTCCGGCGGGCCCTCATGGGGCGTCTCCGGCGGGGCCCCCTCAGCCGGGAACGTTTTTTTTAGGCTCGCTTTAGTCGACTAGTTGGCTGGCTGCGGCAGCCAACTAATAACTAGGCGGGAACATCAGCCAACTCACAGCCGCAGCTAATAAAGAAAGACCCATCTTATGACGGGATAACAGAAAGCTGATAACTCGAGACACTTGAGCCCTCAACATTCGTATTCAAAGTAGGGGTACCCACCGTAATGGATACGGAAGGATGCATGGCATTCATGGATTATCACGCTCACCACATAGTTGATGTTTTACGAACCATCATTTCTTCTCGGGAATGACTTCACTCGCAACGGAGAAGTAGCAGAAGCAGGGGACGGTGAAAAACACCCTCCAGAGGAAAAGAGCCGTCGTTGGGAACGTGTTGAAGACTGAAACGTTTCGGCCCTTTCAAGACAGCAGAGACGCAGGACACGATGTTCGAAAAGACTCAAACTTGGAGGACGTACGTATGGCTATCTAACCCGAGACCGAATAAGTCCGAAACTATGCGGTCCTCGAAAACTATCGAGCTTGGCCCACCCCAACAGCGGAGGTCCCACAATTTGGATCTGGATCATCTATTCTACATCGTAGTCTATCGGTATAGTACACTGTGCAGAATCTGGATACTGTAGTACACACCCAAGCCAGTCAACCTGAACTAGCTTAATTCAGTTTATACGGCTCCCACGCGGTAACATGAGCTAGATCATACAGATCAGAAATATATCTCCCCTCAAGTATCTCATGGCCAAAAAGTGGGGATCAATAGAAAAAGCAATAAATGTTGAAAGCCAGAAAGGAACTGCTCTATGTAGTTGTGGGCCGTTGAAGCGTACAGTATGGGCAGGCCAACAAGAAATACTCTACACGTACAAGAAATGATTGAACCCTGATTGCGACAGCGAGTTGACGCGAACTTGAGGACAAAGAATTATCTACCGCAAGAATATAGTTTAGCGGTTGCGGCTGAGCCCATTTCTCTTGCGAGGAGGAGGTCCGCGAGAGGAAGCCAGGGACATCCTTTTCAAAGATATACCTGGTCGATAGGAAGCAAACCGCAACAAACTAGGACATACATCGAACTCGACAACCCTCACCCTACTACTCGAACAGAATAAACACGCACGATACTGCTTGAAATATGACGGTATGTGCACTCGCACACTGAAGAGTCTCATAGATGGACTGTCGAGATCGACCTCATATACTCCCGCTATGATACCGTACAGTAACACTGTAGTAGGCTACAACGCAGAAGCATTACTGTAGTTCTACTGTGAACATTGTGTGCCGTTGAAGGGCAGTCGGCTCTAAATAGAAAAAAATGGCGATATCGATAACATAGTTTCTTGGGTTACGCATTGGTTCGCCGATGACAACGACGGTATACAACGGGAGGCCGCATTTAATTAATATTATGTTGAGAAAGAAAGGCTCAAGTTGTCAACAAAAAATGGAAATTGGGTGTACGCAACACGGCTCAAAATGGCCAACACGGCAACAGTTATCTCCCAAGAAAACGATCGGCACCTATACCCAACGTTAAAAACGCGGCCTCTCCCGAGTTTGGCGCACAAAAAGAAACACGAATCAATATTGACACTTCGGCAGTGTTGCCGTCAAGAGCACTGTGCTATATTTCACACCTCGGATCGCGTAACACTTGACGTTTCATGTTAATGTTGGGCGTCAGCGAAACAAAATCGTCCATGAACGTTCACATTGTCTTTTACCGTGTTAGCCACATCAGCCCGTAGCGATTAAGGTCATGTTGGTGTGTCTTTCTTTAATCCTGCGGCGAGTTGGTGAAAACAAAGTTTTCACCACACCACACACCCACTTTCAAGTTTCGTGTCGTGTCAATTTAGTGTGTCAACGGAATTCTGATTTGCTACCATAACACACCTAGATGGATAACGTACATGGACAATTGAACGCTTACATAGCACTATGCTAGTGCGTTTAGTGGAATTCCTATTGGCTATCGTAACGCGCGTTAGAGAGATAACGTACATGTATATGGCCAATAAATGTAAGTACGATATTGTGGCACTGTCCTCTCAGCGCTCGTCAGCGCTTCTTAGACGTATTTTTTGGCGTTGTTCGTGCTGGCGCGAGATGAGGTTGACCTCACCGGACGAAACTGCCTCATCGTGATCCCCGACCCCGACTGTATATCGGGCGGCCTCGGGCGTGCTTGCGCCGTGCCCTGGCTGCCGGCCGGCCGGTGTGAACACGTCAGCTGTGAGTAAAAGAGGCTCGTGGCCAAATAATCTGGTTGACGGTCTACCTTTGCCCCATCAGGCCTACTTTTGGCCCGCCAAACCCTCTTCTAAAATATAATACACGGAGGTTCTCACCATACTGGGATATTCTTGACAGCTGTGGCCAGGTGTGCTGTGCTCGTTTTTAACAGAAACTTTTTTATAAACAGGTCAGCTGTGAGGTGGACTATTTGAGTGGTCGATACTTGACTTTTCAGTCTCGTGGCCAAAGATTTTGGTTGACGGCCTGCCTTTGCCCCGTCAGGCCTACCTTTGGCCCGTCAAACCTTCTGAAATATGATCACTTTGAGCATTGGGATGTCCTTGACGGCTGCCCGTCAAGGGGCATATGTGCCGTCAACTGACATATACGCTGATTAAAATATTCTGTTTCCGATGCCAGCACACAGATTGAACCTCTTCTCCTTTGCCCAAAACGGGAGAGGCCGCATTCTCCGCGGCTTTTGACAGCTCATGGCGGCAAGAGTGTGGGAAATATGGGCTAGGGTGGCCGGTGTCATGCTCCGCCGTTGCTTGTGCGTTGAGGGTTGGGCATTCCAGAAGCAAGTGTCGAATTTCCGATTCGGGCTATTTTACGTGTGAAAGCACGAGTTTTGCACACAAACGAGATTCGTAGGCTAGCATATCGTCGCGAAACCAGCGTCACAAGCCTCTTCGGCTGCTGTACACGCCGGGCGACCAGACTCCGTAAGGCAGAAAGGACGGGGTCTTTGGTGTCAACCGAATCGGATAAGCCCGCGCCGCGGGAGGAGCGGTACGGTGGTGGAGGTACAAACGGTGTCAGCGATTGTTTTTTGTACACGCAGCACTTGCAAACAGTGTCACATGCATCGTGGAGTTTCGGTTGTGTTGTGAAGGCGTTTTGTTTCATCATGTAACCGCCAAGAAGAAAGAAGTTTTGAACGAGTACATGTATGTGCGGGTTACGCTCGCCATGCAACATGTTTCGTTGCTGACCCTTGAGGGTATGGTTATGCCTTTCCTCGTCATGCCTACTGCTGTAGAGACGAAGGGAGTGCATGTTGATGATTTTCTACCGCCTTGTCTACTTCTGTAGAGACGAATGGAGTGCATGTTGACGATTTCCTCTCGACTCCGTTTACTGCTGCTGCAGAGACGAATGGAGCGCATGTTGATGATTTTTTTCTCCTGCCCCCGCCTACTGCCGTCAAGACGAATTAACTGCATATTTGCGGTTTCCTCCCGCCTCCGCCTACTACTGCGGTAGGACGAATGGAGTGCGGGTTGATGATTTTATGCCGCCTCCGCCTACTGCTGTAGAGACGCAATGTTGACCCGATTTCCTCTCGCCCCCGCCTGCAGTACGAGTAGAGCTGAATGGAGTGCATGTGGACCCTGCCTGCAGTACGAGTAGAGCTGAACGGAGTGCACGTGGATGACTTTCTCCCGCCCTCGTCTTCAGTACGAGCAAAGTTAAATGAAATAAAAGAGAAGGGAATTCTCCCGCCTCCGCGTACAAGCAAAATGAGTGATGATCTACGACCCCAGTGCGAGTTTTCCCCGCACGCCCACCGTAGAACAGTGTGTAGAGCCTACGATATTGGCTTCCCGATCGATCACCGTGCTTCCTGCCCCGACTGTGGTGTCGGGGCGGCCTCAGATATGCGTCATGTACTGCTTGCTGCTGCCGCTGCTACGCACCACCGCTGCTGTGCTGTTCTGCTGCTGTTGCTGCTCACGCAGCTCCCTCATGGAGTAGGTCAGCCTGCGATATGTTTCGTTGCTGAACCTCGAGGGTGTGGTTCTTTGTTTATATACCAGGTATTATTTATTTTTTCAAAGGCATTTTTACTCTTAAGCTTTTGGACAAACCGTGGTCACAGGTCTCGTGAGTTTTCACCCCCCCCGTTAGTGCCGTCATTTTCATCGCGCAGACGGTTCATCCTTCCGAACGCTCATCGTTTATTCATCGGAATTTGCTAACTCTCGCTCTCGCGCTAGCGGCTCAAGCTTTTACGCAAGAAAAAGTCCCCCCGGTCAGTCTCTTCATTTTTTAGCGCAAAGATAGTTCAGCCTTCTCCAAACGCCCGTCGATTATTCATTGAATTTTGTCAACTCACGCTCTCACGCTTTCCGCTAGTTCTTATGCAAGAAAAAGTCCCTACCAGCACGAGCACTCACTCGGTGAGACTCTAACCCAAAACTTGGCTTTAGTATGGATGAGATCCACCAACCGCAAAGTAACTCCATCAGGGACGCCATTTTACGTTACCTCGTCGTGCCCCACCGTGCTTCCCAGCCTCGACTGCTGTGCCGAGAGCGACCTCGGCCGTGCGTGATGTGCTACTGCTGCTGCTGCTACTACTGCTGCTGCTACTGCCGCTGCTCTGCTGCTGCTCACGCAGTCTGCCTCACGGAGTAGGTCGGATTGAGATGCAGTATAATGCTTTTCCGCCTCGTGCGCCACCGGGCTCCCCTTCTTCGGCTGCTCTTGCCGCTGTTATGCTGCTCTGGTGATGCTGATATGTACGTGTTACTGCTGTGCTGTTGTGCAGCTGTTTTTGCTATGTTTGCGAGATGTTTTGCTGCTGACCCCTGTGAGCATCGTCATTATGCAAGTCACCCCCCCTCGGTTCTCCGGATCTTGAAGTTGAAAGACGGATCCATCTGCTTCGGAAGCTGTAAGTACCGTCTCGTGAAGGACATTTGTTCGGCGTCTTGGAGGTCTCGTACCAACGTAGAGTTCGTACGATACGTACTTGTACGATATGCCGCTGCTTGCTGCTGCTGAGTTTGCTGCACATACCTAATCGCCGGCGCTTCGTACTGTCGATTCACTTGATCGACTACTGCTCAACTAAGTGTTTTGTGGCTATCTGCATACGAGACATACAATAAGGACGCCGAGCGTCTCGTACGTCGTACATTTTATAAAAAAAAGTGCTGCTTGCTGCTGGCACGAACGAGTTGTGTTTTGTTGTGCCAGATGGCGGATGGCAATGTTCGTTTTTTTTTTTTCTGTGTTTCCAGCGTTTTCTTTCTTTCATTCAAATTGTTTTTGCAATGCACACCTCGGCAGCACCATCGCACTAACAGCCCCGAGTTTCATACCGGTACGCCTTCAGCCATTACGGGCATACGCGGAGCCGCCGGCGGGCGTCACAGCCCTCAGCGGCGAAGCTCACCCTTGTAGAACATAGGCATAATGTTACTGCATCAGCCGCAGCAGCAGTCCGTGTCGAGCGACGTTATGTCAGGGTGTAAACGGAAGTCTTGCTACCATAACATACGTCAAACGAATAACGTAAATAATCGATAAAACCCTAGCGTTATGTTCATGTGCTAGCTCTCGTATGCATTTATGTAGTGACACAAGATAGCAGACAACGTACATCCCCAATCTAACATCAACAATACGCTACGTCGTACTCTGGTACTTCGTACGTGCGAGTGTGTAGATTGCGTTATAGATGAATAACGTACTGGTGTATAGATGGATAGTGTATTGTGACGGGGTTTGCCAATTTCTTACACGTTTCTTTCGCGGGAATCCCCCCCCAAAAATCCGCTGTTATGGGGTTCCAAAAATATGGAGAAGTTTTTTTACCGGGGATGCTATGTTATCTTGCCCCGGGGATAATTTGCGGGCGTCTCCGACTGGGATATCGTCGAAATTGGATAACACAGCTGCGTTCTGTTACTCCGCCATGCCGCTTTACCACTAACACAGGTGACACATGTTAGATCTCGGGAAGATCCAAGGGGTATAGTAGTAACATTAGGTTGGAACCACTTCGGCCCCAACGGCAACTCAGTAATATCAGGTTAGCCCCGGGTTGATTTCGATGGCAACACCGTAACTGAATGCTACAATTAGATCTTTACTGTCGGTAACGCCGTGACACGATGTTAGAGAGACCTCCGCATTTAGGCTAACATCTCAACATAATGTTACGTATCCAACGGCTAAGCGTCAACTTATTAACGTCATGTTTGGGTGCTAAGTATAACACTCCCCCTAAGTACCAATATGTTATCATGTTAGTAAATATGCGGACATCGATCTGGGCATGTTAGAGTGACAACGTACTTGTTTGGTCAAAGCCTAACACTGTGTTACAGTGTTAGTACAAGCACCGTTCACGGCATAACATAATGTCACTGGACGAGAGCTGGACGAGATCGAGCAGAAACACTACGTTAAGGCGCGGTGGCAGGACTGGGGTTTGGCGGGGTGTACTCAATATCATGCATGCCCGTCGTTGTATGACCATAAGACCTCCCATCCCTGCAATGACGGGACGAAGCACGTCGGGTTTTCACCGATCAGTGTGTTACGGCGTTATAGAGATTACTCCTCCAGTGTTAATACTATGTTAGCACATTGCAACGTCTCTGCGTTAGCCTCCATAACGTAGATGAGTGTAATAGGGGTGTTACGTCATCCGAGGTGTGCAATATTCATATGCTGACGGTCGGTTCAGTGTCGTCTGCATCGCTGCCAAAAAACACAAAAGAATAACCCCGTTGTAGCCCGTGCGGTCAACATCTACGAGGGGTGCCCTCCGTTTTTTACTCGTGCGTGAGTTGCACCTTTTGCGGTACATGCAAAAAAGCGAAAACGAGAAACGCTAAAAATGGTTGAACTTTTCCCCAGAAACAAAAAACCTGAAAAACACAAGACATGTAGCTAAAATAAACACAGAAAGTAAGACTTGGAGCCTGGGCCGCGAGTTGACGTTTCAGAACACCGAATCCCCACTGAACACCAGTCCGTCTGAATATGTAGGCAACCAGCACAACGCTTACCAAACGCAGGGGAAAAAGTAGCGACAGCGGTGACGACAGGAATTTTCGTCCGATAGCCGGCGCAGCAGTCAGTTGAGAGACTCGTGATATCGACGTAGCTGTGGCAGCATTGATACTTGGGAAACATAAGGTCCGGACAGCAACCACCGTACGAAAGAAGTTGGGACAGACGGCCACGCAATACCTGGTGAACGCTACGCACGGACGATTAGAACTAACTGCAAAGGACTACTCGAAATATGCCAGGTACGAAAGAAAGCGGTAGTATCAAATGTACGAAATACAAGGTTCCCCTCGGGGAGGAGCCTCGGGAAGTGGCGCAAAAAACGACATATTGAAAAATCGGTAGTCCATTTGTCGAACGAGTGCCTACAATATTCCAGGATCACGCAGGGTAGTTTGTCCAGTTTAGATATATAACACAAGGGTTGTAAAGTTGTACCTGGCATCTTCATAGCTTGCACGCTCTGCACTCCTGCGGTTGTTCTCTGTTGTTAAGATTGTGCACCCAGGAAAGTGCGGGGAAAACCCACCATACGAAAATATAGGGAATTACAAGATCTCCCTTGGGAGCGGTGAGCAACGAATAGACGAAAGAAAACCATGTACGGCGCCATGAGCCATTACTGTTCGAAGTACAGCTGGTATGAAAATGCGGAAACCCAGCCGCAAAAAAAAAGGCACAAATCTCAAGTCAAAAGATTAACAAAGGTTTTCAGACGATGACCGAAGGGACATACCACTAATACTTTACTTATCTACAAGGTTCCCCTTCGGGATGTAGTTGACGTGAAATATCGGGGGTGTCGCAAGGCGAAAAGGCAGTAACAGGTAACACACGTGTAGCTGTTCTTGGCGGAAACGTGAATCATGGCTTAGCGCATCGCTCGAGGGAAAGTTTAGTAGGCAGCAGGAACTGAATACTACACTTTCTTTGGAGAAATACACTAGCCTATGCCACACGTTTCCTCTTGGAACAGCTGCGAGTTGGAGCTGCGGATACGCGCTGCACAACAATAGCAGGCACACGCAAACGAGGATTTGCGCTCGCCGTGTACCGGTTGTCCGCACAAACGAGTGAGAGGCTCAGGGGTTGTTGTATCGCAACGTGGAATACTGTTCGTTGCTATATAGCACGTCACATGTGTTTCAACTTGGCGGTAATGGATAGGGGTGACCAGCGAGCGTTACTCGCACTTGGATGTTGTATACTTGTTTGCCGGCCACAATTTCAGTATGTGTCACAAACAAAGTGGGGTTTGCATTGAGTTGAAGGTAGTGTTCAACGCTTTGGTACTGTGAGTGGAGACAAAATTCTTGATGCACTCCACGTTTATCCCCGTGGAAAGAGCTACATGGAAAGTGTCCCGTCTGAACCCGCCACAACGTGCATGTGATCAGACATGTGATGAATTGGTTGGTGTCGCACTACGTTACGTAATTCAGGGTTGTCGAAACACATGACCGGCGATACATCTCAGCAAGCATGCTCCATCTCTAGTTCCGTTCACGATGAACCAAGAGCCATGATGGTGATCGTTGTTACTGCCATTGCAATTGTCTTCGTCGTCCGAGGTGTTACCATTTGGCCTCTTGTTATTGCAAGTGGCACGGGTGAAATCGATGTCAAAAATGGGGGGAGCATGTCCTGTGGCGGCAACGATGAACTCGGAATAGACGACGTTGTGAACGTGGGGCACTCCGTTGATAAGCCGTTCAGGTGTAACGAGGCATGGGAGGTTGTCCCGCCAAGTGATTCTACTCAAAGCGACATACAATTGCCCATGGCAAAACACTTCGCCTCTGAGGTCGAGCCCTACTCTTTTCAAAATTTGCCCTTGTGATTTATTAATGAGCAGAGGCGCAAATCGGGTATACCCGATGCCTTTGTGGCCAAAATAGGGTACGTTTCTATTTCAGTGACCACGACGGCCCCAGGACGCCATTTCATTGGCCAACGCCAGCCTCCACCCCATGCTGGCCACATTTGCGCCGGGTATGCCCGATTTTGACTACTTACCCCCCATGAGGTGCCCGATTATTGTACCCACCTACGAGAAAATGCCCAGACTATTCGAACACAACGACCAACCACCCACTTCGGGGGTATATGCCTCTATGCCTCTCGTCTTGACGAAGACGGGCAATAACCATCTGCGTGCTGTCCATGATAAGGTTAATTCTATTAATAGACTAGTTCAATCGCTCTCTCTCTGCTGTAGAGTGTTGTACCAACCACACACAAACCATGGCTCGCCCTCCCTCCCTCTCATCTCCTCTCTCAGACCGAAGTCAGCACAGCCCTCTCTCCTCCCTTCTCCCGAACAAAAAGCAATCTAAGCACAGAAGTAGTAGTAGTAACAGATCATGGGCGACGCTACCAATTTCGTGCCAAATAAAGTGTTGCTATCCAGACACAAAGAGTGGGCATTGCTATGAAACATCTCTTCTTAATTCTCGCCGCGATGGAATTCTAATGTAAGGCAGGGTGTGTCCCACCCTATTTTCAGCACAAAAAAGGTTATTTTCTTATTTTTGTCCGAACTTCGAGCCTGAAATTCTTAACAGTCAATCTCGTACGGGTAAGTAAGTGTTGTCGCGTACTACTACTGTAGTCATCATGCATCTCTTGGCACGCACGCGGCGGGTTTTGTTCGGTGCTTGAGGCAGTCTACGTATCTGGAAAAAAAACTCCCGTACAACAGGTACTGAAAGGTTGGTCGACGACGAACGAAAACTACTAGTTCGTACGAGGGGTATGATATGAGTCAATTTGTTGGGGAGCTAATGTTGCGTATCGTCAACTATTTTGCAAAATACCCAGCCGAGTTAACTGGAGTAGTACTTATAAAGTTGGAAAATATGTAGTATCTGCTAGTATCCCCGGAGCATCGAGGCCCGAAATGATTGGTACTGGGTGTGTGGTGGAACTCGCACGACCTTTGGAGTTGTGCGTATGCGCGCCGACCTCGTTTTCACCGTAACTAACTCTGGTACAATGCAAACTAGTTGACGATACGCAACATCAACTTCCCAACAAATTGACTCATAATATACCCCTCGTACGAACGAGTAGTTCTCGTCCGTCGTCGACCAACATTTCAGTATACCTGTTCTACGAAAGTTTTTATTCCAGATACGTATACAGCCTAAAGCACCGAACAAAAACCGCCGCGTGCGTGTCAAAAAGATGCATGATCACTACAGTTAAGTACGCGACAGCACTTACTCACCCGTACGACATTGACCGTTAAGAATTTCAGGTTCGAGGGTCCGACGAAACTAAGAAAATAACATTTTTGTACTGAAAATAGGGTGGGACACACCCTCCGCCTTACATAGGAATTCCAGCGTGGCCATACATAGGAAAAGATGTTCCTTAGCAATGCCCACTCCTTGTGTCTGAAGAGCGAAACACTTTATTTGCCACGAAGTTGGTAGCGTCGCCCATGATCTGTCACACTTACCAATTTTGTGCTTAGGTTGCTTTCTGTTCGGGAGAAGGGGAGGGAGAGGGCTGTGCTAACTTTGGTGTGAAAGAGATGAGAGGGAGGGAGGGAGAGCGGTGGTTTGTGTGTGGTTAGTACAACAGCAGCACTCTACAGCAGGGAGAGAGCGAATGACAGAGCGAATGAACTATGAATAGTCTATTGAACCTAATCATGGACATCGCGCAGATAGTCATTGCCCGTCTTCGTCGAGACGAGGGGCATAGAGGCATGATGGACTCCGAGGTGGGTGGTTGGTCGTTGTAGTCGATTAGTCTGGTCATTTTCGCGTAGGTGGGTACAATAATCGGGTACGTAGCCAAAATCGGGCATACCCGGCGCAAATGTGGCCAGCATCGGGTGGAGGCTGGCGTTGGCCAACGAAATGGCGTCTTGGGGCCGCCGCGGTCACTGAAACAGAAAGTTACCGTATTTTGGCCACAAAGGCATCGGGTATACCCGATTTTGGCCACTGCTCTATACTCTATTAATGGTCATAGCGTAGCATAAACGCACAGGGAATTGAAATCGGTGGAAAGTAACACCACGGGCTCCAACTTGAACTTTGAAACATATGCGTGGAATTTTGACGATAAGATATTCTTCCGATATGACCTCGGCGTCATTAACCCGCTTTGAAATACCTCTGATTACTCTTTCGTTCCGTTGACGAGACCACTGTCCAAATTTATGTTGCGAATAAAAACAGACAAGGCTCCAATGTTGAGTTCTAGGTCATGAGGAGGAGTGCGAGGCACATGTGCACTGTTTAAGTACTCCACCGAAGCGACGTCTGGCATGGTTTCGTCGTCGGTTATGATTTTGTCTGTACTTAGCAGGCGATGGCCTCGTCCGGGAATTTTGTCGAGGATGGAGTCGTTCATATGGTCGATGTTGACATTGGTGGGGGCCAAAATGCCAATGTCGTTGTAAGTGTTGTGGTTAGGGTCTAAGAGATCTGGGTATACGCTGTCGATGAGCTGTTCGAAGTCTGGCTCCTTCGATAGAGCATGTGGTTTCAGAACCGTCTTCGTTTGTCACGGTGTGTTGCAAAGAGATCGCAGGAGTACCATCTGGTAGAAAAACAGGCTCTATTTTACCCTCGCCGACCGCCAGCACTGTTCTTGCGAATGGGATGTCATCTTTGTCTCTCATTGACACAGACGGAAGCGTTGAACATGTTGCCACATATTAGAGGAGAGGAAGGCGTGTTCCACTTTTCAGATTCAGCGCCAAATTTGAGGACAGGACCAACCTGTCTCAAGCCGCCGCTAAACAAAACAGTTTTGCCGGGGAATGCCACGTCATTCTTGCAAAGGTCTTGAGGTGTCTAGTTCAGGGCTTCAGAGGCAAAATTTGGGGACATAACAACTTCATCCCAGATAATGAGCGGTGCTCGCCTGAGGACATCGGTACGATCAGACGCAGCTTTCACGTTACAGACACTTCCGTCAACGGCGTCATCACCAAACGGCAGTGTGAAAGTGAAATGGGCGGTGAGACCACCAGGCAGTATGAGGGCCGCAACGCCTGTGGAGACGGCAAAAAGGACTAATTTTCCTTTAGAACGTAGGTGGGCTGCGATGGTGCATTCTTCAAAATCTTTTGCTGTTCCGGCAGGTGCATCGATCATGTAGAGGCCACCCAAGTCTTGAAGAGCATGGTTAGTAACGGTGTCGAAAAATTTCCGTTCTGGCTTCAGTTGAGGTATGAGTGACTGAGCAAGTTCAGTCAGTTCTGTCTTGTTGATTTTGCCGATGAGGCGGTCAAACTCCGTGCTATCATGGTGGACACTTGGAAGGCCAAATTGGTTTGTGGAACGGCTATGTTTGTTTAGCATGAAGTCAATATTGGTCAATATGTTCAAGAGCGGCGTCGGAGCTAGCAGCGGCGGACATCGGCAATGTGAAATCAAGTAGAAGCTGCACCTGAAATTCTTCCCATGATAGGGGTGCGGGGGAGCCGTGCAGTATTGATGCTGTGAAAAGATGAAAGACTTCCCGCGCTGTGGCGAACTCCATAGCCACTCGCATGCAAATCGCATACTCGTCAACGTCATGAACGAGGTCAAGTTGTCTTGAACACTGTTCGTAAGTTTCGTACTCGAACCAAACAAAAGAGCGTAATTGGAGAAAGCTATCCGCCGGGCGATGTAGCCGCAACAAACGCAAGAACCAGATATCCCCTCGGTGGGCACTAATATATTGTATGCGACTGACGTTAGTGCTAACTTTCTTACAAACGAAGTTTCTACACTTGTCTCGAAGAGATGTGTTTAAGGGTTGAAGTTCGTCATCTCCACTGCTATCATTGTCGTCGTCGTGAGACATGTCGATTCGACGCCGTTTGGAAGTTCTTTATGTTCTCAATTAAAAATTGCTCGTAAGTATTGGGGGTAAGTCAAGTCATCGCACAGCGGCGAAATAGGGCGGCCGAAGTACCTCATAAGATTGGAGACGGCGGTGCCTGCAACAGCTTGTCGTTTGTCAGGCTCGTCGGTTTCCTCGTGAACAACTGGCTGTTCTTCTTTGTGGTGGACGTATAGCAGGTTGACTAAATGTATTCTCTCTTGTGTGGTGAATCGGAAAATACATCACATGGCCTCAGAGCTGGATATGTACCGGACGCTTATGTAGGCCTCTATCACATTCTTGCTGTACAAAACCCTTGCACGTATTGCATCTGCCTTTTTGTATGCGTACTTGTTAAGGTATGCAATGCTCGCCATGGCGGTCACCAAATCCACACAGATATGGCAGTCACATTCCATCAACACATATGGGTTGTATAGGAGAATATACCTGTTATCGATCACGGTGTCAACAGTTTTTTTTTTTCGCCATTTTTGCACTTGATAGTGGCCTTGTCACCGATGTTAAGACGTTTGTATTCGGCTCGACCAGAGTTGTTAGTGTGGAGGGAGGAACGAAAAGGTTGTGGATAATTTTTCTGGTATCACTTCTTGCGGGTTTGTTCGTTTACTTCAACGCAAGGTGCCGATGGATTGTGCCTTTCGCATTTCTTGTGGACCATGCATTTGAGCACTATGGCACGGAGTTCTCAGTTAGCGATGGAAGGGTCTGGGAGATTGGTCCAAATCCAATCATCAACTTCTGCGCGCTGTTCTGGAGTAGCCCTTTCGTATCCGACAATGATATGTGCATACACCACACCTCTGCCTGCGCATTCAATAACGCACACAAGGTATGCACATTTTCCGAAAAGTTTGCATTTTAGATCAGCCAGGAGGTGCTGGAGCTTAACTTTGAAAACACGGTCGACAAGGTCAGGTCTGCCCATGCCGGTTTGACCTAGAAGGAGGTTTTGTTGTACTTCGGGCCAGGTCGGCGATCATGTGAAGGTCACCATTAGGGTGGGAGGGCCCATGCGCGCGAGGACGGCCATTGCGTCTAGTTGTTTCCATTTTATGTTGCCATGTGATCCGTGAAAGCTCGCGGGTGGTCGTTTGCCTACAGCTTGTTCAGGGGGGGCGTTCCAAATGACATTCTCGGTATTAATAGTCAAACGTTTTTTGGGGACTTGTTTCTCGATATAAGACAACTGAAGTTCAATTGTCCTTATGCATTGATCGCACTCCCATTCCTGCGCGACGGAGGTCAGCAGATGGAACACCGGCTCTATTAGAAAACGTTGTCGGCAATAATAAAACTTATTTACAGGCTTTCGTGTCGTCGATAAAGTACGATATTTACGTCCGTCCATAAAATGGCCGGGTGACCACCCAGCGTCCCCGGAAAAGTATAGCAAAGGGTATTGCAGAGGGAGATAACTATGCACATTCAGGAAAGGTAGAGGCGGCACTACCCTACTACCAACGCAGGTGAGATCGTCTGTATTGTTTGAGCAAACTCATGGTAAACAGAGAGGTTAAATGATCACGCGGTGCCATGAGTCCGGGCATGACTACTATACTGTTTCAATGCACCACTGCCAGTACCGCTACATTTCTATACAGCACTACCGATACGCAAGTATCATTAATAAACAGTACACTACAATATGCACGCGGTACCATGGCTTGAGTACTTTACCGTTACTACACACCCAATACCACTACTACTATACTGAGACTATACGCCACTACTGCAGATATAGTTAGGTAGAAGCAGCATGAATAATTAGTATACAAAAACATGCACGCGCTATCATGGGTTGACTACTATTTCGTATACTGTTATTATACACCAATACCACTACAACGCAAAAGTACAGGTAGTACGCATTAGTAGAGGTAGAGGCATGATGCTAAAGTATATAATACGACAACTAATAATACTACTCCTAATGTTACTGCTGAAACATGACGAAACGCTCATATACTACAGGCAACGTCATGGTGGTAAACAGACGAAATAACCACGCGGCACCATTGGTTGGCGCAAGACTACGATGCTCTTACTGTACAGTATAGGTCCGCCAATAAGAAAGTGCCCAACAAGAGCACACTGCTCACTTTTTGGAGAACGCTAAGAAAGGATAAGAAAAATGGCTCAGTGGTGAACTCCACCATAAATCGTATATAATAGCGTATGCTCAAGGGTGTTTGAATATTGTGCCCCAATAAGAATCTCAGGCTTTGCCCAGATGCAGTGTTCTTGTTGGCGGGTCCATACTGTACACTGCCACAACAACTGCACGAGCACTACTACTTCAGTGTGATCGTTTGGTCATGGTCGAGCAGTAGTCCTTACAATGGTATTAGATTTTTTAGCGGTGCTATATTATTTCACATACTGCCTCTACCGGTACTATTTCAGCGTAGTAGTGGTAATGGCTATACGAGCACTACTACAATTGTAAGGCGCGTTTGGTCATGGTCGAGCAGAAGCAATTACAACAGTATTAGCTTTTTCAGTGGTTCGAATGCAAATAATTCCACCGATACTTCTAAAGTAAGCTTTTCATCGAAGCTCAAATTCTGCAGAGGAAATTATTTTTGGTCGTTGAGAGGGCACACAGCTGCCTGTCGTGCCTGTCGTACATAGGTAGCCAATTCTGCCGAGAAAACAATTTTGCTTTTGGAAGTGCACACAGCAGTTGCCTGTCGTTCGTCACGTACTACATGCTCGGTGTGAGGTGTAAGGTGTGTGGTGTACGTCAAAATAGCCGAAACACAACTGATTCTCGACAGACGACTACTGCCGTTGAGGTTGATAAAAAAACAAAGCACCACCCGTCAAAGGGCTTGGTGCAACATATATAGGCGACTTGAAAAAGTGTTCGAGGGTGGCGGACTATTGCAAAAATATTAAAAACAGAGTTATAAAAAACAGGGGTATGAAAGTGGACACAGCTGCCTGTCGTGCATGTCGCTCGTACGTAGGTAATAGACGGACCGAGAGGCAGGCGGTTTTGTTGTTGCGTAAGCGTTCAGTGTGTGGTGTACGTCAAAGGGCTAGGTCAAACATGAATGATTCTCGACAGACGTGTTCTGGTGCTGCTGTACCTGGTGCTGCTGTTGCTGCCGAGGTTGTTTAAAAAAACACACCACCCGTCAAAGGGCTTGGTGCACCGTACATAAAGGCGGCTTGACAGAGTGTTCGAGGGTGGCGGGCTTTAATGAAAAAATTAAAAAAGCAGAATAACACAAATTGTGGGGTTTTCCATGTCACCCATTCGGCTTGGCGAGGCGGAAAGCAATCCCTTGTGTTATAGAGCCAACTCAGCGACGCTCAATGCCCCGAGCACCGCCACGGTGCTGGGCCGGGATCCAGACATACGTCAGAATGTCCCCACGGTTCCCTTGCTTGCCCCGCAGCCGAAAGTGCGAGAAAGAACCCTCGGCCGCCAGAGAGCACCCACCATGCCTGAAAAAAAAGGCATGTTATACATAGACATACATATATATCGGGTATGTATTGTGTTACTCGAACGTCGAAGTCCCAGGTATTTGTGTATCAGGGAAAAATACTGTGCGTACAGTTAACGATGGGAATGCATTCGTTTTAAACATAGAAAAATGTGCAATCTATTCGACAAACCGTTCCAAAAATTCGAAAAAATAAATAACTCGAAAATGTCCCGCCACCACCCAAATTATTTGGTTCTAGAATGCATTCACAGTTACAGCAAAATACCTGATCACTCGAGGCAGGAATATATATCGGGTATGTATTGTGTTACTCGAACGTCGAAGTCCCAGGTATTTGTGTATCAGGTAAAATAATGTACGTACAGTTAAGGATGGGGAATGCATTCGTTTTAAACAAAGAAAAATGTGCAATCTATTCGACAAACCGTTCCAAAATATCGAAAAAATAAGTAACTTGAAAATGCCCCGCCACCATCCTAATTACTTGGTTTTAGAATGCATTCACAGTTAGAGCGAAATACCTGATCACTCGGGGCAGGAAACGAAACGAATGATTGCGTTGGACAGACACATCCGATCAATGGAACAAGAGGGGACGGCCGGATATGGATTGATCTGAAGTTTTTTTTTCGTCTAGCCGATTGGAAACATGCGAGCAAAATCGTTTTTGTCAGGTCGTCTTCGTACATTCTCTCTAGGGAAGTACTATTGGGCATTACTACATAATCGATACCTTCGACTCCCTCCGCTAGGACTTTGTGCACACAGCATTGCAATCGGCGCTTGAATCCGACACGTAGCCGGCAAGCATTTGGCTCCAAAAGTTGATTCTCTACAGTCAATTCTTCATGGCAAAGCAGAGAAAAAGTATTCCGAAATGAAAAAGGAAAAAAAAAAACAAGGACGTCCAGTCCAACCAAACAACTTGTCTTCATTGTATCAGGCAAACGGTGCCAGAGATGAACGCGGCCGGAGGCCGAGCGATGGCCATTACGCCCGGCGCCATTGCCGCAGCCAAGACCATCTCTGATCGGGTCTTGGTGCAACGGGAAGCGAGTCACCCCCAGCGTTTATATGCGAACGCACCACTGCTGTGTCACGTGAGAGAACGATCGAGTAAAAGCACGCTAGGGACGGTTCAAATATAAATATGCAACAGGTCAAAACTGAAAAAAAAGCTCCTACAATTGATACGACAGATTTTTTTTGTTCATCTATTTCTCGAAAGAGTAGCAGGTATTGATATACTGCTTGCTGTTGATTTTTGGTGGTGTTGTTTGTGTTGTTGGTCTGTGTTTGCTTGTTCTTTACTGTCGCTAAAATTACTGTCGTTTTCGAAGCGTAATTATTGCTGAATTTTCATGCCACACCGTGCAGATTACTGTATGTGGTTTGTGTAGTTGGGTCTGGCATTGGGGCGATGGCGAACGGTGCTGCTCTGTGCTGAGTGTGCTTTAATCGGGTCATAACTACTGCAGTAGGAACATGGACTATTGGGCCCATACGGACAAGTTAAATTCCTAGCTTTTTGAGCGCAAAAAGAACGTGCAGCAGAAAACGACAATGCGGTCCACAATCTTCGTATCAACCAAATACAATCGGGTGTCTGCGTAAAATACTTGTTTATCCAGGATATTCGTCGGAAAGATAGTCATAATTGAAAATCTTCCGGCATGCGCACAGTCGGAGACGAAAAAACGCTAAATACTGGATTAATAGTTGAGAAAAAAAGCACTTGCACCAGTGGCAGCACATGCAGGATGAGCAGAAGTCATGCAAGCAGCCCTACCTACCTGCAGCGGACAGCAGCAGCAGCAGTAGCAGCAGCATGCAGCAGTAAGCTGCAGAAGCAGTGAGCAGCAGCACACATCAAAAGGCAGAAATGCGGTCTATCCTGCGCTCCTCGAAATTCGCTGTGCACGCAACGGCGCCACAACCACAAGATCGCCTTCCTTCTTCGTTGTCCTCTGCCCGAGAAGGGGTCGAAGCTGCGAAGATCAGGAGCGTGGCGGCAGGGATGCACACGCTTGCAGCAGCAGCTCATGCAACAGTGCTTGCTTGAAGCGGCTCTCTTGCCTGAAGCAGCTTGCTTGTAGCAATGCTTACTTGCAGCAGCGCTTGCTTACAGCAACACCTGTTTGCAGCAGTGCTTGCTTACCGAGTGCTTGTTTGCAGCAGTGCTTGCTTACCGCAGTGCTTGTTTGCCGCAGCGCTTGCAGCAATAGCACTGCAGCAAGCGGCACACTTACGTGCAGCAGAGGCAGCAAAAAATTATGCAAACCTCGCCGGCGGCAAACAGGGTCTGAGGCCACTCTCGGGGCAAGCTTCGCTAATCCGAAGCGTCCGGGACGTTTTCGGTGAACAGAATGCAGCGGTCGAACCGCATCACACAAAAACCAGGTATGGCTCTAATGTAGTGTAACAATATGCTATCTAAAAAAGCGTGAGATCGTCATACTTGTCCAAATTATTTTGATCACACTTTTTCATTAGTCGTCGGTAACGGCGTAATAGATAGAGCAGATTTCGTAACATTCATTATTTTGCGCTATTACCTCAGCAAAAACAATCTACCCGCAACGAAAAGCACGATACAACAGCAATGGGGGTCTACCTCCGAAGTTGTCTGTGCTGATTCCTTGGAAGTGGGCGACCACAGATCTCCAGCAGCGGACAGCCAGATCCTAGCACGAAGGCAAGGGTGTATGCGATCGCCGGGGCTTTCCCGTGTGACAAATTGCGAGCAAAGGCAAGAAGCCCACAGAAAGAAGCTAAATGAGAGCTGTCTAAGCCGTTAGCTGACGGATTGCTGGCGATGCCCGTCGTACTTGGTATGCCGTACGTCGTATGCTTTAGCTGCTCGGGCTAGTCGTCGTTGCGTACGTCGTCTGCTGCCAGATTGTCGCTACAGGTTACCCAGCTTGGGCTATTACGGTGGACCAGAGTAAATAGGACCTGCGGTACACACAAAAACCTATACATTCCCCTATTTCATTAACAATATTTGGTCCTATTTAATATGGTTCCCCGTAATAGCCGTTTTGCGTACTGTCACCTGTCGGCTTCTAGCGCCAAAAGCTAGCCTAGTCACACCTAAAAGCTGGTCGTACCTAAACGCCAGCCCACTCGTACCGACCGCCGGGTACAAAAACACACTTGCTTCTATTTGGGCATCTGTATATCTACTTTATATGAACTATGGGCTGAATTGACACGACCCGAATTTTGAACGTGGAAGTGTGGTGAGCTCAAGCTTCATTCTTACCAATCCGCCGCAGGATAAACATATGTGTACGTATGTTTGTCAATTTTTCGTACTTTTGCCCACTTTTCTCTTCGTACAAGCACTTTTCGGCAAAATACCAAGTACTCGGACCCGGACACATTGGTCGAGGTCTCGGCCCGATCCGTGCACTCTCGAGCGCGTGGCGGGCGCTCAAACTTTTTTTTCCGGCGGAGTGGATAAAAGACGATGTCCCTGGTTCCCGTACGAGAGGCCATATTTTGTACGTACAGTACGTACCTGTGAGATGTCGTCATCTGTTTGCCCTCTCATGAATGTCGTACCGATATAATTTTTTTTGCGTCTGAACACAGCACAGCATAAACAGAAGATACAGCAGCAGAGCAAAGAACATGCTTACACCCAGCTGCCTACAACGCTACATCCCTGCCGTCCAACAGCAGCTCCAGCAGCAGCGGGCAGCCTTGTTCGCGTGTGGAAAATCCGCATGCGCGTTGGTCTCCGCTGTACTGCTGTGGCTAGTTGGTTTTATTTGAGCCTGAGATCAATCACCCCGCAACAACACACCACATCTCTCTCTGACGTTGTGCCCGATACTGTGATCGTACGTGATATTGACTCTGTTGTACACAGCAGTGCGACTGCGGCAATAGACATCTAAGCCAGCAGTGCAGAAAGCGTGCTAACACCCAACCAACTACAGCATCAACAGGCAACACCATTCACGATGGTAGACCCGCGCTGTACGGTAGATGGTTGCTCTATATCGAAGCCTATCCGAGCAATCAAATGACGCCATTGCTCTGCTGCTGCTTGCTGTGTGTGACAAAGCAACATGTTAGGAGACAGAATTTTCACCTCTTGACAGTCAGCAACTTTGCCTTGATAAGACTTGACTGACACCACTACTAGGTTTCAGTCTGTAACACTCGGCCCTACGTCCTTCACATCGCATGTTTTGCCTTTCCTGACATCTTTGGTGTACGTATGACGGCTCACATTGATTAATTTTATTGCTGCTGAGCTCTTCTTCTGCCTTCTATAAGTAGACCGCAGCAGAGCAGCAGCAACAGTGAAGCAGTTGTGTGATGCTCGCGGCAGCCGAGGAGCCAGCAGTCAGCAAATATATACCTACGAGTACCTGTTGCTCGTTACTGTTGACATGTTGGACGCTATGCACCAGGCACCCTGCTAATTGCCCGGCTTGCTGCAGTCTGCAGATATTTTTTGCATTTTCTTTCCTTCGCCCCCGAGAAACGGAACCGATCCCTCCCTCCCGTGTAAGCGTAGTATATATGGCATTTACGTCGTTCACACAATCATCGTACGAAGCATTGTCTGCTGCTTGCCCTACTGCTGCTGCTGTACGATACTGGGCTTCTATAGAGAGCAGTAGTAGCAGTGTGACTATTACAGTCAACCGAAAGTGTAGCAAAACACGTCCCTGTCGGTGCGTGTAGTCTTAAATTGCAAAGACGTCATATGACTAATTTAACACGTATGATATACGAGTTGTGTATTTTTACGCAAGGCAGGCCAGAGAGTTTGGGCGCGCTTACGTGTGGCGTGCGTTCATACCTCAACATTTTACAGCAGTTGCTCCCAGTACTTGGGGAGTAAAGCAAAGTATGTCCGAGAAAATACAGTACGTGTAGTCTTAAATTGCAAAGACGTCATATGATTATTTTTACACGTATGATATACGAGTTGTGTATTTTTACGCAAGGCAGGCCAGAGAGTTTGGGCGCGCTTACGTGTGGCGTGCGATCACACCCCAACCTTTTACAGCAGTTGCTCCCAGTACTTGGGGAGTAAAGCAAAGTATGTCCGAGAAAATACAGTACGTACTTCGTGCACTGGCAGTATTTCGGGTTCGTACTGCAGATACTGCGAGTGCTCGCAGTATTTCGAGGTTTTCTGTACCACTGCGGTTACCACTCTATACGTACTGCGGATACTTTCGGGCTTGTACTACATTAATTCGGGATTCGCAACATATTGTTTCTGCTGCGGATACTCCCTCTTGTGCTCCCAAGTATCTCGGGGTTCTGTACTGCGGGTACTGCAAGTACTATAATAGCAGTATGCCCCGTTGGTAGAGTTCTTACCGTGAGTACTCGCCGTACCCAAATACTTTCAATATGCCCGGTATACTCGGAGTGTGAAGAATTTCGGGAATATGTACTCAGAAGACGTACTGCGAGTACACTCAGTATCTCGAGGTTCCGTACTGCGGATATTGCCTGTACTCCAAGTATTTCGTGTTTCGATACTGCGGGTACATATTTGCTTGTGTGCTCTCGGGGTTCCGTATTGCTCATACTCGCAGTACTCTCAGTATTTGGGCCTTCTCGGTACTCGCAACATTTTGGCCGCCAGTATTCCAATACTCTCAGTACTCCGACAACCAATTGTTCTCGAGATCTATCTGTGAAACCTCAACTTTGAGCAAATAATTTTTTATTTTGCGGGAATACATATATATATTATAAGAACATATATATTGTAATGTGTGCTGGATTTCACTCAGACGGTCACAAAGTATTATGTCGCAACGCCGACCTCACGCAACTTTTTGTACTTGATTGAGTGTACGCCCCAAAATCATTGAATTGATCACCGCATCTGTTCAGGATAAATATCCACTAACCGGTCCTCTCCTTTGGTTTGTTATTGTATTAATAGTAACAATCCCACACTACTTCCACAAAGAACATAATCTGTCTTCGAAAATATGTGTATTTCTTCACATTATTAATGATGGTGGATGCAATTTGTGCTCAACAGGTGCGCAGGCAGGTACTCTATACGAGTACTATTTCGTTCTTGCGCCACTCCCTTAGACACCTCCCGGAGGGGAACGTTGTATATATAAGCATAAAATGGTGCGCTTCCATTTCCGTAAAAAATAATAGTCTTCGTGAAGAACAACGGAAGACAACACCAATACTAATACAGAGTGCTGTACAGAGTACATCATGGAAACATGTGTATGTTTAAACACCAACACCACAGCACAGCATATATAGCCGGCGTCCCCGGTGGCTTGGTCGGCGGTTCGCGAGCCTATCAAGATCAACTTCGTGAGTTCGAGTCTCACCGAGTGCATGCTCATAGGGACTTCTTCTTGCATAAAATTGATCAGCGGAAAGCGCGAGAGCGTGAGTTAGCTGTACATTCGATGAAAATCGACGAGCAGTGGGAATGCTGAACCCTATGCGCGATAAAAACTAAAGGCACGTACCGGGGGGGAGAAGGGACGACACCTGTGACCACGGCTTGCCCAGAAGATCGCCGAGGGTAAAACCTCCTACGGGTTAGGCTGGAAAGTCAAAGTGATGATTAAAAAAAATGAAAAATAAAAAATGGCCTACTGATCCTGTTGGGGCGGCAGGGTCTGAACGCTACAGCAAGCTGGCTGCAGCACGGTCTGCATTGCTGCTGTTGTTGTCTATTGTTTAGTTTGTGCTCCCATGATCACATACACGATATCCGGAAACACGGGGGCTGTTTGGTTATTTGTTCCAACGTAAAACCGCCCTTACAATTAACGGACAACACGACAATCTACGCGAAAAACAACGGAAGAAAACACATACACTCGTACAAAAGAGTACTGTACAGAGTACACCATCTGTTGGCATGCGCACGTGTACACACGAACACCAAAGCACAGCGTATCGCCTCCTGGTCATGCTGGGCGGCATGGTTGTAACGTTGCAGCAAGCTGGTTGTAGCACGGTCTGCATTTGCACTACTGCTGTTGTGCTATTGTCTCATGTTTGGACATATAGGGGATGATCCTGAAAAAAAAGGTCATCCCCCAAAGGTTTGGATTGTGCTCCCAGGGACAAAACGCACAACGTCTGAAAATACAATACTTGTTTTGGGTACTGATAATGAAATGAAACGATCGTTACATTCCCCGAGAAACTAGTAATTTACGTGAAAAAAAGCGAATACAACACATACACATTTATCTTACACAGAGAACTGTACAAAGTACATCACGCAAGGTGACATGTGCATGTGTCCACACAAACACCACAGCACAGCTTGTTGCCTATTGATCCTGTTGGGCGCCAGGGCCGTACCGCTATAGCAAGCTGGTTGTAGCACCGTGTGCACTGCTGCTATTGGTGTGTATATGGATTGTGTTCCCAGGACGAAACACAACGTCCGAATACACAGTGACCGTTTCGTTATTAGACCAACTAGTATGGGAAATTTTTGAAGGGGTCTCACAACTGGCTTTTTTTGCCGAAAACCCGCGATTTACTCAACGGGACTGTAAAAAACACAGGTAGACACCTCAGGATGCCCCCCTTAGTTTTCCGAGAGCTTTCTCGAGCACTTTTCCGTTTCTCCAGAGTCGTCGTTGGACTGTTCCGTCCATATTTCCAGTTCGAGGACATCGTGATTTTTCATCAAAAATCCTCGAAGATCCACTTTTTTGCCCCAGTTCTGACCAACAGCCTTATTTCTGACCCTCCAGAGAAAAGTGATTGGCAGCTCCAAAATTCAAATTAGGACTCTGGGAGAAACGGGAAATTGTTCCTGAAAGCTCGCAAAAAACTACGAGGAGCATTTTGAGGAGTCGATCGGTGTTTTCGGCTTTCCCGCCGAGTAAAACGCGTATATTCGACCTAAAACCCCAGTTCTGAGAGCTCAGAAATAATTTCCCATAATAGTTGGTCTTAGGATTGAAATAAAAGTGATTCCTACATTTCCCGAGAAAATGGCTGTCCACGGGAAAAACAACGGAGATCACAAATACGGCTGCGCACAGAACATGGTGACATGCTTACGAATACACACAAACACCGCGTAGCAAAGTACGTTGCCTACTGATCCTGTTCGGGGGCAGGTTTGTAACGTTGTTGCTGGCGCGCTCTGGACTTCTGCTGTTCCTATCTGTTGGTTGGGTTACGCTTTCGGGAAAAAATACAGAATAGCCGGAAACAACCGTGCGGCTAAAAATATGAACCCAAATCGTTCCTTACATTTACGGACACATGGTAGTCTACGGGGGCAAAACCTGAAGGCAACACACACAAATACAGAGGGCTGCACAGATACATCGTGGTGTCGTGCGTACGTGTACACACGAACCTAACAGCACAGCATGGTGTTGTCTACTGATCCTGTCGGGTGGCAGGGTTGTGGGCCATAGCAAGATGGTTCTAGCACGCCCCGCACTGCCGTTGATGCTGCGGTTCGGGCTGTGCTCAAGCAAAAAACACAGCGACAACAACAACCACAACAACATAAGGGCTCGCCCAAGCACGGAACAGCACAAGCCCAAACAAAAGCGAAACAATAAAACACACTTAGCTATTTTCGGGGGAAAACGAGGACGGAGCACAAACGCAGGATACGCATGAATAACAGAGAGAAAAAAAAATGAAAACGAGTCAACGATCGACAGAAGCACCAGCATTGATGCACCATTCAGCTGTGGCAGAGGCGGTGCCCAGCCCTGTAAACCGATGGGAAGCGCGCCCACATGGATAGACGACATTGTTTTGATGCTGTGATGGCACCGGTATCGTGAAGCGCGAGATCTGCGCTGGGTGTAGTACAAATGTTGTTCAAACATAAGCATCACTTCATACAACAGACGACTTTTTGTTTTTCAGCAACACTCAATTCCAATAGGGGCGATCCCATGGGCCACGGGTACGCTGCGGTGATGGCAGTTACATTGACCGGCATCAGCGGCTGCTCTCTGTCCTCTGGGTGTCTAGCCTACGGGGCGTTCGTAGCTGCGGTTGTCGCTGTTGTCCTACTTCTCGCTTAAAAGCGAGAAAAAAAAAAAAAAAAAAACCCAGCCGGTCTCCCGGGCCTCATTTTGGCTGTTTGGCCGACCAGAGCGAGTGTATCTTCCTATCTCATCTTCGCTTCTGTTTTCCATTCGTGTTTCACATGAAAAATATTTAGTCTTGTCAACCATTTGGGAGAAACGACACAACACTTGTCCCGACAGAATGTTTGCCGAGTAGCCGCAGGAGCTTTCAGGTTGCTCATGTGACAACCGTGAGGCAGCCAGGATCTTGAGTCAAAGCGCCCCGACTCCCACCTATGGCCTGTTACGTTACTGTTGGTGATTGTACCTGCTGCTGCACTACCGCACCACTGTTGTTCAGTGAATGACGCGTCATACGTATCAGGTACATGGTAACTGGTACCTCGTTTAGTGGTATATTTGGGTCTGACTACTGTAGAGTGAGCCGATTACCACATCACTCTCATCTGTGTTCGGTTTGTTGACCATCTAACGTTGAGCCCAAGGTTTCAGTCTTCAAAACCTAGAGCAGGGCCGTCCGACTGTACACACGTGCACTACTTCAACCTAGTTGGACTCACTTGTTGATCACATTCTTGACCTTTCGGAAAGTATATAAATACAACTATAATTACGATTTTTGAGGTCGTTGTCACTTGCCAGCTCTTGGCAGACAGACCGACTGATAGACAGCTCTTCGCAAACAGCCCTTCTTCTTTGAAACAGCCGAACAGCCAAACAGCCAAACAACCTTTCTTCTTTCTTCTTCGCAAACTGCAACCAATAGACAGCTCTTCGCACAACGCCTGGAAGAGGCGTCTCGCCTTCGACGAACGGCATCTAGATGCAGCTGTAGGCGGCCAAGCTGCTTGCTGCTGTCGGCGGCGAACCTGCTGGTGCTGCAGCCCCCGCCTCTCCCTTCTCCACGCCCCCTAAGCCCACCCCCCTCGTCGAGAGGCGCGTGGTCCTCGCCCTCTGGCAAGAGAGCGGCAACGACAAAGACCGACCTGGTGCCGACTGTTGTTTGCGACCGGTGCACGGACCAGCACATACTTACTTGCCCAAGAACTCCGCGCCTGGTGGCAAAAACGTGGCCTTCGCCACCTGCGAGGATCTCATGTGCGATGGTGGCGGCATCATCCTGTATTGGGCAACCAACTGCGAGTTATGTGCTCGCCCGATCAAGGAAGGGACTGTCTCGTACTCCCTCGAGACTGCTGACAGTGGTGAGTGTCTTACGTCTATTGTTGAATGCTGTCTGTTGCCAATACGTTTTTTGGGGGTTTTCAATTGCCTTTTTGCATACAAACCTACCTCAAAGCGTTTATTATTTTTTGGACTCATCCATGCTCGTTCTTTCCCCTTCGTGCGTTACGTCGGCTCCTCTTACACAGAGCACGCGAACGCGCACATGCACAACTGTTTGCGGGACGTGAACGAAGGAACCGAGGATTCAGCCGTCGCCGTCACCGCTGCACCGAACGATGTGAGTGCTGCTGCTACTGTGGTGCATTTTCGGTGCACACGATTTCTGTGTGTACATGTTTTGGTGACCCTACGTACCCCGTTTGCTCGTTTTCGGCTGCTGCTGCTGCTGCTGCTGCTGCTGCTGCTGCTGCTGTCAGCGCCACGCCATGAGTGCTGCTGCTGTGCACCTGCTGCTCCTGTGCACTTGCAGCTGCTGTGAACTTGCTGCTGCTGTAGTGCTGCTGCGTTGTTGCCGTGCATCATGCTGGAAGTGTACATATTTCGGATCGTCAATAAAATTCCGTAGGTTTCGCGATGGCGGCATACCAAGGTACATCATGCTTTTTTTCTTCCATACTTTCGTATCGTTGCTATGCTGCTGCTGCTGCTGCCAACGCTGCTGCTGCCAACGCTGCGGCGATTCGTTGCAGCTTCTGCTGCTGCTAATGCTGTAGCTGCTTCTGCTGCTAATGCTGCCGCAATATCCACTGAATGTTCGTACGGTATGTACTCGGATTATTGTTTTTATTGGTCGTTTTGGTACCCAAACGGTTCTTCTGATACGTGAAAAATATTTTTGTCGTTTTGCTCCTGCATTTTGCGTACGTACTGCTTTTTCTCGTTTTTGGCTTGATTTTTTTTCCTATCGTTGCTATGCTGCTGCTTGCTGCTGCTGTGGTGCTGCTGCGTTGTTGCCGTACATCATGCTGCACTTGTGTGTGTACATATTTCTGTATCGTCACTGAATTTCCGTAGGTTTTGCGACCGCGGCATACCAGGGTACATAGTTTTTCTTCTTCCTTATTTTCATATCGTTGCTATGTTGCTGCTGCCAACGCGGATTATTGTTTTTGTTGGCCGTTTTTGTACCCAAATGGTTTTTTTTTATACGTACGTAAAAAAAATATTTTGGTCGTTTTGCTCCTGCATTTTGCGTACGAACTAATTTTTCTCGTATTTTAGCTTGGTTCTTTTCGTATTGTTGCTATGCTGCTGCTGCGTTGTTGCCGTACAGCATGCGGGGGTAGGTCTATCTATAGTGAGGTACAAAAAATACTTCTCGGACGGACTCGGGGTACATATTTTTTTTTTCTTCCTTCTATTCATATCGTTGCTATGCTGCTGCTGCCAACGCTGCCAACGCTGTGGCGATCCGTTGCTGCTTCTGCTGCTGCTGCTGCTGCTGCTGCTGCTGCTGCTAGTGGTGCCGCAATATTCACTGAACGTTCGTATGTACTCGGATAATTGTGTTTCTTGGTCGTTTTGTCGTTTTGTGGCGCTGCTGCGTTGTTCCCGTACACATCATGCTGGACATGATTTGTGTGCCTATTACACTTGTGCGTGTGTACATATTTCTGTATCGTCAACGATTTTTTTTGTGGTGTTGCTGCGTTGTTGCCGTACATCATGCTGGACGTGATTTGTGCGTGCATTACACTCGTGTGTGTGTACATATTTCTGTATCGTCAATAATTACCGTACGTTTTGCGATTGCGGCAGACCAGGGTACATAGTTTTTTTCTTCCTTCTTTTCATATCGTTGCTATGCTGCTGCTGCTGCTGCAGCCAACGTTGCGGCGATCCGTTGCTGCTGCTGCTGCTGCTGCTGCTAATACGAATAATAATGCTGCCGCAATATTCACTGGATGTTCGCATGTACTCGGATTATTGTTTTTCTTGATCGTTTTTGTACCTAATGGTCGTTTGGGTACCTGGAAAAAATATTTTGGTCATTTTGCTGCTGCATTTTGCGTACGTACTGCTTTTTCTCGTGTTGGGCTTCGTTCTTTCCATATCGCTGCTACGCTGCTGTGGTGCTGCTGCTGCGTTGTACATCATGCTGGTCATTTGTGTGTACATATTTTTGTTTCGCCAATGAAATTCCGTAGTTTTTGCGGTCGCGGCATACCAGGGTACATACTTTTGTTTCTTCATTTTTTATCATGTCTTTGCTATGCCGCTACTGCTGCCAACGCTGCGGCGATCCATTGCTGCTTCTGCTGCTGCTAATGTTGCTAATGCTGCCGCAACCACTGCTCGAAGCCGTTGCGGCTGCTGCTGCTGCTGCGGCTGATACTGCTAATAATGCTGGCTCAATATCCACTGATTGTTCTTATGTACTCGGATTACTGTTTTTCTTGGTCGTTTTTGCACCCAAATGGTCGTTTTGGTACGTTAAAAAAATGTTTTGGCCGTTTTCCTGCTGCGTTTTACGCATGTACTTGCTGCTTCTGCTGCTGCTGCTGCTGCCGTCGTATAGCAAGCGATTACGTACTGCTGTTGTGCCGCTGTAGAGCAGTACAAATAATGAACTCTGCCCCCCCCCTCCCCCTTCCCCCTCCCCCGCCATTCCCTGCACGCCACTCCCGCCCCGCGCACCCTGTTTACTTCGACCAGGTCCGTGGCAAGTGCTACAACTGCCGCCTGACGGACTCCACCATCAAAGACGGAGACATCATCATCAAGCACAAGAAGACTCCCTTCCATTTCGCCTGCTCCAGGGCTTCGCGGAATTCCGAAGCAGGACGCCAAGCAGATTGTCTCCATCCAGGACGAATGAAAGGCAACAAATTGTTCCCACATTTCCCAAAATCACGATTATTTCTCCCTACACATACCCAACGGGTTCAACAGCGGACAGATCCACATTCTGGGCCTCCCGCCTCGTTACTACAGCAGCCTGGAAGACTATTTACATATCATGTCTCATCCAAACTCCTATGCTGGCTAAATCGAAATCGCGGCCACCCAGCAACTATACAACATTTCCATAACCGTTGTCGTTGCCGGCACTGCTGCTTTCCCCTCTGTCCCGAACCTTCCTTGAAACAACAGCCTGTATGTTGTATATCATCCACATGCCATGCACTACTCCACTCTCTCCCCGCACTGATGAAATATGTTATCCTTATTATTAGACGAATGTCATTCTTACTCTTGCGTCACCCGATCTTACGTTTCACATTACATTCACAAAATTACGCGATTACTACATCCTTCACCGTTTCTTACACAAATACTTTTAGTTTGGTTGGCTTTGGGTATTGCCCCAATTGCAATATAACTGCAATTGGCGTCATAACATTTAGTTTGGTTGGCTTTGGGCTATTACCCCAATTGCAATATACTGGTAACTGCAATTGGCGTCAAAGCCCAAAGCCAACCAAAACTGCAATTGGCGTCATAGCCCAAAGCCAACCAAACTAAATGTATTTGTACAAGAAACGACAGAATACCCACTCCGAAGGAAAGCCTTGTATTTATACATATATCTCTGCGGTCACATCAACACCTGGCGAGGATGCTTCGTCTAGGTTGAATGTATGCGCATCACGCGTAGAATTAGCGGTTTCGGATCTGTGTATCCAGCTACATACATACAGTAGTACTCGTATGAGATGTATCCGCCTTCGTCGGATTCACAAATTGAGCCGAACCTCTTGGCTATATGGAATACGCTCCGAAAACTCCGAGGGGCCTCTTTGCCTGTTGCATGACGACAGAGTACAAAACGTTGCTGCCGTGCTGCAGCCTCACTGTTTCTATGTTCACGATAGGTCGCCTTGCGTTTCGGACCGACCGTACCTACTACATGATACGCTCAATGATATCTGGTAAATATGTCTACATTTATCTGTAACGCGAGCTACTCGTACGTAGTACTGTAGTGTAGTAGTAATAGTTTTTTCGCGATATTAGTTGGACTGAAAGGTTTACGTCCTGAAAACTATACCACAGGGTACGTAGGGTGCTACGAAAACTGTGCGGGGCCTCTGCTTGTCGCACGATGAGATAACATAATCTTAGCTAGCTGGGCTCGCCCACCACGTTGGCGTGATCTATCTCACCGTATTCTGGGGCCGTTTCGTTCATCACTGCCGCCGCAGAAACACCGAACAACACCGCTGCTACGCGTCGAACACCAGGGAATTGTTTGATAGGCGGCTGTGGAGAACGAAAAACATTTGTCTGGAAGATACAATATTTGGACGGAGAGATACTCGTATTGTCTACTTCACCTGTGAGGTTTTGATGCGATTTGAGCCAAGCGCCATGCCACGAGGTGAACTTCGCAGAAAAAGTACGCGTATGTTGCTGTCCTTCTTCTCGTGCGGATGCCCGGTGGCGCGTTGTCCCCGTATCCAATGCTGTACCGGTGCCAAACATGTGATGTCCTTCACGCTCAACTCAGTAGCAGCTGCATATCAAGTACCAGGTATGACGATACAAGGCGCTTCGCTCCGCTGGCGGCCTACGCCGCCAGCTACGCTCGCTCAGGAAGGAAACATCAAATTATGCGAAGCGGACAGAGGTTCATGATTGAATATTACTTTTCTATGGCCCCTGTAGTTAGCTGCAAACTGGCGACTTGATAATGTCAAGAGTCCCGCCGTCATGCTTCAGGAGAAAACAGTTCGGACGTCACATATGCTTCGCGTCGCGGGCGGTTTTCCGCTACGCTCGCTCACACGTCGTAAATACGTACATACCCCAGGTAGGGTACTTATTTCCTTCTTTCGATATGCTCTGTGTCTGTGTACTCGTCGCATGTACGAAAGATCAAAACGCCGCCCGCTACGCTCGCTCAGGAAGGAAACATCAAATTATGCGAAGCGGACAGAGGTCCATGATTGAATATTGTTTTTTTATGGCCACCGTAGTTAGCTGCAAACTGGCGACTTGATAATGCCAAGAGTCCCGCCGCCATGCTTCAGGAGAAAACAGCTTGGACACCACATATGCTTCGCGTCGCGGGCGGTTTTCCGCTACGCTCGCTCACACGTCGTAAATACGTACATACCCCAGGTAGGGCACTTATTTCCTTCTTTCGATATGCTCTGTGTCTGTGTACTCGTCGTATGTACGAAAGATCAAAACGCCGCCCGCTACGCTCGCTCAGGAAGGAAACATCAAATTATGCGAAGCGGACAGAGGTCCATGATTGAATATTGTTTTTTTATGGCCACTGTAGTTAGCTGCAAACTGGCGACTTGATAATGCCAAGAGTCTTGCCGCCATGCTTCAGGAGAAAACAGCTTGGACACCAGATATGCTTCGCGTCGCGGGCGGTTTTCCGCTACGCTCGCTCGCACGTCGTACATACATACATACCCCAGGTAGGGTACTTATTTTCTTCTTTCGATATGCTCTGTGTCTGTGTACTCGCCGTATGTGCGAAAGAGAAAGCACAGAACGGCACAGCAACACAGCAGAAGCAACGAAAATGAAACCGAAAAAATCTGAAAGAAAAAAATCCCCGTCCTCTTTCGTGTAATAATTTACTACCTGAGTGGAACACCTTACACCAGTCAAAAAAAAGAAAGAGAAAAAGAATAAAATCTTACAGCAGAGCTTCTCTCTCAGCCTCGTACGCCGCCCGCCCCTCTCGCGATCATCTCGCCACCGATTCAGTCCGGGTAAAGCTTCCTTCCCTCTCTTCCACAGTGAGCTCCGTCGACCGCCTCGCGTGAAGCCCGGTGCTCACCGTGGACCTCGACGCAAGCTCGACAATGTTGGTGTTCATTCGGGGTACCTCTCTCTTGTGACTCTCAGCCCGGTCGCGAAAATAAGCACCGCTTGAATATTATGTTGCAATCCCGAACGACCCTTAAATACTCGTACGTACTCTATCCAAAATCACAAATGGAGGCCAGACAGAGCTTATTGATGCATCCCTCGTGTCTCGAGGCACACGCGACGCCTAGGCACGCACGCGGCGACCGCGCTCCTTGCAACTCCCCCTCTACTCGCCAGCATCCGCTGACACCCGCGACGGTGCTGGGTTCGCCCTCGAAACCGTGTCGGAGTACACGCCCGCACACGAAACGAAACAAGAAAAAAAAGAAGGACTGAAAGTACGAAGAGAAATGGAGAAAACAAAGACTCGCTGGAACGGTCCGGCAAGTAATATAAGGAGGCGATTCCCAAGTGGGAGCTCTGAGAGCCCAGGGATGTACCAACCGAGCACGCTCAGAGATCGAGATCAAAGTAAGTAGTTCTATAATGCAAACAGATACCTGGTACGCATTTTTGACAGATACATGGAATATTTCAAACCGACTGAAATCTCTACATCTCCATGCAACAGGCAATCCCCAAGGGCACCGGAAAACATGCGCGACCGTCGTCGATACCGACATCCGTTCGTCCTAGCGGGAGCAAGGATAATGAACGGCGACACAAAAAAAACCCTATGCCGTAGTTCTCGTCTCGGTGATCCACATCTATCTCGCACGTGGTGTGCTATTCCACATTAAACCCTAGGTGAAAACATTTGAATAATCGGCCGACACCCTACAGAAGCTATGTATAGACATATAATAAATTAGGCGGATTTGTTCCGATGCCTCACAGGCTGCCCCGCCGAAACCCCCCCGCTCTCGGCGCTTGCGGTACCGCCGTTCGTGGTCTGCCTCCGCCCTTATCGTCTTTGTTTCAGACTTGCCCGACTGCGGGGAGATGGACGGGGCTTTGCCTCCGAAGTTTCTATTGTTTGTTGTTCCTTTTCCTTCGGCCTGCTTTCTTCCCGGTTCGGTGCCCGGGAGTTGCGGACCTTTCGCGCGTGCCCGATATCGGTTTCGGCGAGGTCGTGTCGTCGCGTTCTTTTTGTGATGTCCTGCGACCTCTCGCGTGGAGGAACGTATGATGACGTGTGTGCGAGCTCGTGTGCTGTTAATTCATAAATAATATTATTACTACTGCTGCTGCTGTTCATAGATAGTTGTCTACCCCTGCCGAGTGCGTGCGATTCAATACTTCCTATTAATAGCACAGCAGCAGTGAGAAGAGTCATTCCAACTCCAGCGGCAGTGCGTTGCGAAAAGCAGTAGGCTGATAGAAAAATAACTTCTATTATGTTCTCAGTATATATAGAGTGCGTTGCGGGTTTCTCAGGTATTCTGTTTTCTTCACTTCGTCTCCCCGAGTTCGGCAAATGTACGTACCCCGGGTGTGGGTGTATACCCATGAAGGGTACTACCTACAGCAGGAGTGGAGTGCGTGCGATTCAATACTTTTTAATACTAGCAGCAGTGAGGAGAGTTATTCCAACTGCAGAGGCAGTGCGTCGCGAAAAGCAGTAGGCTGATAGAAAAATAACTATATTTATTGTGTTTTTTGTAGAGTGCTTTGTGGGTTTCTCGGGTACTCTGTTTTCTTCATTTCGTCTCCCCGAGTTCGGCAAATATACGCACCACGGGTGTGGGTGTATACCCACGAAGGGTACTACCTACAGCAGGAGTACATGTGGTCTTCTTCCTAACTCTTTCAAGCCTTCCGAGCCTCTGTCTTACAACCTAGATCCAGGGTGGTCGTAGAGCAAGCTCTTCGCCTCCCTCCCCACTACTATCATAATATGGTGTCGAGCAAGCGGTCCTTTCTTTTGTGCCTGCGTGTCGTTTGGGGGGGGGGGGGGGGGGGGGGGGGGGGGGGGGGAGACTAACCCTTTATTTACTGCAGTCACGCTTTGTGGACGAACCGCTCCAACTTCCGGGGTGGTGGTCGTAGAGCAAAAGCTCTTATCTACCCTCCCAGTTCTGTTTCCAGGGCAAAATCATTTTTGCGTACCATGCCTGAAATTCTCCGACGAGCTGGCCATATTTTCTTTATCGCACTGCCTGGCGAACACCAGAGTTTTTTTTACCGTATGTATGTGGCAACAAGCGTCATCACTCTTATTGCTATTATTGCTATTAATAAATAATATTATTGCTGTAACCTATTTTTGTGCTTTGATTTTGATGTATCGGGGAGAAAATCACATCAAAACACCAACTAAAATTTCACAAATTCCAAACTGTAGTTTGTATACTGGAAAAAAGAATTTGGTCGCAAGCGTGTTCAGCTGCCTTTTGCCGGGCGTCACACGATACAAAGCTCGCCCACATACATACCCTTCGCACATGCAGCAGTAGGCTTATAGAAAAATAACTATTATTTTTATAGAGTGTTATATTTGTTTCTCGGGTATTGTGTTTTCTTGATTTCGTCTCCCTTTCGTTTCCCCGAGTTCAGCAAATTTACGCACCAGGTATGTATGTGTGTATACCCATGAAGAGTACTACACACAGCAGGAGTATATGGTCTTCTTCCTCACTGCTTCAACCCTTTCAAGTGTCTGTCTTATAACCCACAGCAGCATAGCTCCGAGGTGGTCGTAGAGCAAGGTCTTCTCTTCCCTCCCCAGCTCTGTTTCCAGGGGAAAATCATTTTTGCGTACCTTCACTGAAATTCTCCAACGAGCTGGCCATATAATTTATTTATCGCACTGCCTGGCCAACACCGTTTTTTTTATAACGTACCAGTACGTAGTGTGTATGTGGCAACAAGCATCATCACTCTTATTGCTAGTGCTATTAAACAAATATCATTACTACGATGATGAACTATGGTGTCGAGCAAGTGGTCTTTTCTTTTGTGCCTGCGTGTCGTTGGTGATGGGGGGGGGGGGGGGGGGGGGGGGGGGGGGGGGGGGGGGGGGGGGGGGGGGGGGGGGGGGGGGACTAACCCTTTATTTACTGCAGTCACGCTTTGTGGACGAACCGCTCCAATTTCCGGGGTGGTCGTCGTAGAGCACAAACTCTTCTCTACCCTCCCAGTTCTGTTTCCAGGGTAAAATCATGTTTGCGTACCATCCCTGAAATTCTCCAACGAGCTGGCCATATTTTCTTTATCGCACTGCCTGGCCAACACCGGAGTTTTTTTTACCGTATGTATGTGGCAACAAGCGTCATCACTCTTGTTGCTATTATTGCTATTAATAAATAATATTATTGCTGTAACCTATTTTTGCGCTTTGATTTTGATGTATCGAGGATACAATACGATCAAAACACAAACTAAAATTTCACAAATTCCAAACTGTATTTTGTATACTGGAAACATGAATTTGGTCGCAAGCGTGTTCAGCTGCCTTTTGCCGGGCGTCACACGATACAAAGTTCGCCCACGTACATACACTTAGCACATGCAGCAGTAGGCTGATAGAAAAAATAACTACCAGGTATTACTTTATAGAGTGTTATATTTGTTTCTCGTGTATTGGGTTTCCTTGATTTCGCCTCCCTTTCGTTTCCCCGAGTTCGGCAAATTTACGCACCAGGTATGTATGTGTGTATACCATGAAGAGTACTACATACAGCAGGAGTACATGGTCTTCTTCCTCACTGTTTCAACCCTTTCAAGTGTCTGTCTTATCACCCACAGTAGTATAACTCCGAGGTGGTCGTAGACCAAGGTCTTCTCTTCCCTCCCCAGCTCGGTTTCCAGGGGAAAATCATTTTTGCGTACCTTCACTGAAATTTTCCAACGAGCTGGCCATATATTTTATTTATCGCACTGCCTGGCCAACACGGTTATTTTTTAACGTAGTATGTATGTGGCAACAAGCATCATCACTCTTATTGCTAGTGCTATTAAACAAATATCATTACTACGATGATGAGCTATGGTGTCGAGCAAGCGGTCCTTTCTTTTGTGCCTGCGTGTCGTTTTTTTTTTTGGGGGGGGGGGAGACTAACCCTTTATTTGCTGCAGTCACGCTTTGTGGACGAACCGCTCCAATTTCCGGGGTGGTGGTGGTCGTAGAGCAAAAGCTCTTCTCTTCCCTCCCAGTTCTGTTTCCAGGGCAAAATCATTTTTGCGTACCATCCCTGAACTTCTGCAACGAGCTGTCCATATTTTCTTTGGCGTAACGGGAATACCTTTTTCATGTAAACCGATCACATACGCACGTTTTTGTCGTGAAGTTTGTGTTGTTTGTGATTGGACTTCTGAGCAGCAGTGACATGACTATTAACATTCTTACTTCAAATATTTTGACAAACAACTACCGAGTTCGTACTTCTGAGCAGCAGTGAGAGTTAATAAAAAATATACAGCAATATAATACGTTGCAAAAAGCACTACGTAGGCCGAGAATAAAATAACTTGCAAATCAATAGACTACTACTGAATGAAGTACAACAACCCTTCCAAGCCTTTGCATTATAACCTAGATTCGGAGTAGTCGTAGAACAAGCTCTTCTCCTCCCTAGCCACTATCGATTTCGCTGAGATCGTGTTGTTCACAAATGACGTTCTTTTCATGTCCTGCGACATCGCCAAACGGCTATTATTATTATTATTAATTTTACGGGGGGCCATAGTAAATAGGACCAAATATTGTTAGTAAAAAAGTGTAGTAAAGTATTTTTTTTGCGTATACCCTAGGTCCTACTTACTATGGACCCCCATACCAAATAGAAAATATTTTCACCGCAGTAGACTATATATACCAGATAGAATGCAAGGTGAAACAATCTTTTTGTTTACTTCGGAGAGAGATTACTTTTTGTATCACCCCCCTGCATTCTGTACTTAACTTCTCAGCTTTTTACAACTTCCCCCCCCCGATATTTCGCACACAACCCATTATTTATATTCGCCCTAATTTTTTTGCTCCCTTTTTTTCCCACCTGGGAGGCGTCGTATATAACCTAGATCCGGGGTCGGTCATAGAGCAGGTTCTCCACCCGCCTGCCCGCTGTTTGTTGTGAAATGTGAAAAAGAACACACCGCATGGTGTACACTTTTAATATTAAGACTACATATTGCAGTACAGCAGCAGATAGATACACTGACAGTCTGGCCGGTGTGTTGTTCCTTTGATGATGTCCTGCGTGTTATGTTTGGGGGGAGATTAACTCTTTTAGTATTACTACTACTGCTGCTGCAGTCGTCCCATTTTGGAGACAAACCACATGAAATTAGAGTGAGTGGTTTGTCCCCAAAACTAAAGTTTTTGCGTGTTTTGTTGCTGATTTTCCCGTTTGGGTTTGTTGATGCTTTGTCGCAAATTCGTCACATTCGTTTCACGGGTGAGGGTTGCTTCGTTCGATGCTCAAATATTCATCACATTGGATGACACGATTGACTGTTGTTGTTACCTGCCCGCCTACGCCCGCTTATTTTTTCTGGAGCTTTCGTTGTCGGTGTTTCTGTCCGACGAAAATACCGTGTTTTGAATCAGGGTTTCTATTTTTGGCGTTATTGCTGAAGAGCGCTGTTTGTTGGGTTTCAGGGGACAATGGGAATCCACAGTTTTTCTGTTTACTTTCGCTTTATAGCCTGAGTGCGTAGCTGCTTTCCCCATTACCTGTCGCGCCGCAAAGCGCAGATTAGTCTGCTTTACCTGCCGTGGGTTGTATGGGACGAGAAAACAGCGTACACTCCCTCGAACGGTATATCTTGGCTTTGGCTTGCTTCGATTCATCGCAGGGGGACGTAGATTCTCGGATAGCGTAGATTAATTCTCCCGTATCCGTCGTGGGCTGAACAGGACAAGATACTTTTCTCACGAACGGTATATTATGCATTATCATCGTGGCATTGGCTTCTTTCATTCGTATCGGGCGAGGGTTCTCACTTGCCGATCGTGCCGAGTCTCTCGCTTTGGTACGTACATACACTGGTGGTGGGGTTTAGTTGGGGCGGAGATTTTCGTCATGACCCGAGGGTGGTGTGCGGCAGAGTTTACGGAAGTCAACTTTTTTGTTTCATATATATGCTATTATTGTCATTGCCTTCGGGAACATCCGAAGCGTCACGGACCATTACCATCCCCTCGAACGGTTGGCTGGCTTTCTTCGATTCGTCGCCGGGGAAAGAAAGTAGATGTATTCTCGGGTAGAGTAGATTAGTTCTCCATAACCTGTCGTGGGCCGTACGGGACAAGAGAAAGAGTAATTTCTTTCCCACGAACGAACGGTTTTTACGCATTTATTTATATGGCATTGGTTTTTTTCTTTCGTATCGAGCAAGGATTCTTAGTTGCTGATCGTGCGTCGTACGAGTCGCTAAAACTTTGTTGTTTGATGTTTTTGTCATTCACTGCGTACGGGAACATGCAGTGCGTCAGGGACCGATAATATACTAAACAGGACTTCGTGACTTCGTACAGTTTGTATCATTTCATCCTGAACGGGCCCTTGGCATCGTAAACTGCCGTTTGCAGCTGTTCATTGGCTGCGGCCCTTAGCTGCTTCTTAAGGTTGCCTGCGGGCCTTAGCTTCGTCGGAGGCCCTTTGAAAGGCCTCTCGACGAAGGCCCTTGTACATATATAACACTAGTCGGATTTGTTCCGATGCCTCATAGGCCCCCGTTGGGCTTAGCTCGCGCTCTCACCGATTGCGGGACCACCCTTTCGAATCAAATTTCCGCCCTTATCGTCTTCGTTTTCGCGTTGCCAATCGGCGGGGAAAAGGGCGGGCTATGAATACGAAGCTTCGGTTTATTTTGTTCGGGCTGCTTCCGTCTGCGCTAGCTGTGGAGTTTCGGAGGTTCCACGTTTGCCTGATTTCGATTTCCCTGCAATCGTGTTGTGACGTTCTTTTGATGTCCTGCGACATCGCCCACGGGTTAAATAGAACAGCTTTTCACCGCAGTAGACTAATAGTATAAATAACAGTGTGATAAACCAGATAGAATACAAGGTAAAACAGTCTTTTTGTTTACCTCGGAGAGAGACAATTTTTTTTATCCCCAGTTTTCTGCACGTCAGTTTAACATGTTTCTTTTCCCAATCTTTTGCACAACCCATTCTTTATATTCGCCACCACTTTTTTGCTCTCTTCTGCGAGGCGTGGTATATAACCTAGATCCGGGGGCGGTCATAAAGCAGGCTCTCCAACCTCCTCCCCACTGGTGTCAAGAAAAAAAAGAACATTGGCTGGTGTACATAACTACTTACTGCAGTACAGCAGCAACACTGACTGGTGTGCTGTTCAATTGACGTCCTGCGTGTTATTTTTGGAGGGGAGATTAACCCTTTAGTACTGCAGTCCCGTTTTGAGGACAAACCACTCTTTTTTTTTTTGCTTCCTTCTGCGAAGCGTCGCATATAACCTAGATCTGCGGTCGGTCATAGAGCAAGCTCTTCCCCCCCTCCCCACTTGTCAGGTATAAAAAGGAACACTGCCTGGTGCGCATTACTGCTCGCTGCAGACCAGCAGCAACACATACACCGTGTTGTTCCTTTGTGTCCTGCGTGTTACTTTTGGAGGGGAGATTAACCCCTTTAGTACTGCAGTCCCGTTTTGGGGACAAACCACTCTATTCTTTTTTATTCCTTCTGCGAGGCGTCGTACATAACCTAGTTCCGCGGTTGGTCACAGAGCAGGCTCCTCCCCCCCTCCCCACTTGTGTCAAGTATAAAAAGGAACACTGCCTGGTGTGCATTACTTACAGCAGTACAGCAGCAGAAATATATACGGCGTGTTGTTCCTTTGATGTCCTGCGTGTTATGTTGGGGGGGATTAATGCTTTTGGCACTGCAGTCCCGTTATGGGGACAAACGACATGAAATTAGAGTGGTTTGTCCTCGAAGCGGACGTTGGTACTAAAGGGGTTGACCCAAGGGACTAGAGCATGAAAAATACGTTTATTGAGCCGTTTTTATCAGGTACACGTATCAAACTTTCATTTTGAACTTCTTTGATTACAGTTGTCACACGTGATGTGAATGATGTCATCCACTCTTCTAGATGACGCAGTTGTTTGTATTCGTTCTTTCGTTCTTGGTGGATACCATCGCAAACAGAGTTACGCAGCAGTAGACTTACAATATTGTTAATGATAGTGTGGTAAACCAGATGGATTACCAGGTAAAAACGGTATTTCTGTTTTCCTCGGAGAGAGAAAAATCTTTTTTATCCCCTGCTTTCTGCATTGTTTTTTTCAATCGTTCGCTCCTCTCACTATTTAGGTTCGCCTTTGTACTTTTGCTCCCTTCTGTGAGGCGTCGCATATAGCCTAGATCCGAGGTCGGTCATAGGGCAGGCTCTTCTTCCCCTGTCAAGTATAAAAAGGAACACTGGTTGGTGTGCATTACTACTTACTGCAGTACAGCAGCAACAGATACACTAACTGTTGTGTTGTTCCTTTGATGTCCTGCGTATTATTTTCTGGGAGGAGATTAACCCATTTACTACTGCAGTCCCGTTTTGGGGACAAACCACTATATTTTTGTTGCTCCCTTCTCCGAGGCGTCGTACATAACCTACATCCTCGGTCGGTCATAGAGAAGGCTCTTCCCCCCGATCACCACTTTTGTCAAATATAAAAAGGAACACTGCCTGGTGTGCACTACTACTACTGCAGTACAGCAGCAGACACACTGACTGGCGTGATGTTTCTTTAATGCCCTGCGTATTATTCTTTGGGGGGAGGTTAGCCCTTACAGTACTGCAGGCCCCTTTTGGGGACAAACCACATGAACTTAGAGTGATTTCTCCCCGAAACGGGACGGCAGTACTAAAGGGGTTAATCGAAATGACTAGAGCATAGATATACTTACTTAGATCTCGATCTCTGAGCGTGCTCGGTTGGTACATCCCTGGGCTCTCAGAGCTCCCACTTGGGAATCGCCTCCTTATATTACTTGCCGGACCGTTCCAGCGAGTCTTTGTTTTCTCCATTTCTCTTCGTACTTTCAGTCCTTCTTTCCTTTTTTCTTCTTTCGTTTCGTGTGCGTGCGTGTACTCCGACACGGTTTCGCGGGCGAACCCGGCACCGTCGCGGGTGTCAGCGGATGCTGGCGAGTAGAGGGGGAGTTGCAAGGAGCGCGGTCGCCGCTTTCGCGCCTAGGCGTCGCGCGCGCCTCGAGACGCGAGGGATGCATCAATAGGCTCTGTCTGGCCTCCATTTATGATTTTGGATAGAGTACGTACGAGTATTTAAGGTTCGTTCGGGATTGTAAGATAATATTCAAGCGGTGCCTATTTTCGCGACCGGGATGACAGTCACAAGAGGGAGGTACCCCGAATGAACACCAACATTGTCGAGCTTGCGTCGAGGTCCACGGTGAGCACCGGGCTTCACGCGAGGCGGGCGACGGGGCGCACTGTGGAAGAGAGGGAAGGAAGCTTTACCCGGACTGAATCGGTGGCGAGATGATCGCGAGAGGGGCGGGCGGCGTACGAGGCTGAGAGAGAAGCTCTGCTGTAAGATTTTATTCTTTTTCTCTTTCTTTTTTTTGACTGGTGTAAGGTGTTCCACTCAGGTAGTAAATTATTACACGAAAGGGGAAGGGGATTTTTTTCTTTTAGATTTTTTCGGTTTCATTTTCGTTGTTTTTGCTGTGTTGCTGTGCCGTTCTGTGCTTTCTCTTGCGTACATACGAGTACACAGACACAGGAGCATAACGAAAGAAGAAAATAAGTACCCTACCTGGGGTATGTACGTATGTACGACGTGCGAGCGAGCGTAGCGGAAAACCGCCCGCGACGTGAAGCATATGTGGTGTCCGAGTTGTTTTCTCCTGAAGCATGGCGGGAAGACTCTTGGCATTATCATGTCGCCAGTTTGCAGCTAACTACAGGGGCCATAAAAAAACAATATTCAATCATGGACCTCTGTCCGCTTCGCATAATTTGATGTTTCCTTCCTGAGCGAGCGTAGCGGGCGGCGTAGGCCACCCGCGGAGCGAAGCGCCTTGTAAAACATACTTTTATCGGGACGTTTTTGATCAGGCACGCATCAAACATTCATGTTGAACTTCTTCGATTACACTCGTCACATGTGATGTGAATGTGTCATCCACTCTTCTAGATGACGCAGTTGTGCGTATTCGTTTTTTCGTTCTGGGTGGATACCATCGCCAAACGGTCAAGAACAGATTTTCACAGCAGTAGACTAACATTGTTAATAATAGCGTGGTAAAAACAGATATAGTACGAGGTAAAACGATATTTTTGTTTCCCTCGGTCAGAGATCATTTTTTTTTGTCCCCTGCCTTCGGCATCGTTTTTTTCAATATTTTGCTCATCCCACTATTGATGCTCGCCCTTATTTTTTTGCTCCCTTCTGCGGACGTTGTATATAACCCAGATCCGCGGTCGGGCATAGAGAAGGATCTTCCCCCCCTCCCCACTTTTGTCAAGTATAAAAAGGAACACTGCCTGGTGTCCAGACTGCTACTGCAGTACAGCAGCAGATACACTGACTGGTGTGTTGTTCCTTTGATGTCCTGCGTGTTATTTTTTGGGGGGAGATTAACCCTTTTAGTACTACTGCAGTCCCGTTTTGGGGATAAACCACTCCAATTTTATGTGTTGTGGGTTGGGTTTTAGGATATAAGGGGATATCATGCTTTCTTCGTTTTCGTTTCTTATATTTCCGCAGAGCGCACATTATTTCTCCAGGTTTTCACTTTGCTGTCGTAGGCTGTACGGGACACGAAAATATCGTGCCTACCCCACTAACGGTGTACCACATCTTCATGGATTAGACTTTCTGCGACATTATTTGCCGTTATAGCTGAAGAGCGCTGTGGGTGGGGTTTTAGGGGACAAGAGAAAATAATAGTTTTCTGTTTCTTGTGCGTTATTACCGCAGAGCGTAGATTTTCTCCATTAACTGTCGTGGGCTGTACAGGACGCAGAAATATCGTGCCCTCCCCGCGACCGGTATTATACTACATCTTCGATGTGAATTTTTATCGATCCGTTCCATGCCAACGTACATGGATTCTCGGATAGCGTAGATTAATTCTCCATTACCTGTCGTGGGCTGTGCGGGACGTGAGAAAATATCATACTTTCCCAACGGAACGGTATATTATTGCTGGCTTTCTTCGATTCGTCGCAGGCGACCGTAGATGGATTCACGGATAGCGCACTTAACTCTTTTCCCTTTTCTGTCGTGGGTTTTACGGGACAAAATAATATATTATACTTTTCCCACGAACGGTATATTATACATCCATGGCGTTGACTTTCTTCGATTCGTCGCAGGCGACCGTGGATGGATTATCGCAGAGCGTAGATAAATTCTCGATTTTCCGTCGTGGGCTGTACGGGACAAAAAAAACACCATACTTTTCCCACGAACGGTATATCTTTTTTGAACATTCATTTATGGCGTTGGCTTTCTTCGTTCGTCGCAGTCGGCCGTATGGATTCTCGGTTACCTGTCGCGCGTTGTAAGGGACAACTTGAGTCGCTTTGCTATACTGGTGTATTATTTTGGGTAAATATTATTGGCTAAAACCAACGGTGGTGTGCCGTAGAGTGCAGGAAAGAAGACATTGCTGTTTGATGTTTTAGTCATGCGTCCGCAAACATCCATTCAGTATTGCGTTAGGGCCCAATAATCGAACATATTTTAATCAGGATTTCTTTTGTTCAGGCACGTATTTCATCTTCAACGTGACCTTGGCATCGTAAACTGCTGTTTGCAGCCCACGAACCTAAGCTTCGACCCTTGGCATCGTAAACTGCCGTTTGCAGCCCACGGACCTTAGCTTCGACCCTTGGCATCGTAAACTGCCGTTTGCAGTTGCTCCTTGCGCATGGGACATAGCTTCGTCGTTGCGTGCGGGCCTTAGCTTCGTCGGCGGCCTTTTGCTAGGGCGCCGACGGAGCGCCTTTGTATTATATTAACATTCACTACGGGCAGTTTTTGAGAAGCCCAAATTACAAAGTATACCAGGGCCGAAGAAACAAAAACTCGGTCTGTACGAGCACTGTTGAACGCCCCCTGGTTGCCTAATGATTTTTCAATCCTTCGGTTCAGGTGCTGAGCTTCATAAGTCGACCCCATCGCATTTTCAGTTGTGAAGTTCGCAAATTTAAACAAGTGTTCCTATGATAAAAACGCGGATTTATTGTTTGTGCCAAAATTCGAGCAAAGGGCGAGACCACTTGCGATTGTTGTGATCTGGCACCGCGAAGAGGCGCGCCTAGTGCGCTTTACTGCGCGTAGGGCCCAAGCGTCCGAGCCCACGCTAAATGCCTCTGGTCTGGAAGCGAAGAAACGTGGCGAGTGCGCTTGATGCTGTCCTGGTATTTTGTATTTCACACGATGTGACTGACTGACCGCTGCTGCTGTAGTCTACGAGTACGTATCCACGGAGATGTGTGCGCCGAGCACGCTTCTTTTCGTCTCTAGGCCCAAGCCCGCGCCAGCCGACTGCAGTATGGCCACCGAGAGACTCGTCGCCCACCGACGACGCGTCGGGCGTGCGTCACTCTACAGCTGTATCACCATTCAACTCATCGATCGGTCTACTGCTACCTAGCTGTCGTTGTAACATCTTGAATTTACATAGAGGCCACAGCATTTTTCGATTTGAAAATCTGATGACCCAGGTCGTCGGATTTTGGGGCAAACTCCGACGACTGGGACCAACAGATTCTCAAATCGACAAAAAATCGGTCGGATGCTGCATTTTCGGACTGCACAAGCCCATACTTTCATTTTTGGGATCGAAAATTGCAAAGCTGAAGCTCGCCATCGAACCGCATAGAAAACAGCTTTTGACCCTACATATGTGGTGATACCAACATGAACGATTCTTAGATTTACGATACCAGCAACACCCCATGGAATCATTTGTAAAGTGGCTTTCACATGAAAACCCTCTTTGAAGGCTTAATAAAAATTGGACCTACGCAGGTACATTTTACGATGTAGTACCATTAGTAGCGTAGCTTAGTGAGGTGCTGGGATAACTCACTCCGTTGTTGTATCACTCCCTTGGCACACCCGGACGGAAACCTTGTACTCCGTACAATAGAACCGTTTTGGGGAATCTATATATGCCATCGCTGCGAAGCCAGACCCCTTGTGAACCCCGATCGCCCTACGAACATACACCGCGCTAGGGTTTGCACAGCTTTCCCACCCGGCGCTGATTGTGCGGTGCGTTTAAGCGCTACCAAGTTCCACGCTTTCTAACCAGCAAACAAGCCAAGGGACGAATCGTTCTTATTGGACAAACTTGTCATCAGCCGCCAGACTGTGTGCTCGCCTGTACTCAGCACGTCGTGTCTTGCAACACCTATACCATCCTACCACGAGCGTTGCCACAAACGATCGTTGCCCACCTTGAAGGCTGAGCGCTAGATGACTGGCAGAAAAAGCTCTCCTTCAAACGCGGGTGCGGCCTCCCACCTCGTCGATCACCCGAGGGGTGCTAAACTCAGGCCTGCCCCTCGTTTTCTGCTCGGCTCGGCACACGAGTCATACAAGAAGGGCCCCGCTAGATAGTACTATGTTTCAGTGTTTCAAGTGGGCCTCTGCCACAGAGATCTTGACAAACTCTCCGTTAGGTCAGACTCAAGGCCGCAAAAAGAAGTGGCCTTCCTTTTTCGAACCAGGTATGCGTCATGAGCATCATACTCGGCGCAGGCAACGTCGCATGCCAGGGTTTATCTGATATGGTGTCGCTACATCACTACGTAGCCGTGACGCTCTGCCATTCTGTTTTCCCATGCGAGCGAAGAGCCAATCCATCTTTGAGAGAATGCGTCAATTTTGAACGAATTTTCCAAGGTTAAGTTCTGTAGGGTACATACAGAATCACACCCGGGGTATTTTCCCGGTCATTACCCAACAAAGAACACCTGCGAGTTCTATACGACATTCATACCCGCACCCAAACTTCTGTAAGTTCTGTACGACTGTTGCACAATACCCATGAGCACGGGTACGCCTTTGCCGCAATACCCGCAAGCCCAGCACCTATTCGAGCTTAACCCCCCAAGTGCCTGATCAATATCTACGTCGATGATACGGACGGCTCCGTTGAACTGACTGCACTAGATGTGGAATATGTGTTTTTGTTGTATACAGCGTGAGAAACTACGCGAAACAAAAACCTGGTACCTGGTACGTATTATTGTGTCATTTCCTTTCCGACAATATTGTCGCACAGGGCAATCATCAGCCAGAATAAAAAAGCTGACGCAATTCATCGAATACCGCAAATCTTATGCAATCAATTCTCCTCAACTCCGCACATTCAATAAAATACGACCCACCGCCTGCTTACCCAATTTTGGTAAACACCTGGCATGATATACACGTATTGACTGCGGTGTGGTCCATCTTTTGTCTCTGAATGTACTCCAAAAGGCTGAAAAAAAAAATCCTTCGCTCACAAAACTAACGTTACTATGTAGCAGTATTCAATACCACTACCAGGTATGTAGTACTATTTTGTAAAGCTTCGTTCTTGAACACCAGTTAGGCATGGGAATGGATGAGTTTTAGACGTAAAAAATATCCAGTCTATTCGACAAACCGCTAGAAAAAAACAGAGAAAAAAAAAAATCAAAACGCCCCGCCAGCACTCTAATTACTTGGTATTAGAATACAAACTTGAAGCAAAATGCCTTATTACTCGACCCAGGAAACGAAATGGGTGATTGCGTTCGACAAACACATCCAATCAATGGAGAAAGTGGGGATGGCTGGATATGAATTGATCTGCAGAATTTTTTATATCTATCCGATTGGAAATATGCGAGCAAAATCGCTTTTTTTAGGTCATCTCCGTACATCTTGGGTAAGAACTAAGGTACTGCATATACTAAAAAACGTCGATACCATAGACCCCCTAGCCATTGTGAACACAGCAATGCAACCGGCGCCTGAAGCCGACAAGTAGCCGGTAAAAAATTCGCTCCAAAAGTTGACCCTCTACAGATAAATCTTCACGGCAAATTCTAGAAAAAGTATCCCGAAATGAAAAAGGAAAAACAAGGACGTACAGTCGTCACTGTATCAGGCAAACGGTGCCAGACATGGACGCGGCCGCACGCCGAGCGATCGCCATCACACCAGGTGCCATCGCCGCGGCAAAGACCATCTGTGATCGGGCCTTGGTCCAACGGGAAACGAGTCACCCCTAGCGTTCAGATGCGAACGCATCACTGCTGTCTCACGTGACAAAACGATCGAGTAAAAACACGCTACCGTACCATCTGTCCGGAACATAGGGACAGTTCAAGTATATATATGAAAATAAAATATTCCTTGCATTTCCGGACAGAGTGGTGGCCACATACGAGGGCATACACCAGCGCTAGGGAGAACTTCAGGGGCGTAGTAAATGTAGCTTTGGCCGCAAGGCTCAAGCCCAGTTGCATGCACAGCAAACACTTGTCCGTGAGCTCGAGGTGGGGCGCGCTTCCACGGAGGTGCGGTCAGCGCCGTCGAAATCCCGGTCTGGGCGAGAAATGCAGCATAGCAACACGCAGCCGATTGTCGATGGCTGTATGTCAGTGTGTTCTTTTTGTTTACACGTCGTGCTCAGCAGCAGAAAAGCAGGACCACATCGCCTGAGACTTGATCTGTACAAGATATGCGTCACAAGGGGGGCAACATTCTCGTGCTGCCGGCCGCAGATCCCATAGGACCACCAGAAACGTGCCAGTCGCCCACGCTCGTGCGTCCGTGTCTACGCTGCTGCTCTACGCTCTGAGCTTGGTTGTGCGTTGTCCAGCAGCACGTTTTGTGCAACACGCAAAGCTGATTTTCGTTCAGCTCGTACCTCGACGCCACGATGTCGACCCCGGCACAGCTTTTTAATATATTTTTCAAACACAGATTCATTCAACAGTTTTTTTGGTGGCAAAGGGATTTTTCCCCTCACGGATTGGTTGCTTTCCCAAAGATATTTTTCCCCAGATCCCGACCATGTGAATTATTTTTCTTCACTTACTAAAACGAATTCATTCCCAGGCCTAACAGTACTTTAGTTCGGGTTGTCAGCCTGTGATCTCGGAAGTCGCTTCCAAGTTGTAACGGTTTTTATCGTGAAAGCCGTGGAAGACAGGAATATAACAGCAGCAGCAACAACAACACCAAAAATAGGCTATGATGAATGGCCTGTATATGTTATGTTTTGGAATGGTGTATCGGTGTATGCAGTATGTATGTCACCAATCGTAGTATACTAACTGCCAGGTACTTTTTTTGTAGTTTGTTTCACCAGTTTTCATGTGCTGTTTTTCGCCCTATTGAGCCGTGTTTTTATCCGGGTATTACCCTACAAAGAACGTTAATGAGTCGTGCATCACATTCATACCCGTGCCCGGAACTTACGTACGTTCTGTAGGCCCGTGCCACCATACCCGGGGTACGGGTACAACATATTAAGGCCTGCCCGGAACATTTGTGAGTTCTGGACGCCCGTGCCATAATACCCAGAACTTTTGTGAGTTCTGTAAGACTACCCGTACCGGGAACTTCCGTGAGTTATGTATGAACATTCATATCCGTAGCTGGGACTTCTGCGAGTCCTATACGCTAGTGCCACAATACCCCGGGTACGGCTACAACAGCTATGTATGCCAAAGCCACAATACTCGGAATTTCTGTGAGTTATGTAAGACTTCCATGGCCGTGCTCCGACTTTCCGCAAGTTCTGCAAGGCTTTCGCACCCGTATCCGGAATCCACAAACCCTGTAGACCATAATCTTGGAATTTCAGTATAATACACCTGATAATGTCTTACCTGTATAAGGCGATTTCACATGAACTTGCCGGATCCGGGTGAGGTTTGACGTGGAATCTGCGCGAAGCTAGGAGTGGTTATCGTTGGGGGCCTTTTCGCTATAGCAATTGATAAAGCCCAGGCCGCAATCGAAAAAGCCGTGAATAGCGAAAACACCAAATTCCGGTAGTATTTGGTAGTTTTCTGGCCGATTCGAGGTCGCCAGGAAGCCACCCACAAAGCAATATCGGCCAATACGTACACCACACAAGGTTCCCTTTCGGGGAACGGTTGACTCGAAGTCCCAGAGGGGTCGCAAATTTGAAAGGGGGGGGCATCATCATCGGGCTCCCTTATTTACTTCGAGTACTGCTGCCATACGGCCATGTGACAGGATGAACAGGTGCCATCACGTGTGCTTGACATACATATTGTACGTACGGGAAATGTGAATATAATTGCATCTATCTCCTGGTGAGCACTGCACACACATACAACCACAAAAGCACTGTGGCTGCCACAAAGGCCAAAGTGCGAAGCGCTCGCGCTCTTTTACTGCCATTGTACCGCAACCCGCGGTTGTAGTACGTAACGTGGCTGCGCGGTTGCTCTTCAAATCCCGAGAAAGTGTGGGTTCGTATCGTCGTCTTCCCTCTGCGCAGCACCCGATGAATTGCACTTCTTTGATAATACGAATGTGTTCAGTCGCACTTCCTACGTCGACAGGACGCATGGTACACGCAAGCACACAGAAGCACTGTCCGTAGCCGTCACCAAAGGAAGAGCTTGATGTACGGCTGTTGTTGTTCCATGGCTGTGGCCAGCAGCAGGGCAAGATAATGCATGTGATACCGACATGATACAGCATACAACAGCTTCGGTCGGCGGCAGAAAAAACAAACAAAATTTGAGGAGTTTCCATAGTCCTGCTTGGCTCTGGGCGGGACGCCTTCCCGCGCATACTTGTTCGTCACTTTGAGCGCCCAGAGCACGCGCCAAGGATCCCGGCCGGGACCCAGACTGGCGCAGTGGTGTACACGGGGGGGGCTGCGTGCCCCGCAGCAGAGAGAGTGAGAAAAGACCCGCGGCCAGAAGAGAAATCGTGGCCAATCTGCAAAACAAGTTCATCTGGTACATACGCTTACCGTCAAGAAGGTTTACTCCGAGTATGACCCGACATGTAGCAAGCATCAGTCGATTTCCCGAAATATTTATAGCGCATTCCAAATTCGACTAATTTCGGGGCCACCAGAAACGTCGGTGTTGCTGACGTTTTAGTCTCTTGGTCGCAAACTTTCGCAAATATGTCATCAGTCCATCATATGCCCTTTTTATGGTAGGCGAGCAACTTACGCGCAAGCCTATCGATAAATCGAAGTTATATGTGGCATAAGCAAATCATGTTAAATATCAAAATGATATTGCTCATGTATCATATCATATGATATGACAAGGTTTCCGTTAGGGGTGCTGACTTGAAATCCGGGCGGTGCTGCCAGTTGAAAAGGGAGAACACGGGAGCACAGAACGCAGGCGTTGCTCCTGTCCTGTGTATGAGCATATGTGCCGTTCACTGCTGTTGTATCGCTACTGCTGTCATACTGTAGTTTGGGTGGATACTTGATAAGTTAAAAGGCAGTGTTCGGGATGGCGCTGCTGCCTGGACCACTTGCTGCTGCAGTGATGCCGAAACTATATGTGATGTGGTTCAAGGTGGCAGCAAACCCAAACCTGTGAGTTCAAGTTCCGAGATGAACAGGTGCACCTTCAAGAAATGAATCCACAGTACTCCCGAAGCAAACCATTGGCACTGCTGTATGTGAGATTTTCCCATTTGTCATCCTCGAATAAGGAGCGAACACATATGAAAGCACCGTGGCACGAAGAAATTATCTAAAAGCGTTATTGCACGCGAGGAGGGCCGACGTGCGAGGTGGCCAGGTGACCAGGCGACGTGCGACCTGTCACACACAGCAGCAAAGAACCTGCGAAAACAGCTTGTTCCCTTTTGCGTGGACGAGTTTGCATCATCCTGGTTGGCTCTACGAAGCTCGGTGGAACGCCTCCCCACGAATACTTGCCGAATTTTGCTATTTTGAAAGCTCAAAGCACGCGTCACGAAGCTCGGACAGGAGAGACTTGAGCCGTGTGAACACGCGGGCCTCCTGCGTACCCCGCAGCCGGGAGAACGAGAAAAAACCCAGCCGCAGAGGAAAAAATAGCCCATGTGCAAAACAAGTTACCTTGTGCTATGGTGAGAGCTGGGCCAGCCAAGACATTGCTTACCCGGCAGATTGGTCATGCTCCAATCAATTTTACGAATTTGCACTTGAATTTTTTACACGGTGTAGTTAATGTACTAACCGACACATTGACCACTTGCCCTTTTTTCCGGCTTTTTGTCGGGAGAGATATGACCGATCCAAAATTCAAAAACGTACTAAAGCGATCAAAGCTAGCCGGAAAAAGCGCAGGAGGTCAGTATTCGTACCTTTGAACGTGTGGTTCAAATACGAGGTTCGAATTTCAGATCGAAATCCCCAAAATAGAGCGGGGCATCGCAGAAGTACCATTTGTTTCGTAATTACTTGTTTGTACAAGCAATCGTGTTTTGTTCGTATATCCTCATTGCTGGCGAATTGGGCATTCAAACTTACGTCGATATTTTCCTTGTGTCTGCAGCACTGTCTCCATCACATTTCGCCTTGATCGGGAACGACTATTTTCATCTGAAATCTGTAAAAAAAAATGATGTGGATGTTTTGCGGATATCATATCTCGGCGAGTTCGAGTCAGACTTTAACTTATTCACACATGTTAATCTCCTTTGTTTTGCGTACGCAGTGTTGCGTCAGTGTCAGTGCTTCCATTGTTCATATTGCAGTGGTTCACGAGATACTACGACCTTAGGATTGGTTATCCGTTTCTAGACTGACCCATCTCAAATGTGGATTGGATGGCCAAATCGACGAATGAAATTACTTCATATGCAGAAGTTATCATGGTGCATGTACGGGCTGCACCCACCACATGTGCATCAAGACTTGAACATGACTTGAGCAGCACGAACCCGAGCGCGAGGCGTGGGCTGGATTTCCGCCGACCTGCAACTCCTTGAAGGAGTACACCGAAATTTTACAGCCCAAGACACTGTTAAATATAACATAAGTGGAGAATTCGTTGCGTACAAAGAGTGTACGATTTTGTACAAAACTCTGAAAACCTACGAGCTAGGCCAGCCATGAAGCGCACAATCAATCATGGAGTCATACCTCGTGAATCACTGCGACCTGGGACTTGAAATTTGGAGGGACTGACCCTGACATATACGTGCATGTGCGAAAAAAAAACACAAAAAATTATGACAGGCTAATAATTCGACTCGAACTCGACGAAATATCGGCGAAAGCTCAAAAACATCAACCTTTTAAACTAATTCCGTAATAAAATCGTCGTTCCCGATCAACGCGAAATTTGGTGGAATGTTACTGGGGAGACAAGGAGAATATTGACATCAGTTTCATTGCCCAGCTCGTTGCCCATCATGAGATATGGCAAAAACAATTTTCCGTACTTGAATCAAGTGTAACAAGAAAAGTGGTTTTTGCTGCGATGCAGCGCTCAATTTTGCGATTTTCGATCTGAAATTTTGACGCCGTATTTGTGACGCCCGTGCAAAATTATGTCGTTCTTGGCTATTTAAATTTTCGTTTTTCAGAGAGGAGTTTGAGTCGTGCTTCTATTCTTGGGGTTTAGTTTCGGTCGTATCTCTCGAACAATAAATAAAAGGCCCGGAACGACACGTCTCGGTTGGTGCATGGACAACACGTTGCCAAAATCTCATGTCCAACTGCGTAAAATTGGGCGCTATGGCCGACCGCCTGAATCGACAGGGTCTTGACTAGCCCAGCACATTCATCCCCGTACCCGCGGGATATGGGCATCACACATAGCTTGCATACTTGAGTTTTCGTGATACGAGTGAAGTATTCATGGGCTACAGATATAGTCAACATAGCCGCAGTTTTGTGCTATCGCTACTGTTATCGTCGATCGAATACACAGTTTTTGTGTTTTTTCCACGTGCGATCAAAAAAGGGAGGGCAATTATTAATAGCATGACTAGCTCCAAGAAAAAAGGGTAGCTTAGACGGAAGTCGATCCGAAACTGCTTCGCCGTTATGCTCGTCGGGTCAGAGGTCTCCATCTTCCAGCAGCTGCGCGCGATCACACATACATGCTCCTGCCCCGCTTCTTCGAGTAGCGTGTGAGTTTCACACGCGGGGTGTTGTCCTCCATCTCGTCCTCGAGGTCATCGCGGCGCTGGATTTCTTCGAGAGCCGCAAAAGCTAAAGCCAGCGAAGCAGTTGGCAAAGGGATATCACGCGCTGCCGCCATCGGGTGCTGACACGTGCTGCTGGCGGGCGTAGAAGAGGATGTATCACGCTGACTCGCAGCGAGCAGCAGCAGAAGTGACAGCAGCCAAGCCAGCGTCGCCGATGTTGTGGTGTGACGTCGTGTCGTATCTCGTGTTGTTGAGGCGTGGGTGTGTGATACTCGTATGAGGCGGGGCTTTCTAATTTTTCCGATGTTTGAATCCGATTGGCGTGTTAGATCGAAAATCTCGGTCTTTTCGACAGTCTGGTCGAGTTGAAAACAATAATACAAAAATCTTGGATTGAAAAGGCGCCTTCTCACTTGCTTAAGAAAGCCAATTTTTGTCTCCGATCGGAAACCGGCCTTCTCAATCCATAATTCCGACTGCATAAGAACTGGCCTCAAGACCAGGAATAATCCGAAGAACAGATTATTCCGGCGGATTTTTCGTTCGTCGAAAGTAACTTTCTTTTAGAAATGTTCTTCAAGGCAGAACGCCCGTTAGACGAGGGTAATGTTCCTTAACGGAGAAAGGACATTAGTTGAAAAGTTCTTATACTAGCAGGAGAACGATCGGTAGGCATTGGAAAGTTCTATAGGAGCACATCAGACAAGAGGAATTTACGAGCAATTGTGGTGGGGTGGGACGAGTTTATCTGGGTGTCGAGTCCCCCCCCCTTTCCTCTCACTTCTCTGCCAGAGCACCTTCTCAGCTATCGCCATCAATAAATAAGTTATGAACCAGAAAAAGCGAAGCACTGCTTCCTAGCTGCCAGATGCACCTACGTCCTTTACCCTTACCTCGGCCATCTCTTCACATTTTGAGAAAAAAAACGAGCTCACAGCTCCGTCCCGTTTTTTTTATTTTTCATCTACTGGTATAACATACCAGGTGCCAGGTACCTGGTATAGCGCATTCGCCCTACAATATGGATATGGATATACCATACATACATGTGCGTATGTATGACATGCACGGTTTTTGCGGATTAGGAATATTTTCTCTTTTGGCCGCGGGTCCTTTCTTACCCTCCCGGCTGCGGGGCACGCACGGGGGCCGCCTCTACACCACGACGCAAGTGTGGGTCCCGGTCGGGCTCGGTGGTGCATGCTCTGGGTGTCCAAAGTAGTGCGAGCTGGCGAATAGTACCCACCTGCAGCAGCAGCAAGCTGAAGAAGCAGCAACTAAAGTACCAACAGGCAGAAGTGCGTTCTATCTTGCACTGCTCGACACAAACACTATGTGCCAAACTCCTCCATGTCACATTCGTCTATTTCCCTAGTATCCCGTAACACATCCCGTTCCTCCTTGCACATTTCCCATTCTCCCACTATGTGACTTCTAATCTCTATTGCTTTGCCACACGAGCACATCTGTGCATCTACCTCCTCCTCCCGGCTACCGGTACACCTGGCACCTCTTTCTTCTTTCTGGCAGAACCAGGTCCCCTACACGCAATCGCACTTCCAGCGTTTTCGCGAAGTCCATTGGGCCGTGCAAATACTTTTTCATACCTATCCCTTCGCTTAATCCTCCGTGTATATATCTCAAGTGTTTCTCCGATTTCACTTTGTTTCTTAGCGCTAGCCTTTCCCTTATATCTACCCTTCTTTCTTCGACTTCTGTCTTGTGCCTCCCAAACTTCTCTGCGGACATCCATCTCGTGTTGGTTTCATCATATATCCTTCCATACTTTCTCGACTACGCTATCCCACTTTATTCGAGCTCGCCCTTTTATTACTTTTTCCCATACAGCTCTTATCAACTATGGCTGGCAACCTCTTCTTTGGCATGTTCCTTCTTTACTCTATATTGCCCTTTCAACTTTCTCATGTCTATTTGTCGTGAGTGGGTGCATTCCCAGTTTTGCGCTTAATACCGTATTACTAGTCGTACTTGAGCATCTCAGGAATTTTTACCTGACGCTATCTGTACTGTTTCCAGCTGTTTCACGAGTTTCGCATTCCCTTCCAATACATCTCTTGCATATTGTAGCTTTGGTACTAGCACATTCATCAAGAAAAAAAATTGTAATCCTAGTGTCAAGGTGCGAGCCTGTTAGGATCGCATCCATCTTGCCTACGGGTGCTTTACCCTTTCGTATTACTTTGGCTATGTGTGTATCGCAAGAGCAGCATTTCAATATCTCCACGCCAAGGTATGCATACTAGTCTACGATCGCCAATTCATCTTCTCCTCACTTCCAACTAAAGTTTACTGGGTTCACCTTATCTTCGTTGCATACAACTACTGCGCGCTTCAGCAATAAAACGACGAGGTCGACGGACAGAAAAGGACACACAAAAGCGTGCTACTATAGTAGCTGGTCAATGCAGTAGTAGTAGCTGGTCGAAGATGTGGAATAAAAGTCGAGGGTGTATTATTCTACAGCAAGGATAGCGACGAGGTCGACGGATAGAAATCGTAACAGACAAAAGCTCACACCTGGTATAATCCTTCACAGCGCAGGTAGGTGAATATACCTGACCACGATGTATTCTACCGGTGTGAGTTCATATAGAACTACTTCTAGATATCTCGATCTCTGAGCGTGCTCGGTTGGTACATCCCTCGCCTCTCAGACCACCCACTTGGAAATCGCCTCCTTTTATTCCTTGCCGGACGTTTTCAGCGGGTTTTTGTATTTTTCATTTCTCTTTGCACTTTCAGTCCTTCTTTCCTTCTTTCTTCTTTCGTTTCGTGTGCGTGCGTGTACTCCGAGCACGGTTCCGCGGGCAAGCGCGGCACCGTCGCGGGCGTCAGCGGGTGCTGGCGGGTAGAGGGGGGGGTTGCAAGGAGCACGGTCGCCATTTTCGTGGATGGGCGTCGCGCGTGCCTCGATACACGAGAAAAGCATGAATGGGCTCTGTCTGGCCTCCATTCGTGATTTTTGATAAGATAATATTCAAGCGGTGCTTATTTTTGCGACCAGACTGAAAACCACAGGGGGAGGGAGGTCCCAGTCTGAGCACCAACATTGTCGAGCTGGCGAACGACGGCCACGGTGAGCACCGGGCTTCACGCGAGGCGGGCGACGGGGCTCACTGTGGAAGAGAGGGAGGAAAGCTTTATTACCCGGACAGAACCGGTGGCGAGATGATCGGGAGAGGGGCGGGCGGCGTACGAGGCTGACAGAGAAGCTCTGTTGTTTGATTAATTATTTTTGACGGTGTGTAGGGTGTTCCAATCAGGCAGTAAATCAGTACACGAAACGGGACCAGGATGTTTTTTCTTTTTCGGTTTTCATTTTCATTACTTTCGTGTGCTGCTGTGCCGTGCTGCGCTTTATCTTTCGTACATACGAGTACGAGTACAGACACAGAGCATATCTAAAGAAGAAAATAAGTACACTACCTGGGGTATGTACGTATGTACGACATGTGAGCGAGCGTAACGGAAAACCGCCCGCGACGCGACGCGTATGTGGCGTCCGAGCTATTTTCTCCTGAAGCATGGCGGCGGGACTCTAGGCATTATCAAGTCACCAGTTTGCAACTACAGTCACGAAAACTATGGACCTCCGTCCGCTTCGCACAATTTGACGTAATTTTCCTTCCTGAGCGAGCGTAGCGGGCGGCGCAGGCCGCCCGCGGAGAGAAGCGCCTTGTATATATATCGATGTATGAAATGTACTTTTTTGTGAGAACAGAAAACTTCACTTCTCGGGCCGCCGGCCTTCTGTCGCGCTCTCGGCTGCGTGGCACGCAGGGAGCCAGCGTGTACACCACAGAGCAAATGCGAGCCCCGGCCGAGGTTCGTGGCGCGTGCTTTTGCCTTCGAAGTCGCGAATCCTGGCAAGTAACTACACGTAGGACTGTGGAAACCAATATTTCAGCAGGCACCGGCCTTTTGAGGGTTCATACAGCAGTAAGCACCAGCAGCGCGACAACCACGAGCAGCAAGAGGACACAGCGGCAGCAATGCCACAACCACCAGCAGCAAGAGGAACAGCGTGACCTGCAGACGCACACACAGCAGCGCCCACACCTGCAACAGCCAGCCCCCACAATTCAAGATTTTGCTTTGCTGCTGGCTGCTCCTGTTGTATCATGTCCGTATCACACTGTCCCTCAAGCTCTCTACTACGTGGCAGCCTAACAACAGCAGTCGCACATCAAGATTTTTTATTTTGTGACGGCCACGGACAGTGCATCTGTGTGTGTGCTTGTGTGTACCATATTTTCTGTCTACCTACAGCAGGAAGTACAAACGAACACATAATATCTACGTAATCTCAAGAAAGGTGCAAATTATTGGGTGCTGCACAGGGGGCAAGACGACGATACGAAACCACATTTCCTTGGCGTCACTTTGACCTTTATGACAGACACGGTGGCTTTGTGCTTGTTTGCGTGTGCAGTGCTCACGAGGAGATACATACAAATATGTTCACACTTCTTGTTCCATTTCAAAATCAAGCACACATCGTCGAACCTCACCCTCTCCCACAGCAGCTAGACAGCAGCAGTACTTGAAGTAAATAAGAAAGCCTCATCATGATTATGCTCCCCCTTTTCAACCTGTGAAACCCCCCGGATTTCAAGTCAACCACATCCCGAAGGGAAATCTTGTACAACATAAAAATGCGTATCATACGTACGGGTACGTCCACTATTAGTAGTACAATCAGAAAAAGACTCAGCGCTTCGAGCGCAGTCTTGCCAGTGAACCACGCAAGTGACAAGTTCAGTTGTAGGACGTGCGATCAACAACAGCAACCATCCGCGGTCGCAAAAAAGTACGAACGGCACAAACATATTATAAAAGCCACATATCCTACACACCCGCGACCACGATGTATACCGTTTTACGGTGTCCCACCGACTTTCCACAGTATCTCACAGACTTGACACAGTATATAACCGTGTACCAGGTATACACCTTCACGATACCCCACCGATTCCCCACCGACTCCCCACCGCATGCCATGTATACCACGGTATCCAACGTGTCTAGAGTATCTCACCAACTTCCCACGGTATCCCACCGAACTGCAATCGTATCCCACCGACTTCCCAGGTTATCTCTGGGTATCCCACTGTATCTCGATGCAACCTCACGGTATCCCACGGACTTCCCACCTACTTCTCACGGCTTGCCGCTGACTTCCCATGCTCTTGCATGCAATTCTGGGTGAGTTATCAAGGTATTCCATGGAATTTCACGGCATCCCACGGATCTGCGGTATCCCTCGCACCATGTGCACGTAATCGTATAGAGTACTCGTTCTCTATCTTCTCGACCTCGCAAGATAAAAAAAGGGTTATAGCCAAAAACAGGTATATCTGGCCACTTTTGGGCCAAACTCAATTACACATTAAAAGCAAGTACGAATCACATGCCAGGACTCCTGCTTCGTATTGGCCAGACTGACATCGTACTTGATTTTGGCTCGAAAAGGCCAGGGCATACCTGATTTTTCCTACTCTCTCTAGCTTTCAACTGGTTTTGGTCATTTTTAAACAAATCAGAGAGGCCATACGTACATTGTTCTTTTCTGGGTATGCGTCCGCGGTCCCTCGGTTGCAATTCTTCTGCATAAACTCTGTATTCGTACGTACGTACTTATGCATACATACGTAAGCTAATTTCACTCTTTCTTCTTCAGGGTGTATTATCTGCTCCAGTTGTTATGATGTGTACTCTGTTGTTTCCTCTTGTCACAGGAGTCATATTACAGACCCGTGAACATACACGGCAGTTCGTCTGCCCCACCCCGCGTCGAGGTGGTCTCAGGTTTGGTACGGCCAATTCATTTCGTTCCGAGCAGGAGGTTGCGCGAGGATGGTCGAGAAGCTTCAAAGCCGCCAACGGGGGGGGGCACTCACTATCATACATGGCCGTAGTCGTATGACCATGGGCCCTCGCATCCCTACAATGCCGGGACGGAGCACGTCGGGTTTTCATCGACCAGGTAGACATGCTTGGACCAAGCGAGAAGCGCCGTGAGGAGTTGGGCGAGTCCCATGAAGGGTAAACTGCATCCTACTAAGAACCACTTTAGAGGCGGATTTTCTTGCATATGGATGACAGCATCAACGAATTGAATTCGTTTCTGGTCTGGCTACTTCAAGAGACAGCAATGGGTTTACTATGTAACTGCCTCGTGGGTGTTTCACCATATACACACCACGTGATACGATCATCCCCCTTGTGCGAAGTAAAGGTTCTCCCCGCACAAAAATGATATAACTTGACCCCAGGCCGTGGTAACCGCCAACAACAAAAAAAACGGTACCCTGGCTGTCTAACTCACGCAGTGAGAGACGTGTTTTACAGCGTCGTCGCCAACCGACGCCTACCCAACCTATATATATACCAAGTAATAATACGTGGACAAAGCCGCCAACGGGGGGGGGGGGGGGGGTGTACTCGATAGAAGAGATGTACTCGATATCATGCATGGCCGTAGTCGTATGACCATAGACCCTCGCATCCCTACAATGCCGGGACGGAGCATGTCGGGTTTTCACCGACCAGGCAGACATCGCTTGCACCAAGCGCGAAGCGCCGTGAGGTATCCGGCGAGTCGCATGAAGGGGGGGCAGATTAAATACTTTTGGCGCTCCCGCCGTGGCGACAAAAACGAAGCCTGGGGACCCTCTGCAGGTCCAAGTGAAGCGCGTGGTACCTGTACCCCACAGGAGAAACCTATTGTATTTGTTAATTTACTGAATATGATTCATCAGCGAATGGCCGGGCCGCGGGATACTATTTCTCGAATCTAGCCACAGCACGTATCCAATGCCACCACAAACTACGCCGGGTTCATAGCTAAGTGGCGCCGAGCGTGTTTCCACTAATCATTGTGTACCATAAAATACGAACCTACCAATGCCAAAGCGCCACCATATTTCCAAGAAAGCATTGATAGATAAGCGATGGAATATACCTGGGCCCGTGACGACAACAAAAACATTTGAGCTAACCACACTCTCCCTGTAACAACGAACATCGTGTCAAATTCTCTGCGCGATCGGCCGCCCTCGAATTCAAAATCCTTGCGATGCTAGAGGCAAGACGAGAAATCTGCAGAACTAAATGTTAAGCTGCATCACAACCAGGACGGAAACCAAAACACTACAAAACACCCAAATTGAGGTAGCAAAAACACTGTTAACATTTTGGTCACTACATGATCAGCAAGGCAGTTTTTTGTTCCACTCAGTTTCATCATCGGAGTATTGTACGAAATGCGGTGCACCACATTGTCAGTTGTAGAGCAACTACGGCATGCGAAATAAAACGAACACAACACAACGCGTGATCCACCACGACGGATCTTACAGGGGATATCCCATCACCACCAACCTCTTGCCGGATGTCCTCGAAGCTATGAGTCACGTTCTCGAGATCCATCACCTTCACCGCCACATGCACCCCTCTCGTCGCACAGTACGCTTTCCATACTGTCGCGAAAGCCCCCTTCCCGATCATCTTATCAAGCTTGTAGCCATCCGCTCCCGTGGGCCATGGCACCCCCTCTCCCCCACCACCGGCTCCTTTATAGTCCGAAGAGCCACTACCGCCTAGAGCGGACATGAGTATGCCACACTTCACTATATATAACCAACCAAACGAACCACACCGGCAAAAGTAAGGGGAACTTCACATTGTCAGATCACGACGACGTAGTGGGGTAGCTTATATTTGATATTTGAATTATGTGCCGATTCGCTTATGAAATCAGGAAAGTTTAGTCCGAATTACCCTCAACAAGCACGCGACCCTCTTACAAGTGAATACCGCCCAAGCAACGAAATGCGACGACAAAGTCCCTTGAACTTTTTGATAGAAATCTGGAATAGCAAACAAGACGCGGCCATTTTGAACCAGACGAAAAACTCGAGGCTGCTGCACGGGGCTCTCCACTGGTAGCGTAATAAAAAGCAACCTTGCGAATTTTTTCTGGCGTCCACAAGAGAGTTTCGCTCGCCCCGACCATGCTACTATTGACCGTGGCCACGGGCCAAAAGTGCCCTGCACAGGGATCTCAACCTTGCTTGCAGATGTATTGGCTTACACCATTAACACACAAGGTTCCCCTCGGGCAAGTATCAAGGGGAGTCGCACAAGAAAAAAAATCAAAACCAAGCTTATATCTACCAGGTATCATACAATACCTGTGTACGACTATTCATATACCAGGTACAATATCTGCACAAACGATATTATCATATGAGGTCGTAATTTCCTTGTTACTGTCAACCCTTTCCGAACTGCGACCACGTTTAGGGGACAAAACGGATTAGTCTGTGATCATTGCGTTACTGAATAGGGTAAATGGAAGTTGATGCTGAACAGATGGCTTGCGGCGGGCATTTCAATGTGAGTGGTGTAAACAGACATACAGTATGCGTGAGTTTGAGGCCGTACGATAGTGTGACGGACTGAGCAAACTAATATACACCTGGCATTGTTTTTTAATGTTTCCTGCCAACGAACGTCTTGGCGCTCACGTTAAAGCCCCCCTGATGATCTGCAGCACAAACAACCAAGGACTGCCCGCAAAAAAAAATCGTTTGGAAGCACGCCACGCGTGACACACACGACACGGAGCGCGCCCAAACTCCGTGGCCTTTCAGTAGTAAAGACAACGTGTACGTCCAGAAATCTGAAATCGTATCTAAAAAATCGAACGTGCGAAAAAGAAATTGGCATCGAGTGTGGGCCTCGGAACATTATATTTGATAACTAAAACACCATCGACAATTATCCTGGAGGCATATACGCTTGTGATTTTTGTTACCCCTTCTAAAACCCATTGCAGGATCCCCAGCATACATTAATGATCCCACAGTAAGAGACGCAACGAACGGCGACAACAGGAACGTGTAGTGCTGCCTTTCAGCTGGATGCAGTAATCAACCTGCTGCTGTTATCTATAGTAGCAGCCCAGTGCACAGCAATAGGACACACAACAGTCAGCGCCACGTATAATACTCGCACGAACGATTTTTGGTACTCGTATATATACAGGGAAATCTTTACGAAGCAAGACGAACGGAAAAACTTGCCGGCAGAAACTGCGGCGGATGCTAAACGTAGCTCCGCAAAATACAGAGCAAAGCAGCAGCGTGCGTGGTGCATGTGGTGCATCGGCCGATCCCGGCAACAACGAACAACATTTACTCGTACGCGTATCAAAATGGTGACTGCTGGTCGTTACGCTGCCAGCGAGAATAGGATTGTGCTTCTTTGCTACTACTGCTGTCTACCTGGTATGACAAAAGAGCACAGCTGCAGCAGTAGCAATGTCGTATGATAAAACACACCAAGCAGCAGCATAGAAACGGTGGCGCTGTCGGGTAAGCGATCGAGGGCTCCGATAAAGCAACTCGTCACCGTATGTCGCGAATCTGCCGCACTCGCATGGTGCTTGCTGCCTGCTGCTGCTGGGCAGCGGGGTTATTATGTTGTAGTCAGCTAGGGGTAAGAACGCTCTCTGCACTGCAGCTGTTGTTGTCTGAGCTGTGCTTCGTGAAAAAAGCACAAAAACTCGCACGTACGAAATAAAAACAAGGACTCAAACCCAAAACCCGGGAAATTATCTCACCCACTCCCGCCGACAAACAAGCTTGAGCGAACGCCAAAACCAAGCTTAAGCGCATCGCACCCAAACCTCGACCGCAGTCACCGGACGACTTTCTCCTGTCGACCCCTCCTGTCGACCCGTTGAGGTTTGCGCAATGCGGGTACTAAGAGGTATCATCGAACGCAGACAAAACAAAAGCACAAAAAATACGTATATGTACAACAATGCTGCTTTTCCCACCTCGCCTTCCCTTGCAGATATGATCAACAGGCTTGGTCCTTGAAACAGGGTTGTTGCTGCCTACAGGAAGCGGAAACGGACGCAAGCAAGAGAGAAGAAAGGGGTTGATGAACACAAGGTAACATTGCACGCAATGGACTAAATCACGAGTGACGGCCGCTTCCGTGTCCAACAAAGGCGGAACGCACCCATGGAACCGGGTTTAATATAAGCTATGATGTTCAAACGCTATCGTATTCACTTAGGCACTTTATGGCGGGAGGTTCGACCTCTGTGAGGAAAACTCCTTTATTTGGCGCGTGCACACCGAAAGCGTAACTACAGCACTTGGAGAGCTAAAAAGTTGCGACGATACCTCAGACGTTTATATGGCTCCACGCCCACTGCTGGCGACATAACAAGGTCCCCTGAGTAAGGCCTCTGAGCAGCAAGGAATCCGACCAACATGTGGTATGTCGAAATCTTCCCCGCTCTCCCTTGCCACAAAAAAAAACAATCTGGGGCTACCCATCATCACGAAGGGTGGCAATTAGCACATGCTTGCGCGCTGTTCCCCAGTGTGCTATAATAGTCTATTTTTGAGGAAGTGGGACGACCACCCGCATGAAAAAATCATTCAACGAGCCATACTTGCAGTCCTTGTTAGACCGGGGCGGGCAACAGTGTGACCCAAGGAACGGCGACAAAGCCAGTCCGAACGCGAGACCAATTTTATGCGGCACCAGGTATCAGCGACGGTCTAGAGTGCGTTTGCAGATGGCACGTCAACCTAGACGGCATGATGCATCAGCCTAGCCTTTTTTAGACAAACAAAACCTACCCAACCCAGAGTGGGGCATCAAGGCCTGTGGGGACTGAAAACCGAAAGTGTATGTGCGAAGTTTAGAATAATTGAGGAATCCAAAGAGGAAAGAAAAACATATATAAACACGCACAGCCAACCCGTATCGTCGATTGATTCGCAAATATTTTAGACGTTCGCGAGTGTAAACTATTATTTTCACCATTACAACAACTTGAACAGTGTGCTGGAGGGTGGCACATCAGGCTAGAACGTTTTCATGGGCGGCGTGTCAACCTAACCTGCGTTGGATGAGCCTTGTGCAACATCAATCGCAACCTATACCGGGCAACACATGCGATAATTGTTCTATGCTTCGTATTTTCGCGGTGAGACAAAAATTCTCCGGATGCCGTGCATTGGATTCATTACACTGCTCTATGTTTGCTTCATACACAAACACACTGGTGCTGCTGGCTTCAATTAATAGTACTACTACCGAAATGTGGTGACGCCTCAAGCTACTCACTACTGCACTCTGAATGATAACCTGATTGCTGTGTAAAGCAAGTACCTGGAGGTACCTCAGCCCTTTGGGACCGCTAAGGGAGTACATGAATAATCGGCGCTTACAGAAGAGGCCAGAAGAGGCCCTGCTGGGTTGTCAGAGGACACATGTTTTATCCAACCTCCAAGCAAAGAGCTGTACAACACGCGCACAACAGTATGCTTTCATTGTTGTGGTCGTAAAGCCTGGGTCCAAAACATGTAATAGGCACGAGCAGTACCACTATACCATTCGTACTGCAATGGTCGCCGCTTGCTGTGGACACAAGCAAATGCCGCAGTAGTACACGTAACACCATTGCACTGTTGGCAAATGCACTGATATGCCGCTGTGTTCAATCACATTGCATGCACAAGTTAAATGGCACTTCAAGTATTAGAAAAAAGAAAAAAAAAATTAAACGAATATCCTCGACATTTTTCTCACAGCCAGCGAGCGCGTTTCCTTTTCACCGCTTGTACGTTCTTGCACCATCCAACCTAACCTGGGAGAAACACCTGACCGACCGCAATACATGAGCACCCCGGGCATCGCCAAAGTGGGAGCCGTCACGTCTCCCGATGCTCAATGGGATATTTGTTATCGTGTGAAATATACCGTAGTGTTTGCAACGGCCTCCGAGTGCCGGCAAGACGCAAAACAGAGCACTAGGCTCGGGGTGCTCTGCCCCTCTCCTTACAAACACCACCCGACCCAAAAACGCCCCACATGTACAAACCTGCTGCTGTCGCCATAGGTTGAGCTGTGATGTTATGATCCGAGACGGCTAATGTTTGTGGTAGGCGTGACTCGATTCAAGGTTGGGACATCATCGACACAGGTATCCGGCAACTCAACCCTTACGATAGCCTAGGAGCTGATACTTCGCGTCGGACGATGCCGGAGAAGCTCAGCCCTAGCGCCCCATAATAGTGTGTGGTTCACCTCACGATTCCTGCCACTATACGGGCTGTACACCGTTTAGGTTTTCGCTGTTAGTTGTGATAGGCAGGGTAGAGATGGTACGTATCACAGCAGCCCATGTGGCCGCAACGTTTTGAACATGTACCGAAATGATAACACTACGCGACTTTGCGCCGAACGAATCGTGTTCGAAATACTGAATATCGCCAAGATACAGGCGTAATTCCAAACATCGTTTGAGATCAGACAAGAGAACCGGTCTTTGGCAGGCGTTATTACCCTAAAAATAACTTATGTGAATTATGTACGACGTTCATACCCGTACCAGGAAATTCTTTAAGTTCTGCGCGACATTCATACTTGAACCCGGAACTTTTGTAAGTACTGCACGCCCCTGCCACAAATACCCGGGGTACGGGTACAACATTTTGATACCTGCCCGGTACTTGGTGTGAGTAGTGTACGCTTGTGCCAACCTACCAGGTATTTCTGTGAGCTCTGTAAGATTTCTGTACCAGTATCGGAACTTCTGTGAGTACTGTACGACACTCATACCCATACCCGGAACTTCTGTAAGTTCAGTAAGACTGTTGCACAAATACCAGGGGTATCTTTGTCACAATACCCGGGAGCCCGGTACGTATTCGGCTTTACCTCAAAAACCTTATGGTACCCATTTGTGCCTGCTTTAATTTCTTCTTTCTCGTACTTATTACTATTCCGCGCCCAAAGATAAGAATGATATCCAAGACTGTGCAACAACAGTAGGGCGTATCCTACAAACTATGTAAGTAGTACCCGTATGTATAACAAGGTTCCCCTTCGGGATTTGGGTGGCGTGATATCCAGGGGGTGTCGCAAGTTGAAAAGCGAGACGCATGTAAACCCATTGCACCTCTTTTTGGAGTAATGATCTCGGAGTAAAATGGGTCATGTGTTACTGTTTTGCTAAAAGCGAAGAGAAGTAGTCTAGTCTTCGATGCTCTCGCATGTCTTGGCATATAGGGGGCATGGACTACTGTATTGCTCAAAGGAAAGCGTAGCATTCAGCAGGAAATTGATGGGAATTGTATCATCCAGATATTTATCGCCCAAAGATAGGATCTGCATCATCGATACATGTGTGATCCTTGATGATTTGTACACCTCTACAGGGTGGGGTCTGTACAATCTGCATGAACTGTACATGTTAATCAAACATACATGTACCGTGATTAACTGATGATGAATAGTTTTGCGTGGGTGGGTCTGCATGATCTGAAGGATCTGTATTATCTGCAGGACCTGAATAATGTAGAGGTGTCACTCTTTTTTCGGGTGGGTAAGATCTGGTTGATCTTTATAAACGCATTTGCGTGCCGGGCGGGATCCATATGATTTGAACGCCATGTGTGCATGATGTGAAGGATATGCATGATCTGAAGGATCTAGTATCTACACACTCCAAATAGTTTGCCTGGGGAGATATTTATGTTCCGTCTTCTTTGTACTTGTGTGCCAAGTGGGATCTGGTTGATCTCAATGACATGCTCATGTTTAACCGGAATGGGATCTGTCTGGACACAATTTTCATAGATGTGTACTCGAGTGGAATCTGTACAATCTGTACATTTTGACCGGGATGGGATCTGTCCGATTTTCCTGATCTGTACATCTTTAGCTAGATAGGTTATGTACGATCTGCATGATCTGCACATGAAGTGCATGATCTACTTGAGTGGATCCTGTGTGATCTGTATGGTTTGTACACCGGGATGGGGTATGTACGATCTGCATGATCTGCACATTTTATCGGTGGGTCTGCATGGTCTGCAGGATCCGTACGATGTGCGGGATTTCTGTATGATCCGGAGGACCAGTGCAACCTGGATACTTCACGCTTGTTTACAGCATGTTTAGCCGGGATGGGGTTTGTGTTAGTTAGATATTTCACACGTGTGCACCTGAGTAAGATCTGTGTCATCAGTACATCCTTACCCGGTGGGATCTGTGTGGTCTGCAGGGTGTGTATGATCTGCAGGATACATATGATCTGCAGTGATCTGTACGACCTACCCGAGTGGAATCTGAGTGATATGTACATGTTGACCGGGATGGGGTCTGTACGATTTGCATAATCTGAATGACCTGCAGGATCCGTATGATCCGTATGAACTACCCGAGTGAATCTGTGTGATCTGTATGATCTGTACACCTTAACCGGGATGGGGTCTGTACGATTTGCAGGATCTGTATGATCTGCAGGACCTCTGTACCATCTGCAGGATCTGGATACTTCACACTTGTTTACATCATGTTTAGCCGGGATGGGGTCTGTACCAGGTAGATATATCACACGTGTGGACCTGAGTGGGAACTTGCACTATTTCTGTATGGTCTGCAGGATCTGTAAAATCTGTATATTTCACACTTGTTTACATCATGTTTAGCCAGGACGGGGTCTGTATGAGGTGTGGATATCTTACACGTGTGTACCTGAGTGGGAACTTGATCTGTGTGATTGTACATTTGTGTGATCTGCAGTATGTGTATGATCTACCTGAGTGGAATAAGTGTGATCTGTATGATATGTTCATCTTGACCGGAATGGGGTCCGCACGATCTGCATGATCTGCGTAAGTATATCGGTGCGTTTGCATGACCTGCAGGATCTGTATGATCTGCTTGATCTGCACGTTCTGTAATATTTGACAGGTGTGTACCTGAGTGGGATCTTGATCTGTGTGATCTGTATATCTTACCGGGTGGGATCTGTATGATCTGCATGTACTGCTCAAGTTTCGTCGGGAAGATCAAAGAATCAATAATCGAATCAAGCTCGAAATGAGTTCATGACGACCCTATACAAGCGCAACGCAATGAACACCTGGTACAATGTACACTGGCGCACGAAATAGAAGCCAGGGTGTGATAAAACTCATCGGTCGCACGGACACACAAAAAGAAGGGTGGCAGCAAAGAAGGCAACCTGCGTCAGCAGCAACAGCAGCAGCCATACCGCGATAGTGTACAGCAGCAGCGTCATCAGCAGGAGCAGCAAGAAAAGCAAACGTGTGACATGGGCAAAAACTATGGGTAGGAGCAAGAAAAGCAACCTTGCGCCAGCAACAGTAGCAGCAGTTACACCGTGATTGTGCGCAGCAGTGTGCAGGAGCAGCGGCAGCAGCAGGAGCAGCAAGATAAGCAACCGCGTGGCACGGACAAAAAAACAAAAAGGGTCCGTAGCAACTAGAAAAGCAACCTGGGCACGCGACAGTTAGGGATGGGAACGGATTCGTTTTAGTACGTAAAAAAAAACAAAGGATGTCGCATGGTCGTTATCGGGGGAAAAAAATCTTTAGGAAATTAACCAATCCGTGATTGGGAAAACAAAAAGTTTGCAACCAAAAAATCCGTTCTATGATGCTGCCTCTCAAAAATAAAATAAAAAGCAGTGCCGGCATCGATGTTGTGGCGTTGAGCTGTAGTTGGAAAAAAGCCAGCCTTGCTTTTTGCACGACACGTGTTGCAGGACAGCGCACAACCAAGCCCAGAGGATGGAGTTGCAGCGTAGACACGGACGCGCGAGCGTGAACGAATCGCACGTTCCTGGGGAGGTCTTGGGATTGGCGACCGGCAGCACAAGAAAGCTGCCCCCCCCCTGTGAAACACATCTTGTACAGATCAAGTCGCAGCATGCGGTCCTGTTTTACTGCTGTTCACAAGTAAACAAGACATACCTCGTACCTACACACAGAGCATCGACACTCGGCTGCGTGTTGCTATACTGCACTTCGCCGAGACCGGGAGTTCGACGGCGCTGCCTGCACCTCCGTGGCAGCGCGCCCCACTTCTAGCTCACGGGCAAGTTGTTGTTGTGCGTGCAGCTAGGCTTGAGCCTTGCGGCCAAGGCTGCATTCACCACGCGCCTGAAATCTGCATGCTGCTGCTGTATGTACTCGTACGTACGTCGTACCACTCTGTCCGGAAATGTAAAGAACAGCTTATTTTCACATTTATGATTAAACCACTCCTATATTTCCGGACAGGGTGGTACGCTAGAGTATTTTTACTCCGTCGTTGACAACAATAGTGATGCGTTCGCATCTGAACGCTAGGGGTAACTCGCTTCCTGCTGCATCAAGGCCCGATCACAGATGCTCTTCGCTGCTGCGATGACACCGGGTGTGATGGCGATCGCTCGGCGTGGGGCCACGTTCATGTCTGGCACCGTTTGCCCGATACCATGAAGACTGGACGTCCTTTGTTTTTATCTCGGGATATTTTTTGTCGAATTTCCCATCAAAAATTGACTCTTCAAAAGAGGGTCAACTCGTGCAACAGATTTCATTTCGGCTACTTGTCGGATTCAGGTGCGGATTGCATTGCTGTGTGCGCAAAGTCATTCCGCATCGATTGACTAGTTTAGATTTTCGAGTATAGTCAAACAGACAGAAAGATACGAGTACAACCTAAAAAAATCGTGTTTTCCCGCGTATTTCCACAAAAACTTAGCGGAGCAAAAATCTGCAGATCAAAACACAACCAGTCAGTGGATCATTCTCCATCGATGGGAGGTGTCCGTCGAACTTTATCATCCAATTCGTTTCCCTGGTCGAGTAATCAGGTGCTCGGTGCTACACGTGAATGTAGTCTAAAACCAAGTAAATAGGGTGGTAGCAGACTATTTTTAAAAATTGTTCTTTCGACTTTTTTTGAACGGATTCTCGAATAGACTGGACATTTTTTTACGTCTAAAACGAATCCATTCCCATGCCCAACAGTAGCAGCTATACGTACCGTGCCTGTGTGCAGCAGCAGCGCGGCAGCAGGAATAACAAAATAATAGCAGACCGCGGTGGCACGGGCACACTGTACAAAGGACAGCGGACACTCGGCTATTACACGCAACGCAATACGTGGTACAAAGATCCGATCAATAATTCATCGCACCGAGACAATATAAAAATGCTACGTGGTGGATACAGCGTTTTCTCGCGTCTTGTGGTCGAGCAGTAAAAAGGGACGGTAACACGAGGACATATCAAGTTGGCGGGGCGGGACGGGATGGGACAGAGGGTGCATAATTTCTCGGCCGGACAAGCGGTAAAACTCAACGGGGCAGATTTTTACGATGGGACGGGACGTTCTTTTTTCTCGGCGGGACAGGACGGTATTTCTTTTTCGTCCGCGGGACGGGACGGAAAATATTTTTTTCCACGACGGGACGAGACGGTAATTTTTTTCTTCGGCGGGGCGGGACGGTAAATATTTTTTCCTCGGCGGGAGGGGACGGCAAATATATTTCCTATTTTCCGCTCTGCGTTCCAAGGTCGGTGCGGTTGTACGTGAAGAAATTCCCGCAGTGCTGGTTGCACGCAGGGAGCCGTCCCAAGGTAGGTAACTTTGTGTCACCGCGCACTTGACGTTTTCCTTCTCGAACGGTGGCTCAAACTCCGAGAATGGTTGCCACACGGGCGACGTCTTCTTCTGATTCCTTCCAACCCCTGCACCAAGCACTGTTATTGCGGTGCCAGCTGATGGTGGCTGTTCTGATGGTTGTCCTTGGGCTGTTACTGTTGGCTGTGGAAATGGAGGGGGTGGCGGCGACGGTGGTGATTGTAGTGCCGCTGCTGGTCGACAGACCCCGCCTGTGAAATAGGCATCTACGGCTTCCGTGCCGGCCACACCACATCACAGATGTCAGGAGACAGCAAGCACTTTCTCTCCTTGACAGGCAGCAATTTTTTGCCTTGACATGTTTTGACTTGACACCAAACTACTAGGTTTTAGTGCGCAACACTCAGTCCTACATCCTTGACAACGCACATGTTGCGTCTCGCTTAATGGCATGTCTCCTGACATCTTTGGGGCACACCAGTAAGGTGCGGCCGTGAGTTAAGTGGTATGAGTTGTTTGTGTGTGAAGGCCAGTGTTGTGAACCGAAACCGGCAAAAACGACTCGGTTCTCCTCGGTCGTTTTCCCCCCCTCTCCCCTACCACAATAACGCCTTCATATCTGTCTGGAAACCCCTTTATTAAGTATGTGGATACGCCACACGCGACACAGCCAGCACACAGCCCACGGCCAGTACGCAGTCCACATCCCGCAACAGCATGGCAGCATACAGCAGCACGGCACACAGAAGCAGCAGTGGAAGCAAGCAGCAGCAGTCGCACAGGGCACGGTGTGCAGCGAGACCGCGAGGGATAAACCATGTCGGGGGCAGACGGCAATACCGGCTTCTTCGCCCGCAGAACTGTTGCACTGTCGGCCTCTGCCTACACTACTACTGGTTCGTGCTCACAGCCCCCTCTTGAGCAACGTAGATTTTTTCGTGACGTTACCTGTATGCTCCGAGTTGTGTCTTCCTAAAATACATAGTGTAACTGCACGTAGCGACACATTATGCCACCTACGTTATAACAACCCAGCCAATTACCCTCGCACACTCCTACTAAACGTTTTTTATTGTAGCAACCGCTGCATCTGTAGTTATTGTTTGCTGCACAATACAAGCACGTCTGACGTACCAGAATGATAGCGTATGTCGGCCTGTACCGTGTACTGCAAGAAGGCCACTCGACACCATATGATCATGTCATATTATGCCAAACATGCACGCCGAGCCCTTCGAAATACTGACCGTTTGGTTGGTTTTGACGAGAAACCGACCGAAAATGTTCGGTTTCGGCTACGGTTTTTTTCGCTTGTAACCGCCCGAAACCGACCGACGACCAAGCCAATTTTCAATTTTGGCTCACAACACTGGTGGTGGCGAGCTTGTGACTGCGGCAGGTGTTGCGCGTGGAGATATAAAGCAATAAGATTCGCAAGAAAAATAGAAAAGAACAAAGGAACAACACCTGACACCAGCTACCAATTACTACTTGGTAGTAATTTTTTTATTTCTTTCGCACTTCGTAACATTTATTCATACAAATGTATCAACACCAGCACAGTTTTTCCTGGGAAAAAAAGAAGCAAATCCAATTTTATATACATAACATTAAGATGATGAATGACGCCAGCTGTGGGTTCAAATGATTGATTGAATAGTTGATACTCAATTTTAAGCTGCGTAATACGGCTACTGTTCTATATTTTATCAAGAGTATAGGGGTTGTGCAAAAATTATTAAAGCACGTATTTATGTACTAGAAGGATTTAAAACTAAACTTTAGTACAACTCGAAATTACGTGATTCGGGGTGGGCATGGATGGGAAGAGACGACCACGAATGTATATTGCACCGGAAAAGGCATGTGTCGGCGGGAGGGGCCTGTGTGTGACAACGGTCCAGCTTTCGATGACGGGACGGGACGGTAAAATTACGGTGCCACGACGGGACGGGACGGTAGTTTCCAACGGGGAGAGATTTTATCGGCAGGACGGCACGGTAACTTCAAACGGGAGATATTTTATCGGCGGGACGGGACGGTAAGTGACGACGGTCAGAGAATTTGCCGGCGGGACGGGACGGCGGGACTATTTTGGAGGCGATTTTACCGTCCCGTCCCACCGTTACCGCCGTTGTCGTCCCGCCGAAATACCGTGATAAGCCTTGAAAAACACGAGATCTGGGTAGGTTTCCAAGCCCTTGGATGGATTTTTGGAAGTGGGAGCCCATCCCCTGAGTTGCTTGCTGGGTCACACAACTTTGACAACCTAGATGTGCCACGAAGCCCGGCCGGGGCCAACGCTTGCACCGTACTGTCCACGCCGCCTCCCTGAGGGCCCCGCAGCAGGAAGTACGAGAACAGACCCGAGGCCAAACGAGAAAAGAAAACTATTCCGGGAAAAACGGCCATTTTGTACAAAGTAAAATATTCGCGGGACCACCAACGCGGGTGGCGTATCGTTATTGCCGGCATCTCACCCGAGACACCCTTGCTGTTGGATTTTCGGATTTACTTGGTGGATTTGTTTCATAAGTGTTCAAGTATTCGTTCGTTTCACAAGCCACCACTTAATCTGTCGTTTTTTGCCCCCTTGAGGCGTGAATTTACCCGAGTATTACCCATATATCCCAAACTTCTGTGAGTTTTGCACACTATCCATACCCGTACCAGGAACTTCTGTGAGGTCTGTACTTCACACCGGTAGTACGAAATTCATAACCGCACCCGGAACTTCTTTTAGTTCTGTACGCCAAGTTTTGTACGCTAGTGCCATCATACCCGGGGTACCGGTACAACTTTGTTATATCTGCCCGGAACGTCTGTGAGTTCTGTATGCCCGTGCCACAATACCCGGAACTTCTGTGAGTTCCGGAAGACTCCTATATCCGTACCCGGAACATCTGTAAGTTCTGCACGCCCATGCCACAATATCCGGGGTACGGGTACAACATGTTTATACCTGCCCGGAATTTCTGTGAATTATGTACGCCCGTGCCACGATACCCGGAACTCTGGGGCTTCTTTAAGACTTCAATATCCGTACCCGGAATCCATCAACCATGAAGAACATACCCTTGGAAAATTGTTTTGCGGTCTTAATCGACAATAGCGAGAAAAAAAAAGGCACCTTTTCCTATGCTGTTCGACACGTTCATGCCGGAATTCCTTCAGGGCGCCAATCTATATTTTTGTTCTGTGGAATTCAGTCGGAACGTTTGCCGATTTTTTCTGCCCGAGGAAAAACCAGGTCTCAATGATTTTGAATAGAGGAAGATACGGAGTCAATGATCGTTACACGATAAATGGCATGCTATGATCGCAATTTAGCACTTATATCTCCGACCCATACATGGCATTTTCAGCCAGCGTGACTCACGCCTACCAGATGGTAAAAGCAACATTTCGAGTAATTGAACGTTTACAATGAGGCGCGTGAGCGCGAAGCGCGAGCCATTTTTTTTCTTGGTTTTCCAAGGAAATAAAAGCCTCTTCATAACGGCTCGCATACGACGGTAGGGTGCCTTGTATTGAGTTTTTCTGTACGTGTGTGTGATTCAACATTTTTTTGGGGACGTTTGACCACCGCGCTCAACGCACACCGAACCAATTCCAGTCCCGGCGGGCTCTGTGCACGCACAAACACAAACGAAACCTTCTCACGCTGGTGCGGTGGTAATTCGTTCACAGTTGGTCGAGCTAGGTGCGGCAAGGTGTGTAGCGAAATGCCGGGGACATGGTTTAAAAAAACAGAACCGTAAAAAAATCAAACGGTTTCTTGTTTTTTTGTTCCACCAAACAAAACCCAACTCTACGAGTACTCGTTGGTAGACTGCCTGTCCACAGCAACGTTAGGGCCGTGTCGTAAGACATGCTGCAGGTAGGTGGTGTTGTTAGGCCCATCGTCTTACTACTGCTGATGAAGGGACCGAGAAGGAGAAGTTCTGCTGTAGATTTGATACGGTTACGGGGGTCCATAGTTAACGGGACCAAATTTTGTTGTTAGTAAAAATAGGTAAATATATAGGTTTTTAATAGTCTGGCTTTGTTGTTGTTGTTGTTGTTGTTGTTGTTGTTTTTTTCACATTAAACCGTTCTTTCTACCCGTCGACATCCAGCACAACCAGTGTCCGTGCCGATTTTTCAATCCTTTGTCCCATAATATGAATACGACATTACCCCGCACACTTAAGAGTTGCTTTTTTGCTGCCTCCCTCTTCGGTTTTGGCGTCTTCGGTGGATGCTCTCTTCTCGCTGGGTTGTCTTGAATTGGTGACCACGGACAGTTTATTCCTGATATTGCGTCCCTCTCTCTTGCGAAATTAATCAATTTCACTCCTCCCCCCCCCCCCCCCACCCCCCTCCCGGCTTTATCGGAGGAGAACAGGCCTCGTGCGGCGAATGAGGGTGGTTATCATATTGCGTCACCTGGCTTGAGCGAAAAAAATAATTACCCCCCCCCCCCCCCGCCCCCCTATCTATCTCTGTACTGTGTAGGCTCGGAGTAATAACCAGTACGGATCCTGGCAGCATTGATGCCCGTTGGGTGAAAATAACGGCGTGTTTCTCGTCCCCGATTTCAGATGTTTTTCAAGAAATTTGCGAAGTCAGGCCTAACACCTCCTCACCATTAATATTACGGGGGTCCATAGTTCATAGGACCTATGGTATACATAAAAAAAACTATATATTTACCTATTTTTACTAACAAAATTTGGTCCCGTTAACTATGGACCCCCGTAATAGCAGGAGTAGTGTGGTGGCACCTGTCATAACGGTTATTGTTTTTAGAGTTCTACCTAAAACTAAGCAAACCCATCATACGTGTACTCGTAGGCAGAAAATGCCTGTCCACAGCAACGTTCGGGCCGTGTGTGTCCGAAGACATGCTGCAGATGGTATTGCCAGGCCCACCCTCCTACTGATGAGGGGACGGAGAAGCAGAAGCTCTGCTGAGGTTGTCGTACAGCAGTCGTAGTAGTGGTGGCACCTGCTACGACAAGCTCTTGTTGGACATGCCAGGTTGTCGATTTTTCGTCTCGAAATTATTATGCCGGCTTTCGAGGTGAGAAGCATTAAACATCTATACAACAAAAAAACGAGTACGTGTATGTACGCGTACAAAGGGTGCGAGGGTTAGATGGACAAGCCGAGCGTACAGCGACACTGACCCTGGCCTAGTGTGCTACTGCTGCTGCTGCTGCTGGAGAAGCTCTGCTGTACATGTCGTACATACAGCAGTAGTAGTGGTGGCACGTGCTACGAGAAGGTCTGTTGGACATCTCAGGTTGTAAATTTTTCGTCTCAAAATTACTGTACCGAATTTCGAGGTGGGAAGCAGAAAACAAACAACAAAAATCGACTACGTGCACGAGCACAAAGGGTGTAAAGGCTAGACCGACAAGCCGAGCGTATAGCGACGCCGACCTGGGCCCGTACGACCTACTGCTGCCGCTGCTATTGTTGCTGCTGTTTTTGCCGCCGCCACGTCTGCCATCATTATTGCTGCGGCTGCTGGAGACGACTTTTGGATGAACCCAAACAACACGGAAACATATGACCGCGTACGTACGTAGATGCTGGTTCTTGTTAGTTCTGCTGCATACTGGTTGGACATACCGGGGTCCGGCCCGCAAAAATGTACATATTTCCAGTATCGCAGCTCCTCCATACTTGACCCGTCGATATTTTCTCATACCCTGAGATCGAGATACCTTACCTGATCGTCGGGTATCCATACTACTCGATTTCGAACCAAACGATGGTGAACGGGTATGTCTTGGAAAAAACCAGGGAACATAACGGTGAATCACAGTGCCACAACCGGTTGCTGAGGTAGTACGCTTATACCTTTTTGCATTGTAGGCGTTGTACCGAGTTCACCGTACGGAGTTCAGGTTTGCATACGGGTAGCGCGGACCTTAGCAGCCCCAGATACCAGACTACACCCGTTCCCGACCAGAAGCATACTCCATGAGGTCCCCAAAAATACGTTGGGCGAAACACCAACTTACATTGGTTAGTTCCAGGAAATATCAAGGAATTATGAGGTGAAGCAAAGTCGTACTGGTATACGCCCAGTGCACAATGTTTTCTACCGGTAAATGTACATGCGGCAGGATCGCTTTATCAAACCTGAGCTCTGCAACACTATGGAAAATTCCCCTGTTATCAATCACTCATGAGCCAATGGAGTATTTGTTCCCGCAAGAACAAAAATAGCGCATCCTAATTCCCAATACAAACAAATGGCACCTGGTGGCAGGTAATAAGCTCCTCTACTAGCAAAACCTTCTAATTTCTACCGGAAGAAAACATACTAGCTGAAGGGCTATGTGTTGGCTGACTGTACTTCGCCAGCTACCTAGTTGTTAATCGCAAGAAAGCAGGGCAAGCGTTGCCCTGCTGTTCCCTAGGTGTTACCATTTATTACAAGGTTGGACGGAGGTATGGGTATTTCAGGGATTAACGGGGCTTAGAAAAGCGGCCAAAAAGTAGGAACGATACGTTCGCAAAGACATCGGGCAGAAACAATAACAACATGTACGTGAATTTTGGGGTAGGAGCGAAAAAAAAAAAAACAGCAGCCACACAAAAAACACTACTGTAGAGGTCGGGTGCACTTTGGGCAGAAGTGAACACGCAGCACCGACACGAGAAATACATACTGCAAACAAAAAGGTCGACACAGTACATCATTGTGCCCAGTCGTCGGGACTAAGTCGTTGACTCGCGAATACCAGAAATTTTGAAGTACCGAGTCCAAGGGTACGTCAACGTACTGAAACGACAGAGTCCTCGTGAGTCTCAAGGGTACGAGGGGCGAAAGTGACTGAGTCCTCGCGAATCTCATGTTACTTAAACTCGAAATATAGAACCAAAACACAACACGATATTACCTTCGAAACGCGCAGAATGCGATGACTTCGACGTGCCGTGTACACACCCATACCAACTAAGACGCCGCAGTCAAGTCCAAGATGGCAAAAGGCATACGAGGAGAACTTTCGCCGATGATCGTTACGTACATGTAACCCGTGAAACAACTCTGTAACAAAATAGATAATATACATGATGCAGCTGCCCAGAACTCGGAGACCTCGACGCACCGTGCAATAACCTAAACCAAAGAAACAAACGCACGCACGACCTCAACGGCGACGGTTAGCGGGGTAGGTTGACTGTCGTCCTTCGTGGGTCGTTATCGTCATAATAATGTAGGTATCGAGAAAGTACGTAGAAAGTACGTACTCGTGCCAAAGCCTAATGCAGTACTCTATTAATAGTACAGAAGTAAGTGCGTTGGTCTTCCATATATATTTTTTTTCGCTGGGTACGACTCCGCGGTTTCAACGACATCGTACACAGGAGAGGTACCCATCAGTCACAATGAGCAGGAGAAGGACAGCCGCAAATCCGTTGCTGTTGAATCTTCTGCTTCTGTTACTACTCCTGCTGCTGGTGGTGGCGGTGCTGCTGCTGCGGGTGGTGTTTCTGTTGCGTTCTGTCCGCGTCGGTCTTCACTCCATTTGTGGTATTCCCCTTACCTGTGCAACTTGGTCTGTAGGTACAATTTCGAGCGGTTGAGGTCTCGTACAGCATGCTGTTGCTGCTGCCGTATAATAAGTTATGTCTTCTTATTTGTAGCCGTCCATCGCGACATAGATATTTGCAAGTAAGGATTTTACTTGGTTGAAGATGCTGCCGCCGCCATTTTTAGTTCCTTGCGTGGGTTGTCAGAAGAAGTGATGGCGCGGGAGATACTAGGCATACAGTTAACTCTGCGCGTGAGGTCCTTCTTATAGCCGGTACCAGCAATATCGGTGTCCATTGATCATTGTGCGCAGAGATGAATTGCATTTTTGTCGACCGACCACAACGAAGAAAATTGACATCAGCCGTCATCATTTTTTTCGTTCGAGACCAACAAAGCTCAGAAGCATTTCAGGAGACCAAGAATTAAAAAATAGGGGAAAACCTTCGTATGCAATATTGTAGGGCACGGTAAGGGTTGCCCTGCTGTTCCCTAGGTGTTACCATATAAAAAAAAAGCTGGACGCAGGTATGAAAATTCTCTCGCGACGTCGATATTTGCCACGTAGAATATTACTTGTTTGAAGATGCTGCAGTTGCCGCTATTTCGAAGCAAAAAACCAAAACATAACTTCACAGTCGCATCGCGCAGATTGCGATGACCTCGACGTGTCGCGAACACAGCCATACCAAATAAAACGCCGCAGTGAAATCCATGATGACAAAAGGCATACAAGTTGACTTTTCGCCAATGATCGTTGCATACATGCACCCCGTAAACAACGACCGAACAGATAACATAAATGTAGCTTATAAGAACTCGAAAGGCTGGACGCGCCTTGCAACATTTCAGCAAAACGGGTTCTAGCAAAAAGACGGAAACAAGAAGGCAGGCAATCCTAATCGAGAAGCAATATCACACAAAAAATCAAAACGTTTCAACACACATGTGAAGAACACGTGAGACGCCCAAGGCGGCGGTACGTCGGAGTCGAGTCGGCAAGGCACAGATGCGCTCCCCACGTCGTAGTGGCCAGGACTTCGGTAAGGCGGAGGCGTGATGGGTCCTTGTCTAGTCGCCTCGATTATCTTCGCCCGTTCTTGGTTTGCGCGCTCATGGTATCTAGCACTACGGTATGCTGTCGTATGTGCCTGGGGAACAGGCAAGGTCAAAGACTTTCGAAGGTAGACATACTTATGCTGGAAACCATGATACCAGTCGTAGTCGAAATCGTCGCGAGACGTGGTACTCCCCCCGAGTATACAATCGTACTTCAACCACCGCCCTCTCGAACGCAACTGGGTCACGAAATGGTTCGGAATGGAGTAGATGACAGCTACGAGGCAGTACTCAACGCCTATAATCAAAATGGGTGACGGCGGCGCTCCGGCGTCCTCGTAGATGTCTACACGTGCAGACGCGAACAAAACGCGATCTGGGGCAGTGTCCGCACTCCAAGGAAGAATCGACCACATGGATGTGCTGATGTGCCGGGCGCAGCTTCTCGTCGCAGGGGGGGCACGGAGCAGGTCCAGGAAATGAGAATTCAGAGGCGGCCCCGGTCAGGAACAAGGCATTGACTGCATCCTGGAGTGACTGGGGTGGTCCGTGCGGAATCAAGACTGGTGCGGTATCTCGCCATCGTGCACATTGGGATGCGGTTATCTCGATATGGCCATGGTCCTCGACATGGCAATCGGTAGTGTAGTTGCCAGTTGAATCCGAGAGCCGTCCGAGTGATAAGAGCATGCCGTTCCACAACGTCACCTGGCCATCCGCTGTTGGGGTGGAGTTGATCATCAGGTCCAAGGGTGATACAGAGAGGTCCGATCGAGATCCCGGCCGCAAAGCGGCAGCACCGTTGTTGACGTGGGCCGTTATCGTTCTAATAATAATAATGTAAGTATCAAGAAAAGTACGTAGGAAGCACGTATTCGTACCATAGAATTTCCACTTTTTTCTCGTGGTTTCGGTACTACAAAATTTGGTTTTGGCACTATAAGAAGTGGGTACCGTAGGTTGCAGGTATCGAGAAGTCAGTATCACTGCAGTCTTGTTTCGACCAGCTGTGTAGGGTGTTAGAAGGGTATAGGTTGTCTGTCGTCCAACGATTTTGAGGCGTTTCAGTCGATTTTCGTCCGCCTCAATGCCGGTCGAGCAACGTTTGCACAGCAAGATATAAGCGGTGTGCATGGTGTGGATGCAAAGGACGACCGCAGGAACTATACTGCTACTACTACTGCTGCGCTCTGAAGTGGTTGCAGGGGGCACCCTGCTACTACTGTGACGCAGCTTTTGGGTCCACTATATACGTGAATGAAATTATGACGAGCTTGTCGATCCAAAATACCAACCGCGCAGCTCGAACAACAGCACACACGGCGGTGCGTGGTGGTGGCGCAGGCAAACGGTGGCGACAGCAGGCAAATGCGTACTGCTGTCCTCTCGATTGGCTGTGAGAATTGCACTGCTGCTCAGAACAACAGCAGAGGAGTACAGCAGTTTCTTTTCTGGTGGCGGTTGTTGATCGTTGTGGTCGGTGTGGTTTGGAGTCGGGATGTCATTCATGCTGTACATGCGCTCGTGTCCCCATCTCTGCCTACTATCCGTCCTCGGTGCTGCATCGTAGGTTCCGATACATGCAACCAGTTATAAATTACACCCCGCATATGCCAACGTGCGCGCATGATTTTGCCTACTGCTGGTGTGCTGCTGGGCGCCTGCTGCTGCTGGAGGATGAGTAGTCTTGTCTGGTGGCAGTTGGTCGTTGATCGTAGTGGTGGGCGTGGTCAGGAGTCAGGATACATACAAGGGTACATAGATACATACATGGGTACATAGATACACACATACGCCCGCACCCCAAGCTCTTCCTATTTATCCTCGATGATGCATCGTAGGCTCCGACACTTGCAACTACTACAGGTACAACAGTAGCCAAGAGTACACCCCGGAGGTGTCACCTCACGCAGTTTTGCCTGGTGGCAGTTAGTTGGTTGTTAATCGGTGGTCGTGTTCGGGAGTCGGGTTACACACACATGCCCCCGCACACCAAGCTCTGCCTATCTATCCTCGATGACGCGTCGTAGGCTCCAACCCTTGCAACTACAGGTACAGTAGCCAAGAATACACTGCGGGTGTGCACCTCACGCGCTGGTTTGGCCTGTTACTATGCTGCTGGGCAACAGCAGGTGGCGGTTGTTGTTGGTCGTCGTCGTCGTGGGCGAGGACAGGAGTCGGGATACATAAATGCGCCCACACCCCAAACTCTACCTATCCATCCTCCGTGATGCATATCGCAGGCCCCGATACAAGCCATCCATAGAGTATACTGCGGATGTGCCACCTCACGCGCATGGTTTTGCCTGCTGCTGCTGCTGCTGCTGGGCGGCATGGCCGCAGCGATGTACAACAGCCTGCTTGTTGTACTCGTAGCATGCTCAATACGATATATGTGCTCAGCAGCAGTTGAAACGGCTCTGTCGGCAAATCACGACCATTTTGCAAGTCATACCGTAAGTCATAGCTCTGCTTTGATTGGTGCAAGCTCGAAAAGTCTAGCTTGTTTTTACGTTGTTTTTGCTTGTAAATGTCCCTTGGCCCAGTGCCTGTCTCCTCTCATGTAATAATTTTCTGCCTGATTGGACAACGTTCCCACCGGTCAGGAAGAAAAAAAAACGAACAGCAGAGCTTCCCTCTTAGCCTTGTACGCCGCCCGCCCGTCTCGCGACCACCTCACCACCGATTGGGTCCGGATAAAGTTTTCCTCCCTCTCTGCCACGGTGAGCGTCGTCGTCCGCCTGGCGTCAAGCCCGATGCTCAGCGTGGCCCTTCTTCGCCACTTCGACAAAGTTGGTGCTCAAACTGCATTGTTCTCTTTGAAGTTTAGTTTGGTCGCAAAAATAAGCACCGCCTAAATATTATTTCGCATATCAAAACGACCCTTATATCTCGTATATGGTGCAAGCAGAGCCTCACAAGGAGGCCAGACAGAGCCCATTCGTGCTTCCTGCGTGTCACGAGACACACGCGAGGCTAGCCATGCAAACGGCGACGGCGCTCCTGGCAACACCCCCTCTACCCGCTAGCACCCGCTGACACCCGCGGCGGCGCCGGGCTCGCCCGCGGTACCGTGTTCTGACTACACGCACGCGCACGAAACGAAACAAAATAGCTTCAGATTATATATAAGCAACGCTTGACCTGGACCTGGTACGTTCGTTTGAACACGAGTACAAGAAGGCGCTTCTAATGACGAACGTAGTGTTTGTTCAAAAATATAAACTGTACCGGGACATTGTTTGTTTGCCAGAAAACGGTATACCTCGACAGAAAATATCATATGACTTGGGTTTGGTGTGCCTTGATCATCTCGTTTTACTTTTCGTACCGTAAACTGGCAAAAATACAATGGTGTACCATTTTTTGGCATTTTTGCAAGTGAGACGGACGGACATGGATGTTTCGCCAAAAAACGGTATACCTTGACAGAAAATTCCATCTTACTTGGGTTTGGTGTACCCTGATGGCCTGGTCTGAGTTTTTCGTACCGTAAACTGGCAAAAAAGCGCTGGTGTACCGTTTTTTTGTCATTTTTTCCGTTAGGACAGGAAATTAATTAAATCGGTAAGATAAGCAGCAGCCACGAAGAGCGCAGAAGCGAAAGGAGGAGGACACGGAACGTGGCGATTCATCTCCGACAGCCTCGCCACCCTCGCCACCTCTGCCCACCTCCGCCCCTCCTCGGCTGCCACCGCCGCTAGTGCTGCACGCGTTCCTGCCCCCGCATGCGGCCGGTGTTGACGCTCCACGGATAGTTTGCTGCGGTGACAAATCGCAGCCGCTCTTCGGTTTCCAGCAATTTTTTTCGACTCTTGACTAGACTCTTGGCCGATTGGCGAGCTTCGGCCTCAGCACATTTGGCCACAACCTCGTCGCGTGCACGGGCAGCACCGTCATGGCGTCGCTCCAAGGTGAGATAGTCGCGGCGCTCCGCTATGTTCTCGGCGTGCTTGTGTCTCCCCACCTCTCCAATAATTTTCCCCGTGCGGCCGAGGAACTCCTCGTTCTTTTCTTCATAGCCTCCTGTAGTTCCTTCTTTTTTTTTGTTTTCGTGTCGTGTCGTGTTTCCCGTTGTATGATTTATATAAAAAACTACCCTTGTTTGACGGGGTGGTAACATTTACTCAAGTGCACGATTGGAATGATTTTTGTTTATCCGTGTGCGGCGTACCACGAACTAGGTTTCCATAGCCTCGATTCTTCATATCAGTCGATACGTTCAACAGCCGAGTACATTAAACCGAAATACGCTTACAATCACACCTATCGCTGTTTTTGAGATCAGTATCAAACTGAAAATATATTCCGGTTGCTAAATTTGTTCAGAAAATGGTATGATTTAACAAGGCGCTTCGCTCCGCGGGCAGCGTACGCCGCCCGCTACGCTCGCTCAGGAACGAAAAGCACATCAAATTATGCGAAGTGGACAGAGGTCCATGATTGAATATTATTTTTTTCATGATCCCTGTAGTTGCAAACTGGCGACTTGATAATGCCAACAGTCCCGCCGCCGTGTTTCAGGAGAAAACAGCTCGGACGCTACATATGCTCCGCGTCGCGGGCGGTTTTCCGCTGCGCCCGCTTACATGTCGTAGTACATACAGCGAAAACAATGAAAAAACAGTGTCTGCGCATAATATTTTTGTTTATCAAGGATTTCCGTCGGAAAGCTAATCATAATCGAAAGCCTTTCGGCATGCGCATAATCGTAGACGAAAAAAGGATAAATATTGCATTCTTATGTTAAAAAAAAAAACACGTGCGACAGCGGAAGCACTTTTCTACCAAACGAGCCGAACACAAGAAGTCGTGCAAGCATCAGTACCTACCTGCAGCAGCAGTAGGCAGCAGCAAGCCCTAACAGGCAATATAGTGCAATCTATCTTGCGCTCCTCGGCACTCGCTGTGCAAGCAACGCCGCCGCAACGAGAAGATCCCCCTCCTTCGTCGTCCCCTCTGCCCAAAAAGGGGTCGAAGCGGCGAAGATCAGGGGCGCGGCGGCAAGGGTGCACGTTCTTGCAGCACCAGCAGCGCCTGCGACAGCTCTTGCAGCAGCGCTTGCTTGAGGCAGCTCTCTCGCTTCCAGCAGCGCTTGCTTGCAGCAGACCTTGCTTGTGTGCAGCAGCGCCCGATTGCAGCAGCGCCTGCTCACCGCAGTGCTTCCTTATTGCCGCAGTGTTTCCAGCAACGACAGCACATATTTGCAGCAGCCGCAGCAGCAGCACACTACATGCAGTAGTAACAGTAGTCGGTGACGTACAGCAGCAGCAGCTGCAGCAGCAGCTGCAGCAGCACCTATCTGCTGCTGAAGCAGCAGGCAACAAAGGCATGCAGCATCAGCGTCCGCAATTCTTTTCGCAAAACTCCGCCGGTAGCAGACATGGTCCGAGGGTCCGGGGCCACACTCGGGGCAAGCTTGGCCACTCCAAAGCGTCCGGAGAGTTTTCGGCCAACACAATGCAGCGGTCGAATCTCAAATCACACAAATATGGCTCTAGTATAACACCCTATCCAAAAATGCGTGACTTGGTCATTTTCATGCAAATTTGATTAGGATATTTGATTAGTCGTCGGATACGGGGGAATTGAAAAGCAAAAATCGTACTATTTTTTCTATTGCGCAGACACTCTGTCACCGACCGAAAATTCGGGAAGAAAAAAAATCCCCGTCCCCTTTCGTGTAATAATTTACTACCTGATTGGAACACCTTACACCAGTCAAAAAAAGAAAAAAATGAAAAAAAGAAAAAAATCAGACAGCAGAGCTCTCTCAGCCTCGTACGCCGCCCGCCCCTCTCGCGACCATCTCGCCACTGATTCAGTCCGGGTAAAGCTTCCCTCCCTCTCTTCCACAGTGAGCCCCGTCGCCCGCCTCGCGTGAAGCCCGGTGATCACCATGGACCTCGACGCAAGCTCGACAATGTTGGTGCTCATTCGGGGTACCTCCCTCTTGTGACTTTCAGCCCGGTCGCAAAAATAAGCACCGCTTGAATATTACCAGGTATCTTACAATCCCGAACGAACCTTAAATACTCGTACGCACTCCATCAACAATCACAAATGGAGGCCAAACAGAGCCTATTGATGCATCACTCGTGTCTCGAGGCACACGCAACGCCCAGGCACGAAAGCGGCGACCGCGCTCCTTGCAACTCCCCCTCTACCCGCCAGCATCCGCTGACACCCGCGACGGTGAAGGAAAGAAGAAAAAAGGAAAGAAGGACTGCAAGTACGACGAGAAATGGAGAAAACAAAGACCCGCTGGAAGGGTCCGGCAAGATATAAGAGGAGGCGATTTTTAAGTGGGAGCTCTGAGAGGCCAGGGATGTACCAACCGAGCACGCTCAGAGATCGAGATCTAAGTAAGTAGTTCTAGACGTCTGGGCACACGATGGACAGCCCATTCGTGACGTATCAGGGGTTAAAAGCGATGCAATGCTGACCTTCCGGTATACTATATTCAACTTATTTTGGAGCGCCATGACAGTTCGGAATTGCTGAAAATTGTCCAGTCTGTTGGTTGTTACGTTTGTGAAAAAATTGATAATATTCACCTTGCCACCGATTTCTGGTCGATACGGACCACACGCCCAGAGCTAACAGACGCTGACCACCCGACCCGAACCCTAACCCTAACGCCAAGGGGTGACCTGTGCTTGGATGCGAAATAGGCACCGCGGGTTGTAGGTAGGGAGAAATCAGTATCACTGCTGTCTTGTTTAGACCTGTGTAGTGGGTTAGAAGGGTAGGATTTATGTCGTCCTTCGTTGTTGCAAGTGTTTCTCCGCTATCGTCGTATAATGTAGGTGTCGAGAAGGCTGTCAGTCGCCCTTTGTTGTAGGCCGTTGTTATCGTGGGGTGTCGCAGTCGGCCTGTTCTCGTGTTGGAAATAATTGTTTCCCTTCAGCCTTTCTTCGTGGGGGTTTTTATGAGCGATGGACGCCGAAACTCTTCCTTCATGCCGCACATCGTCGGATGCGAAATTGCTGGCTTCATTCTGGACACTATAAACAGTTATTGATACACCTATGCAAATGGAAACGCAGTTCCCATAAGAACTTTGAATTGCGACGGGTGCCGTCGGAATTTTTGAGGTGCAGCTTGCTCTGAGCAAGATTCTTGAAACGGCAAGTCCCACACTTTTGGAAAACCCGAATAAATCAGGGCTTTTTGCGGTTCAGGTCAAACCCGCGACAACTTTGAGGTGTGTTGACTTGACCAGACCCGACCCGCGAGATTTGAAAAACTGTTGACCTGACCCGACTCGACCCGTGAGATTTCAAAATCTCCTGACCTGGCCCGACACGCCACCTTCCGATTGACCCGTGGGACACCGGTTTTATGCGGGTCGGGTCACCTTGACCCGCCAGACCATTCATCTTGACCTGCGGGTTCGACCCGCGGATCCGGCCCGGGGGTCGACACTGCAAAAACAATTAAATACTCGATTTTGCGTCCCGCAGCGCTATGCGGCCTTGCTATGGTGGGCATGGATGGATGCAGGCACCTGTATATTGATTTGGCGATGTTTCAATATTCGAATATTATACCAAAGGATTATCATTGAGTATTAGTACGAGAAAAGCCTTTGGGTAAGAGAGCGCACGTGTTTCAAGCGTCGGATCCACGAGCCGGATGCGCGTGTCCGACCCGCGGGTCAGCAAAAGACAACTCACGGGTCATGCTGGCTCGACCCGCGAGTGACCCGTTTCCCGCGGGTAATGACCTGACTCGACCCGTGATCTTTTCATCACATCTTAACCCGACCTGACCCGATCCGTTAGATTTGAAAAATTCTTGACCCGACCCGACCCGACCAGTGAGATTTAAAAAAAAATCTTGACCCGACCTCACCCGACCCGCGGGATTCAAAAACCTCTTTACCCGACGCGACCCGTGAGATATTTGAACACTTCCCGACCCGACCCGACCCGTGAAATTTTGAACACCCGCGAAAAAGTCCAAGAAAAAAATCAATTCCGGGGCCGACGTTGGGCCAAGATCGACTTCAGAAAAGCTCAGGCGGATATTTGGTTCGAAGCGGCGATATTCTGAGTCCTCGACAGACATGGATCGACGAAACCAACGACTGCGTCATGAATTCTGAACGGAGTGTGCTTGTTAGGGGCTCCGACCCATCCTAGAGGCACCGTGTTCACACCATGGCTGGTGTCATGCGTTGGGCGTTGGCCAGGCGTATGACAAAAAACAAATGGCCGCTGATGTGCACAAAACAGATGACAAAATGTCTCCATCCGTCTCGAATGACAAAAAATAGGCTTTTTCTCAGGTTTCGGAGGATACTGTACGACGCCGCCGGCAAGCTCTCGCCCCCTAGACCGTGGATACACCTGATACTTTCAATGTCGTCATCTATACCCGTTCGATTTGCCCGACCGCAAGCGGGTTGCCCGTAGGCTGAGTCTATGTCGAGATCAAGCGTCTATCGTCGCACGAGCTGATTTTTATCAGCGTGATGACAATTTGCAACGAGAAGAAAACAAATTGCGCCGCTGGCAAACGTGAGAAAAAAAGAGGGAAAAAAAGCCCTTTTTTCTCACAGCGGGGGTACGAGGATATTTTCGGCTGTTCTTTGAACGCAATATTTTTGAAAGAAAACTTTAGGACTTCGCGTTTCCATTGGCGTAGTTTTTTTTGTAATTGCTGTATTTTTCTACTTGTTGTCTCAACACAAGACAGCAATACACGTCCAACACCCTACACGAAACTAACGTACATACACGTGCGTGTGCACGTAGAACATCAACTTACACGCACAGCAGTAGCAGTAGTCACGTTGTTTACCCCCAATTTTGCGATTTTTTCATCGGATTCTTAAAGTTTTTCTGAAGAGTCTCGTCCTGCTTTTGTGATTGCTCGTACGCGAGCTCGCAGTACGCAACGTATGGTCCGGAGATGTAGAAGGGACGCACGTAAAGCACCACTTGCATGATCGTTTTCGAATACTTCACGACGTCTACCCCATTTTTGCGATTTTTTCATCTATTCGTTTTCCACGATTGTCTCTCGCTCATTTCGCGCGTCTCGTTCATTTTTTATTGTTTTCCATTTTTTGGAGTTGTGGTCGAGATTAATTTTTTTTGACTTTTTGGCTTAAATCTTCGGTTTCGTTTTTTTGCCGATTCTTAAATGTTTTCCTTCGTTTCGTTAGTTTTTGGTATTGTTCTCATTCGCGAGGAATTTGTTCATAAATGTAAGCTACGCTTGCCTATTCGTATGAGTTGTAGAAGGGGACGCACGTAAATCACCGCTCGCATGTTGGTTTTCGAAGAATTTACGATGTTTACCCCATTGTTGCGACTTTTTCAACGTTTTTTATCCGTTTTTTTTCGCGAATATCTCGCTCAGTTTTGATCATTTTTCATTTTTTCACAAGTCTGGGTCAATCTAATTTTTCGTTTTGTGCGTTTGAGTTTTTTTGCCGATTCTTCGTTTTTCCTCGGTTTCGTCCGTTTTGGGTATTTATCTCATTTGTGAGGTATTTGTTCACAAATATAAGCGTATTTGTTCACAAATATAAGCTACAATTGACTATTCGTATGAATACGAGAAAGTGCTTGTATTCAGGAACTTGTTTTTTGTTCGTAACTAAAAGGTACACCAGACATTGAAATTTTCCAAGAAAAAAAATATAGCGTGACAGAACCCCTCATTTGACTTGCGTTTGGTGTGCCTTCATTACCTCGTTCCATTTTTTTGAACCGTAAAATGGCAAAAATACACTGATGTACCGTTTTTTAGTCATTTTTGTGACTCGGACGGATATTTACAATGAAACGGTATACCGTGACATAAAACGTCATCTGACTTGGGCTTTTGATGTACCCTGATTTCCAGGTTTGAAAAAAATGTACCGTAAAATGGCAAAAAATCACCGGTATACCGTTCTACGGTATTTTGGTTCAGTGAGGGCGGGTTTTCAATTGTTCTCTTATTATTAACAACAGAAGCCTTAGGCAAACCTAGAGAATTAGCTGTAGGTATTGCCCTGAGTTGCGCGTGGCAATTTGAGGACGTCTGCATTTTCACGTCTGACTGCCGGGTTTGTCGCGTGAGTTGCGCGTGGCAATTTGAGGACGTCTGCGTCTTCACGTCTGACTGCCGCGTTTGGCGCACATGTTTTGTTTTCTTATGTACTGAAGTGTCAATGAATGCTATTCGCTTATTGTCCGGAAGTGTTCATCCCCAAGGTTGGAGGGAGACCTTGATTTCTCGGACTTGAAAGTAGAACAGCGGCCAAAAACAGGTTCACCCGGTCACTTACCAAAAACAAGTATTCTTTGGATACAAGTGTAACAACGCGGAAACACAAAAGCTGCAGCAACGACGGAAGAACCTTAAAATTGGGTAACAAGTCTCGTGCTATACTTCGTCGCGAAAGGCAGCAATTTCGGCGACGACAACCACGAACTCTAACATGTGCGCGAATGGTGATCGGGGTGGGCGGTCGGTGTTCTAAAGTTAGGGTTAGAGGTCGGTAGCTTGCGCCAATCCGAGCAGAAACAAGTGACCAACGATCGCACTTTTTCACCGAAACAACAGTCCTCCGTGATATATCTCTAGCCTTGCCGAAAATTGTTTTTCGCACTGTTATCGCTATATATATGTGCATCGTTCTTCGTTCGGTTTAAAATTCGAGCACTAACAAGCGACAACTAACCGATATTTCCGCCCAAAACGACAGCCCTGCGCAACACACCACTCGCCTTGAAGTCGCCTTCTCTCCCAGCATTGATCTCTTTGTATCGTCTGTGCAACGATCGTCCTACAATTGGACCGTCTTGGTACGATTGGATCACCTTGCTACCCGTATCTGTTGTTTGTGTGTTCCGTGCACGTCCCCTGCATGGGCCATCGCGCTTCGACGCGGTCATCAGGCGGAACAATGCATGACTTTTGACAGGCTCAACTAGGGTAAAACACAATTGCAAGCAAAATAGAGTAGACAGCACATCACATCGATATGCTTACAAAAAAATGTAAAAGGCGGAAAAAAACTCATGCTGCAAAAAAAAACGGTCCGGAATGGGTCTTGGTCGAATATGCAGTCAACTAGACCACCACAGTTCCTGGTTGATATACTGTAGTTCGTTACATCTTTGGCATTTAATCGATCGAGCCGTCATTTCACTAATTGTAAAGTCCCGAATAAGTGTTGCAACAGTGTTTCACTTTGGTGAATGTGCGTCTGCTTGATTGAAGTATACTGATACTCCTCTTCACCAAAACCATTTACGGGCGGTATGTACAGTAGCTCTTTTCGCGACCACATAGCCAATTTCGCACAGTTATGATATTTTATGTGGCCATTGCTCTTTTCACCACAAGAACAATTTTGCGAGCAGCGTTCCTCATTTCACGACCATTACTACTATAATTAGCGTCCAATATTGCATTTTTGATCGAAACCACTCACGTACATGAACGGAAGATCGGACACACTTTGACCTCCCGTCACAGAGACCCCAGGTTACGTAAAGACAAAAAAAGTTGGCTGAATGGCTTACTTCGCCACCGAACAAATAATAAGCCGTGTACCCAGACAACACACAGCCCTCACAAACGGGTGCTTTGGGGTATAATGCCGTCACCTGCGACTGTACCAGGTACTGCTTACACCCGACCGCTGGGTATAGCCATTACACGTAGTTTTGTAAACTGCAAGGGTATTTTGAATACCCGCGGGTAGGCGTTTCGAATATACACCCGAGTAGATAGAAACGGGTTGCATCGGCCACGAAAAATACGAGAAGGGTAGTCTGGCCGTGTACACCTTTGAGCACTCATGATCGCATTATTGCCATACTAAATACTTCTATTCAAAGATTTGAGTAGTATATCGCCCGCGATATAACATGTACCAGTCATGGCAATGAACTAATACTGAACCCTACCTACCCTACAAAACTCTGGGGAAATTTACTTCGCACTGCGTACAGTAAATCGTTTCTGAGTATCACAACAGTATAAACGCTTCCTGCAGCCTGCAGGAGGTACGCCGTGTATCTCGCACCAAGGCTGCACGCGTTCACCCCGTTGTTTTGCTCCCTATATGCTTGCACGTGTACGTACTCTAATATATAAAGTTAAAAATGCGAGGGGCGTGGTCGAGGGTGGGGGGGGGGGGGGGGGGGGGGGGGGGCAGACGAAGGATTGAGGTCTAACCGAAACCGTGTCGGTCGTACGCATCTATGCGAGCTTGTTTTTTACTTGTTTTTATGTGACGACCGATGGGAAGCCTGCGGATCGGATCAAAGTGGCGGGTAGGCTTCCATCAGCTACTGCGGATGTCTCATTATATTCGTGTACCACTAAGTGGGAGCAGGGTGCCAAATGCCATCACGTCCAAGTGGCAGTGTGCCAAGCGGGGCATGTTTGTAATTCCCGCGTTTAAATATGGTGAATAATCCCAGACGCTCATGACGTCTAGCAAGTTTATGACTACTGGAGTAAGCAGTACACTGCTGCTGCTTGATACAGCATTCGTATTTTACACCTAAAATAACTTAGTACTTTAAGGGAGCAATCCCGACGTGTGGCACGCAACACCATGTTCTGATTTGTCCTGCTTTGTTTTCCGAGGGGATTGTAAGCCAATATAATCGATCACAACATCTGTGTCTCCACCACGAATCGCCAGGGTACTCGTGAGGGTGGATTCTGCCAGCATTGGCGATCGAGAGCTACAGGACACCACGGAGGGAAATGAACGTACGCGAATCATTGGCATGACGATGACGGATAATCGTTGCAACATGAGGGTTGGTCGTGTGGTGTGGAGCGAGAACAATCTAGCCCGGCAAATGAACATACATCGCGCTCTGTGTTAGAGCCCGAGTTCGAGACGTCGCATGACCCAATCCAACTATTTCTGACAACGCATGACGCACTTCGGCCGGCCTCTATCATCCGACACCAATCGTCTCAGATGTGCATAGGCGAGTTACACGTCGAAGGAGGGCGGCCCGATCTGTTGTGTGGGCCCGGAGTTCTGCTCCTTCTTCAGCATGCTCCCTTCTGACGCATCCTAGTTTCTCGTACAAAAATGTCAAGGCTATGTTTTGAGACGGGGCAGCATAACGAGCCCACTCTGAACGCCAAAGACTCCAGGCCGAGGGATTTATGGTTGAGTTGGAGTTATTGCCCAAGGTGGAACCTGCGGTCCCAACCGTGCTCGATGGGCCAAGATCGTCGAAGCTTGGTCACTGACATCGGTCTGCAACTGTGCGTCAAATCTTCGAGTCCGCCGGAGGAGTACCACGACTTCGGTATCCTTCGGCCCACGATGAGGCCTCCACAGCATAGCAATCCTGGTACACGAAGCAGAGGAAAGCCAGCCAAGGCGTATATCGTGCTTACCCGAAATAACAAAGGGATCGGCTTTCCGTTATACGTGGTGGACAACGCCGCAAGTTCCTTTCGGACGAATCTCGTGGTTCTTGGGCCGTCGCAAGGACATCAAATACTACCTGGTAGTATATGGTACGAATTTTAGGTGAAGATTGCTTCTTTTCTTTGTTCCTTAAATCGTCTTAGTTTCAGTACAGTATTCGTACAGCAGTACCGGTAACGAAAGGCATGGTTGGTCTACGACTACAGAATGTGCGACCGTCGCCCGTAAAACATATCATACGTACGCGTTCTCGTGCAAATCTCCGGCCATGTGGACATGTAGATACAGGGACACCGTTAGACCTGCGGCTGAGGACCTTATCGACTCCAAAAAGGTGGCATGATGAAGCACCGGCAATCCCGTTTTTGGGACAAGCTACTTAGAATTTGAGTGGTTCGTCGCCAAAACCAAGCTGCTGTACTAAAAGGGTTGAAGGATTATTCGCGAAAAGATGTCGACCAAGATATAATGTTTGCCAGAGACAGCTACAACCCAACATAGCTTGAATTTAGAGTGCAGCAAGTGGGAGACTCGATCGCCGAAACGTCGTGTTGCGTCACGAATTGGATCTTCATACTCCGCAAAAAAGTAGTGAACCGTACTGGCATGTTTTTGTATTGGTATAGTATAGTTCGTTCACCCGCTTCCTGGTAACCTCGACAGCACCTGCAAACGTGTGTTTTCGTCTTGTTGGCTTTGCACACCTGCGACGTGTTCTTTAAAAAAAAAAATACGGATAGAAAAAGTTACACCCCTGAAATAATAGAGTTGGATTGTGCGTTCCTACCAAAAGAAACCGCGCACTATTTCCTGCTCTTTTGCTCGGACACCAGCAACCCCAGTATTGGCTCTGTGAGACGGGTGGTACCTCATGGCAAATTATCAGCGAAAAAAACTCAATCTAGACAAACCAGTCGAGCGGCAATGAAAACAATCAACGATGACTTTGTCGCTCGCGCGGGAACTATGTTAAGCGCATCCGCGACGAAACGAATCCACGACGATCAGGCGTGCAGAGATCGCTGCGGAGCGCGATAAATATCAAGCGTTGGAGCGGGTTCACCAAAGACAACTCGGGCACGCGACGCTGCCATTTCCCGATGCAATGAGGAGGTCGAAATTTTTCGGTCAGCAGAAAAAAATCGCCGAGCAACGAAAACAACTTTTAAAGGAGAACAAGAAGTCGTTGAGGCGATAAGCTACAACAAAGATGGCACCTAAGCAAAAGCGCAAGGTTCAAGCAGAAGCGAAAACGCGTGAAGCCCAAGCGGCAACCCTGGAGGAGATGGCTCGTTTGTCGTTGGTCACGTTAAAGTTGAGAAAGGAAGGGAAAACCTCACTTCGGTCATACTGACGACGAGGGACTACTGTTGGCCAGCAGGCAGATCAGCCCGGCATGCTTCCGGCTTGCCTTGCAGAAGATGCACCATGGACATGTACGACGCCACCCGGAGGGGGGGGGGCACCAGCGGGACCGCGCCTTCACCCATCTCGCGCTTCTGCTGCTGCTATGCGCGTGTCCCTTTGATCAGCTAAACATACATATGTACTCGTATGGATGTATGTATGTATGTATGTACCAGGTATGTATGTATGTATGTACCAGGTATGTATGTATGTATGTATGTATGTATGTATGTATGTATGTATGTATGTATGTATGTATGTATGTATGTATGTATGTATGTATGTATGTATGTATGTATGTATGTATGTATGTATGTATGTATGTATGTATGTATGTATGTATGTATGTATGTATGTATGTATGTATGTATGTATGTATGTATGTATGTATGTATGTATGTATGTATGTATGTATGTATGTATGTATGTATGTATGTATGTATGTATGTATGTATGTATGTATGTATGTATGTATGTATGTATGTATGTATGTATGTATGTATGTATGTATGTATGTATGTATGTATGTATGTATGTATGTATGTATGTATGTATGTATGTATGTATGTATGTATGTATGTATGTATGTATGTGTATGTATGTATGTACAAGGCGTTTCGCTCCGCGGGCGGCCTACGCCGCCCGCTACGCTCGCTCAGGAAGGAAACATCAAATTATGCGAAGCGGACAGAGGTCCATGATTGATTTTTTTTATGGCCCCTGTAGTTAGCTGCAAACTGGCGACTTGATAAAGCCAAGAGTCCCGCCGCCATGCTTCAGGAGAAAACAGCTCGGGCGCCACATATGCTTCGCGTCGCGGGCGGTTTTCCGATACGCTCGCTCACACGTCGTACATACGTACATAACCCAGGTAGGGTACTTATTTGCTTCTTTCGATATGCTCCGTGTCTGTGTACTTACTCGTCGTATGTACGAAAGATAAACCACAGAACGGCATAGAAACACAGCACAAACACAATGAATATGAAACCGAACAATTCTAAAAAAAATAAAATCCCCGTCCCCTTTCGTGTAATAATTTACTACCTGAGTGGAACACCTTACACCAGTCGAAAATAGAAAAAAATGAAAAAAAGAAAAAATCTTACAGCAGCAGGGTTTCTCTATCAGCCTCGTACGCCGCCCGCCCCTCTCGCGATCATCTCGCCACCGATTCCGTCCGGGTAAAGCTTTCCTCCCTCTCTTCCACAGTGAGCCCCGTCGCCCGCCTCGCGTGAAACCCGGTGCTCACCGTGGACCTCGACGCAAGCTCGACAATGTTGGTGCTCATTCGGGGTACCTCCCTCTTGTGACTCTCAGCCCGGTCGCGAAAATAAGCACTGCTTGAATATTATCTTACAATCCCGAACGACCCTTAAATACTCGTACGTACTCTATCCAAAATCACAAATGGAGGCCAGACAGAGCCTGTTGATGCATCCCCCGTGTCTCGAGGCACACGCGACGCCTAGGCACGAAAGCGGCGACCGCGCTCCTTGCCGCTACCTGGGGTATGTACGTATGTACGACGTGTGAGCGAGCGTAGAGGAAAACCGCCCGCGACGCGAAGCACATGTGGCGTCCGAGCTGTTTTCTCCTGAAGCATGGCGGCGGGACTCTTGGCATTATCAAGTCGCCAGTTTGCAGCTAACTATAGGGGCCATAAAAAGAAGCAATATTCAATCACGGACCTCTGTCCGCTTCGCATAATTTGATGTTGCCTTCCTGAGCGAGCGTAGCGGGCGGCGTAGGCCGCCCGCGGAGCGAAGCGCCTTGTACGTACATACCCCAGGTAGGGTACTTACTTTCTTCTTTCGATATGCTCGGTGTCTGTGTACTCGTCGTATGTGCGAAAGACAAAGCACAGAACGGCACAGCAACCCAGCAAAAACAATGAAAATGAAACCGAAAAATTCTAAAAAAAAAAATCCCCGTCCCCTTTCGTGTAATAATTTACTACTTGAGTGGAACACCTTACACCAGTCAAAAAAAGAAAAAAATGAAAAAAAGAAAAAATCTTACAGCAGAGCTTCTCTCAGCCTCGTACGCCGCCCGCCCCTCTCGCGACCATCTCGCCACCGATTCAGTCCGGGTAAAGCTTCCCTCCCTCTCTTCCAAAGTGAGCCCCGTCGCCCGCCTCGCATGAAGCCCGGTGCTCACCGTGGACCTCGACGCAAGCTCGACACTGTTGGTGCTCATTCGGGGTACCTCCCTCTTGCGACTCTCAGCCCGGTCGCAAAAATAAGCACCGCTTGAATATTATCTTACAATCCCGAACGAACCTTAAATACTCGTACGTACTCTATCCAAAATCACAAATGGAGGCCAGACAGAACCTATTGATGCATCCCTCGTGTCTCGAGGCACACGCGACGCCTAGGCACGAAAGCGGCGACCGCGCTCCTTGCAACTCCTCCTCTACTCGCCAGCATCCGCTGACACCCGCGACGGTGCCGGGTTCGGCCGCGCAACCGCGCTCGGAGTACACGCACGCACACGAAACGAAAGAAGAAAAAAGGAAAGAAGGACTGAAAGTACGACGAGAAATGGAGAAAACAAAGACTCGCTGGAACGGTCCGGCAAGACATAAACGGAGGCGATTCCCAAGTGGGAGCTCTGAGAGGCCAGGGATGTACCAACCGAGCACGCTCAGAGGTTGAGATATCTATAAGTACATCTATGTATACAAAGCAACTATTAATACCAGGTATTTAATAACATAGTACTCGTACCAGGTACTCCATTTATATTACTTTGTAGCAAATTGATTTTTATCCGCGGAATATTTTACTTTTCTCGTCCGGCAGCGGGTTTCCTCTCGCACTCTAGGCCGCGTGGCCCACATGGAGCCCGCGTGTACACCACGGCGCAAATGCGAGCCCCGGCCGAGGTCCGTGGCGCGTGCTCTGGGCCTTTCAAGTCGCGAATTATGCCAAAGAACTACGCGGAATCATGCCGACCTGTAGAGCAAAGCAGGACAATGAAGACCCCGTATTGTCAAACATTTCTGTCTGCTGCTGGCTGCCGCTGTATCATGTCTGATCGCACCGTCCCTCGAGCTCTGTACAGAGGCAGCCACGGCACAGCAACATTTGTTCATCAAACTCTCGCTTTGGTGACGGCCACGGATAGCGCATTTTTCGTGTGTGTGCGTGTGTGGGCCGTGATTCCCGTCAACCTAGGAGATAGGAACGAACACATGCATACATAATCTCGAGAAAGGTGTGCCGCGCAGGGGCAGGAAGACGATTCGTACGAACTTACACTTCCTCCGTATTTCAAAAGCAACGTGCAGCCACGGAGAGCACAACAACAGCACCAGCAGTACAACAGCAGTGTTTGCATAGTATGTGTGTGCAGTGTTCACCAGGTCAAGCAATCGAGTGATCGTGGTCTCGTGCTCTTTTTTTTCCGTGCAATAGGGAAACCTACCGTGAGCTCGTAGCAGTCAACAATATAATCAATCCCGCGCGAGCACGAGAATTTGCTCTGCGTTGAAAATCTCAAAGGTTTTGAAATCGTCCGCTTCTCATCAACCTCAGCAGCAAGCAGCAGCAAAAATACGCGTCTGTCGAGCGTCGTATATGTTTCACTTATTAATAGCCCGTTCACGTACACCACACACCTCGCATCGAGCACATACCTGAACACAAAACTGGCTACCTCGGCCCGTCTACCTCTGCTTGCTGCTACCTGGCCAATAGCATACTGCAGTAGATGCCCTCAGCCGTATAGAACAGGTCGGAAGCCTGTACATGTACAAAATCATCAATATTACAGAGCAGTCGTAGTAGTATATTACCAGGTAGTTTGTAGCGTGCATGCTGCTTCTACCTTTACTACAGTACATCTACCTGCGTAGTAGTTGTGGTTTACAATAAGAGTGACAGTATAGTAATAATAGCCATGCCCCCTAATCATGGTACCGCTGTGGCCGATTGCAGTAAATGCCCTCAACCGTATAGACTACGTAGCCTGTACATGTACAAAATCATCATTAAGAGCAGTCGTAGCAGTATTATAGTACCACGTAGTTTGTAGCGTGCATGCTGCTTCTACCTTTTTTACTACAGCAGTACGTCTATCTGCGTAGTAGTTGTATTGGTGTACATGAGTAGCAGTATATAGTAGTCATGCCCGCAACTCATGGTGCCGCTTGCATGCTACGTCGCCGTTGTATGGAAGCTTTAGTAATATTATAGGAACAAACCGTACTGCAGTATTAATAGTAGGTATTGTAGTGCATTATTTATTTATGCTGCTTATACCCGTACTGCATATATCTACGTAGTACAGGTGGTGTACAGGTGGTGTGTAGTAACAATATAATAGCAGTCATGGTACCGCGTGGTTATATGATCTCACTGAGGTTGTCCGTAGATTGTATGAGGCTCTGTTGGTCAGCAGTAGTACTTTGTAGTAGTATAGTTAGTAGTCGCAGTAGTGTATCAGGTGGTATTTTGTAGAGTGCATGTCGCTTCTACCTGTATTACATCTGCGTAGTAGTATAGTGCCCGCCACAAAAAAGAGTACTTTTCAGTTCCTGCCGACTGCTATTAACAATTATTCTTTCCTTCGAGAAATACGCTAACCCGTGGCTCCCGTTTCCGCCAAAAACAGCTACACGGGTGATACCTGTGACTCCCTTTTCGCTTTGCGACGCCCCCGGGATTTCACGTTACCCACATCCCGAAGGGGACCCTTGTACTATATACGTATTCATTTTTTTGGTCAATTCCTTGACACTTGCTACAGGCAGGTGACTTGTGGGCTTTCGTTTTTGGTTCTTAGAACGAAGAAAGTTTGGACCACTGCTGTATTTCAGCTTGATTGCGATTGGAGAAACATATAAAATTCCATCTGTACTCACAACGGTAAAGGACATAAAAGTAGCCAAAAAATGGGCCTCAGGCAAAGGTCCAACTGTGATCGGGGTGTGATGGTCCTAGCGTCTCAGTAACGGTATTGGCACGCTCCGCGCACAGGAACAGCAGCGGTACGGGCGCATTGCATTTCCCACATACGCCTGGATTCTCGTATAAATAGACTACTCAGGCACCGTTCCCGGCTCTCCGGGTGACAAGCTAAGCCATTTCATAAATCTCGACGAAGGTTTCACGTCGATAGAAGGAAAAGCAACAAAAAAAAAGCGAAAGAATACATCCCCTGTTCCATACGTAACGAGAGTAACCCCTTGACGTTGTACCTTGTTGTTACGGTTTAGGTTGGTGTCTTTTTGCCATTACGTTTCCCGGTTTCTAGACATTGTGGGAACATACTGTAGTTCTAGGCGCGTTACGATATTGGCGGGGGATTGCGCAACACAATGTTATCGTGTTAATAGCAGCTAGATTATGTATTGGCAACCGTATAGTGTATCCATAGCGAGTGAATTAAAGTTGCGATGCTATTAATAGCGGAAATACAACTGTGAATGCATTGCAACACATGACCGATAAAATACTTACATTCTGTGAGTATGTTATCACGCAGCGGGTGACCTATTCATTTGTATCTTGCAAGAAAAATTGTTGTGACGGGCAAGATTTTCCTCCTTTTCTGAAGGGAATGACCTGCATCTGAACTACATAACACGTACACCGACGCACGCAGAGACTCTTCGCGTCCGTGGCTAGGTTCCACGGCAAGCCGAAGAAACATCAGCTTTCCGATGATACTACTGTACTCGTAACCGAAAATATGCGGTTGCCACTGAGCCAGCGGTGGTCGCGGGGGGTTGCGGCGCCCTTTTTGCGACGCACGTACCTTAGGAGCGTTAGAGATTCTCGCAGAACCAACCGATACGTCATACGGCCCAAATTGTACCTACAGGAATTTAGTGTCCCTGTGTATCGCTGTGGGGGATAAGTAGTCTAGATGCAAAAACGCTCCTCAATCAAGATAGGAAAAAAAAAAATGGGCCCAAAACAATAATAACAAAACGAATAAAGTCATTACTGAGGGAATACCTGGTATTCTTCATGGGCAACCAAACAGCTCGAACTCAAACTAACGTACATTCCCAACCTAACATTACTACAAAATATATGACTACTGTTACGTACGTGCGAGTGTGCAAATTGAGTTGCAACATGTTACAGATGGGTGACGTACCGGCGGGGTTTCATGGAAGCACTACGCGTTTTTCTCCAGGGATGCCTTTTAAATACCTCGTGTTTTGGGCGTTCACAAATATGGAGGCGACTTTTTCGGGATTCCAATTTGTATCCTCCTCTCCCGGGGATATCCTAGTATGTGCCCCCTTGTGCGAAAAAGTCTATTCAACCCATGTGAAACACGGGTATTCTGTTACTTCGCGACTCTGTTTCAACTGTAACACTCCAGTGGTGTTACGGGTACGTACCCCAGAGAGCAAAACGGTAACATGGCAACATTATGCTGTAGCAATTACAGGTCTAACCGTTGCGTCCTACATGACGTTTCGGCTACGTAACTGTCAAAGTCAAGTATTAAATATGAGTAGCATCATAACAAAGTGTTCAAGACACGTCCGCTTTTAAACTAACATCCTGACAAAGTGTTGCAGATTGACCGCTCCGACTGCAACGTTGCTACCAACGTCAAGTGTCGCGTTATCCGAACCTGAGGCAGCATGACGGGGAGCTAAATAACGCCGTGTTCGTAGTTCTGGCCACTGTGCTAATGCTCGACAGGGTGTTTACGTGTAACACTATGTCAGGTGTCAGCAATGCTGGCCAACATGTTAATGATATGATAGGGCGATATGTCTCACAACCCTCTCAAGGTTATGTTCAACACTCCTTAGACAGTAAGGTAAATAAATCAAGCTAGTAAATGAGTCGTTTATCGACCTGGCCATGTTGTTGGTAGCTTTCGTGTTTGGACAAATCCTAACAATGTGTTGCGGTGTAGTACAAGCACTGATACAAGCACCGATCACTGCGTAACATGATGTTACCGTACCAAAGCCGATGAGATCGGGAAGGAACACGTTAAGGCGCGTGCAGGTTCGTGGGTTTGCAAATAATCCTGTTACCGAGTTACCCTGATTGCTCCTCCAGTACGAACACTCTATTAGGAAATAGCCAGCCGCTACTTTAGGACCCATAGCGTAGATGAGTACTATTCGAGCATTATGGTATCCTTCAATACGATCTACTCGTATTGAGGTGGAAAGCGCCAGTAGCAAGATGTTGCTTATGCAATGATGTTGCTACTTTTCTCAGTGGTAGTGATATATGTGCTGCTTCTGCCGCGGTGCTGCTGCTGGTGTGGTGTTCCGTGTGCGCCGAAAGCAACGAACCCTGAGCTCTACGCACCCTTCTTAGAACACGCCAGCGCAACTCCATCAACACCCACGCCCGTGTGCTAGCAGCAGCGAAGCCAGCTGTTGGGGCGAACCTCCACCAGAACTCCGTTTTATGTGTAAGAACTACTGTTATGTCCTAATCGATAAAAACCAGAATACAACACTATTTCCTATGTGAGGCACGTTCCATGCTAAATCGAAACGCCGTACGGTTGCCTGCTACATGCTACCATGTCCAAGAGCATTAAATACCTGGTAGACGTTGAGTGAACCAGCAAGAATTCAATACCACTTCCTCTATGAAGTACGCTAAATACCGAACGAAACCAAATTACCCTCCTATTTCTTACTTAACGATGCTCAATACCACCTGTCCCAACTAGGATACCTCAACATATCCTGTATTAAACTTAGTCTGGTGACATTTCCAATATAAACCGGATTGCCGTACAGGTTCCTATATGAAGCATGTCCTTAAACTAAATGCAATACAAATCAGAAAGCGGTATCATTCCGATATCAATCATGTTCGATACAAATTCCAATATAAACCAAAAAAATACGTATTGTTGATCGTACCTAAGTCATGTTCTGTACCATTTACTATTGTAGAGCAGGGCAAGGGTTGCCCTGCTGTTCCCTAGGTGTTACCTTATTGTAAGGCAGGGCAAGGGTTGCCGCGCTGTTCCCTAGGGTTTTACATATAACAAAACGTTGGCCGGCGGTATTCCAATTCTCTCGCGACGTCGATATTTGCCACGTAGAATATTACTTGTTTGCAGATGCTGCTGTTGCCGCTATTTCGAAGCAAAAAAACATAAGCAAAGCATCACAGTCGCATCGCGCAGATTGGGATGACTTCGACGTGTCGCGAACACACCCACACCAAATAAAACGCTGCCGTGAGTCAAAGATGACAAAAGGCATACAAGTTGACTTTTCGCCGATGATCGTCACGTACATGCACCCCGTAAACAACACTCTGTCGACCGAACAGTTAATATAAATGTAGCCGCGCAGAACTCGAAAGGCTGGACGCGCCGTGCAACATTTCTGCAAAATGCGTTCTAGCAAAAAGAGGGAAACAAGAAAGCAGGCAGTCCTAATCGAGAAGCAATATCACATCAAAAACCAAAACGTTTCAACACACATGTGAAGAACACGTGAGACGCTCAAGGCGGCGGCACGTCGGAGTCGAGTCGGCAAGGCACAGATGCGCTCCCCACGTCGTAGTGGCCAGGACTTCGGTAAGGCGGAGGTATGATGGGTCCTTGTCTAGTCGCCTCGATTATGTTCGCGCGTTCTTGGCTTGCGCGTTCATGGCAGCTAGCACTACGGTATGGTGTCGTTTGAGCCTGGGGAACAGGCAAGGTCATAGACTTTCGAAGGTAGACATACGTATGCTGCAAACCATGATACCAATCATAGTCGAAATCGTCGCAAGACGTGGTACTCCCCCATAGTATGCAATCGTACTTCAACCACCGCCCTCTCGAACGCAATTGGGTCACGAAATGGTTCGGAATGGAGTAGATGACAGCTACGAGGCAGTACTCAACGCTTATCATGAAAATGGGTGACGGTGCTGGCGGCTCTCGGGCGTCCTCGCAAACGTCTACACGTGCAGACGCGAACAAAACGCGATCTGGGGCGTTGTCCGCACTCCAAGGAAGAATCGACCATATGGATGTGCTGATGTGCCGGGCGCAGCTCTCGTCGCAGGGGGGGCACGGAGCAGGTCCAGGAAATGAGAAGTCGGAGGCGGCTCCGGTTAGGAACAAGGCATTGACTGCATCCTGGAGTGACCGGGCCGGTCCGTGCGGAATCAAGACTGGTGCGGGATCTCGCCATCGTGCACATTGGGATGCGGTTATCTCGATATGGCCATGGTCTTCGATATGGCAATCGGTAGTGTAGTGCCAGTTGAATCCGAGAGCCGTCCGAGTGAACATGATACGAGCATGCCATTCCACGACGTCACCTGGCCACCCGCTGTTGGGGTGGAGTTGATCATCAGGTCGAAGGGTGATCGCTTCGTATATGGAGCCTGGCGTTCCCATTACGGATCCTGCGCCCGGTAGGCCGCTACTACCAAGGATCTTGTCACGTGCTTGAGCCAAAGAATCCTGCATTCCGCCAAAGAATGCGACGCATATCGAACGAAATGATACAATACGTTTAGATAACACATGAAAGCACAACGTAGTATTTATGGATATGGATACCTGCGGGCGCCGGTAAGCATTGGGGGGTATTATTACGACGAGATGTGGATAACAGAACAAGCAAGAACTTACCAAGAGGGTGCGTTGGAGAGGCTTGCCGTCGAACATGCAGGCACGCACAGTCGCAAGAGTGGAGAAGAAGATGGCTCCAGCTGGTGTTGCCATGGTTGGGTTGGGGAGAGGGTGTCCTTCCCAAGCAGCTATGGCGGAGGCGATGGCGGCGTTGAAGAAGCAATTGTTGTTCTCATTGGGCGGCAGAAAAGGTGAAGGGCGGATGGAGCCGGTGTCTGTTTGTCCGTCGTTGGTGTGGCATGTATAACAAGCCGGAGGACTTGTCGTGGCCGGTCGGAATGAAGAGGGATCATCCAAGAACAAGGCTAGTGTAGTCTTGTCGAGGCGTTCGAGGTAGTCGATCATAGCCGCTACATCGTCGTCCTGTGCATGGGTCAGATCGTCGAGAGTAACCGGCGACAGCAACAAGAGCTTGCTGGCATCGGTCGCTCGGGACAGAGCGACGTAGACAGCCGCGCTGTCCATATAGCCGTCCACTGGCTTACGAATGTCGAGCACAAGTTTAGGGATTTTTTCGCCTTGTGCTCGATAGACTAAGGAAAGAACACCAAGAGACAGAGGCACTTGCATTCTGCTATTGGTGAATTTCCGCTTGCCTTTACCAACGATGGAGAACTTCCTGTAAACCGGACAGCAGCCGATGACACCTCGAGGGAGCCTGTCCAGCTTTAGCCCAGCTCTACCGGCGGCGTCGATGTTTGGATGGCTTGAGCTATAGGTGGTGGTCCATCTGCACATGTTTTGGAGGCTTGAGCTACAGAAGATAGCTCATCTACACACATTTTCCCAGGCTGAGTTATAGGAGCTACATGAGTTACAGTAGCTCATCTGCGCCCGAGATGAGCTATAGGAGATACATGAGCCACACATGTTTCCCCCGGCTTGAGCTATAGGCGGTAGCTCATCTGCACATGTTTTCGGAGCGTGAGCTATGCACAATAGATGAGCTAGCTCATGAGCTGTCCGGGGTGTGCAGAAAGTTGAGTATCGACCGATCGGTTGAATTCACAGCCGACGTACAGATCCGACCAACAAAACAGGGACACATTCGACACAAGGAAAAAAACTGCTGTGAATCAACAGCCAAACCCTCTGGTCAAGAGTCACGAGCGACAGCGATAGATACAACGGTAGGTCGGTCTATAGCAGTCTACACCATCTCCACATCTGCACCCACCTCTTTTTTGAAGGCATGCTTCAACCTGGACTGCTGTGTTGTTATTGTTAGGCTTCTCGCTGCTCGTGCCGAGGTAGCTGCTTGAATCTAGCGCTTTAGACTAGACCACAAAAGAACAAAGGCTACTGCGAGGGATTTTGCTTTCGTATCTTGCTTAGCCGCGGTTCGTGGCCACGTCAGTCTCAGCCTTGGCATGTGTTCGGTACGTAAGATCGCCTGACTTGCTGACCGGAGTATCCAACGGTTTGTATGTTTGGATGGGGTTGGACGACGCGGGTACAAGGGGATAGTTACTTATCGTCCCTTGAGTTGATTTTTTAAACGTGACTCACGAGTTGCGTTTACCGCTTGCCCGTTCCACCCGTCAAAAAGAAAATAAACGAACAGCAGAGCTTCCCTCTTAACCTTGTACGCCGCCCGCCCGTCTCGCGACCACCTCATCACCGATTGGGTCCGGATAAAGTTTTCCTCCCTCTGCCACAGTGAGCGTCGTCGACTGCCTCGCGTCAAGCCCGGTGCTCACCGTGGCCCTGCTTCGCCACTTCGACAAAGTTGGTGCTCAAACTGCATCGAAGTCTCTTTGACGTTTAGTTTGGTCGCCAAAATAAGCACCGTTTGAAAACTATTTCGCACATCAAAACGACCCTTATATCTCGTATATGGTGCAAGCGGAGCCTCACAAGGAGGCAAGACAAATACCACTTGTGCTTCCTGCGTGTCTCGAGACACACGCGACGCCTAGCCATGCAAACGGCGAAGGCGCTCCTTGCAACACCCCCTCTGCCTGCTAGCACCCGCTGACACCCGCGGCGGCGCCGGGCTCGCCCGCGGTACCGTGTTCTGACTACACGCACGCGCACGAAACGAAATAAAATGGCTTCAGATTATATAAGCAACGCTCGACTCGTACCTGGTATGTTCGTATGAACACGAGTACGAGAAGGCGCTTCTATTGACGCACGCAGTGTTTGATCAAAAATATAAGCTGTACCGGGACATTGTTTGTTTGCCAGAAAACGGTATACCTTGACAGAAAATATCATATGACTTGGGTTTGGTGTACCCCGATCACCTCGTTTTACTTTTCGTACCGTAAACTGGCAAAAACACGATGGTGTACCGTTTTGTTTCAGGAATTTTCGCAAGTGAGACGGACGGACATGGATGTTTCGCCAAGAAACGGTATACCTTGACAGAAAATGCCATCTAACTTGGGTTTGGTGTACCCTGATGGCCCGGTTTGAGTTTTTCGTAAAGAAAACTGGCAAAAAAGCGCTGGTGTCCCGTTTTTTGTCAATTTGTCCGTTAGGACAGGAAATTAATTTTGCTTCTAGATACCCTCGGGTAAACCCAGGGAATAATACAAGGTTGGACGGAGGTATGGAAATTCTCTCGCGACGTAGATACTTGCTACGTAGAATATTACTTGTTTGAAGATCCGCTATTTCGAAGCAAAAAAAATAATAATAATATCGCAGTCGCATCGCGCAGATTGCGATGACCTCCATGTGTCGCGAACACACACATACCAAATAAAACGCCGCAGTAAAATCCAACATGACAAAAGGCATACAAGTAGACTTTTCGCCGATGATCGTTACGTGTATGCACCCCGTAAACAAAACTGTGTCTACCAAACAGATAATATAAATGTAGCTGCGCAGAACTCCAAGGGCTGGACGCGCCATGCAACATTTCTGCCAGATGAGTTTTAGAAAAACGAGGGAAAGAAGAAGGCAGGTAGTGCTAATCGTGAAGCAGTGTCATACAAAAAATCAAAACGTTTCAACACACATGTAAAGAACACGTGAGACGCTCAAGACGGCGGTACGTCGGACGCGAGTCGGCAGGGCACAGCTGCGCTCCCCACGTCGTAGAGGCCAGGACTTCGGTAAGGCGGAGGCATGATCGGTCCTTGCCTAGTTGCCTCGATTATCTCCGAGCATTCTTGGCTTGCGCGCTCATGGTAGCTAGCACTACGGTATGCTGTCGTGCGTGCCTGGCGAACAGGCAAGGTCATAGACTTTCGAAGGCAGAGGCACATATGCTGGAAATCATGCAGCGCCCGCAGTCGCCGCAGAGGGCGGAAACGGTCCAGAGCTCCCGTACGCCGCAAAAAACAAGTCTAGCCCAGACCCGCAAGGGGAAACCGAAGGGCAAAAACAAATCTGTGGACCACAGAGAGGGTCCGATCGAGACCCCGTCCGCTAAGCGCCAGCATGTCGAGAAGATGGGACCACAGAGAGGGTCCGATCGAGACCCCGTCCGCTAAGCGGCAGCACGTCGAGTAGATGGGACCACAGAGAGGGCCCGATCGAGACCCCGGCCGCTAAGCGGCAGCATCATTGTTGGCGTGGGCCGTTATCGTCCTAATGTAAGTATCAAGAAAAGTACGAAGGAAGCACGTATTCGTACCATAGAATTTCCGCTTTTTCTTGTGGTTTTGGTACTATAAAATTTGGTTTTGGCACTATAAATAGTGGGTACCGTAGGTTGTAGGTATCGAGAAGTCAGTATCAGTGCAGTCTCGTTTCGATCAGATGTGTAGGGTGTTAGAAGGGTAGGTTGTCTGTCGTCCTTTGTTGACGGACGTTGTTGTCGTGGGACGTTATCCAGTTTTTGTCATTGTCCGTGTATGCACTACAAATAGGAGGCACCCTGTATGGTTTCCACCTGTGTAGTATGTTAGAAGGATAGGTTGTTTGTCATTCTGTATAGTTGAAGGCCGTTGTTGACGAGGGCCGTTATCGTCCCAGTGTAAGTACGATAAAAGTATGCGGGAAATACGTATTCGTACCATCGAATTTCCGCTACATTTCTTTTGGTTTCGGTACTAGAATTTGGTTTTGGCACTATAAATAGTGGGTACCGTAGGTTGTAGGCACGGAAAAGTCAATATCACTGCTGTGTTGTTTCGACCAGCTGTGTAGGGTGTTTGAGAAGGGTGGGTTGTCTATCGTCATTCGTTGTTGTAGGCTGTTGTCGTCGGATCTTGTTATCGAGGGACGCTGACCTCAATGTGGGCGCTAAATACTGTATATCGTCCTATATAGTGTAAGTATCAAGAAAAGTACGCGGGAAGCAGGTACTCGTACCATAGAATTTCCGCTTTTTCTTTTGGTCTTGGTACTGTAAAATTTGGTTTTGGCACTATTAATAGAAATAGTGGGACCGTAGGTTGTAGGTATGGAGTTGTAGGCCGTTGTTGACGTGGGCCGCTATCGTCATGCCTAGTGCAAGTCTCTAGAAAGGTATGTAGGAAGCACGTATTTTGTCATCTTGTTCATATGCACTACAAACAGGAGGCACCCCGGGTTGTACGTATTTCGCTTTCTTCTTGCCGATTGTTGTTGTCGTGGGACGCTAACTCTTGTCGCGGTCGACCTTGTTTTTTTTCGTTTAACTATAATGGGAAATTATTTTTTCCCTTCAGCTTCCTTTTTCTGTCCTGCTGGGCGTTTCCATGAGCGATGGACGACGAAAATCTTCCTTTGTCATCTTGTTCGTATGCACTACAAATAGGAGGCACCCCGGGTTGTACGTATTTCGCTTTCTTCTTGCCGATTGTTGTTGTCGTGGGACGCTAACTCTTGTCGCGGTCGACCTTGTTTTTTTTTCGTTTAACTATAATGGGAAATTATTTTTTCCCTTCAGCTTCCTTTTTCTGTCCTGCTGGGCGTTTCCATGAGCGATGGACTACGAAAATCTTCCTTCATGCTGCACATTGTCGGATATCGTCTCGACACAAAAGAGAGCACCGCACGTAAAAAAATTTACACACATACTGTAGTACAGGTACCTGTGCACGCAGACCATTCGGAGAGACACTCTTCCTCTGTCCTGCCGGGGATTTTTATGGGCGATGGACGACAAAACTCTTCCTTCATGCCGCACATCGTCGGATATCGTCTCGACAAAAAAGACAGCACTGCACGTATAAAACTTACACACATGTACTGTGTTACATTTACTTGTGCACGTGAAACATTCCGAGAGTTCACGATGTTTACGGGTTATTCGTATCAACATTTAAGATGCGAAAAAGCACGGAGAGGGAAGAATCCTTGTCTCCTCTCATCTGATAATTTTCGGCCTGATTGGAACACGTGCCATCGACTGGTCAAAAAGAAAAAAAACCAACAGCAGAGCTTCCCTCTTAGCCTTGTACGCCGCCCGCCCGTCTCGCGACTACCTCACCACCGATTCGGTCCGGATAAAGTTTTCCTCCCTCTCTGCCACAGTGAGTCCCGTCGCCCGCCTCGCGTGAAGCCCGGTGTTCACCGTGGCCCTTCTTCGCCACTTCGACAAAGTTGGTGCTCAAACTGCATTGAAGTCTCTTTAAAGTTTAGTTTGGTCGCAAAAATAAGCTAAGCGGAGCTTAAATACTGTTTTGCATATCAAAACGACCCTTATATCTCGTATATGATACAAGCGAAGCCTCAGACGTGCTTCCTTGGCGAGTGAGACGGACGGACATGGATGTTTCACCAAAAAATGGAATACCTTGACATAAGATGTCATCTAACTTGGGTTTGGTATACCCTGATTGCCTGGTATGAGTTTTTTGTACCGTAAACTGGCAAAAAAGCGCTGGTGTACCGTTTTTTTTTACATTTTGTCTGTTAGGAAGGGCAACTAATTTTGCGTTAAGATAGCCCTATTACGGTGGCCCACAATAAATAACCTCTCAAAAGCAACTTTCTTGGTATCATTTTTTTTTTGGGCATTTTTTTTCTTGACCATCTTTCAAAGCAATGAATTTTCATTTCGACAAATGAGCACGCACACGGCCACAAAGGGGTGCTCTCGAACCGCGGTTGGGCTGTGATGGAAGCCAGTGACTTCAGCTTTCCAACGATGCTACTTACCAGGTATGGCTAAAAGTATTAGGTTCAAGATGAGGTAGAGCTGGATCAAAATAGGCAAAAAAAAGGTACTATTTTCGAAGGGGCGTAAGAATACAGCCCCTATACCCCTCGGAATAATGCATGTATGGTATCATAGAAAACCCTACAATATGCCGCACAGAACTGTGTATCTACTTTTGCGAGAATCCCAGGAGTTACCGAGATACGAGCGTCCAAAGTAGCGAACCTCTGCCCACCCTGGACATGCGGGCGAAGCAAGGCAAGAAGCGCGCCAAGCCTGAAGGCGAGGAGCGCGGCCGTCCCGGCGGACACGGCACGAAACAGCAGCGATGCGAGAAGCAATTCTATGATGCTTTCAGCCAACAATGCTTGCCGTGCATGCCATACACAAGCTGTTGACATGGGCCTACGTGTGTCTAAAAAAAAAGCTGGTAAAAATATCATCGGTTGAGTGCCGTGGGTGAGTGCCGCGGGGAGAGCACCACGAAACATGTAATATGTCATATATCAAGCACTACATGTCTGATTCAAGTTTTTATTCGTTCTATGTACTCGCCTGGTCGATGCGGTCATTTTAAGCTACTCCACATGGAAACCCGACACCAATACGATAATATGGAGTACTGTTTTGTCGACAGGGGTATCTGTGGTGAGAATCGCGGCGAAAACAACACTAAATATACAATAACTTACGAACGGCTTGTCCGATTCGAAGTTTTATTCGTTCTACGCACTCGCCTGGTCACTGCGGTCATTTTAAGCTATCGTACGTTGATTTCTGACATGCTTTCATTTTTTTCGATTTGGGGTTATTTATTATGGGCCACCGTAATATAGGTAAAACTGGGATATTGCCGTCATGAATCGTGGTTTTTTTTTGTCGTGATTCACGACAAAAATCTCACGATTCACTCACGAATCGTGATTTTTTTGTTCGTTAGGAGTGGCCCAAATGCAAAATGGGACTGAGGTATGGAAATTCTCTCGCGACGTAGATACTTGCTAGGTAGAATTTTACTGGTTTGAAGATGCCACTCTTGTCGACGCTATATATTTTTCATTGCGTGGCTTTTCAGAAAAGAAAGAAGTGCTAACAGCAGAATATACCAGGCAGCTTATACTACAGTAGATGCTGATCCCACCCGAACTCCAACCCAAACCCGAACGCTATTGAGTGAACCATGTGCTTGGATGCAAAAGAGGTGCCGCGGGATGTGTGGGTATGGAGACGTCAGTAGGATCCCTGTTGTAGTCTTGTTTCGACCTGGTGTAGAAGGGTAGGTCGTCTGTCGTCCATTGTTGTTGTAGGCCGTGGTTGTCGTCGGCCGTTTGACTCTTTAGTCGCAGTCGGCCTTTTATTTCTTTGAAATTATTCTGACTGTTTCAGGTCTGACAATTAATAATAGGTCAGCATTGTCCTTTGAAGCATGAAGCAAATAAATGATTCAGTCGGCCTGTCGGAAGCAATCACCATCGTACCAGCAGCAGGTATCACGTAATCACGGCCGGTTGTTTGTGATAGCGACGAAAGCAGCTACTTGTGGTAGTGGTGTGGTGATGTCTCTCTCTGTAGTCGCTCATGCATCTGCTGGCGGCCAAAGCTCAGCAGCAGAAGCAGAAGCAGCTATTAATAGCCGCAAAAAAAATCTCCCCAGTCAGCGGCAGGCGGCAGCTAAGCTACTCCTCACTGGAGCTGCTGCTCAGGAAGAGCTGGTGCTCAGGAGCAGCTAGCTACTTGTGGTAGTGGTGTGGTCCCTCCCTGGCGCTTAGGTATCTGCCGTCGGGACAAACTGAAGAAGCATATACATGTCGATCGCGGCCGAAGCTCTCGGCGGCCAAAGCTCAGCAGCAGCGTCTGAAGCACCAGCAAGCAGCTAGCTGCAAAAAAAGTTCCCCGCAGTCAGCGGCAGGCAGCAGCCAAGCCGCTGCTCAGGAGCAGCAGCTGCAAAAGTTCGAAGCCTTCGGCATCCAAAGTGCTTACGAGTTAGCTACTGCTGCTGCCGTCTCGTGACTCCTTACTCGTGACATCGCAATTTTTCGAGCGTTACAACAGCATCATCAACAGATTATTTATTCGGCATGCTGTCCGTCGCGGTGCATGATAATACGTAGATACGGGTATCCTGGGCGCGTTAGTTTGTCTCAACTGCTGCTCCACTTTGTCGGGTCCATTGCTACGTTCTGTACCGATGCGGGTGTCCCCCCTGTGGATCGCTGCATGCTGCGCGTCGCGTTGATGTATTGCCTAATACAATCAGCAGTGGAAAAGACGATAGATAGATAGATGTCTTGTACTAATAATACCTAGTACAAAAATTAGTTGTATGATCGCGCTCGCTCCCACCACTACTGCTATCGTTGTAGTAATACTACTACTGCCGTGCTTCGTACAACAACACCAGGAGAATTAGTGCACTGCAGTGACTGGGTATATCTACTGAAGAATCATTTGTGGAGACAACGCTACCGTTACTATACTACATGAGTAGAACATGACGCCATAATGTGACCGACTGGCAAGGCATGGTTGATGATTCAAATCTACCGATAGTCGGATGCGTACTCTGTTGTAATTTGGCTGTTCACGAGCGATGGATATCGATCTCAGGCAGAGGCGGCGGGGGCAGCTGATAAGGCCGATCCGTAATTTGTTCTGCGCAATGCCGTTGCCCATCTGCACTTTGACTCGCTCATCGTTCAGAGAGCTTGAACAGAACGACATACTTCGGATAAAAGTAAGTGACGAATAACGTTGAAGATCATTCAGCGGTGAAGCCACGTTTCCTACGTGCAGAATCTCACTGGGATCCGCGTGCAGTTTTATTCGTATGAGGAGTTACGAAAAAGCGCGGAAATAAAAAATATCCCCGTAACCTCTCATATTATAATTTCTGCCTGATTGGAACACGTTCCACCGGTGGAACACGTTCCACCGGTCAAAAAAAAAAAAAAAAAAAACGAACAGCAGAGCTTCCCTCTCAGCCTTGTACGCCGCCCGCCCGCCCGTCTCGCGACTACTTCACCACCGATTCTGTCCGGATAAAGTTTTCCTCCCTCTCTGCCACAGTGAGCCCCGTCGCCCGCCTCGCGTGAAGCCCGGTGCTCACCGTGGCCCTTCTTCGCCAGCTCGACAAAGTTGATGCTCAAACTGCGTTGAATTTCTCTTTTTGAAGTTTAGTTTGGGCGCGAAAATAAGAACCCTTTGAATATTACTTGGCATATCAAAACGACCCTTATCTCTCGTATATAGTACAAGCGGGGTCTACAAGCAGGCCAGACAGAGCCCATCCGTGCTTCCTACGCGTCTCGAGGCCCACGCGACGCCTAGCCATGAAAACGGCGACCGCGCTTCTTGCAACACCCCCTCTACCTGCTAGCACCCGCTGACAACCCCGGCGGCGTCGGGCTCGCCCGCGGTACTGTGTTCTAAGTACACGCACGCGCACGAAACGAAAAGAAATGTCTTGAGAAATATTACAAGCAACCCTTGACTCGTATCTGCTACGTTCGTATAAACACGAGTACAAGAAGGCGCTTATATTAACGAACGCCGTTTTTGCGTGAAATAAAAAAGCTGTACCGGGACACTGCTTTTTTGCCAGAAACGGCTTACCTTGACACAAATGATATATATTGAGTTTAGTGTGCTCTGATCACCTCTTTTTACTTTTTTGTACCCTAAACCGGAAAAAATACGATGGCGTATCGTTGTTTCGTATTTTGGCGAGTGAGACGGACGGACATGGATGTTTCGCTATAAAACGGTACACCTTGACAGCAAACTACCATCTGACTTGGGTTTGGTGTACCCAGATTGTCTGGTTTTAAGTTTTTTGTACCGTGAACTGGCAAAAAAGCGCTGGTGAGTTTTTTGTCATTTTGTGCTATAGGACAGGAAATTAATTTTGCTTCTAGATAACCCTAAGTAAACCTAGGGAATTAATAAGTGTACTGTGCTACTTTGGTGTTTCTTATTGCTGTCGCTAGCTCTTCTACTCATATTTTGTTGTTTGTGGTCATTATTGTTATTGCCCTCGATGAAATGCATTCGAGCGCTGTTCTCAGATTGCTTGTCCCTTTTTTTGTGAAGTCGCAGGTGGACTTGTTGAGAGTGACGGGAGAGGCCAGTCTGGACCAGCACAGACGGAACCCCACAGCGCTGTGTTTGGCTCAGGCAGAGCGTCTACTTGTTGACTACCGGTACCACATGTTATAGTACTCGGCGGGGACATATACCCAGCAGCAGCACACGAAGACGGAACGACCACCCGCACCAGTACCACAGCAATAAGATCGATATCATTGAGGTGTAATCGGGGTTGCAGGGCTAAATAAACACTGTTGGCCAATGAAAAACGAAACATGATCGGGGAAAGACCTCCAACAATCAGTCCGAAAGCTGACGACGCTCTCTTGGCCGAAGCAAAATATGTCGGCTGTTTATTACAATAGGTAAACGACAGATTGACAAGAGATCTCTGTACCGCTAAATAGTTGTTGTTGGGGAAATGAGAACTGAGGTGGATGCATGCTCTAGGGGGCAAGGGCTTGCCGCCGGCGTCCTACGGTATCCTCCCAAACCTGAAAAAAAACCCATTTTTTGTTGTGTGTTGTTACACATTCGACAGATTGACGTATTTTCAACTGCCGAAACATACATACGATGAGAATCGCAAGATACAAACAAAGGCGAAAAGTATAATTATTTCAGCTGGTGCGACGATACGCGATAGACGCTCGATGTCGACAGAGACTCAGCCCACGGGCAACCCGCGCGGTGGTGGGCAAGATCAACTAGCATAGATAACGGGCTAAAAGAAATGAGGTGGATGCATGCTCTAGGGTGCAAGAGCTTGCCGGCGGTACCTCTATTTTCGGTACGAATTATCTAAATTGAAATTCAGGTCCATTTATTTGCTGCTGCTGCTGTGCCGCTGCTGTAGTCTACGAGTACGTATCCACCGAGCGGTGCGCGACGAGTGCGCTACTCTTGGTATCTAGGCCCAAACCCGCGTCAGCTGACAGTAGTCTGGACACGGAGAGATGCGCCGCCCGCTGACCGCGCGTCGGGCGCGAAGCAACGACGCTATACAGTTGTGTGACCATCCTACCCATCGATCGTTCTGCTGCTGTTTGTTGTCGTGGACAACATCTTGAATTCAGAGAGCTTACCATTTTTCGATACGAAAAGCTGGTCACCCAAGTCGTCAGATTCTGTGTCTAGGTTAAGGCATGTACACTGGATGTCCTTCAACGTCAAATATCCCGCCAGCAGGACCGGAACAGGTGACAACTGCTGCCAGTAGGAAGAGACTCCGGACACACAACAAACCAGGGACGACCCCGGGGACCACAGGAACAACACTTCTGTTTCAATTGAGGTGCTACCAGTCGCAGGGCACCATAGCGGCACGAGCACCTGCACCACCAGTACGACAGGATTGAGATCGATTTCATCGGTTTTCGCGGTTCTAAATACATTACTTACGCGATGCGCGTCACAGCGCAGAAACCGTCTGTACAATCAACTTACCGGTAGTAAATAGTACCTACGGTACACACAAATACCTATATACTTCCCTATTTTGACTAGCAATATTTGGTGCTAGTATACTACTATGGTCCCCCGTCATAGTAGTTTGCTGATGCTGTCGCTGTTGTTGCCTACCAGGTTACCAGGTACCAGGTATTTCATAATTATACTCCGATTTACTGTAGAGCAGGAAGCGACCTTGTCGAAAAACGTCACAGAATATATTGCAAACCCCATGGGTCAAGACCATGCAGCCAGAAGCGACCTTGCACGGCCGTTTGCGCGCGGCGGACAACGATATTAAAAACGGCGTTAGCCAACCACGCTGAGCGAGCCATTCTTCTGCAAGGTGATCCCACCTTTGTTGCGATCGATGCGCTGTAGCCAATTTGCGAAATATTCCGTTGCTCGTACCGACTCTGGCACGAGTGTCTACCAGCGACTGTCCCCCCGGTGAGGCTGAGTCGCGTCGCCCAAGGCGCAGGGCTCCGTTTAACCCGAAAGTTGGCCAAGGCTGCTTGGAAGTGTGTCCGCTATCGATTTGCGCGGTATACCCGTCAACGTCGGGAGCGGTTTGAGACCAGAATTTGCGAGGATTGGAGTTTCCTTGTGGCTGCGGTCAGACACACAGACAGACAGACAGACAAGATTGCAATTACCGCAGCTGAGACTCAGTTTTACAAACTGAGAATTAACACAAGTCCCCGGCGCTACAACGCCAATCGTGTATTACACGAACCAACTACAAAATACATAAATACACGAGCATTGAGTCAGGTTGATGCAGGTCTTCTTTCTTGTGTCACCCTCGTTCTAATTGTAACACAAATCCGACGGGAAATATTGCAACCATTACAAGACTTCACGATTTTCCTTCCAATTGTCTTGGAATAGCGGTTATATTAGTATCTGGTAGTCTTTAATTAAGTTACACGAATCTTGCAGACGCGGAGTGCAAATTCTCGCCGACCCTACTGGGTAGAACCACAAAACTTCCTGGGCAGCGGCGAGTGACATGCGTCAAACCACCGCCACGAGCGCGAGGCCGTAGCTTTTGCTTGAGCGTGCATGTTTGAACGGCGGTGAAAAGAACAAGGTAAAAAAACAAGGAAAAAAAACAAGGAAAAAAACGCGTGGTGAAAATATCGTCGTCGAATAACATGAAAAAATAAGCTGAAAAATACACCAAAGCCCAAAAGGCTTTTAAGATATCTATTATACCTGGTACAAGTTCCCCTTCGGGAGGTGCCTGGGGGAGTGGCGCAAGAGCAAAACAAAAACCACAGAACCTGTTGATATACTACTGGTTGTAACACACGCATATCCCATAGCATACGATATAATTGAAATACCTGCATTTTACATGCAGATCCTTCTAGAACTGCACCGACATCTGCTTTTTGGGGGACAAAACATAATTGGAAATAGTGCAAAGACGTTATTAATAGTGTTGATTGAGTCGTCTTTTATGGCTTTGATTTAGTCACAAACACTATTATGTGTCGGTATAGTTATGTGTGTCTTTGTCGTGGCGCTCAATGTGAAGAGGGCCTTTCCCGTACAAAACCGAGGACTCCCGACAAAAAAAAGGATTGAAGACTCTCCACGCGTTACAAAATGCACGCAACACGCGTGAAAACGGCACATACCGCAGACGCGTGACAAACGGGACGTCGGGATAATATTTATTTGCAGAAAGAGAAAAAGAGCAACGTAGGAGGGGCCGGAAACCTCAACGAAACCTGGGAAATCTACTTGATTTTTGAGTTGGGGGTGGGAAATTGACTCGTTTCAATATGGGTGGTCGAAATTGGCTTCGTTTTTTGTGTGCGGGCTGAAAATGACTTGGTTTTTGTGTTGGGGATCAAAGTTGACGTGATTTGTATGTGGGTGGTCCAAATTGACTTTATGTGAGTGAGTGGACCGAAAACGACTTGGTTTCTGTGCAAGGGACCGATACGGACTTGGTTTGCGTGGTAAAAAATCACTCGACTTTTTGTTCGGCCGAAAATGTCGTGGTTTTAGTGCGGGGATCGATTCACCTGGGTTTTGTATGGGGGATCGAAATGGACTCGGTTTTTTTGTGTGGGTGGTCAAAACAGACATGATTTTTGTGTTCGGCCGGGAATCACGTGGTTTTAGTGCGGGGATCGATTCATCTGCTTTTTGTGTGGGTGGTTGTTACCGTCTTGGTTCTCGTGTGCGGCCCGAAGTTGAATTGGTACCTGTATGCGGGGGATCAAAATCGACTTGGTTTTTGTGTGGGGGAACGAAAATGACTCTGTTTTTGAGTAAATGGTGAAATTGACTTGGTTTTGTGTTCGGCCGGAAATGGCTTGGCTTCTATTATTAGTGTGAAGTTCAATTCACCCCCTTTTTTCGTGGATGATCGAAATCGATTTGGTTTTTTGTGTGGGTGGTAGGAATTGGCTTGGGTTTTGTGTGCGGGCCGGAAATAACTTGCTTTGTTGTGGGGGGGTCCAAATTGACTTCAGAATAAACAAATGGGACCAAACGTGAGCATCGAAACACGATACCCAACTACCATTGACCAGAACCAGACACCTTCGTTACAACACAGCTGTGTATAATGTTACACGTTTTCTTTTTACACCTTTCAAAAAAACAAAATGCTGCAGAACCTATTACTCGCGTATCGTTTAATGATATGCCGGCACCGCAAGAAAAGATAAGACGCAACTATTTTTTTTTATTTTTATTTTATTTTCTCATCATCACTTTTACTTTCCAGCCCACTCGTAGGAGGTTTTACCCTCGACGATCTTCTGGACAAGCCGTGGTCACAGGTGTCGTCCCTTCTCCCCCCCGGTACGTGCCTTTAGTTTTTATCGCGCATAGGGTTCAGCATTCCCACTGCTCGTCGATTTTCATCGAATGTACAGCTAACTCACGCTCTCGCGCTTTCCGCTAATCAATTTTATGCAAGAAAAAGTCCCTATGAGCATGCACTCGGTGAGACTTGAACTCACGAAATTGATCTTGATAGGCTCGCGGACCACCTACCAAGCCACCGGGGACGCCGGCTCTGGCGTACTATAGGGGCGTGTACTGCTACCCTTTCGGTTGAGTACAATAAGCGCATTGCTAATGCTCTCAATAAGCACACTGCTAATGTTCTCAATAAGCACACTGCTACTGCTATCAATAAGCACACTGCTAATGCTCTCGGTAGGGGAAGCCAGTTAACACACGGCAGCAGCAGTAGGCCAAACAGCGGTCAGTGCTTCGTACGATGATCGTGCATACATGTTATATACCTGGCACACGCTTGCACAGCAGGGAGGGATCGGTTCCACTTCTTATGTGCGAAGATAAAAGTATGCAAAAAATGATCGCAGACTGCAGCAAGCCGAGCAGGTAGCCGTTTGCCCAATGCGTAGCAGCAAACCTGACAACAGCAACGAGCAACAGGTACTCGTCGGTACATACTTGCTGACTGCTGGCCTCTCGCTGCCGCAATCAACGCACTATTGCTTCCCTGCTGCTGCTCTGCTGCTGTTTATGTATAGCAAACAGAAAAAGAGCAAAGCCGAAGCGGCAGGAAAACCAATTTGAGCCGTCACACACCAAAGATGCCAGGCGACATATCAGGCAGCGCAAAACGTGCGCTGTCAAGGATGCAGGGCCTAGCGGTTAACATTAAAACCTAGTAGTTTGGTGTCAGCCAAGGCATGTCAAGGCAAAGTTGCCTTCTGCCAAGCGGTGAAAATTCTGTCTCCTGACATCCTCGTCACACACAGCAAGCATTGCTCGCACAAGCTCCGATATACCATGTAGACCTGATGAAAAGCAAACACCTACAGAACCACGCGAGTCTACCACACGTGAGTGGTGCTGCCTGCTGTTGATGCTGTAGTTAGATGGGGTTAGCACGCTCTCTGCGCTGCTGGTGTTTATATCTGTTGCCGGAGTCGCACTGCTGTGTGCAACAGCGGCAACATGTTGTACGATGACACGATCGCGCACAGCGTCAAAGAAAGAGGTGGTGTGTGGTTGCCGGATGATGGATCTTAGGCTCAAAAAAACGCAACCAGCCACAGCAGTACCGCGGAGACCTACGCGCATGTGGATGTGCCACACGCGCACGTACCTGCCCGTTGCGCTGCTGCTGCTGGACAGCACGGTAATGTTGCAGGCTGCTGGGGGAAACACGCTGTCTGCTCAACTGTTTATTGACTGTTGTCTGTGCCGATTTCAGACGCAAAACAATTATACCAGTAGGTAAGTTACACACTCATGAAAGGGCAAAAACATGACATTTCAGCGGTACGAACAAACTACAGCCTGTCGTACTGAAACCAGGGATATCGTCTAATCCAATCCAGACGGGAAAAAAAAATTGAGCGCCCGCCGCCCAGCGCTCCAGAGTGCACGGATGGCGACCGGACCTCGATCAATGTGTCCGGCCGAGCTTGCCGTGTCGACTACTTGGCTTTTCGCCAGAAAGTGCTCGCACGAGGAGATTTGTTCGAAAAAGCAGGAAAAATTCACAACCACAACTATTGGGCGTACGTCGGTTCGCAACGACGATGTGAAACACGCCAATTACTGCGTGAGATAGACGACAAGGGTGTCGCTTGGTATTTTTAGCGGCCATCATGGCTGGCGATCGAGTTAGATCATTCCTTTCGGATGGAGAACCTTGACTCCGCAAACAAAGAATAATCGTATAAGGCAAGGCGCCCACGAGGCAGTGAGATATACCCATTGCTGTCGAAATGGCCACAACGGAATTTAACATCAACCCAAACAAGCCGGCCTCACAAGCGATTCTTAGTAGGATGCAGCTTACTGTACATGCGATTCGCTCAACAACGCACGGCGCTTCGCGGTTGATGCAAACAATGTCTACCTGGTCGGCGGAAACCCGACGTGCTCCGTCCCGGTGTTGCATGGATGCGAGGGTCTAAGGTCAACGACTACGACCACGCATGACAAGAGTACACTGCCACCCCCGACCGAAAAATGCGCCGCCGGAAACACCTGCGGGGGCCCCGCTGGGCGGCCACCGGAAACGTTTTAAAAGCCATCAGACTGCTTAAGTTTGATTTTTATGGCCAAGCATATACTGCAAATCTACAAAGAAACAAGTGTTTTACATCAGCCGCATTTTACCTCGGCCTATCGGACAGCAAAATACTATCCAATCGAAATTGGTCCAGTCCGAGTTTGAACGTTCTTCGCAGACGCTGCTTTCATCTAGAAAATAATCACTGCAATATTCTCGAGTGTTCTTCAGAAATCCCATTTACAAGCACACTAGATTTCTCGTACTTCCAAGTGTATAAACCAAGTCGCTCTCCGATGCGGGGCGGCCTAGAGCATGATGAATAAAAGTGGGTTACGAAAGAAGGAACAAGTCTACCGGTACGTGCAAAAGGTACAACAGTGCAAATAAACAGGATAGTTCAAGACTTACCATGTGGTCGCCATGAATAGGAGACATGCTGCCGGTGCACTGCTGAAGTTACAACGTACTTCGTGTAAACATGAGCATGCGACATACTGGCTGAGCATTGCCACAACGCGCTCGATCGAGGCGTCCCTTTAACTCCATGTATTTATCTAGAGAGCGCGTCCGTGGGGCCGCGACATGTCAGAATCCCGAATGGGGGGCTGTGTCCAAGTTGATGCAGGTGCATATACAAGGGTTGCCAGCGCAACTAAGCCCTCAATTGTGGATGTGTTGAAACGCGAAGGAAAGGGTTTCCTGGAATTATGACAGCTACCTCACGCAGTAACTCGTGTAACGGCTAACATCGTACGAGGGGCCGGTCGTATAGCGATGCGTTCGAGTAGCCATGCCCAAGCTAATTAAAATGCTGGAACTCCAGTGAATGAGCGAGTGAAAAAGCAACAGCTCTTTTGTTAACCACATATCGTCAAATCTTCAAAAAGCACAGCATCCACGCATCAGTATGAGCGAACACGTCTGGCGCATGCCACAAAACGTAGCAAGGTCTGCTGACCCAGCCTAGTTACCAAAAAACTCTCAAGGTGGCGAACGTGGCGCCATCGCTAGTACTATACTTGTATGCATAGCCACAGCGACACCGCCACAACCTCCAAAACCTTGAGATACATCCTCGTCCGACTTTTCGTCTGGCATTTTGTTGAACTCGAAATAGAGGTAATCCATGGTGACGGCCTTGAGCTCGCGCCCCGCAAGGGCAGCTTTTCGTGTCCCTGCGTGTCCCTGCCTTCTGTGTGCTTATCTTGAGGAGTCATTGATCTCGTCCCAAAAAAGAGTGCGTGCTTACTACGCGCAGATAACCTATTAAATTCCGCTGGTCGTGATGAGGATCCTGTTCTCTTTGACAGCCTTGGTCCCTTTAAAAGCCAACAGGCCGTTGTTCCACCTGCGTTCACATATACAAATGTCTACAAGCACAGGTAAAGCAAGACCTGTACATGAAATGTACAACAGCGATGGGATGGGCGAGGAGACGAGAGATGTTATTTATTGAGTCTACTGAATCAACGGGTATACCCTGGTATATAGTAGACGAGTGCATTTCGGTGGGGCCCACTATGAAACTGCTTTATTATGAACGAGTTGGCTGTTATACATGAGACAGCGAACTACATAGATATCTGTCTGCAATCTGTAAAAAACATGAAGTTGAGACAGCAAACAATCCACACTAGGTGCGAACAGCAGTATACTCCAAGAAAAGTACAAGCCAGTAAGAGGTCGTTCCCGGGGGTACTATTTCGCGTTCCCAACAAATGCATACAGGCACTTATTCGTGCGCTCGACACAATACTGTTGTGGGTACTGGCATATACCACGAAATTCCAGCGTTTACTGGCCATGTTCTGCTGCCGTCATTGGCAAATGCTTTCGGGACTCGATACGGCCCTTGTCGATATTGCGCAATTTCTGCTCCGGCGATGGCACTGTTTGGGGTGGGACAGAACAGCACAAAGGCGACAGACTATTCGGAGCGACCCAGAATTATAGGCGACCAAAGGTATACAAAAAATATGCACCCTCGCCAAGCTAATTGGAGCAAAGAGCCCCATCTTTGGTCCGCCACGATCTCCGATTGCATCATCTACTCGAATGTCACACATTTTGGTTTCATACTGACCGCCATGAAAAGCTAAAGAATGTGGCATATCCATTATTTTTGTAAAGGAACCAGGGCTGGCGTTAGACCAACTACTATGACATTTTTTTTTACTATTCTTTTTGGAGTTTTCAGCTATATCCGAAGCCCAAAAATCGAACCATCCAACAAGGGGCAGGGAATAGTCAATACTTTTGCTGTAACTTCTTAGAGGGGGCAAAAAATCAGCGAATACTTCAGAACTGAGCCCAGTTCTGAGCGGTCTATCGTGGCTCCATGAACTGAGAGTTATTTTATTTTCGGGTATTAACACTACAGCAGCAGTACTACTGCCCATCTGCCGAGAGGGTCCGTCACCAACGCCAAAGCCCATCAGCCGAATATATCCGTCACCAACACTAAAGCATCACACCTACGACGAGCTTCATGTACCTACGGGCTACGGTGCTCGTGTAAGACATGGCCTTGACCTCACATGGAAGCGATATGCAGCACCACCAACGGTAACGGCAGCAGAGATGGGGATTCCACGTCGCAACAGTAGCAGCTGCAGCACCAGCAATGGCGATTCGTCGTCGACGGCGAAAATCAACCCGGACTTGGATACCGAGACCACGCTCGAGCCGGCGCGGCGGCCGTTGACTTTGCTTCCTCCAACACAAACAAGACCAACCGATGCCACTCGTAGCTAAAACCGGTTTCCAAAGTCAGACGACATAATATATGTATCTTATTTCTTATACACATATCTCTGAGTCTCACAACTTGAACATATATCCATCAGAAACCACGACTCGAAAAATTCCCATGATAGTTGGTCTTAGGGGCGAAAATGTTGGCGCTAAACCACAGGCATTCAACGGGGTCAATCATGATAAGATGTTTCGGCAAGAAACCAGCTTGTTTCTTTTCCATTTTGTTTCAGAACGAGCTTGCTCGAGGCACTCCAAGGGATGCGTGTCAAACGTTCTGCACAAACATTCCAAGAAATGAATGCGTAGGACAAATATCAAGTTGTGTTTAACATCCAAAGTTGATATTGACACCGAAGCTGAGAAATTACAAGAATCTGCTAAAGTTTTTACATTGTTATGGCACGAAGGTCTAAATGTCCACGCAGGTTTGAAGAGCCCCTTCGGTAAAAACAAAAAAGAGCAGTTAAGTCCTTTGGAAAAAACATGGTTTGTCTTATGAAGCAGCGATGCTATATCTAGCACAATAACGCCATAATATGACTCCTTACCAAACACGGCAAAGCTCCAGTTCCAAGGCTCAGACAACCTCGCGACCTACGTGAAAAAAAATTGTTGTGTGAAGGCGTTGGGACCCTTGGACTTGCGAGGGAGGGTAGGCATGTTTGAATCACGAAACGAAGATGCTCAGGAGCAAGAAATTTGATCATTCTGGACTTCCTTTGCGGTATGTTCACTCCGCTGAGACCGCGTAAGACGCTACAGACGGTCAAAGTAAAGGCCCAGATAGGTTCTCTTACTATTGTAGAGCTTGGCATTCTCGTCCAAAATATTAGTTCAAACGGTATCAACAGCCTGGGAAACTTACACTTTGAAATTCGTCCTATTGGGTAGTAGAGGTATGAGATGGCAGTTTTTAACAAAAATACCATTTTCGTCATGAAAACGGTCTAGAATCCATCCGGCGCATGACACAAAAAATGGAGTATGATATGTATCTCTTGAAACTGCCGACAGAAAGATGGTCTGAGCATGAGAACTGGAGAAACGTTGTGAGACATAAAAGGTCGATTTATTTCTGAAAGTTTAGTAACTGAAAAAAAGTGCTCTGCAATTTTTTGCCGGAAGCGGCCCCTTAAGAGATACTGGTATGATAGACCATGATATTTCAACACTTCGTATGCCCTTGCAAAACAGAAAACAAACATTGGTAAACGGGCTGGCAGCGGCTAATGAAACACGACGCAAAACATCAGCATGTATAAAAACAAAACGGCGTGGAATTCCTCGCTTGAAAAACGCGAAGCGACAACCTTTGAACAAGCCTGTACCGGTGACTACGAGGGTTTAGAAATGATGGTCGATGTTGGATCTGAAACTACTCTGAGCTGGGGATGAAGCGGTTCTTAAAACCAGACACTCTCCTCTCAAACTTATTTTCAACATCCGTTCCTTCCCCGGCTCGTTCTCTACGGAAATGATTTCCTGGTTTTGCTTGAGGATGTGACACAATCTTCACCTGCCCTGGGATATGGTACAGACATCAACACAAGCAAGTTTGGATGCACCCAATATTCAGCGGGTAAAACCAACCCAACTCGCGCATCCCATGGTATCTCTGATAAAACGGTCTTGATTTTCAGGAATATCTTCCGAAAATGGGAGTAAGGGCACTTCAACAGGCGTGCTATTATTAAATCGTTCTGGATGAATTACGTCAAGCAATTATGCGAGAGAGTTCTAGCGGCAAGTACCAAGTATTTGGCACTGTAGTTCGAAATGATGTCGACACATCAATGCATTTGCCCCCGATTCAGTTTTGGACACGATGTTGACGACAACAAAAGTATGTTTTGGTCAAACAAAACGGCCCTGAACTCTGGTTATCACTACCTGAAGTTTCGTATAAGAAAGTGATGACACCGTTGAAAAGTTGAACCACACCCAAACACAGGGGGTCTAGACACCTCTCACAACAGGACTGCAGATGCTCCGCCAAGAGCAGGCCCGGTTCGGTCGTTTTCCACATTAAAAACACACGAAATCACGAAAAAAATCAGCTTCAGACCATTTTTTCCTCGCCTAAAAATTGTTGTTCAAGAGATGGCCCGACACACGAAATTGGAATTCGTTATGGACATTTTCAAAAAGCCCAAAAGGCACATACGCAAAAGACGAACATTAAACATCGTCACAGCCAACCCAGAGGTTTGTCTGCACCGCGAGAGGAAAACGACCCATCAGTGGCCCAGCGTCACAGCGAAGCGTTTTTTACGTAACGCCCCGTAAGGGCTGCACTGACGCGCTGTCGGTCACCGCACCCTGGGTGCCCTATCATGCATTCATGTTTACACTACTGTAAAGCGCATGGTGTCGTCCAGCAGCACGCGTGTATGCGCTATGGTCTGCGAATGACGTCGTCCATGAAAACGCGTGGTGCGCTAGGTGTGAAAAGCAGCCAGCAGCCGGCAGCTCCCAGCTTACGTTCTCGTGACGTGTGCATTCTTTCCAACTTCCGATTAAACACAAGCAGGTGATTGATTACGAGATGATTCCAGCGAGAGCAAGAACTCTTCGACTTCAAAATTTTGTGCCCTGATTGAATAGGACGAGGAAAACGACGTTTGGTGGGTTTGCTTTTCATAAACGTACGAAAATACGGCACGACGGCCATTTTTCAAAAAGCGTGTTTGGTTCAGGAGGTACATCTTACTTTCGTCTTTTTCCGCAACTTTGATCCTAAATCGCGGACGAAACAAACAAAATAAAAAGGTCATTCTCACGTATTTTCGTATGGCCATGGAGACACCCCGGGAAAAACTGCGTTTTTCCAACTCTTTTTCAATCAGGGCACAAAAGTAATTTCCGTGAAAGCAAATAGTTCCCCTAGGGTTTCTCAACAGTCCAATACCTTACTCCAGTAGTTTGGTGGTCGTTTCTCGTAGCAGCCTTGTGCGGCTCGCAAAACAAACAGGTGTCACGGACGTCTCCCCGTTGTTAATACGATCATGTCAGTAGGTCTAGCGTCAAATTCTTCGACGAACTGACCAATTTTAGGTCTCAAGAAGAATCACATAGGTTTGGGCATCAACCGCTTGAATCCCTACGCAACAACGCCTCCGCAAGAAATGCGAACAATTCTCATATCTGACGAACTACAGCTTGCACGCCAAAACCAGCTTCACCGATGTGGTCCTGTTGTTGGGGCGACTACGTGCGTTGTGTCGTGGGTTTCAGCAAATTCCTTGTGTTATTATTGCCCGAGGGTGGAATATTATGTTTATTTCTGGAACCAGCTCGTAGATAAAGAATGCTTTGTCTTAGCAAACGAACAGTGTTACCCAAATTCGTCGCCAGTCACACCGTCAATAATGGTACCACAGTACATCCATATGCTCCACAACTGGGAATGCCCATCATCAGCCAATTGGTACCGTGGGTACTCGCACTTTGTTTTAGAAAATACTGTCAACACCGCACGTTTGCCAGTGTGATAATGGCGTATGCTGCGTGTTTCGCGGGTCTAAATATTCTGGACACTGCGATGTACCCCGGGATGAGATTGAAACGACCTAGGAAGCGGTGAAACTGTAGTATTTCGGACTCCATATAGCGAGTATGACAGGCATACGAAGTACAAGTTCTCATTTCGGGCACTGACCGAGAGGAGCAAACACAAACAAATCAAACCGCATCGGAGCGGGTGTAGAAGGGGGAGAAAAAAAATGCCAGTCTTACCGAGGTATTTGCTTCGACCGTGGTATGTGCAGTGAGGCAGACCTGCTCTAATATTCACAGTTTTTTTGTGAAACTCATTGATGCCGAAAAGTAATAATAGACACTACCCTAACTCATATTTTCCGTCCCAAGACGTTGATAAATAGATCATGCCGAGACTAGACATAAATAACAAGGGGTTAATCTTGAACATTTTTCGGCTACAGCAGCTACAAACATACACTACACAGCAACCAGCACTATTCCGATTATTTTAGGTTCCGTGTTCAAACGTGCTTTACTATATGGATAGGGACGGAGGAGTAAAACGCTTAGTTTAAAAGATATTATGTATGCCATCCGACGGTGTGAAGCATGAGCATACACGTCGACAACGCAAAAACACCCCCCAGAAAGGAGAAGATAATCAACGTGAACCAGATCATTCGTTTGTTTCGGGGAGATAAAGGCGAAACTTGTGCTGTCTACAATATACCATCTCGAGTAGCAACATATTTGGACAGCATGAATTGGGCCACGCTTTTTCAGTTTCTACTGAATTGACAAGAGCTCATCATGGCGTCCAAGTGCGCGTTTTTTGTTGGTGGGAGTTTGTACTGCTTCTTCTGCTGTCCATTGTGGTTCATTGGCATTACCCCTCTGCCGCTGCAGCTGCTGTCGTTGTTTTTGTGGTTTATTGACCATACTGCGCCGCTCGGTACACGAAAAACAGTACTACAACGTCAGAACGCGATCGATCGTGGAAAATAGTTACACTACAAACTGACGTGAAAAAAAAGGCGATTTTACCACATGTGTTACTGCCAGCTGCTATTGAAATGCGGGGTGTTTCTATGGTACTTCATATACATGGGTGTATTTTTAGACTTCTTCTCCGTGTGCCGAACGGTTTGAGCTTCAAAAAATCCATAAGTGCCTTCAGAAGATCCCGAGCACAATCCGTTTTTTAAAACGTTTTTTCAGCTGTGACGGTTACTACGAGATAATGCTGTCAGCTATAAAATAAATGTGGGAAGTTTCCGTACTACTTCCGTACGAGTTTTATACCGGAATTTTTCTCTGTGCGGCCGACAGTTTGAGAAGAAAAAAATACTGGCGTCGAAAGATGCTCAAAATAACAAACTTGAACGAATATTTCTAGCCGTGACATGTGACATGTGTGGCTTATCCTTCCAAAAAAAGAAACATTTTCTGGTCAAAGGGCAGGTTCCAAGAACTTGACATTTTCTGGTCAAAGGGCAGGTTCCAAGAACTTGAGTAGAAGCCGACGTTTGTACATAGTCATGCAATATCTCAATTATACCGCTATGAACACCTGCAGGAACAAGTCGCGTTGTTTATCTCCTCTAATGTTCGTACACGGAGTGCTCATATACTGTGTCATACTTACCATGTCCCATCAATTGAAAATTGGTGCTTCTACACGGTGAAATGAGCAAACGTTTAGGGAGCAAACACGAACACTGCTCACGTTTGTGGCTGAAGCCTGAATGGCGACGGCGGCCATATGACTTTGTCACCTTGCGCATCGAACAGTCTTGAATACACGTGTTATGGTTTCCTGCAGACTTGAAAGAAAACAGTCAAGAGACAACAACCGGAGAGGCAAGACGGTGAAATACATTGTGAAGTAACTTGCAGGTGTCTCAGACGGCGGCAAAGAGCAAAAGCGCGCGAGCGGAAATCGCCGATCTTATGCCTTATAAGACGGCACGCGCTGAAGACGAGCAGCTGAGTACTTGAGAAGGACATGGCAGTAGTACGGAGTTTACAAAAAAAAAACACGTACGAAGAGAAGAACGCAGCTCGAACCCACCAGTAAAGCAGCGAATCAAACGAGACAAAAAACAGGAGCGAGATCTCAAGCAGGTGAGTAACAACAACCAACGTTTTTTCAGCGACCAGGCGGAGTCTGTTGCAAAAGGTCACGGGAAATCGTCAAACGAAATAAACTGACCTCTTTCTCCAGCCTTGGCGATAGAGAGGCGACAGGAGGGTCTCCGCCGTGCGTGGCCTCGAGCCAAAACCCAGCATTTCTTCAACCTCAGGAATACAAGTCAACGCTCGGGACCTCCACGTTTTGAACGAGAACTGATTTTCGGGCCATCGCGGATGACACGTTGGAGACGCCTGTGGCCACGGTTCCATTGCTACAGTTTCTGCTGTTGCAAAAGGCTATGCTCCCCTTGCCATACCAGAGAGTAGAAAGGCTTTCGGTCAGCATGTCATCCAGCAATTACGGTTAGGCATGCTCGTGGGCGTGTTCATTCCGCTGACATATATTTTCTCTCTCACATTCCTACGAGAGTGAGGGGAGTAAAGCTTCGAGTAATACAGAAAATAATCTGCGTGTCTGCGATATATGTGCGGAGCGATGATGAATCAATCACCAAGGTGTTACCAACCAACTGCACAGGGGGGCTCCATTCGTTCCGCGAAAAGGGATTTGGGTCCATGACGAAATGCGTCGTATCCCGTCCAAATCTCATGACCAGCCAGCGTAAATCTAATGAGCGGCCAGTAACGCTGACGACCACAATAGCAGACACATTTCATTTAGTTTAGTTTATATAGTGATTTTAGTTCTCACCCTCGTAGGCCTTGGATCCAATCCTTATCCCGTATAGCGGCGTCAACGTAGTTAGTTCCGGCGTACCCCCTCCCTTTCTTTCCCCCCTCTGGTTTATGAAGTATACCTGGTACGAAGTATGATGATGACTAACTGATCAAAACATGAGCATTTCGACAAACGGGATGTCCACGATAAATGTTGACTTGTACCTTACCGGGTTCATGCCTGTTCATGGGGCAAACATAACAAGAAGAGACTTCACAGATTTATCCTGCGCGTGGCAGCGGGTTTCGAAGGTTCCTGTGCGCACGTTGCTTTTTGCTGTTTCACAACATTTGGGACCATACATTATTTTCGAGGTAGAGCTGATCACAGCTCGACGGTGGTCGCTCACGGAGAACATGCTGAGAAAAAAATGCCTCGCGCATATTCTTTAGTGTTCAAACATAGTTGATGCACGATTACTTTTCTCTGTGCAACTGGGTATACTGCTACCGATGTCCATCACAGGTTTCGCATGGGTGGCGCTCAGAAACGATGCTCTACATCCCAACTCCACCGCTAACCAGTTTATCTGGCCACGAGTGACAGCAGAGAGTGCGACGCCTCCCCAACGCTATAAGAAGAGCTGCACACCAAATACCAGGTACCCTTCCTTGATACAGCAGCACCCAACAGTAGCATAAGGAGCACTTTCACAGCTGCTACGTATCGCAAAGATGGCATTCGGCGAGGATAGCCTACATCCCAAGGATATTGCTTTGGGTATAATACGACTTCAATGTGTCTTATCATTGCGAAACTACCCGCCGGTACTCGAAACACCCTGTAAGTTTCGAAAAAAGGCACAACGACTTTCCGTCAGTCGGGCATAGTACTCGGGGCCGTGCTTTGCCTAAACGCGACCCGGGTATAAAGGTAATTTTAGCGTCTACGTACTACCGTAGTAAATATGATGCCACTTTTCGAGTGTGGCGGGAAAACACGTTTTATTAAAGTGATAACAGACCATGGATTGATGGTGTCGTATAGTTGCGTTACGACAAAAAACCCAAAACAGACTTTTCTCTACTTAGAAAGAGCGTATGCATATAAACATCCAACGTCATGTTCTGTAGGGTTCGTGGATGCCGAGTAAGGGTTTGGAAGTCTTGGGATATGATTGTCGTATAAACTTACACAAGTTCTTTGCAGGGTCAAACCCGGGTAAATATCCCGCCGAAGTTCGTGTATGTATTCTACAGAACACAGCCTTGGAAATATCTACAAAACTGGTACACCTCGGTTGGTCGCCATCTTTGATCGTCGCCAGATCTGTTCGGGCTATTCGCTGGCTTTCCCGCGTTCTTGCTTCATTAGCGTTTCGCCCGCAACTTCCCAGGTATTTTCGTAAGAAAAGCAAGATATATAGTATACACCTGGTACCAGGTACCTGGTGTGCAAAGAGATTTTCTCATACGAGAAGATAGGATAAGAGTAGATGGCAGTTTTTAGCCTCACACTTGCAATTTTCGCTTTTCGGTTTTTCTGGGCCCGTATAAACATAGGGACTTGTGTACGTACGACGCACAAACCCAACGAAAATATCAAGAAAACCTGAATGAAAAAAGGAACATGAGTGAACGTGCACCAGGGCTGGTGCCCCGTCTTGCTGCGGAAGGGGAAGCGCCAAGCCCTGAAGAAAAAAGATTGCCGATCCTGCCAGCCGAACATGTTCTGCTGCTGCAAGGGCACCCGTATCCTGTATCGCAATAGCTGTCCGGAATACATTATATTGCGTCGGGCAGTATCATCCGACGAATTAATGCCGGACACCCGCTGTACCGTAGTTCTCCATCGACTAGGGACGGCAGCACGGGCGTCAATGATGGCTGCGGGGACGGGACATACACCGGCAGCAGAAGCTCCCATGTCAGTTGTGTGTTTTTTGCTTTGCAGCTTCCAGCTGTCTACAGTAGTCTACGCGGCGTTCTTAGCTTCGGCTGTCGGCATGGCCTCGCTCGTCGCTCGGTCTGGAGCTCGGGTCCTCTCGTCGGAACCCCCCCCCCCAAACAAAAAAATGTAGACTAGTCGTTCGTGTACTTGCATATGCTCAATAAAGGTATTCGCCCAAAATTCGGATGATAATTCTTCCAATAAGCTTGCCGGATAATAACACATGGGACAAGACAAAAAAAGGCCATACCTCTGCATTTTGAAACATTTGTAGGCACACAACATAATGCACTTAAGAAAAGGGTTTCTGGCGCTCCCTCTGCTAGGCCAGCGCCTGATAGTATATAATTTTGGCTGAAAGGTTCTAGACACACCGCTTCGTATCTATTGAATTGGGCTTGATCTATTTTTGGCTTCAGGCGTACCTATCATCGCTCAAGTCGAACCCACAAAAGGTACTTTTACTCAAGCAAGGAATCTAACGGTAGCCAGCAGCCCAGTTTCCCACTGGGGTCTCATTGGGTGTGCCGTGCTCTGTAACATTACAGATCCTCCCCTCGCAAACGGTGACTTCGAAATATGTTCCGTTTTTTTGTCGACAGCCCGGGTCAGTCCCAATGGCCCTGTGGCCTTTTAGTTCAATTGTGCCTGAAAGGGTTCAGCGAGATGAGGGCTGCTTGCTACTGCTACTGCGTTAACGTGAATTGCTGCTGCTATGCTTTGCTGCTTTGATGCTTCTTGTTCTTGATGTAGCTATACTGCAACCGCGACAGTGCTACCGGTGGCCATAGCTGCGGGAGTAAAAAAAAAAAGAAACGATACTTGAACGCCATACCCCAAAGAGGTAAACCCCCCCCCAAAAAAACAGAAGGCCAATGATTTCTGATAAAAAAAACGTACTCGCACGTTCCTAAGGTAGCAACTTTTATCTTTAACTAGCGGTACAACCACGGCTCTGCCCGTGGACGTAGTCTTCAATAGGTAAAAAGCCAAAAGTACGTTGAGCTACGACTTCTGAACGACTAGATACATATTATTGTACTCCGGAAAGGGGTCCTGGTCTCTTCTGTGATTGGTCAACGAACATCGTATCTACAAGTGGCTCAAAAGGCCAAGTTACGCATTTCGCGGTATTTTAAACTTGGCTTTCGCCTATATCTGCATTCAAGTGTACCTCGTATAGATGACACGGCCCATCCCTTTTCTGGAAACTGAAATATGGGCAACCATCCACACCAGACGCCGGGCTGACTCCCGAAAATACTACGAAACACTGCGAACGCAGCTTGTGCCGGAGAAATCACAGTTACCCTACAGTATGAGATAGTAAAGTAGACGGGAGGCCCAATTGTGAATTTCCAACGTGGAAAACAAATCCGTGCCACGCTATATTTCCAGTACAACGGCTTCCATACCGTCAAACACGCATGATAGCACACCTCCCTCAGACTAAACCCTCCCCTACAAAGGGACTCACCACGGCTGGCTGTCGAGTTAAATCATTTTTGAGCGCGGAAAACCTTCACTCCGCACACGGAGGATGATCGTACCACGTAGTGTGTGTATGGTAAAAGGCACACCCGAGGCAGTTACATAGTAAACCCATCGCTGTCTCTGGAAGTGGCCACACCAGAAACAAAAATAATTAATTGACGCCGCCATTTACATGCAAGAAAATCCGCCACCAAAGCAGCTCTTAGCAGGATGCAGCTCACCCCTCATGCGACTCGCTCAAAACTTCACGGCGCTTGGTGCAAGCCACGTCTGCATGGTCGATGAAAACCGGACCTGCTCCGCCCCGGCGTTGTAGGGATGCGATCGTCTATGGTCGTACGACTACGGCAATGCATGAAAATGAGTACCCCCTCCCTACCCTCAAGAGCACACCCGTGGGTGTTAGTTCTGTTTTGTGTTTCGGCCGTCGCGTTACCACCGGGATACGTCCAATACCCCAACTTCGGAGGTACGCCTGAAAACAGCACCAAACTCCAAAGTCATCAAACCCGGTGGACACCATTTAATCACCACAGGCACAGGTACCAGTACGGAGGCAACTGCTGCGCCCCATCACAGTGGGCCGGTGCCCGAACTCGTCACTACAGACCAACAATTGTTAAGGTATTATGGTAACCGTATTTCTTGTGTTGGGTGTGAGGTAAAAAGGGAGGTTTCATATGGAGATGTCATCAGTCAGTATTGCAGTGCAACAAGGATTCTTATGTGTGTTCCTCGGGAGTTCCATCATCGAATGTGGTTGCGGTAATCGTTCTCCAGTATCGCAGCAAGGCAGGGTTTTGTGCTGACATCCCCGAGCTTTACGCGTGAGCCATAGCATCACCGGCATGGCGTGGAAATGGAAAACAAGACTGGTTTCATACCACAACCTCCCATGCGTTAGCCCCCCCGCTTGTTAACGTACAGCATACACCCCTCGAAAAGCACCCCAGATGAAAAATTTCCAAAGGTAAAAAAATCATCACCGGGGCGTGCTTTTATGCGTGATACACGGTATTCAGTTTATATATATATATATCTTAATTTTTGCATTTCTTTGTGAACCTCCTTTTTGTTGCCGCATTGTAAGCTGAAGCTGGCAAATGCCCTCTTGTACAATGCCGATTGTATTACCCCATACTGACTGACACGTTGTACTGACGTCGCTGCGCTTCATACCGTGGCCATCACTAACCGGCTAGGTCAAAGGAGAATGGCCTTCCTCCTATGCCCCTCCTTGTTTATTGAATGTCCCTCAGCGTGGCGGTGGCAGAGGCCGCGAGCCGCAAATCTATAGGTCTGCACGTCGTGCTGATTCATTGTAATGCCGTGTTATATATATTCATGCTCAGTACGGGCGCCATTTTGTGCGCAGGTTTTTTCGCAAAAACCTGTTCAGGGTCGTCTTCACCGTACGCTTCTCGCGTAGTTTTGCTGCCAACGGTCGCCGCCGTTCCACAGCTATGCATGACGACAGAGCATCTTGAACCTCGACCAAAGTCCAAACCGCACACAAAATAAATGATATTGCTGCCTTTGATGATGGACATTCTGCCTGGCATGCTGGTATTGTTCGTCCGTGTAGGGACCATGGTTGCTTAACTCAGACCCCCTCCGTATCATACGTCATATCAAACGCATATACCAGGTATATGCCAGAACAGGCTTTAGTGCGAAGACCACACACTTCCCATACTTCAAAACAATGGAGTATCATCTCTGCTGTATCGTAGCTTGTGACCACAGAGCTTGTACCTCACTACTGGTAGTGTGGAGAATCAGCGCGGACATCTGGTGCGCAGGATGTCAACGGTCAGAACGAACGAATATACAAATCCTGAACACGCACCGCAGTGTCCGCGCTGGTGCTTCATCCGTAAGAGACACACGCTATTTGGTGACAAAGGTCGAGTCAGTGGAATACCCTGTCGGCGATGCCATTCACCATGACGAGGCCAGGCCCTCCTGCACCGAATACCATGCTGTCGCTTCCATACAATGGTGCAGGATAGTAACACACTAGGACGCAGCGAGAGGAGATATACTACGAGAGCCGATGTGTGGCTATGTCACTATAGCTCTGCGCCTCTCGGTCAATGCCACAACTACACTCTAAGACGCACAAAATTCAGGGAGGGGCAACGGAGGAGGGCCCTCCTACTTTGGTCATGCCCGTTAATGATGACCACGCTATGACGCGCAGTGAATCCGTCCATATGGGGCAATGGCATCAGTAGTATGTAAGAGGGCATTCGCCAACCGCAGCTGACAATGTGGCCATAAACATGAGTTTCGCGAACAATAAAACAAAGACTGAAAGTTAACGTGGAAGCCATTGTACTGGAGTTGGTATGACATGTACTACAAAAGAAATTCAAAATGGGCGCCCCGTCTACTTTCTTACGTTACGTAACCTGTTCTGTCTGTGGCGAAAACTGCGTTTGGAATGTTTCTTAGTCCATTCGGGCGTTTGTGTCGACAGGTAAGGTCACCTGGATGACAGTCCTCGCATGTCGTGTGGACGTAGTTCAGCTGCCATGAATGGGATCGGTCGGCCCATTTACAGGTGAACTTCGAGACAGAAATAGTTGAAGCTCAAGTTGAATACTCCGTCGCCGGCAATAGGCGTACCTTGGCCTTCTAAGCCACTCGTGGGTACGACGCAGCGTCGGCCGATCATAGAGGGGCTCTGGAAGCCTTTTCCAGAGTGCAATGCCGTGTACCAATGAATGGCTCAAAAGGTGTAGGCATACCTATCGTTGGACTATGCCCCCTCAAATATAACGTGGCTTTAGACTGCACCCACCTTGTCTAGGGGCGAACAAATGATGTTGGGTGGAACAATCCGTTGGGTGCCACTGGTGTAGATTATGTTATTTTCTTGCACTCCACAGGTCAGTGAGCATGTAGTTCTGCCGTCGTTGTTGTTGCCGTTGGTGCTGTTGCTGCTCTGGGGTATTGTTTATCCACTGCTGAATTATTGGGAATTATTGGGTACGGGAAGCGCATTAAATAGAACTACTTACTTAGATCTCGATCTCTGAGCGTGCTCGGTTGGTACATCCCTGGCCTCTCAGAGCTCCCACTTGGACATCGCCTTCTTTTATTACTTGCCGGACCAATAGACGGGCCTTTGGTTTCTCCATTTCTCGTCGTACTTTTCAGTCCTTCTTTCCTTTTTTCTTCTTTCGTTTCGTGTGCGTGCGTGTACTCCGAGCACGGTTGCGCGGGCGAATCCGGCACCGTCGCGGGTGTCAGCGGATGTTGGCGGGTAGAGGGGGAGTTGCAAGAAGCGCGGTCGCGGCTTTCGTGCCTAGGCGTCGCGTGTGCCTCGAGACACGAGGGAAGCATCAATAGGCCCCGTCTGGCCTCCATCTGTGATTTTTGATAGAGTACGTACGAGTATTCAAGCGTCGTTCGAGATTGTAAGATAATATTCAAGCGGTGCTTATTTTTGCGGCCGGGATGCAAGTCACAAGAGGGAGGTACCCCGAATGAGCACCAACATTGTCGAGCTTGCGTCGAGGTCACGGTGAGCACCGGGCTTCACGCGAGGCGGGCGACGGGGCGCACTGTGGAAGAGAGGGACAAAAAGCTTTACCAGGACTGGATCGCTGGCGAGATGGTCGCGAGAGGGCCGGGCGGCGTACGAGGCTGAGAGAGAAGCTCTGCTGTTTGTTTTTTGTTTTTTTTTTTCATTTTTTCTTTTCGACTAGTGTAAGGTGTTCCAATCAGGTGGTAAATTATTATACAAAAGAGGACGGGGATCTTTTTTTTCAGAATCTTTCGGTTTCATTTTCATTGTTTTTGCTGTGTTGCTGTGCTTCATCTTTCGTACATACAAGTATACAGACACAGAGCATACCGAAAGAAGGAAAAAAGTACCCTACCTGGGGTATGTACGCATGTACGACATGTGAGCGAGGGTAGCGTAAAACCGCCCGCAACGTGAAGCATATGTGGCGTCCGAGCTGTTTTCTCCTGAAGCATGGCAGCGGGACACTTGGCAGTAGCAAGTCGCCAGTTTGCAACTACAGTCATGAAAAAACAATATTCAATCATGGACCTCTGTCCGCTTTGCATAATTTGATGTACTTTTCCTTCCTGAGCGAGCGTAGCGGGCGGCGTAGGCCGCCCGCGGAGCGAAGCGCCTTGTATTTCTTACCCTCGTTGTAAATGCACATACGGGTTACCTGGTATCTATAATCTACCGTACACTTTACCATCCCGAACACACGTCTATCAATCTTCACGACCTCGCGATCCCGAGCATTTCAGTCCGGCCTTGCCGCATGCGTAGAGAGTAGAGAGGACGGGTGACACAACCAGCGGGCCACCCGGTCTCACTGCGCGTCGGGTCGTGGCCGTCGTGTGTTCCAGCATTGCCAACAACCCCGAGGCGGCGCTGAAAAAGCCAGCACTCCTGCAGGCTACACTCATTGGTCTATGCTAGCCACATAGCAAGCATCGCTACTGGTATCTATAAAAATATATACAGGGCCCACTCGGCAGGCTCGACGCGATTTTCTGCTCAGTTATTAGTTCGTGTGCTCGGGGTCGGGATTTCCAGAGTGTAAAGGCATGATCGTTCCGAGGATGGGCCGGTTATACCCCCCGCTTCGTAGTTTCCGTTTACTTGGCAGGAGTTTTTTTTTTCGAGTGTGGACTTCTAGTGTACGGCGTAGCCGATAATTTGTGAGGTATTTTTTAAGGAATCGGCGGTTGGTATCGCATGTTTTCGTTGATGCGGAACGCGTTTTCCGCCGGGGACGAATTATTGTCTTGCCTTCCCGGAGATGGTACGAGGCCTTAATTGACCGATTCTTAGGTTCTAAAAGAATCGGCACGATTTCCTCGGGATTGTTAGTGTCCGCGGGGTTGGGGTTTTCGAAAATATCGGTCAGCGATATTTTCGGGGGATGTGCAGTTGGTGCCCTCAGTTTGGGGTTCCCGTTGATTCGCATATGCGGAGATGAATCATTGCCCCCATTTTGCCCATGATTTGCTTGGGGCCAGGACAGTAACAGTGGTGAGGACCGACAATGACATTGTCCTCGGACTGGGTGGTCAGCATATATTCCCGTAACACCATGGGATAACCACACCGTGTAGAGCCCGCGTTGCTGCTGGCTTTATTTTCAAAGTGCGAGGTAATGAACAGACAGTCAACTGACCAATACCAATTATAGACAGTTTGGTGCGGCAGGACAACATTTGATCTTCCCGGGAATGGGGGGTGGAGAGCATTCACGCAATACGAGGGAACACATAACGCGGTCACCGGGTAGAAACGCCCCCCGTTTATACGGAACACCCCGAACAGCGCCCTGGGGGGAGTATACTCCGCAGCATACAACACGATACCGTATGCTTTCATACCATAACTCATCAATCCACCACCACACCCAATATGGACTCAACAATACGTCACGTCACACACCTTACATGCACAAAAACTCGGCAAGGGCTATACAAAAACGCCACGAACGCAACCGTGGGCGTACCGCTACAGGTATTTACTAATACAAACGTGTGTATGAATACGAGTAGGGCATAGACAAGTAGTTCAGCAGGTTATGTCTAATATATGCGTGCATCGGCGCCGGGATACGAATCTCGGGGTTCGGGGGGTTCGAAACCAAGAAGGTACTTCTGTCCTTTCTTGCCATTCCGTATAAAACTCGTCAAAACAATCTCCGAGGTCATTAGCTGAGAACATTAACTTTCTGACAAATTAACAAATCAGCGCCCACGCAAGAATGGACGCGTCACCAAAATTAGTCAAGTGATATTATACAGTACTGGCACAAGCTATTGTAGAACTGTTGCATCTCCCCCCAAAAAAATGGAGTAGCATCGCAAACAAATTTAAGTCGGTGCCGTTCTCGCCCGGCACACCACGAGTGCGTGATCATCAGTGCACACACAGACGCGTGAGCGCGAGATGGAGCTGATACTCCTGCTGCATCAGTGGAGCTACTGTCGCAGTTGACCTTGCTGCTGCTGCTGATGGGGTACAAAACGTTCCCACCCATGGCCATCGCATTCGCAGTCTGTTGCCGCCGGGGGCATTCGCTTTTTCTGATGCCGAAAAGCAGACTCCTGCTGTTTGCGGAAATCAGCTTGGGATTTCGCGAGGGCTGCGTCCGTCTCGCGACTGAGCTCCTGGTCCAGGTGGTTGTCTTGTTTCCATTTTCGGTCGAAAGTAGTATGAGAGGTAAACATTCCATAAATGCCTTCGCCAGAGCAGTGTCGACGCGACTGGAGCCGAGCTGCCGCAGAGCACGGTCGCGGCTGTCGTCCGTCCCCGCGATGCCATTAAACTCAAACGTATGTGCTTCGCATGCGGTTGCCGACGCGTCGTCGACACTCTGACCGGTACGACGCAGATAAGCCTCCCTGTCGGGTTAGACGTATCTTCTTCCCCTTGGCTAACGTTCCTTCAAGGTTTTTTGGCAGTGCTCACCGCGAAAACGATTTTCGGAGTTCCTTGAAAGCGACTCAAGGGCAATTTTTTGCCAGATCGTTCTCTACGGATACTCAATCGATTGAAGGGGTGGAGCGTTCTTCTGTATGGACCAAATCCCAAGGCATAAGCTGACTATCTGTCCGGTTCAACCGCCGCACGACTTATAGAAAGACACATGAAAGTACTGAAAAAATGTTTTTCCAGACCATTCCGTCCACAACGACGTAAATTTGAATATGTGTACTAAAGAGCGTGTCAACCGATCGGTATGCACCTGTGCGAAGTGTCTGTCCAATGCTAAGGCTTACTTCACCTCCAACTCCGAAAACAGTGGTGTATGAGTTCAACATTTTACGTATAGTAGTACTTCTTTACTTACAATTTCGCAGTATTTTCCCTGGTCGCTTCAAATTGACCGCCGCATTTTTGGGCCGAAACTGGCGTTCAACGCCATCCCTAACTCTATGTGCGAAACAGTAAGGGCATGTACTGTACTAGGGGGGAGGGAAGTCACATTTGTGACCACGGTCTGCCCAAAAGGGTGTTGAGTGCAGAAGCGACTGCTAGTTGGAAGCATCTACTTCGTATATACATACCAGGTACACGGTACAGCAGTATATACTCCCTTTCTAAAACCCGGGGTATCTACCCTTTTCGATTCTACCAACGAGTATACACGACCCATATTACCGCCGACCAGCACCACAGCTGTGGACAATATTATGTATCCTAGAATGCAGATCCCATTCTCGATCGACCGTTGGGTAGTCATATTACTTGAGTCCGGAAAAAAAAACGAGTTGGCTGGTACCCTTGGTAAAACTCAGCTCTTTATGGTATACTCGACGAATATACATGTACTACTACAACTCGGTACTGAAGTACTATACTCCTACGCCCATTTATTGCACTCTTCGTACCGAGTTCAAAAATATAATCGGGTAGCGGGAACGATTAGCGGGGCCCCTGATACCATACGATCCGTGGTATCTACCCGACGCATATACTCTCTGCGATCCTATACTACACCGGTAAAAACGAAGGGCTGAACGTACACTTATCATTGGCATACCAATCACGATAGTTGCTTTATAGGCCGAAAAATGAGCAATGCGAAGTGATGGAGGGACGGACTACAATCAAGTCAAGAGTCACGCCGGGCGATGATGCACCGTTTATAGAAAAATTCAGATGTACAATTACTGAGCTATGTATGCCTGTTTGTCTGTTCCTCGACGAAACATTTCATAGCCGGGGGGTCTAAACAGAGGGCTTTCGAACAGCTTCCTGACCTACAGTACACGGCTCGGCTTTCGTCGCGTGAAGGGGTCAGTCCTTTGGCCCGCCGACTTCTGTTGTATTGCGCGAATTCACGTAAGCATGACGAAGAACCAGACCCACGGGTATATATGTACATACCTGGTACGTATAAACCTGGTATGCCTACACCGGTATTATTTATGTGCTACAAGGCTCTCCTTAGGCATGTGGTTAGCTTGAACTCCCGGGGGGTGTCGCGAACAAAAAAGAAGGGAACACAGACGTGGCTACAGTACATACCAGGTACCAGGTTATGCCTGAAAGGGTTTTCCCCAAAACCAGGTATACCTGGCCATTTTTGGACCAAATTCAAATACATACCGAAAACAAGTACAGATCACGCCACGAGCCCTGCTATTGGCCAGACTGACATCGTACCTGGTTTTGGATCGAAAAGGCCAGGGTACACCTAGTTTTGTCTCTCTAGCTTTCAACTGCTTTTGGCGAATTTGAACCAATCAGAGACGCCGTAAGTACACTGTTTTTCCCTGCGTATGCATCTGCGGTCCCGCGGTTGTGCATTTTTCTGTATAAACTCTTTACTCGTACGTCCGTCCGTATTTACACATACATGCGCTGATTTTACTTTTTCTTCTTTGGGGTGTACGATGTGCTTCAGCAGTGGTGATAATGTGTACTCTGTTATTTTCTATGGTCACAGGAATCATATTACAGCACCGTGGTCACACACGGCAGCTCGTCTGCCCCACCCCGCGTCGAGGTGGTTTCAGGTTTGGTATGGCAAGATGATTTCGTGCCGAGCAGGCGACTCCGCGAGGATGGTCGAGAAGCTTGAAAGTTGGCAACGGGGGGGGGGCACCAGAACAAATACTCTTGGCGCTCCCGCCGCAACTTCACAAACGAAGCCTGGTGACCCTCTCCAGGTCCAAGTGGAGCCCGTGGTATCTATAAAGAAAACAAAACACTTCAGATTTCTACGCCATACGCTTAATGTTTAGGCTCGTTTTTCTACCGGATTTTCATGGACAAACATCGTTCGAGGCGCGCTTGTTTTACTTGGTTTCAATATATACCCGATTTTGGCCACAGCCCGATAATATATATTGTAGGGTCGTCATCTCCGCCCCAGTGGAACTACAAGCAACAGATGAATGGGCAGAGCAAGTAGTTGGTGACAGATCCGGGTGTCTATGGGGCAATGTAGCAGTCCCGGAAGTAAAGCTTGAACAATACTTGTATTGCCAAATGAGTACTGTGAACCGTCGCGGAATGAGAGGCAGGTTAAAACAATCATGACGATCTTCATAATTTACAGTACTTGGTATTGGCGCTAGATAAAATCCTTCCCCAAAACCACCTCACCGCAGGCAGCAACCACAGGTGACTAAAAAAGAGAGAACCGAAAAAAGAGGCCAACATAATCACCGGGGATCGCTACATACCATCCCCCTAAGTCCGTACGAATATATATATATATATCACCCTCGGCTCACATAAAAGCAGTGGCGCAAGAAAAAAAATGAACCCAAACCCCTTGAAACACCTTGGAATAGGACGAACCGCAACGGAAGGTCTCGTTCCCATGCAATCAGTCAATCCGGTCAGAAAGAGTCAAGTGCGTCGCGTGACCGCTACGGTTGCCGAGTGACGGCCGTCAAGGATAGGGTCGGAGGCGCAAGTTCACGAGCTCCTCCCTTTGGTGCAAGTATCGCCTGCTTGGTTGGTGCTCGCTTCTGATCAAAGCCACATCTGCTCGTTGTCGTGTTGCTGCAGCGTGTTTCTCTGATTTTGTGTAGCTTGACCGCGCATAGCTCGAACGCTATGTGAACGCCTTTACGAGTACAGTGCACGTGCGCGGTAAGGGCTGTACTGCTGCCTTTATACGAGAAGACAGACATACGTGTCATACCTCCACGTATTTATCCTATACCACCCTGTCTCATGATAGAGCGACTGTTTGCACGTCTATGCTATTAATATTAAGAGTATCTTGGCAAAAAAAGATCGGGATTTGGGATTTTTTGCTGTCTTTGCGTTCAGTCAGCGCTCTAGAGAAACGAAAAAAAAAATCCAGAATGACGACACTACAACTTTCCTACAAGCACCCTCACTAACGTAAGTGACGCTCGAACCTCGGCTCATCTTTGCTCCCGTTCAAGGTCCTCCCGTTGTTCTTTTTTGGTTTCCAAGAATGAATATGAAAGTTTCACCCCGATCCGAACAGACAAAAACAAAAATAAGTACGTACTAGTAAAAAAAAAACATAACCACCACCGGTCGCCTGAATTTTTTAGTTTTCATCAGTAAAGCGAGTTCTACAGTAGGTAGCCCAGTGAACTTTCAGAGAGCGCCGTCAACGCCTATGCGATTCTGTTTGGGAAAGTCGTTCTTTTCCAAGTTCGGAAATAGGAATCGAACCAAAATAAACGAAAACCGGGGTATTTCGGCATCGTTATCCCCACATCACTTCACGAATCTTCCATATAATTGCATGAAATACACAAAAACAATGGCCATATAATTGCATGAAATACACAAAACACAAATGGCCTTCGGAGCGTATGCGTGGTATCAAGCAGACTAAGAAATTATGCCCCCTATCATGGACAAACCCTACGGTCCCTAAACCATAGAACTGGTATGGTCCATGCAGGACAATTTGTCCGGTCGCTTCTTAGTGTGTATCTTTCGGAAAAAAAAAACATTAACGCGAAAAGAGAATGGCCGAGACAGCCGTCGCGAGCTACGTCGATAGCCGCGGATTTTGTTTTGGGCGGGGGGAAATGCAAAACGTTCGACCAAAAACACCCCCAGATACCCCGAAGAGGGCGCCAATGGCACCCGTTGTCCACCGGAGGATTCCCTCCCTCGACGGCATCCATAGATGCGTTGCTGCTGTTGTCCTCTACAGAAGCAGCAACGGCAGCCGCTGGAGGATCCTTCTGCTGTGGTGGTTTGCTTGAAAGCATCTGGCCATCGAGTCCTCTCTTGAACTAGCGTTTACTCCGGTGCGGCATGCTGCTGTGGGCGCCTAACTAAGCGGGCGCCTCAGAAGTGCGCACGTGTGGCCTCAGGAGAGCTCTCATGTGTGCGTGTGTGGCCCCAAAAACGCTCTGCTGTGTGCATGTGTGGCCCCAACAGAGCTCTGCTGTGTGCGCATGTGTGCTGTATCGTACATACTACACACTATTTTGAGTAACTGCACCATGTATGTAGCGGCAAAACAATTTCTTACAAATATCTCGCAAAGTATCGCTTTCTCAGACCCCCCCCCGCGTGTGGGGATTGATTAAAGGAATCGTTTGCCGCAACTTCTCTAAAATCATATGGCTAGTTATCCCGAATCAAACGAATGAGGTCGACCTTCCAGATGTAGTGTTTTCGGAATATTTCGATAAAATCTGACTTTTTAAAAAACTAAAACACCGCGTCGACACGACGTTGAAAGCCACGCGAATCCGTTGAGATATTGGAGGCCATGCTAGTACACCGGTCCCAACAAACTCAAGAAGTGTTTCCGGTTTATCTAGGATACAAAAACTCACAAAAAAAAAGAAAGAATCATCTACGTGGAGACCTGCGCCTAGAGACAGGGCGTTTGCCGGTGTCTTTGGATGTCGGAACAACTACCTCCACCCTGAGAAAAATGTACTTTAGTGCTGAGGAAATTGTGGACAATTTGTCCTGCATGGACCAGATGTCCGAACAAAATACCTGCGTCGGTAGACAATTGTGGTATTCATATTAACGCCTAAGAAATTATGTACTCCCGGACGTGTGTCTCACCAGAGTGTCTGCAGATTCGTTCATGCTGATCTAAAGCAGTACTCGTCTGCTCGGATGTTATCGAGTACATCTTCGAGAGTCCTACCGGCACAAGACATGCCATACAATCACTCACGCGGAGGTAGAACTGGTGGGCTAGGTGTTGACTGCCAAGCGGTGAGTGTGTTGTTTACCCCGCTGGCTTGACGCTACTTTTCGAGTCCAAGTAACTCAACAGCAAGCAGCAGATAAGGTCATGTTCCGGCGCTGCACGCATATACCTTTGAACTGATGACAAACGCTCAAGAAACTGCAATGTATAAGCCAGGGTCTGCGTGCGTGCAGGAAGACATCGTGGCGCTACATGGGTGCTGTGGGTGGCGTGTTAGTGAATCATCCTTGAAGATTTTACACCCATTCTGGACAGCGTTTTGCCTGTGGGGCTCCTGGGACACTTTGCTTGGAATACTGAATCAACGGACGTCGCCATCGAATGTTCGTCTAACCACGATGCGATGTTTTACAATGGCGACACGGTTGCTCGCAATGCCCTAGGTCGCCCTCGCACCAGGTGTGCTATCCATCACCGTTTTCTAACAACCCACCATTCAAAAATTGGTCGGTGTTCTACGAATACAAGGCCAATTCTTGTGCCGTCAGACTTGCAGTCAGATGAAAAAAACAAATCAGCACGTCCGCATGAGCTTTTGCTCCAGTAATGTTGGATTGGCCATTCTCGACTAAGAATGTGTCGGATCTCTGTCCAAGATCTATGTGGGGGTGTTTCCCGCTTCTCCATGCACAGATACAGGAAATTGCCGTCCGCACTTTTTCGATCCAGCTGGGTCAAACGCGACCCAAAACCCTGATCGTATTTTTCGATCCGATTCCAAGCTCGCAATCATATTAACTTCATTGGATCGAAAAAGCGCCCACTTTGATTTCTTGCAACCTGGCGACTCTAGAAGCGGGAAACAGCTCTACAAATAGACTTGAGATAACTCCAATACATTACGAGGCAAGAAAAAACAGTTTCCAACATTTCCGAGGTAACGCTCATGCGAACGTGCTGAAAAAGACTCTTTCAACCGACTGCAAATCCCACGGCATAACACTTGGCCTAAGACAGTAATGATACGAAAAGCTTTCACAGTTCGCTGCTGGGCTGTCTGTGCACGGCGCAGGTTCGAATCGTCCAGATTGTGTTCAGGATACCAAATCAGAACGCAAAGACACGCACACACATGAATAAACAACGTACATGGTTGTCACAAAGGGAATGCCTTGAAGTGCGGCTGCTGCCAACCATGGCCTTCACAGAGTGTGAAGATTTAAGCTTTAATTTTACCAATCCGCCGGAGGATTAAAAAAAAAAAAATGGAATACGGGGTACTGCATACACAGCAGCGTACATGGCAGCAAAAAAAGGGAACATTGGATCGCACTCTGTGTTCCTAGTACCTATATGCTGCCGGCAGTAAGGACCCTTGGGTGTTACACACACAAGCAGAAAGACCGTTCACGCCCGCAAAAAAGGAGAAGGCATGAAGCGCCGCTGCTGCTATACTGTGGCGGCGTCCAAGCATACTGTTCGAGGGCTGGTGTGGTACTTGCAGCACTGGTACACGTGTTGCTCTAACCTTGCGAATAGAAAAATACATCATTGAAGTAGAAGGCTTGTAGTTTGCGTATGAGCGTACGTACCGAAAAAAAACGAGCGACATTTTATGATCTCGCGCTGGAAAACCAGCAACTGCAGTATCGGCCTCTCTGAAATGAGTGGTGCCTCATTGCGAAATATCGAGGAAAAAAAAAACAAGTTACAAAAAACGTCGTCGGGCGGCTTTGCAAAAAACAAACGACCTTTTGTCGCTCGCACGGGAAATACGTTATTAATAGGCGAAGCAGCGACGATCAGGCGTGCAGATGTCGCTAAGAAGCGCGGCCAATATCGAGCGTTGCAGCGGGTCTACCAAAATGCAGCTCGGGCACGCAACACTGCCATTGCTTTGATGCAATGAGGAGGTCGAAGATCGTCGGACAGCGGAAAAAATCGCCGAGAAACACAAGCTTACAAAAGAGAACAGGTTGCTGAGGCGCAAAGCAACAGCAAAATTGGCGCGTGAGCAAGAGCGTACGTTTCACACGAAAGCAGAAACGCGTGCAGCCCAGGCGGCGGTGGGTGTCGAGGCGGAGGACAGACGGGCGCGAGAGCCACGGGTGGCAAGTCTTGAGGAGGGGATGGCTCGCTTGTTGCTGGATAGGCCTCAAGTGGAGAAGGAAAGGGACGATCTCGATTCGTTCATATGTCAAGGTGACGACAAGGGACTACTTTTGACCCAGCAGGCAGAGCAGCCTGGCACGTTTTTTCCAAGAGAAGCTTGGGCTTGCAGGAGATATAGCATCACCATGCCTAAAGAAACACGGAGGGGGGGGCACCAGCGGAACGCGCCTCAACCTCGGCGCTTTTGCTTCTACTGCTGCCGTGTATCTTCGAGAAGCTAACAGCACATATATGTACGACAATACGAGGCGCATCGTTCCGCGGGCGGCCTACGCCGTCCGATACGTTCGCTCGGGATGAAGTACATCAAATTATGCGAAGCGGACAGAAGATCATGATAAAATTATTTAGTTTTATATTATTGCAATTGCCTGCTGGCGACTTGATAATGCCAAGAGTCCCGCCGCCATGCTTCTGGAGAAAACTGCTCGGACGCGACATAAGCTTCACGTCGCGGATGTCGTACGTACATAAGCTTCGCGTCGCGGGCGGTTTTCCGCCACGCTCGCTCACATGTCGAACGTACGTGCACACCCCAGGCAGGGCGCTTATTTTCATCTTTCGATATGCTCTGTCTGCACTCGTATATACGAAATATCAAAGCATAGCACGACACAGTAACACAGCAAAAACAACGAAAATGAAACCGAAAACTTCTGAATGAACTCAAATCCCCGTCCCCTTTCGTGTAGTAATTTACTACCTGATTGGAACACCGTACACCGGTCAAAAAGAAAAAAAAGAGAAAAAAAAGAAAAAATCGAACAGCAGAGCTTCTCTCTCAGCCTCGTACGCCGCCCGCGCCTCTCGCGGCCATCTCGCCACCGATTCAGTCCGGGTAAAGCTTTCCTCCCTCTCTTCCACAGTGAGCCCCGTCGTCCGCCCCGCGTAAGGCCCGGTGCTCACCGTGGACCTCGACGCAAGCTCGACAATGTTGGCGCTCATTCGGGGTACCTCCTTCTTCGAGCTCCAAGCCCGGTCGCAAAAATAAGCACCGCTTGAATATTATCTTACAATCCCGAACGACCCTTAAATAGTCGCACGCACTCTATTCTATCAAAAATAAAAAATGGAGGCCAGACAGAGCCTATTGAAGCATCCCTCGTGTCTCGAGGCACACGCGACCCCCAAGCACGAGAGCGGCGAACGCGTTTATTGCAAATCCTCCTCTACCCGCCAGCATCCGCTGACACCCGCGAATGTGCCGGGTTCGCCCGTGCAACCGTGCTCGGAGTACACGCACGCACACGGAACGAAAGAAGAAGAAAGGAGAGGAGGACTGAGAGTACGAAGCGAAACGGAGAAAACAAAGACCCGCTGGAATGGTCCGGCAAGAAATAAAAGGAGGCGATTTCCAAGTGGGAGCTCTGAGAGGCCAGGGATGTACCAACCGAGCACGCTCAGAAATCGAGATATCTATAAGTAGTTCTATGTATGTGCACCTTATTACTCAGCCGGTCACAAAGTATTATGGCGCAACCTCGACCTCGCGCAACTTCTATGTATGTATGTATGTATGTATGTATGTATGTATGTATGTATGTATATGTATGTATGTATGTATGTATGTATGTATGTATGTATGTATGTATGTATGTATGTATGTATGTATGTATGTATGTATGTATGTATGTATGTATGTATGTATGTATGTATGTATGTATGTATGTATGTATGTATGTATGTATGTATGTATGTATGTATGTATGTATGTATGTATGTATGTATGTATGTATGTATGTATGTATGTATGTGTGTATGTGTATGTATGTATGTATGTATGTATGTATGTATGTATGTATGTATGTATGTATGTATGTATGTATGTATGTATGTATGTATGTATGTATGTATGTATGTATGTATGTATGTATGTATGTATGTATGTATGTATGTATGTATGTATGTATGTATGTATGTATGTATGTATGTATGTATGTATGTATGTATGTATGTATGTATGTATGTATGTATGTATGTATGTATGTATGTATGTATGTATGTATGTATGTATGTATGTATGTATGTATGTATGTATGTATGTATGTATGCATGCATGTATGTATGTATGTAGGTATGTACAAGGCGCTTCGCTCCACGGGCGGCCTACGCCGCCCGCTACGCTCGCTCAGGAAGGGAAAGTACATCAAATTATGCGAAGCGGACAGAGGTCCATGATTGCAAACTGGCGACTTGATAATGCCAAGAGTCCCGCCGCCATGCTTCAGGAGAAAACAGCTCGGACGACACGTATGCTTCGCGTCGCGGGCGGTTTTACACTACGCTCGCTCACACGTCGTACATACGTACATACCCCAGGTAGGGTACTTATTTCTTCTTTCGATATGCTCTGTGTCTGTGTACTCGTCGTATGTACGAAAAATAAAGCACAGCACGGCAAAGCAATACAGCAAAAACAATGAAAATGAAACCGAAAATTTCTGGAAAAAAAAAAAAACGCCCCCTATCGTATAATAATTTACTACCTGATTGGAACACCTTACACCGGTCAAAAAGAAAAAATGAAAAAAAGAAAAATCAAGCACCAGAGCTTCTCTCGTAGCCTCGTACGCCGCCCGCCCCTCTCGCGACCATCTCGCCAGCGATTCAGTCCGGGTAAAGCTTTCCTCCCTCTCTTCCACAGTGAGCCCCGTCGCCCGCCTCGCGTGAAGCCCGGTGCTCATCGTGGACCTCGTTCGCCAGCTCGACAATGTTGGTGCTCATTCGGGGTACCTCCCTCTTGTGACTTTCAGCCCGGCCGCAAAAAAAAGCACCGCTTGCATACTATCTTACAATCCCGAACGAACCTCAAATACTCGTACGAACTCTGTCAAAAATCATAAATGGAGGCCAGACAGAGCCTGTTGACACATCCCTCGTGTCTCGAGGCACACGCGACGCCTAGGCACGAAAGCGGCAACCGCGTTCCTTGCAACTCTCCCTCTACCCGCCAGCACACGCTTACACCCGCGACATTGCCGGGTTCGCCCGCGGAACTGCGCTCGGAGTACACGCACGCACACGAAACGAAAGAAGAAAAAAGGAAAGAAGGACTGAAAGTACGAAGAGAAACGGAGAAAACAAAGACCCGCTGGAATGGTCCGGCAAGTAATGAAAGGAGGCGATTTCCAAGTGGGAGCTCTGAGAGGCCTTGGATGTACCAACCGAGCACGCTCAGAGAGTGAGATCCAAGTAGTTCTATGTATACTCGTACTCTAGAAGGTATATGGAGTTCAAATAGGGGCTCCCCGCCGTCAAGGGTGTTTAACACAAATGGGATTACGGGGAATATAGTTGTGCGCCCCCTGAAAAAACGAGGATTCGGGAGGATTATATATTTCCGAGCCGCATCGAAGCTCTTAGAATTTGATTAGGTATCATTGGGGCTGCATGTTTTGAGTTACGATAAAAAACCGGCAGCAATGCCGGCTCTATGGTTTAAAACCGCTTCTCGGGGTTTCCACACTCTGGGGGGCGATAACCCACATCGGTGAATCCACCGAGAAACACACCCGGAAGAATGCTCAACAAAAACGAGATGCGATTTTCCGACGGCACGCTCATGGTCTTCCCTGGAGCCCCATAGTACAGACCAATCAGCGTTCCATTGTTTTTCCTTGACTAATGACAGCAATACAAAAAAAGCCTGTGGAGGGTGTTCCCATAGTACACCTCATAGTACCCGAGGGATGTGACCAATCGAGAGCATTACGCGGAGTATGTGGCGGTGGAACCCATCATCCCGTCCGTCGTCCACGCTCTGTTTGCACCGCATTTATACCAAAAGTGGTCAACTCGAGAGGACGACCGTCTCAGCTGTAGTGCTGTCGCACGGCCAGAGGGATGTAGGAACCGAATTGCAGGCTTGCAGCAGCACAAAGGTACAGCAGGGCTGGGTAAGCTACTGGTGATCGAGTTGTTTTACCTTCCCAGGGTGGGTAATCAGCTGAGATGACGATGGATATGGCCCTTGGCGGTCGCAGTATGAGAGCCTGCTACGGCAGGCGGAACTTGGTCGCCGGGTGGGAGACTGCTCTGATGGAGCGCCATCAGCTTGCCTCCAGGACCGATACAACGGAGGAGACGTCTATACACCAGGTGCCTGTTACTATAGTGTCGTCTTGTCGTACAAGAGTGGCGATGAATACAGAGTATGTACGTCGAGCACTGCTGCTGCTGTAGACTTTTCCTTCGACCTACCAGGTACCAGGAACAGCAGTACGTACCTGGTACAAGGTGCAGTCTACTGCTGTACGGACTCTACCTCTTGGTGCACTACTATCGCCTATTTCTCTGTACCCGCACCTTCCCCCACAGCAGCAGCAGCTGTGTGTTGTTGCAGCTATGCCTGGTACTGATGTACAGCTCGAATATATCATCCGCCGGTACCGTTCTGAACGGAAATATAGGTAGCGTGTGCACCTTAATATGGATGCAAACAAATCCTTATATTTCCGTCCAGAGTGGTATGTGGAGCTACAGCCCTGTAATACTACAGCAGAGGTATTAATAGCTGTCAGAAGAACTGCCTGCGAGGCACCTCTTGGCCTCATCGCTACACGCTCCCGGCGGTGCACCGGCTTTGACGAAGCAGTCCATCCAACACTTATCGTAGTTATTGGGCACCACACTGGTTATATATGTACCTACAGCAGCAGCACTGACGGGAGCAGCGATCGGTACCATTTTCGCGCTGTGCATTGTGGTATGATTAGTCGAACGATGAGTGGCGTTTGACATCATGTTGAGAGCAATGCGGAGGGGTGGTGGTACTGACAGTACCGCTGGCACTGACGATGTAACACCTTTTGTTCGTTTTTCTCTATGCGTTCGCGCTTCTCTTTCACTCTAGAAATAGTGCAACACCAGGCGGTATCTGACACCAGAGAAAACAACTACAGCAGTACGCGACAGGAGTTTATAGCTTCAGGCTCGAGACTTGGACAAAGATAAGGATGTGGCATTATTTATACTGGAAGTTGAGCAGGACACACCCCGTCTCACATGAAAAGAAATACAGCCTGACCCGAAATAAGAAAATAAGATATGCTCAAGTGGTGTCGCATACTTGCGACATACACGTGGTGTTTGTCGTGCGATTATTTTGCACGCAGCCGAAAGCGATACCCTTGCAGCGGCGGCGACGGCGGAGAAGGAGCAGGAGGAAAAACCCAGGCGTTGCTTGCTGAGGGAGTCAACTCGTTGACGGAAGACTACAAACCAACTAGTAGTAAGCAACAGTGGTGCATGAGAGTCGGCGCAAGGACAGACGCGCCGGGTGAGAGTGGTGAGGGTTGTACGCTCAACCCCATGGCAAGACCCAAGTCCGGGACCGCACGCCGTGGTGAAAACGCCAACTGCAAAGGTGCCCGTCTTGGCGGACAGGAAAGGACACCACACCTGCCCGGCGCGGCGAGTAGGCTACGTGCGACGGAGATGGGGCAGAGGGAACTCGCCTCGCCGCCGGATTCACTTCGTGGGCGAAACACTCCACAATGCCGTAGCTCTCAGCGCTGTACCCACACTAGTCGTCGCAGGTGTGGAGGTGGGGCGAGGGGGGGGGGGTGTACTCGATAGGAGAGATGTACTCGATTTCATGCATGGCCGTAGTCGTATGACCATAGACTCTCGCATCCCTACAATGCCGGGACGGAGCATGTCGGGTTTTCACCGACCAGGCTGACATTGCTTGCACTAACCGCGAAGCGCCGTGAGGCATCCCACTAAGAACCGCTTGTGAGGCGGACGTGCATATGGATGACAGCTTCAATGAGTTAGTTTAATTTCCGGTGTGGCCACTTCCAGAGACAGCAATGGGAGTACTATGTAACTGCCTCTTGGGTACCGTACCTTGAACACTACGAGATACGATCAATTCCCTTGTGCAGAGTAAAGGTTCTTTACTTCGCACAAATGATCTAACTAGACGACCAGCTGTGGGCAACCGCCAAAAAATTAAAAAAAAAAAAAAAAACGGTACCCTGGATGTCTAGCTCACGTAGTGAGCGGCATGTTTTACAGTGTCGTTGCCAACCGACGCCAACCCAACCCATATATAATATATGGGGCGAGGGGGGGGGGTTGGTAGATTGCTTTTTTGGGTAGGTATGGGGTACATATAAGCGCGAGGGGGGGGGGGCAGGCGTGCACGATGGTTGAATCTCGAACGGTGACGGAGAGCAAGGGCCCATGGGTGTTAACGCGAACGCCGGCGCTTTCCATGAAGCGGGTACGAAGAAATCTCGATTCAGGTGAGCAGCACTGGGCCTGAGTAATCACCGGCAATTCTTTTCGTCGCCGTTTTGGCGCACTTAGTATCAAGCTTTGAGGGTAAATTAGCAGTTTGATTCTACCCCAACCTCTCCCTACTTGTTCGTGGTGACTGACGCTGCCCACCACCTCTTTGAGCTATAAGCCTACCGTTGTGCCTTCTCGTGCAGTGCCAAAGCAGTAGGTAGGGTACGGCAGGGCGTGCCGTTCATGCTTCAGCAGCACGAGCGATATGGGTGTAGTTTCTGCTGTACTGCCGTGTTAAATGTCCCATGACTCTTGTTTGCCCTGCCACCGCCCTCGAGTGTGCATGCGCCTAGAGGTTTCCATGCGATTCAGTATTTACTTTGCCACGACGCCTACAGTAGTTTGCATGTTGTAGGATTGGCGAATAACTATTTTTTCAAAATTCCGTGCACAAGACTTTGCGGAGGCGACCCTTTGCCATAAACCGTCGCGGTAGCGGAACAGCCCCTCCGCCAGTAGGGCGGGCGCCAAGGCGATGTAGACGTAACACTGGAACGGGAAGGGCGTCGCTATGCTCACACGTGCCGCAAGATAGCTGCACTGGTGCGGAATTGAAGGGGAACGATGTCGTCGCGGATATGGAAGCGGTAAAGAACGTCGTTGTCCCCAATTCGAGCAACAAGGCCGGTTAGCTCGAGGCGTACTGTTAAAACCGCAAGTGAAATCTAGCCCGTTTAAGTTTTCAAGTTACCGATGAGTGAAGGCCTGTACACTTCCGGTGTTTTTCTTGCGGCATTTTGGCTAAATAACACGTCCTTCCCACGCTCGGCGTCTCACGGGTGGTGACGCAGGCATCACGGCCATATCAACACCAGGGAACCGCTAAGGGTTGTTTGCGCAAAAGGTGAACTCATCAAGACCAACTGCCGCGCTTTCGTCGGTAGTGGAGCCTCCGCAAGTACCACTCGTGGCAAAGGCTTTGCTTGAATCGCTGATAACGTTCAGTTTGAGCAGAGAGTATGCAGAATATCAACCTGCCCAAGATTAGGGCAGAGGGTAGCTGTGCTGTCATCAATGCCATCCAGATTTTCGCGGGTTTGCCAGGGGGTATGAGATGGCAGTAGGAGCATAGAAAGACCATCATGATCACTTTTGGCAGCAGTATGAAGGTGAAAGGTGTATCAAGTGCTGTGCACCTGGCGAGCTTTCCCGGGATTTTTAAGCATCCGAAGGAGATGAACGAAAATTAGGAATTCAGTGGGGAGTGCGAGTTGTACGCGCCCGAGACGAAATGTGTCAGGCGGGCTGCAATTCTAGCCCACCATGATGGCGCACGTCGAGTGCGGGCGGCCCGAATACTACTGTTCATATTAAGTTGTGGCGCACGATGTGTGCAGCATATGCACTGTCTCAAAATGCTTCAGGAATAGATTCCGCCCCCGCTTGTAGGCGGCGTTTTCACTCCGTTGATGTTACGAGGATGGTTGTATTCTCGTGTTGGGCATTCTGTTAATTAACGTATGGTTCACGTGTCTTGATTATTCCGCAAAAAATGTAGATGCTGTCCTTGCATACTACATCCGACACTTACGGGCGGTGCACAGCTTCTGAGAGCGGAATGCATTTGAGATATATGCGAAGAACTTGTTGGGTTTATGTGTTTCGGGGGGCTGTAGGAGCAGTGAGCGACGAAGACTGTTTCTGCGTGTTGCCCCCAACGAGGACTCACGAGCGTAATGGAAATACGTTTTGTTTGAGAAACTACTCGATTTAGGTGCAAGAGAAGATACGATGCGCACACAGGTAAACCCGGTGATGACTTCCCATGGGCACGTTCATCCACATGCACGTAGTCAATAATGAGTGACTTCACCCGGCCAGGCTAGCTGCTTACTCACGGTAAGTCAGTGCTCGTGCAATTATCATAGGCAAACTGAACCGGTCGCAACATCGTCTGGCCTACTAAAGTATCCAGAGGAAAGGCGACAAAAAAGAATGTATCTAATAGATGGAGAACATCAAGGTAAACGTCCCCAGCATCTGTGTTGTGGACAAGTGTAAACAGACCCAAAAGCTGTAGTACTCGTATTGTCGGCCAGTACCAGTAGATAGAGAACGCGAGTTTGTCTGTTACATGCTGTAGGCCGTGTGTGTTCACAGAAAACGAAGTCAAACCACAAACGAAACAGTCCCGCCCCCAAAACATCACCAAGACCATAGCAGCACTCCGACAGTGACCAACTCGAGACAACTTGTGGAGCGAAACAAGTTCCATGCGTTAGCCCACGATCGTCCGCTTCTGTAGATGTCGCGCGTGTGGAAATCGGTCACGTACAGCTCTCGCAATCAGTATTACAAAACACAACTTTAGTTACAGACAGACGAAACTTGTACCCACCGCTATACGACTATTTTTTTTCGCCTGTCGGCAAAAAAAAACTTTGGTCGCTTTGCTCCCTCGTCTTTGGCGCTTCGCGCCAATTTAACTTAATTGCCGGCTCCAGGTAGACCCATGGGCGTGCGGCCGATTTTCCCTGGGAAAAGTGGTTATTTGCCTCCACAACGTACGGGCATACTGACCACCAACTCGCGAGAAAATCATACGTTTCCGTGCCGCACGGAACATTCTAGAAATGGCGACCTTCATTGCTACCGTTTACTGCTACAGCGTAGTACCTGGTATTTAGTATACCAGGTACAGCGTATTGTCAGGCGTTTTATTGCTATACGATGGCAAATCGTACAGCAGAGCAAGGGTTGCCCTGCTGTTCCCTAGGTGTTACCACATAATACAAGGTTCGACGGAGGTATGGAAACTCTCGCGCGACGTAGATACTTGCTACGTAGAATATTACCTGTTTGAAGATGCTCTGTTGCCGCTATTTCGAAGAAAAAAAAAAACAAACATAGTATCACAGTCACATCGCGCAGATTGCGATGACCTCGACGTGTCGCGAACACACCCATACCAAATAAAACGCCACAGTAAAATCCAAGATGACAAAAGGCATACTACAAGTAGACTTTTCGCCGAATATCGTTACGTACATGCACCCCGTAAACAAACTCTGTCGACCAAACAGATAATATAAATGTAGCTGCGCAGAACTCGAAGGGCTGGACGCGCCGTGCAACACTTCTGCCAAATGCGTTCTAGCAAAACGAGGGAAAGAAGAAGGCAGGCATTCCTAGTAATAATCGAGAAGCAATATCACACGAAAAAGCAAAACGTTTCAATACACATGTAAAGAACACGTGAGACGCTCAAGAGGGCGGTACGTCGGACTCGAGTCGGCAGAGCATAGCTAGCTGCGCTCTCCATGTCGTCGTGGCCAGGACTTCGGTAAGGCGGAGGCATGATCGGTCCTTGTCTAGTTGCCTCGATCACCTCCGGGCGTTCTTGGCTTGTGCGCACATGGTTGCCAGCACTACGGCACTCTCGTTTGTGCCTGGGGAACAGGCAAGGTCATAGACTTTCGAAGGAAGACATACATATGCTGGAAACCATGCAGAAGACGCAGTCGCCGCAGCGCCCGCAGTCGCCGCAGGGGGCGGAAACGGCTCAGAGCTCCCGTACGCCGCAAAAAACAAGTCCAGCCCAGACCCGCAAGGGGAAACAGAAGGGCAAAAACAAATCTGTGGACCACAGAGAGGGTCCGATCGAGACCCCGTCCGCTAAGCGCCAGCATGTCGAGTAGATGGGACCACAGAGAGCGTCCGATCGAGACCCCGGCCGCTAAGCGGCAGCACCGTTGTTGACGTGGGCCGTTATCGTCCTTATGTAAGTACAAAGAAAAGTACGTAGGAAGACGTATTCGTATAAAAGAATTTCCGCTTTTTCTTGTGGCTTTGGTACTATAAAATTTGGTTTTGGCACTATAAATAGTGGGTACCGTAGGTTGTAGGTATCGAGAAGTCAGTTATCACTGCAGTCTTCTTGTTTGGACCAGCTGTGTTGTGTGTTGGAAGGGTAGGTTGTCGTCCTTTGTTGTTGTGAGCCGTTGTTGTCGGACGTTGTTGTCCTGGGACGTTATCCTGTTTTTGTCATTGTCCGTGCATGCACAAAAAATAGGAGGCACCCTGTATGGTTTCCACCTGTGTATTAAATAGTATGTTAGAAGGATGGGTTGTCATTCTTTGTAGTTGTAGGCCGTTGTTGACGCGGGTCGTTACCGTCCCAATGTAAGTACAGAGAAAAGTATGCAGGAAGTACGAATACAAATTTTCGCTATATTTATTTTGGTTTTGATACTATAAAATTTGGTTTTGGCACTAGAAAAAGTGGAAACCGTAGGTTGTAGACACGGAGAAGTCAGTATCACTGCTGTCTTGTTTCGACCAGCTGTGTAGGGTGTTAGAAGGGTAGGTTGTCTGTCGTCCTTCGTTGTTGTAGGCTGTTGTCGTGGGACGCTGACCTCAATGTGGGCACTAAATTGCTGTATATCGTCCTGTAGTGCAAGTATCAAGAAAAGTACGTCGGAAGCACGTATTCGAACCATAGAATTTCCGCTTTTTCTATTGGTCTTGGTACTGTAAAATTTGGTTTTGGCACTAATAATAGAAATAGTGTGTACCCTAGGTTGTAGGTATGGGTTGTAGGCCGTTGTTGACGTGGGCCGTTATCGTCCTGCCTAATGCAAGTCTCAAGAAAGTACATAGGAAGCAGGTATTTTGTCATTTTGTTCGTATGCACTACAAATAGGAGGCACCGCGGGTTGTACGTATTTCGCTTTCTTCTTGCTGATTGTTGCTGACGTGGGACGCTAACTTTTGTAGCGGTCGACCTTGTTTTTTTCTACGAACTAACTGGAAATATGTTTTTCCCTTCAGCTTCTTCCTCTGTCCTGCTGGGCATTCTCATGAGCGATGGACAACGAAAATCTTCCTTCATGCCGCACATTGTCGGATATCGTCTCGACACAACAGACAGCACTGCACGAATAAAACTTACACACATACCTGGTACTGTAATACAGTTACTTGTGCACGTAGAACATCCGGAGAGACACACCCTCTGTGCTGCCGGGGATTTTTATGGGCGATGGACGACAAAACTCTTCCTTCATGCCGCACATCGTCGGATATCGTCTCGACACAACAGACAGCACTGCACGAATAAAACTTACACAGATACCTGGTACTGTAATACAGGTACTTGTGCACGTAGAACATCCGGAGAGGCACTCCCTCTGTGCTGCCGGGGATTTTTATCGGCGATGGACGACGAAACTCTTCCTTCATGCCACACATCCTCGGATATCGTCTAGACACAAAAGACAGCACTACACGTACACACAAACTGTAATACAGGTACTTGTGCACGTAGAATATTCGGAGAGTTCACGATGTTTACGGGCTATTCGTATTAACATGTACAACGCGAAAAAGCACGGAGAGGGAAAAAATCCCTGTCGCCTCTCATGTAATCATTATCTGCCTGATTGGAACAGGTTCCACCGTTCGAAAATAAAAAAAAAAACATCAGCAGAGCTTCCCTCTTAGCCTTGTATGCCGCCCGCCCGTCTCGCGACTACCTCACCAGCGATTCGGTCCGGATAAAGTTTTCCTCCCTCCCTGCCACAGTGAGCCCCGTCGCCCGCCTCGCGTGAAGCCCGGTGCTCACCGTGGCCCTTCTTCGCCACTTCGACAAAGTTGGTGCTCAAGCTGCATTGAAGTCTCTTCAAAGTTTAGCTTGGTCGCAAAAATTAGCACCGCTTGAGTATTATTTCGCATATCAAAACGACCCTTATATCTCCTATATGGTACAAGCGGAGCCTCACAAGGAGGCCAGACAGAGTCCATTCGTATTTCCTACCTGTCTCGACGCACACGCGACGCCTAGCCATGCAAAAGGCGACCGCGCTCCTTGCAACTCCCTCTTTGCCTGCTAGCACCCGCTGACACCCGCGGCGGCGCAGGGCTCGCCCGCGGTACCGTGTTCTGAGTACACGCACGCACACGAAACGAAATAAAATGTAAAACAATGCTTGACTCGTACCTGGTATGAACACGAGTACAAGAAGGTGCTTCTATTAACGAACGCGGTGTTTGTTCGAAAATACAAGCTGTACCGGGACATTCCTTTGCTCGCCAGAAAACGGCATACCTTGACATAAAATGTCATATTAACTTGAGTTTGGTGTGCCCTGATCACCTGGTTTTATTTTTTAGTACCGTGAACTGGCGAAAATGCGATGGTGTACCGCTTTTTATTACATTTTTGCTAGTGAGACGGACGGACATGATGTTTCGCCAAAAAACGGTATACCTTCACAGAAAATGTCATTTAACTTGAATTTGGTGTATGCCCTGATTGCCTGGTTTGACCTTTTTGTACCGTGAACTGGCAAAAAAGCCCTGGTGTACCGTTTTTTTTTTTTTCGTCATTTCGTCCGCTAGGACAAGAAATTATTTTTGCTTTTCGACATCCCTGGGTAAACCTAGGGAATTCATTTTCGTCGAGGTACGTATTAATAGTTCATTTCACCGGTCTCCACTTTCGATCATATATTTGGTATCAAGTACCCATAAGCTCGGTCACCGACAGATCTTCACTACTTCGGTCACCGGCAAGAAAACAAGCGCTTTCGTAAAAATTTACAAGGTTACCCTCCGGAACGTGCCTGGGGGAGTGGCGCAAGTACGAATTAAAAACCATACAGCATGCGATCTTGTATCATACGCACATTGTAAAATGTACCGACGTTATAAAATATCAACGAACTACTGTCAGGTGTGGGACTGGAGGCCTGATTTGACCCAAAAAAGCGGCAGGCTATTCGAGCCTACCGGCTAAAAAATATTAAAAATTCTGCAAAAATAAAACTACCGCCATACCCCTAACTACTTGGTTTTAGTGTGGATGCGTAGTGAACTTGTATCTGATATTTCTCTGAGGTGGAGATGGAGCCGGTCTTGACCTCATCTGGACACCCCACACAGGGCACATACCCGTCGGATCGCATGCTTTTTTTAGCACAAGAGTACAAATTGACGTCTTTATAGACTGAAAGGTGCGGAGAAACACGCTTTTGTTTTCGTTTATTCTGCCTCTTGCTCTCTGTCGTGCTTTGACTAGTGTGTAGACATAATCATACCCTGCATTGGGATTTGTGGCATACAGCAAAACAAACCCGGTCGAATCGACGTAGTATACTTGAGAACGATCTGGCGAAAAATCGACCCTTTTCAGTCACTGTTTCGGGACCTGTATATACCATGACAACCAGTTTCTTGATGGGGAATTATTCGAATACACCAGAACGAACCTCGGTCAAGGGCAAAAGGAAAAAAATTGCTGAAAGGTGCGGAAAGGCGGAGACTGAGGGGGGAAACACGCTTTTGTTTTCGTTTATTCTGCCTCTTGCTGCCTCTGTCGGGCAGAGTTTTGACTAGTGTAGACATAAGGGGGTCTCTGGGAGGTAGAGCAGGGAAGAGCCAGGGTGGGGCCAGGGCGGGTTGAGGAGGGGATGGTGGGCCACACGAGGAGGAGCTCTGTAGGGGGGGGAGGGGAAGTGAAGCTGGACTGGAGAGGGGGGGGAGGGGAGGGGGAGGGGGGACGGAGAGGGAGGGGAGAGGGGGAGAAGGCGAGGGGGGGGAGGAGGGAGAGTAAAGGGCTGATTGGGGTCTCTGGTTGGGGGGGAGAGGGACTGGGGGGAAGGTCTCTGGGGGAGGGGGGTCTATGTGAAAGAAGGGGGAGGGGGAGGTGAGGCAGATAGGGGGGGCGAGAGACAGGAGCAGAGAATGAGGGGGTGGGTAAGGGGGGGGGGTGTGGCTGGTAGAGGTGGGAGGTGGCGGTGCCAGAGGGGGGATGGAAAGGGGGGGAGAGCCGGGGGTGGAAGGAGGATTCTCTGATTCTCCAGCAAAACAAACCCCGGTCGAATCGACGTAGTCTACTTGAGAACGATCTGGCGAAAAATCTGAAAGTGACCCTTTTCAACTGTTAGCCGGTCGGGACCTACACAGGCACATACCCTATATAGCACCAGAGTACAAATTGACCATGACAATTCTGCCCATTTCTTGATGGGAATTACAGCAAAACAAATCGAAACTTGAGAACACCAGAACGAACCTCGGTCAAGGCAAAAGGAAAAAATTTGCCCAAGAGAATCGGGAGGCATATCTGCAGCGTACGGGTCGCACTGTCTACGAGGCGTCGGCGATCGTGTGCCGAGCGAATGCTGTTGTCCACCGTGGCATCGCGGGGGCGGAGGACAGCCGCGACCGGGCTCAATGGCTGTGGATGGGAGCATCTTGCACCGCTGCAGCAGCAGCAGCAGCAGCAGCAGGGTCAGTACCGCCAGCAGCCGGATCAGGATCAGCAGATCCACCTTCAACCAGGCCCGGTAGGGGCTGCACTTACGGGTTGTCAGCCATCGAGGCGGAGGGTCCACCAGTAATTCCCCCTCACGCTCACGCGCCGGTTTGTGCGCTGCTGCTCAAGCACTCGTCGTGGTGTTTTTTGTTGTGTGCTGCTCCGCCCTTTTGGAGCGACACGCTGCAGCTCCTCTCGTACCATACATGACATACCCTGGTACCTGGTACGTGGTATATGATACCACCTGAAGAGTTTTTTTGTGACGTGTCCGGTCTTTCCCACGCGCTGATTGGTCAATTTATTAAAGATTCTTTTTTCCTAGATAACGACCGCTGACATTTTTTGTGACTTTTTTACATTTAAAAATATTTCAGTCCCACCCCTAACTGTACATATACATGCACACTATTGGCAGACCCTTTTGGACCTGCACCTGCATTTACGGTGACAAACAGTACATGGAGATAGTGTGGAATTGTTGCCATTAAGTTGTTTCATAGATGTTCTTAATTATTCCGCCAAAAAATGTTTCATCAGTATGTTAATGCATGGCTTTACTGCGGCACTCACGGCGAAGAAGGCCTCTCCCTCACAAAACCGAGGACTACCGAACTAAAAAAAAGGGTTTGAAAGCACTCCATGCTTGACATACGGCACACACCGCACACACCCATGACACACGGAACACAGCAGCACACTTCGTGGGATAATATTCACAGAAGAAAAGGATGCACCAACGAAGGGGCTGGAACACTCGACAACTATCGGCTGCTCCGGAAAATTGCACTGCAGCAGCAGCAGTACTGTTGTACCTGTCGCAGCATGCACCGACCACATGGCAGCAGACACCCCCAGCTCTACAGGTCGCAGGGTCCGAAAAGAAGGTAATTACGTATAAACACGAAGCCACAACGGTGTAGCGCGGAAAAACTACGGCACACGCGTGATTTTGCTTTTTTCTCTACTGGCGGGCGGCAGGCGTGTATAGTGTTGTAGCCAGCTGGTTGTGGCACGCGCGCTGCACTGCTTATGTGCTGCTTGTTGTCTGCGGTGTACGGGTTACATACATGATACAAAAACTAATGCTGAGACACAAAACGAGGAAACATAGACAGAACGCCTGCGAGGATCGAACTCGCGCCCTCAAGTTCACAACCGGGCATCAAGTCCATTTGACCGTAAATCAAAATAATCATATTATTATTGTTATTGCTCTCGATGGAATGCATTCGAGCGCTTATCTCAGTTTGCTTGTCTTTTTGTTGTGAAGTCGCAGTTGGAGTTGGTGAGAGTGACGAGAGAGACCAGTCGGCACCGGCACAAACGGAACCCCCGAAGGCGGGGTTTGGCTCAGACTGAGCGTCTGGGTGCCGACTATCGGTACTACTCGTGGTCGCACTGGGCGGGGATATGGGACATTCGTCGGGGTTCGTACAGGGCATTCGATACACTAAAATATACCAGGTATAAGCTTTGTGTTGTTGGTAGTGATGCAGCAGACTCTTTCGAAGCATACTATAAGTAGAAGAGTGGGAATGATGAACGTGACTGATCTACCGAGACAGTGGTCTACAGCGGGGTTCCTTGACATAACGCTTGTACGCACGACGGTTACCAAGCAATCGACAGACGAATAAGACAGAAGATGCCTGTACCACACAGAGGATCCAAACATAAAAGAGTACCACTTTTCGACTTGTAATATATACTGCGGCTGCGGCGTCAGTTAGAAGATCGTGTCAGTTGCGAGTCTTGAGTGGGGTACCTGATTTACAGTAGAAAGAGGCCTATCAGGTGTTTTTTTTTTGAGGGGGGGGTTATCTCCCCCTTACTTTCCAGCTTCTGAATAAACCGTTGTCACATGTATGCGTCGTCCCTTCTCCGCTTTATTTTCATCGCCCAGACGGTTCAGCATTCCCGACTGCTCGTCGATTTTCATTGAGTTTTGCTAACTGAACATTACGAAAACAAGAACAAGGTATTTTAACTACTTACTGCTGTGGAGACCATTTTGCAAAATCCAATGTGGTATCTATATATCCGTTCGTGTTACGTTGTTACAACAGCAGTATGGTACCACTCTGACCGGAAATATAAACACCTCTTGATATCGGCTTCAGAATCCAATGAGTGTTTTTTTTCGGGCAGAGTGGTATCTTGGTACAACAGCAGTATGGTAGTGTATTTCGTGTGGTGTTGGTACAAAAAGAGCATGGTATCTATATTCAGTCGTGCTCGAGTGCTCTGCGAGGGGCATGCTCTTCTTGTGTCCTCGTATGGTTCTGCGGTCAGACAGCTGACAACGCTCTTCCATCGCTCGTCGCGCGCTTGCTCCTCCTGCTCTGTCGCCCTGAAAGCATGCTCTTATGGTATTGTTTGTACTGGCAGTACGCGGCCAGAGAGCTGACGCGCTGCCACCCCTTGTCACGCGCTTGCATCCTCTTGTGTACTTGTGGTGTTGGTACAGCAGTATGGAATCTACATTCGCTCCTGCTCTATCGCTCTGAAGGAAAGCTCTTGTGTACTCGACGCTCTGACATCGCTCGTCGCGCGCTCGCATGCTTTGGTGTACTCGTGGTGTTGGTACAGCAGTATGGTATATATACTCACTCCTGCTCTGTGGCCCCTGAAGACATGATCTCGGGCACTTGACGTTCTGTCATCGGTCGTAGCGCGCTCGCATGCTCATGTGTATTAGTGGTATTAATACAGCAGTATGGTATCTATACTCGCTCCTCCTGCTCTGTCGCCGTGAAGGCATTATCTTGTGCACTCATTGTGGTGTTTGTTGGTGCAACCGTATAATGGTATCTATACTTGTTCAGCCCTCGTATGGTTGAGCCCCGCGGGTGATGTTGGTACAGTATGAGTACGGTATGGTACGGTGTGGCATGGTGTGCGGTGTGCCACGGTATGTGATATCGTATTTTGGTATGGTATGAAGGTACGGTTTGATATGCTATACAAGGCTCCCCTTAGGGATGTAGGTAACGTGAAATCCCGGGGGCGAAGCCAGGCGAAAAGGGAGTTACAGTAAACACACGTATAGGTGTTCGTGGCGGAGACGTGCGCCATGGGTTAGCGTATTGCTCGAAGGAAAGAGTAATAATAGTAGTCAGAAGGAACTGAGTAATACTTTTTCTGTGGTGAATGCTGCACTCCTACGAGTACATGCACGCGGTACCATGTATTAACCACTACGCTGTTACTATACACCACTACTACGTAGATGTAGTACAGGTAGGAGCATGCACGCTACAAAATACCACCTGGTACACTATACTACTACGACTACTAACTATACTACTGAGTACTACTGCTAGAGCATGACCAATCGCTCATACACTGCAGACAACCTCATGGTGAACCGAGAGGTCAAATAACCACACGGTACCATGGGTTGCGGCATGACTACAATAATGTAACACTATACACCACTGCCAGTACAACGTAGATGCAGTACAGGTAGAATAAATACTATACTACCTATACTATACTACCTACTACGAGTAAACAGCTACTATAGTACTAATTTTCGTACGACGGCACCGTTTCATGCAAGCTGTACAATGCGTGGGGGGCGTGACTACTGTTACTCTTAATATACGCCACTATAACACCACTCTTACGCAGATAGATGTATTGTATTAAAGGTAGAAGCAGCATGCACGCTACAAAAAACTATACTACCACGACTATTATTTAGATTTTGTAAATGTACAGGCTGCGTACGGTTGAGGGCATCTACTACTATTGGCCAGGTAGAAGCAGCACGCATACGGCAACAGCTATAACGGACACCACAACGACTACGACTACTGTTACTATTAATAATAGTAAAGGTACTCCTGTTGCTATTGGACAGGCATTAATAGAAGCAGCATAAACTACTATTAATATCAATACAACTATTTACAACTACTGTATTACGTACTACACTACTAACTACTTCAGAATTCTACACCTGCGTGTCAAAAACAGCGTCAACAATACAGAAAGGCCAAATAACCAAAAACATCACCTATTAACATTAGTTGGAAGCAGCTTCTCTGTACTTATTCATGTACAGGTATACGTACGGTTGAGGCACGAATACAAAGTTTCTGCATCTATTCGCCATGAAAAAAATCTAACTGTCAAATAAGTACTCACGGGAACAGCAGCTGGCTCGTGGCAACAACAGTAGAAGTCTAACATCACCCTACTACTGCTACTATTAAAATACTACTGCCACCACAACCACTACTGATACTATCAACACTACTCTTAATACTACTACCGTCACTACTAATAAATACTACCATTATATTAATACGTATTACTATGTACTACTACGTACTCCTACTACTACTATACTACTACAACTACAAGTATGCCAGGTACACACCGAGATAGAGGGGGTAGCGGGATACGGGCGGCAGAATTAGCCTGGCTCTGTGGCTCTTGCAGGCCGGTGCGATTACCTTCTGCTGAGAGCGTGCGACTGGGCAACTCGCTAGGTATGATACCTACATACAGCAGAACTGGCCCGCCAACAAGAAACACCTAATCCGGGCAAGCCTCAGATTCTTATTCTGGCGCCAACTTAAAAAAAACTAGAGCATAGGCTATTATAAAGGATTTAGTGTAGAGTCCAGCACTGAGGCGATTTTCTTGACCCAGTTTTCGTAGCATTCTCAAGAAAGTGAGCATTGTGTTTTGATTGGGCACTTTCTTATTGGCGGGCTCATACTGTATACAGTAGATATCCGGTGGCAATTTCTCCCAGGTAGTGGATAGACGCACGGAGGGAAGCAGTTTTGTGGTCAAGTACGTGCCCGGTGTGAGGTGTGTGGTCACGGACGTGCTCGGTGTAAGGTGTGTGGTGTACGTCAAAGGGCTACCAATAGGTGAAACAAATGACTCTCGACACTCGATAGACGTGTTTTGGTGCTGTCGTATCTGTGCTGCTGCTGAGATTGTTAAAAAACAAAAAACAGAAAAAAGGCGGGGCATTTCAGACTAATTGAGATTTGAGATTGTCAACGCAGAGAAGATTATCAACAGATAATTCTGCGTTTCGCAAGTCCACACAGCTAGTCGTATCACAGCAGTTGGGCAGTGTGGGCTGTACGCGGTGGCGCACCGAGACAGGGAGGAGTACGGCGACACAGTAGGCAGTATGAGCCTGGCTCCGTGGCTCTTGCCCGTTGCGATTACCTGCCGCTGAGAGCGTGCGACTGGACAACTAGCTACTGTAGATATGACACCAACACCTAGATACTGGTGCCAATGTCTCCCAGGTATAGGCAGACGGAGGGAGGCAGTTTTGTGGTCAAGAACGTGCTCGGTGTTCGGTGTACACTGTCAAAGGACTTGGTGCAACAGATGCGACGGCCGACACATGCGTACTGTATGTCTGCTGCTGCTACTGCTACTTCTGCTGAGGTTGAAAATACGTGTACAGCAGAGGGGGCTCAAAAACGTGTTCGGAGGTGGCGGCCTACCTACTTTTTATGGAAGAAAGGGGGGGTTTTCCACGTCACCTACTCAGCTCGGCGAGGCGGAAAGCAATCTCATATTTAGAGCCAGCTAAGCGACGTTCAATGCCGCGAGCACCGCCACGGTGCTCGGCCAGGATCCAGACATGCGTCGTAATATACCCACGGCCCCCTTGCTTGCCCCGCAGCCGAAAATGCGAGAAAGAACCCTCGGTCACCGTAGAAAAGCATTACAAAAACGGTATATTATACATGTACATATGGAAAACTCAAGGTCTGTGATGTGGCATGTTGGTGTGTCATGATGATACGGTGTGGAGCATGTATTATGTGGCCAAATATTGCCTGGTGATAACGTATGTTCCACAATATAAGGTCTGTAAGAGTCGAATACGTCGTATGAATATCATATGTGACGACCTAACATCGACCACAACGTACTAATATAAATTCGAAAATATAAGGGATGCGGACAGACAGACAGACAGGCACAGTTGCAATTACCAAAACAGAGACTCAGTTTAACACGGACATTTTTTTGCTGCGCGCACGACAAACCGCATACCCACGCGCAGAAGCACCGCAGAAGACAGAAGGGTGTTGATAACCGATGACGGACCGCTGCGTCCGATAGAGCAACCAGCCACAAGCAGTACACCACAGACCGGCGACATGCGCGTGTTGTGGCCCGCTGCTGCTTGTGCTGGTTAATAGATGGGGTTGTAATATTGTGTTCTTGCATGTTGTCCGGTGTCTAGATTTCTGGGGTGTCCGTGCTTCGAGCAAGCAACAAAAAACGTAGGAAATATAAAGACAGTGAGGTACTCATATTCAATACAACCGGTACTTACGTTTGCGTCCAGAGTGTGCGTGGATATGTCACAGCAGCAGCAAAGGCAGGTAGATTTTGGAATATGGACCGAAGGCTCCGATAAACACAACCAGCCACAGCAGTACAGCGCAAATGGGTGTGTCACACACGCACAGCGTATAGGCGGCAGCGTGGTAAAGTTGTGTTATGTGCATATTGCCTTTTGTCTGCCTGGTTGAGGTCTGAGCTGTGCACTCATGACCAAAAAAATAGACAACAAATTCCCGGTGTGAAACCAGGGAAATCGTCTCATTTGCTTCCGCCGATAAAAAAACTTGAAGCGCCCGCCACGCGCTTCAGAATACTCCGATCGCGCCCAGATCTCGATCAATGCGTCCGGACAGGCTTGCCATGTCGGGGCACTTGGCGTCTTGCCGAAAAGGGTTCGTACACGTATTTCCATCTTGCAACGTCCACCTTCGACGGGCAAACAAGCACATTATAATCGCAGTCATGATTTATCTCCCTTGCATTTGCCCTACTTCCCAGCTTTCTCCCTTTCGTCCCTCAGATCCCGGTATCCCAGAGGAGAGCCCCCCCCCCCCCCCCCCCCCCCTCGCGCCACGCTACGCCAAGCTACGCTACAACCATTACTACGCGAGATTCCCTTTACCTTTTAGTTTTAGAGGCACTCATTTCTCCCTATTAATGGCGGCCTATAAATACTGCTGTCAACTCTTTACGGACGTTCAACTTGTGACGTGCACTCGCGGCGGGCGAACAAGCGCCGGTGCAAGCATTCCAGGAATACAATGGAAAACCTGGCGAAAACATCACCCCCAATCCCACCACTATTTTCGGAAGCTATCGACCACATCTAACAATTTCTCTAAACATCCCTCTGTCCGGCGTTGACAACGAGCGCATTCCTGTGCTACACCAACAGCGGTTTATGTTACAACATCAACAGCGCATCGCTTTCCAACCACACTTTTCCGCTCTTCACAATATCCCACGGTTGTCTCAACAAACGTACCGGGATTGTAAATACATACGCGAGGTGTCATTTTCCCTTCTCATGTTGTATTGTAGAGCAGAGCAAGGGTTGCCCTGCTGTCCCCGAGGTGTTACCATTAACCACAAGGTTGGACGGAGGTCTGGAAATACTCTCCTGACATAGATATTTGTTAACTAGAATTTTACCCGTTTGAAGATGCTGGTATTGCCGCTATTTATTGTTCTTTGTGCGGGTTTTCAGAAGAAATAAGTGATAGCAGGAGATACCAGGCATGCTTATACAGTAGACGCTGACCACCTGACCGGAACCTTAACCCTGACTCGAACGCTCTGGGTTGACCTGTGCTTGGATGAAAAAAAGGTATCGCGGGTTGCAGGTATGGAGAAGTCAGTAGTATCACTCTTGCCTTGTTTCGACATGGTGTGGAAGGGTAGGTTTGTCTATCGTCTTTTGTTGTCGTAAGCCGTTGTTGTCGTGGGCCGTTCAACTTTTTTGTCGCAGTCGGCCTTTTTTTCCAGTAAATAGTTGTTGTTTCCTTTCAGCCTTTCTTTCTGGAGATTTTTATGAGCGATCGACGACGAAACTATTCGCCCATGCGGCACATTGGCGGAGGGGAAATTGCTGGCCTCATTATATGGACACTATGGACACTACGGACACTTAACTGCTGTATTTTTCTACCAGGGTACCTGTTGTCTCAACACACAAGACGGCACTACACGTACGACAACTTACAAGAAACTTACATACATACACTTTCGTGTGCACTTTTTCTACCGATTGTCTCAACACAAGACGGCCTACACGTACAACACCCCACACAAAACTTAAATGTGCGTGTGCACGTAGACACCCACGTACACGTACAGCGTTCAGCAGCTGACGTAGTTACGATATTTACCCCCAATTTTGCAATGTTTCATCGTCTTTGTTTTTTGCGATTGTCTCGCTCAGTTTGAATTGTTTTCCATTTTTTTGGAGTTTTGATCCATCGAATTTTTCGTTTTTCGCCTTTTTCTCGTTGTCCAATATTTTTCGCATTTTTGACGATTCTGAACGTTATTCCGTAGAGTCTTATCCTACTTTCGTGATTGTTCGTATGCGAGCTCCCCAGTACACAGGTATGGTCCGGAGTTATAGAAAGGGATGCGCGTTAAGCATCGCTTGCATTTTCGTTTTCGAACAGTTTCCGACGTTTACCCCATTTTTGCGATTGTCATCGTTTTTATCCATTATACGCCATCATCTCGTTCAGTTTTTACTATGTGCCGTTTTTTAGAAGTTATGGTCGATCAATTTATTTGTTTCTTGCCTTTAGTTATTTCCATTTTTTTTGCCGATCCTTAACGTTTTCCTCGGTTCGTTCGTTTCCGGTATTTACGTCATTCGTCAGGTACATGTTCCGAAATATGAGCTACGCCTGAATATGCACATGACTTGTAGAAGGGGACGCACGTGAAGCACCGCTCGCATGTTTGTTTTCAAAGAAATCTACACGTTTACACCATTTTTGAGATTTTTCTACCGTTTTTTTTTTCGCGAATATCTCGCTCAGCTTTGATTATATCCCATTTTTTTCATTTCGGTCGCATCAATTCGTTCGATTTTTTAGCCCATTTTTAACGTTTTCCCTCGGTTACGTCCGTTTTTATGATTTTTTCATCGTTTTATCCGTTTTTTGGCAAATATCTCGCTTAGTTTTGATTCTTTTCCATTTTTTTGGAGTTTTGGTCAAATATTTTTTACGATTTGTTCGGCTTGTTTTTCGTGTTCATTTTTTGCCAATGTTGACGTTTTTCCTCGGTTTTGTCCTTCTATGGTATTCTCTAATTCGCGAGGTATTTGTTCAGAAATATAAGCTGCGTTCAACTATTCGTGTGAACACGTACGAAAAAGCGCCGAAAAAAAAAATCCCCGTCCTTTCATGTGATAATTTTCTACCTGAGGCCGTTTCCTATGCGGTTCGATTTTTGAGCTTCAGATTTTGACCCGCTGGCATTTTCAGATATGAGCTTGACAAATCGAAAGGGCCTTCCTATGAGGAAAAATCAGATTGATTGTGCGTGTAGAGATTCGAGCAAACGCCGAGACCAACTGCTGTTTTTGTGATTTAGCGCCGCGAAGAGACGCGCTGGGTGCGCTGCCCTGCGCGTAGGACCCAAGCGTCCGAGCCCACGCTGACTGCCTGTAGTCTGGTGGCGAAGAGATGTGGCGAGTGCGCTAGAGTCAACTTGTCTTGGTATTTTGAGTTTAATTTTGTGACTTGACTTGCTGCTGCTGCTGTACAGCTGCAGTGTAGTCTACGAGTGAGTACGTATCCACGGAGAGGCGCGTGCCGAGTGCTCTTCTCTTGGTCTCTAGGCCCGAGCCCGCGCCAGCCGACTCTAGTCTGGCCACGGAGGGACGCGCCGTCCGCGCGTCGGGCGCGAAGCAACTTCGCTATACAGCTGTATCACCATCCAACTCATCGATCGTTCCGCTGTTGTTTGCTGTCGTGGATAATATCTTGAATTTAGAGAGCATGCCATTTTTCGATTTGAAAATCTGATGACCCAGGTCGTCGGATTTTGGCCCAAAATCCGACGACTTGGATCATCGGATTCTCAAATCGAAAATTTTCCGGTCGGATTTTGCATAATCGGACTGCATAAGTAGGGTCATTCGATTTTGAGATCGAAAAATACAAATGTGAAGCTCGAAATCGAACCGCATAGGAAACGGCCTGAGGCTGTTTCCTCTACGGTTCGATTTGCGAGCTTCAGATTTGTACTTTTCGATCTAAAAAATGAATGACCCTGCTTATGCAGTCCAAATATGCAAAATCCGACCGGAAAAAAATCGATTTGAGAATCCAACGACTCGAGTCGTCGGATTTTGGCCCAAAATAGACGACTTGGGTCATCAGATCTTCAAATCGAAAAATGGAATGCTCTCTAAATCCAAGATGCTATCCGCGACAGCAAACGGCAGCAGAACGATAGGTGAGTTGGATGGCGACACAGCTGTATTGCGACGTTCCTTCCAGCCCGACGAGCGGACGGTGGGCGGGGCGTTCCTCCGTGGCCAGACAACAGTCAGCCGGCTGGCCCGGGGTCGGGTCTAGAGACCAAGAGAAGCGCACTCGGCGCGCACCTCTACATGGATACGTACTTGAAGATTAAACTGCTGTACAGCAGAAGCAGCAGCAGCAGTCAGTCACATTATGGAACACAAAACACCAAGACAGGTCAACTTTAGCGAACCCGGCACGCCTCTTCGCCGCCAGACCAGAGGCAGTACGCCTTGGCTCGGACGCTTGGGTCCTACGCGCAGGGCAGCGCACCCAGCGTGTCTCTTCGCGGCGACAAACCACAACGATCGCGGTTGGTCTCGGCGTTTGCTCGAATCTCTTCAGGCACAGTGAACACGATTTTTCCGCATAGGAAGACCGTTTCGATTTGCCAAGTTCACATCTGAAAATGTGATCAGGTCAAAATCTGAAGCTCACCAAAAATCGAACCGCATAAGAAACGGCCCGATTGGAACACCTTGTACCGGTCAAGAAGAAAAAAATCGAACAGCATAGCGTCTCTCTCGGCATCGTACGCCGCCCGCCCGTTTCGCGACCACCTCACCACCGATTCGGCCCGGGTAAAGCTTTCCTCCTTTTCTGCCACAGTGAGCCCCGTCGTCCGCCTCGCGTGAAGCCCGGTGCTCACCGTGGCCCTCGTTCGCCAGCTATACAAAGTTGGTGTTCAGTCTGCGTCGCTCTCTCTTGTCAACTTTAGTTTGGTCGCAAAAATAAGCACCGCTTGAATTTTATTTCGCATATCAAAACGACCTTTATAGACTCGTGCATATAAGCGGAGCCTCACAAGGAGGCAGGCCGGGCCCATTCGTGCTTGCCTCGTGTCTCAAACACACGCGACGCCTAGCCACGAAAAAGGCGACCGCGCTCATTGCGACCCTCCCTCTACCCGCCAGCACCCGCTAACACCCCCGGCTCGCCCGCGGTGCCGTGCTACAAGTACACGCACGCGCACGAAACGAAATAAGCTTTCTTCAGAAATATAAGCTACGCTTAGTTCGTACCTGGTACCAGGTATGTTCGTATGAATACGAGTACAAGAAGGCGCTTGCATTCATGAGAGCGATTTTGTTCGAAATTATGAGTTACACTAGAAATTGCTCTTTTACTAGAAAACGGTATACCTTGACGCTAAAAATCATCTAACTCGGATTTGGTGATGCCCTGATCACCTCGTTTATTTTTTTGTACCGTAAACCGGCCAAACGACTATGTATGGTGTTTGCGAAGTTTAGATTATGGTTGGGTTTGGCGTATTTCTATTCTCACGATCCCCAAATATAATCAACTTCCCAAAACAACCAGCCAAAATCGGCCCATATGAGCCATATCTTCACAAATTTTTCGGGTTGGGTTTGGCTTCTTGGGTTTCGATTATGATCATAGCTTCATTGGCCAGGACAACCCGGAGATGCCCCGGGCGATTGAAAACATTGTATTTGGCGAGAAATCACAATCGTCTACGTCACGTACTCATACGCACAGCGTACCCAGCACGAGGGAAGCATGATATATGGGTTGCCTCACACCACCAAGCTATCTAACTAAGCGCACAGCCGATTTGGCGAGGCCGTGTCAACGCGAGGCCCTCGCGAAGGCCGGCAAAGTCATGCGGCCATATGCGGCGGAGGGCTGGCAGGGTGCAGCTTCAACATCGTTGACGGCGCCGTGTGCGCTGTGGACTGCTTCTGAAGTTGTTGCTCTGCTGTGCTGCTTGTTGTTGATACGGCAACAAAGTAGCAGTACTCTGGGCTCTGGCGCGTGTTACCGCACCACACGCACACCCACACACAGCACGCCTACGGACGCACTGCACAACGGGCTTCGGTCGCATCGATTGGCACTCTTCGCATGGCTGCCCTAGAGCACAGAGCACACACACGCAGCGAGCCACGCAGCAGCAGCAGCGAGCAGCATCTCGCACGAAGCCGTTGGTGTTCCATTTTTCGTATTATTCATTTCGTTATTTGTCATTTGTTGCTGTATTCCCTTTTCCTAGAGTTTTATTTCCAGTTCAAAACCGAAATGATCGTTTTGGAATGTCGCAATCAGTTTCAAACCCGATTCTGTTTTGGTTTGGTGAATAGTCTGTGGTTCTCGACCAAACCATAATATGTTCTTTTGCAAAAAGTCTTGTACCGTTTTTTTCTCATTTTTGCGACTTGGACGGACGGACATGAATGCTTTGTCATAAAAATGCATACCTTGACAGAAAACGTCATCTAACTTGCGTTTGGCGTACCTTGATTTCCTGGTTTGAATTTTGTGTACCGTAAACAGACAAAAAATCACTGGTATACCGTTTGATGTCATTTTTGTCCGTTAGGACAAGTTAAGTAATTTTGCTTCTAGATACCCTAGGTAAACCTAGGAAATTGTAGCTACCCTCTTCTTGCGGCCTAGTGGTCAAAGGCGTATCCATTTGTTTTGCCTTTTTCCATCCCATCGTTCCATAGGTACAAGTATGTATGTCTACTCGCGGCGGGCAAACGAGCGCTTGCATAATAATTCTATCTCGTGACGTTCACTTTCGGCGGGCAAAATAAAATGTAATCGCAATCACGAAATCATCTGCTCCAGCTCTCTCCGATTTCCCGCACTTCTGCAGCTCTCTCCCTTTCGTCACTCGGATCTGGTATCAACAAAGCATGCACCCCACCCCTCCAGCTACACAACTAAGCTACTACAACTACCACGCGGCGTATGCCTCTTCGCTTTTCATATAAGAGGTAACTTCTTCGTACGATGTAACGGCTGTCAAGAGTATTAGAGTTGCTACACATTGAAAATTTTCGACTGAATATTTTCGAATCGTGCCAACCACGAAAATACGCGCCATTATTTCGTCCCTGCTAGGGTTTCATTTGACAAGAAAAAAAACACCGACCGACACGCCTACATTCCTCAGCACGCAAAAATATGTCAAGTACCATGGTCTGCATTATATGTTTTTCCTAACCCTACACAGTAATTACATGGCACACATAAAAGGTATAATAATGTAATATTCAAGTTGTCACATTGACAACTTCGAAGGGACCACAACACAGGCCAAACCAAGCTTTGGAGGTACTTTACAGGGGTCTCTCGGAGGCCATTGCACGGATATGTTTGACACGAGCCAAATATGACGCAAGTCCTGTGGTTGCGCGTCCCTTGCAAATACAGATTTATTTTAGGGTTTTTGCCAACATCAGGTATACCTGGCCACTTTCGTGCCAAAAACAGTTACATACTGAACTCAAGTACAAAACACACACCAGGAGTCCTGGGATTGGCCAAGCTGACATTGTAACTGATTTTGGCACGAAAAGGCCAAGGTACACCTCATTTTTTCTACACTGTCTAGCTTTCAACTGATTTTGGCCAACTTTGAACCAATCAGATAGGCCATACGTACACTGTGTTTTCTCTCCGTATGCGTCTGCCCTCCCTCGGTTGAATACCTTCTGTACTGACGTATGAACTCTGTGCTCGTACGTCATACGTCAAAGCACGTATATACATGCATACATGCGTACGCTGGTTTCACTTCTTTTGGGGTGTGCGATGTGCTTCAGTTAGTTGGTGTGTGTAGTCTGTTGTTTTCTATGTTCACAGCAGTCTTTACAGCACCATGGACACTCGGCGTTTCGTCTGCACCACCCCACGTCGAGGTGGTCTCAGGTTTGGTACGGCAAGATAACTTCGTGCCGAGCAAGCGGTTCCGCGAGGACAGTCTGCAAGCTTTAAAGCTGTTAACGGGGGGGGGGGGGCGCCAGAGTAAATACTCTTGGCGCTCCCGCCGTGGCGAAACAAACCAAGCATATTAATAGTGACTCTTTGCAGGTCCAAGTGGAGCCCGTGGTACCTACACCCTGAAGAAAACAAAACAATTCAGATTTTGGAGGCCATGTGGCACGCTTAATGCTTTAGGCGCATTCTTTTTTTTCCGGATTGTCATGGACATCACACCGCTCGTGGCGCGCGTTTTTCACTTGGTTTTAGGACGTATCTGATTTTGGCTCAAACGGATCAGGTTTACCTGATTTTGGCATTTGCCCTTTGTTGTAAGTTAGCATATTTTCGCTAAACGCACAACATTTTACAACCACTCAACATATCTACGATCATGGGTGTACGTTTTTCGCATAGGGTACTCCAAAGACGGCAAAACAACGCCCAATACCACCTCTTCTGCCACCCAACCCTTTCAGCATTTCTTGGATGACGGTCTCAAGCTGTATATGATTACACAAGTATATAGTAAATATCCGTACCACGCACACTGCAAACACAAGGCAGCATTCATTTGTGTGGCATTAACCTTGGAGGCGCTTCATGAGCGGGCGGCGTAAGCCACAAGCCGCGAAAATCTTGTATTATATTTGCATGATCGCCCCGATGACCCTGGTAGCATCGAGGAAAGTCACCGGCCTAAATGTTTCACAAGGAATGTAAGCGGAGGGCGAACGAAGCATCAATCAACTTGCAAAGGTGATACTAAACCGTTCGGGAGAACTCACAGCTGACGTATTTTCTTGTTTTCGTAAAACTTTTCGACGCGTAACCCTGGAGGCGACCAGCAAAACAGAACACATTGAGTTGTGGGAAGTAAGGAAATCGCGCCAAGAAAAGTGCGACACGAACTGTGCGATATAATCGTCTTCAAAATATTTTAGGGTTCAGAAATCAATCGCAAACGAAAAAAATAATCGCATATCGTGACTGATTATTCGCGATAAACCGGCAGAGAGTAGTCCTCTAAGGAGGCAGCCGCCACAAAAAAAAATGTGGATCCCAAAGAAATTAAAAACCAGGACTTGAAGTAAGAATGTACAGGAGATGCGAGTATTTAAAAACCATCGGATTCAAAACGGGCTCCATGTTGTCGGCGGCACGACGGAACAGGAAGCAAACACTTGGCAACATGGCATCTGTAGTGTTGTACACAGCGCTTCGAGGCGTTTTTGCATTTTAAATATGTCGTGATCGCTGGAGATTTTTTCGCGATCTCAATTAGTATGTATTGCGATTATATCGTGATCGCAACACGAGATCTACAGCACTGGTTGTGGGACAGGGTGAATGACCAGCCCCAGGTCACCCACGCCGGTTGCCACCGTGTGCGAAGAGACCAAAACAAATGCCAAACAGCCCTTTTTATAAACCTCGCGCAGTGGCCTGTGTCACGAGAAATGGCGAGCTAGGCTCCGTGTCTTATTTTCTGGATGAGCTAACCATGCGAATTTCGATGACCACGCAAACCTGCAGCAATAGGTCGACATCTGCCGGGAAAACTTCCCACACACGCCACCTCACGGCATGATTCTTAGGCAGAGGCAATCATTCTCTATCGGCACGATTTCTCGATCGGCGATGTGTCTGATCAGTGTAGCTGCTCCAAACAGTTGTTGATGACTTTGTTATATTGTAGCCATTGAAGCAAAAGCGAAAAAAAAACTGGAAAACAAAACCGTTTTTACCGCGTATAGACTGCCGTAGCAGGGCCACTCTCAAACTGCAGCACGGCTATCGCGGTCAACTCGAGTTCTATTGCGCTGAGGCAAGTGCGACGAGCTAGCGCAAGCCCGTCCTGTTCTGCAGACGCCTGGTTGGTCGAAATCGAGCGGAATATGAGACAAGGCTGCCTGATACAAGACGGGGAAAGAAAAACATCCCGCCACACTCAAAACACACCACCGAACGCACAGAAGCACGGCGACCGCGGCCAACTCCAGACGACGTGCAAAAAAGCAAGTTCCACGCATTAGCCCAAGCCCAAGTTCACCTACTTCTGTAGACACCGAGATTGTGATAATCGCTCACGTACAGATCTCGCGAGCAAACGTCGAAATGCGGCTGTTGCAGACAGTACACAGAGACCAACCGCGAAAAAAAAGTTGATTTCATGCCTGTTAAAAACAAGTACTAGGTATCTTGAAAGGTCCGTGTTGGTGTGTTGTCATTAAAGATGGAATCCGCCGCCGACGTAAGATCAACTCAAAAGAGAAACAAGACGTAGTTAAGAGAGTAATGCTTACTGGGAATCGTTCGTCGTTGCTAGCACCACGAACCTAGTCAACGGGCAAATAAAGCGCTGCTTTTTTTTAAGGGTTGCAGTACAAAGCGAAGCTAAACAAAAAATGAAGCGAACAGCCCACCATACCCGCAAACAGCAGTTGATTATGCCATAACTTAGATTAGGTAGAAACAGTGAGGCCATCGAACGCCAAGCACAAACGTTTTGGGGGTGTTCTCCAACGGGAAAAAAAAGCCTTTCTAATACGGGTCTACATACGAGCGTGTAGGGTTTTTCATCGTTTCTGTAGGTGTGTGATCATAAAAGGGCTTTGGGCACTCTCATCTACGGCGCTCAACGCACACGGCACCAATACCAGTGGGTTCTGTGCACGCGCATATATCCACGAACCAATCTCGTTCTGTGTCCTTTTAAGTCCTTGGGAGTTGGTCGAGGAAGGTGCGACTAAGTGTGCTTTAATACACATGGCTGGGTCGTGTTTTTCTCAAACTTGGAACGTATAATCGGAAGCGAATTTTTTGTGTTCTGGGAGAACAAATACCAAGACATACCTAATAGAAGCAGAATACGTCTGCCCACAGCACCGTTTGGGCTGTCCTTCTGACACGATGCAGGAAGAGTTGTCGGTCCCACCCCAACGATAAGCTAACGGAAAAGCTGTGCTAAAATATTATAAAGGTGGCACCTGCTACGAGTAGTTCTGTTGGACGTGTTTTGAGTACCAAGTGCAGAGTTTGCACTTCAATAAGTTCACCCGAGAAGAGAACGTGTACAAAGGGTTAGACTGACAAACCGGGGGTACAGCGATTGCAGTCGATTTTTTTATTGTATGGCCCTTCGCCATCGGGGCGGTGGGATCGGCTCCCAAACGTTACACTCAGTGTGACCGCTTAAGCGCACAAAGAAATAATGGAATTCACACTGGAAGGGTACGTAAGTATTAACCTTTGAAAACGCTGGTAGACGGGCTGTCCGCCAGCACAGTCTCGCGATCCAGAGTGTTTTTGTCCTGTAGAGTGGCTGGGTGACACAACTAGTGGAACACTGGGTCCCCTGCCGCGCCGAGTCGTGGACATCGCGTGCTGAGCATTGTCGACAATCCCGAAGCGGTCTCCGGGCCATGAAGTCAGTATTGCTGTTGGCTCTATGTTTCACATATAAACCAGACATTTTATTGGCCGACTCCGAAGCTGCCCATTGGCCAGATCCATGTTATACGCTATTGACAGTGCTTTTCCCTAGAAGGTTTGTACGGAGCAGGGATTGTTCCAGCCAAAAAGCCGGCATCAGAGAGCTGGTGCCCACAAAAAACATGTACATGGTCCAATTTGCTGAATCTCATGTTCTAGGCATGATTTCCTGCGGATCGTCTCAGTCGGTGTCTCCGGGGTTGGAGTTTTCGCTGCCATTCAGTAGGCGTTTTTGTTCCGGCAATGGTCTCTTGGAGCCCTGTCGTTGGTTTCCTATCATTTCGACAAGGAGGCGTTCCTACTCCGCAACTGATTCCCTTTGGTTCCCTGTTTGGGGTTTTCCCGTAATGCAGAAGACGTTCCCCCTGCGAGCATGTACCGTTTGTATCACGTGGTTCAACTTTCCATGATTTCAGTAGGCGCTTCTACACGAAAGGCTTGTTTTCATTCCCTTTTTGGGGGGTTGCAATGTTTGGCGTTTTTCCTCCGGATACGGTCGGTTTGTGTCCCATGGTCGTCGAGCTGCCGAAGCCACTGGTGGAAGAAGGGCTGATGAAAGCAACACTACGATTCGAAAACGGGAACGTGAACCCCGCAGAAAATCGCAATTTTTATGATCGCAGTTCTATGATTACAAGGTATCATCCGCTTACGCTGGATCGCTCAAGGAACGAGGGCGGGTCGCCAAGGCCAAAAACCGGCCACGCTGACAAAATAAAAAAAATTGTGACGATCGGCGCCATTACGTTAACTGGGTAAAACATATTCGACATAGCTGCTTTTTTAGCCAAGTGTCTACCCAAGGTGCCTTACGTACTTCACTCATGCCAAGTTAGGGTGAAGGGGTTCGCCCAAGCGTGAGGGCAATGTCCAGCACAACAGCTCGTTTTTGCGCTTGATCGAACAAGACGTAAAAAAACCTCCGTAAAAATACACGCATATTGCAAGTCGAAACTAACCATTAAGAGTGTGAAACTGCCCCGTCATGAAAAAAAAAAAAAAAAGTCGAAACCAATCATTGAGAGTATGTGACCTCTTGATTCTTAGCGATGGCAACAGCAAAGCAATCTGAAGTGGAGGCTGATAACGCCGTTTGGGTACATGTTGGTTTTGATACAAATTCGTGGGAAGCCTACGAGTAGGCGATTGTCAGTAGAGATGTCGACATGGACCATACGAACGCGAGGAGAAAAAAATGCTCTCGACAGGTTTTAATGGTGACGCTTTTTTGGAAACGAAAAAGGGGCTATTGGCTTAAAATCGATGGCCTCTGCACGGCGGATGTCGGCATAAACGAACTTAATAAAGTCCTCGATCAAGGAAGTAATATGCACAGCAACGACAGTTTCCGAAAGCAAACGCGGGGTACGTAGGTCAATTCACATGGCTTCGGTGCCTTCCTCGGTCGTAGTGTGAGGTCAAGCCCGAGGCGCTAATTTGCGAACGAAACACCAAATGGGCACCTGGGCGGTCACGTCGAGAGATTGTCATCCGCAAACATAGGAAATGATGCCAAAGTGGGTTGTCTGTAAGGTTGGCGTCAGTTACTGGTTTCAGTGGGCGCACGAGACTCGACGACGGGGCTGATCTACCTGTAGTCCCCAGCAACCAAGACGGGTATACCGCCGAATGGGAAGACCGTTGCCCATTAGGTCTTGAAGGATGAAATCGAGTGTTTCAATTGAAAAGCGGCGACTCGTAGATATTATCGGTCATACTCACGAAGAACTTCGACACGTTGCGACTCAGCATATATAGTGCGCACGGCGCTTGGTACGGTTTCATCAAATAGGTGATAATATGCAGGGTTGTCGCGTCCCAGACAAGTTCGAAGATCAGGTGGGTGATAACAGGCAGGGTTGACGCGTTCCAGACAAGTTCGAAGAGAACGTAACGATGCGAGATCAAGTTCTTCTTGCATTTTTGACAACATAGAAGACAACCATCACCTAATTAGAGCACCGCCTCGTGTGACGATGGAACGAGGAAATGCCAAGGCTGAGAAATGCTCCAAGGTAACCGGATCACCAAGCAAACGCTGCACTGCAAATGCCCACTTCGCCGGCTGATGTTGTGTTTAAAGAAGGACACTAGCAAAAAAACCCGGAACCCGTCACAGGGAGCATCTTATAACGGCAGCGCTCATTGGTCAAGGCGTCGCTCTGCGGTGATCTGGCCTCAAATCCTACGGTACACCAACTAATATCTACTCAGGTTGGTTTTCCATTTTATACGGTTCACGGGTTTCCGGCGTCCAGAAAACCGACCGTTACACCCATCAGCCAAGGCAGGGTCACCCCTGTCAAATAACAGCTGAGCAAGACAAGAGCGAGTACGACCGAGCAACAGTATAATGTAATTTCGGAGGTCACAATAAACCATGTAATCGGGCAATCTGCATGCCGGAGCCCTTTGCCCCTACTCGGGCTATCCACAGCCATTTCAAGCCACGTAACAAACAACTTGGGCAGTCGCGTAACGCTCTGGTTGCATGCTACCGTATGTGTAAACCTGAAAACTGCTGTCGGTCGCTAGCCGAGCTTTGACCGGTACTGTTGACGAAATTCGCCAATTTATAAGCTGCATGATTTTTAGGCGTTATTGAGCATGTGTGAATAAAAATAAGACTTAAAGGGCGAAAGGGGCCGTGAACAAAATTCCAAACAGTCCGACGCGAAAAGCCCAGGGAGATGTATTGTATGTGAGTACGTGTACAGTGCGAGAGATATCTCAGGTCGGTGGGATGCCGTGGAATGCCATGGGGTATCGATGGATACTGTGGGAAATCGTTCAGAGTACACTGGAATGTCGTGGCAAGTCGGTGGGATACCGGGAGGAGGGAGAAGTGCTATATACGAGCAGACCCAGCACAGTGCGAGAGAGGAAGTCGGTGGAATACCGTGAACTACCATGGGTTACCGTGGGAAGTCGTTCACAATACCATGCGATAGAGTGGGAAATTGATGGCAAATTATTTCAGTTCAGAAGCAGCAGAAGCAGTGCTACCCCTGACTAAACAACTAACTATTGTAGTTCGTGGCTGCCACTGAGTACCTCGTATACGTAAAATAGCCGATGATGCCGTACCTGAGCTACCAGTAGTTGCCATGTTGTACAATTAAAAAAATATTCACGCACGTTGGAGCACGCACGGTTTTGCGGGCTGCTGCTGTTTGTTTATTTCAAGTAATACGACTATTAACACTGGAAAGTGTTTGGTTCAAACAGCAGCAGCAGAAGCTCCTCAAGACAAAGCATCGCTTTAATATCGTATATACACGAGCATGCGAACGCTCCGCATGCGATCGCGCCCTGAGTCTGTATATCTTCTACTGCTCATACTGCGATCAAGGTTTCATGCTGATCAGTGTTCTACAAAAAGATACATGCCAGGCGGTGTTCTGTGCATATATTTCGTATCAAATCTAAATATTTCCTTTGGGGTGGTGAGTTGATGTCGTTTCCTGTATCATACAATTAAATACAGATTGCGCAAAGTCGTTGGGTTTGACTATACTACGCAAAAAAGTGCGGTTACGTGGGGGATCTGTGTAGTAGTGAAGCCACTTGTGCTTAGGTTCAAAGCTAGTTATTGTAGCAAGCAGTCCAAACGAAGGCGACGTAAGAAAATAAAGGGTCCCGGCCTCCTGCACGCGTACCTTAACAGCAGAATAACATGGTCTACTTTGGTCCGTGAAGGCGTGTAGACAATGACGTGACATTTGTTGTATATTTATCAGAACCAAAATATGTGCGCAACAAAGACACTCTACGCTCGACTCATTCATAGTATTCGTGTCGAGAGGCCATCTTTTCAAGAGCAAACACAGTCCTGCCCGCGAAAAAGAAAGAGCCAAAACTAAAAAAGGCTCACTTTTGGGTCGAACTTCAAAAAGTAGCCGTACTAAAGTGAAGTCGTTCTGGCGACCTATAAAGGAAATAGCAACATAGGGGCGGCGTTTCAGTAGGAAACATGTATGTTTCGCCTTTACCCTGAGTTCAATGAGAAATTCGCCCCAGTTTTTGTATTGTACAGTACACGTACTTCTTCGTCGGCAGCTGAAAATGTATGTTTTAAAACATACGGGACCAATGGTGTCGAGGATATCGCTATCGTCAGCTCGTCTCACCAATTTCAAAGGCGAACTTCAGCATGCGCCCGAACAACACGCTCGCACCACCGGTGGTACACCTATGATGCCGTGGAACGGCAAAGGACACGGGCGCTGACGGGAAGTGCAGCCGCCGCAAGCAGAGTGCTGACACACAGACAAGCCGATTGCGCCAAGCGCACCTCCGTCGGTGCCGTGTGGACCAAGCGCCATGATTTGGCTCAAGTGTTGTGTTTTGATCAAAATCCGGACAAATGAGCCCCTTCGAGCATTTCGTCGTGTACGTCTAGGTGGCGAGCGGAGGTAGGTCGCGTTGATGCTACGATCGAAGTTCTCTATATAATAGGCCCGACACACCGCTGTCGTAAACCATGACGGATAAACCCACTGTTGCTGGATCAGGTATACGTCGGACGCAACGTTGTCTGCTGCTCCTGTCATCCTGCTGTGCAGCAATTCTCGGGACAAGATTTTCGAATATGGTTCAAGCTGCTGTGTGTGGGATATCGACACGACATGATATTGGCAGCTACGCATGCTTGCTACGGTGGTCTATTTACTGCTGCTGTGTGCGGTGACAAGTATGACGAAGCCACAGAGCGTTGCTCTTGGGAGAGCGTCACGGCGTGGGCAAGCAAAGGAGTTGGAGAGGGGGGGCAGTGGAGATGGCGCTGGCAGAGAATCCAAGGGAAAACGCCCACTTGCCGGCCGCGGGCATCGCTGCTTGGACAAAAACCTGCAGTACGAGTTCGTTTCTGTGTTCGTGTTTGTATGTAGTTGTTGTGTTTTTGTTTTCCACAGCGGCCGTGCATTTTTGCGAGAAAACATAGTGCGCACTCTGCTGCTGTATGCAGCAGCAGCTTGTCCGACACAAAACGCAGGCCGCCAGCGGTTTCCTGCACTCTGCTACGTTGTAGTGGTGCGGTCGGGGTGCGGTGCCTCTGGACGACTCGCTGCAGCGCGTATCAACAAAGACAAGGACAGGACCACACCAGCAACATTTTGGGTGCAACGTAAGTTTCGGCATCATATCGTACAACAAATCATCCAGCTTGGTCACCCAGCGGGCCAAGAAGATCTACGCGTACATTTTATCGAACTTCCAGAATGTGATTCCCGCATACTGGAGATACTTCATTTCTGGTTCAACCGACGGCCACTTACTTTCTAAAATTTGATTCGCGCAAATTGTCTACTGGGGAAACATTTTTTTTTTCCGTTTACGACTTGATACGACTGGATGACGATTAGGATCCTTGCAATGAATCCTAGTTTTTCGTCGCGTGGCTGGGCTTATCGAGTACCAGGTATTTGAATGACTGCCATGTTATTTTATCTGTGTGAGCATACTTCCGCTGGTCTCTAGCATGTGACCCTGCTCCCACTGCCGCTGCTATTGCTACTTGTTGCTATTTATACCACTTTGCTGCTGTGATGTGGCGCTACCGCCGCTGCCTAGCATACAAGACAGCTGTTGCTGCTGTGCCCCAGCACAACATACGCGAAACAGACTAATTACGGAACCATGGGATAGTACTCCCGAATCCCGCGCAAGGAAAATCGACGTCCTTGTTACGAGTATGCAAATCGTGTGACGGTGATATGCTCACAATCCCGGCTTCTTGTCGCGTGGACTGGGTTTTTCGAATAATACCGCTGTGCTCGTATACAGCGAGCAGTAGTACCCTTTCCTTGCCGGACTCCTGCTGCCCTTTCCGGCCTCTCGCGTCGAAAAAAAGTGCTCTTAGATAACCGTGCGGGGCCAAGCCCGCGTACCGTTTACATTATACGGATCTTGAGTATTGTGGTCAAATGGTCACGGCGCCCGACTTTGAAATTTAGAGCGCAAGCTCGAGCTTGGCAGAGTTCATGTCTATTTGTTTTTCAACTTTTTTTCATTATTGCAGCAGTATATATACCAATGGGATCGAAGATTTCGTCAACACTCATCTTAGCAAGCTGTGCCTGGTACATACGCGTAGCCAAGAGACCACAAACAACAGACAGGATACCAGCAGTGCTTCCTGCAACCAGCTGTCTACGGTGCTGACAAGCCTACTGCCAGCATAGCAGAAGAAAGCACCAAGCACGTGTGGTAGTTTATCCGCGCCTTATTGATGTGGCTTCGTTCCCACTTGCTTGTTTGTATCGGATCCTGCGATCCGTAGAGCTGGACGTCTATGCTGCCGTGTGATGCACGTAGTCAGGTACGACAACACTGCTCTGATGCTGTGCTTTATTGGACCCTATGATCTGTAGGGTTGAGGGTCTCGGCTGCTGTGCATCACACATGCTGCCAACTACAACACTGCTACTGATGCTCATGTACGATTGGACTTTTGGAACGAGCAAACGAATGAGCAGCTCCGGCCAGCAACCGACCAGCGGGGAATCCGGCAATCTCGTCTGCTCGTCGATCCAACAGCAGTCGGTTGGGGGCCAGCGATGAACGGTGCACACCACAATCAAGTCATTTTCGGTCCGCACACAGAAACCAAGTCGACTCCGGCCCGCACACAATAAACAAGTCGATTTCGACCACGCAAAAAAACCCAGTCAATTTCCATCCCCCACACAAAAAACACGTCAATTTCGACCTCCCATACAAAAACCAACTTAATTACACTTTAACACGGAAACCAAGCCAATCTCGATCCCAACAATCAAATTAAAGTCAATTTCGATGCCCCGACACAAGAACCAGGTCAATTTCAACTCAGACACTGAAACCAAACAGTTATCGGACCCACACTAAAACTAAGTCAATTTCGATCCCTACACTGAAATCCTGTCTATTTCGATCCCCAACGCGAACCCAAGTAATTTTCGGCCCGCACAATTAAAAAAGTAATTTTCGATGCCCTGGCACAGAAGCCAAGTCAATTTCAACCATCCACACAAAAATCAACGCAATTTCGAACTACACACTAAAACCAAATCCAATTCGTCCGCACAAGAACAAAAAAATCAATATCGATCCAGACGCCAAAGCCAAGTAAGTTTGGATTCCTACACCGAAGTCAAACCAATTTCGACCACCCACATACAAACACCTTGAACGCCACAACAAAGACATATGTAATCATACTGATACATACTTACGTAATGTAGGCTACTGTTTGGCGGAATTACCAGGAAAATATGAAACTGAGGCTGGGATTCCAGACGCCTTCGCTTTCCTGGCTTCGTGCTTGCTTTTTCGACCCCTTTCCTCGAGGGTCGCGCTTGCCGGGCTCCGTCGGGTGTTCTTCCTTACGCGCATCTCAGAATCGCACGCCACCGAAGGGCGCGGCGACCCCGAACTCGAAGGATACTTGCTGGGGCCAGGAGACACGGAGGTTCTACTTTTCGCGGTCTTGGAAGATTTGTTTCGCTGTTGTTGCTCCGCAAAGAGAGACAGACTTGATCTTAGCTCTTTTCTCTCCGGGGTTCGATTCTCGGCCTTGCTGATGTAACCGATTTATCGGCCGAGTGTTGTGAGTTCGATCAGAAAAACCGACCAATCGCATCGGAGGATATCAAACGTTGGTCGGACATAGTCGGACTGTCTACTGCTGCAAGGTGTGACCTCTGGAGGCGCATTGAGATACGATTACTACTACAGCAGCAGCAATACAGTAGTTCAGAGGTGTTCTACTTGGAAAAAATGTACAAAGCAAAACCAAATATCCAAAACAAGCGCGCCCGATGAGCGTGTCTAACGTATCACGCAATCACGCAGCTTCCAAAGTTGAGTTTCAACCACTCAATCGGTGGTACTCACAGCAGACGGTTTTCACTTTGAAAACAATCATATCCGACTGCAAGGTATCTACTCAATCTACTGAAGACATTAAAAAAACTGTCCCGCTTCAAGATACGATCCTTCGCACCAGGTACCGGTATACTGTAAAATAAGACGTTCGCCTTACCATTTTCTGGTAAAAAGTTATTTTGGCGAGCACTACTGGAGGTAATCGAGGGTTCGAGACTGCTTGCTTCGACTGCGAGTACTCGCAGTATATCCGGGTTATGTCGTGCTGTGGATATGGTGCTGTGTGTGCTTCACGCGCATCCGACCTGAATAAATCGAGGTTCACACTGAGAATTTTGCCCATGTTAGCAGTGTACTTTGCGGTAGTCAGGTTATTCTGTATTGTCGATCGACATCAGGTACGAGATACCTGGTATCAGGTATCAGGTGTTCGATACTGCTCATACTCGCAGCATCTCGGTTATACTGCGATTACTGCCTGTAGTCATAATGGAGTATTTCATACCAGTGTAGATACTGCGCATATACTGGCTGGTACAATACGCGTAACGCAACCTGTACTCGCAGAAATTTGGGCGGATGCTGCAAGCCGACATGTTATCTGCTGCGATGCTGCTACTGCTGCTGCATCGGTAGTGCTGCTGCTGGTGTTGCGGCTGCGTCTGCACACAGCAGCAGCAGCAGCAGTGGTGCTGTTGTGCTGCTGCTACTGCTGCTATCGCTTTCATGTGAAAAGGAGAAACCATCTCTCCTGCACAAGCATCGTTGGCAGTAGGTACAACTCGCCGTAGATAGGTGTGGTACTTCGGCGTGGGTATGGGGTACTCGGTAGCCGGTCATCACGAGGGGAACAGTACAATGGTACACAAAATGCAAACAACCTCAGTTTTGAGAAATTTGATAAACCTCCCAGAACTGCTGACTTCTTCCCCCTTCAGGAATTAAGATCAAAAGCATCGATAATGTCCTGCATAAATAAAAACAAACGGTTCTGATTTTTCGGCTTCAAAGATCGCTGGAAAAGAATCGAAATAACGTCGCAAAAAAATCCGTAAAAGTCAAGTAAAAGTTGGTCAATAACAATGCTAGTGATACAAAAACTGAGAACTGAAACTCGGCATTGCCTTTTTCCTGCGCCACTTGGCATTGACCTGATCCTGTTCGTACTATCAATAAGATCGAACGGTGTATTTGAATTGCTTTAAAAAAGAAATCATGAATTGTCACTGAGGTATATTTCCCTATCCGGAGCATGGGTGCTGGCAGGCACCCACGCGGAGCCCTTATATACATGCATAATAACATAACCTGATATCATATCCGTACGATACAACAATAATTAACATGCTGTATGGTTTTATTTCGTACTTGGGCCACTCCCCCGGGCACTTCCCGGAGGGGAACCGTGTGTTACATACATTTGTTTTGCTAACCATATCCCCTTCCTGTTACGCTGCATAGGCCCACCATCTACCTCCTACCATCTACTCGTAGTATACCAAACTTCTCCATGTCACAGTCGTCTTTTCACTTCATCCCTAAGCACATTATCCCACAGTGAGTTCTGCTCTCTATTGCTTTTCCACAATGGCACACCTGTGCATCTACGTCCTCCTGCCGGGTACTGTTATACCTCTTGATTCGTTGTGGCAGGCCCAGATCCCCCAAACAAATTAGGAGTTTCAGCGTTTTCGCGTAGTCCATTTGGGCCGTGCAAACATATTTTCAGTACTATCTCTTCTCTTAACCCCTTATTTCATCTCCAATTCCTACCTCTCCTCTTAACCCCTCATTTAATCTCCAAGTGGTTCTCCTCTTTCACTTTCTCTCTTAGCATTGGCATTTCCCTTCTTCCTGGCCTGTTGGAGGGGCATCAACATCATCACCAGTTCCTACTAAAATATTGAGTAAAGCCGGTGTCCTGGGTTACGTTTCAACGAGCCCGCAGCTGAATACGAACGCTTAGAGTTATCCACCCGGAATAAACCTCAACTGGGAATTCCTGTTCATTGTCGAGATTTAGTACGAACGGGATTTTGTAGCCCGAGTACAAAGGGGAACAGACAGGACACACGCATTTTACTCACAAACCAAAGTCACAGATAGCTACAGTAGACGCAAGTATATGACCCAACGCACCAATCGAAGCTATCCCTGCCGTCCTTGCGCAAGAAGGAAGACGCCGAGCCAGTGGTGCCTCGGAATGTGGTTGCGCCCAAAATTGAACCTAACATTGTGGAGAGCAAAGTGGTCCATTTCAGAGGTGATTGATCCGAGGACAGACGTCGATGGAGTCAAGCGGTGAAAAAAGGGTTATAGTCGGTTAGGTGAAACAACGCGAAGGTTACGAGCACGGCGGGCAAGAAAATCGAAGAAAACACTTTTACAAACTGTGGACAGTTAAAGACGTCACTCCGCGAGCCGCTCATTGTGAGGGTGATTGTGAGGGCGTCGATTTGGCCCAGGAAGTGAACTTCATGTATGCCAGTAACCCCTACATTCATGAACTCAGGGCATACGCTAAGCGGAATTCGCGTCAGACCGCCACGCGAGCTATCAATCCCCTCTCGGCACGTAGACATGACATGGCTAAATCGTATGACGGCTGAGTGGGCTCCCATGGGAGTACAGCTGGGTGTCAGTTTAAGCGACGTTCGAGTGCTGACGTGCAAGGTGGGCAGTGAAGAGTTTCGAATTTGAGAAATTTCTGAGCCGCGGCGTGACCAGAAACTAACCAAATATCGGCTGACGTCGCATCAAGCCTAGCGAAAAGTCTAGCCACGTACGTATTATTCTCATCTTTTGTACCACTTATTGGAATATATCTTCGGCTCGCTGTAGTATCTTCAATGTAAGCCGGAGTCGAAGCCGTGAGTGTACGAAAATTGCTATGAATAAAATATGCTCGGGATATTCTAGCTGTCGTACAGTACAACTCCGCATGTATTGCTGTAGGTCATTAACCGCGTGAGGTGTTTAGGCTGCTTCCGAGTAATATATAAGAAGGTATGTCAGTATCTACGCGGGACATTTTCGCCGTGTGAGAGTGTCGCCGTCAGCCATATTCACACAGCCAAGGAATACCGTGGGCAGTCAGAAAAATCATTAACGATTGACGTATACATGCAACCACAACGTGGGCATGCGAGTAACACGACTACATAGGCAGCACACCGTGGTCCCCCAGCATTCTGAGCGTTCAGGCCCTTCGGCTATTGGCCGCGTCGAAGTCTTCGAACCCGCTGCCTACTCCGGGTGCCCGGCGCTGCACACATCGACGAGTGTGCATTCCACACTGCTGTCTATACCCAGTGTCTAAACAATTCAACTGCTCCGTCCCATTGCTTTAGACATGCTGCAGATGGTCGGCGAGTGCCAACACACCGAGGTGTCGTATACACCGTCGTATACGGTATACGCATTCTCGTATATATCTCCGGCCCTGGGTTCCTTGTCGTCGGTCTTCGCTTTCTTGCAGCCCCTTCGTTCACTGGTGGACATGGTGCAGGGACACCATTACGAGGGTCCATAGCTAATAGGACCTATGGTATACATAAAAAACTATATATTTACCTATTCTTACCAACAATATTTGGTCCTATTTACTATGGTCCCCCGTAATATGATGATTTCGGTGGTCCTGGTGTGTCTGTATAGGTCCTGAGGGCCCAACACGAGGCTCGAACACAACAGCAGCAGCAGTATGAACGCTTCGGATTTCCCATCTATGTCTGGTTACTCGTATAAACAATCCACTCCGGGACCGTTCCTGGCCTTCCTCGTGATAATTTACGCCATTTCATTAATCTCAGCGGAGAGATCACCTGAATTTTACGGAAATCATAAAAAAAAAGACGAAAATGTCCATACGAAACGGGATTTTGCCCCATCAGGACGAAAGCACTGGAGGCAAGACTAAAAAAGGCGCGCCCACGCTAACAGAAACGGATACTTGCAATCTACCGGGCAAAAACTCAGCAAGGCGTCCACGGTCGCACGTTGCGCAATATGGTTGCGCTAGCCGTCGAATCGGGGCGTCAGGATATTGGTTTTCGTTGCAGCCTTCCTTGTGCTTCGGGGTCGAACTTGAAAATCGCAAATGCATTTCCCCATATTCAGGTGGCGCACACGCTTTGGATCGACTCGACAAACGCACGACGACCCTGTCGAAGCGTCGCACACATTCGACGAAGCCTCTGATGATACCCGCAGTGGAACACATTTCCACACTCACAGACTGCGCTTGCTAACACAAGCAACGTCGAAGCTGTACCCCACCCGAATACTGCAAGAGGAATGTCTTAGCAAACGCCATTACCTCTCTAGCCACACTAGAGTTCTCGATGTGTTGATAAATGTGTATCGAGTATGTTTCAAGTAGGCCTTCCAACAAACCATGTTAAACTGTTAAAAAAAAATCAGATGGTGCACAACTAACTGCGGGCAGGTTTAGTGTCGTCAAAGGCGCATTTCCTAGGAACTGTCTCATACAGACTTACTGATACCTTTCCCTCTGAGCGCAGTTGGTTGGCACATCCCTGGCCTCTCAGAGCTCCCACTTGGATATCGCTTCCTTCGATTACTTGCCGGCAAGAGCTTTTAGTGTCGTTTTTTAATTTTTTCATATTATGTGCGTGCGTGTACCCAGAGCACGGCACCGCGCGCGAACCCGGCGAGGTCGCGGGTGTCCGCGGGTGCTGGCGGGTAGAGCGGGGGATGGACGGAGCGCGGTCGCCGTTTTAGTGGCTAAGCGTCGCGTGTCCAACGAGAAACGAGGCAAGCATGAACAGGCATTGTCTGGCCTCCCCGTGTGGAGTCGGTTATATTATGTATGAGTCTATAAGGGTCGTTTTGATCCGTAAAAAAAAATTCAAGCGTGCATATTTTTGCGAACCAAGCTGAAGTTCATAGAGAGAGCTACGCAGTCTGAGCAACAACATTGTCGCTGGCGAACGAGGGCCGCCGTGAGCACCGGGCTTCACGCGAGGCGGGCGACGGGCTCACTGCAGCAGAGAGGGAAGAAAGCCTTACCCGGTCCGAATCGGTGGCGAGGTGGTCGCGAGAGGGGCGGCGTACGAGGCTGAGAGAAGCTCTGCTGTTCGATTATTTATTTTTGACCGGTGCAAGGTGTCCCAATCAGATAGGGGACGGGGATTTCTTCTTTTCGAATTTTCGGTCTAATTTTCATTATTTGGCGGTGCTCTGCCGTGCTGTGCTTTCTCTTCCATACATACCGAAAGAAGAAAATACGTACTCTACCTGGCGTATTTACGGAAGTACGGGCGGCGTTCGGGTTGTTTTCCTGCATGGAGCATGGAGTTCTTGGCCTTTGCAAGTCGCTTATTAGCACCTCATTGTTTGGACCGTCTGTTCCGCCCCATTATTTTCTGTGAACAAGCGTAGCGGGTGGAATGGCCCGCTGCGGGAAGCGCTTGTAAATACATATACATAAAAATCCAACTACTTTTACAGGATTTGGGGTCGGTGTCACTAGCCAGTTCTTCGGTTCGTACCCCAATCGGTCGGTACGACAAGCTCAAGCAGGCTGGCTTTTAGCGTCAGCAGCTGACAGCGGGCGACGATGGACAACACGACTAGCCTGCAGAAGGCGGGCTCCACCTGAGGCAACGTGCGCACCACACGACTGTAGCCCGCATGTATTTCCGAGGCAGCAATGTCAGTTTTGCGCGCATTCCGTCACCACGGACAGCTGCTGTGTCTGGACAGCTGTGGCAGCAATAAACAAACGTACCAGTACGTACGTGCTGCTGCTGTATGCATCTTCCCTAATAAAAAGAGCAAACTCCTAGAGTATTTTCGAAGCACAACATAAGGACCGTGATACTGCTGCATAATTCAGGGGAGCAAAAGTACGGGAGAACGGGGGATCAATAGTTAAAAGGTCTTGCTCTGCTCTTCCTGCGGCTGCTGCTGGTCTGCTGCTGCTGTATTGGTGTATCTGTAACTCTGCTTGCTGATTTCCATTTTTTTTTCTGTTTTCTTTGTTGCGTTCGGTGTTTTCAACCGCATTCCGTCTCCACTGCAACATGTGACTTGACAGCTATGACAGCAAACGTACTATGTACTGTTTACCAAGCAAGCTTACACCATGCTTCATTACGAAACCCGACACAGGGACAACGCAAGACCAACCATCACAGCAAGGGGACCGGTCCTGCTCTGCTCTGTGCTGCCGTTGGTGGTGGTGGTGCTGCAGCTACGTGCTGTTGCTGGGGGCTTTGCTGCGAACATCCAATCTCTGCCGAAGCCTCTGCTGACTGGAATCTCTAGATTGTGTGTTGCTTGGTGTTCTGCTATCTGATGTACCTGGTATCTGCTACGATAAATCACACGTTTACTCTACGCGTTATTCGTCACGAATGCTTCGTTGTGCGAGAGTATAATGTTTTCTTTACTGTCTTTTTTGTGTTCGGTTTGTTTTGACCTCTCATCATCCACGCACTGATTGCTGTTTTAGATCTCCGAGGCAAATATGTAAGGAGACAGTACTTTCACCCGTTGACAGACAGCAACTTTGTCTTGACGTGCCCTGACTCACACCAATTTACCAGGTGTTAGTGTGAAACACTCGGGCCTATGACAGGGCACGTTTTGCCTTTTGCTTGACATGTCCCCTGACATATTTGCTCCTCCTGTAGGTTCCGACTCCAATTTGGTGGACGTTCTGAGTGTTTTACTCGTAGTTTACTACCAACATTATTAATAATACAATTTCGAAACTGTTGCTTTGCTGTTGTTGCTGTGGTCTGCCAGTAACAACGCCCTCGGTGACGCCAACGAAAAAACGGTCGCCGATGAACACCTCGGCGAGCGGGGGGCGCAGAGAGGCGCTGTCCCGGGGACGGTTCGCTCTCCTCCCGGGAGCGGGAGCGGATTCCCCCGATAATGAATTGCTGATAAACCAATCCACACCAATTTGAAGACAATATTTCCAGACTATCTTCGAGTCAATCATTTCCACAATAATTTCAAGACATTTATTTCTAAACCAAAATCATTTTTATAAGAGGTCGAACATAAGTAAAAAAAATATATGCCCAAAACTTGAGTCAGAACGAAAAGCACTCAAAGCTATGCGAGATAGCCACTCCTACCCTAACATCCAAGATAGAGAAGAATAAACGTAAAATATACGACGTAAAAATATTTTGTCAGTGGGGTGCTCGACTGACGACCGCAGAAACGTAAGTTCGAATCCCACTTGCATTCATTGCGTTTTTTGGGATGGGTAGTTATTACCTCGGTGTATATGCTTTACAGCAGTGCTACTTTTTTTGCGCTTTTGGGCTACAGCATTTGTATGTGGGTTTGAGTATACTACCAGGTACGTATTCCATCGTCCAGCAGTACTTTTGGGCGGAGCGTTGTGGGTGGGTGGGTCTGTTGGTGGGTTTGTCGATGATTCGTGGGTGGGTGTGTGGGTAGGTCGGTCGGTTCGTACGTAGTTAATTGATTACTTCGTGCATGTGGGTAGTGGTTCTGTTATTTTTCAATTATTGGTTGTTTTTTGTCCGCTATTATACCGACCCCGTCATGGCATACACAAACAAGTATTCAGTCACAATGATGTGGGCCTTTATTCCTTGCGTCACGGTGGTTCCTGTTGGAACACGACGACTCCGAAGGGTGAACTCTACCGTAATAAGTACCTGGTAGTAACTATCGAACTCGCGGCCCCTCAACAACTGCTGGACGACATTTCCGTAACCATTGTTGTTGCGGGTACTGCTGCCTCCTCCCCCGTGTCTATGGTCATACGACTACGGACATGCATGAGATCGAGTACACTCTCCTATCGAGTAACCCCCCACTCTCCGTACCGAGCTCCCCTTTAATCAATATCATCCCCGCCATGCCACTACTCAACCCTTGCCCCGGATCAAATAGTAACTGGTATTAATTACGCCGTTGTTGCTCGCCGCGTTCAAACCTTACTGCTACGTCACTCGCTCATCGGTCACAATATTATAGATGCCAAGATAATATTTTCGTTTCCTGCACAAATGCAACTTCGTTTGGTTGGCTTTGTTCAGGCTATTACCCCAATTGCAGCATAAAAACTGCGATAATTCGCGGAATAAAGCCAACCAAACGAAGTCGTATTGGTACACAAGAAGCGACTCCGTCTTACTCCCATTCCGGAATAAAGCCTTGTATATAAAAAATATTCTGCGGGCGACACGGGCCGCGAACTGATTGACTGAGAGAACTTTTTTAGCGCAAAAGGTGGACGAGGAGCAACGAGAGGCACACATGCGCAAGAGGGGATAAAGAGCGCCGGTACCCCCGAAAGACAAAGATGGGGGAAAAAAAAAAAAAAAACTAAACACTAAACAACACAACACACAACGAAAGCAACAACGAAGCGAAGCAGACCACTACAAACAGGGGCCAACACAAGTACCGTAAAAAAATTAAAAAAAAAAAAAAACATAATCAAGGCATTTACCATATATTATACAACATAGAAATATCCAAGGTCATATTCTGTGGGTTTGAGGTACGGGGGATTCAAAGGTACGGGCATGGAAGTCTTACAGAACTTACAGTAGTTCCGGGTACGGGTATACATAACGTACATAGCTTGCAAAAGTCCCGTGTGCGGGTAAGAATGTCTTGCCGAACTCACACAAGTTCTTCGCAGGGTAAATGCCGGTAACTACCCCGGGTGTGGTTTTGTATGTACCCTACAGAACACAACCTTGGACGAACTAAGCAGCGGTCTTTTTCATGCGCACGTGACTTCGTTTCGTATGTAGATCCTGCTCGTGTTTCCTACGTATACGTATTACCAGGTATATGATGCTATCTACTGTGGCCGGGATTATACTGACCGTTCGGACTCTGATGCGAACCCTTCTGATACTCGGGTACACACAGCGACGTATTTTGGTGAGATGTGCCGTTGCTGCTACTGTGCTGCATTCACTCCTGCTGTACTTGCATCATAAAAGACTCCAACACATACGAAGCAAAGATATTATCAATTGAGGATGTACTCCCCCCCCCCCAAGACAATTACTCACCGTTTTGTTTTTTGGTGGCATCCCATAAATGCCGGGAAGCCCGAAACATAGATTCACATTTGCAGCAACGGAAAGTTTTCGTACTGGCCGTCTACACAGAAACTAAGGTCCACACCACTACTAATTGCCGTCGAAGCTTTGCCACCATCGATTGACTCTTGTGGCTTGCGCACAGTTTATTCTATGTGCGGACGAGGATCGTCTCTCCCAAGCTGCAGAAACTGCAGAAACAGTGAAACTCGATTGTCCAGCAGCGTTCGGCACGAAATATTTCACGGTAAACCGTCAACTCCCACACCCCGTCAACTCGGCTTCCCATCGTTGCTGAGACCCAGGCAAACAGTTCTTCCAATATCAGATGTTTGAGGGGTCGGAGCGCGGGGTGTGTGTGCTGTTCTGAGCTGGGCTCAGCAGTACACACACAGGCTGCTTGCCGTAGAGGTCGGGTTCTGCTGTGTACACATAAATGCTGTAATAGTCCGACCCTCAGCTTTCGCGCTCGGTGTATTCTTTCACCTCAGCCCGTAATTGCCGATCGAGAAATATTTGTTTGACTGTTCTTAGTTTTATTACTTCTTTTTCGTGTATTGTTCGTTTTTTTCGAAAATCACCCTGCGCAGCTCAGCTCATATGTACTCAATTCAAGATGAAACATGCCACACTAGTATCGGAATACTGTTTTCAAGGGTCGAGACAAATTCAACATATGACTTCGAAACTCGAGTCAAAATCGAAAATGAGTAAAAAATGATCGAGATCGCCGCTCCTACACTAAGTTCGAGATGATATTTCGATTTTGGTTTAGTCAAAAAACAAAAAAAAGGGTTTTCGGAACTCGAATTTGAGCGAAACACAGCAGTAGCCTTACCCGCGTACTTCAAAATGAACGGTATCATATCGTACGCAGTACCACGTGGGATGAAAACAAGCAAAAATCCCACCCAGCTCAGCCCAACTCAGCTGCGATCAGCACCGCAGCGTTAGCTTTCTCAGCTCACAGCAGCGCAGCGGTGGCTTTCGTACATACCAGGCATGTGCGGAAAACTGGGTGAACAAAATCCCCACCAAACACTACGATGCCATTCATTCCTCGGAACATCGGTGTGTGGGATCATCGGAGCATCAGCGTCTGGGATCACCCGAGCATCAACGTTTGGGATCACTGGATCAACATCACCTGTGATCAACAGGTCATTCAGTCAAATCATCACCATCTGGCATTACCGGAGAATCAGCTGAGACATCACCACCTGCTCCATCAGGGGTCGTGTCAGCAGTTCGAGAGCTGTGTTCAACTCGCGTCTCGACATGAGCCCAGCCCAAGACAGAGGACATCTAAACCAACCCGTCGGCTAAACAAGATCCACACGCTCACGATAGCGAAAGGACAGCCACCGGCAAACCCCGGGACAGGCTCTGCGGCATCAACACAGGACGACCAAGAGCCACTGGCGACTACGGCTTTGTGGACAGCCAGAAACCAACCTTAGGCTTCTTGCTGGACGGAAAGCTCGTCAACATCGGGACCAAGAAGCAGACACTGACTGCTTAATTAACAGAGGAGGCGGAGCTGAGACGACAATCCGTCATGAGGGAAAGGAAAATACCAAGGCTTATCACAGTGACTGAGAATCGTGACGGGACGGGACAGATTTGACTCGTTTATCGGGAGAACAAAAATGAAAACGGGACGGTAAAATGAGGATATGAAAAGTTGGCGGGACGGGACAGCGGGTGCCAAACTTCTCGGCGTGACGGGACGGTAAATATTTTCCCCTCGGCGTGACGGGACGGTAAACATTTTTTTCCTCGGCAAGACGAGACGGTGAATAGTTTTTTCCTCGGCGGGACGGTACGGTAAATACTTTTTCCTCCGCGGGACGGGACGGTAATTATTTTTTCACACGGCGGGACCGGACGGTAATTTTTTTTTTCTTTTCCGCCGCAAGGTCGGCGCGGTTGTACGCGAAAGAATTCCCGCACACTGGTTCCGCGAAGGGAGCCGTCCCGACGCAGACGTTTTCTTCTCGAACCGCGAAGCCCAAGCCTCGAGAAGTGCTGCCACTACACGGACGACGTCTTCTGACTTCTTCCACCCCCGCCCCAAGCACTGTTGTTGCGTTGCCAGCTATTGGTGGCTGTTCTGACAGATGGTTGTGCTTGCGCTGTGTTACTGGTGGTTGTGGAGGTGGAGGTGGTGGCGGCGGCGGTGGTGATTCTAGTGCCGCTGCTGGTCGATCGACCCCGCCCGTTAGATAGGCATCCATGGCGTCCGTGCCGGTCGCACCAAAGATGTTAGACGACAGCACTTTCACCCCTTGGCAGACAGCAACTTTGCATTGACATTGACATGCTTTGACACCAAACTACTAGGTTTCAATGTGTAACACTCGGCCCTACATCCTCGACAGCGCACGTTTTGCGTCCCGCTTGATGGCATGTCTCCTGAAATCTTTTTGGGCCACACCAGTACTGGTGTGATCGTGAGTTGAGTGGTCTCTGCTGTTTGTGTGTGGTGGCGAGCCTGTGGCAGGTGTTGTGTTACGATACTCTGCTTTCAGTTGCGAGTGGAAATATCAAGTATGAATTTCTTTCACAAAAGTGACAAGAAAAAACAACACCACCAGGTAGGTATACACTTACTACTACTTGGTAGTATTTTTCATCCTTTTTCGTAGATGGTAATATTTGTACTTACCTTCATTTGAAAGTATATAAAAACAAATCATCAACCAGTTTTCATCAACACTACTACCAGCACAGCTTTTTTTGGCAGAAGTAAATGTGGTGCCCAGCAATTTCATACCACTGACCAGGTATTATTATATAATAAGGAAGACGATGAAAATACGTCATCTGTGAGTTCGACTGATTAATAATGAGGCCCGCGAAGCGCGCAGAGCATGCGAGCCTTTTTTTCTTGGATTTTTCCACGAAAAAAAAAGACTTTTCATAGCGGCTCGGATACGAGCGTAGGGTGCCTTGGTTTGAGTTTCTCTGTGTGTGTCATTCAACATTTTTTTGGGAAACGTTTGACCACCGCTCTCGACGCACACCGCACCAAATCCAGTCCCGGCGGGCTCTGTGCACGCACACACACAAAAGAGACCTCCTCGTGCTGGTGCGGTAGTCAGTCGTTCACAGTAGCTCGAGCTAGGTGTGACAACGTGTGTAGGCACATGTTTGTGCTGGGCCATGTTGAAAAAACCCAGTACCAATAACACGTTATAACGGTTTTGGCTTTTTGAGTTCCACCTAACGAAACCCAGCTCTACGAGTACTCGTAGGCAGACTGTGACTGTCCACAGCAACGAGCGTTCGGGCCTTGTCCCCGAGACATGCTGCAGGCCCACCCTCCTGCTGATGAGGGGACTGAGAAGCAGGAGAGTATCTGCTGTATAATAGTTGTTGTACAGCAGTAGTAGTAGTGGTGGCACTGCTAGAAGAAGCTCTGCTGGACACCCGTCAGATTGTAGATTTTTCGTCTTCAAATTATGAGTTCGGGACCAGGAAACACATGTACGAAGGGTTCACACACAAGCCGAGCGTACAGCGACGCTGACCTGGCCTCGTGTCCTACTGCTGCTGCTGTTTTGCTGCTGGAGAAGCTCTGCTGTAGATGTCGTACATCAGTAGTAGCGGTGGCACCTGCTGCTTGCTACGAGAAGTTCTCTCCTGGACAGAGCATGTCGGGTGCGGATTTTTCGTCTGCAAATTATGCCGATTTTCGAGTTCGGAACCAACACAGGACAAAATCGAGTACGTGTACAAAGGGTTCAAGGGTTGGATTGACAAGCCGAGCGTACAGCGACGCTGACCCTGGCCTCGTGCGTCCTGCTGCTGCTACTGCTGCTGCTGTTTTGTTGCTGGAGAAACATTGCTGCTGTAGATGTCGTACATCATCAGTACAAGTAGCAAATAGTGGTGGCACCTGCTACGAGAAAGAAGCTCTTTCTGTGAGTTCTGTTGGACAAAGCATGTCGGGTGCAGATTTTTTGTCTTCACAAATTACGCTGAATTTAAACCAGAAAACACTGTTGGAAAAAACATGTGAGGTGTGTGTGTTTGTTCTTGTTTGTTTCTACCCGTCGGCATTGTCCGTGCCGATTCTTGAATCCCCGAGAGATACGATACAAATACAAGACTGAGATCTGTGGTCACAGCAGTGCATATTTTTCGTCTTCAAATTATTATGCCGGATTTCGAGGTGGAAACCAGGATATACACAACAAATCAACTGTTTAAACAGAACAGGTAGATGTGTGCGTACTGCTGCTGTGTTTTTCATATATCAAGAGCAGAAGAGGCCAAGAACATTTATGATATTATTGAGATTCACCAACGACGGCGTATAGGTAGTAGGTAGTACAGCAGCAAGCAGTAGATGTTCCTTCGTGTTGGTTCAGCACAAAACAGAATAATCCGTATTCGCCCAGCATGATGCCTCGCAGATATGACTACTGCAGGTATTACTGAGGTCGCGCCTCATTACCACCAATTACTAGTAATTGAATAGTTGATACCCAATTTTGCAAGCTGGGTAATACGCCTACTACTATTCTATATCGTACGTATTTCATTTATAGATGGGAGTTGTGCACAATTTATCATAACACATGTATTTATATAGGAATTACTGTTGAAGCTTGGTACAACTCGAAATTTCTTGATAAATTTCGTAATTCGTGGTGGAAATGGATGGGAAGAGACGACCACGAATGTTTCTTGTAGGGGAAGACGCAAGTTATGTCCGCCGGAAGCGGTGCCACGACGGGAAGGAAAGATAATTTCCTACGGGAGAGATTTTATCGGCGGGGCGGGACGGTCATTTTTCGGTGTCACGGCGGGACGGGACGGCAAGTGACGACGGTCAGGAATTTTGTCGGCGGGACGGGACGGCGGGACCATTTTGACGGCGGTTTTACCGTCCCGTTCCGCCGTTACCGCCGTTACCGTCCCGCCGAAATTACCGTGGTAAGCCTTGGAAAATACCAACCCCTCCAACGTCAACAGACGAAGCTGAGCCTCAAGCCCTAACCAAAGGATAACGGACCAAGCGCATCGAACGTCCAGAGGCGTCTACATCAACAACGTCAAGCCACTGCAAGCGTGAACTGCATTATCTTCACTTACCGAAGCTGTAGGATGTCGCATGTTCAATTTGTATCGGGCGGATAGAAATTCAATTCCTGGGTCAACGAGTTGATCACTGGAGTTTTGTTGATTGGTAGCGTATCACGTCCATCTTCCCTACAGTGCAGTGTAATGGCCGGTGTTGTGCAATATTACGATATATCGCAGTCAGTACCACGTAAAGGTGCATGGTAACCAAGTCGACTTTTATAAGTGTCGAATGTGTGAGTGAACAGCAACCTTGACCACGTCATCTCCGGAACTTCAGCATGTATGACAGAAAACTACAGTACGTCTTGTTACAGCTTTAAGCTGGTAGTATAAAAAAATAAATAAAAAGTTCCTTCGTTTTGTGGGCGGCAGGAACGTTGATAGTTTGTTTACTTCTATTCTTGTTGCGGAATGATGAACAAATTCACTGTTTAAGACTACTACCTGGTACACACATTTACTATTCCATTGAAGTTGAGCTGACTGGAATGTAGTAAACAGTTTGATGATTCTTGGACTGGTACCTAAGATTGCGGAAGACGTGCAGAAACGCTTCTAGTAGCAGAGCTGGATATTTTCATCTGCTTGTTTTGTGCAACCCCTGGGTATTGTAGCAGAATGCGTTAGTTGATTTTCAACATCCAGTTCAATTCGATGTGTTAGCCCATGGAGAGGTCGTACTAGAAATGACACCTAGTACAGCAGTACTCAGTATGATCTAGTCGCTGCTGCATAACACAGGGCTACTGGGTACTCTTGTAGTAACCATAGTTTAGGTACACACACCATCTCATACAAGCAGGTATTACAGTAGAACACAACGATTCTATGTTTGGCTATTTTGTTGTCCTGTATGTGTCGAATTCACTCCTTATATCTCATGCGGTAGGTGTATCATGTATAACTGATTATCTTCGGAACTCATGTAGGTACATTACGTGTAAATGTTTGTTCCCAATAACATTACTGCTTCATGTTGCATGTATTTCATTCCAAGAAGTTTTGGGATGTAACGCAGAGTAAGAAAGTGTATGCTTAACAGGAGGAGGTATTAGATGATGACACTTGTCAGTAGCCATCATGTCGTTACTCGATAACGCTTGAGTCATCTGGTATACATTTACGTATTTCTAGGCACAACAGACGGTTTTCCAATAGACATATATAAAACTCAAGAGAGGGCGATATTTCGAATCTTTACGTCAAATTCAATATCGCGATTTCCGTATTGGCAAATCCCTCGATATAAAACTCAATATCGCCTTTTTTGCCAGAAGCACCTGAGATATAAAACTCGGGTGTATTATGAAGAGTCTGATTAATTAGGTGACAGTCCACGTCATCCTCCAGCAAGTCAAGCACGTATGCACATCACATGGGCTAGAGGACGTGGCTGCTGCTGCTGCTGCTGTGGTAGGTAGAGTTCACACCAGAACCCATGTTACGGCGATGGCGCCGACATGAAGTGGCCGCCAAGCGGCTCCTCCTCCTGTCCGGGCATCCGGCGCGCCGACCGCTACCCGCTTGTTGCCGGATAGGGTGGGTGGCACGGCTTGTTGGGGGCATGGATTTGGGGCGACTCCATCGTCGAGACGCCTAGCCGGAACACTGGATTCTGGACTACTGGTGTCGCTAAACCCGGGCATCCCGGGCATCCGCCCGTCCCCGACCACGGGAGAACCTGTCTGCCCTATGCATTCAACCAAGTCGTCGCGTCCACCGCCGCTGTTGTTGCTCATGGCGGCGTCGTGATGATCGGATGACCGAGTACAGGAGACAGGCTATGTCTGAGGTGTGTCCAATCTTGTCTACAAAATTCGGCTCTACCAACAAAAAAGAGAACACAAATATATGCTTGGGGTAAAAATACCCCAAGCATATATTTGTGTGTTGCGGACCACGTATAGCGAAAATATCGCCTACACCCGACGTCCGTATAAAACTCGTCAGGCACATAATTTGGCTCTAAAGGTCAAATATCGCGATATTCTAGAGTTTTATATGTGTCTAATCTGTGGGTTATAGTTTGTATAAATACAACAGCAGCTGTCTTGCACTATCATTCTAAAAACTACTGCTGTGCACTCGTGCACCTTGCAGAATTCTCAACAAAGAGTATTCTGGATGAACTGACGTACAGTACGCGTAGTGAAGCATCATATTAATAGTATGTCTCGTTGTGTTCGTCTGGGATTACCAGGATGAAACGAGTTATCGTAACGGGAGGTCGTACTATAGATATTACTTGCCAGATAGCTATCATTTTGTCGTCACTGGATAACACGGAATAATCTGGTAGTATATGGTTCAAGAGTGGGATCTTCAAAGATCCAATAGTGACCAGTAAGATGCCGGTAGCAAAACCAGCAAAACCAGTAAGGTCATGCAGGACACCACGTACAATGGCTTACCTGTTGTCTACTGTCTCGAAAGTGGTTTAGTTGCTGAGGATCCACGTGTGAAACGACACTGCACCAAGCAACACATTCTATGCAGAATACTGGGTGGGCTGTCGTATGTGGTTCGATTGTTCGGTTTGGTAGTAGATACTACCGTATTAGGAATCCGTAAAGGATCTGTTACGGGTGTGTCATCACCTGACGAACGTCGTCATAGGAGGTATATGTATCTGTTGTCGTATGTGGTTCGATTGTTCGGTTTGGTAGTAGATACTACCGTATTAGGAATCCGTAAAGGATCTGTTACGGGTGTGTCATCACCTGACGAACGTCGCCATAGGAGGTATATGTATCTGTTGAAGATCATCAAGATTGGAAAAGCAACAGGAGCGTCTGCAAGCCTACTTGTTTACTCTACTTTTGCTCACCATCAGTTTCCAGCTGAGCAAACCAATCAACACTGTGGCTTGGGGTCACCACACCATCTTCGTCGTTCTTGTCTTATTTTCGAAGCTTTCACGCGAGTCTGCCTGACAGCAACTCAAGCGTTTGCACCTCGATCAGTTCTGTGTCTTGACCGGTCACCGGCAAGCGAGACTACGCGTACCCCAGCTTCGAGCTGATACACGCTACCGGTACTTCACACCAATCCTTACTAACGTATCCAGCATGAATACGAAGTACCACATACAGTAGAATACAGCAACATTAAAAAAAAGGCACACCCAGCTTAGCTCATCTCACGCAGCAGCGCAGCGCCATCCGGTGCTATGCCATCCTGTGCGTTTCTTTCGTACACAGCACAAGATATGTACGTACATATCATACGTGCATGCGGCGTCGGGGTTGCTATCATGGAGCATGGGGCTCTTGGCATTTGGAAGTCGCCTGTTTGCACCTACGCGTTTGGACCATCTATCTGTTGCGTTTCAACTTTCCTTGTGAGTGAGCGAGCGAAGCGGGCGGAACCACCCGCTACGCGACACGCCCTGTACATTTTATAAATCAGCCGCGAGATTTAGCTGTTGGAAATTACGCAGACGCTGAGCCAACTCGTGCTCAAAGTAGACAAGAGAGGAGCCCCAATCGAGTTGGCAGCGTGAGTTTACTGTAGACTATTAAATGGGTGGAAGAGAGCATTCTGCAGGTCGAATGGTCTCATGTTCAGGGTCGGGGAATTCGTCCGTCATGGTACACGCAATGAGAGCCGAAACTACGAACCCCAACGTAGCAGCACTTAAGACCCACATCCGAGCACCAGCTCGTGCATGCTCCGCACAGCACCCGACACCAAGCTACCGCCTCCCGAGTGCTCTTTATCCCCTCGAGAGATGGCCAACAACCTTCGAAGCGCCGGTGAAGTCTCTCACGGTTTAGCTGTAAGCCAGTCACCAGAAAGGACAGTAAGTCAAACAACCGCCGCGGGTCGTTTCGCCGCGTCTCTAATAGCAACGAGCGCAGAGCACCACACACCCCATACGCTGCGAGCCAAAAAAAAAATGGTGCAACCGTTACATGGTCTTGAAGAACTACTGGTCTGGGCCTCAGTAACGATGAGAGGCGAGAGTTGAGGGGCGGCGGGAGGCAACGACCGGCAGTGAACGCGTTCCTGCCGCACGCAGTTGGACAATCGAGTGGTACTTATTTGGCAGCGTCAAGAGTCAAGCCTCGTCAGCGTGGAGAGTCAAGCCTCGTCAGCACATCAAAGAACAGTGCAGGGGCCACAAGGCGTCGATCGACGCGACCAATGCTCCAAGGGCAGGAGCTTGGTGCTCTGTTGCGAGGACCTAATTTTTCATGTAGACGGCTAACACGAGGATATTTCATCACTGTATATACGTGCCTTTATATTACCTTCATTTCGGGCTGTTCGGTAGTGTCAAACAAAATACAGCAACCCACTTTCCTCAATGGCACTCTTCAATGAGAATCCCTGCAGAAAAGATCGAGGTGTCCTGATCGTTCATTAACCTAGCCAGGACATATTGGGGTGCACACAGCACTTTAGGATCTGTACCAAGAGCTCCTATGCCGCATCCAACACTACTATTGATGTACTTGTAAAATACTGAACAAACGAAGAAACGTATTTTCTGGTACGAAAAAAGAATGTTGAAATTTTTCATGAAACAAATTGGAGGTTGGAGCAACAAAGAAACCTCTCAGGAATCTGTTGCTGAGTAGGCGTGCGTAGGCGTTTCGTCAAAATATGAAGGAAATAGAGTATGGGATTACAAACAAAAATGCCTAATCAAAATTCCAGAGAACATGCTGCAAACAAAAGCCCAACACCTGTTTAGGCATTTACTCCATTTTTTCGGCCTGTACACATACTACGTTTCACGGGAGCGTATTCTTTACCTTCAGCAGCTTTTTCGGGCACGTCCCCTTAAAAAATAGCTAAAAACACGTCTAGCTAAGAATATGCGCCCGGATTATAAAAACAATTTAGAGGAAGCCGTTTTTCCATCGGTGACATAATCATCATACTAGAGTAGGCTCTTGCGCGTGTCATTAAATATTTAGCCATTTGGGAGTTTTTTGTACTGCTGACTCGCAACTTCGACATGACGAAAAAAGCCCGTGCATCGTTTTCGCTGCCTACGACTGCTGTCTGGCGCATTCGCCTGCGCCGCCTGTGACTGCTGGCAAGTGAAGTGCCAACGTTCATGTAGGGTTTTTTTTTCGGTTTGTGCACTCCGAATTTCGACAGAAGTGAGCTCAAGCTTTATGTTACCAATCCACCGGGTAAAAAAACAAAACATCAATACCCATTTCGACCACTACAGCACCTCAAAGTCGAGGTGTAGGCTTCTGTGGAGAACCTCCCAAAGACCAATCTCAAGCTAATCACAACTTGCTGTGGATGAACCACGGGTGACCACTCGCTTTCTCCTAAGGCACGAACCAGGAGAAGGTGCAAACGCAGTGTGTCAAAATAGCGGCCGGGAAATGATATTCCGATAACATATCTAGGGACTAGAGTCACCCGGCAACCTGGGGATGGGGGGTGGACAAAATCCTCCGTCCCCTTAGAAAACGCTTTGAAAATACCATGAATACGTGCGCATCATATACTGTACTACATCACGTAAGCCGAACAGATATCCCGATACAGTACAGAGCAGCCACTGAAAACTGTATAGCTGTCGCTGGCAACTCACGCGAATAGTTGTAACTATCGTCTCCTAGAGTGCGTTGGTTGGTGGATAGTGGACGGCGGTCCTTGCTGTCTCCTCGCTAAAAATCTATTCCGTAGTCACAAAAACGCTCGATACTACGTTAATCAGTCAGCTCGTCAAGGGTGTCACAAAAGGAACACAGCAGAGCAGCAGGAGCGAAACAAAAAAAAAAACAGCACCAAAATTAGCAACAGTACGTTGCGCAGGTAAAAGCAGCAGTATCAGCGATCACCCTTGGTCCTCCGCGGCGCACAGCTGGGTGCTCTTTTTCAGCGCTGGTGCTGCTGTTTGAACAGCAGCAGTAACCAAGGCAACGGTACAGCAGCAGCAGGAGCCGTCAACCCTAGCCTACCTGTGCAACGGCCTACATCTGGGTGCTCTCGGTGTTGTCCAGCGTACGTGCTACACGGCGCTTCGCGTAGTGAGCGGTTCCGCCTGCCCCGCTCCCTCGCGAGGGAGAATGAAACGGAACAGATGGCAAAAAAAGGTGCAATCAGGCGATTTGTGCATGCCACAACTCCATCCAGGAAAACGCCTGCATGTATATACTACGGTACGTACATACTTATTTTGACACGTACAAAAAGACAAAGCACACGACAGCACTGCACTGCGCTGCGCTGCTGCGCTGCTGCGCTGCTGCGCTGAGCTGGTTGTGCATTTTGATATACCGTAGTTACAAATACGTCAGCTGTGAGAACGAGCGATTGAGTGTTTGAAACTCAACTTCGCAAGCTGTGTGGTATTCAATGTGATACTTCGGATGATACCTGGTACGGACGAAACAGAAAGCACAGCACAGTACCAAACACACCGCAGAGTACAGAACCGCGAAGCACCACACGGCGCTGCACTTCTGAGCTGAGTTGAGCTGGGTGTGATTTCTGCCTTGTTTGTGATTATTTTATGTGGTACTTGATACTTCGTATGATACCCGGTACTTGAAGTGGTACTCAGTGTGATACTTCGGATGATACTTGGTATGGACAAAAGATAAAGCACAGCACGGTACCAAACACACCGGAGGCACTACACGGCGCTGCAGTTCTGAGCTGAGTTGAGCTGGGTGTGATTTCTGCCTTGTTTGTGATTATTTCACGTGGTACTTCTTATGATACCTGATACTTGAACAAGAACTAGAATGCACAGCACAGCAAAGCAAGCCACAACACAACACGGCACAGCACAACACAGCACAGCACAGCACCGCACAGCGCCGTACCACACGGCAGAGCATGGCACCTCACGGTACTACACCGCTCTGCGCTGAGCTAGCGCTGCACTGTGCTGCGCTGCGTTGCTGGGCAGGGCTGGGCTGGACTGGGTGTAATCTTTGAACAAGAAACGAAAAAAAAAAAGAAAGAGGTCAAAGAAAAGCAGGAAGTTTCCGCAAGCGATAGAAGAAGGCGTTGCGAAAGTGGAAGCTCTGCGAAGCCAGGGATGTGTCAACCGAGCCCGCTCAGGAAAAATACAAAGACCTAAGCCTATGCCGCTGTTTGTTCAACCTCAGCAAAATAAGCAGCACAGCAGAAGCAGCAGTGGTCACCCCTAGCCTTCTTGTGCATCCACGTACAGATGCTCTTGTGTGTTGAGCGCTGATGCTGTGCTACAGTTTGTTGTCTGCGTTGGTTTGATGGACGTCGTACACTCAAGAAAATCAGCTCAACCTGTTTTTTGTGGATTTGTGGAAAGGCAATGAACGGTATACTTGAGTTGGTGTAGGTCAAAAAGGTAAAAAAAAACGTGGTCAAAATCAGTAGGAACGATCAGTAAAATGGGAGGCTGAGATTTACAGGCAACAACTAAATTCGGGGAGCGCCATACCGAAAGCTAGTTTAGAAACCACCCATTCACATCAAGAAATCCAGCCTGGCCCAGCTTGCCTGTTTCTTATTAAGTGTCCTGCACGACTGTTAGGTGTGCGCCTGAGGTCCGTACCGACCAAGAAAAATGGCATGTGAATTTCGACGAATATTTCCCCAAAAGTCACCAACAGACTGGACAAAAAGAACAATTCTGAACTGTCATGGCGCCCCATAATAACATGAATATAGTATACCGGAAGGTCATCCTTGCATCGCGTTTATCTCCTGATACGTCACGAATTGGCTGTCCATAGTGTGCCCAGACGTATAAAAGCATACGTTCTAGACATATTTAGCAACCGGAATGTTTTTCCGTTTGATGCTGATCTCAAAAACAGCTAATAGGTGTCATTTTAAGCTTATTTCGGCATTATTTACCTGGCAGCAGAGAGCGTCGACTGATATGAAAAATCGAGGCTACAGAAACCTAGTTCGTAGTATGCCGCACACGGACGAACAAAAATCACCCTAATCGTATGTCTGAGTAAGGAGTATCACCCCGTCAAAAAAGAGTACTTTTCTTATCCAAAATATAAGGATCGTTTGCATTAAATAAATATATTTCAATGGTCCCTATATTTCGGGTCAGAGTGGTAGTTTTTTATATGCATCATACAATGAGAAACACGATACGACACAATAAAAATAACAAGAAGAAATATCAGCAGGCCTTGAAAAAAAAAACTAGGAGGTTTTCGCCCGCACTGGGAAAACGGAGAAGCGAGAAGAGAGAAGCGCGCAAAGAACATAGCGGAGCGCCGCGACTATATCGTGCGTTCGAGCGACGCCATGACGGTGCTGCCCGCGCACGCGACGAGGCTGTCGCCAAACATGCTGCTGAGAGCGCAGCTCGCCAGTCGGCCGAGAGTCTAGCCGAGGGCCGAAAAAAAGACAATGGAATATCGAGGAGCGGCTGCGACTTGACACAGCAGAAAAATTGTCCACGGAGCGTCAACAGCGGCTGCACGCGGAGACAGGAACGCGTGCAGCACTAGCGGCGCTGGCAGCCGAGGAGGGGCGGAGGCGGGCAGAGGTGGCGAGGGTGGCGAGGCTTTCGGAGATGGCTCGCCTGTCGTTGGTCACCGGTGGTCTCATCGAAGAGAGGAACCAGCTCGTGCCGGTGATTTTTTACGGTTTTGGAGGTCAGTTTTTGGCGCAGCAGGAGTCAGCCCGGGATGCACCTTCGAGAGCGACTCGGCTTCGAGAAGCTCAAGCTCAAGCAGATGGAAAGGGAGGTGGAGAACGCTAAAGCTCGGAGGCAGCAGCTAGTGAACAACTCCAATTCGAGGAAGAGGGTGAGCAGCAGCGCAAGCAGTCGTTTTGTTGTTCATGGCATGCTCGGCTTGGGGTAGCCTCGACCGAATTTGGCGTTGTGCTATATTTTCTTACAAGATGATGCACCTGCTGCAGGAAACACTATTTAATTAATAGTATACCCGGTATGACTTATAATCACTTGTTTTTTTACTGATTTTTGTTGTGATTAACGTAATAGTATACCGGTATTTTTTTTCATCACTTGTTTTTTCACTGATTTTTGTTGTTGTGATTAACGTAATAGTATATTATTTATATAACTTGTTTTATTACTGATTTTTGTCGTTGTGATTAACGTATATTTGTATTACTTGTTATTTGAGGCATCACAAAAACAAAGTTGATATGCAACCAATCCGGATTACTTATTATTAATAGCTGCCACTTTGTTGTTGCCAATGCCGTGTTTGTCATGCCTCGACCCTCCTGGTTTTGACGACAACAGAATAGACGCCAACGCAAAAAGATCGAGGCCTCGGCAGCAGCTGCAGCAGCTAAGGCCGGTGGGGCCGGCAGCAGGCGCACGCCTGTTCCTGTCCAGACAAGGCCGCCCCAGCAGCAAGACATGGGACAGATTTTCGAGAATAGGATTTTGGACAATCTGCGCCCGTATGACCAGACTGTGGGGGAGGACGACGAGCAGGGGGGCGGGGGAAAAGGCAAGAGACGCGCGTACGGTATGACGTCGGCGCGTCTATGTCAGGACATCATTGAGATCGGGACCCCGCTCAAGCACGTCGGCCCCATTGTCATGAAAGTTCTGTACGCGGGCGCCGGCGTGCAGCTCGACGAGGTGTTGCTTCGACCTTTCATGCCAAGAACCCGAACCCAATAAAGAATACGTTCTCCATCCCCACGTTGACGGCAAGGTGGAGGACATGCAAGAAGCACGCAATGCGGAACGCAAATATGATTTCTTCCGCGAGAACGGCAACGGATCGCGCTGCATCGCCACCTTCCATCCCCTCTTTCTCCCGCTGCTGCGCTGCCTGTTGCTGCTGCTGCTGACCCTGGCTTACACATGACTGCTATTTTCTAATAATTCTTGATCTCCAGAAATGCTCCATGCTTTTGGGCTTTGGTCTCTAATGAAAAAAAATGATGACGGCTGCTGTCAATTTTCTTCGTTGTGATTGGTAAAAAAAAATGAAATTCATCTCTGCGCACAACGGTCAATGGACACTGATATTGCTGGTACCGGCTATAAAAAGGACCTCAGGCGCACCCCTAACTGTATTTGCAAACATTGTAAATACGAAGAAATCGACAACTTCGTCGAAACTCGCATTTGCAAGTTGCGTGTGATACCACCCTCGATCGCGTGCTACGGAGTGTGTATGATACCTGGTACCATCTTAAAATGTATCAGGGCACACATATCAGTGCTGCTGCTAGCAGCAACAGTGGGCTCATACGTTAGCAGTGTCGTAGTAGTAGTACTGTAATGGGGGGCCATAGTAAATTGGTCCCCCGTAATAGTAGTAATAGTACCAGTAGTAGTAGCACTAGTAGTAGCACTAGTAGTAGCACTAGTAGTAGCACTAATAGTAGTACTAGTAGTACTAGCTGTAGTACTAGCAGTAGTACCAGTAGTAGCAGCAGCAGTAGTAGTAGTAGTAGTAGTAGTATTAATAGTACTAGTACTAGTAGTAGCAATAGTAGTAGCACTGATAGTACTAGTAGTAGTACTAGTAGTAGCACTAGTAGTAGCACTAGTAGTAGCACTAGTAGTAGTACTAGTAGTAGTACTAGCAGTAGTACTAGTAGTAGTACTATTAATAGTGGTAGTACTAGTGGTAGTACTAGTAGTACTCGTAGTAGTGCTAGTAGTAGTACTAGTTGTAGTACTAGTAGTAGTACCATTAATAGTAGTACTATAGTAGTACTAGCAGTAGTACTATTATAGTAGTAGTAGTACTAGCAGTAGTACTAGTAGTAGTACTAGTAGTAGTACTAGTAGTAGCACTAGTAGTAGTACTAGTGGTAGCACTATTAAAATAGTAGTAGCAGCCAAGTAGCGGCAGGAGTAGTAGTAGCAGTACTAGTAGTATTAGTGATACTAGTAGTAGTACTATTAATAGCACTAGTAATAATAGTAGCAATAGTAGTAGCAGTATTTAAGTAGAAGCAGCAGTAGTAATATTACCAGTAGTAGCAGCGGCAGTATTGCTAATAGTAGTAGAAGCAGCAGTAGAAGTAGCAGTGGTGGTCGGAAAGTGGCCGTAGTAGTCGTTGCAACAGCAGTAGCATTACGGGCGACGATAGTAAATACGACCTACGGTACACACAAAATCTCACATGTTTACGTATTTTAATTAACAATATATGGTCCTATTTCCGAATATTGTAGAGCAGGGCAAGGGTTGCCCTGCTGTTCCCTAGGTGTTACCATTCAATACAAGGTTGGACTGAGCTATGGAAATTCTCTCGCGACATAGATATTTGCTAGGTAGAATTTTACTTGATGCTGCTGTTGTTGACGCAATTTATTGTTTATTGCATGGGTTTTCAGGAGAATGAAGAAATAGCAACAAAGCAGGAGATACCAGGCATGCTTATACAGTAGACGCTGACCACATGAGACGCGAACCCTAACCCTAAGCCGAACGCTATGGTAAGATGACCTGTGCTTGGATGACAAAAAGGAACAGCGGGTTGTGGGCGTGGAGACGTCAGTATTATCACTGTTGTAGTCTTATTTCGACCTGGTGTAGAAGGGTAGGTTGTCTGTCGTCCTTTGTTGTTGCAGGCCGTTGTTGTCGTGGGTCGTTATGGGTCACAGTCGGCTTTTTATTTCTTGGGAATAACTATTTCGAATCTCTCAAGCCCGCCTACTGTAGAAATTTTTTTATTATTATTTTTTTATCATCACTTTCACTTTCCAGCCTACTCGTAGGAGGTTTTACCCTTAACGATCTTCAGGACAAGCCGTGGTCACAGGTGTCGTCTTTTCTCCCCCCCGGTACGTGCCCATATTTTTTTATCGCGCATAGGGTTAAGCATTCCCACTGCTCGTCGATTTTCTTCGAATGCAGCTAACTCACGCTCTCGCGCTTTCCGCTTACCAATTTTTTACGCAAGAAAAAGTCCCTGTGAGCATGCACTCGGTGAGATTTGAAGCCACGAAATTGATCTTGATAGGCACGCGGACCACCTACCAAGCCACCGGGGATTAGGTCAGCATTGTCTTTGAATTATGAAGCCGATAAATGTCATACAACTTCATTCAGTCGGCCTGTCGGAAGCTATCGCCATCGTGCCAGTAGTCGATACCAGATAATCTCGGCCAGTTATCTGTGATCGCGACGACGACAACACCCTAGTGTGGTGGTGGTGCTGCCTCTCCCTGTAGTCGCTCATGTATCTGCTGGCGGCCAATACTCTCGGCGGCCAAAGCTCAGCATCAGAAGCAGCAGCATCTAGCCGCAAAAAAATATGTCCCCAGTCAGCGGCAGACCGCAGCTAAGCTACTGCTCAGAGGAGCTGCTGCTTGGGAGGAGCTAGCTACTTGTTGTTGTGGTGGTGCTGTTCCTCTCTGTCGCTTAGGAATCTGCCGTCGCTACAAGCTGAAGAAGCATATATATGTTGATCGCGGCCAAAGCTCACAGCGGCCACAACTCTCGGCAGCTAAAGCTCAGCAGCAGCTTCTTCTGAAGCAGCAGCAAGCAGCTATCCCGGGGGACCATAGTAACCAGGATCTACGGTACACACAAAAACCTATATATTTCCATATTTTTACCAACAATATTTGGTCCTATTTACTATGGTCCCCCGCAATAGCTGCAGAAAAAGTTCGCCGCAGTCAGCGAGGCAGCAGCTAGCTAAGCCGCTGCTCTCAGGAGCTGCTGCTCAGGAGCAGCGGTTGCAAAAGTTCAAAGCCTTCGGCGGCCAAAGCTCTTGGCTGCTGCTGCATTTTTTGAGCGTTACAACGGCATCAACAGATCATTTACTTGGCATGCTGTCCGTCGCGGGGCATGATAATACGTACAAGGCGTTTCGCTCCGCGGGCGGCCTACGCCGCCCGATACGTTCGCTCAGGAAGGGAAAGTACACCAAATTATGCGGAAACGGACAGAGGTACGTGATTGAATTTTGTTTTTTTCATGACTGTAGTTGCAAACTGGCGACCTGATAGTGCCAAGAGTCCCGCGGCCATGCCTCAGGAGAAAACAGCTCGGACGCCACCTACGCCCCGCGTCGCGGGCGGTTTTCGCTACGCTCGCTCACATGTCGTACGTACGTACAACTCCAGGTAGGGTACTTACTTTCTTCTTTCGATATGCCCTGTGTCTGTACTCGTATGTACGAAAGATCAAGCACAGCACGGCACAGCAACACAGCAAAAACAATGAAAATGAAACCGAAAAATTCTGAAAGAAACAAAAAACCTGTCCCCTTTTACATAATAATTTACTACCGGATTGGAACACCTTACATCAGTCAAGGAGAAAAAATGAAAAAAAGAAAAAAATCAAACAGGAGAGCTCTCTCAGCCTCGTACGCCGCCCGCCCCTCTCGCGACCATCTCGCCACCGATTCAGTCCGCGTAAAGCTTTCCTCCCTCTCTTCCACAGTGAGCCCCGTTGCCCGCCTCGCGTGAAGCCCGGTGCTCACCGTGGACCTCGACGCAAGCTCGACAATGTTGGTGCTCATTCGGGGTACCTGCCTCTTGTGACTTTCATCCCGGTCGAAAAAATAAGCACCGCTTGAATATTATCTTACAGTCCGAACGACCCTTAAATACTCGAACGTACTCCATCAAAAACCACAAAGGGAGGCCAGACAGAGCCTATTGATGCATCCCTCGTGTCTCGAGTCACACGCGACGGTGCCGGGTTCGCCGGCGCAACCGTGCTCGGAGTACACGCACGCACACGAAACGAAAGAAAAAAAAAGGAAAGAAGGACTGAAAGTACCACCAGAAATGGAGAAAACACAGACCCGCCGGAAAGGTCCGGCAAGTAGTAAAAGGAGGCGATTTCCAAGTGGGAGCTCTGAGAGGGCAGGGATGTACCAACCGAGCACGCTCAGAGATCGAGATCCAAGAAATTAGTTCTATATACGGGTATCCTGGGCGCGTTAAATTGTCTCAACTGCAGCTCCGCTTTGTCGGATCTATTGCTGTGTTGTGTACCGATCGATGCGGGTGTCCGCGCTGTGGATCGCTACGTGCAGCTTATCGCGTTGGTGTATTGCCTACTAATACTATATCAGCAGCAGCAGGAGGAGTGGAAATTACGATAGATAGATGTTATTATGTTCCTGGTACCAATATTACCTGGTACTCGCACAACAATTATTAGTTGTATGATCGCGCTCGCCAATACTATCAGGTACTACTGTACTACTGCCGTGCTTCATACAACCACGAACAGCAGAATATATTGCACTGACTGGGTATATCTACTGAAAAACCCTTTGTGCAGACGACGCTACCGCTACTATGACGTAATAATGTGACTGACTGGCAAGGCAGTATCAAACACATGGTTGACGATTCCAATCTACCGACAGTCGGATGCGTACTCGTTGCAATTTGGCTGTTTCACGACCGATGTATATCGATCTCAGGCAGAGGCGGCGCGGACGGCTGCTAGGCCCATCCGTAATTTGTTCTGCGCACTGCTGTTGCCCGTCTGCACTATGGCTCGTTTATCTTTTAGAAAGTTTAATAGATCGACATATTGCGATCGGTTACAAGTGATTCACGTTGTGACACATCACGCGGCGGCGAAGCCCCGTTTGCTATGTGCAGGATCTCACTGGGATCCGCGTGCAACGTGCAGTGCAACTGCACGCTGCGGTGGGCTATTCGTATGCACCACGTACGAAAAAGCGCGGAAAAAAAAAAAAATCCCCGTCCCCCCTCATGTAACATTTTTCTGCCTGATTGGAACACCTTGCACCGGTCAAAAAGAAAAAAAAAGAACACCAGAGCTTCTCTCTAAGCCTCGTACGCCGCCCGTCCGTGCCGCGACCACCTCACCGCCGATTCGGTCAGGGTAAAGCTTTCCTCCCTCTCCCGCCGTGCCGCGACCACCTCACCGCCGATTCGGTCCGGGTAAAGCTTTCCTCCCTCTCTGCCACAGTGAGCCCCGTCGCCTGCCTCGCGTGAAGCCCGGTGCTCACCGTGGCCCTCAACCGCCTCTGTTCGAACTTCGGTTTGGTCGCAAAACTAAGCGCCCCTTAAAAATTATTTTGCACATCAAAACGACCCTTATATCTCGTATATGGTACAAGCGGAGCCTCGCAAGGAGACCAGGCAGAGCCCATTCGTGCTTGCCCCGTGTCTCGAGGCACACGCGACGCCTAGCCACGAAAACGGCGACCGCGTTCCTTGAAACCCCCCCTCTACAGGCCAGCACCCGATGACACCTGCGACGGCGCCGGGTTCGCCCGTGGTGCCGTGCACTGAGTACACGCACGCGCATCACGCGAAAAAAAATATCTCCAGAAACATGAGCTACGCTTGCCTCGTACCTGGTACGTTAGTATGAACACGAGTACAAAAAGGCGCTTGCACTCACGACCGCGGTTTTTGTTTTGTTCGTAATTAAAAGCTATACCGGGAAATTGATTTTTATCAGAAAACGGTAAACCTTGACAGAAACCGTCATATTACTTGGGTTTGGTGTGCCCTGATCGCCTCGTTTTACTTTTTCGTACCGTGCATAGCAAAAATACAACGGCGTACCGTTTTTTGTCATTTTGGCAAATGAGACGGACATGGATGTTTTTACCACAAAAAGTTATACCTTGACACAAAATGTCACCTAACTTGGGTTTGGAGTACACTGATTTCCTGGTCTGATTTAAACCGCAAACTGGCAAAAAATCGCTGGTATACCGTTGTTTGTCGTTTTGTCCGTTAGGACAGGAAGCTATTTTTGCTTCTAGATAACCCTAGGCAAATCTAGGGAAGGTAAACCTAGGGAATAGTCCCCCGTAATAGTAGTAGCAGTAGTAGTAGTACAGGCAGTAGTAGTGGTAGTGGAGGTAGTAGTAGTAGTAGTAGTAGAAGCAGTAGTAGTAGCAATACTAGTAGTAGTAGCAGTAGCAGTACAAGTAGTAGTAGTAGCAGTATTGTTACTAGTTGTAGCAGCAGTAGCACTAGCAGTGGTGGTAGAAAAAGTGGTCGTAGTACTTACAGTAGTAGTAGTAGTAGCAGCAGCACTTACAAATAATAGCAGTATTGTATTATACCTGGTAGTAGTAATGGGACCAGTAGAAGCAGCAGTTTGTTACTATTACGGGGGTCCATAGTTAACAGGACCAAATTTTGTTAGTAAAAATAGGCAAATATATAGGTTTTATGTATACCATAGGTCCTATTAACTATGGACCCCCGTAATAGCTGTAGAAGCAGAAGTAGCAGTTGCAGTGGTGGTAGAAAAAGTGGTCGTCGCAGTAGTAGTAATCGTAGTAGTACTAGTAGTAGCAGTAGTAGTATAGTAGTAGTAGTAGTAGTAGTAGTAGTAGTAGTAGTAGTAGTAGTAGTAGTAGTAGTAGTAGTGTGTAGTGTAGTAGTAGTAGTAGTAGTAGTAGTAGTAGTAGTAGTAGTAGTAGTAGTAGTAGTAGTAGTAGTAATAGTAGTAGTAGTGTTAATAGTAGCAGCATTAACAGTAGCAGTAGCAGTGTTAATAGTAGTATCAATAGTAGTAGTATCAACAGTCGTAGTAATAATAGTATTCGTATTAATAGTAGTAGTATTAATAGTAGTAGTATTAATAGTAGTAGCATTAATAGTATTCGTATTAATAGTATTCGTATTAATAGTATTCGTATTAATAGTATTCGTATTAATAGTAGTAGCATTATTGATGGTAGTATTAATAGTGGTAGTATTACTAGTGGTAGTACTAATAGTAGTAGTATTAACAGTAGTAGTATTAATAGTAGTAGTATTAATAGTAGTAGTATTAATAGTAGTAGTATTAACAGCAGTAGTATTAACAGTAGTAGTAATAATAGTAGTAGTAGTAGTAGTAGTAGTAGTAGTAGTAGTAGTAGTAGTAGTAGTAGTATTAACAATAGTAGTATTGATAGTAGTAGTACCAGCAGCAGTAGCGTTTGCGGTACAAGTGTTAATAGTAGAAGTATCGATGGTACAGCAGTAGTCCAAATCGAGCAACAACCGCATCGCTGTGCATGCAATCTACGGAGCAATACAGTAGTAGTGCTCGTAGTCTACTATACTACAGTAAGGCATGGGAATGGATTCGTTTTAGACGTAAAAAAATGTCCAGTCTATTCGAGAATCCGTTAAAAAAAAATCGAAAGAACAATTTGAGAAAATAGTGTGCCATCACCCTACTTACTTGGTTTTAGACTACATTCACGTGTAGCACCGAGCATCTGATTACTCGACACGGGGAACGAATTAGATGACAAAGTTCGACAGACACCTCCCATCGATGGAGAATGATCGACTGACTCGTTGTGTTTTGATCTGCAGATTTTTGCTTCGTTAATTTTTTGTGGAAATACGCGGGAAAACTCGATTTTTCAGGTTGTATTCGTATCTTTCTGTCTATTTGACTATACTCGAAAATCTAAACCAGTCAATCGATGCCGAATGACTTTGCGCACACAGCAACGCAATCCGCGCCCGAATCCGACAAGTACCCAACATGAAGAAATCTGTTGCACGAGTTGACCCTCTTTTGAAGAGTCAATTGTTGATGGGAAATTCGACAAAAAATATCCCGAGATAAAAACAAAGGACGTCCAAACACGAACGCGGCCGCACGCCGAGCGATCGCCATCACACCCGGTGTCATCGAAGCAGCGAAGACCATCTGTGATCGGGCCTTGATACAGCAGGAGCGAGTTACCCCCAGCGTTCAGATGTGAACGCATCACTATTGTTGTGTCACGTAAGAAAAAACGATCGAGTAAAAATACTCTACCGTACCACCCTGTCCGGAAATATAGGAATGGTTTAATCATAAATGTGAAAATACGCTACTCTTTACATTTCCGGACAGAGTGGTAGGTACGTACGAGTACGTACAGCAGCAGCATGCAGATTTCAGGCGCGTGGTGAATGCAGCCTTGGCTGCAAGGCTCAAGCCTAGATGCACGCACAGCAAAAACTTGCCCGTGAGCTAGAAGTGGGGCACGCTGCCGCGGAGGCGCAAGCAGCGCCGTCGAACTCCCGGTCTCGGCGAAGTGCATTATAGCAACACGCAGCCGAGTGTCGATGCTCTGTGTAGGTACGAGGTATGTTATTCTTATTCAACGTGCCCAACAGCAGTAAAAAAGGGCCGGCGGCATACTGCGACTTGATCTGTACAAGATGTGTTTCACAGGGGGGGGCAGCTTTCTCGTGCTGCCGGTCGCCAATCCCAAGGCCTCCCCAGGAACGTGTGATACGTTCACGCTCCCGCGTCCGTGTCTACGCTGCTACTCCACCCTCTGGGCTTCGTTGTGCGCTGTCCTGCAGCACGTGTCGTGCAAAAAGCAAGGCTGACTTTGTTTCCGGCTATAGCTCTCAACGCCACACCATCGATTTCGGCACTGTTTTTATATTTTATTTTTGAGAGGGAGCATCATAGAACGGATTTTTTGGTGGCAAAGTTTTTTTTTTTCACAATCACGGATTGGGTGGTTCCTAAAGATTTTTTCCCCCCGATAACGACCATGCGACATCCTTTGCTTTTTTTTACGTACTAAAACGAATCCATTCCCACCTCTACCAGTGCATCCGGGTAAATATAAAATGGCAGTTCACTTTGCTTCTTCCGCAGAATACGCTCAAAATAAAAAAGTAAGGGTTTTTGCCAAAATCAGGTATACCTGGCCACTTTTGTGCCAAAAACAGGTACATACTGAAATCAAGTACAACACACACACCAGGAGCCCTGCTCTTGGCCAAGCTGACATTGTAACTGATTTTGGCACGAAAAGGCCAAGGTACACCTGATTTTTTCTACTCTATCTAGCTTTCAACTGATTTTGGCCAACTTTGAACCAATCAGAGAGGCCATACGTACACTGTGATTTCTCTCCGTATGCGTCTGCCCTCCCTCGGTTGAAATTCTTCTGTATGGACGTATAAACTCTGTACTCGTACGTCGTACGTGAAAGTGTATACATGCATACATGCGTACGCTGGTTTCACTTTTTCTCCTTCGGAGTGTGCGATGTGCTTCAGTTATTAATAGTTGTTGTGTGTACTCTGTTGTATTCTATGCCCACGGCAGTCTTTACAGCACTATGGACACTCGGCGCCTCGTCTGCACCACCCCGCGTCGAGGTGGTCTCAGGTTTGGTACGTACGTCAAGATAATTTCGTGCCGAGCAGGCGGTTCCGCGAGGCCGGTCTGGAAGCTTTAAAGCTGTCAACGGGGGGGGGGGCGCCAGAGTAAATACTCTTGGCGCTCCCGCCGTGGCGAAACAAACAAACGAAGCATATTTATAGTGACTCTTTGCAGGTCCAAGTGGAGCCCGTGGTACCTACACCCTGAAGAATAAAAAACAATTCAGATTTTGGAGGCCATGTGGCACGCTTAAAATGCTTTAGGCGCATTCTTTTTATACCTGATTGTCATTGACATCGCACCGCTCGTGGCGCGCGTTTTTTACTTGGTTTTAGCTTGTACCTGATTTTGGCTCAAACGGATCAGGTATACCTCATTTTGGCATTTTCCCAAAAAGTAAGGAACAGTACCACAGGTAGTATTAATAGTGTGGTACTGTGACATACACATCAGATACACAAGGTTCCCCGTGTAGGTAACGCGAAATGCCGGGGGCGTCGCAACGCAAAAAGGGAGTCAGTCAACACACGTATAGCTGCTCTTGGCGGAAACGTGAGCCATGGGTTAGCGTATTACTCGAAGGAAAAAGTAATATTAGCATTAACAGTCAGCAGGAACTGAGTACTACTCTTTCTGTGGTGAATACTACACTACTACATGCACATGGTACAATGGGTTGACCACCATACTTGTTACTATATACCACTTACCTCACTACGCAGATGTAGTAGAGGTACAAGGAGCATGCACTCTACGAAATACTACCTGGTACGCTGTACTACTACGACTACCAGGTACTAACTATACTACAGCCCTACTAAGTACTACTGCTAGAGCATGACCAATTGCTCATACACTACAGAAAACCTCATGGTAAACAGAGAGGTCAAATAACCACGCGGTACCATAGGTTGGGGGCATGGTTATTGTACTGTTGGTTTTAATATACACCACTACCACTACCACGCAGACAAATGCACTGTATTCAACGTAAAAGCAGCATGCACGCTACAAAATACTATACTACTACGACTACTACTTACGGGGGACCATACTAAGCAGGACCTACGGTACACACAAAATCCTATATATTTATGTATTTTTAACGACAATATTTGATCCTACTTACTGCGGTCCCCCGTAAATATTAAGATTTTGTACATGTACAGGCTACGTACTATATACGGTTGAGGGCATCTACTGCTATTGGCCACGTAGAAGCAGCACGCAGACGGCAACAACAGCAATACGGACACCACGACTATTGCTACTACTTCAAGTATAGGTACTACTAGTGCTATTGGACAGGCATCAATGGAAGCAACATGCACTCGGCACCATGGGCTACTATAATATAACTCAAGTACAACTATTATACCAGGTATACTATACTAACTACTTCAGAATTCTATACCCGCGTGTCAACAACAGCGTCAATAATACAAAAACGTCAAATAATCAAAAACATCATTTTAGTTGCAAGCAGCTTCTCTGTATTTATTCATGTACAGGTATACGTACGGTCGGGGCACGATGAAAAAGTTATCTGCATGTCATTGTCATGAAAAAAATATAATGACCATGTCAAATAAGTATTCACGGCAACAGCAGCTGACTCGTGGCAACAGCAGTAGAACTCCAACGTCACTTTCAACATCAATAGGCAGCAACCGGTCTACATACGATTGAGGGCATCATGAACAAAATATGTGCACTTGTCCTGAAATATTTATCTCTATAATATGCTCATGATTACACCAGCAGACTCGCGGCAACGACAGCACCACTATACCTACTACTACCAACATACTACTGCTACCGTTGTAATATTACTGCCACTACTACTATTACGAACTACTACTAATATTAATACTACGTACTATTAATACTGTACTACTACACTACCACCTGGTACTGTACTACCACCACCACTATACTATTATAATACTACTGCCACTACTGCTACTATTACGTACTACTAATATTAATACTGCGTACTACTGTTAATACTACTATACTACTACACCACCACCTGGTACTGTACTACCACCACCACTAAACTACTAAAACTACTACTACTATGCCAGATGCACACCGACACAAGGGGGTAGAGGGAGACGGGCGACAAAATGAGCCTGGCTCTGGTCCTTGCCCTCCGGTGCGATAACCTGCTGCTGAGAGCGAGCGACTGGACAACTCGGTAGGTATGATACCTAAATATACAGTAGAAATCTCGTGCTGATTTCCCCAAGGGATAGACGGGTCGAGGGAGGCAGTTTTGTGGTCACGTACGTGCTCGGTGCAAGGTGTGCGGTCACGTACGTGCTTGGTGTAAGGTGTGCGGTGTACGTGAAAGCGCAGCGAAACATGTATGCCCCGCGACACTCGACAGACGTGTTCTGGTGCTGCTGTACCTGTTGCTACTGAGGTTGATAAAAAACAAAGCAGGAAAAAGGCGGGATATTTCCAAATTGTTGACATCTAAGATTTTCAACGCAGAGATAATTATCCGAGAAAATTTTTCGTTTTACACGTGCACACAGCTCGTCGTATCAGCAGTCGGGCAGTGTGGGCTGTACGCGGTGCCGCACCAAGACAGGGGGCAGTACGGCGAGACGGGAGCGAGTATGGGCCTGGCTCTGCGGCTCTTGCCCGTTGCGATTACCTGCAGCTGAGAGCGTGCGACTACGTGGACAACTAGCTAGGTACGTACAACACCAACACCTAAATACATGGTGCCAATGCCTCCCAGGTATAGGCGGACGGAGGGAGGCAGTTCTGTAGTCACGAACGTGCTCGTGTTAGATGTACACCACCCGTCAAAAGGATTGGTGCAGCAGATACGACAGCCGACAGATGTGTACTGCTGTTGCTGCTGTATGTCTGCTGCTGCTGTTACTGATACTTCTGCTGAAGTTGAGAACAATATTACATCGCAGGGCTCAAAACAGTGTTCAAGGGTGGCGGGCTATTTACTGAAAAAAAGCAGGGTTTTCCACGTCACTTACTCGACTCGGCGAGGCGGAAGGCAATCCCCTGTCTTTTAGAGCCAGCTCAGCGACGTTCGATGCCCTGACCACCGCCACCGTGCTAGGCCGGGATCCAGACATGCGTCGTAAATACCCACGGCCCCCTTGCTGGCCCCGCAGCCGAAAGTGCGAGAAAGACCCCTCGGCCACCGGAGAGCAGCATTTAAGAAAAATGCATCTTGTACATTTACATACACATTCACAGCAAATATCGTTGCCGCCACAATGACATACCAGGCACCTGGTATCGCACAACATCACAAACTAAAAATGTGCATTTCTAGTGAAGCTTTATAAAAGAAGATGGAGAAATATCAAGTACCAGGTACGTCGTCAGCTGTGAGTCTAACATATTTCCTATCGCCTACCAGGTACAGACTAATCTCAACAGGATAGCAGACCAGTTCTACATCAGCGCTTACTACGCTTGCGTGCACACCCCTTGGCAGTACTCTCGCATATATGCATCGGTCTTTCAGGTATATACTATTAGATGCACTTTGTATATTTCGGACATTTCGTCTACCCGAATTCGGAAAATTACCCCTATTTCCAGTACAATTTTATTTCATCAGCCTGTTCCCTATGCGATTCGATTTCGAGCTTCAAATTTGTATTTTTCGATCTCAAAAATGAATGACCCTGTTTATACAGTCCAAATATGCAAAATCCGACCGGATTTTTTTTTCGATTTGAGAATCCGATGACCCAAGTCAATCCGACGACCTGGGTCATCAGAGTTTCAAATCGAAAAATGGCATGTACTCTAAAATCAAGATGCTATCCACGACAGCAAACAGCAGCAGCAGAACGATCGATGAGTTGGATGGTGATACAGCTGTATAGCGACGTTGCTTCGCGCCCGACACGCGGACGGCGCGTCACTCCGTGGCCAGACTAGAGTCGGCTGGCGCGAGCTCGGGCCTAGATACCAAGAGAAGCGCACTCGGCACGCCTCTCCGCGGACACGTACTCGTGGACTACACTGCTGTACAGCAGCAGTAGCAGTCAGTCACAAAATCAAACACAAAATACCAAGACAGGTTGACTCTAGCGCACTCGCAACGTCTCTTCGCCGCCAGACCAGAACCAGTCAGCGTGGGCTCGGACGCTTGGGTCCTACGCGCAGGGCAGCGCACCCAGCGAATCTCTTCGCGGCGCCAAACCACAATTACACCAGTTGGTCTCGGCGTTTGCTCGAATCTCTACACGCACAAAAAATCTGATTTTTCTGCACAGGAAAACCCTTCCGATTTGCCAAGTTCATATCTGAAAATGCCATCGGGTTAGAATCTGAAGCTCAAAAATCGAACCGTGTAGGAAACGGCCTCACAGGTTTCTTTTTTACTCCCCGGATCAAAATTTAAAACTTCGTTCTTGTCATTGCTGGACACTCTCTTTTCTATACACTACCAGGTATATTTTCTCAGCCCCTTCTACCATTGATATTTGAACACCCCACCAGCTCTAAGCTGACATACCACAAGCCTCAGTCTTTGTTTTGATGTACAAGCAAAATTGTTCCGCAAATAGAGTGGCGAACCTTCAGTATGTTTCAAGCATATGCGGAAAGCGGGCATCAGCCCGCTGCCACGAAGCCCCCCTCGTAGACCTATCTACGATATTCAGATGCGTGTCGTTGCAGCACTGAAATCGCGAGTCCTCATCTCCCTTCGGGCCTTTTCTCGACACGAGGTGGGACTATTCATTTGCTTCCTACCCTATCGTGTCCGCCTGCCCCGACCTCACCCCGGGAGGGCCTGCCGGGTGGAATACTTGATGGCCCGTGCGGCCGGCGTCGGCGTACACGTATGCCAAACTACAATAATGTCGGCGCGCTGAACTGTTTCCAAACACGAAACGCTCTCATCCAAAGGCGCCAAGCGGCGTGAAAATATCTTCGAATACTCGTACATGTGATATGTACGCGAACAGTTTATCCACTTTTGCAACACACGATCATTTGCGTACTGTACCAGGCACGCAATATTATTCGATACCAAATACCTGGTAGCAAGTTTCTGAGCAGTGTATTCCGTAATCTACGTACGACAGGGAGTTTAGGGCCACAAAAGTACGCACAGCACACAGCTCTACAGCAGCAGCACAGCTTCTGTTTGCATACTTCCAACGTCCAATCCCAGCAAAACAGACTGCTTGGTGTAGTATGAATCCACAGCAATCACCCTAAACAGCAGCAATGCTGGTGGCAGGGAGGGGCACATCACGGACGCGAACCTGCCCGGTATGCCTCCATCAGAGCTGCAAATGATCGGTTTCGACATGCTGCGGACTACCGTACGACAACAGATTATCCGTTTTGTGAAAGACGTAATCATTTACGGCGTACTGCACCAGGTACGTCTTATTATTTGGTACTTGTGGTAGGTTCCTCTGTAGTGCATCCTGCAATCCAAGTACGACAGGGTGTAGTGCCACACAACCACGCAGCTTACACAGCGCTGCACCAGCACAGCTTGCCATGTCATCAATGGCCCTATTCTGGTTGCAGAAAGGTGCTTGGCATTTTACCTTCAGATCCCAAAACAATGAATACGCGCAATTACTCGACACTAAACTTGTCCACATGACTGCACTAACAAAGGGGACGCATGGGTCAACAGCTTTCGTACAACAGAGCTGTACATGAGATGTGGAAATTCGTTTGATCATTCAATTACTCGAGCAGGAGTGGGGAGAACAAAAACAGAAGGAATTTCCACGGATTGTCATGGGCCGACGCTGATGGGCTCATCAATTTTCACATGATGGGTCGCGCGCGGCCAGGCCCCTTCAATCTTGATTTCGTGGGTCGCGACCAGGCACGGTCCGTCATATTTTAAAAGGATGGGGCGCGGCCAGACCCAGCCCATCACATTTCCAAAATTTCACTTCCGGGCCCGACCCATCAAATTTCAAATTTCTCGGCCCCGCCCAAATTATGGCAGCAAACCTCATGAAACACGGTCTCTATAATAAGGGCCGGCACGACAATGACATGGGGCGGTGCGTGGGTTTGACGGGCCGGCCCATGTGTTATCCTGTACTACAGAAGAAGGTGCATGCATATACGCTGACGTCATTTTCTTTTCCCGTCTGGATTCTGCGAGACAGCGACTTTCGGCCCATGAGACACACATAACCACTTCCCACCACGGACACAATCATGCTGCACCAACCACTCCGTCAAATTCCTTCCGTCCCGACTGTGGATCATCACCTCGTGCTGCTGCAACGCCTGCAACAGCAGCAGCACCTGTTGCTGCAACACCTGGTCCTGCTGGAATAAACCCTGTTCAGGCGCAGCACCTGCTATCAATATTTTATCCGGAGAGTAAACCACACTGAGATCGTTTGGCGAGGGCTTCTTCCATGCGACGGCAGTAGCAGTCTTCCTCCCCGGTTCGACATCGACACACATGAAGGTCAACGTCACTGAAACTAACAGTCAGAATATATGCCTTGTCTGGGCCTGCTTTACAAAGTTCCACCGGCGGTTCCGTCCACGGGACGAACCAGGGCAACATCATGCTGCCTGCGTTGCGGAAACGGCAAGAAGTGTCGTCTGTACACGCACAACTATACCACGGATTTGATACATGTTCACAAGGCGTCACAATTATATTATACCATGGTACACCTTAATGTGATTTGCCAGAAACGCATCGTAAACACGTAGCCGGTTTTGTTCGATAAGCACACACACCGGAAACAGTCGTACTTAAAGCAGTACACCACATTTCATATGCCGCGGCCCGGGCCGGCCTGTAAAAGCACGTGGATCGCTTTATGGGAGCGAATGATGGACGTTGTAGCAGTGGTACGTACACATATCATGGGCATCGGCCCGGGCCGGCTTGTCAAAACATGTGGGCCGCCTTATGGGCAGGGCGGCGCGGCCGATATAAAGTCAGCATCTCATGAGTCGCGGCCCGGCCCGGCTCACCAATTTTTCTGAGAATGGATCGCGGCCCGACTCAGCCCAGCACATTCTCGAATGTTCACTGCCTGGCCCGGCCCGTCAAAATTTACAAACTCTCCGCCCGCATTTCAAAATTATCGGCCCCGACCCGCCCACCGGACCAACAGCGCGTGACAAGTCCTCTGTAAAGTTTAGGATTTTTTTACTTGAATCAAGGTAATCTTCTGCATTTTTGGGTGACCATACGACGACATCGATTGTTTGACTCATTATTACGGCACCCGCGCATTTGGCAATGGTCGCTTACTGTAGTTCACATTCGATATGGTGCAGGAGAAGAAAAGAAGCATTTCATTCGGCACATTAGGTCTCTCTACCTTAGGCCTGTCGTCGGTTATTTTGGGGTCTATTTTCGACGAAAATTGCTCACTGTCCTGCGAAAACATCGTGCGGAATTTAGTTTGTTCACACAACAAAACAATACTGCACCATGTTTTGTGAGAGCTGGGTAAAAAAACATTTTGGCATGGGTGTTCATAGCAATATAAAATAAGGGAGGGGTACATGGCCATTTTTGTTTTTTGTTTTTCGTGAATCAGAGTTGCCGAAAAGTTCATGAAAGTAATAAAACTGAGCTTTGAGAGGGAACACGAAAATAATGAAAAAAGGCCAGTCTCAAGTGTTTTCCAAACAACCGTGAGGATTAATCATGCCGAATTTTGTTTCCCAACTTTTAAAAATTATGACGCAAAGTTGCAAAGCCGTGACGTTCCGCCTCTCGCCGGAACCAGCTCGTAACCCTGAGCGGGAGTTTCAAATGTGTCGAGAAAGACAGTAGTACGTCGTACAAGTAGTACTTTTGAAATAAGCATTGCTCTCCATATTGCTTCTGGATGTTTGTGGTGTTTATGGGTTTTTTCCCGTCGATTGTACGTGTACGTATATGTTTACCTGGTACACAAAAACAGTTTGTCCGCTATAGAGAAAATACGTGATGTGCTGTATCTAGTCATTGATTATCTGCAGAGCGTTCATGGAAACGTGCCAAAGATCTCTGTACGATACACAAAGATGACTTCGCTTCCTACCCACTGTTCAGCACCTTCTTTCTGCGATTATATCAAGACTAATCACGAAAATTAATGCCGTGCACCCCTTGGCTGCACCCTGTCGCTTTTGCAGCCTCGGCTCTCCTACCGTACCTACTTGTATCGCCCATTGCAGGCATACGCCGATAAGCGGCGGGCATCAGCCGCGGCGTAGCCCCCGTTGTACTTGATATGGTATCAGTGCTGGACAATGATAAACTCATTAAAAAATTAAAACCCGCTTTCTTATCTTTGAAAGATTGGGTCGCAACTCAGGCTGACTCTTATGGGAGCCGAAACCTGAAAACGAGGCAATATTTCTCTTCGTGTAGAAACCCCATGGCAGTGCCGTCGGCAGACATGAGCCATTTCCAATCACTGCCCAAACACAAACACCTGTGCTTTCAACACACAGCATCTACCGCCGCCGATTCATCGCCTCACCGGACACGAAATGACGTCAAACTTTTGAGGTCGTATGCTCCACTGAACTGAGAGTGCTCGCTACCAAGTTTGAGGGTCGTTGATGCTGTGTGGCCGGAGTAGCGAGCACTCCCAGAGCAGTGAAACATACGGCCTCGAAGGTTTGACGTCATCTCGTGCCTTGTGAGGCGAGGAATCATTAGCGGTGGTAGGTGTGTGTTGAAAGCGCAGCCTTTTTTCCTGCTGCGGCATACCAAATAATATCTCCCATCGGCTGTGTGGGTTTCAACACCATAAAGGGTAAATCCTGTTCTGTTTTCCGGTTTCGTCTCCCATAAGAGTCAGCCTGACAATAGGAAACCCGATCTCGATCTCCACACTGTGCATATATACTCGCTGAATAGTGAGTACTCAAGTACCAGGTATGTTCAGTATGAGGATGCTCGTGAAAACAGAAAAATGATAGCATTCACTTTATGGGCATAGTTGTAACGCTGTGAGCTGGCTGACTAAAAGACGCCAGCTACTTGTTAGTTGCCTACTGTATGTATTCAAGTTAGTTGCAGCGGTGCCAACTATCCAACTATTTCGAGTACCAGGTACGTGGTACGTGGATTTCCTTGTTTGTAGGAAGGCTTGTTGTGTACGGGGCACGCATTTCCCCGCAACACCAGAGTCCGCAAGAGTCCACACACAGGAAGAGGTCTACTGCAGCTCATGGCATGGATCCAACGCCGTCGACGGTGCTGGTGCCCATAGCAGTGCCGAAGGTGCTGGCAGCCCAAGGGCAGCCTTGAATGTTTTCTTTACTGGGCGCACCCTCGCCGCTGTTTGCTGCCAATTTTCAGTTTTGCATTTCGTCATTTACGAGTATGTCTTCTCTGGTCGTTTCTGTGCGGGCGCATAAATGAAAATTGAAACTCGTAGTCTTAGTAGTGTTGGTTTGGTTGGTGGGTTATGGGGTACGCAACACATCGAATATCATGACAGCAACGTGCTTGCATGGTAATTTCTACTACCGTAGCTCAACCATGAGTCGTTCCTGAACCGCCGGCGACAATCTATTATCCTGTCGTAGGACAGATCCCAGCCTACCTTATTTCATGCTTTTGCTGGCGGCTGGTGACCTGACGCTGGCTTGAGGTCGTGCGTGTTATCTTTACATCAAAAATGGTTTATTTCTACCCAACTACAACAGCATACCCAATGTTCGTCCTGATTAATGATCTTATAGAGATAAGAAGTACGTGGTCACAGACTGAAGACAAAAAACCGACACCAAAATCGCCAGTGAATGGGTATAGCAAGTGGAAAACCAACTCACAGGATAAGCGAACAGCAACACAAGCCAGACAAGAAAATAAACACAAAAAGACGGGAATCAAAAGAAGTCTGAGACGGCAAAGGGTACAAATGACGCAGGAAAGTGTACTTTGATACTCGTATCATACCTATGATATGCGTAGCTCTCCTTGGTGGGTTTTATGTTCACCACTTTTGCAAGTATGCAAAGTGTGCGTAGCGTCTTTTTCTTGATTATGGTCTTCCGTACCTTATTGTTTTGCGTTTTGTTGATATTTTTGCCTTTCAGTCATGTTCTCTTTCCGATTTGAGTTATATTGTTTGTTTTGGTAGTATGCATCCCCTTCGGGTTTGCTTGCAACCAACTCGTACAACAAATATTACGTATCTGGTACACACGCACGCTGATTTCTGATTTCGGGTGTATTTCCTCGTCTATTAGTTTTGTTTGATTGTTTCCTGGGGGTAATCTCCCACTCCGTGTCTTGGAGTCTGTCCTGTGACCACGGAGTCGATTTGGGGATGAGTTGTGCTAACAACTAAAATGTCAATACCTGCCGCACGAGCATGGATAGAGGGACGCATGAAGAAAAAATATTGAGGGATCCCCGAACCGGGACGGCATATTCGTATTTCTGGCATACGATATTCCATTATCTCTCTACAATCCGATTCGAAGTTTATCGTACATCTGACTATACCAGTGCTAAACTCAGCCGTTTTATCATACTTCTTGCGTGTAAAAATAAGTCAACTAGCGTAAATTTCTCCTCGGGTGGCGCCTCCAGCGGGACCTCCGTGGGGGGGGGGGGGGGGGGTCAAAAGGCTTCGCCAAAGTCAGAGGAAACTTCAGCAAACTCACAGGCCTGTGTATTTCAGACGATCACCCCTTGGCAGGAGCTCTCTTGATTATACCGGGACGAAGCCCCGCGCCGTCTCCCCGTCACGGAGATCCCTCGTGATTCGTACGCAGGCGACACCGAGACTCTTGAACAACGTTTGAAGCCTCCACGATAGAGTAAAACAACCTCGGAAACAAGCGAAGAGACAAAACAATACGTCGCAAACAGGCCTAAATTTCTGTTCGAACGTTCGTTTGTAGAAGGCTTCTCCCTCGATAACCGCCTACCAACAAGGCGAGACGCCAGTCGCACCGACCTTTCTTTCCAGTCCTAGATATGCAAGCGAAAGCCGGAGGCGATATCGCCCATTCCCGTATTGATGACGCGTTAAGGTTGCAAGACGACGCGTCAAGCGGGCGTTTTGCGTAGTTGTTTCGATTTCGCTTGATTTGCGCCGCTATATCTACGTAAATCTGAATAAGATGAGATCGGCTGTGATGTGTACTTCACCTGTGATTTAGACTCGTTGAGAATACCGGGAGCAGCGTCGCTCTCGCCCTCACGGACCGCGAGGGAGGGTTTTCTCTGCGCGCTGCAATCTTCTTTCCTCTCTAATCGCATCCCAGCCAAACGCAACATCAGCCGTACTGACCTCTTTCCAGCTCTGTGCTGCTGGTGTTGAGGCAGCTGCTGCAAGCTGGTAATGTTGTGGGCGGGAGCTGGGTCGGCCTGTTGTTGTTGCTTTCTGTGTATTGTGTGCCACTCGATGGTGCCTGTGGTTTGGTGCTGTTCCTGATACTTGCGTTTTTGGTTGAACGATCGTGAATTATATGTTGTTTCTCGCCGTCACTTGATACAGATTAGTAGTGTATCTCCCAATGTAGGTAATATTACGGGGACCCATAGTAAATATATAGGTTTTTATGTATACCATAGGTCCTATCAACTATGGACCTCCGTAATAGTAGTGTATCTCCCAGCATATAGTTTCCGCGACGTGTGTCCTTCGACAGAAAGAGATAAACCGGGACCGAAAACGGCATCTCTCTACCCTCAACCGGCATGAATATACCGTTTTATCGGGATTTTCCCAGTAAATTGTTTTAGGGGTCTTGGGTCGTTTGCTATAAAACAGCGTACCATACATAAGACGGTATCTCCTTTACTAGTTTGTTGGCCCATGAGCGGATTTCTACTGTCCACTGGCGCACATAACACCAGAACACCGTTTTATGGCGATTTTGGCGGGAAACGGACACGTTTGGACTTTTGCTTACACAAGACCCTACTATCGTGGAGCGCTGTTGACCACTACAAATACACTGTACACGTACATACAACTCATGTACGCTGAAAAAAAAGGTTAACACAATCGTCACAACGGTCCTAGGTACCAGGTTCGTGGCACCACAGAGTTGAACGAACTCTTGTTAGACTGCGACATAGGTATCCTCTACTCGTTAACCATCTTCCTCCGTGAAAACACAGGGTCGCTAGCCCCTGCGGCGGTCTTCGCAGGCGTACCGAAAGACGTGATGGTGGCTCAAGTCCGAGGCATGAGCGCAACATACATCAGTATACTATCGACCCAACAACCGTAATGTTGGCCTACGGCGTACGATTCCATATGCGGTTTCACCTGGAACGCTAAGCTAACCCTGTATGGCGGTTCCCCTCCACGAAGCCCATGACGGAGACTGTGAATCCGTATTGTTCTAAGATATAACCCCACAGGATGCCAAACACATCATGCGCTAGACCATCTGACGCAGGTTCAGGGATATATTGTGAGAAAAGCGGAGATCAACACCCACACAACACTCTTCGCCACAATTCGCGGTAGAGCCTGCTAACAGTCATCACAGATTGGGCCAGCAGAGATTCGCGATGTGCGTAGCGTCACCGCACATCAATTTTGCCGTACCAACCAACTCGGGCACGTGACATTTGACTAAAACTCATTATTGCGGTTCACTTCCGGAGCTCCGGTTTTCATGCACTTTGCCCCCGACCATCGCCGTCGGGAACTCAATCTCCATTGGGAGTCTGTTCCATCGTCGGATATGCCCTATAGTGTTGTTGGCTTACAGTAGTCCTCCCGCCGAGGACATGGCAGCAAAACAATGTTGTACCAGGAAAGCAAAACCCGGCATATTTTCCAGAGGAGGCACGCGCCTCCTTCAAACTGCATAACAGCACAAAAACAGGAAAATAAAAGTAACCACACAACAAAAACCATACAACAAACTCTCGTGTTCCAAGCGACATTTCCGTCGTACCATTCCTTCCGTTGACATCGTCTCATGACAACTCCAACAACAGAAAAGGACCACGCTACGGTGGTCCAAATTGCCCCACGGGACTATCGACAGCCACTAATCCAAGCCCGGACGTCTTCCTGAAAGCGAAATATCACAAGGGTCGAACCTGCAACACACGGAAACCAACAACACCTGGAGATGAATCGATACGCGTGTAAAAATCATTAGGAGCATTTCGCGAATCAGTTTACTTTCTGTATGTGGATCAGAATATTAGTTTCAGATTTTGACCCGATTGCATTTGCGGCTGTGAAGTTAGCAAATCGAAACGGTCTTCTTCTGGGAAAAAATCGGATTGTGCGTGCAGAGATTCGAGCACACGCCAAAAGCAGCTGCCGTTGACGTGGACTGGCGCCGCGAAGAGACGCGCTCAGCGCGCTGCACTGGGCAAAGGACGCAAGCGTCTGCGTCCACGCTGACGGCCTCTGGTTTGGCGGCGAAGAGACGTGGCAGCTCGAGTCAACCTGTCTTGGTATTTTGTGTTTTGACACAGCGAAACATACGCCCCTCGCGCGCTGACTGGCTGACTGCTGCTGCTGTAGTCTACGAGTACGTACCCACGAAAAAGCGCGCGACGAGTGCCTTCTCTTGTGTGTAGGTTCGAGCCCGCGCCACCCGACTGAGTCTGGCCACAGAGACTCGCCGACCGCCGACTGAGCGTCGGCCCCGAAACAGCGTCGTAATACAGATCTCCGTTCTCTCTTCGCTGCCTCGGCAAGGCATGCCCTATCCGGCGAACAGCGAGTGGGGCAGGTCTTTCTGGAGGGTGTAAGGCTGGTCTCATCCTCATGGGGCGATACCTTCTTGCTGCTGCGTGTGGCCGCGAGGCTCAGCTGCCAGGAGAGTTGGGTCGTGCGTGGTGCGTCAGGCACGCACACTTACGATTCGCGCGCCTCTTTTTAAGCAGCAGCGGCAGAGCAGCAACGCTCAATCGGGCTGTCCGTGCGCGGAGGCAGGCACCACCGCAGGCCAAACTACGGCACAATATATTGCGCCGGTAGGAGGCTGGCTTCCATGACGAAGGAGGTGCGAGACAGAACGTCGACGAGCGGGGAAGAGACGGATTGAACTCACCCTGCGCGAGAACGCTTGCATTTCAGATCAGAACCGCAAGTGCGAGGAGCATTGGGGCTTTCGAGGCGGGGGAGAAGGGGAACCGACTGGAAGGGAGTGGCAAACGAGAGGACGTGCAAAGGAGCGAGCCGATTGGGCTATAAGGCGATGAGGCGGCCATGAAGAACGGCAGCAGGACGGCATACGGAGACCCATGACCGGCGCGCCCACCATCACGAGAGAAGCAGTCATCGTTTCATTTCTGGTTTTATTTTTCACGAGGCAGTAGTACTTACTTGTTATTTACGTCACTGGTCTTTGTAGTATTGGCGACCTGTATACCCTTCATAGGGAATGACCCCCGCAAATATCAGGGACATGGTATCACAGCTGTGCTGCACCTTTGGTCGGACAGGCCGGGAAGAGATGGCGATCGGTGATACTCGTGCGGTGGTTTTTGGTTCGATTGCTCCTTTTTCACTGCATGTCCGCGAGTCGTCACTCTGACAGCACCCCAGACAGCAGGCGTGTTCTCCTTGTTCACGACCAACGTGCGTTTCGTACGGTGCAGGCAGCACGCCAGACAGCAACCGCTGAAGTCAGTAGCCACAGAGTTGGTTACTTGAGGGAATGGGCGAAACTTTATGCTGTAGTTGAGAGGATACACCCGTGGCCATGTTAGTTCAGTTTGAACATTGATTTCTTGTGTGCGCCTTCTTCGTCTGGTGTATTTTTAGGGAGCCGAATTTCGATTTCGTGTGCCCGAAGACGGAAAATAAACAATTCACTCTATTTCCAGTACGAATTAATTAAATTGAAATTGGGGTCAATTTATTAAATTGTTTATTTATAGGTTTTCCGATCTTCCTGAAGCTCCAGCACCCTTGTGCGACCACGGACTCCTTCATTTGACAAATCAATGTGAGAACAATAGATGCATCATCATCCAACTCATCGATCGTTCTGCTCCTGATTACTTGCGGGTATAACATCTTGCATTTAGATACCATGCCATTTTACAATATAAACATCAGATGTGGCCCAAGTCGTCGGATTTTGGGCCAGAATCTGACGACCTGGGCCATCGGATTGTAAAATCTATTTTTTCCGGTCTGATTTTGCACATTCAGACTGAATAAGCAGATGCCTCCATTCTTGAGATAAAAAAAAAATCTGAAGCTCGATATTCAACCGCATAGGAAACAGCCCCAGACGTCACGAAGCACTGCCGGTCAAGAAAAATTGGATTTTTTTTCGTGTTGCATTTCGTGAAAACCACGTGTGCAAAGTTTACTGTGACCAATGAAACGGCCAGTTTCGCCTTGCAGTGGTACGTGTAACTATGCGGAGTACATATATACCACTATTGGTAATACAATCTACCGCACATCTGATGATTCCCAAATCCAGAACGTTTGGAGAACAAATACCACACAATCCCCACCGCGGTTCCACGTGACAGTTTCCCGGAGTGCCGGCTTTTAGTCTTTGCATGCGCCCTAGGTACGCTGCACTCGTCCGCTAGCTTTCTTTTTGAAAGGGTGGAGTGACCGGCCATGCACGGTGGTCTTCACGTGAGTCCTAAATTACACTGAAGTATTCACATCGATGTGGTGGCTTCAGGCTCAAAGCCACGGAGCCGATCCATACACCATCGATCAATATACGGCAATCTTGGCCTACTCCGTACGACGCCTTCAGCAGGTTTCGCCTTGGACACTGCCTTAACCTTGCCAGGCACACCTCGACTGCGAACCCATGACGGGGGCTGTGACCTCCATTTTCGGATTGCCTCACCCATTGCCTCGCGTTTGTTGCAGCTTAAAGATCATTTGATGGGAAAATCAGAGATGTGCGCCAACAGGAAATTCCGCGTGATTCACCGTGCGGCCTACTGACGGCAATCGAACACTATTTCGCGCGGACTTCGGCGTGTGTGCTGGTCGCGGTTACCCGTGATTTCGGATACGCACCGACTTGGGGCTGATGACGCAACTGGAGATTGTATGTTTTTTTTCAATTGAGAACTCGTGATGTATTGCGTCCCACACGGTGGTGGCCTCCGAAAGTACCCGGACAAATATAGTTGTGGCGGTGGTGTGTCCTACTTTTTTTATCCCCGAGGCGGCCCCGAACTCTCGATCGCTACCGGGGGACTCCGTAAACGTCGATACGCCCTGAAGAATTCGGTTTTGTGTCCAACTCTTAGTGAGGCCCTGTGACTGACGACAGCGACAGACGAAGTAGGCTGCTTAAGTGCGGCGATTGTGATCGCTGACTGTATTCTAAATTGCTCTATACTGTTGCTGTATGTAAAGCTGTTCCGTATTATTGACTTTTGCGCGCACATCGTACTCCAACAACTATCACTACTATTGTTTTCCCACTGGTACATATGATACACGTACGATCGGAATACTACGGCTACGTAAAAAAACTTAACACTGCAAATGCCAGGATCTCGTATATAAATAAAAAAAAATAATTATGCTGGTTCAAGCAGAACAGTTTAAGGCCTTTTGTACGAGGGACATTCCTATTTAGGATGCAAATAGAGTTTTTTTTGCTTTCAAGTAAGTTGTGCCGCGTAAAGCGAAGGCATCGAGCCGGCTCTTCTCGGAATGAGTCTTGACTACTCTTCTTGGAGAGGTGCTCAGATCAGTCTAGATCTTCTCGAGAGTCGTAGTTGCGATAATGTTTCGGCTACATAGCTCGTTTTCGATTTTCTTGCAAGCGAAACAAAAAATGATCAAACAGAGCTCCCATTTACTAATAGTTCAACTGCCACATTTCTGACTAGGAATTTGACGACTGACCTATTTATAGTCCGAAATGCTCGCATATCCGGTCCTCCAGAATCGAAAAATTAACCTGGGTACATCTGCAATAGTAGTAAGACTCATTCCGAGAAGAGCCGGCTCAATTTCCTCACGGCACAACGCAAACACTAACTTCAAAGAGAAAAAACTCTGCAAGCAACCAAAAAAACCTTGTCGCGCGTAAGCCACGGCCCAAATTCTAAATTTGTTTCCTGTCCAAACTCCACGCTATTGTTTGGGCCAGCCCCTGACATTTCCCATACGTGCTCTACGAGCCCCCGCCTGACCATTACTAAAGTGTTTTTCCGGCGGAAATCGAAGGAAATTTGGATATTTGATTTTTAGTAGTTCCAAGTATGTGTTTGGGCCACCTGCAACTCCACACTTCCAGGGAAAAACATGAACAAACAACTTATGGACGCACAGCGTTCATAGCGTCCTTGCGCAAAGCAAATAGGGTTAACTTCGAGAAAACGGCTAGGGCTTTTGGACCTTTGTGCGGAAAAAGCGCATGGCATAATCTACGGCATTGCATTGCCATGTAAATACCACTGCTAAGTTTCAGTATAGAACTACTTACTTAGATCTCGATCTCTGAGCGTGCTCAGTTGGTACATCCCTGGCCTCTCAGAGCTCCCACTTGGGAATCGCCTCCGTTTATTACTTGCCGGACCGTTCCAGCGAGTCTTTGTTTTCTCCATTTCTGGTCGTACTTTCAGTCCTTCTTTTTTTCTTTCGTTTCGTGTGCGTGCGTGTACTCCGAGCACGGTTGCGCGGGCGAACCCGGCTCCGTCGCGGGTGTCAGCGGATGCTGACGGGTAGAGGGTGAGTTCCAAAGAACGCGGTCGCCGCTTTCGTGCCTAGCGTCGCGTGTGCCTCGAGACACGAGGGCTGTATCAATAGGCTCTCTCTGGCCTCCATTTATGATTTTGAATAGAGTACGTACGAGTATTGGAGGGTCGTCCGGGATTGTAATATAATATTCAAGCGTTGCTTATTTTTGCGACCGGGCTGCAAGTCACAAGAGGGAGGTACCTCGAATGAGCACCAACATTGTCGAGCTGGCGAACGAGGTCCACGGTGAGCACCGGGCTTCACGAGAGGCGGGCGACGGGGCTCACTGTGGAAGAGAGGGAAGAAAGCTTTACCCGGACTGAATCGGTGGCGAGATGGTTGCGAGAGGGGCGGGCGGCGTACGAGGCTGAGAGAGCTCTGCTGCTTCATTATTTCTTTTCTTCATTTTTTCTTTTTGACTGGTGTAAGGTGTTCCAATCAGGTAGTAAATTATTATACGAAAGGGGACGGGGGGGGGTTTCTTTCAGAAATTTTTCGGTTTCATTTTCATTGTTTTTGCTGTGTCGCTGTGCCGTGCTGTGCTTTATCTTTCGTACATACGAGTACAGAAACAGAGCATATCGAAAGAAGAAAATAAGCACCCTATCTGGGGTATGTACGTATGTACGACATGTGGTATGTACGACATGTGAGCGAGCGTAGCGGAAAACCGCCCGCGACGCGAAGCATATGTGGCGTCCGAGCTGTTTTCTCCTCAAGCATGGCGGCGGGACTCTTGGCATTATCACGTCGCCAGTTTGCAACCACAGATGTCATGAAAAAAAACGCAATCATGGACCTCTGCCCGCTTCGCACAATTCGATGTGTTTTCCCTTCCTGAGAGAGCGTAGCCGGCGGCGTAGGCCGCCCGCGGAGCGAAGCGCCTCGTATTATCCTACACAGTCAATTCTTTGAATATCTGAGCGATAGTTTGTGCAGACATGTTAAGTACCTGCCGTTGGTTCCTTCTGTTTTTTCTTCACTTGTTTCAAAGCGCCTCCACGGTTTTGTGGGCGCTTGCAACTGGGATGAGAAAACCTGAAAAAAGGCACTTTGAAGTTGTGTGAAGCCAACATCTGTATACAACGTCTTGCAAAATTTGGAGAGGTTTGGAACGATATCAAGAGAGTTAACACGAGTTTCCTCAAATAAACCAGGCGGGGCTGGTCGGCCCGGCTCGTCACGTTATATTACGATGGGCCGCGGCCCCGCCCGGCCCATCGAAATTTCCGGTGATAGGACGCAGTCCGGCTTGTCCAATCATTTTTGTAAAGGATGGCCCGCGGCCCGGCCCGGCTCATCCCGTCGTAATAAAAAGGCAATGTCCGGCCGAGACCATCAAATTTCAATTTCTCGGACCAGCCCGACTCATGACATTGCCAGCGAGGTCATTTGCACAAGGACCAAGAATCGGGGTGGAAGCGAGTTCTGGTCGCGAGCAGAGTAAGCGCGCAGAGGCGCTTGTCAAGGCATGAGGCAGTGCACCATACATCATGGGCCGCGGCCAACGCTTGAGGGCACGGCGAAGCTCATGGGCCGCGGCTCGACCCGGCCCATCATATTTTCAAAAACTTGGCACAGCCCGGCAACTCAATTTTCAGATCCGCCCGGCCCGGCCCAGACCAATGGCGTATGGCAAGCCTGTAATATACCCGGTACTACAACAATTAGGTTGAAAAACAAATGTGTAGTATGACATCATGACCAATGCAACTCCAAAACGCCATGTTTCTGCCATTTCTATATTTGACGTGTTTGGGCACAATGATCGTCCAAAATGATAGTTTTCCTACTATTCGTACTGCAGACGAGATAAAGTGAGGCGAGGGTGCCCGCCGAATGAGGTAGGCCGTGTGTGTTGAAGAAAAAATAATCAAAATCCCGCCTCCTCGAAATAAAACCACAACACAAATTGTAGCATCAGGGCGACCGCAGCCATCTCGAAACGGGTGCTAACCACTTTGTGGAGCCCAAACCCTACCCTACCCGCCGGGTTATGCCATTTTGGCGGGCATTCGAGGAAAAGGGCACCCGGCGATGCCTCAAAAGGTTTTCTCCTTGTTTCAGTGCCACTAGGGGAATGAAATATAAGTGGAAGGCAGTGCGTACTGTTGTTGTTCAATACCCGAAACGACCAGTACGACCAGTTTGGATTGTTGATTCGATACATATACCGCCCGTTTAAGCCTTCTCGTGTACTACATATGGTGCGGTCTCCCCCTTAGAAAACTGCAGTGCATAATTTCCGACCCACTGCACATCGCATACCAAGGTATAGGACAGTAGCGGGAATGATGATACATTGTAGCAGCAAATTGATTGACTCTATTGCTCAATTACTGCTGTAATAGGTAAGTTGCAGTAATGCGGAACAACAACCGGTGGCACGTCACGAGTAGCAAGAACAGTTTAATACGAACGAGCACAAATCCTAAACACACATATCACTACACCGCCTGTGCTCCAAAATCGAATAACACGTAAACTGAAATAAAACGAACTTGAAAGAAACGAGTGTATGGTTGCTCGTAAAGAAGCGGCTACCCTCACCTGCACCTTTAAACTCAGCAAGGCTCGAGGCCAGCATCGCTGTACACACGGCTAGATAGATAGACTCGCAGAAGCACACGCCATAGTCGGCAAGGTTTCCAGGTCTTTATGTCGGTCACCGTACGCGCGGATTCAAGTAACAGCATGCAGGCCTATACACCAGTACTACAGCTTTCCGCGATAACTGCAAAAAGATCGCTCCCCGCGGGCAATTTCCTTTTGCCAAGAGGCAGTGGTAAGAGCCTTCGTCGCACGAGTCGTCCGAGCTCGTCTGCTGGTTCATTGTGCCCAGCCATTACTGTTTGACAATGTTGCCGAGTACGTGCCCAGTGTGATTGTGGTTGGCATGTGCGATGTGCGCGTGTGTGTTCTCAACAGTAATCTTGGAGATATTGTACAGGCAACAGTTTTTATTTGTCGAAAAATCGAAACTAGCACTGGCCCCCGGAACGATACGAGCACGGCCGAGCCCCGCGCGTGGCAGGGTCGAGGGGGGCGAGCAAGGTGACGCACATCCAGCGACTAGCGCATCGAGAGGTGGGCCTAATCTCAAGCTAGCTCGGTTTCGATTCAAAAACCGAGTGCGAAATCCACATTCAAACCGCTGAGAGCCTACCTCTTACACCATGAGCGACCGCAGAATTCACGAATACCTGGCTCAGCGAGCGACCGCTGTCCAGGTGCAAGCCACAAGCCGTTTGTTCGCGTGGACTACTAGTCTGCCAGTACCGTTCCGTGCGGTATCCACTTGGTATTCCCATAAGTGCGAACAACCATATAAGGCCAGCTGCTGCTGTCGAGGTGAGCTGCGTACTACTGATACGTACTCAGCCAAAGCATATGGACCATAACGGCTAATTCTGTTTACAACAACAAACTGCAGATTAATATCATATCGGTTCCCGATCCCTAATAATATTTTCCATTATTTACAACTTTCCTTCGGCCTGTAGTGGACTTGAAATCCCGGGGCTGTCGCAATTTGAACAGGGGGGCAAACAGAACAACGACGTTATGCCTGTGCATATGAGCCAATGTAACGTTCGCTACTGGTGATGTACCGCTGGTGACTGCTGTTGGACCGCATCTTGGGCGGAGGTTTTTGAGTATTACGGGAGCAATCCCGAGGTGATGAGCAGACACGATTTTTTTCTGGACGCCATTTGATTATTTTTATTTGCGGCATTATTTTAAGTTCATAGCAATAATCACACCTTCTTCTATTCCCCGATAATTGGCACAAACTTAGCATCAATCTCCAGTGCCTGTCCGAGGATGGAGGATACTCGGGGTGCCGACCCTACACGCCACCACGGAGGGAAATAAATAAGGCTTGTATTGGCTTGTCATATTCTAGACGGGACAACGACGGAACGGTGAGTCTAAAAAAATCTCAACAGGAAAGGACGGCATAATACCGTACAACAACGTTTTTTTCATGACGGGACGGTACGGTAAATAAAAAATATCACGAAAGGACGGGACGTTTTGTTTTTTCGCTCGATGGGACGGAACGGTACATATAGTATATTCACCACAGGCGCGAAGGTGTATGTATAATTTTTACGAGACGGGACCACACATATACTTTTTCCTCCACGGGACGTGGCGGTACCTACAACTGTTGACGACGGGACGGGTCGGTACGCATAAAATTTCACTGCACAGGAGAGCGCATTCCAAGAACACACTGCTTCACCACCGCAGTACGTAGTGTTGAACAAGTCATAACTAGTATCATCACACAACAGCATGTTGTACGTAAATTGTCAAGTGGCGTAGCCCAAGGTATTGAGAAAAAAATATATTTACATTCTAGTTTGTAATTTCGTAATTTAATTGCAAAATTGTGTGTTGTATTTTTTTAATTTGTAATATGTACGTTATTTTTCTCACCTTAAATTTTAAAGCAAGGAGTCCGCGGTCACACTAAAGTGTTGGAGCCCTACGAAGATCCGTAAGACCATAAAAATAAAAATTCGGCTTGGAACGTACAGACATACTATTGCGGTTGGGCCATAGTTACCAAGACCCATTAAGTACTCAAAAACCTAGTTATTTTCCGGCATTTTTACAAAGCATATTTGGTCCTGATTACTATGTTCCTCCGCAATATATACTTGCAAGAATATGTTGTATTATTGATACGTAATATTGAGTAAATTGGCAAATATTAAGCGTATAAGTCTTATTTTTTGTATGCCTAGACAGCCGTGCGTCTCAGGTCTAAACTGCCGTCTCTTGACATTCGACAGGCAGAAATAATGTACACGAACTTATGTAACTATTCATATATAGATATATACCAGTAGTATCCAGGGGTTATCTGGAAGGCGTGACGACAGTAAATGGCGGGACGAGACGGTAGGGACAGGTCTCGAAGGCAAGACGTGACGGTACGAGTCAACCGTGCATGACTCTGACGACGGGACGGGACAATGGTACCAATATGACGACGGTTTCATCTTCCTGTCCCGTCCCGTAGTGACCGTCAATGCCGTCCAGTCAATAAACCATGAAAAGCATTGGAAACAAAGATACCCGAACCACTGTCATGACGATTCAGGTTGATCTTGGTAGTTCGAGGGCTACCCGTAACGTGTGGAGCGGAAAAAAACACGTTCCATGAAATGAGTCAAAACCGTACCCAGACATAAGCAACCAGTCTTCGGCTCTGATCGAGCTGATTCAACCTTTTCTGAGCCAAGCTTTCGGACTGGGGCTGGCGTTGATCATCAGGCGCTCATCGTCCTTGACCCGTATCGGTAGACTGCAGCTTAGAGGAAATTACGGAGTCTGTTGTGTGTCGAGATCTCTGTCTCGTCGACTATTGAGTCTGTTTTAAGTTGTCCCAAATTTTTTGCACGAAAAAAATGACGAGCTACGCCTGAGGCCATTCAGAATACGGAACCCACTCACACTCCCAACACCCGCAGCCTGGGGGTGTATAGTTGGGTTGGAGTCAGTGCCCGACGCGGAGTCCGCGATAAGAATCGTGGGCGGCAGCCCAAGATCGGCCATGCTTGGTTACCGATGTTGCTCTGTGGCAATTCTCTTATTCGGGTACCCACAGGATGCCTCGTACAATATTCCGCCTAAATTAGACGCCATCGCAGGCCGAAAACGGCCACTAATCACCCCACTCCTAGCAGGAGAAAGCTAGCCGAATACTAGGTGGTGCTTATCCTGGAGGACGTGCGACCGGACCGCTTGCCCGTCGGTCTCGGTGCCTCACGCCACGGCTCCACTTTTGACCATTTTCGACTTTTCTCAGGGCTGCACTGCAACAGGCAGGTAAAGGTCATGAAATCGGTTACATACTCGTACTCATCTGTACGTGCGGTCTCACGTTTTCATCTTACTTTTAGTGGCGTGTGCAGCAGTAAGGCAACAGAAACCGCGTGGTTAAAGGGACGCTAGCACGCTCAGGAATGCGTCGTCAAGTACCCGCGCGCGTAGTCGTTTCGGCAACATATACATACGACTTGGAATTAGAGCCACGGATTTGAAATAAAAAATCCGTATTTCGTGATTGTAGCTTTTAGCCCATTTTTGCACTTTTTTGGGCCCAACTACCCATCATGCAGACGTAGTTTTGCGCCCAGCAGCATCTTCGACGACTCCCTAAGAGATATATCACTCGCCTGGAGAAAAGCAATATTTTAGTGAAGGCAATTTCTTCATCGGTCATGTAGCTATTGTGCCAAGTTCCCTTGGGTGAAATAAGACATTTTAGCGTTTTGGGGAGCTTTTTGTGCCACTCGGTCACAACTTCATATACACGAAAACACCTCGTGAGTCGATTTTCGCTGCCTACCACTGCCGTCTGGCGCACCCGACGCCCTCACAGACCTAAAATGCGCATCCTTCAATTTCGCGGGCTCTAATTTTCTGTGAGGAGCTGTAGCTGTCCGCCAGTGAAGTGCAAACGTTCAGTTGGGGGGTGTTTTTTGTCTTATTTTGTGCACCCCAAATTTCAACCAATTTCGACCATTGGAGCACCTTTTAGACAAGGTGTAGCCCTCTGTTGAGAACGCTCGGGAGATCGTCTCGAGAGAAACACAAGCTGCTGTGTGAACCTCTTTCAAGTCACCGCTGCTCTCCGATAAGTGCGAACCAGCCGAATTTTAAAACGAAGCGCGTTAAGAGAGCGATGTTTTTCTCTGTTACGAAAAAACATGCAGAGAATAGAGTGACCGGAGACCCGGTGACCAGGAGACGCTTGGGTGCCAGCGTCCCCTTGAAAATTCAGATCGTACTCGCGTTCAAAGTCGCACAACAGCCTCGCGTACTGGTTCGTACGAGTAAAAGGTACGAGAGTATCTAATCTCTTCCTGTAGCCTCCTTACCGTGCCTTGTATTCTTCTGAGGGTGTGCCGGTGCTGGCGTGGTTGTGGTCGCCCCGGTACACACGGGTGCAACAGCATGTGTGTATGCTCACCACTGCATGCACCTGGCAATATTCAGGCTGTGGGGACCGACCTTTGCCATCCTCAAGACACAGTACGCTCGTAAGCCATTCCACAAATCTCAGTAAACATATCACGTGAAATTTGCGAACAGCAACAAAATACGCAAGAAAGTGGGCCCTATTCAAACGTGACGGGATTGCTCCCTTAAATAAAGTGTCCGGGGGATGACTTCCTAATACTGCTGACGTGATGCAGAGACTGTATGCGATGTGGCTCGACGTGGCAGGCAACCAAATGAAGCTCCCAGACCAACCGAGAAACGTTCAACAAATGGGTCCACAGCAGAATTCCCGAAGCGGAAACAACTGCATCACTGTGAAACATTTTCATGTGTCGTCCTCGAACATAACACATACACAAGCACTGTGGCACGAGGAAAGGAGCTCGAAGCCTGACTGGGGCGGGGTGTGAGGTGGCCAGGCGACCAGGCGAGACGTCAGCTGTTATACGTGCACCGCACAGAACATGCAGAAACCTGCATACCAATTTGTTTGTGTGGGTTCCCCGTGGTTACATGCCAGATTTCAAGGCTTTGAAGGCCCAGGGCACGCGCCACGGAGCCCGGCCGGGAGCCGCATATGCGCCGTCGTGTAAACGCGGCCCCCCTGCGAGTTATGCAGACGAGAGCATGAGAGAATACCGCCGGCCCAGGGATAAAAGTGTTGTGTTTCGCTAAATGCGTATTTCATACACAGGCATGTATGTACGACATAGCTGGTACAATGTGAGTACGGTAAGTATAGGCTTTCTTACGTTTGTCTATTTGCTTTTTCACTTGATTACAAGGGACTGCTGCGCTCACAGAGAGTCTACGACAAACAATCGTCGGTTCTGCGTTATTTGCATTTTTAACATTTTTTGTTGTCTCTGCGTGCTTTCTTTACGCTCTTTACTCTCTCCACATTTACTCCGAGATGAATATCCCCACATTGACCTCAAGATTGAAAATCTCACACTAACTTCAGTATAACCCGACAACCGAACAAAAAAAAAAAATGGAAACTCAAAACTGGGGTCAGAATCAAAATCCCGTCAAAACTGAGCCACAGAGCCGATCCCACACTATTTTCAAGATATTGCAGGAAAATGAAAAGCAAAATATCGACAACACCTCGAAAAATGGATGATCAACACTTTTGACTCAGCTTCGACTGCAGTCAAAACTGACTGAGATAGCCGATTCTACGCTATTTTCAATGTACTCATTTCCTACGTAGCAGCATAGCAGTACAGCAGTAACAGTTAGCCTGTATAGGTACGTGCATACGCATACGCAGTACAAACTTACTTGCGTTTGTCTTTTTCTTCTCTTCACTCGATTATAAGGACCTGCTTCGTGCTCAGCGAGTCTACGACAAGTAATTGTCGCTTCTACGATCTTTATTTTCTTCGCGTTCTTTGGTTTCTTTGCGTGCTTGCTTATCGTGCCACACATTCTTTTTTCGGAAAAATAATTGCTTCCTTCGCGGGGCGAGTTCTGGAGGAGGTGGTGGTGGAGGTGGCGGTGGACGAGCGCCCTGGACGGTTGTCGGGGGAGAGCCTCCCGAAGGAATACGTACGGTGTTGTATGAATGTGGCGTCCGAGCTGTTTTTTCCTCGAGCACGGCGGCGGGACTCTTGGCATTGTCAAGTCGCCACTTTGCAACTACAATCAATCATGGACTTCTGTCCACCTTGCATAATTTGTTGTATTTTTCCTTCCTGAGCGAGCGTACCGGGCGGCGAATGCCACCCGCGGAACGAAGCGCCTTGTAATAGCATACAATGTACCACCAGTACGTTTTCATACCTGCAGCACGGTGGTGTAGGCCAGGTACACATGCAGCAGTGTGGTGGGTACGTATTATAATACGAGGCTGCGCTCGGAGGGCGGCTCATAGGGCATGTATTACGAAAATATCCTGGCATCGTTTCTCCTGCACCCTGCGGCTACAAGTTGCCAGTCGCACCAAATCATGGACCTCTGTCCGCAATACGTTTTTCCGTTCTCCCTCCAGCCGGAGTAGCGGGCAGCGTAGAGCCGCCCGCGGAGAAGTTTTGTACTATGTACGAAACGATATAGACCGGCACCTGGTACTACCAGCTATGTGTGTTAATTCACATTAAACCGCTCTTTCTACCCCCCTCGACATCCAGCACACCCCGTGTCCGTGCTGATTCTTCAATCCCGAAGAAATACAAGCTTGTGGTCACAAAACGACACAGAGATACCCCAATACATTGTCATGCAATAAGCAGAGTAGACAATACAACGCCATGTCATCGTACATGATACGACAGGCACGACATATGCATTCTGGCATGCGTTGAAAAAAAAAAAGTCGCATCGTGAAAAAGAAAGAAATAAGAACGTGTCGTGTCGTACCCCCCCGAAGGAGATGTCACAGACAATACCAGCACAAAACAAACAAAACAAACAATAATCCCACAACATTTAACCAGAGCAAGACTACTGAGAGAACAAAGAAAAGAACAAACCCAAGCACAACAAAAGCACCCACCAGGCACAGTAGTTTGGGGTACGAGTAGCATGGACATTTTACCTAGTAAGCCTGTCGGTTACTTTGCTACCCTGCCTGCCGTCTCTTCCATATTTCGGTTACTTTGCTACCCTGCCTGCCGTCTCTTCCATATTTTGTTAACCGCGAATATCTCTACGACTGTTGCCCCCCAGCCCCATCCCCTTTTGAACGCGAGTACGATACGTGAAGTATGTTTAATACCCGCACACAGCCTGTATAGTATGGCTTCGTACCCTCGACCTGCAGCCCTTGACGTCAGGCCCAATATATCGGATATTGGGGCTGTGCCGAAATCCGATGTTTTAAATCTCGGTAAACAAGCCGATTCGCCACACTCCAGCAACTCCCCTCGGAGATTCAACAATTTGAAAAGACGTGCGAGTCGGCGAACGACTCGACGGCGTAGTATTACGGGGATAGAGTCAGACTGTAGGGCTCGTGGCAGAGATGAAATGTCAAACCGACTTGCGTTGGGTACTCTTTTAATGCAGTCATCTTGGGGATACTGCTACTGAAAAAAGTCGCTAAACACAAACCACATTCGGGCAGAAAAAGACACATGTTTGGTATGAAAAAGGAACTACCAAAGTCGAAGCCAATTTTCATCTCGGGGCAAACAACAAACATAGAAAAACCCCGCGTGCGTATTCACGCGCACTCCATTAAGCTTTCGTAGAGTTTTGGGGGTTCTTCAACCCCATTTAGTACTGCAGTACGTTTTGGGGACAAATCACTCAAATTCCAAGGACAGAAGTTTGTCCCCAAAACGGAACTGCAGTACTAGAAGGTTATTAAAAAAAGTCAGGTGAGACAGAAAGGAGCAACCATGCGGCAGTAACTTACCTGGTGACAGGTATGCAGTAATAGACCATCGCCTAACAACAGCAACATCAAGATACCAGGTACTGACTAAGACAAAATAAAAGCTTGACACCAGTGAAACAAACTCGTTATAAATGTACACCCCTTCCGAGAAATACATTAGCGTAAGGGTGCCGCAACTGCAAGTTCAGGGAAGAATTAAATAGATCAGGAACTTAACGCCAGGAACACACGGGCACGATGGAGGCGGAGAGCACGCACATTTGACAAGAAAACTACGACGGCTTGCAAACGCCAAAGCCCTCTTCAATACGGACAGGGTCATTTGTTGTTGTAGCTTGAGGTAGAGTCGTCTGTCTTGCGGATGATAGTTCGCGAGGGAAGAATTATAGGACAGGGGCAGCAATTTTGGGCGGAAACGACCCAGGCTCGCTCGGGAGCATATCAATTTCTACCCACCCTTAGCAAACATTTTCAGACATCGTGTTCCGTCGTGGTTCAACCAGAGTCATTCGCTTGAAGCAATGACCAGTAGTCTTTGGAGCCACGAGCATAAATTTCTCGATCACACAGGACAATGGCCGTCGCTGAACACAGCCTATGTTCCGTTTAGGGTCTACATTAATTGGTTTTCAAGTTAAAAAAAAACTCGTCCCTCAGCCCTAAATGGGGAGCCTTATGGGTATGCGGTCCACCACAAAAAATCGAATATAAAAACCAGGCAAAATGTACATCCATCGACGAAGATGGCTTCCCAATTCATGTGGTTTTGTTGTTGAGAGCTTAAACTCATCCTACTCGACTCCGGTGGCCGCGGGAAACGGCTGCCCGCAAAAACCAACCGACGTGGGAGAAACAAAGGGCCTCAACACGGTAACCTTGATTTTTTTTTTTGCGCTGCTGCATTTCACGTGCAGCCGCTCAAAAGGCTCGTCCATAATTAAACGGAGCTCATGCGCGTGCTCAACGACAGTTCGTGTTTAAGCGATATAGTTGAGGCTCGGGCAAGTCGCACGCACCAATGTGTTTCACCCTGGTGGAGTAAGGTTTTGGGGCTGAAATATACTTAGTACAAGGCTCCCCTGCGGGAGGTGCCTAGGGGAGCGGCGCAAGAACGAAATAATACTCGGATAAAATACATGCACACTTGTTTAGAACTAACTGCATCCATCATCAATAATGTGAAGAACACATATATTTTTGAAGACAGAATATACCGCTGTGGACATAGTGTGGGATCATCACTATTACGGGGAACCACAGTAAACAGGACCAACGGTACACACAAAAACTTACTATACATTTACCTATCTCTACTATTAATAACAATATTATTTGGTCTTATTTACTATGATCTCCCGTAATACAACAAACCACAGGAGAGTACCGGTTAGTGGATATTGATCCTGAACACATGACACGCGGCGATCAATTCAACGATTTTGGGGCGTACACTCAATCACGTACAAAAAGTTGAGTGAGGTCGAGGTTGCGACAGATGATACTTTGTGACCGGCTGAGTAAAATCCAGCACACATTACAAAATACATCGCCCCAAAATAAATGTTTCTTTGCTCAAAATAAGGTTTCACAGATACATCTCGAGAACAATTCGTAGTCCGAGTACTAAGAGTATTGAAGTACTGGCGGCCAAAATGTTGCGAGTACTGAGAAGGCCCACAAATTGCCAGTGTTGAGAAGGCCCAAATACTGAGAGTATGAGCAGTGCGGAACCCCGAGAGCACAAAGGCAAATATGTACCCGCAGTATCGAAATACGAAATACTTGGAGCACAGGCAATATCCGCAGTACGGAACCTCGAGATACTGAGAGTACTCGCAGTACGTCTTCCGAGTACATATTCCCGAAATACTTCATACTCCGAGTATACCGGGCATATTGAGAGTATTTGGGTACGGCGAGTACTCCCGGTAAGAACTCTACCAACGGACGGAATACTGCTATTATAGTCCTTGCAGTACCCGCAGTGCAGAACCCCGAGATACCTGAAGCACAAGAGGGAGTATCCGCAACAGGAACAGTAAGTAGCGATTCCCGAATTAATGTAGTACGAGCCCGAAAGTATCCGCAGTACGTATAGAGTGGTATCCGCAGTATATAGCACAGAAAACCTCGAAATACTGCGAGTACTCGCAGTATCTGCACCACGAACCCGAAATACTACCAGTGCACGAAGTGTCTACAGTATTTTCTCGAACATATTTTGTTTTACTCCCCAAGTACTGGGAGCAACTGCTGTAAAAGGTTGGGGTATGAACGCACGCCACACGTAAGCGCGCCCAAACTCCGTGGCCTGCCTTGCGTAAAAATACACAACTCGTATATCATACGTAAAAAAATAATCATATGACGTCATTGCAATGTAAGACTACACGCAACGACAGGGACGTGTTTTGCTACACTTTCGGATGACTGTAATAGTCACACTGCTACTACTGCTCTCTGTAGGAGAAGCCAAGTAGCGTACAGCAGCAGCAGTAGGGCAAGCAGCAGACAGTGCTTCGTACGATGATTGTGTGAACGACGTATATGCCATATATACTACGTTTACACGGGAGGGAGGGATCGGCTCCATTTCTTGGGCGCGAAGGAAAAAAAATGAAAGAAATGTCTGCAGACTGCAGCAAGCCGGGCAAGTAGCAGGGTACCTGGTGCATAGCGGCCAACATGGCAACAGCAACGAGCAACAGGTACTCGTAGGTACATATTTGCTGACTGCTGGCTTCTCGGCTGCCGCGAGCATCACACAACTGCTTCACTGTTGCTGCTGCTCTGCTGCGGTCTACGTATAGAAAGCAGAAGAACTCAGCAGCAATAAAATAAAACAATTTGTGCCGTCATACGTACACCAAAGATGCCAGGAAAGGCAAAACATGCGATGTGAAGGACGTAGGGCCGAGTGTTACAGACTGAAACCTAGTAGTGGTGTCAGTCAAGTCTTGTCAAGGCAAAGTTGCTGTCTGTCAAGAGGTGAAAATTCTGTCTCCTGACATCTTGCTTTGTCACACACAGCAAGCAGCAGCAGAGCAATGGCGTCATTTGATTGCTCGGATAGGCTCCGATAAAGAGCAACCATCTACCGTACAGCGCGGGTCTACCACCGTGCATGGTGCTGCTTGTTGTTGATGCCGTAGTTAGTTGGGTGTTAGCACGCTTTTTGCACTGCCGGCTTAGAAGTCTATTGCCGCAGTCGTACTGCTGTGTACAACAGCATCAAGATTACGTACAATTACAACATCGGGCACAACGTCATAGAGAGAGATGTGGTGTGTTGTTGCGGGGTGATCAATCGCAGGCTCAAAAAACACCAACCACAGCCACAGCAGTAGAGCGGAGACCAACGCGCATGTGGATTGCCACACGCGCACGAGGCTGCCCACTGTGCTGCTGCTGGTGCTGCTGGTGGGCGGCAGGGATGTAGGGTTCTAGGCGGCTGGGGGTAAGCACACTCTTTGCTCTGCTGCTGTATCGTCTGTTTATGCTGTGCTGTGTTCAGACGCAAAAAACAATATACCGGTGCGGCACTCATGAGGGCAAAAATATGACATTTCACAGGTACGTACGTACAAAATAAGGCCTCTCGTACTAAAACAAGGGAAATCGTCTTATCCACGCCAGCCGAAAAAAACGTTTGAGCGCCCGCCACGCGCTCTAGAGTGCATGGATCGCGCCGAGACCTCGACCAATGTGTCCGCCCGGGCTTCCCGTGTCCCAGTACTTGGTGTTTTGCTGAAAAGTGCTTTGTACGAAAATAAAAGTTGGCAAAAGTACGAAAAATTGACAAACATACGTATACATATACCTTGTTCTAGTACTATGGCAGTCCAAGGACACGAACATTACAAGGGTATTGACGAGTAGTGGAGATGATTGAGTATTTTTTTTATAGTGGTAAGATGCGCAATAAGCCCCTTCTCGCTACATATACAGCGTCTATTGATACGATCGCTTGAATGGGAGTCTGTAGGATGGTTTGAAGGGGGAGTTGTGTTTGTCAGGCCCACAAACAGGCCCGACACGAAAGTTGCTTTAGAACCATCACACAAGAAATAATCTACTGAAGTTCTCTCGGGCAAAAAAAGGTAGCCAGATCACGTGAGCGCTGGCGTGGGTAAATATTATGCAATGAAATGGAACCGTTTCGAAAACAGAACACAGCCAAACATGAAAAAAATACTCGTAAAACACCCCTCGTGGCACGGCATCACTTTTGGCAAAGCTCCGTCACCTCAACGCACAGTCTCCTTTGCACTACAAACAAACGGTCACATTGACAGCCGAGCTATGTAGAACCAAGCGTAATGACGAACACGTTTTGGGCCGGTCGGTGTTTCTTGCCCGGTCACTTGCCCGATGACTACTTCTTTGTTCTTGGGTTCTTCGGTCTAGCCCGGTGGCTACGTACGAGTAGCTGGTACGAGGAACGAACGCCTGTTACGTTCTCAATTTTCAGACACCCCCCGGATTTAAGTTAACCATAGTTCCGAAGAGGAGTCTTAAAAGGGTTGAATTCAGTGAAAACACGGATTTACCGTAAAACATCTTCCTGGCACTGGGATACTCTCAGAAAAGCACCGCCACCCCACGGCCTACTTATGCTCTTCACAATGCACAACACGGCCGGACAGTGAGATCAGCACCATCGAGGAACTACCAGCAGCCCACCCTCGGCCAAAGCGTGGAATCGTCACGATAACACCCAAGATTTGTCGGCGCTGGCAACTACAAGGTTACGCAAGAACAGAATTTCTCGCAATCGGTCTGCTGCTTGTTTATCACAGCAATAGCATAATTAGCATCTTTCCTATCCTGAAGTCTCCGTACGCGCACATTTCATGAGATAAGAAAGCAAAAGAGCGTCCGCATGACGTGTTGGTACGCACGCCTAATATTTGATAACAACGCGGCGCTACTCTGCTCGCACCCTTGTACAAATTATCAAGTAATTTGATAATGAATATTTCCTTTGCAATAACTCCGACAAAAAAATGATAAATATTCCACACGTAACATTGACCACGCATTGCCTCTGTGAGCTGTTGCAGATTGAGGGGCGATCTGTTTTGAAGCGTGCGTCGGGTCCAAAGCGACCTAAAAGACGACAAAGTGTTGGTGTCTGCTCTCTTATCAACCTTCTAAAAAAAGCGTGCAACGGTAAAAAAGAATATCAGCTCAGCGCGTGTTTGTACATCTTCCGTTGCACTTCGGGCACATCGCCTGCCCCACCAGCCCTGGATTTCATGTGTGGCCGATGCTGCAGTCATCATTTTGATTCGACATATTTTCCCGTCGAAAAACGCAGCGCCCTGTTGATTCGGTTGCTATTAGAGGTTAAACTCCGACCGAGAAAAATTCACGAACGATTTCCTCTGTTCGGGAAAATTGCCTCAATCGAACGAACAGCCAGTATCGGCCACAGAGCTATTGTAAAGGTTGAACCATACACGTTTATGTTTGCGTGAAGAGTCGCTTCGCGCTCTGCGTCACGAGACGGCATATCAGTTTACGAAGGAGACCACTGAGGTACTCAGTCAGCGCTGATTGAGTAGCCCAGTGGTCTATCCGTTATAAACGAACAAAATAAGTACCTTTGGGCTCGATACGGCCTCCCGCCGATAACATCCTCCGGGGTTGGTCAAGCCCCTAATCAGCGCCTGGTTATTTCCTTCATATTGTCCCCCTCCCAAGTCGTACGTTCTTTTACTCAAGCGGTTCACTCCACTTTCGACTCTCTGGTCGAGTGTTCTTTCATCTTGGTTCTCTCCACTTGATTTCACGTTTCCTACCCACGGCAGAAAAAGCGGAAATACGACGTTTGGCGGGACTCGAACCCCGGACTGCTTTTGTTCGTTTATAAAGGAGAAACAACTGAGCTACTTAGTCAGCGCTGACCAAGTGAGTACCTCGGTGGTTTAACCTACATACTTCGAACAACGAAGTCTCGGGTTCGATTAGGCCGTATCGAGCCCGAAGGTACTTCTTTTGGTTGTTTATAAAGGATAGACCATTGAGCTACCTAGCCAGCAAATATATACTGGAAAACAGGCATTTGGAGTCGTAAAAAATTATGATATACCTGGTAGTGTGGTGGGCCATGGGCATCGGCTTTTGTCTGTGTCTTTTTGCTCTTGAAGTCGGCGTAACGTTTCGCCTTTATTTGTCCCTTTCATACTCCAGTGTTGAACTCGGAGCTTCCCCTCTCCCGATCTTCTGTGTTTTTAGACCCTAGGGGTCCTACTAAATACCTGGAGAGCTAATTTATCAGCTCAAGTTTTGATCCTGCGGGACAGCATAGATCTCTGCGTGCAAGGGGTTACACGTATGGGTGAATGAATATTCATACCAGTCTGACATTTTATATAGTCTCGGTTCGTTTGACCCTAAAAATAAGCTCGTTTCCTCAACAGTCGAATTGAGGCGATACAGCACGATTACAAGCATTATAATGTTTCAGTATGCATTTTGGGGCGGTTGGAGTTGTAAAAAATCGCTTGGGTCGCCAGGGGATGCCTGGATACCATCCCCGCTTTTTCACGTTTTCCATAAAATTTGGCCATGAGGCCTTTTTTTTATTATTATTAACTTCGCGCGTCACCGGCGACACGTACCACCCACACTCCCCGCGAACGCAATGAAGGCGCGCGCCGCGACACCAACACCCGTACAGCAGAAGGGAAACCATCTACAGCACTGGTATACCCACCGAACACAACACCACACAGTGGTGAAAACCACTTGGCGCCTTGCCAGTACAAAACCCCGAAACGCGCCCCCTCCCCAACCCCCCCCCCTAGTTTACCGAGTGAGCGCTCCCACGCCTCCTGGCTAACAGGCATGGCACGCGCGATCGCCGTACCACGACGGGCTTTCGTCTTCTTGTGCAGGTGGGGCGTCTTGAAAGTGTTGTCGCCTTTGGTGAGCATTATTTGCTCGAGGACGGACTGGTAGGTCGTCCACACCCTGTCAAGGGCTCCAGGCTCCTGCGCGGCGAACACCCGCTTGACCTCCTCCACGAGCTCGTCCACCGTGTTCAGCGTAGTCCGGTCTTGGAGGGACTGGATGGAGTTGAAAAAACCAAGTCCAGGATGTTAGTGTCGGGGCTGTTGGCCGGCTGGTTGCGGAGCCTGATGTTCCACCCACCCTCGGTACCCGCCGCCACAATGTCCGGGTCGTCGATGATGTTGTGAGAAGGAGCGTTGTCCTGCTGCACCCAGATGTCCCGGGGCCCCCCACCCGGCCACATGGCCTTGATGGCCGGGAAGACATCGTTCAACATCTTCTCCTTATAGACGGCCTTCGTCACCTCCACCATCTTCGTCTCCATGGTGCCCGCAGCCCGGTTCCTGCTGCTCCGTTGGGCCCGCACCCGCTCGGTGAACGGGAAGATGCCGATCTTCCCGTCGAAGTTACAGTTGTTGACCTCGCCCGTCCAGGAACATGATCTTTTTGATATGGGATTTGTGGTGCACTTTGTGCACCGGCAGCTCCTCACCCTTCGCCAGGTAGTACTTCTGGCCCTGTTTCTTGACGAAGAACCACTTCTCGTCCACCATCACGACGTTATCCATGGTGTCGAACACGCGAGCACCACCATACCCCTCGCGTACCCACTCCAGCGACCAACTCAATCTCCGAGCTTTCGCGTCGGGAGTGAGGTACGGCTTCAGGAATCTGGACGACGCCCGCATTTCAGGTTTGCTGAGGTTCCTCTGCAGCACTTGCTGCGACAATGCCGACTGCGCTGCAACTGCTCTCTGGGTGGTGAGGTTCTTTAGTGGCACCAGTTTTAGGGCCTCGTTGATTTTGTCGAAGTCGATACTTTTCCTGCCAGAGTTCCCGAACCGCCTGTTGCGCAAGTCTATGTCGACGCCGTCAGCATCCTGCTGCTTGAAGCGATTCCACACACTCCGCACCTGGTAAATCGAGCACTCGAACTTCTTGGCCGCTTCAGCCACGTCGGTCTTGCCCAATTTGCCCTGTTTGCTGCCCGAGAGGAGGTGCTGGACGAGTCGCTGCCTCTGTTTTTCGTTGAGATTGTTGCGGCGCACTACCCAGGATGTTGACGGCGTCGACATAGACTTGCGCAACAGGCGGTTCGGGAACTCTGGCAGGAAAAGTATCGACTTCGACAAAATCAACGAGGCCCTAAAACTGGTGCCACTAAAGAACCTCACCACCCAGAGAGCAGTTGCAGCGCAGTCGGCATTGTCGCAGCAAGTGCTGCAGAGGAACCTCAGCAAACTTGGAATGCGGGCGTCGTCCAGATTCCTGAAGCCGTACCTCACTCCCGACGCGAAAGCTCGGAGGTTGAGTTGGTCGCTGGAGTGGGTACGCGAGGGGTATGGTGGTGCTCGCGTGTTCGACACCATGGATAACGTCGTGATGGTGGACGAGAAGTGGTTCTTCGTCAAGAAACAGGGCCAGAAGTACTACCTGGCGAAGGGTGAGGAGCTGCCGGTGCACAAAGTGCACCACAAATCCCATATCAAAAAGATCATGTTCCTGGACGGGCGAGGTCAACAACTGTAACTTCGACGGGAAGATCGGCATCTTCCCGTTCACCGAGCGGGTGCGGGCCCAACGGAGCAGCAGGAACCGGGCTGCGGGCACCATGGAGACGAAGATGGTGGAGGTGACGAAGGCCGTCTATAAGGAGAAGATGTTGAACGATGTCTTCCCGGCCATCAAGGCCATGTGGCCGGGTGGGGGGCCCCGGGACATCTGGGTGCAGCAGGACAACGCCCCTTCTCACAACATCATCGACGACCCGGACATTGTGGCGGCGGGTACCGAGGGTGGGTGGAACATCAGGCTCCGCAACCAGCCGGCCAACAGCCCCGACACTAACATCCTGGACTTGGTTTTTTCAACTCCATCCAGTCCCTCCAAGACCGGACTACGCTGAACACGGTGGACGAGCTCGTGGAGGAGGTCAAGCGAGTGTTCGCCGCGCAGGAGCCTGGAGCCCTTGACAGGGTGTGGACGACCTACCAGTCCGTCCTCGAGCAAATAATGCTCACCAAAGGCGACAACACTTTCAAGACGCCCCACCTGCACAAGAAGACGAAAGCCCGTCGTGGTACGGCGATCGCGCGTGCCATGCCTGTTAGCCAGGAGGCGTGGGAGCGCTCACTCGGTAAACTAGGGGGGGGGGGGTTGGGGAGGGGGCGCGTTTCGGGGTTTTGTACTGGCAAGGCGCCAAGTGGTTTTCACCACTGTGTGGTGTTGTGTTCGGTGGGTATACCAGTGCTGTAGATGGTTTCCCTTCTGCTGTACGGGTGTTGGTGTCGCGGCGCGCGCCTTCATTGCGTTCGCGGGGAGTGTGGTGGTACGTGTCGCCGGTGACGCGCGAAGTTAATAATAATAAAAAAAGGCCTCATGGCCAAATTTTATGGAAAACGTGAAAAAGCGGGGATGGTATCCAGGCATCCCCTGGCGACCCAAGCGATTTTTTACAACTCCAACCGCCCCAAAATGCATACTGAAACATTATAATGCTTGTAATCGTGCTGTATCGCCTCAATTCGACTGTTGAGGAAACGAGCTTATTTTTAGGGTCAAACGAACCGAGACTATATAAAATGTCAGACTGGTATCTATTACTGTAGTTGTGCTGCCGTGTAGCTTCGTGTGAAATGAAAAGAGCGCTCTACAATCCTGCGAAAGCGACCTCAGACAATGGTTACTGGCCGGTGAGTCAAATTTAGGGGGCCACGGCCGCGAAATTGAGCACGGTCGTTCACATGATATGTGCGAATGGGGAGCTGCACTGAAATCGGTAGCCGGCAACGAACAGAGTTTATGAGGTCGACCACTTGTGCAGTGCGGCGGAAAAAAAAGCTTGTCTCGGATGCAAAACACTGACCGTTTTGCTGCCGTGCCTTACGAAAAACGTGCAATGCCTAAATTCAAAGGCTGGACTGAACAAGTTTGCTGGTATCCCGATCCCGATGCAGCAGAATCGGGGTCCATACATGAATGCCCAAAACGGGCACATTATCAAATTGCTATCCCCTGATATCCCATCTTCAAAACCACCAAAACGCTTCCCCAGACAACTCTTCAAAGGTGTGCTTGGTATCATAGGGCATGTACGTTGGGGTACACGGGTGACCTACCCAAGTATAACACACCAACCGGTACCTAGTATAATATACCGCTTCCCAATATCATACCCGTCATAATATTGCGTAATACATACAGGAGAATTGGGATTACAAGCTCGGGTGCAGCCTTTAGTGTATAGCGCCGAAGCCCTACTTACACCCGGGTAGAACGCGGTCGAACGTACCAACTGGCGTATATTCCCTGTACGGCAGCCCCCGTCTCCATGTTCCGTAATACGGGGATTGGGATACTACATGCGAGATTCATGCTTCCCTCGTGTCTCGAGGCACACGCAACGCCTAGGCACGAAAACGGCGAGCGCGCTTCTTGCAACCCCCCCTCTACCCGCCAGCACCCGCTGACACCCGCGACGGCGCCGGGCGAGCCCGCTGTGCCGTGCTCCGAGTACACGCACGCACGAAAAACGAAAGAACAAAAAAAGGACTGAAAGTGCTAAGAGGATTGGAGAAAGCAAAGAACCGCTGGAAAGGTCCGGCAAGAAATAAAAGGAGACGACTTCCAAGCAGGAGCTCTGAGAGGCCAGAGATGTACCAACCGAGCACGCTCAGAGAATGAGATATCTGTAAGTAGTTCTATATGGCAAGCCTGTGATAACGGTAGAATTCATAACAAAGACTGAGTAAAGCCCGTTCCGTGGGACACGGCTTGAGCACGCCTCCGCCTGCCCCTGGCAGAGTAGCCAGAGCATGGGTCGGCGAACACGATGAGGAAATAGCGCACCACCAGGAGGTGCACCTCATCGCGAGGTATCGCGGAAATGGCTCAAAACTACGTTTAAGAGAAGACGAGGAGCGTTCACAACAGACCACCAACGACATCGTACATCTAGTTTCAAGGGGTGCATTCGCCGGCACCCACGCTTTGGATAGGAAAATGTACCTCAGTGTCAAATTGTATTTTATGAGTTTATGAGAGTCGTGTGGGATTGCAAGACAAGATTCAAGCGGTGCTTATTTTTGCGACCGGGCTGAAGTTCAAAGAAAGAGCTACGCAGTCTTAACAACACTGTCGAGCTGGCGAAGGACGGCCACGGTGAGCACCGCGCTTCACGCGAGGCGGACGATGGGGCTCACTGTAGCAAGAGAGAGAGGAAAGCTTTACTCAAACCGAATCGGTGGCGAGGTGGTCGCGAGAGGGCGGGCGGCATACGATGCTGAGAGAAGCTCTGCTGTTCGATTTTTTTTCGTTTTTGACCGGTGCGAGGTGTTCCAATCAGACAGAAAACTTTAACATGAGGGGACGGGATTTTTTTGTTCTTTCCAAAACTTTCGGTTTCATTTGCATTGTTTTTGCGGTGCTGCTGTGCCGTGCTGTGCTTTCTCTTTCGTGCATACAGCAAGCGTATCAAACAAACAAAGGATTACCCCACTTGGGGTATGTACGTACGTACGGCATATGGGCGAGCGTGGCGGGCGGAATCGCCCGCGATGCGAAGCGTATGTGGCGTCCGAGCTTTTTTTTTTTTTCCTGAAGTATGGCGGCGGGACTCTTGGCATTATCAAGTAGCCAGTTTGGAATTACAATCATGAAAAAAACTATAGTCAAACAACATGGACCTCTGTCCGCTTCGCATAATTTAATGTACTTTTCCTTCCTGAGCGAGCGTAGCGGGCGGCGTAGGCCGCCCGCGGAGCGAAGCGCTTTTTATATTATATATAGATGACAGTCCAGTGCGGGATAACCACCTCTGTGGACCTCGCGATCCACAAATATATCTATCACATGCGTTCCTCAGGAGCGTGTCGAGAGTAGGGACTTTTTCTCGCAAGGCGGTGAACCTTTTCGGTCATTTCATCCGCCATCGTACCATCCGGCTAGGTTGGCACTCGTCCCGTGGACATGCGTGCGGTGGACGCTGCAACGTTCACCAATAATGCAGTGATCGAGGGCACGCTGTATTTTTTGCAGTTTTCGCTCCGGTACTCTATGTACGTACTGCATATATTTATAGTTCTCCCGTGATGTACACGCAAAATCCAACATTCCATTGATCAAGTCGACGACACCGAGTTTATACCATATTCAATGTAGAGCAGGGCAAGGGTTGCCCTGCTGTTCCCTAGGTGTTACCATATAATAAAAAGTTGGACGGAGGCATGAAAATTCTCTCGCGACGTAGATACTTGCTACGTCAAATATTACTTGTTTGAAGATGCTGCTGTTGCCACCATTTCGAAGCAAAAAACCAAAACATAATATCACACTCACATCGCGCAGATTGCGATGACCTCGACGTGTCGCGAACACACCCATACCAAATAAAACGCCGCAGTAAAATCCAACATGACAAAAATCATAAGAGTAGCCTTTTCGCCGATGATCGTTACGTACATGCACGCCGTAAACAAAACTCTGTCGACCAAACAGATGATATAAATGTAGTTGCGCAGAACTCGGAGGGCTGGACGCGCCGTGCAACATTTCTGCCAAATGCGTTCTATCTAAAAGAGGGAAAAAAGAAGGCAGCCAGTCCCAATCGAGAAGCAATATCACACGAAAAATCAAAACGTTTCAACACACATGTGAAGAACACGTGAGACGCTCAAAGCGGCGGTACGTCGGACTCGAGTCGGCAGGGCACAGCTGCGCTCCCCACGTCATAGTGGCCAGGACTTCGGTAACGCGGAGGCATGATCGGTCCTTGTCTAGTTGCCTCGATTATATCCGAGGTTTCTTGGCTTGCGCGCTCATGGTAGCTAGCACTACGGTATGCTGTCGTTTGTGCCTGGGCAACAGGCAAGGTCATGGACTTTCGAAGGTAGGCATACGTATGCTGGAAACCATGCAGAAGACGCATTCGCCGCAGCGCCCGCAGTCGCCGCAGGGGGCGGAAACGGCCCAGAGCTCCCGTACGCCGCAAAAAACAAGTCCGGCCCAGACCCACAAGGGGAAACCGAAAGGCAAAAACAAATATGCGGACCACAGAGGGTCCGATCGAGACCCCGTCCGCTAAGCGGCAGCATGTCGAGTAGATGGGACCACAGAGAGGGTCCGACCGAGACCCCGTCCGCTAAGCGGCAGCACGTCGAGTAGATGGGACCACACAAAGGGTCGGCTCGAGACTCTGGGTGCTAAGCGGTAATGTAAGCATCAAGAAAAGTACGTAGGAAGCACGTATTCGTACCATAGCATTTCCGCTTTTTCTCGTGGTTTCGGTATTATAAAATTTGATTTTGGACCTAGAATAGTGGGTACCGTAGGTTGTAGGTATGGAGTTGTAGGCCGTTGTTGACGTGGGCCGTTATGGTCCTGCCTAATGCAAGTCTCAAGAAAAGTACGTAGGAAGCACATATTTTGTCATTTTGTTCGTGTGCACTACGAATAGGAGGCAACGCGGGTTGTACGTATTTCGCGTTCTTCTCGCCGATTGTTGTTGTCGTGGGACGCTAACTCTTGTCGCGGTCGACCTTGTTTCTTTCTTTGAACTAACTGGGAATACTTTTCTCCCTTCAGCTTCTTCCTCTGTCCTGCTGGGCATTTTTATGAGCGATGGACGACGAAACTCTTCCTTCATGCCGCATATTGTCGGATATCGTCTCGACACGAAAGACAGCACTGCACGAATAAAACTTACATACCTGGTACTGTAGTACAGGTACTTGTGAACGTAAAACATTCGGAGAGACACTGCCCCTCTGTCCTGCCGGGGATTTTTATGGGCGATGGACGACGAAACTCTTTTTTCATGCCGCACATCGTCGGATATCGTTTCGATACAAAATACAGCACTGCACGTATAAAACTTACACACATACTGTAATACAGGTACTTGCGCACGTAAAACATTGGGAGAGTTCACGATGTATTCGTATGAACATGTACGATGTGAAAAAGCACGGAGAGGGGAAAAAATCCCTGTCTCCTCTCATGTAATAATTTTCTGCCTGATTGGAACACGTTCCACCGGTCGAAAATAAAAACAACGAACAGCAGAGCTTCCCTCATAGCCTTGTATACCGCCCGCCCGTCTCGCGACCACCTCACCACCGATTCGATCCGGATAAAGTTTTCCTCCCTCTCTGGCACAGTGAGCCCCGTCTCCCGCCTCGCGTGAAGCTCACCGTGGCCCTTCTTCGCCACTTCGACAAAGCTGGTGCTCAAACTGCATAGAAGTCTCTTCGAAGTTTAGTTTGGTCGCAAAAATAAGCACCGCTTGAATATTAATTTCGCATATCAAAACGACTCTTATATCTCGTATATGGTACAAGCGGAGCCTCACAAGGAGGCCAGACAGAGCCCATTCGTACTTCCTACCTGTCTCGAGGCGCACGCGACGCCTGGCCATGCAAACGGCGACCGCGCTTCTAGCAACACCCCCTCTACCTGCTGGCACCCGCTGACACCCGCGGCGGCGCCGGGCTCGCCCGCGGTACCATATTCTGAGTACACGCACGCGCGCGGAACGAAATAAAATGTCTTCTTGACTCGTACCTGGTATGTTTGTATGAACACGAGTACAAGAAGGCGCTTCTATTAACGAACGCGGTTTTTGTTCGAAAATATAAAAGCTGTACCGGGATATTGCTTTTGTACCAGAAAACAGTATACCTCGACAGAAAACGTCATATAACTTGAGTTTGGTGTGCCCTGATCACCTCGTTTTACTTTTTCGTACCGTAAACTGGAAAAAATACGATGGTGTACCGTTTTTTTTTTTTTGGCATTTGCGCAAGTGAGACTGACGGACATGGATGTTTCGCCATAAAACGGTATACCCTGATAGAAAATGTCATTTAACTTGGGTTTGGTGTACCCTAATTGCCTGGTTTGAATTTTTTGTACCGTAAACTGGCAAAAAGCGCTGGTGTACCTTGTTTTGTCATTTTGTCCGTTAGGACAGGAAATTATTGTTGCTTCCAGATAACCCTAGGTAAAAAACCTGGACAACAGACAGCACTAGAATACATACCAGGTAGAATTTATTACATTTTCCTCGACAAGTAATTTGTCCTGGCTCCACTTGATTAAAAGCAATATTAAAAGGCCTTGCTACGCTCTCAAAGCTTTTACCCGAAACATGCCTCTGCCCAACTGAACGTCTCGGGCGTCCTTCGATTACCCGCGGAACATCCCTGCTTTTTTTTACTTTCTTTCTTTTTTTGTTTTTTTCGTTGTATCGAAAATCACACCGAGCTCAGCTCAGCGGACACTAAATCCAAGACGGAAAAATTCCACACTGATTTCAAGTTATTTTTTTCAGAGAATCGAATTAGAGTCAACAAACGAATCGAGAAGCCGTCGACACTGAGCGAGATAGCCCCTCCCACACAGAACTCAAGATACAAACTTTGCTTTTTTCCTCTTTGCCGTTTGTTTTTGTTTTTTTTTAAAGCTTATACCCAGCTCAGCTCACCTGACTCTAATTCCAAGACGAAAAACATTCGTTTCAAGTCGATTTTTCCAAAGAGTCGAAAAGAAACCAAGAATGGATCTTCAGAGATCGAGTTAGAATCGCAAAGCAGTCAAAACTGAGCGACATAGCCCCTGCCACCCTGAATTCGAGATACAAATGTGTGGAGCCCGGCTTGCTTTGTCCTGCGCCAGTCAGCTTTGGGTATTTGCAAGTCGCTCATTTAACAACGTCGCACACAAGGCGTGGCTTTTCCTGCGCAACTAGACTCTTGGCATTCGCAAGTCGCCCATTGCGCCACGTCATGTTACTCCCTCGAGCGAGCGTAGCGGACGGCGATTGACAGCCCGCGCAGCGGAAAGCCTTGTATGAATTACATGCACTCGAGTAATGCCACTACAGCAGTGCGCAAAAATACCAAAGTTCAAGCATGCCAAGAGGTGAAATGAATCTTCGAATTGCCCATTGGGAATCGCGGTTACCAACATCTTTCCGGGGGTCCTTTTTGACGAACGGCACCTTCGAGTCGAATCGATTCACTTTTTATTAATCGAATTGAATTCGATGCGATTTGGTGGCAAAATACGAGTATGTTCTTGTCCGGAAATCACGTATTATCCTCGTTTCTTTCAAGAGATCGGAAGAAGGCAGCATCTAACCAAAAACCCGGATGACAAGCACCGAGGTACCCTATTGAAAAGCGCCGAGAAGAGCAGGTGAGAGATAGTGTGTAGTGTGTGCACGCCGCAGCCAGTCTATATATTTCCTTGGCTACGCAAGCTAGGGAGCTATCACTCGCAGCTTCGCTTAGTTGGGCTGAGGGAGCCCTCAAAGGCCACGCAGGGATAGCGACGGCAATGCAGCCATCGAAGTCTTGAGCTTTTCCTCTGTGTTTCGAGTCGATTGCTTGGTTCTCGTTGGCGCTTGGCAAATCGAACTGGTGGAACAATTGGGCTTGAGACCGCCATTATTATTGAGGAGCCACCGCCGGGTACACTGTTCTACTATCTGTGGCTGTGGGAGCGACTATCGCCCCGGTCGCCAATCGTTGAGGTTCACGATTTATTGCCACGGTGGTGGTCGTCGATAATGCCGGAACAGCGACGGATTGCCTCGGCCCAGTGCGAAGATGCCATATAAGTTGGAGGAACTTCTCCACTCAAAATCGATTCGATCCGATCGAATGGGGATATACATACTTTGTGGGACTGTTTTTCAATTCGATCAGATCGACTCCCCTTTGCCCAAATTGCAACAACTTTCTAGTAGATTCTTTTTTTTTTCAGGGTACTCGTCGGGAACGTATTTTCGGGCGGACACAGACTGAGCGGCAATGCAATGTGGCGGTAACATTTCGGCGATAGGCGATTTTTCGTTTTTGGCGCAGGAAACACCGACATATGGCGGCAAACCACCCAACGGTAATATAGTATGGCGGGAATGATCCGGAGGTAACATGAACGTACACTCAAACCTTGGCGGTAACTGCGGTGCCTAGCTACATTTCTTTGGCGCCCGAACATACGGCAAACCTTTTTTATGTGAATCTTGTGCATACATACACCTTTCGAAAGTTTGGTTTCGTGATTTCACCCACGACCAACAATAAAGAAAATCAGCATTCCAAGCTTAAAACTATTGCAATCATGCACCATGTTGACCAAATGATTAAAATATAAATATTCAGAGTGCAACCGGTACCGTATAAATTGAACAACCTTATGCAAAGCCAAAGACAGGAGAAAAAGAGGACCACTGGGACTCCAACCTAAAGTGTTCATCGTTCTGCTGGACCACACACGCTGGGCAGGTGTGTGCGTGCAAACGCAAACACAAAACAAGGTTCTACCGGAAACGAACACAACAGAACCAAACAAAATAAGAAAAAGAGAGAAGAAAAAAAGCAAGTGGTATGGCGGGTTTCAACTCCAGTTCTTCGAAAGTTGTGTGGCATACGTCCTGCTGGAACCTATTGGACCAGCTGTGGCGGAACCTTTTCGGCGGTAATGCCATGTGGCGGTAACTGTTCGGCGGTAATGCCTTATGGCGGTACTTGTTTGACAACAAGACATGTTGGTAACAGTTTGAAGGTACTGCAATATGGCGGAATTTTTTCTGCTGTAAGCGGTACCGCCTTCGGAAGTTCCCGGTACTACCGAAATATGCCGGTGATTACCGCCAGTATCGGGAACGCCCACCAGGGCGGTAATTTCATGTCGGGAAATTCGCGACGAGTACGCCGCTTTTTTTTCATCAAGAAAAAGTAAATTAAATTGATTCCTGAAAAAAAAATGAATTTGAATCATTTTTTTTTTCTTCGTTAAAACGGGCTCTTATGATATCCCAGGAGTGTATTGATTTGTTTTGGTGTAATTTAGCGGGGACTTCCCTCTGTGTTTGTTGTAAATTGTTGGAATTGTGTTCATTTCATTGTTGATTATTTTGGGGTTTCGGTAAAATGAGTATTTAAGCATAATTGATACAAGGTTCCCTCCGACGTGTCTACGGGAGTGGCGCAAGAACGAATTGAAACCGATACAGCATGCGATATATTAACGTAGGCATGATATGCAAATATTACGCTATGACATACTGTATATTAACGTTGTACAAACAGACGTGTACAGCAGAAGGCTCTTTTAGAAATGCACCTGCATTTTTGGGGACAAAGCATAAATGGAAATACTGTGAAACTGTTACATTTGACTGAACCACTTCTAGAGATTTTCTTGATGCTTCCGCCAGACATTGTATCACAATTGTCAGGATGTTAATGCATATCTAGCGCTCACGGCGAAGCAGGCCTCTCCCCCGCACAAACCCGAGGACTGCCAACGAAAAAAGGATTAAACGCACTCTACGCGTGACACACGGAACACAGCAGAACAGTGTAGTGGGATGATATTTACAGAACTAAAAAATGATGCACTCAAGAAGGGGCTAGAGCCCTCGACCGCACTAAGTATCCGACGAAAATCGCACTGTAGCAGCAGCAGCGTTGTTCTACCTGCCGCAGCATGCATGTATCGCACAGCAGCGGACACCCAGCTTTCATGTCCCAGGGTCCGAAAAAAAACAACTACGTACGAAGCAATAGGAACCCACAGCGACACAGCGCGGACAAACTACCGCACACGCGTAATGTTGCTTCCTACTCTGCTGGCGGGCGGCAGGCTTGTAAAGCGTTATGGCCTGGTTGTAGCACGCGTCCTGCAGTGCTCATCCGCTGTTGTCCGTGGTGGCTAGGTTACGTACATGATACAAAATAAAAAAAGTTGACAGAAAGGAAAACACAAATAAACATGATCTCTGCGAGGATCGAACCCGGGCCTTCAAGTCCAAAATCGGGCATCACGACCATTTTACGAGAATTAACAAAGATACGCATGTACTGTATGTTTGTGAAATGTTCATACTTTTTCGGACATGTCTATTCGTACCAGCACTTTTTGGCAAAAAACGCTAAGGAGTCGACTCGGGAAGCCCGGCCGGACACATTGGTCGAGGTCCGGGCGCGATCCGTGCAATGTGGAGCGCGTGGCAAGCGCTCAAAGTTTTTTTTTCGGCGGGAGTGGAAAAGACGACTTCCCGGGCTTCAGCACGAGAGGCCTTACTTTGTACGGACGTACCGGTAAAATGTTGTAGGTTCCTTGCCCTAGGCTCCCATGAGCACACAGTCCAGACATATAGCAGATAGACAACAGACAACATGCACAGAGCACAACGTTACAACGCTGCAGCCCATATGCCTTGCGTGTGCGACACACCCATATGTGGCTGGTTGTGTTTATCGGAGCCTGCTGTCCGTAATCTGCCATCTGCCTCTCTTTTGCTGCTGGTTCGTGTGCAACAGGTTCAACCACACTCTGAACGGAAATGCAAGAACCGTTTGGATTAAAAATAGTACCTCAACTGTCTGTATATTTCCGACGTTTCGTGTTTCTTGCCCGAGGCACATCCCAGAAATCTAGACATGAGACAACACGCAAATAACACCAACAACGACACAACCCCGCCTATTAATAGCAGCAGCGGGCCACACCACGCGCGTCTCGCTAGTCTGTGGTGTAGTGCTGTGGCTAGTTGCTCTATCGGAGGCTGCCGTCCATAATATCTGGTCACCACCTCTCTCGCTTCTGTGCTGCTGTGCATGTGCGCGGTGTGTCGTGTGTGCGTCGTGAAAAAAAATACAAGATAATTTAGATCTTTGGCAATAGAGTAAAAGATGGCCACGACGCCCGATTTTGGACTTGGAAGGTGCGAGTTCGATCCTCGCAGAGATCATGTCTATTTTTTCTACTTTGAAGAAGAAACTTTACCATTTTTTTTGTATCATGTACGTAACCCAGACACCACAGACAAACAGCACATGAGCAGTGCAGGGCGCGTGCTACAACCAGCTGGACATACCGCAATACACGCCTGCCGCCCGCCAGCAGAGCAGGAAGCAACATCACGCCTGTGCGGTAGTTTGTCCGAGCTGTATTTCTGTGGCTTCCTATTTAATACCTGGTAACAGTTGTTGCTTTTTTATCGACCTTGCGATCTGTAGAGCTGGGTGTCTGCTGTTATGTGATACATGCATGCTGCTACAGGAGCTACAACACTGCTGCTGCAGTGCGATTTTCGTCGGCAGCCGAGTGTGATCGAGAGTTCTATAGCCTCCTTTGGTGCATCCTTTTCAATTTCTGTAAATATGCCACTGTTATACTGCTGTTCCGTGTGCCAGGCGTGTGTGCGGTGTGTGCCGCGTGTCACGCGTGGAGTGCTGTCAAACTTTTTTTGCCGGCAGTCCTCGGTATTGTGCGGGATAGGCCTTCGCCGAGAGCGCCATAACGAAGACATGCTTCGACATGCTGATGAATTTGATTGGCGAAATCATCAAGTTATTCTATAAGAGCGATCCAGTCATTAGTAGTAACAATTCCACACTATTTCCATGTGTGTTTTGTTCCCGAAAACGCAGGTGCAGTTTAAAAGGGTATACTGCACATGTCCAAATGTCCAGCAGTAATATGCAGATATATCGTAAGGTCGCACTATTGTGCCAAATGTGCACGATATCCATGTTGTATCGCTTTCAGTTCGTTCTTCCGCCATTCCCCTAGGCACGGCCCAGAGGGGAACCTCGTATAATTTTTCGCGGCGCGCACGACACACCGCACAGCAGCACCGCAGAAGACAGCAGGCAACACGCAGAAAACCCAAACGACGTTACAACGCCGCCTAGCAGCACTATTAATAGCAGCAGCGGGCCACACCACGCGCGTGTCACAGGTCCGTGGTGTACTGCTATGGCTAGTTGCTTCATCGGAGGCTGCGGTCCGTCATCTATTATCACCACCTCTCGCTTTTCTGCTGTGCTGCTGGGTATGTGTGTGCGGTGTGTCGTGCGCGCCGCGAAAAATCATATTGGGTGTGCCTCGGGCAAAAAGCACAAAACGTCGGTAATATAAGACAGTTGAGATACTCATATTTAATCCGAACGGTCCTTACATTTCCGTCCAGAGTGTGCGTGGATATGTCACACACAGCAGCAGCAAAGATGGTTAGATAGTGGATTACGGACCACAGGCTCCGATAAACACAAATAGCCACAGCAGTACAGCCCAGATGGGTGTGTCACACACGCATGTTGCCTGCTGGCGCCTTTGCGCTGCAGCGTTGTGCTCTCTGCCTGTTGTCTGCTGTCTACCTGGTACATGTTACATGTTGCATGTTACATGTTGCATGTCTGGGCTGTGTGCTCGTGAAACGGCAAAAAGCTGACGACAGTTTACCGGTACGTGCGTATAAAATAAGGCCTATTACTGAAACCAGGGAAATCGTCGTATCCATTCCCGCCGAAAAAAACACTTTTAAGGGTTTGCCACGTGCTCCACACTGCGCGAATCGCGCCCGGACCGGGCTTCCCGTGTCGACTCCTTAGCGCGGGGTGTGTCCTGAAATTTTACCGGCACTCTACCGGGCACCGGCACTATTCAGAATAGTGCCTCAATAACTGGCACTATTGAGGTTTCGAACATCCCCCAATAGTGTCGGTCCGGCACTATTGAGGAGGTGTTTGATTTCATGGTGTGGCGCTCACGCTTTGCGGGGCCATCAGGGTACGAAATTGATCGAAATTATGTCTTAATGGCGGACGAAGCTAAATCTCGGTCCTCGTCGCCCTTCTTCGATGTTGCAAGATAAAGAGAAACAAAACAGAAGGAAAGACACGATAGGAAGCGCACTGCAAAAACACAAACAACCATGTACCCCCCGCCCTCACTACGTCGCGACAAAGTCTCATGTCTGCCTGGCGCACCCGCTTCAATGTTGCAAAGAAAAAACGAAAACAAAACAAACCAAGAAAAGCACCAAAGGAAGCGCACCGCAAGAAAAACAAACAACCATGTACCCCCCGCCCTCACTACGTCGCGACAAACTCCCTGATGTCTGCCTGGCGCACCCGCTTAGCGGAATGCGCTGCGATCATCGCCATTTTCGCTTCTGTTAGGTAGAACGCCGCGTCTTCGTTGCCACTCTCGTCTGCTGGCGCTGCCAGGACGCCGAAGTGAGACGACAGCTCATCATAAGCCGGTGCAGCACGGCGCTCGCGCCCCGTGTTCTCATCGCCACCGCCCTCCTCTTCTTTTCGTCCTTCTCCTCGCCGCCGGTAGACACGTGCGTTCCAGCCAGCAGTGCCGCTATTTCGTCCACTGCGTCCAGTCGAAGAGTCTCTACCACCTCATCGTCGTCCTCGTGGTAGCCCACCCCTGAACCGCGTTCACCGCTTCCTCCGCGACCGGCTTTCCGGGTTCGACGTCGAGTTCTGTCGACAGTTCGCTGATTTCATCGTCTACGATGCGGGATCCCTGCTGCTGCGCGTCACGCACGCTCGTGCTCAACGTCCGTGAGAGCCTTCAAGTCAGGCTAGGCGACGTGGAACCGGGTCTTTTCGTGTTGCTTGGTGAGCTCAGCTTCCATCTCCTCCGGAAGCGTCTCGGCTTTGACAAAGCACCTGGCCCCAGGTAGCGCAGAAAACGCGATGCATCCGTTTTTGGGTGGACAAGCGATGCTAGACGAACCCAGTGACAATGACTCATAGGGATGCGAGAGAGGACCCTTTTGTAGCAAAGAAACAATGGGGATGTAAGGATGCTGGAATACTCAGTCGAAAAAAAAGAAAACCTCTCCGTACAACCTTACCCACGTAACGCACCACCAAAGCCATGTGCACTTGCGCGAGCTGAACTTTTAAACAGCGAGAGCACATGTTCAAACCTCACCTGGCGATGTCCTGGGCGGTGACGCTGGCCCACGCTTTCTGGAGAAGTTCAGCGGCGTCCCGCACGTGAGGTTGGTGCCCTTGCGCCAGCCTTATTGTCCCCGCCTTCATCTTGCGGGCCTTGGCCTGGGCGCGAAGTGTGTAAGCCACCAACATGGTTGATGTCTTCACATCGAGCAGCTCCTTCCTGTAGTTGACCTTCGTCTAGGCGATGATCCCCATATTCATGGGCTGGTGTACGGAGGTGCACAGCGGAGGGTAGAGCTTGATAGTAACTTGCCCCCGATCATCCACTAGATCACCGTGAGACGAACAGCCGTCCATCAACAGCAGCACAGGTTCGTGAGTGAAGCGCCGAACGAACGGGAGGAAGAATTCAAGCCACCACTTGAGGGACGTCGCCGCGTCGAACCACGCGTTGATCTGCGAGAAGTACTTCAGAGGTGAAGCCACGTTTTTCAAGCAGCGGGGTTCCTTTGCATTCCCGATGATGGCCATGTCAATCATCGCAGTGCCGTCGGCGTTGCAGCACATGATGGCAGACATTAGATCCTTGAAGTGCATGCTCTTTGAGCCCCGCGCCGTCTTCCGATCCTGCGAAGTGCAAAGGTACGTGCGCCTGGCATTCCACTGGAGGCCTGTCTCGTCGATTTTGAAGATGAACCTAGCCGGGTACTTCGTGCAAAGGGCCCTGACTTCCTCCATGCCTTCCTTGATGGCCTCCTTGTCGACGCTACCAGCCTCGCCATGAAGTCTCACGCCCTGGATGTTGTTCCGCTTCACGAAGTTCTCGCCGGCCTTCAAGTCCTCGGCCTTCGCCCTCGCTGCTTCAGAAGTTGCGGTATCAGCCAGCAGGGTTGCCCTGGCGGAACGGCCGAAGCTTCGAAGGACGTCGCGTGTGACGGGCATCTTGACCTTCCGGGCTTTCTCGAGTAGATCAAGAGCTACCTCATCCACCTGCCGCCAAAAAACGAGTAAACAATGCAGAGAGTGCAGAAGATCGAACCATTAGTTTCGAACGTTAGCATGCATCCTACACTGCGCGGTGCGGTCAGGCGGGACGACACAGTACACCTTGTAAACAAACTAAGCTCACGCGTTCGAGTTTTGTTCCCAATTGTTCACTAGTGCGAAGTACACTTGGGAAAAATTGCGGGCAGGAAAAAGCAAGAAGCGCTGCAGATGTATGTAGTACTGGTTTGAAATTGAAAAAAAGGGCGTGTGCGAGAGTACAAGAAACGAAAGAACGATGAAAGCGGAGACAAAAGAAGGAACACCAGAGACAAAAAAAAAAGGGAAGGAAAAAGAAAACAAAAAAAGGAAAGGAAAAAGAAACCAAAAAAATGAAAGAAAAAAGACAATAAAAAAAAGGGAAAAGAACGACGAAAAAAAAAAGAAAAAGAATAAAAAAGGGGGACATCAACAGCGAACCCTAGGAACAAGAAACGAAAGAACGATGAAAGCGGAGATATAAGAAGAAAGACGAGAGACAAAAACACGAAAAAAAAATAAAAGAACTACGAATAAAAAGGGGACATCAACAGCGAACCAGGCTCGAAAAAAAAGGCGGGAGAACAAACCGACGGTCACAGACGTAGCAGCGGTGTAGTAGCTCACCTCCGGAAAATCTCCCCTGCGTACGGATTTCTGGCTGCCGCCGCCTGCAGCAGCCGCAGTCTCCACCTTCTTCCGGTCAGACTTCACATTCCCAACAAACGAACCGAGCACCCGAAGCGGTCTGCAATCTGTGCGTGAGAGACCTTCGCATCCAGCAGCTTGAGAATCTCAAGCTTGTTGTTGTCCGGACGCGCACGAGAACCCTTCTTACTCCCCCCGTTCGTGTCCTGCGGGCGTTTAGATGATCCCGCCCAGCAGCACCGTCAGCTGACGGGCGTTTAGATGGTCCCGCCCCAGCACCCTCAGCTGGTGTCGCTTTTCGCTTGCCAATCCTGGCGACGCACGTGCTGCAGATGCGATGCAGTTCGTTGTCCTGAAATACGCTGCCACACTTGCCGTGGAGCCGCCCGCCACATTTTCCCTGGCAGACGTGGTCATCAGGGGCTTGCGGCGTTCTGTTTTGTTGAAGGCACAGTTCACCTTCCGCACAAGGCATGGTGCGCCTCTGCGTAGAGCTCTTCGGGTCTGCAGCAGCACGTGTACCCTCTTTTCTGTGTGGCGTCTGTCCTCTGGCTTTTGTGTGTAGTGAACCGGCACTATTGCGGGGCGCCGTGGTGCCCAACCAGCACTATAGCGGGGCAGTCCTCAATAGTGCCGGACTGGCTTGTGTGTGTAGTGAACCGGCACTATTGCGGGGCGCCGTGGTGCCCAACCGGCACTATAGCGGGGCAGCCCTCAATAGTGCCGGACCGGCACTATTGAGGGCGCTGTCTGTGTCCAGAGATTTTACCGTCTCTATTCAACCGGCACTATACAGGGAACAGTACTGTACCTGGTACATATTTGGCAACTTGTGTTCCAAAAGATAAAATATCATTAATCATCGGAAAGGATTCTCAACTATTAATAGGAAAATTGGGTACGCGATTGTGTACAACAGTAACCATCGCCATCCACAATAGATCATTGGACGCGCGTCCAAAATAGACTATTGCCTCGCGTATATCGTGGGATGAGTGCAAAATAGTCTCGAGATGGCTATCGATGGATAGCTTGTAAAATCTATTATGGCCGGCAATGGCCATCGATAGACATCTCATACAATCTGTTCTGGCCGGCAATGGGCATCGATAGACATGTCGCACAATCTATTGTGGTCGGCAATGGCCGTCGATAGACCTCTCGCACAATCTATTGTGGTCGGCAATGACCGTCGATGGACCTCTCGCACAAACTATTGCGGCCAACAATGGCTATCGGTCGACATCTCGCACAATCTATCGTGGCCGGCAACGGGCATCGGTCGACATCTCGCACATTCTATTGTGGCCTGCAATGGGTACCGATGGACGAAGTTCACCATCCGTGTTCGACAATGTCTATCGATCGACAATATCACCAGTCTATTGTCGCCGACAATATTTATCGATAGATACCTTCCACAATATTTTGTCGCAGACAATATACATCGATAGATTCCCCCCCCTCGTCTACTGTCGAAGCAATAGACAATTTTTGTGTCCATTGTCCAGAGTGTGCAAATCGCACACCCCCAAGAAGAAAAAGTGGAACCAGCGTACGCATGTATGCATAGATAAATACTGTACGTACTTTTATGTACGACGTACGAGAACAGAGTTTATATATGTACGTCAACACAGAAAAATTTCAACCGAGGGAGGGCAGGCGCATACGGAGAGAAGAAACAGTGTACGAACGACCTCTTCTGATTGCAGTGATTGGTTCAAAGTTGGCCAAAATCAGTTCAAAGCTAGACAGAGTAGAAAAAGTCAGGCATACCTCGGCCTTTTCGAGCCAAACACAGTTACGATGTCAGCCTGGCCAATAACAGGGCTCCTGGGGTGTTTTGTACCTGTACTTGTTTTTGGGATGTAACTGATTTTGGCCAACACCCCAAATAAAACACCATGGCAACAAATATAACTTGCCAGAAACTTACCAACGAAGCAGAATGGAAACATACTAAAAAAAGGGTAAATGCCACAACATAAGGTGTACCTGATCCGTTTGACCCAAAATCAGGTTCATGCTAAAACCAAGGAAAAAAACGCGCGCCAGGACGGTGTTATGTCCATGAAAATCCGGTAAAAAAAGAAAGCGCTTAAAGCATTAAGCGTGCTACATGGCCTCCAAAATCTGATTTGTTTTGTTTTCTTCAGGGTGTAGGTACCACGGGCTCCACTTGGACCTCCAGAGAGTCACTATTAATATGCTTTGTTTTTTTCGCCACGGCTGGAGCGCCAAGAGTACTCACTCCGCCCTCCCTCCCCTCCCGTTGACAGCTTTGTAGCTTCCAGACCGTCCTCGCGGAACCGCCTGGTCGGCACGAAATTACCTTTTGTCGTACCAAACCTGAGACCACCTCGACGCCGGATGGGGCACACGAAATGCCGTGTGAACATGGTGCTGTATAGACTGCTGTGACCATAGAAAACAACCAACAGAGTACAACACATCACAACAACTATTAATAATAACTGAAGTACATCGCACACCCCAAAGATGGAAAAAAGTGAAACCTGCGTGCGCATGTATGCATGTATAAATACGTACTTTTACGTACGACGTATTGTACGAATACAGAGTTTATACGTCAATACAGAAGAATTTCAACCGAGGGAGGGCAGACGCATACGGAGAGAAAAAACAGTGTACGTATGGCCTCTCTGATTGGTTCAAAGTTGGCCAAAATCAGTTGAAAGCTACCTGGTAGAGTAGAGGTCACGTATACCTTGGCTTTTTCGAGCCAAAATCAGTTACGATGTCAGCCTGGACAGTACCAGGGCTCCTGGGGCGTGTTTTTTGTACTTGTTTTTAGGATGTAACTCATTTTGGCCGAAAAGCGGCCAGGTATACCTGATTTTGGCGAAAACCCGAAAAAAACACTTCGGCAAGTTTTTTACTGTTGTGGCAAAGTTCAAATTCCATAAACTTGCTACGTGTTTTGGCGAGAGACTTTTTCGTCAAAAACGTGTCGTCGAAGATGCTGCGGGAGGAAAAACTTCGTTCCCAAAACGGGTAATAGTAAGTTATTGGGCCCCAAAAAGTGCAAAAAAGGGCTATTAATAAAAGCTCAGGATTCTTGTGAATTTGCATCAACTATTCTACAATTACGAAATAAGGATCTTGGTTGTAAATCCCTTACTCTGATTCCAAGCCTTATGTATTTATGTATTTTTTTTTATTTACTTATTTTTTTTACACACCCTGGACAATAGACAATAGTCCAATAGTCTATTAATAGCTTCCTATTGCAATTGACTGTCTACTATGGTCCCTAATTCCAGTTAATTGAAAGGCGTCGAGCTCTATTATCCAGACAATTTATATCAAGTGACCCCTACCTGACCCTATTGTCCAGACAATTTCACTTTATAGGTAATCTCCGTAATCAACGGTCCGGACAATTCCAATTAATGGACCTTCTCCTAAATAAATTGTCCGGCCAATTCCAATTCACAGACTGTCTCCTGAATCAATTGTCCCCACAATTCCAATTGATAGTCGGCTCCCCGAAATAGGTGTCCGGGCAATTTCAATTAGTAGACTGACGCCAAAAGTATTTGTCCCGACAACTCCAATTAATAGACGGTCTCCCAGATCAATTGGCCCGACAACTCCAATTTATACACAGCCTCCAAAATCAATTGCCCGGACAATTTCAATTAGCAGACTGCTTTCTAAATCAACTGTCCGGGCAATTCCAATTAATAGACGGTATACAAAATCAAACTATCCCGGCAATTTCGACTAATACGAAATCTCCAAAACTACTTCAGACAATGCCATCATTGGAGGGCAGTCTCCTAAATTAACTGCCCGTGCATTTCAAAACAACAGTGCAAACGGATTACTTTGTTTCGTGATTTTTTTCTTTAATGATCGCATCTGAGCACATGGGCTGAGCGGTATCAAAACTTCCTACCCGCGGACACAAAATACAGAGCTAACCTTGAGGTGTCCAGCCCTTTTCTGCTTATGCCTTGGACAATAGACTTATCAATAGACTATTGCCCCTACAGCAGAGTCACGAAGTTGTCTATTTGGAATTGTCCGGGCAAGCGATGTCATAAACCGTCTAGCAATTGAAATTGTTTAGACAATTCATCTTGGATACTGTTTAACAATTTGATTTATTCGGACAATTGATATCGGGCACTGTTTAACAATTGGAATTGTCCGGACAAATAATTTTGGAGACTATCAATTAAAGTTGCCTTCACAATTGATTTTAGAAACTATCCATTAATTGGAATTGTCTGAACAATTGATGTTTGGTGCTTTTCAATAATTGGATTTGTCCCGACAAACGAGCTCGGAGACTGATCAATTGAAATTGTGCTGGCAAATAATGTGACAGGCTGCCTATTAATTGGAATTGCTTGAACGATTGATTTCGGATAATTTACATGAATTGGACATGTCGGGGCAACTGCTTTGAGATACCGTCTATTAATTGGAATTGTCCGGACAATGGGTTTCGGAAGCGATCTACTAATTGGAATTGTCATGACTATCGAGTTTAGGAGGGCTCTGTTATTTGAAAGCTGGCAGCTACTTGTATAACTACATTTGATTCGGTCAGTACACAACAGTACCACCATGCTAGTATTGCCTGTACAACCGGATCGGGAACTTCCCTCAATACGCAGTCATTTGCAAGGCCCTTTATCGTGCCATATTACGAGTAGTATCAATTCAATGGGGAGTGTCTATCATAATACAATAACTACTGTAGGTACACGGCCATGACATTTATCGAGCAATTGATTTCTTGGGGGGCATCTAAAATGAATTGTGAGGACAATTCCAACTACTTTCCAGTGGCCGAAGTCCGTTTGGACAATTCCATTTAATTGACAGCACCCGAAATCAATTGTGCTGACAATTTTAGATAATAAGCAGCACCCGAAATCAAATGTTCAGACAAATCCAATTGATAAGACAGCTCCAGAAATCATTTGTCTGAACAATTTCAGTTAGTGGACAACACCCGAAATCAATGGTCTGGACAATTCCAATTATTGAATAGCACCCGAAATCAATTTGGTGAATAATTCCAATTAATTGGCAGTCTCCGCAACCAATTGTTTGGACAATTCCAATTCACGCACAACACTCGAAACCTATTGCTCACACAATTCCAACTAGTAGATGGTATTCGAAATCAATTGCCTGGACAATTCCAATTCATAGACAATCGCCGAAAACAATTGCCGCGCCAATTTCAATTAATGGGCAATCGCCGAAATCAATTGTATTGACAATTTCAATTAATAGACAGTCACCAAAAACAATTGTCAAGACAAATCCAATTAACACACATCCTCCTGAATCAATTGTAGGCACAGTAGACTATTGAAATAGTAATTGTCCAGGGTGTGGCTTCTACATGTATATGCTCCGAAACGCCTTATGCGCGAGTACTTGACGCATTCCTGAGGGTGCTAGCGTCCCCTTCATCATAGCACCACATAAAGGCCACACTACTGTTAGGGTTGGGAATCGAGGGCAACGTATGCCTAAATCATGTCCGGCCTACTCGAAAAGTTTGATCAGAATGTATAAAAAAAAACAATGAAAAAATATTTGCCGCCCACCTATTTACTTGGTTTCAGGCTGCGCATTATTGTTCCAGTAAATTGCAGTTTACTCGACACACGACACGAATTGGACCCTGGCATTTGAAAGAACAGAGGTCAGAGTTTGCTATGTTTTTTCCGCAGTTGATTTTAAGGTCTATCTGACTGGAAAGGTGTGCGAAAACTTGACTTTTTTTCATCTATTTGATACGGCAATGCAAGGTATACAAGCCTTCCCCTGCGCAACGAGTACGCGCACATGGCTACGCGACCCGATCTTGAATCCAATGGCCGATGAGCAAATGCCACAAAAAATAGCCCTCTCGTGAGTCCTTACAAGAAAGGAAAAAACAACAAAAACGCAAAAAAAAACTGAAAAACGATAACTCCTCGAAGCCTTAAAAAAAGTTGGATTCGACATGCTAAGCGGGCGGTAAGCTGGCGTGTCCTGACATCAAGCGACTGCCATCCCACGTTGATTGAATCACGTCGACGGAGGGCACTATATTCGGTGATCGAGCTTTGAATCACTCAGAAGCTGTCTCGTCCCAAGCCCATCCTAATATAAATAAGCTCGAGGTGAGATCCACCACTATGTCCGCAAAATATAACATGCGCTCGACTATTAACATTAAGGACTGAACGCACTGATGTGCCCGGACAAAGTGGGGCCTATATCGGTATGAAAAAACCTCGCGAGCGTCTATATCGGCACCAGCATAGACTTGAAGCAGGACCTCAGACGCGAGTCGAATGCAGCCTTGGGCAAGACTCGCGCCGTGTTGCTGCACAGACGGCAGCAGCTCGCACGTGGGTTAGAGGCGTGGCGCGCTGCCACGGAGGAACGGATGGCGGAGTCAGCCCCGCAGTCAACACCCACCGATGCCATGACTGAAATCGGTTATCTCATATAGCACCAGCAACAAAACATGGCCAGTCAGCGCCGTCGACGTGATCCACACGTGCCCGACAGATAGCCGCGCTGGCGTGCTGCAAGCCGCCGAGCCCGAGCCAGAACAATGTGCTCCGATCACGACCATTCGTCCGCGTGTATGCTGGTGCTCTGTGCTTGGCTGGCTGCAGCTCGCTTCTCTCCAGCACCAAACGCTCAGCAGCAGCCAACTTTTTCTCGCAGCTGTTTTGCTTTTTTTAGATGCAGCAGCGCGAATATTAAATGTTCCGGGGGACCATAGTGAATAGGACCAAATATTGTTAGTAAAAATGAGTAAATAGATACCAGGTAGATTTTTGTGTGAACCGTAGGTCCTATATACTATGGTCCCCCGTAACAGTTGTTTTGTCATGTCGTATTTTCTCCCCTAGCGGGGATTGGGTAATTTCCCCAATATTTATTTTTTCCAGGTTACGACCAAGCGATTTTGGCATTCTTCACGTATAAAACAAATCCATTCCCATCCTTAACTGTCTATTATTCATAATTGCATTGCCCTAACTGTATATTTTTTCTAAGGGCATCTTCGGGAAAAAAACAGCCGGATGCATCGTTGTTTTCCCAGAACAAAAAACAAAAACAGGGCATTCTCGAACAACAGCACAACAACGATCGGGCTATATATATATATATATATATATATATATATATATATATATTATCATCACTTTTACTTTCCAGCCCACTCGTAGGAGGTTTTACCCTCGACGATCTTCTGGACAAGCCGTGGTCACAGGTGTCGTCCCTTCTCCCCCCCGGTACGTGCCTTCAGTTTTTATCGCGCATAGGGTTCATCATTCCCACTGCTCGTCGATTTTCATCGAATGTACAGCTAACTCACGCTTTCGCGCTTTCCGCTAATCAATTTTATGCAAGAAAAAGTCCCTATAAGCATGCACTCGGTGAGACTCGAACTCACGAAATTGATCTTGATAGGCTCGCGGACCACCTACCAAGCCACCGGGGACGCCGGCTTATAGGGTTAGGGTTACGGTTTGATAAAGTCCCTCCTTACACATATGTTTAACAAATTAACTTTGAAAAGTTTGTCCTTGTACGACCGCTCTCCATCAAGATGCAGGAACAATGCCGAGGATGCCGCCCGAGATCTTGCATCGCGCCTACTTCTAGCTCGTCTCTCATGTCGGCCGCGCGTAAGCATCGGAGAACAAAGAGGGTGGGGTGGCCAAGTAGATGGTCAGAGAAGGCGCTCGAAAAGGCTAATCTATTCTAGAGACTTCCATCGAGGCGACGATATAGAACCAGACAATATATCGCATGTACGGAAAATAGTCTTGAAAAGTCCCCCCTTGTACTACCGTTTTCCATTAAGCTCGAAAATATGAATCTATCCTCGAGCCTTTTAATCGAGGCGACGATATAGACAGAACCAGACAAACTATCATACGGAAAACAGTATTGAAAAGTTCCTCCTTATATACGGGTACAAAATACAGGTAGGCTTGAAAAGTTCCTCCTTGTGCTACCGCTGTCCATCAAGATTCAAATAAATTGTGGAAGATGCGCTTATTAATACTTGTATGATACGCCACACACACTGATCTGACCGCCGCAAACTATCTGTTCAGCAGCTGCAACCCCAGACAGTACGTATTGCACAACTAGATGTACGTATGATATTATATAAATTCACACGTACCAGATACGGTATAGGTTATGATGTGGCACGCACGTGGGGCCAAGAAGCAGGCTAGCGATTTTTTTTTTAGTCAGTCCCAGTATCGGAACGTCGAACCTCGTTTTTCTTGAGGATAAATTTATATTTTCGAGCGCCTTCTTCGACTTTAGTCTTCGGCTCCCCTGAGCCTTTCTTCTGCGATGCACGGCCGCCGAGAGAGACGAGCTATATACACAAAAAATATAGGTGAGGTTGTGAAGTCGTATAATAGTGCGACCCAAGGAGTCAAAAACACATCGTATGATTCGTGCTTCCCGCAAAACAATTATCTCGGCGCTCAAGGCGAAAGGGCCCTGATGCTCTCGAAAACAAAACCGAGGGCTTCCGACGAAAAAAAAGTTTGAACTCACGCCACGCGTGACGCGCACGGCACGGAGCGCGTCCAAACTTCGCGGCCTTAGTAAACGCAACTAGTTTTCAAGGGTGACCAGAAACATGTCTGTGTACACGTACAAGTCTAGACATGATCAATCAAAATTGCAAGAAAAAAATGGCATCGAAGGTGAGCATCGAAAAAGATATTGAAACATTCATTAAGTAGAGTTGGCACTGTACTGCTCGCAAGATCTCTTCCCGTAGCATACGTATTACACATGCACGATATGACGTGACAGTAAGAATATGTGCAACGGTAACAGGGACGTGTACTGCTGCCCTTCCGGTTGGTTGTAAGAGTCGTAGCAGCATAGAAATGTCCAGCAGCAAGAGGACAAACAGCAGTCAATGCTTCGTGCGATGATTGGACCATGTTATATACTCGTGTATATCCTACACGGGAGGGATCGGTACGTCTTGGGAACGAACAACAAAACTGGAAACAAGGGCTGCAGACTCCACAAAATACACCATCACGCCGAGCGTCAGAGAGATGGTGTGGTGTCGTGGGGTGATCGATCACAAGCTACAAAAAACTGCTTACTGCCAGCACTTGTCCCCCCCCCCCCCCCCCCCCCGCGTTCGTATCGCTACAGCCATGATACCTACTTGTTGCTCACCGTGTAAAATAATATTCCCTACTCCCTTGATGGCTATATTAGTAGTTATGTCTGTGAATTATTTGTACTTTTTCGAACATATCTCTGTGTACAAGCCCTTTTGGGCGAAACGCTCAAGTCGACACGGGAAGCCCGGGCGGACACAATGGTCGAGGTCCGGGCGCGATCCGTGCCCTCTGGAGCGCGTGGCAAGCCCAAAAAAAATCCGGCGGGAGTAGATAAGACGATTTCCCTGGTTTCAGTAAGAGAGGCCTCATTTCATCCGTACACGCTCGTACGGGTGAAATGTCGTCAGCTTTTGCCGTTTCGCGAGAACACCGCCCAGACATGTACCAGACAACAGCCAGATAGACAGCAGACAACAGGCAGAGAGCACAACATTACAACGCTGCAGCGCATAAGCATCAGCAGGCAACACCGTGCGTGTGTGACACATCCATCTGCGCCGTATTGCTGAGGCTTAGTGTCATCGTAGCCTGCGGTCCGTAATCCACATCTACTTCTCTTTTGCTGCTACTCTGTGTGCAACAGAGCCAAGCACACTCTTGACGGAAATGGAAGGACCGTGTGGATTAAAAATGAGTATCTCAACTACCCTTACATCTCCGACGTTTCGTGTTTCTTGCCCGAGGCACATCCAGAAAATTCGGCATCAGCAAACATATATATTAATAGCAGCAGCGGGCCACACCACGCGCGTGTCGCAGGTCCGTGGTGTATTGCTTTGGCTAGTTGCTTTATCGGAGGCTGCGGTCCGTCATCTGTCATCACTACCTCTCTCTTCTGCTGTGCTGCTGTGCATGCGTATGCGGTGTGTCGGTGCGCGCCGCGAAAAATAGTACCAGGTAATATGGATTGTCAAAATAGTAAATGGTCACGGTGCCCGACTTTGGACTTGAAGGTGCGAGTTCGATCCCCGCAGAGATCATGTCTCCTTTTTCCTACTTTTTTTCCGTTTTTTTTTTGTATCATGGACGTAACCCAGACACCACAGACAACAAATATGAGCAGTGCAGAGCGCGTGCTACAACCAGCTGGCTGTAACACTATATACGCCAGCCGCCCGCCAGCAGAGCAGGAAGCAACATCACGCGTGTGCGGTAGTTTGTCCGCACTGTATTGCTATGGCTTCCTATCGATACGCAGTTGCTTTTCCATCGGACCTTGCGATCTGTAGAGCAGGGGGTCTCCGCTGTTGTGCGGCACATGCGCACTGCCACAGGTACAACAACGCTGCTGCTGCTGCAGTGTGATTACGTGGGCAGCCGAGTGCGATGGAGAGTTCCAGCCCCTTCTTCGATGCATCCTTTTCTAGTTCTGTAAATATAATCCCACCACACTGTACTGCTGTGTTCCGTGTGCCACGTGCGTGTGCCGTGTGTCACGCGTGGAGTGCTTTCAAACCTTATTTCTTGTCGGCAGTCCTCGGGTTTGTGCGGGGGAGCGGCTTCAACGAAGACATCCATCAACATGTTTGGCGAAAGCATCAAGAAATTCTATTAATAGAAAAGCGATTCAGTCCAAAGGAACAGTTCGACACTATTTCCATGTACGTTTTGTCCCTAAGAATGCAGGTGCAACTCTAAAAGGGTCTTGTGGTGTTCGTCTATATGTACAGCAGTAATATGCAGATACATGGTATTTCATAACGTCGTGATATTCGTATCATATGCTTACGATACAATATCGTATGCTGTATCGTTTTCAATTCGTCCTTGCGCTACTCCCCTAGGCACGTCCCGGAGTGACCGGAAGGGAACCTTGTATAAGTAGTATCAGTGCGCAGAATGTTTATCGACCGAAATCGCTCATTGAAAATCGTCTTGTTGACCCTGGTAGCATCCATGAAACGACTGAACTATGACACGAGGAATGACTATAGAACGCGCGGACGACCAACCAATTGCTTAAAGAACCGAACATCATAGGTTCAATTCACGAACATTTAATACAGAACAGCACACTCCACGAGCGTGTCTGACGTATCACGAAGCTTGCATGGTTGGGTTTCAACCACTCGATCGGTCGTACCTACATCTGACGTATTTGTTACCCTGGAACATTTTTATGAAAATCAATTATTAATAGCCACCACAGTACAGCGCGGACTTGCCACACGCGCATGTTGCTGCCCGCTGCTGCTGCTGTTGGGCGGCAGGGCTGCCAGGTTAGAGTCAGCTGGGGGGTAAAGCTCGCTCTTTGTTTCGTCTGTGGTCTGGGCTGTACGCTGTAAACAACACCAAAATAGTACGCATTACGTACGTGGGGAAAAATAATAAGGCTTCGAGCAGAAAGAAATCGACTTATCTACTGCCGCCGAAAAACACACTTTGAGCGCATGCCACGCGCGACACACCGCACGGGTCGGGCCTGAACTTCGACGACCGTGTCCGGACGGCCTTCCTCTGTCGACCACCTTGGGGTTTCGACGAAAAGTGCGCGTACATGAAAAAAAAAAACACGAAAAATTGACAAACATAATCACACATTGAAGGCTCCGCCGGTCCCTGTGGGGTGACGCAAGCTGGAAGGCCACAGGAAATAAATTCGTGTGTATAGCGGTACACAAAAGTTGTTCAATAGTCGTCCACCAGGCAATTGCTACTCATACATTGTAATTTATACACCAGCAGCAAGAAGTACGAGTACGAGCTGGAGCAGCTGCAATCACGTGGCGGCAATCGCCGACGTTTTCTCAACATAGTTTTGCGATTTCCCATCTGAAAAACTGTGTACAGCTTTCTCAGAGTAAAACGAAACGAACATTTTTGGCTATTCTTTTTTTTGGTTTAGGGAGGGAGGGATTTATGGCCGTTTCAACAAAAACCTTGTAGGCACTTTGACAAGAAAATCACGGGAAAAAAAAGTTGATATAAAAAATGCGATACGTACCCAAAGGTACCGTGTAGACGAGAGCGATGCGAAATACGTGTAAAACATTCACACAAAAAAACGACAGGAGTTGGGAAATCAGGATTTTGTGTTGCTCATCGTAATGCTTTAACTTTGTATTGAGGATATTATGCATGTCATAGCTCTCGGTAAACAACGAATTAGGCGACGGTGAGGATATCGATTGTCTCGTCGTGCTTCAAGAAATGGACAAACGGATAATTTTCGGACTCCAATATCCGGTATTACTCCAAATGACTTTCTTCCACAATAACGACTCGGAAAGTAATTTGTTCCAAGGTCTGCAGATGCATTGCAAGCTCGACAACACTGCCGTCGCATGAGTCTCCATATTTCCAAACGGGTGCGAAAAATGATGGAGCGAAAATCCGTTTTATGGCTGGACCAGCTTGTAGTAGTATCAAGTAGTAGCATCAGTACTGCTGTAGCAGTTCTTTCTGCATCACTCGTATCAAGACACGTATAGCAGCAGTACATACTTGGACTTGAGAGTGTAATATTTCTTCAGCATAAAACCTCAAGCCAGACAATCGCTGAAAACATACCGAAGGAGCTACATGTTTTCTCCCCACACTTGTGTGGGATGGAACACCCTTGATGTTGTACCTTTGTATTGTAAGGATCACCCTTGGCTGGGAAATTGATACCTATCAATAGTATTCTTTTGAGTGCGTATTTTGCCACTATAGCCCATTAGGTGAAACCCTCACATATGTCGTCGATGGGGACACGAGTTCGAATCTAAGGTTTCTTTCATAGAAATGCTTGCGCTTGCCTCCCTAGAAACATGCCTGCTTGATATCCCAGGCACTGAAACGAGGCCGTTAGGTCCACACATATATACATATATAAAGACGTACACGAAACCGTTACGCTCCAAACTCCCCGCCGTTCACAGAGGGGAGGGCAGGTGGTACAAGGATTGCCCTGGGCTGGGTAATTGAGCTCAGGAAGTAACACCTTCACGTTATGGTACCGGGAGCAGACGAACTGTCACACATGAAACACATGCAGCAAGCAGCCAAACGAAGCAGCAGCAGCAGCTACTACTGCAGTACCATAACGTTTGTTGCCGTGCACGAACCGTCGTCGTGATTTCGTATCTTGCTTCTTCGAGCACGAACTGAGTTCCTACGAGCAAGCTGCCGGCTCGCTGCTGCTGGATTTTCCGCGCTACCTGTTGTGATGAGATATCCGGAAGAGGGCAGACTTAGTCAGCCACGCACAGGAGCGAACGAACCGATTCTACGGAGTCAATCATCTATCGACGAGGCCAAATCTGACCAGCAGCATGATCAAACCCTCTGGTTAATTAAATGCATACCCTGAACGCTGACATGAAGTACGTACAGAATAGTGTAGGCTTTTGGCGTGAAATCGTGGTCGGTCGTGGTTGGATATCTGCTGAGCACTTCACACACAATAATACACACAAAACCACCGTGGCTATGGCTGCCATTAAGGCAAAAGCTTGCAGTTCGACTGCTGTTGCGCCGCTGCTTTTGTGTACTGCTGTGGCTACGCGTCGCGTGACTGCTTTTGAAATCCAATTGACGGGTGGGCTGTGGTGTGTGGGCTTTGATATAGCCGCGCGTTTACGGTGCAATATATAGGCTGAGCCCCCGCCGGGTTTTTTTTTTTGTTGTGCTACGTTTTTCAGCTTTTTTCGAAAAAAAAAAAGTTGATGTTTTTTCGCCGAAAAAAAAAACGACTTTCAGCTCATTTCGGCTCAAAAAACTATGCTCGGCTCGAAAAAAAAGAAAGGCAACCAAGAACACAATGCTCCAGCTTTTTGGGCTCCAACAAACAGTTCTTCGGCCTCTTCAGCTCGAATATATTGAAATTGGCTCGTTCAGACGTGAATGAATAGGCTTTTATTGGGCTGGAAGCAGGCTCGATCGCCGCGCACCATCAGCAGAGCGCTGCTCACATCGTCCAGCAGGCGTCAGAAATACGCAATGCAGCACCCGTTTTTCTTTTCTCGGATAATTTTCGAAAGAAGTTTAAAATGTTGGGCGTTTTTGTGCAAGGAACGACTGAAAACTGGCTATTTGGCAGAATTCGGCCCCCGGGACTAAAAATCGGTCCTTTCCCCCCCCCCCAAATCGGCGCACGGTCAACAACCCGCGCTTTTTACCCCACAATTGGCATTTTCGGCTTTTCCACAAAGCCGGCGGATGCTCAGCTCAGCATGATACAGTAATAGTATTCCCAGAGCGTAACCAACTGCCCCGCCTTTTCTGTCCTTATGTATCTGGCCAAAAACATTCACAGTTCACACACGAGTGCATGAATATGCGCGCGCGGAGCTCGGCGCGGACCCCAACGTGCGTTGTCACGTACTCACGGCCCCCGTGCGTGCAGCGCAGCAACATGATGAGCGCGTGAGTGGCGTGGTGCTTGCGTCGTACCTGGTTGCCCTCTTCCTCTTGATGGGGTTTACTGACGAAGGGTCTTTTCAAATCAACGTTCGATATTTGAAAAAAAAAAATGTATGCGGGGGCGGGGCATTCACTCCACACACCGCTGACAGATTTTTTTTTAAGTGACTTGCGTACACGGTTCGCAAGGCGTGCAGTGACTCATGCAGAGTCACAATAGTCGTGAGTTATAATATAGTCTACTCAGCTGCTCAGCACTACTGCTGTATTGTTGGTGGTGGTGGTGTCGCATATATACCTTGTTAGTTGTTTTGATGCATGTGCGTACATACGTACAGCACGATTAACAGATCTTTACAAATTAAAAGTATCGGAAGATACATTCGCCTTTCGTTTGTACATATTTTACACCAGGTACCAGGTAGGGTTTTTTTTAGCCCAAATCCGGTATGCCTGTCCATTTTGGCCCAAAATCAGTTACTACATACCAACAAGTATAATTCACACACCAGGAGCCCTGCTCTTGGCCAGACTGACATCGTACCTGATTTTGACTCGAAAAGGTCAGGGTATACCTGGCTTTGTCTGCTCTTGTCTAGCTTTCAACTTTCAACTGATTTTGGCCAATTTTGAACCAATCAGAGAGGCCATACGTACACTGTTTTTTCTCTGCGTCTGCGGTCTCTCGGTTGCACAATTCTTATGTATAAACTAGAATTGTGCAACCGAGTGAGCCGGCGTAGAACCGCCTGCGCAGGCGAAGTTTCAGAACCTGCCAGCAAAAAAAGGCACGTGATTTCCAGTGGAAACCCGCACACTTGTTCGAAAATCACCACGAAGAGCACACACCGCGCAGTGAACGAACACACACACACGCACACACTAGCTCAGCAGCAGAAGAAGCTCGCACAACCTCGCAAAGCAGGCGGTCTGAGAGCTCTACGGCGGGTGCGGCTGGTGCTACTCCTACTACACCCTGGTCGTTTATTGTACACAGACGTACTCTCGCACGCAAGCTTTCACACTAGAGCCGCCGCACACAGCACCAAGCAGCAGCAGCAGCACGGGCAGGGGATAGAGGAGAGGCATGAACTCCCTCGCTGTTGTAGCTGCTACGGCACAGCAGGCGAGATGCTCGTTTATATTACCCCTGCTACAGCTATAGGTACCTACCTCTAGCGAGAAGCAACAACCGATTTACAGAAATGACACTATTAAATACTCGTCAAGTATAACGGTATTTTATACGTTAAAATCAAGCATTATTTTTTTTGGGGGCGGGGTGCTGCGACCGGACACATGCCACTCTTGTTACACTATTTGATAATATAATACTGTTTGGAGTCTGGTACAGCAGTATCGGAATTAAACGTACAAGGTAATCATTATTCCGGCCAGCGTGGTACTGCTGTACCAACACGAACACCCACACACGGACTTGCTGTCGATGATTGAGCATATGTCTGGTACAGCATTGTGCGTTGGTACTACTGTCAACGTGTACTGTTGTACGTACACAGCGGCATGCACCAACGTTCGTTGGTGCAGCATTACCACGCTAGCCGGAAAAATATAAATGCGTTTAATTCTGATATTACACTCCAAATTGTACTATGTTATCGTCCATAGTGGTACGTGTCAGCATCCCCCAAAAATAAAACATTGTGCTTTTAACATTTAAAATACAGTTGTACTTCAAGAGTACTATAGTGTCATCATTTCCTGTAGTGACGAGATCATGTCTTGTTGCTCTTCTCGCTAGAGGTCGGTACTTATGGCTGTAGTAGGGGTACTATAAACGAGCAACTAGCCTTCTGCGTCGCAGCAGCAACAGCGAGGGAGCTCATGCCACTCCTCTATCTCCTGCTCGTGCTGCTGCTGCTTCTGTGGTGCTGTGTGCCGCGGCTCTATAGTGTGAGAGCTTGCGTGTGAGAGTACGCCTGTGCGGAACAAACAACCTGGGAATAATGGCACTATTATACCCGCCGCACCCGCCGTAGAGCCGCCCTCTCAGGCCGCCCGCTTTATGAGCTATCTTTGCAGGCTTCTCTTGCTGAGTGTGTGCGTTCGTGTGCTCGTTCGCTGCGCGTTGCGAGCTCTTCGTGATGTTCAAATAATGGTGCGGGTTTCCAAGGGGAATATCGAGCTTTTTTTGTTGGCAGGTTCTGAAACTTCGCCTGCGCAGGCGGTTTTACGCCGGCTGCCTTCTGTCTTGCATGTCGGTGATGTTTTCTATGAAAAAATAACAAACACGTCAGGTGTGAATTCCAAGGCTTATCAGTGACTGAGAATCGTGACGGGACGGGACGGGACAGATTTTACTCGTTTGGAGGGAAAAAAAAAAAAAACGAAAACGGGACGGTAAAATGAAGACAGAAAAAGTTGGCGGGACGGGACAGCGGGTGCCAAATTTCTCGACGGGACGGGACGGTAAATATTATTTCCCTCGGCGGGACGGGACGGTAAATATTTTTGTCCTCGGCGGGACGGGACGGTAAATATTTTTTTCCTCGGCGGGACGGGACTGTAAATATTTTTTTCCTCGGCGGGACGGGACGGTAAATATTTTTTTCCTCGGCGGGACGGGACGGTAAATATTTTTCCCACGGCGGGACGGGACCGTAATTTTCTTTTTCTTCGGCGGGGCGGGACGGTAACTCTGTTTTTCTTCTTTCCTGCAGCGAGGTCGGCGCGGTTGGACGTGAAAATTTTCCCGCACACTGCTGGTTCCGGGAAGAGAGCCGTCCCGACGCGGACGTTTTCTTCTCGACCCGCGCAGCCCAAGCCCCGAGAAGTGCTGCCACTACACGGGCGACGTCTTCTGATTTCTTCCACCCCTGCCCCGAGCACTGTTGTTGTTGCGTTGCGTGCTCATGGTGGCTGTTCTGATGGTTGTGCTTGCGCTGTGTTACTGGTGGTTGTGGAGGTGGAGGTGGTGGCGGCGGCGGCGGTGGTGATTCTAGTGCCGCTGCTGGTCGATCGACCCGCCCGTGAGATAGGCATCCATCCGTGGCGTCCGTGTCGGTCACACCAAAGAATTAGGAGACAGCACTTTTGCCCTTGACAGACAGCAACTTTGCATTGACATTGACATGCTTTGGCTGACACCAAACTACTAGGTTTTAATGTGTGTAATACTCGGCCCTACATCCTTGACAGCGCACGTTTTGCGTCCCGCTTGATGGCATGTCTCCTGAAATCTTTTTGGGCCACACCAGTAGTGGTGGTGTGATCGTGAGTTGAGTGGTCTCTGTGCTGTTTGTGTGTGGTGGCGAGCCTGTGGCAGGTGGTGCGTTATGATACTATGGTTTCAGTTGCGAGTGGAAATATGAAGTATGAAGATTCTTTAAAAAAAATGAAAATAAAAAACAACACCACCACCAGTTATACTACCTGGTAGTAATTTTCATTATTTTTCGTAGATGGCAATATTTGTACTTACCTTCATTTGAAAGTATATAAAACAAATCATCAACCAGCTGCTGATCAACACCACCAGCACAGCTTTTCCTAGCAGAAGTAAATGTGGTGCTGCTGCAGCAATTTCGCATCACTGACCAGGTATTATATAAGCAAGACGATGAAAATACGTGATCTGTGAGTTCGACTGATTAGTAATTGAATAGTTGATACCCAATTTTGCAAGCTGGGTAATACGCCTACTACCTGGTACTATTCTATACGTATTTCATGTATTGATTGGAGTTGCGCACGATTTATGATAACACATGTATTTATATAGGAATTACTATTAAAGTTGGTACAACTCGAAATTGCTTGATTAATTTCGTAATTCGTGGTGGAAATGGATGGGAACAGACGACCACGAATGTTTCTTGCAGGGAAAGAGGCAAGTTATGTCCGCCGGAGGCGGTGTCACGACGGGACGGAACGATAATTTCCTACGGGAGAGATTTTATCGGCGGGACGGGACGGTAATTTTTCGGTGTCATGGCGGGACGGGACGGTAATTTTTCGGTGTCACGACGGAACGGGACGGTAATTTTTCGGTGCCACGGCGGGACGGGACGGTAATTTTTCGGTGTCACGGCGGGACGGGCCGGTAATTTCCAACGGGAGAGATTTTATAGGCGTGACGGGACGGTTAAGTGACGACGGTCAGGGATTTTGTCGGCGGGACGGGACGGCCAACGGGAGAGATTTTATAGGCGGGATGGGACGGTTAAGTGACGACGGTCAGGGATTTTGTCGGCGGGACGGGACGGCGGGACCATTTTGACGGCGGTTTTAACGTCCCGTCCCGCCGTTACCGCCGTTACCGTCCCGCCGAAATTACCGTGATAAGCCTTGGTGAATTCGATCCATTAAATGGTTGATACTCAACCTTGAAAGCTGCGTACTAATATTAGTGGTACATTTGTCAATAGATTCCATGAATATAGGCATGGTATTTGTGCATTTTATGCACGTTACGATGTGCTGCTGTAGTAAATACCTGGTACTCAGTTTTAGAATTTGTACGACACGCCGTTCGCGCTTGTTCTACAGCAGTATATACTGTCCTTGTAGAGGACATAGGTCAGTGACTCCCCTGAATGCTACCCGGGTCAACGGAACAATTTTATTCTACAATCATTCTGCACTGATACTATCAATATATAACCCGAACAGAGAATAATATGATAATGTTGTCTCAACATTACATCGTCCTTTCTACCCAGCTTCATCAGTACACCCAGTGTCCGTCCTGATTCCTAATCCTAGAGAGATACGGATTCTGTGGTCACAGACTGAGACAGAGGAAGACCAAAAAAACAAAAATAGTCCCGAATTCAAGGGTCAAGCAATTGAAGTGCCAGTGTACCGGGTACGAGAACGCAACAAAAGCAAGACTACGTAAAAACTAAGAACAAATGGACAATAAAACAAAACTAAATTCGGCAATGAAACAGACTACAAATGACGCAAGGAGATCAGAAAGGTTGCTACTGTAGATGGAAAGCATACGTACTCAGCAAGGACAAGATAGCTGCCGCGCGGACGAAGCAACACGAAGGAGAGGAACATACCGGCATACGGACGGCGGGGCGGGGAAAGGAAACAAAGCGAAAGAAAAGGCAGAAATCAAGAAGGAAGAGATAATGGGGAAAAAAAGAGAACATCGTACGCCAAACGGTGATAGTAACATGTGTGCCCGTCTGACCTAAAAAATCGATTCGGGAACCTAGCCACACCCTTTGCTGTCTCCTTCCTACTCGTCAATAGCGGTGCCAAGCGTCAGTACTGCCGCTGTCGCGCTCCCTCCCCCCATTGAACAACTCAACAAGAAACAAACAAAACCTGCTAGACTTCCAAGATGCTACATACTAAGTAGTCGAGTACCTGGTATGTTGATATATATATATATATATATATTTATCCATCACTTTTACTTCCCAGCCCACTCGTAGGAGGTTTTACCCTCGACGATCTTCTGGACAAGCCGTGGTCACAGGTGTCGTCCCTTCTCTCCCCCGGTACGTGCCTTTATTTTTTGTCGCGCATAGGGTTCAGCATTCCCACTGCTCGTCGATTTTCATCGAATGTAGCCAACTCACGCTTTCGCGCTTTCCGCTTATCAATTTTTTATGCAAGAAAAAGTCCCTATGAGCATGCACTCGGTGGGACTTGAACCCACGAAATTGATCTTGACAGGCACGCGGACCACCTACCAAGCCACCGGGGACGCCGGCTATGAAACAAAAAAACGTTTGAACAAATGGCACGGGTAAAAAAACTTCTGTCTGATATACAGACCTGGTATCAAGTACTTGGTGCTTTTGGAGCATGATCTCGTTCTATTGATAGTAATACATATATGTATATATACGAGTACGAAATTCAATGTGAGTGTCGTTGAAATTTAAAGTCGCTTTCATGACGAAGTCAATGAATCAGCCTCTAACAGTAGTACCATGTATCCTACAGTATATCGTACGAAAGTATTGCCGGTATATACAAGGCGTTTGCCTGCTATGCTAGTAATAGCTCACCAAGAAGAACGGGAGCGGATTAAGGAAGAATGGGGAGGAACAACAGATGGTTAGAAACATATGCTCAGTGACTTGTAAGTGCTAGGAGCTCCATACTGTAGTCCAGCATATATGTATACACAATACGTACGCCGTGATTGTGAATGATCAACGTTGAAGGTCATTCTGCACTTTGTCGGATGACAAGAGTAACAATAATATGCACACAGGAATAACAATATGCACGCACATACATATTGGTATGAAATAGAGAGCAAAGCGTGGCATGTCACCGCCCGGTTCTACATTGCATTAAGTTGTGTTGTATGAGATGGGCTGAGCTTCCATGTGGTACTTGGGACAAGGTTCCCGTCTAAAGATGTGGTAGACTTGAAATGCCGGAGGTGTCACAGGTTGAAAAAAGACGGGCGGGGAGGCGGGGGAAACAGAACACAAGCGTCCTTGCTGTATATGAGCGTATGAACGCTGCTGCTGTTGTATCGTGGCTGTTAGGCTGTTTCTTATGCGGTTTAGATCTGGAGCTTCTCACTCTGACCCGATCGCATTCCCGCTGTGAAATTCACAAATCAAAACAGTCTTCCTATGCGAAAAAAACAGATTTATTGTGCGTGCAGAAATCCGAGCAAACGCCGAGACCAACTGCTGTTGTTGCGGTATGGCGCCGCGGAGAAACGCGCCGAAAGCGCTGCCCTGCGCGTAGGACCCAAGAGTCCGAGCCCACGCTGACTGCCTCTGGTCTGGCGGCGAGGAGACGTGCCGAGTGCTTTCGAGTTAACCTCTCTCGGTAATATATGTTTTTTGACACAATGAAGTATCCAAGCCCAGCACGATGACTGACTGACTGCTGGTGCTGTAGTTTTCGAGTACACATCCACTGATAGATGCGCGACGAGCGCGCTTCTCTTGGCCTCTAGGCCCGAGCTAGTCGACTGTAGGCTGGCCACGGAGAGATGCGCCGTCACCCGACTGCGCGTCGGGCGCGAAGCAACGTCGCTATACAGCTGTGTCACCATCCAACTATTCGCTCGTCCTGCTGCTACGTGCTGGCGTGGATAACATCTTGAATTTAGAGACCACGCCATTTTTGGAATTGAAAATCTGATGGCCCAAGTCGTCGAATTTTGGGACAAAATCTGACGGCTTGGCCAAATCCTACTACTTGGGCCATCGGATTATCATATCGAAAAATACAGATCTGAAGCTCGAAATCGAACCGCACAGCAAACACCCTTGGGTTGTACACTCATCCATGATGTGCACATACAAACTTAGTTTGATATGTACGAGATATAAAGCACAGTGTCGTACATCACCGTCCGGTTCTACATTGCGTTGCGTTGTTGTGCTGTAGTATGATATGGGTCGGGACTATATCTGGTATTTTATACAAGGTTGGTTCCCCTTGAAGATGCGGTTGCACAAGTTGAAAAAATAGAGGGACACACACACATGTATATGAAAATATATATATATATATATATATATATGAGCATATGCGCGCTGCTGCTGTTGCAGCGTTGCTGTCGGGCTGTATTCTACGCGGATATTTTTGTAGTCCAAAGGAATTGTTCCGGGGATAAGCTGCTGTTGCTGCTGCAGTTATAATGCTCAGGTCGTGTTTGATACGGCTCAAAGTGGCACGTGTAAATCAAATACTAAAGTTCCCAGCTCAGCAGATGAATCTGCAGTAAATGGAAATATGGCAGTCCCGAAGTCAAACAAATCGCCCCGCTGTTTCTCCCAGTATATTCCCATCGAAACAAAAAGCAAGGAGAAACGAGCTCCAAGCGTATCTGCTGCTGCACGCGCAAAGTAGCCTGGTGGCCCGGCGGTCACGTTCGAGGTGCAATGTGGTCAACACGAGTTCACCTATAGCCAGGTAATGACCTATATCTACAGTAGGTCGTTGTTTTCATAAATTGTCACGAATACGTCAGCTGTGAGTACGACCGATTGAGTGGTTCTAAGTCGAATCCGCCAGCGTTTTGTTTTTCGCGTTAAAACTCGGGAAACGTCATGTTTAAAACAGTGTAGTGTTGGTAACTGTAAGCTTGTTGTCAGTGCTGCCTTTCTTGGTTGATTTTTTGTAAGCATAACTAAAGCAAATACGCCGGGCTTGCTTGATTTTCTCGAGACTAAGGATGCCCAAACCAAGCAACCATAATTTGTTGTTTTAACCACTCATATTTGCTTTGAAAACGTTGTTTCGCCTTGTACTGCTCATACTTTGCGCCGCGGCACTGCTGTAAACTGTTCTTTTAGCATAACAGGAACAGCGGAAGCCGCCCTATTCGTCACCAAATACATGAATAGGGAGAAGTGGTGAAGTATCGTTCCGCTCATCGGAGTGTAACTCGAAAGAAAGCCAGCGTCAAAATTGAATATATTAAGAAAGCTACAAGCCTAGTCAGTGCCAAGTTTCAGGAAAGTTGACCCCTTCCTGTGGCTGACCTGGGCCCATGGCATCATTCACTGCGGTGCACTATAGATTATGAAGACGGTCCCGCTTAGTCTAAAAGGCCGCATGTTGAGGCCGGGGTGATTGATACACTTTTGTAAGGGCGTGTGGCGTGGACTCTCAGTGCGCAACACTAGGCCAGGCTCCGACCGGTGCACCGCCAAGTCCTCCTGCGTGTCATTGGCTTCCAGCGCCGACAACGTTCCGACTACACGACCCTCTCATACGTGAAGACCTTCAAGAAGACACGATCGGAGAGCATCGAAACCACCATCCGTAAACGGCGGCTCTTCTTTGCGGGGGGCGTGGCGCGGCAAAACAACGGGCGATTACCCAGTCGGGTAATGTTCGCGACGATGACCGGTGGGAAAGGCCGGAAACCGGGCGGATACCCCAAAACTCGGTATGGATGCCTAGTTGAAGACCTCAGGGTGTTTCGAGCGACCGAGGGGTCCACGGAACACTTCCCCTTGGTGTTTAGAGTTGAGACCGTCGTGTGGACCGTTGCAGCAAAGAAGGGGGGCAAGAAGTATCGGGGGGTTCTTGAAACAGCCGAAGTGCTTCATGATCAAGTGGCACAAGGATGAAGCAGATCTGAGTACACAGCACCACGCATCCGATGTGTGTGGGGTCCAAGGGGATAGGAGGGGGGGGGGGGGACAGCAGAAGTAAGGAAACTGTGGTTGACGATATCAGGAAGGGGACAGGCCACAGGGTAGCAAGGTACCAGGACGACAAATAATAGTAGGTAGAACATGTCTAGGCGACTCGTACCGCAAACCTCTGCCGCTGCTTCGAATGTGACGCCTTCGTGTTTTAGTGTTGCTTTACTGTTATTTTTCTTCCCGTTCTTATCCTCATGATATAAAAGAAGCCCTGCCTGGCTTGGTGGGTGACGAGCCTGCTTTCTCGGTGTTTTTTCCTGATGGTTCTTTCTGTTTTGTCTTTGTTCCGACGCAGCTGCCCCCAGGGGGGCACGACAGCGATACTCCCACCGCTCGTATCAATTTGTTTTGTCGTTGTGGTCACTTCTTGCCTTTGCTTTCCGTCATTTCGTATATTCTTGAGTTGTTTTCGTTTATTTTAGCAATGATACGTATTTATTCATTCAAATGTGTTGTCTTTTTTGTGTTTGGCACGAAGATGAGGCGAAATTGAGTAGGAAGCGCCACACATCCGTTGTATGGCAATGGTCGGAGGGAAACCGCGGTAGATAAAAGCAGGAAGGACACGGCAGACAGGGTAGCAAGGTGCCAGACCGACTGCGTGCTCGTACCTCAAACTGCTGTGCCTGGAGAGTGCTTTTGTTCTGCTTCGGTTTGCCTGTATTTCCTTTCGTTCTTGCTGTAGTCTCAAATCATCTATATGTCGTGTATTACTTGTTCTGTTTGTTTCGTATCGTCTGTCGCATTTCTCGAGGGCACGAGACGTTTATTTTTTATTTTTTTTTATTTCATTGTTTCTTTCCATGTTTCTCTTTTTAGACTCATGTTGGAATGTGTATGCCGTGTCTGTCGTATCCAGTACATTTGCAGGTCAACAATGACATGGCATCGCATTGTCTATGCTGCTTACTGCATAACAGTGTGTACCGTAGTACCTGCGTCGTAGTTTCGTGACCACAGAGCTTGTACCTCTTCAGGATTGAATAATCGGCAAGGACAATGGGTACTACTATTAATAGCTGGTCTAATCTAGAAATTAACTGAAAGATTGCAGCCCGACTAGCACGCCGTTTTGGCGAGATATAAACTGAACCTTGGTATGGCCATTGCTTAGCCATTGACGAAGACGTTCAAACGATTTTTCTTCTGTTTTTTCGAGGACTTACGAGAGTTTTCCTGAAAACCCGGTTTAGTTTTTGGCCGATAGAAAAAAAAGGCGTCCCCTTTATAACCTCTAGACGTGAGTCTTGTTAATCACGTGTAAAAAACAGGCCTTGATTCGAAAAAAAACGGCGTGCTGATTCCTGTTTCGCCGATATATCCTTCAGTTACTTGAGTTTGTATGAGAATCGCACTTGCGGCTGTATCTTTTTACGCCCGACGATTTAGAACATAAAAAAGGCGTCTAGGTGAGATCCCCACCAACGTGCCCACCAAGTATTGGCGTGATCCGGTGGATAGGTGTCATGCGATGAACGATTTTGCCGATAATGCCCACCCAGAACGAAAAAACGAAGTTTTGAGAGTTTTTGTGTGCCCTTCAAATAAGTTGATTGGTACGTAGGAAACGCAAAAGCATAAAAAAGCAACCAACCAAATTGTTTACACAAGCGCATTAATTGGCTGACTATTAATAGCAGGGTATGCATATCTCGGTCTCATTCGTCGGTGTTCATGAGATATGACCAATAACGTTTAAGTCGGTTTCTAGACCAGACCAGCTCGTGGGCAAGCGCAACACAAGAAAGCGTGCATTCGCGCCCATCCAGAACAGGAAGTTAGCCCGGGCCTGATTTGAAGTTTCTTGCGAGAGGGCCGGTACTTTATACGCCCACGAAGCAGCTTCAGGAAACGTCGTTGGTCGTTGGAGGTCTATGTAGCTGTCCCAGGTTGCCTCGCGGTAATTTGTGCGTCTTTGCCAACACTCCTCACTGTCCATGGTGATTTATGGTGAAGCACTTCCCGACAATTAACGGATTCGCTTAAGGGACGCGCGTGTAACTGATCCGAGCGCCAAGCGTCAAGTGGAACCTACCTGTTGTGACAATGTCGTATGCGCTCTCGACCCGACGTCGAGAACATGTGTGTGGTGTTTGGCGAGATGTTTTACGTATTTAAATGTTTACACATTTGTTACCAAATACGTCAGCGTTGAGTACTACCGATTGAGTGGTTGATACCCAACTTTGGAATATGCTATATATTAATACCAGCTACCAGGGAAGACAGGGTGATTCTACAAGGGTGATTTTAGATCTACGACACTGGGAACGCACAATTTCCATGCAAGGTTTGAATTTCCAATATACCCGAGAGAATTGTTCAGTACAGCTTGCTATGAGCACGATTATTCGAACCAAAAGTTTCCGAACTTTTGGAAAACGGCGAAAAAAAAAAAACAAATTCTGGGGCAGATATTGGGCCAAAATCCGCTTCAGAAAAACTCAGGCGGATACTCAGTTCGGAGCGGCGAGATAGTCCTCGGCAAACATCTATCAACAAACCCAACGACTGCGGCATCCACTCTAAACGGGGTGCGCTCGTTAGAGGCTCCGACCCACCCTACGGTCACCGTACAGACACAACGGCCGGTGATATGTGGCGGGCTCAGACCAGGCGTATGATAAAGAAACAATTGGCCGTTGCTGTGCAGAAAACCGATGACAATTCTTCTCGACCCGTCTCGAATGGCAAAAACTAGGCCTTTTTTTAGGTTTAGGAGAAGAGCGTGGGACGCCGCCGGCTAAAGCTCTCGCCCCCTAGATCATGAATCCACCTGATATCTTCGAGGCCGTCATCTACACCCGTTGGCCTTGCCCGAGACCAAGCGGGTTGACCGTGGGCTGAGCATATGTAGACATCGAAGGTCTATCGTCGCACGAGCTGACTTTTATCAGCGTGATGACAATTTACAACGACGAAAAACAACGCCGCCTGCAGGCATGTGAAAAATAACAAAATCGAACAATTTTCCCTTTTATATCCACAGCGGCGGTATGATAATAGCTTCAGCTGTTTCTTGAAAAAAGAAAAATTGAAGAAAACTTTCATACTCTGCGTTCCGATTGTAATCGGTTCGTCCAGCACGCTCGGAAAAAAAAAATATGAACCGTCACAGATTTTTTCTCTAGACAGGGGGGGGGGGGGGGTTAACAGAACTGGGGTGAAAAAAATGAAAAAGAAAAAAATAATTCTTCTCTTTTCATCAAGTGATTACAACGGTTGCAACGGTTTTGCATTCCGACCTCTGGGGGTGTGGTGTGCCGTTTTCTCTTTTTCACGGACGCCCCTGGTTAGTCCCGTGTTTTTTGTTCTGTAGTTTTTACATTATATTTTTCATCCTTTCGTTTTCCGGCGTTACATTTCAAATTACTGATTATGTTTTCTTTCTATATTTTGTATCAAAGTATGTTTTCTTTCGTTTTATTTCCGACACCGCCTTCACCCTCTGCCGACTATACATGTATATGCCGACTACCAGGTACATATCATGAAAAAACTACCTAATCAACCAACCTTGATAAATATTAGAACTGGAGTCCCATTTCGGGGACAAACTACTCAAAACGGCTACTTGCTTAAATAGTAAATAAGCACCAAAAAAGCAAAAAACAAAGCAACACCTCATTCACATTGCTCAACACTAAAACAGCAGTGCAAGCCAATCGCCCCAGCAAATAAATCACATCCCGCACGAATACGTATTACGTATTCATGGCTTTGTGTTCGGTTTGTGAGGCAAGTATGCGCCGACGGACGAATACCGTCGCAAAAACATGGGGCAAGCTAAGACGAGACAAGTCTTCGCCCATTTCGAAAACATCGGGTAGCACTCGTACACAGATGAATACCCTCTCAAGACATGGGCTCGACTCGACGAATACCCTCACACTCCACTGGTCAGGTAAAAGCGCCCTCTGTTATATCATACATGCTAACATCCTGTTAACATCATCAAAAACCTACGTTATAAAAGGCGCTCATGATCCTTTCCGAGCGTAAGTTTTATTTCAACATTTTTTCGAATTTTTATAAACTGTCGACCCTGTGGGCATCCAGGGGAGTCTTTGGCCAGTAGTCAATCGCGAGGGAAATAATGGAAAACGCGCGCGGTTCACGCAGCTTGCAAAGTTGAGTATCGACCGATCTGCCGATCGGTTGAACTCACAGCTGACGTGCTTTCTTAGTTTCTTATAAAAAAAAAACTGTTTCGATATACCTGGTATATATTTTTCCTTTTCTTCTCCGCATTTATTACTTTCGCCCTTCTTTCTCCCTCCTCTGTTAACATCAGCATTCGAAACTTAGATCCGGGGTCAAATAGCAGGCAGGCTCTTCTGCCCCCTCCACACTATGGTTCGTGCCTTCATTTTCATCGCGAGAAGACTTCAGCTCGTTCTTCCCTCGTCGGCTCGCCTCAAAGTGCAACTACCGTACAGCAGTGCCTGATATCATACTAGTATGCCATGGTCAGTTTTTTTTTTTTTTTTCATCATCACTTCTACTTTCCAGCCCACTCGTAGGAGGTTTTTACCCTCGACGATCTTCTGGACAAGCCGTGGTCACAGGTGTCGTCCCTTCTCCCCCCCGGTACGTGCCTTTATTTTTTGTCGCGCATAGGGTTCAGCATTCCCACTGCTCGTCGATTTTCATCGAATGTAGCTAACTCACGCTCTCGCGCTTTCCGCTTATCAATTTTATGCAAGAAAAAGTCCCTATGAGCATGCACTCGGTGAGACTTGAACCCACGAAATTGATCTTGACAGGCACGCGGACCACCTACCAAGCCACCGGGGACGATTACCTGGTACCTGATGCCTGGTACTTCCAAGTATACTCGTGCTCTTGTTTCATTGTTCAGTTCACAGGTACCGCAGTGGAGTCTAAAGGGCCATTTTGCGATGTTTTTTTTTTTGTTCTCCTGGGGTCTCTTTTCGCTCCAGAATTATTGGAGCCTGTCCTGCGACCACGGACTACTCTGGCGATGAATTTATGTGAAGATCACGAACATCAACAACGCTTGACCTAAAGCATTTTACCAATTACATCGTCTTCAGGGATCATGTGTGACCCAGCCTGTTTAGGGTCGACACCCCGACGAGGCGAAGAATTTCATGTAGCAACGATCGTTTAAACAGTAACGAAGGAAGAATCTTGGGTTAGCACGCAATGCCTGGTATTAACAGATGTGTCATCGAAGTGTGCCCTATCCTCCATTTACTTGCCAGGCCCGCTTGAGGACTGTGTACGGAATGATACGTTGACCGGGTATCCTGGTAACCGGGTGGACACGGTTCCGTTCACCTGAAAAACCGGGTTACCCGGTTATGAGTCCGAGTCCGAGTCCGACCTCCAGAATTTGGCGGGTACCGTTCGAGGCGGGTACCTGGTACCACCCCAAGTACACAGAAAGCGGGTTTGACGTTTGACATTTCCTGATTGGCTCGGCCGAGCGCGAAGAAGTACCCCGTGAAACTGGCTCGAGATTTTCGGCTTTGCGAGCTCATCGCACAGGCCACGGGGCTCGGGCTCGGGCGAGAGGGTGCATGCCCCGGGCGATCCCCCGTCAGTAGAGTCCAACGGCGGCGAGGTCGGCGCGGGAGGCCGCGGAGAAAAATCATGCCAAAAAAAAAAGCTGCGAAACAAAATATCATCTTACTTTGTGCTCAAACCCGGCACGTAATAACACTGTTGATAATGAGGAACCACGGCGTATAGGTAGTAGGTAGTACAGCAGCAAGCAGTAGATGTTCCTTTGTGTTGGTTCAGCACAAAACAGCATAATCCGTATTCGCCCAGCATGATGCATCGCAGATATGACTACTGCAAGTATTACTGAGGTCGCGCCTCATTGTGTACCACCAATTACTACCAGGTAGTATATTGACAAGTACGAGTACAACAGCGTGCGTACGAAGAGATATACCTGGTATCTAAAACAGTAGACGAAAATTTGAATTTAATAACCATATGTAACTGCCGTACCCGGTACACAATCGTGTAAACATACCAGGTATTCACGTAGAATACCCGTAGACAATCGTACCTGGTATTAATACTGGTACCTGGTGTCGGCTGTCTGTATATGATTATCGGTACGACGAAATCACTGCCGCAAGCCAATGGCATAGCTATTATGTACCATACCTGGTACACGATAACATCTACCAGGTACGCAGTAAATGCTACCAGGCACCCGGGGTATTTACCAGTATAGCAGTAGACTGTGGAAGTAGAAGGTACGGGAAGACGGGATTTTTTTCACCTCACGATGGAGCGCTGATTGTAGAACACCCAAGGACGGACCAAATATGAAGCGCTTGCGTGCCTCCGTCTCCTTGCAAACTCTGCAACCCCGTAGTATATTTCGCTATCGTGTTCCTCGCTCCTACGGCTTCACAAGAACGGCGAGTCCTCGAGTCAAAACCCTTGCTTCCAGAACCCTGTCAACAAGAGCCAACAAGTCCAGGGCGGGCACCTGAGGCAGAAACGTAAAGCGACGAAAGGTTCACAAACGTATTGCATAATGATTGGCAAGTACCTCATGTCCGTAACCTGGTGTTAAAAAATGGGCAGGGCAGGTGCAAATGTTTTTTGTAGTCTTGATGTAAATCAAGCCACGGCCCCGTTGTGTCGTAGATCGTGACGAAAAACCACCCTACCTTCAAACTACGGACGCGGGTGACCCCGGTGCAGAAGTAGCCCGAATATCGCTGCGTAAAGGGTAATACAGATACTTTAACCGGGCAGGCATAGTTGCTAAGCGCACAAATGGGATGAGACCATACTATCGGGGGGACACCTATCTGCAGGAGAGCGGCGAACGCGCGATGCTTCTCTGGGACTCTTGCAACCGCAATATGCGCAAGTGCTCTCTCTCTCACTGCTAAAATGCTGAAGCAAAAACGAAGACAGCGCTCGAAACCTGAAAACCTCTGAAAACCTCGGCCAAGTTGTCATCCACACCAGGCGAAAAGGAAGGGGATACGTACTGGTGGCCCCTTAACGCTTGCCTGAGTCAGCGATGCACTCCGATGTTCGTATGGTTGTACGCAGCTACTGGTGTCGTTGCATTCCTCCTGCTCTTCGCTTCTTTTGTCTCAGTAGATGGTTCTCCTGTCTTTGTTATTGCCCACAACAGCAAAAAAAGAACCAGCACTAAAATAAAGCCACCTTTATATAAAGCGGGGTTGGGACGGTATCAGCCCCACACCAGACTTTTCGAGGTACTCTCAACAAGCACCGCCCTTCCCACTAATCTCTCTAAATGACACGCCACGTGCGGAGGGACTCAATCAAGTCACGGCATAGCCTGTTTGGTAACTTGACGGTGCACGGCTCTCCTTGAGTCGGATACATTCGACTCTTCGAAGCTCGAAACAGCTATGATAGATAGTAGAGGTGGGTATCATATCGCAAAATGTGATATATTATACGATATGTGATATGATATAAGCGTATCAATATCACAAAAAACCCGTGATATGATATATGTATCATACCATATCATATCATATCGATATATCGATATGTGATATGATATGGAGTAAAAGTCACGATTTCAGCTTCCTTTGAGGCCAAAGCAGTAGCCAAGGATGTTCTTGGGTTGGGGTGTATAATAATGCTCTTCAGTCTTGCACTGCTGGTAAGCGCATATTTCAATAGTCACAAACATGTGTCCAGCGTCAGTAATAATAGTAGGGCGAACATTGTATATATGTACAAGGCGCTTCGCTCCGCGGGCGGCCTACGCCGCCCGCTACGCTCGCTCAGGAAGGAAACATCAAATTATGCGAAGCGGACACAGGTCCATGATTGAATATTGTTTTTTGTATGGCCCCTGTAGTTAGCTGCAAACTGGCGACTTGATAATGCCAAGAGTCCCGTCGCCATGCTTCAGGAGAAAACAGCTCGGACGCCACAAATGCTTCGCGTCGCGGGCGGTTTTCCGCTACGCTCGCTCACACGTCGTACATATGTACATACCCCAGGTATAGGGTACTTATTTTCTTCTTTCGATATATGCTCTGTGTCTGTGTACTCGTATGTACTGAAAGATAAAGCACAGAACGGCACAGCAAAACACAGCAAAAACAACGAAAATGAAACCGAAATCCTAAAAGAAATAAAATCCCCGTCCCCTTTCGTGTAATAATTTACTACTTGAGTGGAACACCTTACACACCAGTCAAAAAAAGAAAAAAAATGAAAAAAAGAAAAAACCAAGGCTTATCACGGTAATTTCGGTGGGACGGTAACGTCGGTAACGGCGGGACGGGACGGTAAAACCGCCGTCAAAATGGTCCCGCCGTCACGTCCCGTCCCGTCCCGCCGACAAAATCTCTGACCGTCGTCACTTAACCGTCCCATCCCGCCTATAAAATCTCTCCCGTTGGAAATTACCGTCCCGTCCCGTCGTGGCACCGAAAAATTACCGTCCCGTCCCGCCGTGACACCGACAAATTACCGTCCCTTCCCGCCGTGACACCGAAAAAATACCGTCCCGTCCCGCCGACAAAATCTCTCCCGTAGGAAATTATCGTTCCGTCCCGTCGTGGCACCGCCTCCGGCGGACATAACTTGCCTCTTCCCCTGCAAGAAACATTCGTGGTCGTCTGTTCCCATCCATATCCACCACGAATTACGAAATTAATCAAGCAATTTCGAGTTGTACCAAACTTCAATAGTAATTCCTATATAAATACATGTGTTGTCATAAATCGTGCACAACTCCCATCTATAAATGAAATACGTATAGAATAGTAGTAGGGCGGCGTATTACCCAGCTTGCAAAATTGGGTATCAACTATTCAATTACTAGTCAGTCGAACTCACAGATCACGTATTTTCATCGTCTTGCTTATATAATACCTGGTCAGTGATGCGAAATTGCTGCAGCAGCACCACATTTACTTCTGCTAGGAAAAGCTGTGCTGGTGGTGTTATCCTGTATCAGCAGCTGGTTGATGATTTGTTTTATATACTTTCAAATGAAGGTATTGCCATCTACGAAAAATAATGAAAATTACTACCAAGTAGTATACCGGCGTCCCCGGTGGCTTGGTAGGTGGTCCACGTGCCTGTCAAGATCAATTTCGTGGGTTCATTTCGTGTGCCCGAAGACGGAAAATAAATAATTCTCTCTATTTCCAGTACGAAATAATAGAGTGTCTGCGCATAATATTTTTGTTTATCAAGGAATTCCGTCGGAAAGGTAATCATAACCGAAAGCCTTTCGGCATGCGCATAATCGTAGACGAAGACCAACTATTATGGGAATTTTTTGAGACGTTATTTCTGGAGATTATTTTTCTAGTTCTGAGGCTCCAAAAATATGTGGATGAAAAATGAGAACCATCTATTATGGCTTCTGATCGTCAAAACTGGTTTTATATACAGTACCAGGTAGTATTGATTGGTTGGTTTCGTGACGAGGCGTCCGAGAGCTGTTCTTTTTTTACATGGCTGTGGCCCGCGACTTTTTCATCCAAGTTGTTTCTCGGTTGTCTCGGCGCGGCTTCGCTCGTCGCGAACGTTTCATAGCGGGCAAGTCGTCCTCCTCGTCGTCATCGAGGTCCGCGATTGCAGCGGCTGCCGCGAGCGTGGTTTCATATTAATAGTACTAGAGGATCATCGCCGGCCATGTCGAATCGGCATCGCTGCTGTTGCTCCTCCTGCTGCTGCTGCTGCTGCTGCTGCTGCTGCTGCTGCTGCTGCTGCTGCTGCTGCTAGCTAGTAACTGCTGCTGACGCTGCCGCTGCTATCGCTTCTAGGTGACGGAGAGGCCATCTCCCACACGAGCACCGTAGGCCGTACGTACAGCTAGCCGTTGGTGTGAGTGGAAGGTGTATGTACTGCTGTAGTGGACAGGTGGGCAGCAGAAGGCAGAGCACCCAAAATCCAAATTTCTCAGTTCCTAGAGGTACGCGACACCGCTCAGAACTGGGCTCAGTTCTGAGAGGATTTGCTGATTTCTGCCCCCTCCAGGAACTGAGACCAAAAATATCGATGTTTTTCTGACCCATAATAGATGGTTCTTATTTCTGAGCGTCGGAGATCGCTGAAAAATCCAGAAATAACGTCTCAAAAATTTCCCATAATAGTGGGTCGAAAAAAACAGCTAAATATTGGATTCTTATGTTTGAAAAAAAAAACACTTGCGGCAGCGGCAGCACTTTTTTTTGTACCAAACGAGCCGAACGCAAGAAGTCGTGCAAGCAGCAGCAGCAGCAGCAGCAGCAGCAGCAGCAGGAGGAGCAGGAGCAGTAGTAAGCAGCAGCAAGCACTAACAGGCAGAAGTGCGATCTATCTTGCGCTCCTCGACACTCGCTGTGCAAGCAACGCCGCCACAACGAGAAGATCGCCCTCCTTCTTCGTCGTCCTGCGAAATGGGGTCGAAGATCAGGGGCGTGGCGGCAAGGGTGCACGTGCTTGCAGCACCAGCAGCGCCTGCGACAACTGTTGCAGCAGCGCTTTTGCTTGAGGCAGCTCTCTCGCTTCCAGCAGCGCTTGCTCGCAGCAGCGCTTGTTTGAGGCAGCTCTCTCGCTTCCAGCAGCGCTTGCTCGCAGCAGCGCTTGCTTGCAGCGGACCTTGCTTGTGTGCAGCAGCGCTCGCTTGCAGCAGCGATTTTGTCTGCAGCAGCGCCTGCTCACCGCAGTGCTTGCTGATTGCCGCAGTGTTTCCAGCAACAACAGCACTTACTTGCAGCAGCAGCAGCAGCAGCAGCACACTATATGCAGTAGTAGCAGCAGTAGTCGGTGACGTACAGCAGCAGCAGCAGCAGCACCTACCTAATAGTATCTGCTGCTGCAGCAGCAGGCAGCAAAGGCATGCAGCATCAGCGGCCGCAATTCTTCTCGCAAAACTCCGCCGGTAGCAGACACATGGTCCGAGGGTCCGAGGCCACTCTCGGGGCAAGCTTGGCCAATCCAAAGCGTCCGGAGAGTTTTCGGCCAACAGAATACAGCGGTCGAATCTCGTATCATACAAATATGGCTCTAGTATAATATGCTATCCAAAAATGCATAACTTCGTCATTTTTATGCAAATAATTTGATTAGGATATTTGATTAGTCGTCGGTAACGGAGGAATAGATCAGCAAAATTCGTAATACTCTTTCTTTTGCGCAGACACTCTAATTAAATTGAAATTGGGGTCAATTTATTTAATTGTCTTGGTCAGATAGCATTTCCGAATCGAAAAATAAATAATTACCGAAAGGTTCCTCGAAGTTTTTGTATATATAAGAAACTAAGAAAGCACGTCAGCTGTGAGTTCAACCGATATATTTGAATAATCAGTGGAACGAAAAAAAAAAAAAACGCAGGGTCTCATGCGGGTCAATACATGCAAAAACCGTTTCGCAAAGCGAATCCAACAACAGCATGCAAAAGAGTACTGTGATTGTCATATAAAAGAAGCGGGGAAGCAGGAACGTGAGTCCCACACCGAGTGCATGCTCATAGGGACTTTTTCTTGCATAAAAAAATTGATAAGCGGAAAGCGCGAAAGCGTGAGTTGGCTACATTCGATGAAAATCGACAAGCAGTGGGAATGCTGAACCCTATGCGCGACAAAAAATAAAGGCACGTACCGGGGGGGGAGAAGGGACGACACCTGTGACCACGGCTTGTCCAGAAGATCGTCGAGGGTAAAACCTCCTACGAGTGGGCTGGGAAGTAAAAGTGATGGATAAAAAAAAAAAAAAAAAAAAAAAAAAAAGTATAACTAGTGGTGGTGTTGTTTTTTCGCTTCATTTTTTTTAAAGTATGGAATGTTTTTTCTCTTCATATTTTTTAAAGAATCTTCATACTTCATATTTCCACTCGCAACTGAAACCAGAGTAGTATCGTAACGCACCACCTGCCACAGGCTCGCCACCACACACAAACAGCACAGAGACCACTCAACTCACGATCACACCACCAGTACTGGTGTGGCCCAAAAAGATTTCAGGAGACATGCCATCAAGCGGGACGCAAAACGTGCGCTGTCAAGGATGTAGGGCCGAGTATTACACACATTAAAACCTAGTAGTTTGGTGTCAGTCAAAGCATGTCAAGGCCAATGCAAAGTTGCTGTCTGTCAAGGGGTGAAAGTGCTGTCTCCCATTAATAATGAGGCGCGCGAAGCGCGCTAAAAGCGGGCGAGCCTTTTTTTTCTTGGAATTTTCCAAGAAAAAAAAAGCCTCTTCATAGCGGCTCGGATACGAGCGTGGGGTGCCTTGTTTTGAGTTTCTCTGTATGTGTGTGTGTGTGTGTGTGGTGAGGCGTGTATGTGTGTGTGATTCAACATTTTTTTGGGCAACGTTTGACCACCGCCCTCGACGCACACCGCACCAATTCCAGTCCCGGCGGGCTCTGTGGACGCGCACACACAAAACAGACCTCCTGGTGCTGGTGCGGTGGTAAGTCGTTCACAGCAGCTCGAGTTAGGTGTGGCAACGTGTGTAGGCACATGTTGGTGCTGGGCCATGTTGAAAAAACACAGAACCAACAACACATTATATTTTGAAACCCAGCTAGCTCTACGAGTACTCGTAGGTAGGCAGACTGTGTCTGTCCACAGCAACGAGCGTTCGGGTCATGTCCCCGAGACATGCTGCAGGCCCACCCTCCTGCTGATGAGGGGACTGAGAAGCAGGAGAGTATCTGCTGTATAATAGTTGTTGTACAGCAGTAGTAGTAGTGGTGGCACTGCTAGAAGAAGCTCTGCTGGACACACGTCAGATTGTAGATTTTTCGTCTTCAAATTATGAGTTCGGGACCAGGAAACACACGTACAAAGGGTTCACACACAAGCCGAGCGTACAGCGACGCTGACCTGGCCTCGTGTGTCCTACTGCTGCTGCTGTTTTGCTGCTGGAGAAGCTCTGCTGTAGATGTCGTACATCATCAGTAGTAGCGGTGGCACCTGCTACCTGCTACGAGAAGTTCTCTCTTGGACAGAGCACGTCGAGTGCAGATTTTTCGTCTTGAAATTATTATGCCGAATTTCGAGTTCAAAACCAACACAGGACAAAATCGAGTACGTGTACAAAGGGTTCAAGGGGTGAGATTGACACGCCGAGCGTACAGCGACGCTGACCCTGGCGTCGTGTGTCCTACTGCTACTGCTGCTGCTGTTTTGTTGCTGGAGAAACACTTCTGCTGCTGTAGATGTGTACAAAGGGTTCAAGGGTTAGATTGACAAGCCGAGCCGCCGAGCGTACATCGACGCTGACCCTGGCCTCGTGCGTCCCACTGCTACTGCTGATGCTGCTGTTTTTGTTGCTGGAGAAACACAGCTGCTGTATGTAGATGTCGTACATCAGTACAAGCAAGTAGTGGTGGCACCTGCTACGAGAAAGAAGGGTCTTCTGTTGGACAAATATTTTCAGATGCAGATTTTTCGTGTTCAAATTAATTATGCCGAATTTCAACCAGAAAACACTTGCTGTTGGAAAAACGGAAAAATATCAGGTGTGTGTCTATTTGTCGTCTTGTTCTTTCCACCCGTCGACAGCCAGTTCCGTGGTCACACAGCAGTAGTACATATTTTCGTCTTCAAATTACTATGCCGGATTTCGAGGTGGAAATACCAGGATACACACGACAAAATCCAGTACCTGGTATTTGTTTCAGGTGTGTCCGTACTGCTGTGCTGTCTGTGTTTTTCAAGAGCAGGATATGATGCCAAGAATATTTACGGTTATGAGATTCACCAACGACGGCGTATAGGTAGTAGGTACAGCAGCAGCAGCAGTAGATGTTCGTTCGTGTTGGTTCAGCACAAATCAAATAAATGTTTTGTGCATGATGCATCGCAGATATGACTACTGCAGGTATTGCTGAGGTCGCGCCTCATTACCACCAATTACTAGTAATGAGGCGCGCGAAGCGCGCTAAAAGCGGGCGAGCCTTTTTTTTCTTGGAATTTTCCAAGAAAAAAAAAGCCTCTTTATAGCGGCTCGGATACGAGCGTGGGGTGCCTTGTTTTGAGTTTCTCTGTATGTGTGTGTGTGTGGTGAGGCGTGTATGTGTGTGTGATTCAACATTTTTTTGGGCAACGTTTGACCACCGCCCTCGACGCACACCGCACCAATTCCAGTCCCGGCGGGCTCTGTGGACGCGCACACACAAAACAGACCTCCTGGTGCTGGTGCGGTGGTAAGTCGTTCACAGCAGCTCGAGTTAGGTGTGGCAACGTGTGTAGGCACATGTTGGTGCTGGGCCATGTTGAAAAAACACAGAACCAACAACACATTATATTTTGAAACCCAGCTAGCTCTACGAGTACTCGTAGGTAGGCAGACTGTGCCTGTCCACAGCAACGAGCGTTCGGGCCATGTCCCCGAGACATGCTGCAGGCCCACCCTCCTGCTGATGAGGGGACTGAGAAGCAGGAGAGTATCTGCTGTATAATAGTTGTTGTACAGCAGTAGTAGTAGTGGTGGCACTGCTAGAAGAAGCTCTGCTGGACACACGTCAGATTGTAGATTTTTCGTCTTACAAATTATGAGTTCGGGACCAGGAAACACATGTACGAAGGGTTCACACACAATCCGAGCGTACAGCGACGCTGACCTGGCCTGTGTGTCCTGCTGCTGCTGCTGTTTTGCTGCTGGAGAAGCTCTGCTGTAGATGTCGTACATCATCTGTAGTAGCGGTGGCACCTGCTACCTGCTACGAGAAGTTCTCTCTTGGACAGAGCACGTCGAGTGCAGATTTTTCGTCTTGAAATTATTTTGCGCTCTGCTGGACACAAGTCAGATTGTAGATTTTTCGTCTTCAAATTATGAGTTCGGGACCAGGAAACACATGTACAAAGGGTTCACACACAAGCCGAGCGTACAGCGACGCTGACCTGGCCTCGTGTGTCCTACTGCTGCTGCTGTTTTGCTGCTGGAGAAGCTCTGCTGTAGATGTCGTACATCATCAGTAGTAGCGGTGGCACCTGCTACCTGCTACGAGAAGTTCTCTCTTGGACAGAGCACGTCGAGTGCAGATTTTTCGTCTTGAAAAATTATTATGCCGAATTTCGAGTTCAAAACCAACACAGGACAAAATCGAGTACGTGTACAAAGGGTTCAAGGGGTGAGATTGACACGCCGAGCGTACAGCGACGCTGACCCTGGCGTCGTGTGTCCTACTGCTACTGCTGCTGCTGTTTTGTTTGCTGGAGAAACACTTCTGCTGCTGTAGATGTGTACAAAGGGTTCAAGGGTTAGATTGACAAGCCGAGCCGCCGAGCGTACATCGACGCTGACCCTGGCCTCGTGCGTCCCACTGCTACTGCTGATGCTGCTGTTTTTGTTGCTGGAGAAACACAGCTGCTGTATGTAGATGTCGTACATCAGTACAAGCAAGTAGTGGTGGCACCTGCTACGAGAAAGAAGCGTCTTCTGTTGGACAAATATTTTCAGATGCAGATTTTTCGTGTTCAAATTAATTATGCCGAATTTCAACCAGAAAACACTTGCTGTTGGAAAAACGGAAAAATATCAGGTGTGTGTCTATTTGTCGTCTTGTTCTTTCCACCCGTCGACAGCCAGTTCCGTGGTCACACAGCAGTAGTACATATTTTCGTCTTCAAATTACTATGCCGGATTTCGAGGTGGAAACACCAGGATACACACGACAAAATCCAGTACCTGGTATTTGTTTCAGGTGTGTCCGTACTGCTGTGCTGTCTGTGTTTTTCAAGAGCAGGATATGATGCCAAGAATATTTACGGTTATGAGATCACCAACGACGGCGTATAGGTAGTAGGTACAGCAGCAGCAGCAGTAGATGTTCGTTCGTGTTGGTTCAGCACAAATCAAATAAATGTTTTGTACATGATGCATCGCAGATATGACTATTGCAGGTATTGCTGAGGTCGCGCCTCAATTACTAGTAATGAGGCGCGCGAAGCGCGCAAAAAACGTGCGAGCCTTTTTTTTCTTGGAATTTTCCAAGAAAAAAAAGCCTCTTTATAGCGGCTCGGATACGAGCGTGGGGTGCCTTGTTTTGAGTTTCTCTGTATGTGTGTGTGTGTGTGTGTGTGTGTGGTGGGGTGTGTGTGTGTGTGTGATTCAACATTTTTTTGGGCAACGTTTGACCACCGACCTCGACGCACACCGCACCAATTCCAGTCCCGGCGGGCTCTGTGGACGCGCACACACAAAAGAGACCTCCTGGTACTGGTGCGGTGGTAAGTCGTTCACAGCAGCTCGAGCTAGGTGTGGCAACGTGTGTAGGCACATGTTGGTGCTGGGCCATGTTGAAAAAACACAGAACCAACAACACATTATATTTTGAAACCCAGCTAGCTCTACGAGTACTCGTAGGCAGGCAGACTGTGCCTGTCCGCAGCAACGAGCGTTCGGGCCATGTCCCCGAGACATGCTGCAGGCCCACCCTCCTGCTGATGAGGGGACTGAGAAGCAGGAGAGTATCTGCTGTATAATAGTTGTTGTACAGCAGTAGTAGTAGTGGTGGCACTGCTAGAAGAAGCTCTGCTGGACACACGTCAGATTGTAGATCTTTCGTCTTCAAATGATGAGTTCGAGACCAGGAAACACATGTACGAAGGGTTCACACACAAGCCGAGCGTACAGCGATGCTGACCTGGCCTCGTGTGTCCTACTGCTGCTGCTGTTTTGCTGCTGGAGAAGCTCTGCTGTAGATGTCGTACTTCCATCTGTAGTAGCGGTGGCACCTGCTACCTGCTACGAGAAGTTCTCTCTTGGACAGAGCACGTCGAGTGCAGATTTTTCGTCTTGAAATTATTATGCCGAATTTCGAGTTCAAAACCAACACAGGACAAAATCGACCACGTGTACAAAGGGTTCAAGGGGTGAGATTGACAAGCCGAGCGTACAGCGACGCTGACCCTGGCGTCGTGTGTCCTACTGCTACTGCTGCTGCTGTTTTGTTGCTGGAGAAACACTTCTGCTGCTGTAGATGTGTACAAAGGGTTCAAGGGTTAGATTGACGAGCCGAGCCGCCCAGCGTACATCGACGCTGACCCTGGCCTCGTGCGTCCCACTGCTACTGCTGCTGCTGCTGCTTTTGTTGCTGGAGAAACACAGCTGCTGTACGTATGCAGATGTCGTACATCAGTACAAGCAAGTAGTGGTGGCACCTGCTACGAGAAAGAAGCGTCTTCTGTTGGACAAATATTTTCAGATGCAGATTTTTCGTGTTCAAATTAATTATGCCGAATTTCAACCAGAAAACACTTGCTGTTGGAAAAACGGAAAAAGAAAAAATATATATCAGGTGTGTGTCTATTTGTCGTCTTGTTCTTTCCACCCGTCGACAGCCAGTTCCGTGGTCACACAGCAGTAGTACATATTTTCGTCTTCAAATTACTATGCCGGATTTCGAGGTGGAAATACCAGGATACACACGACGAAATCCAGTACCTGGTATTTGTTACAGGTGTGTCCGTACTGCTGTGCTGTGTTTTTCAAGAGCCGGATATGATGCCAAGAATATTTACGGTTATGAGATTCACCAACGACGGCGTATAGGTAGTAGGTACGGCAGCAGCAGCAGTAGATGTTCGTTCGTGTTGGTTCAGCACAAATCAAATAAATGTTGTGCATGACAGATATGACTACTGCAGGTATTGCTGAGGTCGCGCCTCATTACCACCAATTACTAGTAATGAGGCGCGCGGAGCGCGCTAAAAGCGGGCGAGCCTTTTTTTTCTTGGAATTTTCCAAGAAAAAAAGCCTCTTTATAGCGGCTCGGATACGAGCGTGGGGTGCCTTGTTTTGAGTTTTTCTGTATGTGTGTGTGTGTGTGGTGGGGTGTGTGTGTGTGTGTGTGATTCAACATTTTTTTGGGCAACGTTTGACCACCGATCTCGACGCACACCGCACCAATTCCAGTCCCGGCGGGCTCTGTGGACGCGCACACACAAAAGAGACCTCCTGGTGCTGGTGCGGTGGTAAGTCGTTCACAGCAGCTCGAGCTAGGTGTGGCAACGTGTGTAGGCACATGTTGGTGCTGGGCCATGTTGAAAAAACACAGAACCAACAACACATTATATTTTGAAACCCAGCTAGCTCTACGAGTACTGGTAGGTAGGCAGACTGTGCCTGTCCACAGCAACGAGCGTTCGGGCCATGTCCCCGAGACATGCTGCAGGCCCACCCTCCTGCTGATGAGGGGACTGAGAAGCAGGAGAGTATCTGCTGTATAATAGTTGCTGTACAGCAGTAGTAGTAGTGGTGGCACTGCTAGAAGAAGCTCTGCTGGACACACGTCAGATTGTAGAGTTTTCGTCTTCAAATTATGAGTTCGGGACCAGGAAACACATGTACGAAGGGTTCACACACAAGCCGATCGTACAGCGACGCTGACCTGGCCTCGTGTGTCCTACTGCTGCTGCTGTTTTGCTGCTGGAGAAGCTCTGCTGTAGATGTCGTACATCATCTGTAGTAGCGGTGGCACCTGCTACCTGCTACGAGAAGTTCTCTCTTGGACAGAGCACGTCGAGTGCAGATTTTTCGTCTTGATATTATTATGCCAAATTTCGAGTTCAAAACCAACACAGGACAAAATCGACTACGTGTACAAAGGGTTCAAGGGGTGAGATTGACAAGCCGAGCGTACAGCGACGCTGACCCTGGCGTCGTGTGTCCTACTGCTACTGCTGCTGCTGTTTTGTTGCTGGAGAAACACTGCTGCTACTGTAGATGTGTACAAAGGGTTCAAGGGTTAGATTGACAAGCCGAGCCGCCGAGCGTACATCGACGCTGACCCTGGCCTCGTGCGTCCCACTGCTACTGCTGCTGCTGCTGTTTTTGTTGCTGGAGATACACAGCTGCTGTACGTATGCAGATGTCGTACATCAGTACAAGCAAGTAGTGGTGGCACCTGCTACGAGAAAGAAGCGTCTTCTGTTGGACAAATATTTTCAGATGCAGATTTTTCGTGTTCAAATTAATTATGCCGAATTTCAACCAGAAAACACTTGCTGTTGGAAGAACAGAAAAAGAAAAAATATATATGAGGTGTGTGTCTATTTGTCGTCTCTTGTTCTTTCCACCCGTCGACATCCAGTTCCGTGGTCACACAGCAGTAGTACATATTTTCGTCTCCAAGTTATTATGCCGGATTTCGAGGTGGAAATACCAGGATACACACGACAAAATCCAGTACCTGGTATTTGTTACAGGTGTGTCCGTACTGCTGTGCTGTGTTTTTCAAGAGCAGGATATGATGCCAAGAATATTTACGGTTATGAGATTCACCAACGACGGCGTATAGGTAGTAGGTACAGCAGCAGCATTAGATGTTCGTTCGTGTTGGTTCAGCACAAATCAAATAAATGTTTAGCATGATGCATCGCAGATATGACTACTGCAGGTATTGCTCAGGTCGCGCCTCATTACCACCAATTACTAGTAACATATTTGGTGTATCCGGCACGGACGCCATGGATGCCTATCTCACGGGCGGGGTCGATCGACCAGCAGCGGCACTAGAATCACCACCGCCGCCGCCGCCACCACCTCCACCTCCACAACCACCAGTAACACAGCGCAAGCACAACCATCAGAACAGCCACCATGAGCACGCAACGCAACAACAACAGTGCTTGGGGCAGGGGTGGAAGAAATCAGAAGACGTCGCCCGTGTAGTGGCAGCACTTCTCGGGGCTTGGGCTGCGCGGGTCGAGAAGAAAACGTCCGCGTCGGGACGGCTCTCTTCCCGGAACCAGCAGTGTGCGGGAAATTTTTCACGTACACTCGCGCCGACCTTGCGGCGGGAAAGAAGAAAAATATATTTACCGTCCCGCCCACCGAAGGAAAAGAGAATTACCGTCCCGTCCCGCCGTGGGAAAAATATTTACCGTCCCGTCCCGCCGTGGAAAAAAATATTTACCGTCCCGTCCCGCCGAGGAAAAAAATATTTACCGTCCCGTCCCGCCGAGAATAAAAATATTTACCGTCCCGTCCCGCCGAGGAAAAAAATATTTACCGTCCCGTCCCGCCGAGGGGAAAAAAACATTTACCGTCCCGTCGTGAAAATCAGCCCCGTTGACTTTTACCGTCCCGTCCCGTCGAGAAATTTGGCACCCGCTGTCCCGTCCCGTCCCGTCCCGCCAACTTCCTATATCCTCATTTTACCGTCCCGTCCCGTCCCGTTTTCATTTTTTTTTTTTTTTCCCGCCAAACGACTAAAATCTGTCCCGTCCCGTCCCGTCCCGTCACGATTCTCAGTCACTGTGATAAGCCTTGGAAAAAATCTTACAGCAGAGCTTCTCTCTCAGCCTCGTACGCCGCCCGCCCCTCTCGCGACCATGTCGCCACCGATTCAGTCCGGGTAAAGCTTCGCTCCCTCTCTTCCACAGTGAGCCCCGACGCCCGCCTCGCGTGAAGCCCGGTGCTCACCGTGGACCTCGACGCAAGCTCGACAATGTTGGTGCTCATTCGGGGTACCTCCTTCTTGTGACTCTCAGCCCGGTCGCAAAAATAAGCACCGCTTGAATATTATCTTACAATCCCGAACGACCCTTCAATACTCGTACGTACTCTATCCAAAATCACAAATGGAGGCCAGACAGAGCCTATTGATGCATCCCTCGTGTCTCGAGGCACACGCGACGCCTAGGCACGAAAGCGGCGACCGCGCTCCTTGCAACTCCCCCTCTACTCGCCAGCATCCGCTGACACCCGCGACGGTGCCGGGTTCGCCCGCGCAACCGTGCTCGGAGTACACGCACGCACACGAAACGAAAGAAGAAAAAAGGGAAAAGAAGGACTGAAAGTACGACGAGAAATGGAGAAAACAAAGACTCGCTGGAACGGTCCGGCAAGTAATAAACGGAGGCGATTCCCAAGTGGGAGCTCTGAGAGGCCAGGGATGTACCAACCGAGCACGCTCACGGTGTGTCTAAACAGAATCGAAAAGCTCAATCGAAAATCGAATTCATTTCGATTTCCATAAAAATTTGCCGAGGTGTCTAAACAGAATCGAAAAGTGAAAATAGAAGTCCAGGGGAAAAGCAACGGAGAGCACAACCTACTAGGCCGTTCGCATCTGTGCACACATGCCGGCAATCTAGCGCTCGGTAACACAGATCCACCACACAAGCAGGCAAACGCGACGGCAATTCGATTCCGGGAGGTCGTTGGGCCTCCGATGGAGGTGGTGGCGCGTCCAACGTTGACGCCCCGAGATCAAACTTGAAATTATACTGAGAACGAACTTCCGACCTCGTTCTCGAGGGTATCATCCTGAATTTTCCTCAAACTATATGCTCGCTCTGGCTCGAACGCCGGGAAACAAAGGCCCGAGAACGTCGGGGCTGGTGTTGTGGTTCGCCTGCTGGCTGTTTACGGGGGGTCTGTGCGGCTATGTTGCCGTGCTGGCTGTGGGTTGGATGCTGTGTACGGTGGTCCTGATGTGATATTTTGACGTGGCTGCGCTGACCAGTAGGACGAGCTGAATTGTTGCTGTTCGTGCTTTCGATTTCCTTTTCGATTACCAGCCGTCAACTTTTTGATTTTGGCATTGGGTTGTAAAACAGCTGGGAATCGAAAAGGAAATCGAAAGCACGAACAGCAACAATTCAGCTCTCAGGGTGTGTCTAAACAGAATCGAAATCGAAAATCGAAAATCGAATTGATAATAAACAAGGCGCTGATTGGTCCCTGGTCAAAACATGTTCCCCTTCGTTTTTTAGGTTCCGAAAAAATGAACGATTTACAACCCAATGCCAAAATCAAAAAGTTGACGGCTGGGAATCGAAAAGGAAATCGAAAGCACGAACAGCAACAATTCAGCTCGTCCTACTGGTCAGACCAGCCACGTCAAAATATCACATCACAACCGCCGTACACAGCATCCAACCCACAGCTAGCACGGCAACATAGCCCCATAGACCCCCCGTAAACAGCCAGCAGGCGAACCACAACACCAGCCCCGACGTTCTCGGGCCTTTGTTTCCCGGCGTTCGAGCCAGAGCGAGCATAGTTTGAGGAAAATTCAGGATGATACCCTCGAGAACGAGGTCGGAAGTTCGTTCTCAGTATAATTTCAAGTTTGATCTCGGGGCGTCAACGTTGTGTCCATGGACGCGCCACCACCTCCATGGGAGGCCCAACGACCCCCCGGAATCGAATTGCCGTCGCGTTTGCCTGCTTGTGTGGTGGATCTGTGTTACCGAGGCTAGATTGCCGGCATGTGTGCACAGATGCGAACGGCCTAGTAGGTTGTGCTCTCCGTTGCTTTTCCCCTGGACTTCTATTTTCACTTTTCGATTCTGTTTAGACACATCGATCGACATATTTTTATGGAAATCGAAATGAATTCGATTTTCGATTGAGCTTTTCGATTCTGTTTAGACACACCCTCAGAGATCGAGATCTAAGTAAGTATATCTAATCATACTTACTTGTACAACGTTTTCGAGCACACGCTGGGACGAAAGGTGGGTGTGATGATCCACACAGCCAGCGAGAAGAGCGGTATATAAAGTAGCATCACACAATGTATCCATGACATGATGCCGAGAGTTAGTTGTTGGAAACCTTTACATTTTTTAATTTTGGTATTAAATAGTAGTAGTATATTTTAACTGCTCTACCAGGCTCTTTATTTATTTATTTGGGATTCTTCTCATTTTCTTTTTCTTTTTCTTTTTCGGTTTGGTTTCTTTGTTGCTTCTCTTTCTTTATGGTGTATTTTGGTTGCTGGCGTATGTATGTATGTTGTGTCGGCCGCACCTATTACGGGGGTCCATAGTTAACAGGACCTATGGCGTACATAAAAACCTATATATTTGCCTATTTTTACTAAAAAAAATTGGTCCCGTTAACTATGGACCCCCGTAATAGTGCGAAGGCATGGTATTGCGTAGGCTATTAATGCATTTTACGGTGTATTATCTCTGTGTCGTAGTCTGTGACCACAGAGCTCGTATCTTTCTAGGGTGAAGAATCAGCACGGACACTGGGCTTGCTGGATGTCGACGAGTAGAAGAACGGATTAATGTGCAGAACACACACACACTCGCCTATACAACACCTACCTACTATTTTTTTTATAAATTTTGAAATACGTCAGCAGTGACTACTACTATAGCCGCTGGCCTATATCTTTGACAAGGAATCACATATAGAATACGCGCGCTCGGTTTATCACAATAAAAAAATTGAAATACGTCAGCTGTGAGTTCGACTGATTAAATAGTTGAGACTCAACTTTGCAAGCTGCGTAATGCGCCTCGTCTATATTCCATTTCTACCTAATTTTACAAGTATTGTGATATTTTATAAATTTTGAAATACGTCAGCTGTGAGTTCGACTGATTAAATAGTTGATACTCAACTTTGCAAGCTGCGTAATGCGCCGCGTCTATATTCCATTTTTACCTAATTTTACAAGTATTGTGATATTTTATAAATTTTGAAATACGTCAGCTGTGAGTTCGACTGATTAAATAGTTGATACTCAACTTTGCAAGCTGCGTAATGCGCCGCGTCTATATTCCATTTTTACCTAATTTTACAAGTATTGTGATCAACCGAGCGCGCGTATTCTATATGTGATTCCTTGTCAAAGATATAGGCCAGCGGCTCCCCTGGATATATATACTTTTTTTTTTAAGAAACTAATTAAAGAAAGCACGTCAGCTGTGAGTTGAACCGATCGGCAGATCGGTCGATACTCAACTTTGCAAGCTGCGTGAACCGCGCGCGTTTTCCATTATTTCCCTCGCGATTGACTACTGGCCAGAGACTCTCCCCTGGATGCCACCAGGGTCGACGAGACGATAATACTTAGGGCCACTCCTAACGAACAAAAAAAATCACGATTCGTGATATTTTTGTCGTGAATCGTGATTTTTTTGTCGTGAATCACGACAAAAAAAATCACGATTCATGACGCCAATTTTTCTAGCTTCTCCCTAAAAAGAAAAAAATCACGATTCGTGACATTTGTCGTGTCTCAAAATACGCCTGATCAAGGCACTACGCAACCCACGCGCACCAACGGTATCCGATGGTCGGTATAGACAGGGGCATGGCAGACTCTGCTTCGTACACCGCTTGTGGACAACGGGCGGCTACCCAAAGACACCGCTGGGCGCGGGCTAACAAGGAGGCTGTGGCGTCGAAATTTCCAGGAGGAGGAGCCACTGCTGGAGGACAAACGCGAACATGACCTGGGGATGTCACAGGCCAGGCCGGGCAGACGGCCTGCGAGATGGAATCTAGCGAAACGAGCTTGTGGCCGACGGTCGGTAAAGTTGGAATCTCGCAGGCTGGGTCAGGCTTCGGCCCGTGATTCGAATATGTCACGGGCTGGGCCAGGTGCGGACGGCCCAGCCCGGCCTGGCCGTGCCCCACTCTCGAGAGTTGGCTCCACACCCCCAAAAAACGTTGGGTTTGAAATATCAGAATTTTAACTATTTGAAAATATCACGAAACGCGACGTTTTTCGGCTTTTTTCGTTAGAACTGAAACGTCACGGATCGTGATCTTTTGGCATGCCAAAGATTTTTTTTCGGTTCGTTAGGAATGGCCCTTAGAACTGGTTCGATTTCCAATTGATTTCGGCCAGTACCATTTCGCGCACTGAAACAGCAGATCGACACGTGAGGGCCGGGGTGCACAAGACAGTCGAAAGTTGAAAAAAAAATAATAATGAGGCGCGCGAAGCGCGCAAAAAGCGGGCGAGCCTTTTTTTTCTTGGAATTTTCCAAGAAAAAAAAAGCCTCTTTATAGCGGCTCGGATACGAGCGTGGGGTGCCTTGTTTTGAGTTTCTCTGTATGTGTGTGTGTGTGTGTGTGGTGAGGCGTGTATGTGTGTGTGATTCAACATTTTTTTGGGCAACGTTTGACCACCGCCCTCGACGCACACCGCACCAATTCCAGTCCCGGCGGGCTCTGTGGACGCGCACACACAAAAGAGACCTCCTGGTGCTGGTGCGGTGGTAAGTCGTTCACAGCAGCTCGAGCTAGGTGTGGCAACGTGTGTAGGCACATGTTGGTGCTGGGCCATGTTGAAAAAACACAGAACCAACAACACATTATATTTTGAAACCCAGCTAGCTCTACGAGTACTCGTAGGTAGGCAGACTGTGCCTGTCCACAGCAACGAGCGTTCGGGCCATGTCCCCGAGACATGCTGCAGGCCCACCCTCCTGCTGATGAGGGGACTGAGAAGCAGGAGAGTATCTGCTGTATAATAGTTGTTGTACAGCAGTAGTAGTAGTGGTGGCACTGCTAGAAGAAGCTCTGCTGGACACACGTCAGATTGTAGATTTTTCGTCTTCAAATTATGAGTTCGGGACCAGGAAACACATGTACGAAGGGTTCACACACAAGCCGAGCGTACAGCGACGCTGACCTGACCTCGTGTGTCCTACTGCTGCTGCTGTTTTGCTGCTGGAGAAGCTCTTCTGTAGATGTCGTACATCATCAGTAGTAGCGGTGGCACCTGCTACCTGCTACGAGAAGTTCTCTCTTGGACAGAGCACGTCGAGTGCAGATTTTTCGTCTTGAAATTATTATGCCGAATTTCGAGTTCAAAACCAACACAGGACAAAATCGACTACGTGTACAAAGGGTTCAAGGGTTTAGATTGACAAGCCGAGCGTACAGCGACGCTGACCCTGGCGTCGTGTGTCCTACTGCTACTGCTGCTGCTGTTTTGTCGCTGGAGAAACACTTCTGCTGCAGTAGACAAAGGGTTCAAGGGTTAGATTGACAAGCCGAGCCGCCGAGCGTACATCGACGCTGACCCTGGCCTCGTGCGGCCCACTGCTACTGCTGCTGCTGCTGTTTTTGTTGCCGGAGAAACACAGCTATCTGCTGTATGTAGATGGTGATCAGTACAAGCAAGTAGTGGTGGCACCTGCTACGAGAAAGAAGCGTCTTCTGTTGGACAAATATTTTCAGATACAGATTTTTCGTGTTCAAATTAATTATGCCGAATTTCAACCAGAAAACACTTGCTGTTGGAAAAACGGAAAAAGAAAAAAATATACCTGGTATATCAGGTGTGTGTCTATTTGTCGTCTTGTTCTTTCCACCCGTCGACAGCCAGTTCCGTGGTCACACAGCAGTAGTACATATTTTCGTCTTCAAATTACTATGCCGGATTTCGAGGTGGAAATACCAGGATACACACGACAAAATCCAGTACCTGGTATTTGTTACAGAGGTGTGTCCGTACTGCTGTGCTGTCTGTGTTGTCAAGAGCAGGATATGATGCCAAGAATATTTACGGTTATGAGATTCACCAACGACGGCGTATAGGTAGTAGGTACAGCAGCAGCAGCAGTAGATGTTCGTTCGTGTTGGTTCAGCACGAATCAAATGTTGTGCATGATGCATCGCAGATATGACTACTACAGGTATTGCTGAGGTCGCGCCTCATTACCACCAATTACTAGTAATGAGGCGCGCGAAGCGCGCTAAAAGCGGGCGAGCCTTTTTTTTCTTGGAATTTTCCAAGAAAAAAAAAAACCTCTTCATAGCGGCTCGGATACGAGCGTGGGGTGCCTTGTTTTGAGTTTTTCTGTATGTGTGTGTGTGTGGGTGGGTGTGTGTGTGTGTGTGATTCAACATTTTTGTGGGCAACGTTAGACCACCGCCCTCGACGCACACCGCACCAATTCCAGTCCCGGCAGGCTGTGTGGACGCGCACACACAAAAGAGACCTCCTGGTGCTGGTGCGGTGGTAAGTCGTTCACAGCAGCTCGAGCTAGGTGTGGCAACGTGTGTAGGCACATGTTGGTGCTGGACCATGTTGAAAAAAAAACACAACCAACAACACATTATATTTTGAAACCCAGCTAGCTCTACGAGTACTCGTAGGTAGGCAGACTGTGCCTGTCCACAGCAACGAGCGTTCGGGCCATGTCCCCGAGACATGCTGCAGGCCCACCCTCCTGCTGATGAGGGGACTGAGAAGCAGGAGAGTATCTGCTGTATAATAGTTGTTGTACAGCAGCAGTAGTAGTGGTGGCACTGCTAGAAGAAGCTCTGCTGGACACACGTCAGATTGTAGATTTTTCGTCTTCAAATTATGAGTTCGGGACCAGGAAACACATGTACGAAGGGTTCACACACAAGCCGAGCGTACAGCGACGCTGACCTGGCCTCGTGTGTCCTACTGCTGCTGCTGTTTTGCTGCTGGAGAAGCTCTGCTGTAGATGTCGTACATCATCAGTAGTAGCGGTGGCACCTGCTACACCTGCTACGAGAAGTTCTCTCTTGGACAGAGCACGTCGAGTGCAGATTTTTCGTCTTCAAATTATTATTCCGAATTTCGAGTTCAAAACCAACACAGGACAAAATCGAGTACGTGTACAAAGGGCTCAAGGGTTGAGATTGACAAGCCGAGCGTACAGCGACGCTGACCCTGGCGTCGTGTGTCCTACTGCTACTGCTGCTGCTGTTTTGTTGCTCGAGAAGCACTGCTGCTGCTGTAGATGTGTACAAAGGGTTCAAGGGTTAGATTGACAAGCCGAGCCGCCGAGCGTACATCGACGCTGACCCTGGCCTCATGCGTCCCACTGCTACTGCTGCTGCTGCTGTTTTTGTTGCTGGAGAAACACTGCTGCTGTATGTAGATGTCGTACATAGTACAAGCAAGTAGTGGTGGCACCTGCTACGAGAAAGAAGCGCCTTCTGTTGGACAACTATTTTCAGATGCAGATTTTTCGTGTTCAAATTAATTATGCCGAATTTCAACCAGAAAACACTTGCTGTTGGAAAAACAGAAAAAGAAAAAATATATATCATGTGTGTGTCTATTTGTCGTCTTGTTCTTTCCACCCGTCGACATCTAGTTCTGTGGTCATATAGCAGTAGTACATATTTTTCGTCTTCAAATTAATATGCCGGATTTTTTTGCCGGATTTCGAGGTGGAAATACCACGATACCTGATACACACGACAAAATCCAGTACCTGGTATTTGTTACAGGTGTGTCCGTACTGCTGTGCTGTCTGTGTTTTTCAAGAGAAGGATATATATGATGCCAAGAATATTTACGGTTATGAGATTCACCAACGACGGCGTATAGGTAGTAGGTACAGCAGCAGCAGTAGTAGATGTTCGTTCGTGTTGGTTCAGCACAAATGTTGTGCATGATGCATCGCAGATATGACTACTGCAGGTATTATTGCTGAGGTCGCGCCTCATTACCACCAATTACTAGTAATAATGAGGCGCGCGAAGCGCGCAAAAAACGTGCGAGCCTTTTTTTTCTTGGAATTTTCCAAGAAAAAAAAAGCCTCTTCATAGCGGCTCGGATACGAGCGTGGGGTGCCTTGTTTTGAGTTTTTCTGTATGTGTGTGTGTGCGTGTGTGTGTGTGGGTGTGTGTGGGTGATTCAACATTTTTGTGGGCAACGTTTGACCACCGCCCTCGACGCACACCGCACCAATTCCAGTCCCGGCGGGCTCTGTGGACGCGCACACACAAAAGAGACCTCCTGGTGCTGGTGCGGTGGTAAGTCGTTCACAGCAGCAGTGTGGTGCGGAGCCCGGTCTAGGGTAGTGGTAAGGGTAGTGGCAAGGGACGCAGGTTTTTCTGGCAGCTGGAAAGCAGTGCTTCGCTTCTTCTGAGTTAGATCTTCTTATTGATGGCGAGAGCTGAGGAGGTGCTCTGGTAGAGAAGTGAGAGGTAGGGGGGCGGGACTCGACGCCCAGATATACTCGTCCCACCCCACGCCACAGGCTCTCCTAAATTCCTCTTATCTGATGTACGCCTACAGAACTTTCCTATGGTTACCAATCGTTCTTCTGCTAATATAAGAGTATCTCACTTCGTGGACCTATCTGCGCTAAGGAACATTACTCTCGTCTAAGGGGTTTTCTGCCCTAGGGAACATTCCTAAGAGACCGTTACTTTCAACTAACGGAATATCCGCCGGGTTAATCCATTCTTTGGAAACGTGTTCGTGAGACTACAAGACTGCAACCTATTATCTATATCTATAGCCCATGAGTGCTCTACTCATATCACAGCAGCTCGAGCTAGGTGTGGCAACGTGTGTAGGCACATGTTGGTGCTGGGCCATGTTGAAAAAAAACACACAACCAACAACACACACATTATATTTTGAAACCCAGCTAGCTCTACGAGTACTCGTAGGTAGGCAGACTGTGCCTGTCCACAGCAACGAGCGTTCGGTCCATGTCCCCGAGACATGCTGCAGGCCCACAGGAGAGTATCTGCTGTATAATAGTTGTTGTACAGCAGTAGTAGTAGTGGTGGCACTGCTAGAAGAAGCTCTGCTGGACACACGTCAGATTGTAGATTTTTCGTCTTCAAATTATGAGTTCGGGACCAGGAAACACATGTACGAAGGGTTCACACACAAGCCGATCGTACAGCGACGCTGACCTGGCCTCGTGTGTCCTACTGCTGCTGCTGTTTTGCTGCTGGAGAAGCTCTGCTGTAGATGTCGTACATCATCAGTAGTAGCGGTGGCACCTGCTACCTGCTACGAGAAGTTCTCTCTTGGACAGAGCACGTCGAGTGCAGATTTTTCGTCTTGAAATTATTAAGCCGAATTTCGAGTTCAAAACCAACACAGGACAAAATTGACTACGTGTACAAAGGGTTCAAGGGTTTAGATTGACAAGCCGAGCGTCCAGCGACGCTGACCCTGGCGTCGTGTGTCCTACTGCTACTGCTGCTGCTGTTTTGTTGCTCGAGAAACACTGCTGCTGCTGTAGATGTGTACAAAGGGTTCAAGGGTTAGATTGACAAGCCGAGCCGCCGAGCGTACAGCGACGCTGACCCTGGCCTCGTGCGTCCCACTGCTACTGCTGCTGCTGCTGTTTTTGTTGCTGGAGAAACACTGCTGCCGTATGTAGATGTCGTACATCAGTACAAGCAAGTAGTGGTGGCACCTGCTACGAGAAAGAAGCGCCTTCTGTTGGACAAATATTTTCAGATGCAGATTTTTCGTGTTCAAATTAATTATGCCGAATTTCAACCAGAAAACACTTGCTGTTGGAAAAACAGAAAAAGAAAAAATATATATCAGGTGCGTGTCTATTTGTCGTCTTGTTCTTTCCACCCGTCGACATCCAGCACAACCAGTCAGTGTCTGTGCCGATTCCTGAATTCCCGAGAGATCCGATACGAATACAAGCAATAACTTCTGTGGTCACACAGCAGCAGTACCGGGGGGGAGAAGGGAAGACACCTGTGACCACGGCTTGTCCAGAAGATCGTCGAGGGTAAAACCTCCTACGAGCGGGCTGGAAAGTAGAAGTGATGAAGAACAAAAAAAAAAAAAAAAAGTACATATTTTTCATCTTGAAGTTATTATGCCGGATTTCGAGGTGGAAATACCAGGACACACACGACAAAATCCAGTACCTGGTATTTGTTACAGGTGTGTCCGTACTGCTGTGCTGTCTGTGTTTTTCAAGAGCAGGATATGATGCCAAGAATATTTACGGTTATGAGATTCACCGACGACGGCGTATAGGTAGTAGGTACAGCAGCAGTAGATGTTCGTTCGTGTTGGTTCAGGACAAATATTTTGCATGATGCATCGCAGATATGACTACTGCAGGTATTGCTGAGGTCGCGCCTCATTACCACCAATTATCATTACTAGTAATACGGGGCGCACTCTCATACTCTCATGGTCTTACCTGATCGCCCATAAGGTTATGGTCGCAAATATAATGATCGCTTGGTTTTCATTTTAATTATAAAACGGTCCTTATGTTTACGCCCAGAGTATTATTTTTTTGCCAAGGTTCCCATAAGGTTTGGCCAATCAGCAGCACTATACGCGCGGCGAGATCCATATGCGCGGCGCGATTAGGCTGCATGCTGCATGCTGCCGCCATCCTCTGCCTGTGAGCCTGAAACAAGGCGCGGGTACGATACAAACTCAGATGCTTACAGCAACTCAAAGGCGAAGACGCGCTGGGCAAGCTGCTGGTGGTGGAGGTACTTCTTCGCAATGTGGGTATTCAGCTGGTGCTGGTGGGATACAAAACCTCGGCGTGGCGGGATGAAAACCTGTAGTCACCGGGAGCGCTTCCAGATTCCCTGTGCAAGAAGGCCTGCACGGCAGAGGGGGAGGCGTCTATGTAGCAGGTGCGCGTGTATGTTGTCGTGTGGTATCACATGCTGCTTGTGTGCTCCCTGGCAATACGAGTAATCTACCACCTACGAGTGTCGCTACTGCTGGTACAGCAGTTTTACACCTGGTACCTAAAAGAGCACTCCACCACAACAGAACTGCTTGTACCATACGTACTACTGCATTAATACTGCTGTTGTATACTTTTTTTTTTTTTTTTTTTTTTGATCTTCCTTGGAGATCTGGGTAAAAAAAGCTTACGCCCAACACACTCGTACAAGGTTCCCCTCCGGCTGCCGGGAGGTGCCGTATTAATAGGGGAGTGGCGCAAGAGCGAAATAATAATTCGTACTCGTATGAAACCCTGCACACTTTTTTAGAAGTAGCACCTGCACCCACCCATCATTTTAACGTCAAGAACACACACAGCATATCTTTGAGGACAGACTATATTATACTGCTGTTCGCGGAATTAGTGTGGGATCATTAATTGCTACTATAGTAATTGGTGGTAATGAGGCGCGACCTCAGCAATACCTGAAGTAGTCATATCTGCGATGCATCATGCAAAACATTTGTCCTGAACCAACACGAACGAACATCTACTGCTGCTGTACCCACTACCTATACGCCGTCGTTGGTGACTCTCATAACCGTAAATATTCTTGGCATCATATCCTGCTCTTGAAAAACACAGACAGCACAGCAGTACGGACACACCTGTAACAAATACCAGGTACTGGATTTTGTCGTGTGTATCCTGGTATTTCCACCTCGAAATCCGGCATAATAATTTGAAGACGAAAAATATGTACTACTGCTGTGTGACCACAGAAGTTATTACTTGTATTCGTATCGTATCTCTCGGGAATTCAGGAATCGGCACAGACACTGACTGGTTGTGCTGGATGTCGACGGGTGGAAAGAACAAGACGACAAATAGACACACACCTGATACATATTTTTTCTTTTTCTGTTTTTCCAACAGCAAGTAAGTGTTTTCTGGTTGAAATTCGGCATAATTAATTTGAACACGAAAAATCTGCATCTGAAAATATTTGTCCAACAGAAGGCGCTTCTTTCTCGCCACCACTACTTGCTTGTACTGATGTATGTACGACATCTACATACAGCAGCAGTGTTTCTCCAGCAACAAAAACAGCAGCAGCAGCAGTAGTAGTGAGCCGCACGAGGCCAGGGTCAGCGTCGCTGTACGCTCGGCGGCTCGCCTTGTCAATCTAACCCTTGAACCCTTTGTACACATCTACAGCAGCAGCAGTCACTGTGTTTCTCCAGCAACAAAACAGCAGCAGCAGTATAGCAGTAGGACACACGACGCCAGGGTCAGCGTCGCTGGACGCTCGGCTTGTCAATCTAAACCCTTGAGCCCTTTGTACACGTACTCGATTTTGTCCTGTGTTGGTTTTGAACTCGAAATTCGGCATAATAATTTCAAGACGAAAAATCTGCGCTCGACGTGCTCTGTCCAAGAGAGAAATTCTCGTAGCAGGTAGCAGGTGCCACCGCTACTACTGATGATGTACGACATCTACATAAGAGCTTCTCCAGCAGCAAAACAGCAGCAGCAGTAGGACACACGAGGCCAGGTCAGCGTCGCTGTACGCTCGGCTTGTGTGTGAACCCTTCGTACATGTGTTTCCTGGTCCCGAACTCATAGTTGAAGACGAAAAATCTACAATCTGACGTGCAGAGCTTCTTCTAGCAGTGCCACCACTACTACTACTGCTGTACAACAACTATTATACAGCAGATACTCTCCTGCTTCTCAGTCCCCTCATCAGCAGGAGGGTGGGCCTGCAGCATGTCTCGGGGACATGGCTCGAACGCTCGTCGCTGTGGACAGGCACAGTCTGCCTACCTAGCTGGGTTTCAAAATATAATGTGTTGTTGGTTCTGTGTTTTTTCAACATGGCCCAGCACCAACATGTGCCTACACACGTTGCCACACCTAGCTCGAGCTGCTGTGAACGACTTACCACCGCACCAGCACCAGGAGGTCTCTTTTGTGTGTGCGCGTCCACACAGCCCGCCGGGACTGGAATTGGTGCGGTGTGCGTCGAGGGCGGTGGTCAAACGTTGCCCAAAAAAATGTTGAATCACACAAACACACACACACACCCAGCCACACACAGACACACACACACATACAGAAAAACTCAAAACAAGGCACCCCACGCTCGTATCCGAGCCGCTATAAAGAGGCTTTTTTTTTCTTGGAAAATTCCAAGAAAAAAAAGGCTCGCCCGCTTTTTGCGCGCTTCGCTCGCCTCATTACAATAATAGAACTACTTATAGATATCTCAACCTCTGAGCGTGCTCGGTTGGCACATCCCTGGCCTCTCAGAGCTCCCGCTTGGGAATCGCCTCCGTTTATTACTTGCCGGACCGTTCCAGCGAGTCTTTGTTTTCTCCATTTCTCGTCGTACTTTCAGTCCGTCTTCCCTTTTTTCTTCTTTCGTTTCGTGTGCGTGCGTGTACTCCGAGCACGGTTGCGCGGGCGAACCCGGCACCGTCGCGGGTGTCAGCGGATGCTGGCGAGTAGAGGGGGAGTTGCAAGGAGCGCGGTCGCCGCTTTCGTGCCTAGGCGTCGCGTGTGCCTCGAGACACGAGGGATGCATCAATAGGCTATGTCTGACCTCCATTTGTGATTTTGGATAGAGTACGTACGAGTATTTAAGGTTCGTTCGGGATTGTAAGATAATATTCAAGCGGTGCTTATTTTTGCGACCGGGCTGAGAGTCACAAGAGGGAGATACCCCGAATGAGCACCAACATTGTCGAGCTTGCGTCGAGGTCCACGGTGAGCACCGGGCTTCACGCGAGGCGGGCGACGGGGCTCACTGTGGAAGAGAGGGAGGGAAGCTTTACCCGGACTGAATCGGTGGCGACATGGTCGCGAGAGGGGCGGGCGGCGTACGAGGCTGAGAGAGAAGCTCTGCTGCAAGATTTTTTCTTTTTTTCATTTTTTTCTTTTTTTGACTGGTGTAAGGTGTTCCACTCAAGTAGTAAATTACTACACGAAAGGAGACGGGGATTGTTTTCGTTTAGAAAATTTCGGTTTCATTTCCATTGTTTTTGCTGTGTTGCTGTGCCGTTCTGTGCTTTATCTTTCGTACATACGACGAGTACATAGACACCGAGCATATCGAAAGAAGAAAATAAGTACCCTACCTGGGGTATGTACGTACGTATGTACGACGTGTGAGCGAGTGTAGCGGAAAACCGCCCGCGACGCGAAGCATATGTGGCGTCCGAGCTGTTTTCTCCTGAAGCATGGCAGCGGGACTCTTGGCATTATCAAGTCGCCAGTTTGCAGCTAACTACAGGGGCCATAAAAAAAACAATATTAATTTCAATCATGGACCTGTGTCCGCTTCGCATATAATTTGATGTTTCCTTCCTGAGCGAGCGTAGCGGGCGGCGTGGGCCGCCCGCGGAGCGAAGCGCCTTGTATATAATAGGGTATCGGTAAGTTGAGATATATTGATCCAGCTGACTCGCGGCGATTAATTCTTAAGTACATAAAAGTTGCGCGAGGTCGAGGTTGCGCCATAATACTTTGTGACCGGCTGAGTAATAAGGTGCACATACATAGAACTACTTATAGATATCTCAACCTCTGAGCATGCTCGGTTGGTACATCCCTGGCCTCTCAGAGCTCCCGCTTGGGAATCGCCTCCGTTTATTACTTGCCGGACCGTTCCAGCGAGTCTTTGTTTTCTCCATTTATTTCTCGTCGTACTTTCAGTCCTTCTTTCCTTTTTTCTTCTTTCGTTTCGTGTGCGTGCGTGTACTCCGAGCACGGTTGCGCGGGCGAACCCGGCACCGTCGCGGGTGTCAGCGGATGCTGGCGAGTAGAGGGGGAGTTGCAAGGAGCGCGGTCGCCGCTTTCGTGCCTAGGCGTCGCGTGTGCCTCGAGACACGAGGGATGCATCAATAGGCTATGTCTGGCCTCCATTTGTGATTTTGGATAGAGTACGTACGAGTATTTAAGGTTCGTTCGGGATTGTAAGATAATATTCAAGCGGTGCTTATTTTTGCGACCGGGCTGAGAGTCACAAGAGGGAGGTACCCCGAATGAGCACCAACATTGTCGAGCTTGAGTCGAGGTCCACGGTGAGCACCGGGCTTCACGCGAGGCGGGCGACGGGGCTCACTGTGGAAGAGAGGGAGGGAAGCTTTACCCGGACTGAATCGGTGGCGACATGGTCGCGAGAGGGGCGGGCGGCGTACGAGGCTGAGAGAGAAGCTCTGCTGTAAGGTTTTTTCTTTTTTTTCATTTTTTTCTTTTTTTGACTGGTGTAAGGTGTTCCACTCAAGTAGTAAATTATTACACGAAAGGGGACGGGGATTTTATTTCTTTTAGAAAATTTCGGTTTCATTTTCATTGTTTTTGCTGTGTTGCTGTGCCGTTCTGTGCTTTATCTTTCGTACATACGACGAGTACATAGACACCGAGCATATCGAAAGAAGAAAATAAGTACCCTACCTGGGGTATGTACGTATGTACGACGTGTGAGCGAGTGTAGCGGAAAACCGCCCGCGACGCGAAGCATATGTGGCGTCCGAGCTGTTTTCTCCTGAAGCATGGCGGCGGGACTCTTGGCATTATCAAGTCGCCAGTTTGCAGCTAACTACAGGGGCCATAAAAAAAACAATATTAATTTCAATCATGGACCTCTGTCAGCTTCGCATATAATTTGATGTTTCCTTCCTGAGCGAGCGTAGCGGGCGGCGTAGGCCGCCCGCGGAGCGAAGCGCCTTGTACATACATACATACATACATACATACATATATGCATACATACATACATACATACATACATACATACATACATACATACATACATACATACATACATACATACATACATACATACATACATACATACATACATACATACATACATACATACATACATACATACATACATACATACATACATACATACATACATACATACATACATACATACATACATACATACATATACTTACTTGGATCTCGATCTCTGAGCGTGCTCGGTTGGTACATCCCTGGCCTCTCAGAGCTCCCACTTGGGAATCGCCTCCTTTCATTACTTGCCGGACCGTTCCCGCGAGTCTTTGTTTTCTCCATTTCTCGTCGTACGTTCAGTCCTTCTTTCCTTTTTTCTTCTTTCGTTTCGTGTGCGTGCGTGTACTCCGAACACGGTTGCGTGGGCGAACCCGGCACCGTCGCGGGTGTCAGCGGATGCTGGCGAGTAGAGGGGGAGTTGCAAGGAGCGCCGTCGCCGCTTTCGTGCCTAGGCGTCGCGTGTGCCTCGAGACACGAGGGATGCATCAATAGGCTCTGTCTGGCCTCCATTTGTGATTTTGGATAGAGTACGTACGGGTATTTAACGTTCGTTCGGGATTGTAAGATAATACTCAAGCGGTGCTTATTTTTGCGACCGGGCTGAGAGTCACAAGAGGGAGGTACCCCGAATGAGCACCAACATTGTCGAGCTTGCGTCGAGGTCCACGGTGAGCACCGGGCTTCACGCGAGGCGGACGACGGGGCTCACTGGAAGAGGGAGGGAAGCTTTACCCGGACTGAATCGGTGGCGACATGGTCGCGAGAGGGGCGGGCGGCGTACGAGGCTGAGAGAGAAGCTCTGCTGTGAGATTTTTTTTTTTTTTCATTTTTTTCTTTTTTTGACTGGTGTAAGGTGTTCCACTCAGGTAGTAAATTATTACACGAAAGGGGACGGGGATTTTATTTCTTTTAGAATTTTTCGGTTTCATTTTCATTGTTTTTGCTGTGTTGCTGTGCCGTTCTGTGCTTTATCTTTCGTACATACACGTACGACGAGTACACAGACACAGAGCATATCGAAAGAAGAAAATAAGTACCCTACCTGGGGTATGTACCTATGTACGACGTGTGAGCGAGCGTAGCGGAAAACCGCCCGCGACGCGAAGCATATGTGGCGTCCGAGCTGTTTTCTCCTGAAGCATGGCGGCGGGACTCTTGGCATTATCAAGTCGCCAGTTTGCAGCTAACTACAGGGGCCATAAAAAAAAACCATATTCAATCATGGATCTCTGTCCGCTTCGCATAATTTGATGTTTCCTTCCTGAGCGAGCGTAGCGGGCGGCGTAGGCCGCCCGCGGAGCGAAGCGCCTTGTACATACATACTGGTACTACAATATATATGTTCCCCCAAAATAAATGTTTCTTGGTGCTCAGGGTATAATATCAAGGTTTCTGTTGATTGATCTCTAAAGTTATAGGCGCAGCTGGCGCGGGAACGCGTGGTTGACTCCAGACAGTAACACGGAATTCCTCTTATATTATATCCGAGCTGTCGAGTTGACTCGCCTCACATGCAGTAGAGGGTTCCACCTGACTAGTGGCATTGGTGGGCACACATTACCCCGATATCCCAATACCCTACTGCCGGAATCCCTTTCCAGCTTGGAACTCCCCAATCTACCATGGATCTTATATGTCGTGTATCTGAGTACAATCAACATCCCCCCTACTCAATATACACGACCATACTCATATCCCCCCTGCTCCTGTGCATGAGCAATATTCCCCTCAGCTCTGTACATGAAAATGTACGACATCGCAGAGCTGATACATCTCAATAAAAATATCAACTCGAATCAAACTCAGAAAGTCAAAAATCCAATCTGTAACTCAAAAATCAAATTCTTGGATCAACACTCAAATCCTCAAATCAGTATTCAAATGCTCAAATCCCCAGCCTCTCTGTTGCACAAAATAAAACTCTCGAAATATAATGCCAGGTAAAACGGCATTCTTCTCGGATTCAGTCAGGTAAAACGGCATTTTCCGCGGAATTGGTCAAAAGATATTCAGTGGAATCTCGTCGACATAGTACAGTGATCTCCGGGGCCCTCCCCTCGCCAAACGCTACTGGTGTCTACGGGCACACTATCATAATCATTCGTATTGTCTCCAGCGCACACGCTCGAAACGATCAACTTACGAATTCGGCGAGACTTCTACTCCCGACCCACCCTAGGGAATTATATAGCACTACCTGCTAGACCACTCAGCTACTGACTTTGAACAAAAGCACAAATTTTCAAGAACCAAAAAAATCAAACTCTCAATTTCCGAAATACTACCCAAACCTTCCAAATCAGAAAACATTTCCTATGGACCGCACACGCCCCCAGGCGCTTCATAGTCTCTCTTCAACCTTATCCAAAAAATCTCCCTCTATTTCATGAGGAGTTAATGCAAATCACATAAAATATCACAGTAGTCCTACTCATCAAACATAAAATTAAGCCAAGAAATTAAATGCCAGAGATCGCGAGGAACCCCGTTCCCCCGGACAAGAGTCTCCCCTTATCCCCTACTCCCGCCATTGATACCCAGATCGCGACGGTAATGCGAGATAGCATACATTCCTCCACTTGAATTTTATTTGATATTGAAACTACTCGAAAACTCCAATAACTCTCGCGGACTCCAAATCGACCAGAAAAAACAACTCCAAAATACAAGCAATGAAAATATTCATCCAGATTCAAAGGCAACCACATTTCAGTAAGAATCACCCCGACGCCCCGAACACTACTGCTGTTGCCTCCGCCGCGGCTGCCTCTCCGTTCGGTCTCATGGCGTCACCGCAGCTCGGGTCATCCAGCTATTCCTCCTGGGTGAAATCAAACGTCGCCTCCGCAGCATTGACCCGGCATACAGAAGGGATGGGACGTGCATTCGAGCGATTAGGTCTGCACATGCACTGCTTGCAAACTCCTCTTTGGTATAGTTAAGTTCTCAAATGCTACTGCAAATAAACAGCTACTTGTCAACGAGAATATATGGTCCCACATCAAACCCATGTATTCCTCGACCACTATATATGCTGCAGTACATACTTGATGAACATATACAGCAGTGCCAAGTAAACCGTTTTCGTCTCAGCTCACATTACCATACTACTCCTGCTGCTGCTGTTCTCGAATAGTATATTACTCCGTCCGCAAATAAATATCTTGCCTTTAGCACGTAACAAGTGGCGCGGGTCGTGCTACACACCAACCCAACAACTCAAAAACGAGATACCCGCATACAAAGATGTAAATATGTGAAATGCCGCAAACAGACGTGTTGCTGTAGTTGGGCACAAGGGTTCATCACATACACCTCTTCCAGCTGTACTCGTGTCGATGCTCAACCAGAGCCCTCGGCCAGTCAACCATAAAACAGACAGACGTCATAGTCCTACAGCAGTGCGTCTACAGAAAAACCTCAGTGAGGGAAGCTATACGTATACGTATACGTATACGTCTGTTCATCTCATTTCATTTCCAGTGTTCCCAAATAAATCTGAATCTCCAGTGTTCGCAGATTCTCTCCTACTCTCAAATCGATACACAATCAATTTAAAAACGAAAATCACCACAGCAGTCAATCAACAAAGCCAAACGTGCCTAGTGCGGACGTAAGTCCTTGCCGGTGTCCTTGCCGGTGGCGCCTCGATCTCTTCTCTTGGGGCACCGCATCCCGAACAGATGATGATGCAGACTCCTCCCCCTGCGCCCACCTTCACTCTCCCTCGACTCCTTCCTCGGGGGCAACGTCCCCCCCATCAACCACCTGCGGGCGTGGTGCTTCAGCAGTCCAGGCGGATTCTGCCAGAACGCTTTCAGCGTCGCTCCCGCGGTCTCCACCTTCCCTCCCGGCTCCTGCCGGCCAAACTCCCTCTTTCATATAATAATACACGTTCTACATTTATGTCGCCAGCGCGCAGCGAACCCACAGGTTCAGGCAGATGCCTGGCTATCCCGGGGTGTTGCAGCAGCGACGGTTACGCGGCGGTCGACACGACGGCGGTGGTAATGGTGCTTACTGCATGCGCTTCATCGTCGCAACAAAAGTGCAGCAATCCTCTGACTGCCGACGTTGCTGACGTTGCTGCTGGAGCTGCTGCTGTCCCTGCAACTACTACTCTCCAGCGCCTTCGCCACCAGTGCCAAGCGATTCTACCAGGTCCGGCTCAAACTTGGCCCCGCTGGGATCGCTGCTGCTCTCCTGGTGCGGCATCTCCTCACTCTTCTCACACACACGTCCTCTCCTCCAGGACCTCGATCTCATCTTCAAAATACACACACGCTGGCTCCCTCACGAAGCACATCATCTAAAAAGAATAGACATGCTGGAAGCAGGTTCCCGCCTCTTTGGGCTGGCCTGGGCTACGCTTGCCAATAGAAGATCACCGGTATCCCACTAGTGTGTTGATTGATCTCTAAAGGTATAGGCGCAGCTGGCACGGGAACGCGTGGTTGACTCCAGACAGTAACACGGAAATCCTCTTATATTATATCCGAGCTGTCGAGTTGACTCGCCTCACATGCAGTAGAGGGTTCCACCTGACGAGTGGCATTGGTGGGCACACATTACCCCGATATCCCAATACCCTACTGCCGGAATCCCTTTCCAGCTTGGAACTCCCCAATCTACCTGAGGTGATATTGGGTTTCAGTAGTATTCGGAGGCGGTACATAGCCGGGGATGTAGCAAAGAAAGGTCAGCCTCTCATGCCAGGATATACCTGACATGGAGACTGACTCTGGCCTGCTGTGGTAAGAGAACTAACCGACGTACGTATGAGTGAGTACTATGAGTAAGACTGCTGTTGGACTGACTATTCTGTGATAGCAAAGACTGTTGCTGTAGAAAATAGTACTAGTAGCAGTAGGACAGATTACTTGGAGACTAGTCGAGTACGTAACCAATAGCAGAGTGTTTCCCGAGAGAGTGACAGTCTAGAGAGGATGTCGGTAGTCAGGTTGTCGATCATTGGCCGGTAACAGATACAGAGACGAGTAATATAGATCAGAGTATGAGCAAGGTAATGACTCTTGTAGATGAATACCTTGAAGCAGTTAGGTAGAACTACCGACAGGAAGGACCATATGTGGTTGCCCCTTCCTGTTCAGTCCACTTCTTGCCTCTCATCGCGCTGAGTTTAATACACGAAAACTTCTTCTTCTTCTTCTTTCTCCTTGACCTGGACCACTGCGTCTCTGCCTGTTCGAACTATCATCTAAAACTCTGGAAGCTACCCTTCCAGTCTAAGAGTGTGACAGTTTCAATAACTGTTATCCTTTCAGTGGCGTCGTCCGGCTTTAGGACTTGGCAGAGCTAGCGTTCGACCGGAGAAGTAAGAAAACACGTACAAGTATGTCGTCGTACCAACCCAGCACGAAATCTGGAGGGAGGAAAGAAGACTCAGGACTCAAGCCCGTGGCCACGCCTAGGCTCTCCGCCAGGGTTAGCAAAGCGAAGGGCCCCGAAGTAGTGTCCGATAGTGCTGGCAAAGGCCAAGCACCGGACGAGGTATCCGATAGTGCTGGCAAGGGCCAAGCACCGGACGTGGGGGGGGCCCACACTGCTGCTGTAGCAGCTGACACGACGCTGATGGTCAAGAATGAGCCTAAGGCGGAGAGACTTGCACGCCACCTAACTGGCAATGCACCCTCACTCTCCCCGAGTGGAAGGAGTGCAAAACTGCCCAAAAAGGAAGGCATGAGCCCTGGCAAGGACCAGGAACGGCCCAAAGAGGAGGACGACATCAGAGAGGGGCTGATTATATGGATGAGAATATGGAATTTGAGAAGGTTTATACGGTATTACAGAGCCGAGGGGGCTTCGGAAAAAGTAATAAAGAACCTGCATTCTATATCAGATATGATTCGAGGGAAGCCAAAGATGCTGCACGCCGAGCCTTTGGTCCGAGATGTTTAAATTGTGCGGAAGATACACACTTTGCAAGAGACTGTCCTGCTGCATATATGAATCGATCCCAAATTATAAACCCTGAAATAGGAGAAGGCACACCGGAAGAGGTAAGGAGGCGTTGGCGATGGTGGCAACAGCGGTTGTGCCAATGGCACGCAAACCGCAGAGAGGCCCGCGAAAGAGGAGAAATCGGAAGCTGCAACGGTAAGGAGGAGGTCGACTTGCCGGTAGCATAGCGGCCCCCGTTTCTTGTTTCTTTTCCACACACAGATCAAGGAGCGTCCGGGAGGAGGGAGTCCGGAGAAAGAGGGGGGGGCCCTCTCAGCATCATCGAATGCAAGGAAGGTTACGACGGGAGCCGCGGTGCACAACGCGAATCCAAGTCAAGGGGTAGGATACAATCTACCTATTAACGGTAAGAGTGGAGGCGTAGTTGGTTGTTGTCTTTCTGGAGAGAGCGGAAGTAATTACCCCGACGTCCGATCGTGCGCTTCCACCCTAGTACCACCGCTCTGCACAAGCTCCCTCACTGTTAGTAGTGGGCTAGCGGGCGGGCTTGGCCGTCCGGACGGCGTAAGGATACGGTGTAAGCTACCGAGAAAAACGCCAGTTCGAAGCAACGTTAATTTGTTGAGTGTGTTGGTTCAGAGTCATACCAAATATGAGTCAATGTCTGCTGTCAACAGGGCGAAGGGCACGCCTGCTTCAAATGTACAGTTGAAGAGAGAGATACCCCCCACCGATAACAGTTTTAGAGCCCGGGGAGGTGAGAATAGGGGAGCGACGCCTTGTCTACCCAGCAAAGCCCGCGAGTTTTCCCCGCCAGTAAAAGAGAAAAGCTCATGGACTGGTAATGTAGAGAATAGGGGAGCGACGCCTTGTCTACCCAGCAAAGCCCGCGAGTTTTCCCCGCCAGTAGAAGAGAAAAACTCATGGACTGGTAACGTGGAAAGTGGAAACACAGAAAGGAGTGTACGACGCTTGCGAGCGAAAAACAGTACGGAAGTAGATATAATGCCAACCATATTTGAGCGACAGTCGGCAAAGCGACCGGAACAAAATGTTGATGTATCCAGCATGACCTCAAATACACCGAGCATTGATAGAAGTAGCAGCGTTCAGGGGGGAGAATTTTCGAGCAAGCCAGGAATGCCAGACAGCATATATGCACTCGAACCCAAGCAAAACCTGACTAGTGAAACGCTACCCAACGTTTTCCCACTGCGCCAGGAGGAGATCGAGAGTGGAGAACGAGCAGACTACCTGCCAGAATTTACGCGTGCCGTGGGAGGAGAGGTGACGTTGGACAAAAGGCGTCATACAACACGAGCTCAGATTTTTGGAGGATCCAAAGCTACGCGTACACAAAACTGCACCGTACTGCTGGACACTGGGAGCCCATCTTCTTTCATCCAACGCAAGGTATGGCAACATATGTTGAGATGCGGGGCAGCTTCTAGAAATGGGTTAACAGAAATACCAGAAAGAAAATGGGGAGGATTTCATGGTATACCTTTAACCACAAACAGCAGAGTACGATTGAACATTCAGATGGGAGGAGAAAAGGGGATATCCTCAGAGAATGGGAGAGCACAGACAGTTTGCTTGGTGGTATATGCACACGTTGTACCAGATGAGGCGATGACTCATGAAGTACTTTTAGGACGGGATGGTTGGGCGGAATTTCCAACCAGAAAATACGTTGACATAAACGACAAAGAAACAAGGGTGACGTTTACAGTACGGGAGAGTGGGACCGTTGATAACACGCAAAGGTATTCTGATTGGGTCAACAGCACAGTAGGATTAGTAGAAACTAGCACCAAGGGAGTGGTGGTTGCACGTTTTTCGGGAAAACGATGTACACTTCCGAACGGGATGGCATGGGTTAAAGTCGATATCACTAATACAGACGGTACGGCGGCGTCCGAAGGTATGTATTATATACGATTTAACATAGGCTGGTTGCTCCGGGAAGCTATAGTAGAGGCCGGTACCTCTGAAATCCCGCTACGATATACGGAACATCAACCACACGTAATGATGCCAGACATGAAATTGGGAGTAGGGGGTGCACCTTTAGTCAAGAGTGATTTGACAAAAGCACAGCTACTACCCACCCTGTCGGGAGAGATTAATGCAGTAGAAGCTGCAGAAAAGAAAAAACCTCGCGAAATCCCGCAAGAAGTTTTGGATAGTTTAGATGACAATCAGCGTGCAGCTTTTGAAAAATTGTGGCAAAGGGTACCACCACATTTACACGAAATAAGTTTCGATTTCGAAAAAGAGTTGTGGAAAGTTAGCAGATATTGACGCTCTGGCAGAGTTGCTGTGTAGTTACGAACATCGCTTTTCGCACCACAGCACTGATCTAGGACATGTCACAGTAGACCCGTTCCGCATTATACTGAAAAGCGATGCGAGACCAGTCAAACAGAGACCATACCGTCACTCTCCAGTACTGGCAGCAAAAGTCCAAACAGAGATCGATAAATTGGTGTTGGCAGGAATATTGCGCAGATCATATTCAAATTGGTCGAGCCCCTTGGTGGTGATCGCGAAATCGGACGGCAGAATCAGGATCACATGTAACTACAAGAGGGTAAACGCGCAGTCTGTCATACCAGTTTTGCCGTTGCCAGCGGTTGACGACTTGTTAGCGGACTTAGGAGGAGCTCATGTTTTTAGTACGATGGATTTGGTGAGCGGATTTTTCCAGTGTTCAATACATGAAGACTCTATTCCCTTGACAGCAGTGTGCACGCAATCAGGAAATTGGGAATGGACGGTCATGCCGATGGGCCTAGCATCGAGCCCAGGATGGTTCCAGTCAATCATGCTGCGCGTATGCGAGGGGTTGGAGCGAGTGCGGTTACTTATTGACGATATAGTCTGTTTCTCGAAAAACGGAGAAGAGCATGTCAAAGATCTACGGAATTTCTTTGAACGACTCACCATCTTCAATTTGAAACTAGCACCAAAGAAAGCACACCTAGGGGTAAAGGTAGTGACATTTTTGGGCCACAGAGTAACGGCTGAGGGGATAGCACCGGATCCTGGAAAAGTAGAAGCATTATTGAAGATGCCGATGCCCACAAATATTAGCCAGCTGCGCTCACTCATGGGAGGGGTAGGGTATTACAGGAAGTTTCTACCTAAAATGGCCGCGGTCACAAAGACACTGAACTCATTGCTGAAGAAGGGGGTAAAGTTTGAATTCACCCAGGAACATACGCAAATAGTGCAGGACCTTTTATCGCAACTAGCGAGTCCCAAGGTACTGGCGTTTCCCGATTTTGCAGCAGCAATTTCCGGTGACCGGCCGTTTCAGTTGATTACAGACGCGTTTGCGGACGGGTTAGGTGCAGTGATAGAGCAAGACCAGAGCGACGGTACGACTCGCCCGATTAGTTTTTTGAGCAGATCGATGCTCCCAAACGAGAAAAACTAGAGCACCACCGAGCTTGAATGTGCAGCTATCGTGTGGGCAGTCAAGAAAAATCGGCAATTGTTCTACGGTATACCATTCATTGTGATAAGCGATCATCAGCCGCTTAAAAACCTAGAGAGCTTGGCCACGAAAGTTAACCGCGTACAGAGATGGTTTGATTTTCTAAGCGCGTACAGCTATAAACTGGTATATAGACCGGGAAAAATGAATGGAAACGCAGACCTTATGTCCCGATTGCCATTGCCTGCAACAGAGGAAGAAACCTGTGATAACTTACGTCTGACTGACCCTACGGATGTGGACGTTTACTTTATAGGTGCCAGTGGAATACAGCCGAGTTTGGGAAGGAGGGGCATCAGCCTGGGTGGGCTGGAGTGTCGAACCGAGGGAAGGAGGGGCATCAGCCTGGGTGGGCTGGAGTGTCAAACCCAAGGAGAAAGGGGCATCAGCTTGGGTGGGCTGGAGTGTCAACCAACTGGAGGGAGGGGCATCAGCTTGGGTGAGCTGGAGTGTCGTACCGACAACAGTTTTGAGGTGGGAGATAGTGAGACAGAGATTGAGCACAAAATAGCGCCGCGAACAACGGATGAGCAAGCTCAGCTATCCTGGCAGTTGATGCAGCGAGGCAGAAAACGAGAATCGTACCAGTTGAGACAAAATGGAAGTCCGCGAGAGTATGTTATACGTGATGACAGCCCGTTAAGTGAACCTGACGAGAGTAAGGTATTCAGCGGTCAGCTAGAACCCGGTTTAGTGTTACATGCATGTCCGATGACCAAGGAGGGGAGGGAATTTTTGGGCCCAGGTTCGAAACAGGATGTGGCAGTAATAGACATAGACACGGGAGGTAGCAACGATGGTGCAGCAGCAGGCACAGGACAGGAAAATAATGCAGCAGAACCATCGGAACTTGCAGATGAGGAACTAGACAGCGAAGCAGCGTGCGCTTTCGGGGAAAAGTTGTGTCAGAAAACCGCGGAAGACTGGGCGGTTGCCCAACAAAAGGATGATACAGCTAAGACAGCAATGACGTGCATAGAAAATCAAACGCCAAGCAATGATATAACCGAGGAAGGGTTAGATCCGGGGATAGACGTAGTAGAGTTGAAACGGTTAGTATCGCAAGGGGAATTGATGGAGCTTCCGACCTCTGAAAAGTTACTGGTCCGACGCCCATCGCGTGCCCCTGATGATCGCCCTAACCGAAACCCAGGACAGTATGAGAGGCTGCTGGGAGATGAGCCGGTGAGGACCTATGTACCGCTGCTGCTTAGACCGTGGGTGATGGACTGTGCGCACAAGGAGGCAGTACACTTGGGAGAGAAGGTGACGCTTGGGTTACTACAGCGATTTTATTGGTGGATCGGAATGGCAGAGAGCGTAAAGTGGTGGATAAGAAGATGCTACACATGCCAAGCCAGGAAGAGCACCAGACAAACTGTACATTGGCCTCTGATATCATTGCCAATACCCAGTAAACCAGGACAGATGGTATCGTTTGATCTACTAGGACCCCTACCGGTAACGGCGAAGGGAAACGAGTACGTCTTTCTGGTAGTAGATTTATTCAGCAGACACGCCGAGGCGTACGCCATATCAAAGGGAGAAAAAAACACTGAAGGTTGTGCGGCCAGGTTGGTTCACGATTACATTCCAAGGTGGGGATGCCCGCATACTTTTTTGTCAGATTGTGGTGCGGAATTTGTGTCAGTAGTGTGCAGGGCGGTATTCAAAATGCTAGGCTCAATAAAAAAGTATACGAGTTCCTATCACCCCCAGACGAACGGAATGGTAGAAAGGCTCAACCATACTTTGTGTCAGATGCTGTCTTATCTAACAGCCGATGATCAAAAGAATTGGGACGAGATGTTATTGCACGCAATAGCAGCACACAATAATAACGTGAGCAGAGGAACAGGATTGGCACCTAATGAAGTACACATAGGTCGGTACCCGAGGTTACCGATGACTATATTAGAAGGTAGTGGCGTGAAAGGACACCAGAGCGCTAAAAGAGATCAGCTGGATTATCTGGAGTTGATGAGAGACAGGCAAGTGCGAGCGTATAGATTAATCCGAGAGGAAGACCGGTTAATAAAAGCGAAGCACGAAGCCAACAATGAGAAATTGATGCAGCAATGAACAATCGAACGAAATTTGAAGTCGGAGATTGGGCGTGGGTTTACGATGATCACAGCACTATAACGGGTGGTGGAAAACACGTGCACAAACCAGCTGAGGGCAGCTCAGCCAGAAAATCGTTTGCACTAATAAGTAAACTGGCACACTGTTGGACGGGGCCTTATAAGGTGTTATGTGTGGGGCCAGGGAAGATGAATGATGGCAGGGAGGTTGGACCCAAACTAGTACTGTTAGAAATTCGAAAGGATGAGCCAGGCCGGGGGATAAATGCAAGAGTGTTAGTACACCGGTGCAAGAAATGTTATAATCCTCACGAAGGGGCGACCCCACCGAGATTTTTACCATGGTCCATGAGCAATTACGTGCTGAATAAATACTCGGAAATTTCACCCCCGTTCCATCTAACAACGGACGATGTGACTGCTGAACTAGATACCCACCGCGTAACGCCCCGCAAGTTAACAAAACATCGACTGACGAGAGGGCTAGGTGGTAAAATAGCAGCGCAATATTATACGTACTGGGTTGGACTGGAACGACCCACGTGGGAGCACGAGGAGGAATTGAAGCAATATGGTAATTGCGTAGTAAAATATTGGGCGGGCGAACCCGTCCAAGTCAAGGGGGAAAATGCAAAATATCGTCGATACAGAGTGGAGATAGCTAGACGAGCTATCGCACGTGAAAAGGGAGAAAGACACGTGCCGACAGGATATTTTGTTTGCTGTGATACCAGAGAAAGGCCAAAATTGTATGCACCTGAAATCATTGGGTCGTACATATATTTCAAAATGGCGCAAGCAGGTTGGCAGCTGGCGAGAGTGGTGGGGGTAGCGGAGGACGCAGAGAACAAGATGCTCCCGCATACCATAAAAATGTTGGATCTGGGAAAGCAATACAACGTGCGGCTATCTCAGGAGACGTTGACAACGGTGAGCGAGGAGCGAGGATCGTGGTGCTGGCATGTACACCAAAGGACTCGGAGTGTCAAGAACTATGCTCCATCAATGGAATAGATAGGACGCGAGGAGTACAATGTAATAGGCCAGGGGGGGACGGCAACTTCAGTACGGAACGTACAGCCAGGTGGTTGCAGTAGAACAAGGGGGGGAGGGCAACTTCAGTACGGAACGTACAGCCAGGTGGTTGCGGTATAAAAAAGTAAGGGATGGCAACTTCAGTACGGGAAGTACAGCCGGGAGGTTGTGGTAGAGTAAAAATACTTGGAGGAGTATACAGTTGAAACCAGAGTACAACAATTAGGGTACGTACAAAATAGGTTTATATTTTGTGATACGAGAATTGTAGTCGTGGGTTTTAATTTTTTTTCAGGGTCTGACACTGCTGTTGACTTTGTATGGTTTTTTTTCTCGGGTCTGACTAATACTATTGACTTGGTATTTTTTTTTTCATGCGAGCAATATCACTTACTGATGTTGTTCCACTGCACGCCCTCTAAGTTGGCGACAGTGGACCAGGATGGGCTATTGAGGTGATATTGGGTTTCAGTAGTATTCGGAGGCGGTACATAGCCGGGGATGTAGCAAAGAAAGGTCAGCCTCTCATGCCAGGATATACCTGACATGGAGACTGACTCTGGCCTGCTGTGGTAAGAGAACTAACCGACGTACGTATGAGTGAGTACTATGAGTAAGACTGCTGTTGGACTGACTATTCTGTGATAGCAAAGACTGTTGCTGTAGAAAATAGTACTAGTAGCAGTAGGACAGATTACTTGGAGACTAGTCGAGTACGTAACCAATAGCAGAGTGTTTCCCGAGAGAGTGACAGTCTAGAGAGGATGTCGGTAGTCAGGTTGTCGATCATTGGCCGGTAACAGATACAGAGACGAGTAATATAGATCAGAGTATGAGCAAGGTAATGACTCTTGTAGATGAATACCTTGAAGCAGTTAGGTAGAACTACCGACAGGAAGGACCATCTGTGGTTGCCCCTTCCTGTTCAGTCCACTTCTTGCCTCTCATCGCGCTGAGTTCAATACACGAAAACTTCTTCTTCTTCTTTCTCCTTGACCTGGACCACTGCGTCTCTGCCTGTTCGAACTATCATCTAAAACTCTGGAAGCTACCCTTCCAGTCTAAGAGTGTGACAGTTTCAATAACTGTTATCCTTTCATACCATGGATCCTATATGCCGTGTATCTGAGTACAATCAACAGTTTCATAGGTAAATGCTCGAGAACAAATCGTAGTTTGAGTACTGAGAGTTGGAATACAGGCGGCAAAACTACTGCGAGTACTGAGAAGGCCCAAATACTGAGAGTAATGAGAGTGTGAGCAGTACCGAACCCCGAGAATACAGGTTGTTTAAAGTATGTACCCGCAGTAGTATCGAAACACGACACAAATATTTGGGGTATAGGCAATATATGCGCACAGTACAGAACCTCGAGATACTGAGAGCATCCGCAGTCATGCATAATATTATATCGAAATACTGGCAGACTGCTTTGAGTGCTCAAGTTGTCTCCAGCGAAAGTAGTTTGCTCCAACTCCCACTGGTGTGGGACTATCTGGGTGTGTTTTGTGCCAAACGCTGGGCCTGAGACTTGTCGACACGGCGCACAAACGGTTGAAGTATACTTCATACTCGAAGTATACTGGGCATATTGAGGGTATTTCATTACTGCGAGTACTGAGTCTCGCAGAAGAAGCAGCAGTACGAACACTACCACAATGGACGAAATACTGCTATAGACTAGTACTTACTGGTATACTTGTAGTACCCGCGGTACAGAACCCCGAGATACTTGAAGCACAACAAGCGGTATCCATGCCAGCAGCAGTAGCGAACCCCGAAATAGTGCGAGCCCGAAACGAACCCCGCATTAGTGCGCCGAAGAAAGTATACGCAGTAGTATCTACAGAACCTCAAAATACTGCGAGTACTCGCAGTATCTCGAGTACAAAAAACCCCGAAATACTGCGAGTGTACGAAGTACCTACGGTAATAGCAGCAGTATTTTCTCGAACATACTTTGCTTTACTCCCAAGTATTCGGAGTAGCTGTGAAACGTTGAGGTATGAACGCACGCCACACGCAAGCGCGCCGCCCAAACTCTTTAATTTGGGCTAAAACACACAAGTAAATGTACTCTATCATATTATACGTTCAGAAAAGCAAGGTGTGGACGAATGTATTATTGTAGTACTCTGTTGTAGTTCTGGTATAAAAATAGTCCAAAGTGAAATTAAAAAAAAAAACGTGGATGGTGCGAGTCGAACCTCGGAAACGAAAATGTTATCCAGCAAGTGCAGTTTAAACCTATAATACGCTAGAACAGCGCTCGTACAACTGGCATGTTGTGTTTTTTACGCAATCTAAAACACTTTGCACGATCTCCTACAGCAGTAGAGTAGCTTGTACAGGTACGACTGCATATTCAGCAGTACTGCTGTAAAATGCAACGCGAGGAACGTACGTGTACTGATCCCCTTTCAGCTGGCTCTCTAGGATCTATCGATCAGCAATGTAGGACACACTGCAATCAGAACTACTGTATGTACTGCTGTAAGTATATTACGAACGCTGCTGTACGAATGAGCCGCAGCACGATCATCCATACGCGCAAGGTGTGCTCACTGCTGCTGCTGGGCAGCAGGGTAGGTTGTGGTGCTGTAGGAAGCTGGAGGTAAGCACGCTCTGTGCACTGCTGCTGTGGGTATTGTTCTCTAGGCGATGGTCCGTGCTCCGTGCAACAACCCAAAAAATGTATGTATGGGATATTTTTATACGTCATCCTGGGTACATACGGATAAAAAAATATATGGCAGACGATGGAATGCGGACGACAGGCTCCGACAGACACAACCAACCACAGCAACACTGCGCATATTATGGGTGTGTCGAACACGCACGGCGTTTGGGCGGCAGCGTTGGAACGATGGGATCTGTGCATGTTGTCTGTTGTGTTCCTGGTATATGCCTGAGCTGTGTGCTCACAGCTCTCATGAGAGCCGGGGGGAGAATTCAGAGAGCATGACAATGTACCAAACGTACGTACAAAATAAGGCCTCTTTACCGAAACCAGGGAAATCGTCTTATCCACTCCCGCCGGAAAAAAAAAATTAAGCGCCTGCCACGCGCTTCAGAGTGCACGGATCGCGCCGAGACCTAGACCAATGTGTCCGGCAGGGCTTCCCGCGTCCGTGTAATTACTGTTTTGCCTAAAGTGCTCGTGCGAAGAGAAAAGTTGGCAAAAGTACGAAAATTTGACAAATATACGTATACATTTATACCTACCTGCTGTCGAGTACCACAGGGGTCCCTCCAGCAGATCTCTGAGACTGCTTGTGCCGTACGGGCTTCACAATGGCATCTGTGCTCATACCGTCTACCACAACAGCAGCAGTTTCCTGAATTCTTCACGCCTCCCGTACTGACTGCACGTATATACTTGTACCAGTGTGCGCAGGAGAAGCACTGCACTGCTGTTACACCAAGTACTGACTGCTGTAAGAGAATGTTGCCCACGAGGGAGGCACCTGTTTGGTGCGTCACAACTTGCACGGCTGCCGTGTGCCGGTCGCAACCTGCGCAGCAATCCCTCCAGTACATGGCTGTCGCCTGCACCCCACGAGCTCTCTCAACACTATACCTACCATTACACAAGGCAGCAACCGCGGTCTGCATTGTTTTATTTGGTTGGGAGATGCGTTTTTATGAAGAAAGCGCAGAGGAATTCGAGGCGGTGGAGCAGGCCTTCCGCCACAAGGTCAGGAGTCAAGACCATGTAGACATGAAAAACGAGTCGGCGTGGCATCGCTTCATTCTCCTGCGCTCTCTGCTACCTCAAGTATATACCAGTGTGCGCAGGCGTCCCCGGTGGCTTGGTAGGTGGCCCGCGTGCCTGTCGAGATCAATTTCATGGGTTCGAGTCTCACCGAGTGCATGCTCATAGGGACTTTTTCTTGCATAAAAAATTGATAATAAGCGGAAAGCGCGAAAGCGTGAGTTGGCTACATTCGATCAAAACAGACGAGCAGTGGGAATGCTGAACCCTATGCGCGACAAAGAATAAAGGCACGTACGGGGGGGGGGGGGGGAGAAGGGACGACACCTGTGACCACAGCTTGTCCAGAAGATCGTCGAGGGTAAAACCTCCTACGAGTGGGCTGGAAAGTAAAAGCGATGATGAAAAAAAGAAAGAAGAAGAATTCATACGTACCGAAGGGTAGCTTCAACGGCATACGTGAAATTCACGTCGTGTACGAGACTTGATCTCATTTAAGTTCGTCGAGTGCTCTGTTGCCGAGTGAATATACGGCCGCAACGTGGCAAGGATTTTTTTACTGGGTTTCCCCTCAAGTAAGTTGACACTGTTCCGCACAACATATGACGCGGTCACTGATGTTTTGTCCTATTCTTGTTCGTTGCCACCTCTATCAGGATGATCCCGTCATCATGAACATGATGAGATCTTCTTCTGGGCTAAAATAGTATCGGCGGCCCATTTAGTGGGTCAATCTGCTTGAAGACCCAGCAATCTTTGCTGAGGGAGGAAGCGAGGAAGGCTGCATGTCAAGGTTGACTGACAGACTGACTGATTCCGATGGCCTGCCAATATAGTATCCAGGTAAGGGAGTATTCTGCGGCTGGCTTTCTAATGTATCAGCGTGCTTGCAGTACAAATGGTGCAGAAGAGTGTATATGCATCTGCTCGCATGCAGGGAGATTATTTGGCCACTCTTGATCACCACGATCTTAATATTGCTGACGTAGGGGGTGGGGGGGTGCGCTATGACGAGGGACCATAGTAAATAGGACCAAATATTGTGAGTAAAAACCGCGAAATGTATAGGTTTTGTGCTTACCGTAGGTCCTTTTTTATGTAGTCCCTTGTAATAAATGTCATGAACGGTCGCAGTCGTACGACCATAGACCCTCGCATCCCTATCATGCAGGGACGGAGCATAACTTTCAAGGGGGGGGTATGAGCATCTGGTACACGGGGCCATGCAGGAATAGTTTGATCGAGTGCTGGATACGGTCCCACTAACTTAATGAGTGTTTTTGTTCCGACATTGAAACGCAATATTTGCTGTTGCCTTCATAGGTTGTACTCGCCCGTGTGAAATAATCGTCTTCGTTCTGTTGGGCAACGCGAAGTATCCGAACTGGATTTCCACAATATCTTACTGTGACGTTGGGGCCCAATCCAGTTATCGTAGCAGGTTGCCAAACGCGCGGGAGGTATTGGATGTCAAATGTGCGGGAGGTATTGAGGAATTATGTCACGATAGAATCAATGCTACTACGCAGTCTTGGAACTTGATGCATACCCCTCGAGCAGGGCTGCTTCGCTTCCGATTTGTTCGAGTCACCTGCCGCCCTAGTAAAACATACCGGCCACCCCTCCAAGCCCAGCACCACTTTAATGGCGCTCGTCGTACCGACGGAGCTCTGTACACTTTCCTAGTCCGTCATTGAAGTGTACGATGTCGTCGCGGATATGGAAGCGGAAAAATATTGCGGTCGTCTCGATTTTGAGCAACAAGGCCGGCCACCTTGAGGCGTACGATTAAAACATCGAACAAAACCTAGCCCGTTTTCTTCAGTTCTGGGTGCTCGATCGAGGCCCTATACCGTTCTGGTAATGTATTTATTGTTTTTGGGCTAGCATGACACGTGCTACCCACATCCCGCGCCCCACGGGTGGTGACGCAGGCATCAGCAGGGAAGCGCCAATACCCTTTCGAGAGAAATATGAACACACTAGGACAAGCTGCGCGCTCCCGTGGAGGGTGGAGGTCCTGCAGGCGCCACGCGTGGCAGAGTGAATCGATGACGACCTTCAGTTTAAACAGAGAGTATGCAGAACATCAAGCTGTTCGAGATTAGGGGACACCAGAGTATTGCTGTGCAGTCATCGATGACATCGGCGTTTTCGCACGTTTGCCCACACGTCGTATCAACTGGGTGTTATATGACAATGGGGGCATAAAAATAACACCAGAATCAGTTGTTTGGATAACAAGGTGGGAGGGCACATTCACTGCTGTGTACCAGACGAGCGTTGCCTCGGCTTAAGACAGTCGACGGAGAAGAACGCCATTTGTAAATTCAGTCGGCGGTGCGAGTTGGATGCGCCTGAGACGAAATACATTAGGCGGGCTTCATTTCTGGCCGGTCGCACAAGCAATAGTAGTGTGTGTAAAGTGCAGGCAATTTGGAGAGTACTACTCAGATCAAACTATATGATATGATGTACGACGCGTGCAGCGTGTACATTGACTCCATATGTTTCAAGGAAATATCATAGGTTTTAGCCGACCTTATTACCCCTTTGAGAAAAGATGATGGTGTTTTCTTGTGTTGCGCATTCTGCCAATCAACGCTTTCACGTGCCTTGATTGTTGCGCACGCATTGTAGGTATACTCCATACAACTACACCCGACACTTTCGGTCGGTGCACAGCGTTCAAGAACGGGGTGCGCTTGAGCTATGTGTGAAGAGCGTTTTTTTATTTGTATGCTTCGGGGGGCTGTAGGAGCAGTGGTCAACAAAGACTGCCTCTGCGCGGTTCAACCAAATAGAATTCACGACTGTTACGACTGTCGAGGGGCAAACCTTTAACAATGTCAGAATATGATACCACATTATGGGACAAAGAAATTACTCGATATTGCCAATATGTACCACGCACAAGAGAAGATGCGATTGGCACATCTTTGTGTTTCCATCATACATGGCATTCCACCTGCACGTACTCGTTTACACTTCTTCATTTCACTCGGTCCGCAAAGCTGCCCACTCACGGTGAGTGTGCTCGTGATGTTGTCGACCAATTCAGAATTCCAAGAAGAAAAGGAAGAAGACCTATCTATACAGGCAGAGCGAACTAAGAAAGAGAGAGTGCACAGCATCTCTGTTGTGTGCGAGTATAAATGGTCCCCAATGTTCGTCAGCCCCAAGCACAGGTAGTCAAGACACCCAGACAATCGATGAGTTGACGATTTAGGTCGTTTATTATTATCTCCCAGCAGTGGTACGGACAGCAGAAGTGACATTGTGCGTCATCCCATGACACCCAGATGTCAAGAATCCCATAAAACACAATATGCCAATATCCCGAACCGGCACGTAACTGTCAAGCTAAAGAGGCACAACGAACACCCTCCCTGACTCTTTACGTAACATTTACGGACCAAGACAACAACGCACAACTCCATGACCTAAACCATCCACAAAAAAAAAAAATCGAAAAGAAAGAGGAAACCCACCCCTGTGAGCAAAAACCTCTCACTCTCCCCACAGAGAAATATTGCAATTGTAGACGATATTACAATATATCCACGCCAATATAATAAAAACTAAGGTGAAAAGTACAATGCCAGAGATCGCGGAGAACCCCGTTCCCCCGGACAAAAGTCTCCTTTTGCCCCCTACTCCCGTCATAAATTCTCAAATCGTAACGGTAATGCGAGATAGCATACGTCCTTTTTCACTTGTAAAATTAGAATTTATCTGGCGCTAAAGTTACCCGAAAAATAATAGTCGCTACCCAGTAGCTCCTAACAATCGAATAAACAATAATATGCCGCTACTGCTGTCGACACGAACAGCTTAAGCCCTCCCAGCTACGAAAACTATTCGATCATTCGCAGAAAATATTTTATGTTCCACTTTTCTCCGATGCGAACAAGTATTCGCAAAATGATACTGTTGGCAGAACAACCAATCAACCATGAATATGCTCACCCTCCTTTATTTTGCAGGCAGTAGTCTACTGCCAAAAATAAGAGATACCCGCAAAATTCAATATAATCAGTAGCCACCGCCAATACCAGCAATACACCTCACCTCCCTTTGGTGTATCAGCGTACCCTTATTTCTCCATACCGCTACGAGTATGCATTTAATTTCTACCAGGCCCCATCTGGTCCTGTCTACACCAGAAAAACACTACAAGTTTTTGGGATTTACAAAGACTGTTTGATTTGAACATAAAAATACATTCCGAAGCTACCAGGCGAAAAAGGCTACGTATACCACCCAGAACGAATCCCAGATGATACATCGTCTACTATCTACGGTTTCTCCACCCTTGCCGCAAATAAATAGACCTCACGTTCGACCAAAAAAAATAATTTCGATCGACAGGTGTATCCATCGTAAAATTAAATACACCATTCATTCCTACGAAATCACACCATGATGACCAGACCTGCCCCCTCCGCCCCGCGATGTTGCCGGACCTTGCATGAAGCTCCGGCTGACGAAATACCCAGATCTGCTCGCTTGTTGCCACCCGGACGAAACCCCATCGTTATTTGGTACTGCTGCAGACAGTCCACGATTACCCCACGCCCGTTTCCTGCCACCGCTTTTTAACAGCAGCAGAATGCACGCAGCTATTATGCCGCGCGACTTTGCCCCACCTAACACCCCCCGGTAGGGTTGCACACGGCTGGCGGCCGTGCGGCTTCTCGCGGAATTTGCAGACATGTACCCTCGCGTAGCGATAACCCCATATTTGCTGTGCCTCCACAACCTCTGAAGTGGAGTGCGTACGGCAAATAAATGTCGTACGACTTGAAGTCCCCCGCTCGCAACACACGGCGGAGGTGCCTACGGCTGTCCGCCGTAGGGCTTTTAGCTGCTGTGCCCCTAAAACGCCGTCGTCTCCACATCATCTCCGGGATCCCCCACCATCGCAAACACGGCCTCCTCCGGCGATCCATCCATGTCCCCCGGCGATGCGCACTTGCTGCTCTCGTGTCCTCTCCCACCACACCTTTCGCAGAGCTTTGCGGTGCGACTGTCGCTGTAGTGGCCCGCAGCCTTGCACCGGAAACACCTCCCCTTCGCTTTCCCGGCTCCACCGTGCCATCGTCGGAGCGATCCAACGATGGCGACACAGCATCCCTCCCTGCTGTATCTACGGCAGGTAGCCCCTGCTCCCTGCCGGACTTCCGCTGTGCCTTACTCTCTCGACTCGTTCTCAATAGAGTCGGCATCATCTCAAGCAGTTCAGGAAGTAAGGACGATTTTTGACGCTCCTCCGCGTCTGCGGCTGCTTGTTGTAAAGTTTGGGGAGTAAGGCCCTGCTCCGAGACTACGGCTCTAAGATCATCAAGTTCATCACCCATGATGAGGCTGCGTCGGTACCAACGACTCTCTAGAGTGTTCGTCAGCCCCAAGCACAGGTAGTCAAGACACCCAGACAATCGATGAGTTGATGATTTAGGTCGTTTATTTTTATCTCCCAGCAGTGGTAGGGACAGCAGAAGTGACATTGTGCGTCATCCCATGACACCCAGATGTCAAGAATCACATAAAACACAATATGCCAATATCCCGAACCGGCACGTAACTGTCAAGCTAAAGAGGCACAACGAACACCCAAAGCTTCATTGTACGCAAGTACTGCAGCACTAATATAGAGATACATGGGGCAAGGCTGCACATGCGGTATGTAGGCCTTGTGCGCTCGTAAGAAAAACAAAAACGGAAACAAAACTAAATCCTGCTGCACTCAAAACACACTAGCACCACGGCAAATGCGAGCGCAACTCGAGATGGCTTGCAACGAGACAAGTCCCACGCGTTAGCTGAAGATGGCCCGCTTCTGCAGATACCAAGGCTGTGGAAATCGGTAACGTATAGCTCTCGCAATCGGTAATGCAAAAACACGACTATTACAGGCAGATACTCGTAAAATATTTGGGAGCCTGTACACATCGCGTTTTGTTTGGTCGCTTCGCTCCCAACTATTTTTTGGCGCTTCGCGCCAAATGAGTTTAATTGGCCATAGGAGGTAAAAGACCATGAAAGTGCGGCCAGCGCCAAAAAATAAAGCGACCAAACAAAACGCGATGTGTACAGGCTCCCAAATATTTTACGAGTATCTGCCTGTAATAGCCGTGTTTTTGCATTACCGATTGCGAGAGCTATACGTTACCGATTTCCACAACCCTGGTATCTGCAGAAGCGGGCCATCTTCAGCTAACGCATGGGACTTGTCTCGTTGCAAGCCATGTCGAGTTGCGCTCGCATTTGCCGTGGTACTGGTGTGTTTTGAATGCAGCAGGGTTTAGTTTTGCTTCCGTTTTTGTTTTTCTTACGAGCGCACAAGGCATACATACCGCATGTGCAGCCTTGCCTCATTACTTGCGTACAATGAAGCTTTGGGGACCATTCATTCTCGCACACAACACAAAGATGCTATGCACTCTCTCTCTTTCTTAGTTCGCTTTGCCTGTATAGATAGGTCTTATTGATTGTGCTCAGAAACACGACGGAGACGTTACATCAAATATTAGGGAGTTCCATATATTGACATAGGATTATAGGAGAGGGATATTTAGTCGGATATTCGGGGGGATAAACGGGAGGTTTATTCCCGCGTCATGTTGGATAATAACCTGCATACGATGCATGAGCTGTCACTCGACAGCTCGGATGTAATATAAGAGGAGTTCCGTGTTACTGTCTGGAGTCAACCACGCGTTCCCGTGCCAGCTGCGCCTATACCTTTAGAGATCAATCAACACACTAGTGAGTCCGGCGATCTTCTATTGGCAAGCGTAGCCAAGGCCAACCTAGAGAGGTGGGAACCTGCTTCGGCATGCCTAGTTTCGAGGACATGCCCAGTCAAGAAGCCAGCGTGGAGAGTGAAAAGACCATAGAGGAGATGAAGAAGAAAATAGAGGTCCTGGAAAGGACGATGGAGGAGCAGAGACTGCGCGCCGAGAGGGACGCGCAGGGAGCAGGAAAGGAAGGGGGGGCCGGTGGGGGGACGAGAGGAGAAGGAACTGCTGGAAGACAACAAGCAGCGTCGACGGTGCCGACACTTGGGCTGGAGGCCCGATCAGGCATGTCACTACCTTCTTTGTACCGCCCAAGTTTGTCCCAGTCGAGACCCCCGAAGTTCGATAACGTAGGGGCCCACTTTAGCATGTGGCGTAGTAAGTTTTTGGCATACCTATCATCGCTTGGGTGCTTGCATGTACTCAGTAGCACAGCAAACCCAGTTATGGTGGGTGACATGAGGGTTTCGCCGGAGGAATTAGCCTCCAGACATTCCCCCCAGGAGATTAGGGACGCGAGATTGGTGTATGGATTGATGATGGAGGCCATTACAGGATACGATATGGCTGAGTTTAGAATGCAGAAGGCAATGTCTCCAAGTGGTGCTTGGAAGGAGTTGGAAGACTATTACATGCCGAAGACGATAGCAGCAACACACAGATTGAGGAGGGAGTTTGATACCATCCGAATGGCTGAGGATGAAAACCCCTTGCTGTTCCTCGGAAGGGTGGACAAGGCAGCAGACGAGCTGGCGATGTTAGGATGTGGCAAGAGTGCAGAGGAAGTAAACCGCCACATTGTTACCAACCTCTCATCTTTGTATACTATTCAAAGCAAGTCCATTCTTTCCCGCCCTTCCATCCCCCGTTCCGAGATCGATGAGATCATCCGTGACGCGTATGCTAACGACAAGGTAGAGAAGGAGATGGTTTCTAGGGCGTTGGGCGTGCAGGGAGTGGTAGGTCAGCATGCCTTGTACGCCGGAGGTGCGCAGCCTGCCGGTGGCAGAGGTGCGGGTCCAGGAGGGGGAAGGAGGAACAGGAGAGGTGGGAGGCTCAAGGATGGGCAACAGCAGCAGCAGCAGCAGCCCCAACGACAGCAGCAGCAGCAGCAGCAGCCCCAGCAGCAGCAGCAGCAGCAGCTCCAGCGACAGTATCAGCAGCAGCAGCAGCAATATCAGTAGCAGCAGCAGCAGCAGCAGCAGCAGCACCAACGGCAGCAGCAGCATCCTCAACAGCAGCAGCAGCACCGTCCCCATCAGCAACGTGGCAACCGGGGAGGAGCTTCGTCGGGGGTGATAACCGGCCCCAAATGGCGTTGGGATGCCGTGGCCTGCAGGTACCGTTGGGATGACTCAGCCCCAGACCCCTTCGGTACGGGTGGAGTGGTCCCCCCCATGGGTTGGGTACCTACCGACCCACCACCAGGGACGTTGCCGCCGATGCCCCCGCCGCCCGCAGCGACTCCGGCAGGCTGGGGTCCCCCACCGAACAACACATGGAGGCGCAAGGGGCCCTGCTTCCGGTGCGGCAGACCGGGCCACCACGCCGCGGAATGCCAGGCAGCTCCCGCGCAAATGAATATCGCTCTCCCGGGTGCCGCTTCTCCTCAAGGTGGCTGGCTGCAGGAGACGCCCTACGGCAGTGGTGGGTATACCTCGGCCGGAGCTTCCCCGCCACAGCAACCCTCCTTCAGCACTTCCCCCTCCCCTGGCCCAGCGAACAACGGCAACCCTACGCCTACGTTCGATCCGCATCTCCTCACCGCGCAGTTTGCGCACCAAGGCAAGGCGAATGATGATTTGTTTTGGGTCAATGGGAGAGAAGAGTGGGTAGCGGATTCGGGAGCAACTTTTCATGTGACTGGCAACCCTTTTGGTATGGTAAACTGTACTCCCCCTCCCCCTGGTAAGAGCCGTTTGGTGGTCGGTGACATGAGGTCACTGAAGATAGAGTACTTCGGCCAGATTCCAATTGTGATGCACAGCTCTCAGGGTGACGTTCAAGTTAGGCTGATGGACGTAGCATACGTACCCGGTGTTCGCTTCAATTTATTTTCGCTTCATGCAGTAATGTTGAAATGCCCGGTGACACTTGATGCTCAGGGAGCTCACACGTTGAATGGACAGCTGTCTTTCGTGCGTAGGGACGCGGGTTCATACGTAGACGCCACGCGGATTGTAGAGACCCCGATTGCTGCCGCTGTTTTGGCTCCTGGAAAAATGAGGAGGATCGATACTAACGACCTTCACGTTGCCCTTGCCCACTCCCATGCTGACACTCTCCGTGAGACGGCACGCCAGATGGACATTAAGGTTTATGGGGAGTTGGTTCCGTGTGCTGGGTGTTCTGAGGCGAAAGGGAGGAGGATGGCGGTGCCGTGGACGACCGAGTGCCGTTCTACCAGGCCTCTGGAGCGTCTGTTCGTGGATCTGTCGGGACAACAGCCTACGTCTGCTGGCGGTGCGTCATACTTGATGATGATCGTCGACGACTACTCGCGACTGGGATGGTCGTATTTCTTGAAGCGGAAGTCCGACGTCCCGAAGGTCTTCGATGGTTTCCTGGCCGACATCAACGCGAAGGGTGTGCCGTCTATCGTGGAGTGCCTTCGCTCGGACAACGGCACCGAGTTCACCAAGGCGGAGTTCGTGGAGTTGCTCAACCACCACGGCATCCGCCGCGAGTACACGCCCGTCGATTCTCCGAAGCATGACGGGGTGGTCGAGCGACGGATCGCCATGACGCTTGAGCTTGCAATGGCGTCCCGCCTGGAGGCCACCCGCCTGTTCGGCGATGCAAGGATGCCGGCGACGCAGCCCCTCTGGGCTGAGTCATGCGTGTACGCGAGCGATGTGATCAACATGACGGCGAGGGTAAGGGACAAGCCGGAAATGCACTCGCCGTACCGAAAATTCTACGGGAGACCACCGTTTGCGCGGCTGCTTCCGTTTCTGAAGCCGGGCTTCCACCACGTCAGGAGGACCCTGAAGACCGAGCCGAAGGCGGAGGCTTGCTTCTACCTCAACGGCGGCAACCACCACGCAGCTGACTGCAGCAAGATCCTGCTGATGTCTGGCCGAAGGTCGTTCTCCCGTGACGTCACTTGGGAACACCCGAGGAAACCGTTTGTGGGGTTACTGCCTTCGGAGGAGGAGAGCTCCCCGCCGCCGCCGTCGCCGTCGCCACCGCCGCCGGGTGCGCCGGAGCCTCTGAGGGGCCCCGACGTATGGCCCGAGCCACCGTCCCCATCTCCACTGCTGCCGCCGCAACCGCCGTCACCAACGCCGCTACCGCCGCCGCCGCCGCCGTCGCCGTCGCCACCGCCATCGCCGTCACCGTCGCCGTCGCTGCCGCCGTCATCGTCACCGCCGCCGCTACAGCCACCGCCGCCGCCGCCGCCGCCGCCGCCGCCGTCGCCGCCGTTATCATCGCTGTCGCCGCCGCAGCAGTCACCGCAGCCACAGCTTTCGCAGCGTGCTGCCCGGGCACTGGGTTATTATATCCCGGACCCGGGGGATGGCGATGTGCTGAGGGGGCGGACAAGGGGGGAGACTGCACGACACCAGGAGAGCGGTGGCGCTGTGCAGAGAGGGCGGACTAGGGGGGAGACCGCACGACACCAGGAGGGTGGTGGCGGTGTGCAGGGTGATCGGGCCAGGGGGGAAGCTGGGCGACATCCGGAAGGTGGAGATGTGCTGAGGGGGCGGACAAGAGGGGAGACTGCGCGGAACCGCGAGGCTATGGCGCATGGGCTGCTGTCGTTGATGGCAGCGCGGGAAGGTATAGGCCATGTACTTTTCCACCAAGCCCCACCGCGCGAGAACCCTCCCCTTCCCACACGCCCGGCGAGCGAGCTTTCGATGCCGAAATCGTATGCTGAAGCGTGTGCGGACGAGTATTCGGCCATCTGGAGACAGGCGATGTTCAAGGAGTACCATGGGCTGGCGGACGCGGGGACATTTGGAGCGACGTAGCAACCAGAGGGGCTCAACGTCATCTCGGCGAAGTGGGTGTTCGCCTGGAAGTCCAACGAGCATGGTGACGTGGTGCGGGCGAAAGCAAGGCTGGTGGCACGAGGTTTCAAGCAGCGTGAGGGTATTGATTTCTTTGAGACTTTTGCTCCGACGCCTGCAGCGTCTTGTTTCCGTTTGTTAGGTGCTGTTGCGTGCGAGTTGGGTTTGGATTTGTGTCATTTTGATGCTGAGCAGGCGTTCGTGCAGTCGAGTTTGGATGAGGATGTATTCATGCGACTACCTCCCGGCTGCGGCGAAATGTCTGGTAAGGTGGTCAGGTTGAATAGCAGTCTCTACGGCTTGAAGCAAGCGTCGAGGTCGTGGCACAACCACCTTCTCACTCACATGAAGAGTCTAGGATTTGAGCAGAGCCCCGCTGACGCGTGTGTCATGAGGTTGGTCGAGTCGGGCTCTGTCTCCATTGTAACGGTAGTTCATGTGGATGATATTTTTGCTGTAGGACTCAAGGCTAGATGCGATCAGTTCTGTGACGACCTGAACAACCTTGTTCCGATCAACAATCTGGGCGAGTTGCGGTGGTATGCTGGTTGTTGTTTTTCGAGGGATTGGGATGCTGGTACTTTGACGATTTCGCAGCAGGCGTTCGCTGAAAATACCGCGGCGAGGTTTGGTGTTAGTTCTGGGAGGAATAACCCGCTTTCGACTGGTGTGAAGCTCGAGGAGTTTGACGAGAATGAACCCGTGGGTGATTGGCCTTTCCGCGAGTTGGTGGGGTGCTTGATGTGGCTTGCGAACCAAACACGACCAGATATTGCGAACGCGGTGAGGGCGGTAGCGAGGTACACGAATAGGCCGAGGGAAGTACACTGGAAGACAGCAGTCGGTATTTTTAGAGTATGTATTTTCTACGAGTGATTTCGGCATTACGTTCCAGAAGGGTAGCGGGCTTGAGCTGGTAGCATTTGCAGATGCAGACTATGCCAACAAAGCCACTGACAGGAGGTCAGTTTCCGGTGGGGCCATCATGTGTGCTGGGGCGTGTGTGTGCTGGTTTTCTAGGACGCAGAAATGCGTCACACTCTCAACCACTGACGCCGAATATGTAGCACTGGCAGACACCATCAAGGAGGCAATGTTCATGCGCTATGTATGGAGTTTTATTTTTCCGGGGTTTGGGGAGAGATGCATTACGGTTTTCGAGGATAACGAGGGGGCAAGGCACCTGGCACAAAATCCAGTGTGCACGTCGAATTCGAAGCACATCGACGTACGACACCACTTTTTGCGCGAGCTTATTTTTAAGGGGGAGTTTGTTATTACCCATGTAGAGTCGGAGAAACAGCATGCAGACTTCTTGACAAAGCCGCTCAACAACACGGTGTTTCGTTACCACCGGGATTTTCTGATGAATATTTGACACGGTTTTTCCGAGGTGGAAGGTTTTACGTTATTTTTGAGTGAAGGATTTGTGTGAACTACGTATAAATCCGAAGATGCTGCCGTTTTTTTTTTTCCCTGGCTAATTCCGAGGATGATACCATTTCGTTCCTGGTGATGGATTTCGAGAGTTTTTGGTGTTTTCGAGTAGTCCCCACGTCAAATAAAATTCAAGTGAAGGAATGTATGCTATCTCGCATTACCGTCGCGATCCGTGTATCTATGGCGGGAGTAGGGGGCAAGGGGAGACCCTTGTCCGAGGGAACGGGGTTCCTTACGATCTCTGGCATTTATTTTCTTGGCTTAATTTTTATTCTGAAGAGTAGGACTACTGTGATGTTTTATATGATTTGCATTAATTCCTCATGAAATAGAGGGAGATTTTTTTGGATAAGGTTGAAGAGAGACTATGAAGCGCCTGGGGGCGTGTGCGGTCCATAGAAAATGTTTTCTGAGTTGGAGAGTTTGGATAGTATTTTGGAAATTGAGAGTTTGATTTTTGGTTCTGGAGTGAAATTATGTTTCTGAATTTCGTTTGAGTTGGTCATAATATTGAGATGTTTCCACCCAGCGGAGTCGTACATTGTAGTGTACAGAGCTGGGGGAATATTAAAGTATGGTCGTGTATAATGAGCAGGGGGGATATTGATTGTGCTCAGAAACACGACGGAGACGTTACATCAAATATTAGGGAGTTCCATATATTGACATAGGATTATAGGAGAGGGATATTTAGTCGGATATTCGGGGGGATAAACGGGAGGTTTATTCCCGGGTCATGTTGGATAATAACCTGCATACGATGCATGAGCTGTCACTCGACAGCTCGGATATAGTATAAGAGGAGTTCCGTGTTACTGTCTGGAGTCAACCACGCGTTCCCGTGCCAGCTGCGCCTATACCTTTAGAGATCAATCAACAGGTCTTCTTCCCTTTCGTCTTGGAATTCTGAATTGGTCGACAACATCACGAGCACACTCACCGTGTGTGAGCAGCTTTGCCGACCGAGAGAAATGAAGAAGTATAAACGAGTACGTGCAGGTGGAATGTCATGTATGATGGAAATACAAAGATGTGCCAATCGCATCTTCTCTTGTACGTGGTACATATCGACAATATCGAATAATTTCTTTGTCCCATAATGTGGTATCATGTTTCGACATTGGTGAAGGTTTGCCCCTCGACAATCGTAGCAGTCGTGAATTCTATTTGGTGGAACCGCGCAGAGGCAGTCTTTGTTGACCACTGCTCCCACAGCCCCCCAAAGCATACAAGCAAAAAAACGCTCTTCACACATAGCTCAAGCGCACCCCGCTCTTGAACGCTGTGCACCGACCGAAAGTGTCGGGTTTAGTTGCATGGAGAGTATACCTACAATTCGTGCGAAACAATCAAGGCACGTGAAAGCGTTGATTGGCAGAAGCGTATCACAAGAAAACACCATCATCATCTTTTCTGAAAGGGGTAATAAGGTCGGCTGAAACCTATGATATTTCCTTGAAACATATGGAGTCAATACACACGCTGTACGCGTCGTACATCATATCATATAGTTTGATCTGAGTAGTACTCTCCAAATTGCCTGCACTTTACACACACTACTATTGCTTGTGCAACCGGCCAGAAATGAAGCCCGCCTAATGTATTTCGTCTCAGGCGCATCCAACTCGCACCGCCGACTGAATTTACAAATGGCGTTCTTCTCCGTCGACTGTCTTAAGTCGCGGCAACGCTCGTCTGGTACACAGCAGTGAATGTGCCCTCCCACCTTGTTATCCAAACAACTGATTCTGGTGTTATTTTTATGCCCACACTGTCATGTAATACCCAGTTGATACGACGTGTGGGCAAACGTGCGAAAACGCCGATGTCATCGATGACTGCACAGCAATACTCTGGTGTCCCCTAATCTCGAACAGCTTGCTGTTCTGCATACTCTCTGTTCAAACTGAAGGTCGTCGTCGATTCACTTTGCCACGCGTGGCGCCTGCAGGACCTCCACCATCGACGGGAGCGCGCAGCTGTGCTCATATTTCTCTCGAACGGGTCTTGGCGCTTCCCTGCTGATGCCTGCGTCACCACCCGTGGGGCGCGGGATGTGGGTAGCACGTGTCATGCTAGCCCAAAAACAGTAAATACATTACCAGAACGGTATAGGGTCTCGCTCGAGCACGGGCTAGGTTTTGTTCGATGTTTTAATCGTACGCCTCAACATGGCCGACCTTGTTGCTCAAAATCGAGACGACCGCAATATTTTTCCGCTTCCTTATCCGCGACGACATCGTACACTTCAATGACGGATTAGGAAAGTGTACAGAGCTCGGTCGGTACGACGAGCGCCATTAAAGTGGTGCTGGGCTTGGAGGGGTGGCCGGTATGTTTTACTATTAATAGGGCGGCAGGCGACTCGAACAAATCGGAAGCGAAGCAGCCCTGCTCGAGGGGTATGCATCAAGTTGCAGGACTGCGTAGTAGCATTGATTCTATCGTGACATATTTCCTCAATACCTCCCGCACGTTTGACATCCAATACCTCCCGCGCGTTTGGCAACCTGCTACGATAACTGGATTGGGCCCCAACGTCACAGTAAGATATTGTGGAAATCCAGTTCGGATGTTGATAAGTCCCAGGCGAAGAAAGATGATGTTTCAGGTTTTAGTATTATTCTCCCGGCAGAGTAGATACAGATGGAAGTGACCCTGGTGGGTATCACGTACACCCACAGAAGTAACCACCAAACAATCTCATAATAAGCCAATATACCGAATAGTCATGAAACCGTCAAATACTGAACAAGCACATTCGAACACACTCCCTGCTTTTTCAGCGAAACAGCAATGACAATTCAAGATAACAGAACAAAACTCATCTCCATGATAAAAAAAAAAACTAACATATTTCAAGAGGAAACCTGTACCTTACAAGCAAAAACCTCTTCCTCCCGTATGAAACTATTGCAGATCTCCTTTGCAACAGCTCAATGCCGTAAAAACAAAACAATCATAGAGATAGCTAAATGATAGAACTCGCGAGGAACCCCATTCCCCGAGACACGTCTCCCTGTGCCCCCTACTCCCGCCACAAACTCTCAGATCGTAGCTAACGCGAGATACCAAATATCTTTCCCTATAGAGTTTGCCCGGCGCTTAATATTCCCGAAACAGTATCCGTTTTGTGTCAGAACCAAAAAGAAAAACACTCCCTGTTTCTGGTTCAGTTCGCTAGCTATCCTTGTTCCCTGAAATACTTCACCTTCCCACTCGTGAACCGAGATTTTCATCACCTTTAATCATGAATAATCATATCCACAGTATTTCATCTTCCAACTCGCGAACAAGATTTCAATCACCCATCAAGTTCGGAAATACAATATTGGTGGTAGAACAACCCATCAAGAATAAGCATACCCTCCCTTGTTCTGCAACCAATAGACCGCAGTACAAAGACAAATCCCTGCCAAACTCAATGAAATCAGTATCCACCAATACCGCTGCATCTGCAATACACCTCTCAAGGTGCACCACGTACTCTTAATTCGCCAATCCGCCAACTAATAAATATCCGTCCCACCAGTCACCTTCTGGTCCTGTCTATACCACAAAGACTGTTTGATTTGAACATGAAAATATATTTATTTCAAAACTCCAGGCAAAACAAAAGGCTACGTATACCGTCGAGTAGACGATAGTATACCTCCGTACCATTTGCGACTTTCCCGGGATAAAAAATATGTTCCGCAACATTCAGAGATCCCTCATCAGTGGTAAACAATACATATCCCACATATCATCCACCACGTACCCGACGGGAAGAACGGTGACTACCACATAATTTTATCCCTACGTCCACCATGAAATCGCTTTTAAAAGAAAAGTGAATTTCCTCATGTCAAGAACCTGAAAAAATACTTCTGGATCCTCAGAAATTGGAACCGCGTGTTGGTGTCACGCATCGACCCGTATATCCGGTCCGTTCCAGGGGGGGAGAGTGTTATGAGGCTTAGATTGGGTAGGCAATTGGTTAACCTTTTACCTTTAGCCCAACGGACTAAGACCTTAACACTAACACGTCGCAAATGGTTTTTATCATATACGACTTAACCGGAACGAATCCACACCCAGTCGAAAATGACACATCTCCGTTTGACGAACCTACAGTAGACGATACTATACCTTCTTCGTACAATTCACGACTTTCCCGGGACAAAATATAACGCACACCATTCAGATCTCCGTAACCAGTAATAAACGATACATATCCTATATATCATCCAGGACTTACCCGGAAAGAACGATAACTACCATATAATTTAGTATTCCCTAACACGTCGTAAACGGTATGTATCGACTTTCCTTTATCCGGAACGAATCCAAATCCGGTCGAAAAAGACATATCTCCATTTGTACGATCAAAAACGTATTTCGACCGACAGGTGTATCCAATCGCAAGAGAAAACTACTCCTCCGAATACCCACCAGAAATACTAGACATAACCTCCCGCCCGCTAAGTAGCCGAACTACTAAAAAGCTCCAGCTGGCGAGATACCTGTCTGTCCACTTCACGACCTTCCCGCAACATAAATACACACTTGCCCACAGACTCCCTCCAAACCTTTTGAAATATGCGATATTAATGTATGGTATTTGTCCAGTTGCTCTTCTGGGCCTGCCCACATCGAACACGGAGCGCATCGAAGCGCAGTGGATGTCGTATTCGGCAGAAACATTTCTAACCAAAACACGACTTTTATACGACTTTTCAACTACCAGGTGGGGGACGGGGGGGGGTACTCATCACGTATATCTTCCAGAAAAAAAAGTCCAAACAATACTTCCGTACGTACGTATCATCTAGTATGAACGTCATTATCGCACATTTCATACGTACTCGTACGTACTACGAATCAATTCACGAAATTCTACCCTCGTCGTGAAAAGAAACAAACTTCACAAGGTAACAGTGGATCGAAGACCTATACCACTACGAGTGCAGACGCTATCCCCTCGCCCCGCGTGTTGCTGGACCCATAAAAGGATCCAGCGGACGATCCAACCACGCCTGCCCCATCCACGACCTCCCGCTGCTGCTGCTGCTGCTGACCTTCCGCGGCTGCTGCTGCTGCTGTTCCTGACCTCCCGCTGCTGCTGCTCCTGCTGCTGCTGCTGTCGTCGTGTGCACGCGACTGCTGTGTCACGCGACTTGTTGCCGATGCAGACATGTCCTCCTTCGTTACTAGTACTGCTGCGCAGCACCCGATTCCCCCCACGTCCGCTCCCTCGACCACTACCACACCGTAGTCGAGTGCGCGTATCACGTACGCGGCTTTCCCGACCATGCCACATGGGTGGCCGGGTGCACACGGCCTGGCTCACCGTGCGACTTCACGCGAAAATGTGCAGATATGTCTCCCATCCCCACAGCTCCCAGCCCCACCACAATCTCCCTGGGTGAGGTGCGCACGTAAAGTTTCGCACGACTTGTTATCCTCCGTGCCACTCCCCACGGAGGCGCCTACGGTTTTGTTGCTCCCACCGCAGGGCTTTTTCTTCTCCATTTAGCACGCCGTCGTATCTCCGGCATACTCCAAGAGCACCAACACAGCTTCCGCTCCCTTTTCCACCGAGGTGGCCATCTTCCGCGGAAACGCGTTTACCCCCCCGGCTCCCGTTGCCAACGTCGGAGTGTTCCGACGCTGGCGTTGAAGCATCTCTCCCCTGCTCCAACTGCAGTAGATAGCTGTTGCTTTCTACCGGACCCCATATGTGCCATCATCTCGAGGATCTCGGCGTGATTCGCCTTTCGACGCTCCTCTGCGTCGGCGGCCGCCCGCTGCAGCCCCTCGAGGGCGAGGCCCTGCTCTAATACCATATCCCGAAGGTCTTCTACTTCGTCACCCATGAGCCTAGGTTGCCAACGTTGAAAAAATCTAGAGTGTTGATAAGTCCCAGGCGAAGAAAGATGATGTTTCAGGTTTTAGTATTATTCTCCCGGCAGAGTAGATACAGATGGAAGTGACCCTGGTGGGTATCACGTACACCCACAGAAGTAACCACCAAATAATCTCATAATAAGCCAATATACCGAATAGTCATGAAACCGTCAAATACTGAACAAGCACATTCGAACATCGGATACTTCGCGTTGCCCAACAGAACGAAGACGATTATTTCACACGGGCGAGTACAACCTATGAAGGCAACAGCAGATCTTGCGTTTCAATGTCGGAACAAAAACACTCATTAAGTTAGTGGCACCGTATCCATCACTCGATCAAACTATTCCTGCATGGCCCCGTGTACCAGATGCTCATACCCCCATCTTGAAAGTTATTCTCCGTTCCTGCATGATAGGGATGCGAGGGTGTATGGTCGTACGACTACGACCATTCACGATATTTATTACAAGGGACCACATAAAAAAGGACCTACGGTAAGCACAAAACCTATGCATTTCGCTGTTTTTACTCACAATATTTGGTCCTATTCACCATGGTCCCTCGCAATAGTGCACCCCCCCCACTCCCTAAGTCAGCAATATCAAGATCGTGGTGATCAAGAGTGGCCAAATAATCTCCCTGCATGCGAGCAGATGCATATACACTCTTCTGCACCATTCGTACTGCAAGCACGCTGATACATTAGAAAGCCAGCCGCAGAATACTCCCTTACCTGGATACTATATTGGCAGGCTATCGGAATCAGTCAGTCTGTCAGTCAACCTTGACACGCAGCCTTCCTCGCTTCCTTCCTCAGCAAAGATTGCTGGGTCTTCAAGCAGATTGACCCACTAAATGGGCCGCCGATATTATTTTAGCCCAGAAGAAGATCTCATCATGTTTATGATGACGGGATCATCCTGATAGAGGTGGCAACGAACAACGAATTGGACAAAACATCAGTGGCAACGTCATATGTTGTACGGAACAGCAGTGTCAACTTACTTGAGGGGAAACCCAGTCAAAATCCTTGCCACGTTGCGGCCGTATATTCACTCGGCAACACAGCACTCGACGAACTTAAATGGGATCAAGTCTCGCACACGACGTGAATTTCACGTATACCGTTGAAGCTATCCTTCGGTACGTATGAATGAAGCGATGCCACTCCGACTCGTTTTTCATGTCGGTCTTGACTCCTGACCTTGTGGCGGAAGGCCTGCTCCACCGCCTCGAATTCCTCTGCGCTTTCTTCATAAAAACGCATCTCCCAACCATAGAAAAACAATGCGGACCACGGTTGCCGCCTTGTGTAATGGTAGGTACAGTGTAGAGAGAGCTCGTGGGGTGCAGGCGACAGCCATCTACTCTCGGGATTGCTGCGCAGGTTGCGACCGGCACACGGCAGCCGTGCAAGTTGTGACGCACCAAACAGGTGCCTCCCTCGTAGGCAACATTCTCTTACAGCAGTCAGTACTTGGTGTAACAGCAGTGCAGTACTTCTCCTGCGCACACTGGTACAAGTATATACGTGCAGTCAGTATGGGAGGCGTGAAAAATTCAGGAAACTGCTGCTGTTGTGGTAGACGGTATGAGCACAGATGCCATTGTGAAGCCCGTACGGCACAACAGTCTCAGAGATCTGCTGGAGGGACCCCTGTGGTACTCGAACAGCAGGTAGGTACGAGTATACAACAGCAGTATTAATATGTGTACGTATATTTGTCAAATTTTCGTACTTTTGCCAACTTTTCTCTTCGCACGAGCACTTTTAGGCAAAACAGTAAGTACACGGACACGGGAAGCCCTGCCGGACACATTGGTCTAGGTCTCGGTGCGATCCGTGCACTCTGAAGCGCGTGGCAGGCGCTTAAATTTCTTTTTCCGGCGGGAGTGGATAAGACGATTTCCCTGGTTTCGGTAAAGAGGCCTTATTTTGTACGCACGTATATCGGTACATTGCCATGCTCTCTGTTTTCTCCCCCCGGCTCATCATACATTTTTTTTGGGTTGTTGGCGGAGCACGGACCACCGCCTAGAGAACAATACACACAGCAGTGCACAGAGCGTGCTTACCTCCAGCTTCCTACAGCACCACAACCAACCCTGCTGCCCAGCAGCAGCAGTGAGCACACCTTGCGCGTATGGATGATCGTACTGCGGCTCATTCGTACAGCAGCGTTCGTAATATACTTAAAGCAGTACATACATACAGTAGTTCTGATTGCAGTGTGTCCTACATTGCTGATCGATAGATCCTAGAGCCAGCTGAAAGGGGATCAGTACACGTACGTTCCTCGCGTTGCATTTTACAGCAGTACTGCTGAATATGCTGTCGTACCTGTACAAGCTACTGCTGTAGGAGATCGTGCACAGTGTTTTAGATTGCGTAAAAAACACGACATGCCAGTTGTACGAGCGCTGTTCTAGCGTATTATAGGTTTAAACTGCACTTGCTGGATAACATTTTCGTTTCCGAGGTTCGACTCGCACCATCCCCGTTTTTTTTCTTAATCTCACTTTTGACTATTTTTGTACCACATAACTACAACAGAGTACTACAGCAGTAGTAATAATAATACATTCGTCCACACCTTGCTTTTCTGAACGTATAATGTGATAGAGTACTTGTTTACTTCTGTGTTTTAGCCCAAATTAAAGAGTTTGGGCGGCGCGCTTGCGTGTGGCGTGCGTTCATACCTCAACGTTTCACAGCTACTCCGAATACTTGGGAGTTTATAAAGCAAAGTATCTTCGAGAAAATACTGCTGCTATTACCGTAGGTACTTCGTACACTCGCAGTATTTCGGGGGGTTTTGTACTCGAGATACTGCGGGTACTCGCAGTATTTTGAGGTTCTTCTGTAGATATTACTGCGTATAATTTCTTCGGGTTCGCACTAATGCGGGGTTCGCTTCGCGCTCGCACTATTGCGGGGTTCGCTACTGCTGCTGGCATGGACACCGCCTGTTGTGCTTCAAGTATCTCAGGGTTCTGTACCGCGGGTACAAGTATACCAGTACTAGTCTATTAATAGCAGTATGTCGTCGATTGATAGTGTTCGTACTGCTGCTTCTTCTGCGAGACTCAGTACTCGCAGTAATGAAATACCCTCAATATGCCCAGTATACTTCGAGTATATGTGAAGTATACTTCAACCGTTTGTGCGCCGTGTCGACAAGTCCCAGGCCCAGCGTTCGGCACAAAACACACCCAGATAGTCCCACACGAGTGGGAGTTGGAGCAAACTACTTTCGCTGGAGACAACTTGAGCACTCAAAGCAGTCTGGCAGTATTTCGATATAATAATATGCATGACTGCTGTGAATGCTCTCAGTATCTCGAGGTTCTGTATACTGTGCGCATATATTGCCTTTACCCCAAGTATTTATGTCGTGTTTCGATACTACTGCGGGTACATACTGTTACCAACCTGTATTCTCGGGGTTCGGTACTGCTCACACTCTCATTACTCTCAGTAATTGGGCCTTCTCAGTATTCGCAGTAGTGTTGCCGCCTGTATTCCAATACTCTCAGTACTCGGACTACGATTCGTTCTCGAGCATTTATTTACCAGTGAAACCTTGATATTATACCCTGAGCACCAAGAAACATTTATTTTGGGGGAACATATATATTGTGGTACCAGTAGTATGTATGTATATGCTGCACCTTATTACTCAGCCGGTCACAAAGTATTATGGCGCAACCTCGACCTCGCGCAACTTTGATGTACTTAAGAAATAATCGCCGCGAGTCAGCTGGATTAATATATCTCAACTTACCGATATCCTATTACCAGGGTATATATTATTGTAGTAATTAATGATCCCACACTAATTCCGCGAACAGCAGTATAATATTGTCTGTCCTCAAAAATATGATGTGTGTGTTCTTCACGTTAAAATGATGGGTGGGTGCAGGTGCTACTTCTAAAAAAGTGTGCAGGGTTTCATACGAGTATTATCCTTTCGCTCTTGCGCCACTCCCCTATTAATACGGCACCTCCCGGAGGGGAACCTTGTAGTACGTACGGTACAGTTTTGTTGTGGTGCTGAAAGATGTGCTCATGACATGCATGATATGGCGACAGCAAAAATAATTATTCGGAGATTTGGTACGGAGATCTGGGTTTGGTACGGAGATATGGCGGGACATTGCATTGCAGGATACGGTAAATGGAACTCGTGAGTCACGTTTAAAAAATCAACTCAGGGGACGATAAGTAAATATCCCCTTGTACCCGCGTCTTCCCACCCCATACAAACCGTTGGATACTCCGGTCAGAAAGTCAGGCGATCTCACGTACCGAACACATGCCAAGGCTGATATTATGGATAATTGCGTTGTACCCTGGCAATGTAGCCAGAGGCTGTGTCCTCGGTGTTACCCGAGATATGACACCGGGCTAGCGATGGCCCGGGGAGTAAGGTACTCCCGTGCTGTGTAGAGAGAAGAAGACGTGATAACACGTAAACACTGGCGCTTAGATGGCCAACACACACAGATGTACTCCACAGAGAATGCAAGAGTCCAGACGACGGCAGCTTCCAGAGATGGATAGGCAGCTAGGATACCATCACGATCCGGATAAAGGTCACATCAGAGAGTGAGATACTCGGTCCTACGAGCAGAGACGATACGGCTGCGATACTCAGTCCTACGAGCAGGGACGATACGGCTGCGATACTCAGTCCTACGAGCAGGGACGATACGGCTGCTATTCCTCCGCATAATATACGTTACAAGCCGAACGGTACATAGACTATGATCTACGACACAAGAGCAGTGCTACTTGAACATTGACACAAACATGGTCATGTGCTAACATTTCCATAACACTCCCCCTCAATGTGAAATTCGGTGATAAAACCAAGAAAAACAATTTCAGTCAGTGATAAAATAGAAAACAGTCAAGAAACCATTTCCTGCAATATAGTAGTTCGATGCGTTTATTAGTACAATTTCAACAATGCTTTGTGCCTTACGTGCATACATTTATGTGCTTGCAAAAGTACTGCTATCGTTCCTGCACAAACCAAATTTACCATAACCTTCAATCCTACATGTCTCGTTCAACCAGTAATGGTTCGAGACGAATGTTGACCAGTGAAATAGCAAGCTGATTTCTACAAATAACAGGTTCACAAAACAAACACACAAACACAAACACAGTGTTGATGACACAAACAAATAACATAAGATGTTGACGACGATACTGACGTCAGAAGCTGCTGATGATGTCCAGTAGCTGTTGGAAACGCGGCTTAGCAAAATGCTTGGTCCCGATATCGGCGGGGTTGTCCTTTGTGGAGATGTAGTGAGTCGAAATCTTCCCCTCGGATACCAGCTCGCGAATGTAGAAGTAACGGAGTGCAATGTGCTTGGTTCGAGAACTATATAAACGGTTTCCAAGCGCATGCAGAGTTGCAGTGTTGTCGCAGTGAAGCGGCACTTGAACGAACTGCTCCCCAAACCCTAGCTCCGTCAGCATGTTCATGCAGAACACGGCTTCCTTCATCGCGAGTGCCGATGCAACCAGCTCAGCTTCCATTGTGGACATGGCTGTAAGGCTTTGAAGACCAGATTTGAAACTGATTGGAGCCCTGGCCAACATCATGATGTAACACGACGTCGACTTGCCGTTGTCCGGGTTATTAGCCCAGTTTGAGTCCGAGAAGGCCGTGAGCTTAAAGCCTCCCTTCTTGTACACAATTTTGAAGTCGGTGGACCCTGCCAGGTACCGCAAAATGTGCTTGGCCGCCACCATGTGCACTTTCGACGGATTTGACATAGCACGAGAAATCTGACCCGAGCTGTACATTATGTCATACCTGAGTACAGAAGCCAGGTACATGACCGTGCCTGCGATCGCTTGGTACCTCTGCTTCTCGTCGGCGTTCAGTAGGGTCTCCTCCGGCTGCTTTGTGGAGAGTTCAGGTCCGTATCCGGGAGTCAGTGTTGGCTTGCAGTTGGCGAAACCGAATCGCTCCAGCGCGGACTTGGTGTAGTCCTCCTGGTCGATTGTAAGCGTCCTTTCGGCACGGTTGCGGGTGACCTGCAGCCCAAGTACACGCGACACATCTCCCATGTCAGTCATCTTGAACCTGTCCATGAGCTGCGCCTTGATCTTCTCGATTACTTCGATGTTGCCACCAATCACTTGTAGATCGTCCACGTACAAGGTGAGGATGACGGTGACACTCCCATGCTGGTATATGTAGACACAAGTGTCGGACTTCAGCGGGATAAAACCGATGACCTTGAGGACGGGATCAATGGTATGGAACCAGTTCCCGGGGCTCTGAGCTAGCCCATAGAGGCTTTTCTCCAGCCTCATGACCAGAGGGCCTCCATCCTTGCCCTTGGTCTGGTAGCCAGGTGGCTGAGCTACAAATACTTCCTCTTGAATGTCGGCATACAGAAAAACAGTTTTCACGTCCAGCTGAAATACCTCCAGATCCAGCTCCGCTGCAATTGCTAGCACCATTCGGATGCTTTGCAGACGGCAAACCGGAGCAAACGTACTGCCGCAGTCCAGGCCCGGAACCTGGTTCCAGCCTTGAGCCACAACCCGCGCTTTGTATGAGTTATCAGCTTTACGCTTCAGAACCCACCTGGAGTTGATGACTTTCTGTCCCGGAGGAACAGATGATCGCGGTACCAGCTTGTACACTCCTAGTTCGTTCAGACTGGCCATTTCTTTGTCCGCGGCAGCTCCCCAAAACTTAGCGTCTGGAAGCTTCATGGCTTCAGCATATGACTTGGGGACTCCTGGCTGCATGGTCTGTACAGCACACGCGTACTCCACGAATCTAGGCATGCCGTTCTTGTGAGCTACGTCCTGGCACTCCCCCTTCGTGATGTACGCAAAGCCGAGCCGTCTCAGTTCGCTAAGTGTTCTGGCGTTAGGTTGGCTTGAGGCAGATCTGGTCACGGCCGGTGTAATGGCGCGACCTCCGCGCGACGCAGAACCACCACGTGAAGAACCACCACGCGAAGAACCACCACGCGAAGAACCTCCACGCGAAGAACCACCACGCGAAGAACCACCACGCGCAGAACCACCAGGCGTAGCGCCAGACGGCGTAGATCCCGATGGCGAAGCGGAAGGGCTCACTCCCCCAGGCGAAGCAGGCGGGGTAGGAGCAACAGGGCTAACGCCAATATCGCGATCGTTGACATCACGGATTTGTTCCAAAAAGTCGGTCACTAACGGCTCTGCAGCGTCCAGGTTAGGAGAAGGCGAACCGATATCTTGATTAGACGTGTATTCACGCACATCCCTTACCAAGTCGTCACTTTCGTCGTACGTGAACTTGCTGTTGTCGAAACCACCGACCTCCACGCGAGGAAGTGCAGAGGGCGTCTCAATGAAGACAACATTTCGACTCTCTCTGACACGTTTCGTCGCTGGATTGTAGACCCGGTAAGACTTGCTGTCTGTGCTATATCCAACCAGGCGTCCTTCCCAAGCACGCGGCTCCAATTTCTTGGTGTGGGTCTCTACGTGTACAAACGACCTAGCCCCGATAACTCGAATGTTCCCGAGGTAAGCATCGTTGCCGTAGAGTGCCTTGTAGGGCGTACCGTTGCTCAACGCCGCATGTGGGACCCGGTTGCTCAGGTAGACTGCAGTCAGCATCAACTCCCCCCAGAGAAAACTCGGGAGACCCGAATCAGCAAGCAAACAGCGCACGATACCAGCAAGCGTTCGACCTGCCCGCTCGTTTGCGCCGATCTACTGAGGGGTATTGGTAGAAGCAAACTCCAACTTGACGCCGATGTTTAGACAGTACTGGCGGAACTCCTCACTCGTAAACTCCGTACCTTTGTCCCCTCTCAGGCGGACTAAACGCTCTCCGGACGGAATCACGACGGCCTTGTTGAACAACACGAGGGAGTCGATGGTGTGTGTCTTGCTCTTGATGAGGTAAATCTCCTTCCACTTCGTCAGCTGATCAACAAACTTGGTGACGTAGGTGTAGCCGCCCAGTGCCGGAGGGTTGATCGGTCCCATGGTGTCAATAGAGACATGTTCAAACGGCCGCTGGACGTCATACGACGCTTGTTTCGGGTGGGGTTGCTGCTCACTCTTGCCGAATGGGCAGACGTCGCACGGCGTCAGGTCACCGTTGTACTCAACACCGCTGTGCGGCATCTTCCGAAGAACTTCCATGCTGTTGCGGTTGGCATGCCCCATGCGACGGTGCCACAGGTCAGCAGAAACCACCTTTAAGGCAGCACCGCTAGGCTTCACGGAGGTACCAGCACGGTTTTCGATCGCGACAGCGATGGAGCACATGATTTGTCCGGTCGTTGCGTCGACGCCTAGAGTCTTCATCGGCACAACGAGGTCGCCCTTTTCGAACCTCGGTTTCTCCGGGTAGAACAGTGCAGCCATCCCCTCCACCATGGCCATGGAGACGGAAAACAGGTTCGTTCCGCCCAGGGACGATGATTGCACGAAAGGAGAAATCCTGGTTGTTCCCACCATCATCGGTAATGGTGCCGTTGACGGTGCCTGCAGCTACCCCGTACAGGATGTGCTTTCCAGCTGCGACGATCTGGTGGGGAATCATAGTCCCGCATTGAGGCTAGCAGTCCCGGGGTCAGCTCCGGATCGACGAAGTTGAATGATGCCCCGCTGTCCACCAATAGCTCAATGTAGGTGCCGTCGGTACGAAGCCCACCTTCACCTGACGGGTCAGGAGTGCTCGCCATGAGCGCTCGAAAACCCCATCGGGTAGACGGTAGGTCGGTTGTGATGCCGCCTGAACAGACGCAAGTTCCCCCGATTCAGCCCCGGATTCCGCGGTGGGAGCCCCATGAGAAAGCGTGGCCGCCGCTGGCAGGGGCACTCCCATCGCGGTGAACGAGTAGCCAAAACCGTTTTGTGTCTGCGGAGGAGGCGGAGCCACGGGTGCGCTCCCGACATGAGCGAAACCAACAGCCCCCGACTGTGGTTGAGGAAGAGCGGCGGGGGTGAGCGCTCCCGACATGACCGAAACCAGCGGCACCCGACGGTTGTGGTGGAAAAGCGGCCGGATGTGCGCTCCCGACATGAGCGAAACTGCCTTGCCCCGGAGACTGCAGCATCGCCAGGCGTGCAGTCAGCGACTGGATCTCTCGCTGAGCCTTGCACTCGTTGTCGCTGTGGCTGGTAGTCTTGTGATAGCTGCACCACTTTGGAGAGGGGTCGCCGGCCTTCTTGCCCTTGTCCTTCCACCGCGACTTTCCCGACTTCGACCGGCTCTTCTTGGCTGGTTTAGGGTAATCTCGCTGGAGTGTCCGTACTCGTTGCACTTGTGGCACCGGTCTTTGCTGGTCGCGGCCATTGCCGCACCACGGCCGGAGACTGCGGGCCCCGACGACTTCTTCGATTGTGCGTCGATAAAGTAATTCACAGCGGTTCGCTTTATTTCCTTGACATTTGGAAACGGTTGCCGGTAATGCATGTCCCGCATGAAGCTGTAGTCCGACGAGTGAACGAGAGCGTTTAACACTAAGTCCTCGAACGTCTCCTCCGGCGTGGTCTCACCGATATCTTCAAGCCGAAGTTTTAAGTCGTCCATGGTTGCCAGGAAGTCGATGACGTTCTGACCGTGTCGGAGCTTGGCAGAGTGGAGTTGCTCCCTGAGGGCTCGCCGGGATTCTTTTGTGTTTCCGGCGAAGCGTTCCTTCAGGGCCGCCCAAGCCGCAGCTCCATTTCCCATTTCACCCCCAGTCTTCCCTTGAAAAGGCTTCGTGGTAATGTTAGCGGATTCAACTGTGGAGAAGTCAATGAGGGAGAACAACTGGTTGTTCCGACTTTTCCAGTTTGAAGCTGCTGTAGCAGCGTCCATCCCAGTGCCACTGGGGCACGATTCTCCGTCAAGAATCTTCAGCAGGTCCTGCGAATGAAGACCCACCGCCATTCGAAACTTTTCCGCCCATTCGCGGTAGTTCCGTTGATCTTTGCATTGACCAACGGTTTCGAGCGTCTTTTTCAACGCAGTGTAAGGCGATTCTGTCATCGCCTCCCGATCCTTTTCCAGGGAACGGGGCTACGCTCAAGGCGCGTAGGCTTTCCTCACACGCGTAACGCCCCGAGTACCTGAGTATCTCGACGCGCAAGGGACGGTGCAAGATCTTGTTGCTACACGGATGTAGGCTTTTCAGGATTGCAGCCCTGGAGCTCACAACCCTTGTCCGCCGGACACTCACCAGTATCCGCCCAGACTCCTATGCTCCGGGAGACACAGGAATAACCTACCACAGATGACTAGGCTGCGGTGTATGGCTCGGAGGTGTCAACTCCGGCCACGTCCTGCAGTCACACGGGTCAGATGCACTGCTCAGACAGGTCGAATCCGCAACCTTACGCACGCACCACAAACCGGTACGAGAAGGTAGTCTTGGATGTAAACCTTACCTCGCGTGACGACGCACGCGCAGGAAACGTGGAGCACGTTATATTTATTTGATGAGGCTGCCACAACGGATGCACCCAGCCAAGCCAGATCCTCACCCTTACACACGCTACTGAGTCGGCACCCAGCAGCTAGAAGGTATCTTGGACAGACTACACCTCGCGATACGACACGCGCAGGTGATTTCGAGAAGTCAATTACACAGACCCAGAATACCTGAACGGTACTCTGCACATGCGAACCAACAACCCTGCACAACTCTATTCGCCGACCTGAATCAACGCCTAGAAGTTGTGCCCCCGAATGCTTTACACACAGCAGTAGCGTACCGAATGTGCAGCCGAGAATCCAGGTGATCAGTCCGGATCCAACAGCAGACGGGTTGACTCAATGTAGACCTCCAGCAGAAAGCTCCCTCCAGCAGAAGAAACCTCCGCAGAGAAGAGGTGTGTGTTCACTACACGCACAACGCGAGGCTCTTAACCTATTGTGGATAATTGCGTTGTACCCTGGCAATGTAGACATAGGCTGTGTCCTCGGTGTTACCCGAGATATGACACCGGGCTAGCGATGGCCCGGGGAGTAAGATACTCCCGTGCTGTAGAGAGAAGAAGACGTGATAACACGTAACCACTGGCGCTTAGATGGCCAACACACACAGATGTACTCCACAGAGAATGCAAGAGTCCAGACGACGGCAGCTTCCAGAGATGGATAGGCAGCTAGGATACCATCACGATCCGGATAAAGGTCACATCAGAGAGTGAGATACTCGGTCCTACGAGCAGAGACGATACGGCTGCGATACTCAGTCCTACGAGCAGGGACGATACGGCTGCTATTCCTCCGCATAATATACGTTACAAGCCGAACGGTACATAGACTATGATCTACGACACAAGAGCAGTGCTACTTGAACATTGACACAAACATGGTCATGTGCTAACATTTCCATAACAGCTGAGACTGATGCGGCCACGAACCGCGGCTAAGCACGATACGAAAGTAAAATCGCTCGCAGTAACCTTTATCCTTTTGTAGTCTAGTCTACAGCGCTAGATTCGAGCAGCTACCTCGGCACGAGCAGCGAGAAGCCTAACCATAACAACACCGCAGTGCAGGTTGAAGCATGCCTTCAAAAAAGAGGTGGGTGCAGATGTGCAGATGGTGTAGACTGCTTTATCCTTTTGTAGTCTAGTCTACAGCGCTAGATTCGAGCAGCTACCTCGGCACGAGCAGCGAGAAGCCTAACAATAACAACACAGCAGTGCAGGTTGAAGCATGCCTTCAAAAAAGAGGTGGGTGCAGATGTGCAGATTGTGTAGACTGCTGTAGACCGACCTACCGTTGTATCTATCGCTGTCGCTCGTGACTCTTGACCAGAGGGTTTGGCTGTTGATTCACAGCAGTTTTTTTCCTCGTGTCGAATGTGTCCCTGTTTGGTTGGTCGGATCTGTACGTCAGCTGTGAGTTCAACCGATCGGTCGATACTCAACTTTTGCACACCCCAGACAGCTCATGTGCTAGCTCATCTATTGTGCATAGCTCACGCTTCGAAAACATGTGCAGATGAGCTACCGCCTATAGCTCAAGCCGGGGGAAACATGTGTACCTCATGTAGCTCCTATAGCTCATCTCGCGCGCAGATGAGCTACTGTAACTCATGTAGCTCCTATAGCTCAGCCTGGGAAAATGTGCGTAGATGAGCTATCTTTGTAGCTCAAGCATTCAAAACATGTGCAGATGAACTACCACCTATAGCTCAAGCCTTCCAAACATGCGCTGATGAGCTACCGCCTATAGCTCAAGGCAAACATGTGCAGATGAGCTATCGCCTATAGCTCACCCCCGGAAAACGTAATCATAGCTCATGCACGCAGCTCATTGTAGCTCTTTCTCGGCAACACATGCGTGTAAGATAAATAGCTGAAATGCCTCCCGGACAACTGCGTATGTATAGGAATAATATGGGTTCGGCCTGGGTTTGATCGTTATCCTCGTCCACATCGATGACGTTGTTCGAGGGGTCCACATCCATCGATGGATCCGGTTGCTGCCCGCAGCCAGCCTGGTCTACGGCCGAAGCGCCGCTAGAGCTGCTACCCCGGGTCGTGGACATGCTAGGGGTGTTGCTGTGGGGTGTCAGTGCTGTGTTCTGTGCGAGCGCCTCTTGTGGTGTGCGTGGTGACAGCAGACAGCTGCTGTATATAGCTGTTGTTAAAAAACGAAAATTCAAATTCTGTTGGGTGTCGACCTATCCTCACAACAGAAGTAGATCCGATCTCATATAGTATCACATACTGTACCTGGTACGTACAAAACTTATATGGTTGTTTGTGTTGATATCGTTCTATTCTGCGTACTTGTATTGGTCACTTATACTGCTCATGAACTACAGTAGTAGTAGCTCATCTATCCCCCATAGCTCAAGCTTTGAAAACATGTGCAGATGAGCTATCGGCTATTGCTCAAGCTTTGAAAACGTATGCAGATGAGCTACCGCCTATAGCTCAAGCTTCGAAAACATGTGCAGATGAGCTACCGTCTATAGCTCAAGCCAGGGAAAACATGTGTAGCCCATGTAGCTCCTATAGCTCACTCTGGACATAAATGTGCAGATGAGCTATCCTCTATAGCTCAAGCTTGGAAAACATGTGCAGATGAGCTACCCTCCTATAGCTCAAGCCAGGAAAACATGTATAGCTCACGTAGCTCACGTAGCTCACCGGTGAGCTAGCTCCTTGAAGAGCTAGCTCGAGCTACCGTGAGCTGATCTGTCCGAGGTGTGCAGCTTTGCAAACTGCGTGATAACCGCTCTTTTGAAATTTGAATTTGGACCGCCAAGCACGAAATCGCCAAACTCTCGTACGTAACTCTGTCGCGCGTTCGTTATTGTATGGGACATGGCACGTACAACGCTATCAAGATTTAAATGACGACGACAACGTCGACGACGTACGCCTATCATAAGCTGGATAATAGTAGCAGCAGCAGTAGTAGTAGTAGTAGTAGTAGTAGTAGTAGTAGTAGTAGTAGTAGTAGTAGTAGTAGTAGAAGTAGTAGTAGAAAAAAGTAGTGTTTTCTACATGGGTCAGGGTAACCCTGACTTGTTTTGTCTTGGCTACTCGTATATTGTCTTTCCCCTGGCATATCTACGTGCTGCTGCTGTCACGCTGCTGGCGGCTGGCCCCGTTTCGTGCACTACTACCGGTACCTCTTACGTGCGAAAGGGTGGTACCTGTATCTCTGACAACGTCGCGGCGAGGAGACTGCAGGAGCTCAGCGGCTTCATCACGAAGTTGACGAATCCGAAAAACGTGCGAGGCAACCTATCCGGGACGTGTGTAGGGGCGGTAATGTCGCGCCCCTGCAAGTCCCCTTGGGAAGCGGCCGAGAAGTACTGCGAGAACTAAACGGATAGGAGGGAATTCGCCAAGTGGGTGGGGTCCATTTTTTTTTCGTCTAGAGCAATACCGGTATGTTACGCCAGACATCGAGCGCCAAAATATATGGGGGGCAACGAGGATCTTTATCTCGTCCCACATGTTTTCTTTTTCCAAAACATTCGTGAGCCGTATTTTTGGTTTCATGACAGGGAATTAAGTCCACGATTTACTTTTCTCGTACTCCATTTAGATCGCTCAAACTCGTTGAAAATCAAAACCTCCATACTTATGATACTGGGTTTAGTATGGAGGTGCGATATTGAGTATCGATTCCATTTCCTGGGTGGGTGCCGGTACGCCTTGCCCACGAGATCACGGCGGAGAGTGTTTGACCTGCTAACTCTACAAAACTATCGAGAAACGTGGTCGCTGACATGATTAGTATTTGACCGCGCGGACTTACACATAGCTGGTAGGTGGTGGTGATGGCGTGCTCTTTCCTACTTTCACCACACCTTCAACATCGTCCCGTGTATGTCGCACATCCCCTTGTTTTGGCAGGAATGTGACGGCATGTGGGTAACAATCGAAGACCTCGTCAACGGCCCAGGCTGCGAAAACTATGTCAAGGGCTACCTCAAAGAGTAAGTAATTTGTTGTACTATCGATTGACGCGGTGCCAGTCTCAGGTTTTACCGAGCGATACACCATGAAGTGCACGTAACCACACACCCTTCCCTGCGTGTTGACCGCAGGAGCCGCAAGTACTGGTCACGCTGCTACCACCTAACGGCGTTGACGTTGAACATGACAGCATCGCAAAGGGTGGAGGGGATCTTCGGTGTCCTCAAGAAAGGCCGATCTGTACACCGACGCACCACCCTGGTTTGGGTCAAGCAGGAACTCGAAAGACGAGTAAAAGAATTCGCTGTTGCGTCTCGCCTGTGAGTATTGTTGGCGAGAGTAAGCATCACCTTGGGCCAATATTATCTATAAACATGAGTACCAGCTGAAGTTGACATACCACGGCAAGGAAAGTATGTGCGTGCCTATTGTGGACTGACAGTCTTACAGAATGAGCTCAGAGGAGACTGGTTATGGGGTGTGATCGTGACCTTCCCTTATTGTGTGTTCCCTCCTGTATAGTCAGTCAGTGTCATAACTCAACATTCCACACGGACGATTATACCTACCTCCAAAACAGGCTCAGCTCCAAGGGTATCAGCCTCGGCTAAAAGCACATTGAAGATCCCGTCCTCAAGTCTGCAGAGCCTATCATGAGGAAGCTAGAAAGTGTTCGATGCAGCACTTACGCCCGAAACGTGAATTGGAATTGCAGCGCCTGCGGTTGTAAGGTAGTACATCGTACAGCCCCAAAATATTCGGGCGTCCGAAGGATGAGGACCTTCGTCTTCATGCGGTGAATGTGTACATATCGTATAGATATACTTACTTAAATCTCGATCTCTGAGCGTGCTCGGTTGGTACATCCCTGGCCTCTCAGAGCTCCCACTTGGAAATCGCCTCCGTTTATTACTTGCCGGACCGTTCCAGCGAGTCTTCGTTTTCTCCATTTCTCGTCGTACATTCAATCCTTCTTTCCTTTTTTCTTCTTTCGTTTCGTGTGCGTGCGTGTACTCCGAGCACGGTTGCGCGGGCGAACCCGGCACCGTCGCGGGTGTCAGCGGATGCTGGCGAGTAGAGGGGGAGTTGCAAGGAGCGCGGTCGCCGCTTTCGTGCCTAGGCGTCGCGTGTGCCTCGAGACACGAGGGATGCATCAATAGGCTCTGTCTGGCCTCCATTTGTGATTTTGGATAGAGTACGTACGAGTATTTAAGGTTCGTTCGGGATTGTAAGATAATATTCAAGCGGTGCTTATTTTCGCGACCGGGCTGAGAGTCACAAGAGGGAGGTACCCCGAATGAGCACCAACATTGTCGAGCTTGCGTCGAGGTCCACGGTGAGCACCGGGCTTCACGCGAGGCGGGCGACGGGGCTCACTGTGGAAGAGAGGGAGGGAAGCTTTACCCGGACTGAATCGGTGGCGAGATGGTCGCGAGAGGGGCGGGCGGCGTACGAGACTGAGAGAGAAGCTCTGCTGTAAGATTTTTTCTTTTTTTCATTTTTCATTTTTTTCATTCATTTTTTTTGGCTGGTGTAAGGTGTTCCACTCAGGTAGTAAATTATTACACGAAAGGGGACGGGGATTTTTTTCTTTTAGAAATTTTCGGTTTCATTTTCGTTGTTTTTGCTGTGTTGCTGTGCCGTTCTGTGCTTTATCTTTCGTACATACCAGTACACAGACACCGAGCATATCGAAAGAAGAAAATAAGTACCCTACCTGGGGTATGTACGTATGTTCGACGTGTGAGCGAGCGTAGCGGAAAACCGCCCGCGACGCGAAGCATATGTGGCGTCCGAGCTGTTTTCTCCTGAAGCATGGCGGCAAGACTCTTGGGACTATCAAGTCGCCAGTTTGCAGTTAACTACAGGGGCCATAAAAAAAACAATAATATTCAATCGTGGACCTCTGTCCGCTTCGCATCATTTGATGTTTCCCTCCTGAGCGAGAGTAGCGGGCGGCGTAGGCCGCCCGCGGAGCGAAGCGCCTTGTATATTCCTACTTAAGCCCACCCCGCTGGTATATTTTGTATTCCAGCTCACCCTGCTGTTTTGTTTTATACCTGGCATGTTGTATGTTACCCATGTTGACGGACATCCATCGCACGTTGTCGACTGCCCTCGACAGGAATTGACGGCCGAAATGTTGGCCAGTACCACGTACGAAACCTCTCTCCTGGCAGAGGGACAGGCTCGCCACGAGTACCTCATGCGTTTAGCCACTCAGGCGGGCGACCACCTTGACGTATGCGCTCAGGTGCCGGAGGAAGCCTTTGAGAAAGATGATGCTCCAGACATTTCAGTGTGGGGGACTACATCATTGGGGTCTTTCGTTGACGTTGTTTCTAACGTTAATATCGACTGTGCGGTTCGCGCCGTGTACAGGTACACGGATCATCCGGTTGGGCACATTATTGTGGTTGGGCCGGACGGCTTCCAACTGTGCACGTGCCTCAACATTTTGAGGTGTGGCTTGCGTTGCAGTCATACTTTGGCCGCGCTCGTCTCTAGGTTGGGCCGCGCCGAAGAGTTCCTCGGCGAATCCATCCACCCGCGATGGCGGACCTCTGTTGATCCGTGGAGTTTGCACAGTGCGGGTCTGAGCGCTTTCGACGGTCATGAACGTGGAACGTATACGGATGGATTCACGGGCGATTTAGGTGACATGGACCTTGACGATTCTCAGGATGACCCGGCCGACGGTACTGTATCCGTCCTGAGAGGCAGATTGTACTGGAACTGCCTCGCGCGTGCCATGAAGTGGGCCAGTGCTGCATCCGACCAATATGACGGTACCCAGCTTCGTATGTGCGATATGATGAACTGTTTGATAGGTTTGATCGTGATGTTACGGCAACCGTTACGGCAACTGTGGTTGCAGATGGCGTGACTGGGCTGGGCAACCCCCCTCTGTCCGTCTCGAAGAGCCGAAAGGGCTCTACTGTAGGCATATAGACGGTTTTGAGGGACGCCCCAAAAACAAGGCCAGGGGCGAGGACGTTGCCAGTTGGGTAGACGTGGTGAACTAGACTTGAGTAGCCTCCGTTGCGGTCTGAATGTTGTGATATTTGAGAAGATACGACGTTTTCGTATCTTGTTTGCAGAACGAGTGGCGGTGTCGAGGATACAACCTATTTTTTAACATGGCTTGCCGCTGTTCGTTGTGCCTCTTTAGCTTGACAGTTACGTGCCGGTTCGGGATATTGGCATATTGTGCACTATGTGATTCTTGACATCTGGGTGTTATGGGATGACGCACAATGTCACTTCTGCTGTTCCTACCACTGCTGGGAGATAATAATAAACGACCTGAATCATCAACTCATCGATCGTCTGGGTGTCTTGACTACCTGTGCTTGGGGCTGACGGACACTCCAGAGCGTTGGTACCGACGCAGCCTCATCATGGGTGATGAACTTGATGATCTTAGAGCCGTAGTCTCGGAGCAGGGCCTTGCTCTCAGAGAGTAAGGCACAGCGGAAGTCCGGCAGGGAGCAGGGGCTACCTGCCGTAGATACAGCAGGGAGGGATGCTGTGTCGCCATCGTTGGATCGCTCCGACGATGTGACGGTGGAGCCGGGAAAGCGAAGAGGAGGTGTTTCCGGTGCAAGGCTGCGGGCCACTACAGCGACAGTCGCACCGCAAAGCTCTGCGAAAGGTGTGGTGGGAGAGGACACGAGAGCAGCAAGTGCGCATCGCCGGCGGACATGGATGAATCGCCGGCGGCGGCCGTGTTTGCGATGGTGGGGGATCCCGGAGATGATGTGGAGACGACGGCGTTTTAGGGGCACAGCAGCTAAGGGCCACTCCTAACGAACAAAAAAAATCACGATTCATGACGCCAATTTTTTTAGCTTTTCCCTAAAAAAAAACAAAATCACGATTCGTGACATTTGTCGTGTCTCAAAATACGCCTGATCAAGGCACTACGCAACCCGCGTGCACCAACGGTATCCGATGGTCGGCATAGGAGCATGGCAGACTCTGCTTCGCACGCCGCTTGTGGACACCGGGCGGCTACCCAAAGACACCGCTGGGCGCGGGCTAACGAGGAGGTTGCGGCCTCGAAATTTCCAGGAGGAGGAGCCACTGCTGGAAGACAAACGCGAAAATGACCTGGGGATGTCACAGGCCAGGCCGGGCTGGCGGCCTCTGAGATGGAATCTCGCGAAACGAGCTTGGCCGACGGCCGGTGAAGTTGGAATCTCGCAGACTGGGTCAGGCTTCGGCCCCCAATTCGGATATGTCACGGGCTGGGCTAGGTGCGGACGGCCCAGCCCGGCCTGGCCGTGCCCCACTCTCGAGAGTTTGCTCCACACCCCCAAAAAACGTTGGGTTTGAAATATCAGAACTTTAACTATTGAAAATATCACGAAACGCGACGTTTTTTTTCGGCTTTTTTCGTTAGAACTGAAATGTCACGGATCGTGATCTTTTGGCATGCCTAAAAATCACGAATCGTGATTTTTTTTTCGGTTCGTTAGGAACGGCCCTAAAAGCCCTACGGCGGACAACCGTAGGCACCTCCGCCGTGTGTTGCGAGCGGGGGACTTCAAGTCGTACTACATTTATTTGCCGTACGCACTCCACTTCAGAGGTTGTGGAGGCAGCAGATATGGGGTTATCGCTCAGCGAGGGTACATGTCTGCATGCGAATTCCGCGAGAAGCTGCACGGCCGCCAGCCGTGTGCAACCCTACCGGGGGGTGTTAGCGGGGCAAAGTCGCGCGGCATAATAGCTGCGTGCATTCTGCTGCTGTTAAAAAGCGGTGGCAGGAAACGGGCGTGGGGTAATCGTGGACTATCTGCAGCAGTACCAAATAACGATGGGGTTTCGTCCGGGTGGCAACAAGCGAGCTGATCTGGGTATTTCGTCAGCCGGAGCTTCATGCAAGGTCCGGCAACATCGCGGGGCGGAGGGGGCAGGTCTGGTCATCATGGTGTGATTTCGTAGGAATGAATGGTGAATTTAATTTTACGATGGATACACCTGTCGATCGAAATTATTTTTTTTGGTCGAACGTGAGGTCTATTTATTTGCGGCAAGGGTGGAGAAACCGTAGATAGTAGACGATGTATCATCTGGGATTCGTTCTGGGTGGTATACGTAGCCTTTTTCGCCTGGTAGCTTCGAAATGTATTTTCATGTTCAAATCAAACAGTCTTTGTAAATTCGAAAAATTTGTAGTGTTTTTCTGGTGTAGACAGGACCAGATGGGGCCTGGTAGCAATGAAATGCATACTCGTAGCGGTATGGAGAAATAAGGGTATGCTGACACACCAAAGGGAGGTGAGGTGTATTGCTGGTATTGGCGGTGGCTACTGATTATATTGAATTTTGCTGGTATCTTTTATTTTTGGCAGTAGACTACTGCCTGCAAAATAAAGGAGGGTGAGCATATTCATGGCTGATTGGTTGTTCTGCCAACAGTATCATTTTGCGAATACTTGTTCGCATCGGAGAAAAGTGGAACATAAAAATATTTTCTGCGAATGATCGAATAGTTTTCGTAGCTGGGAGGGCTTAAGCTGTTCGTGTCGACAGCAGTAGCGGCATTTTATTGTTTCTTTATTCGATTATTAGGAGCTACCGGGTAGCGACTATTATTTTTCGGGTAACTTTAGCGCCAGATAAATTCTAATTTTACAAGTGAAAAAGGACGTATGCTATCTCGCGTTACCGTTACGATCTGAGAATTTATGACGGGAGTAGGGGGCAAAAGGAGACTTTTGTCCGGGGGAACGGGGTTCTCCGCGATCTCTGGCGTTGTACTTTTCACCTTAGTTTTTATTATATTGGCGTGGATATATTAATATCGTCTACAATTGCAATATTTCTCTGTGGGGAGAGTGAGAGGATTTTGCTCACAGGGGTGGGTTTCCTCTTTCTTTTCATTTTTTTTGCTTGTGGTTGGTTTAGGTCATGGAGTTGTGTGTTGTTGTCTTGGTCCGTAAATGTTACTTAAAGAGTCAGGGAGGGTGTTCGTTGTGCCTCTTTAGCTTGACAGTTACGTGCCGGTTCGGGATATTGGCATATTGTGCATTATGTGATTCTTGACATCTGGGTATTATGGGATGACGCACAATGTCACTTCTGCTGTCCCTACCACTGCTGGGAGATAATAATAAACGACCTGAATCATCAACTCATCGATTGTCTGGGTGTCTTGACTACCTGTGCTTGGGGCTGACGAACAGCCGCATGCTTGCTACAAGTATCATCTTGTGTTATGGTGTGCATCGTGGCCTGGTTGCCCGGGCCTTTTATCTCAAGTCCGAACGCATGGCTGGATCATTCTTTGGATCGGGTAACTTCATGACGGGTCATGACATGTCTTGTTGTAGTAAAGGCTGGTGGGTGGGTAGTTGACGTCGTAGTGGGTAGTTGGGTGGGTGTGAGTGGGTGACCGTTCCAGGTTGCGTGCATCGTGTTTCGTCTGCGAGTGTAGCAGCGTATCAATAATTCTTAACAAGAATACGCTTGTGTAATGATAGTAATGGTGGTGTCCTCATGACTCTTCACAACTACATCCGTTTCAGTAAAAAAACTAAAAAACCTACACGATATTTTCGCACACTAACACGCTCACACTTTTTGAGTAACGTGGATCGGATTGGTGGTTGGGTGGGGAACATATACGTCGTGCTGTACTCCTATTGTACATCGTTGGTGGCGTGGTGGGTGGATGGGTGGGTGGGTGGGTGGGGAACGTATACTCACTGCCGTACTATTATTACGGGGGACCATAGTAAATAGGACCAGCGATACACACCAAAACCTACCAGGATATAGAACTACTTATAGATATGCCAACCTCTGAGCGTGCTCGGTTGGTACACCCCTGGCCTCTCAGAGCTCCCACTTGGGAATCGCCTCCGTTTATTACTTGCCGGACCGTTCCAGCGAGTCTTTGTTTTCTCCATTTCTCGTCGTACTTTCAATCCTTCTTTCCTTTTTTCTTCTTTCGTTTCGTGTGCGTGCGTGTACTCCGAGCACGGTTGCGCGGGCGAACCCGGCACCGTCGCGGGTGTCAGCGGATGCTGGCGAGTAGAGGGGGAGTTGCAAGGAGCGCGGTCGCCGCTTTCGTGCCTAGGCGTCGCGTGTGCCTCGAGACACGAGGGATGCATCAATAGGCTCTGTCTGGCCTCCATTTGTGATTTTGGATAGAGTACGTACGAGTATTTAAGGTTCGTTCGGGATTGTAAGATAATATTCAAGCGGTGCTTATTTTCGCGACCGGGCTGAGAGTCACAAGAGGGAGGTACCCCGAATGAGCACCAACATTGTCGAGCTTGCGTCGAGGTCCACGGTGAGCACCGGGCTTCACGCGAGGCGGGCGACGGGGCTCACTGTGGAAGAGGGGGAGGGAAGCTTTACCCGGACTGAATCGGTGGCGAGATGGTCGCGAGAGGGGCGGGCGGCGTACGAGGCTGAGAGAGAAGCTCTGCTGTAAGATTTTTTTTTTTTTTTTTTTTTTTTCATTTTTTTCTTTTTTTGACTGGTGTAAAGTGTTCCACTCAGGTAGTAAATTATTACACGAAAGGGGACGGGGATTTTATTTCTTTTGAAATTTACGGTTTCATTTTCATTGTTTTTGCTGTGTTGCTGTGCCGTTCTGTGCTTTATCTTTCGTACATACGACGAGTACACAGACACCGAGCATATCGAAAGAAGAAAATAAGTACCCTACCTGGGGTATGTACGTGTGTACGACGTGTGAGCGAGCGTAGCGGAAAACCGCCCGCGACGCGAAGCATATGTGGCGTCCGAGCTGTTTTTCTCCTGAAGCATATGGCGGCGGGACTCTTGGCATTATCAAGTCGCCAGTTTGCAGCTAACTACAGGGGCCATAAAAAAAAACAATATTCAATCATGGACCTCTGTCCGCTTCGCATCATTTGATGTTTCCTTCCTGAGCGAGCGTAGCGGGCGGCGTAGGCCGCCCGCGGAGCGAATAGCCTTGTAGATATACTTATAGATATCTCAACCTCTGAGCGTGCTCGGTTGGTACATCCCTGGCCTCTCAGAGCTCCCACTTGGGAATCGCCTCCGTTTATTACTTGCCGGACCGTTCCAGCGAGTCTTTGTTTTCTCCATTTCTCGTCGTACTTTCAATCCTTCTTTCCTTTTTTCTTCTTTCGTTTCGTGTGCGTGCGTGTACTCCGAGCACGGTTGCGCGGGCGAACCCGGCACCGTCGCGGGTGTCAGCGGATGCTGGCGAGTAGAGAGGGAGTTGCAAGGAGCGCGGTCGCCACTTTCGTGCCTAGGCGTCGCGTGTGCCTCGAGACACGAGGGATGCATCAATAGGCTCTGTCTGGCCTCCATTTGTGATTTTGGATAGAGTACGTACGAGTATTTAAGGTTCGTTCGGGATTGTAAGATAATATTCAAGCGGTGCTTATTTTCGCGACCGGGCTGAGAGTCACAAGAGGGAGGTACCCCGAATGAGCACCAACATTGTCGAGCTTGCGTCGAGGTCCACGGTGAGCACCGGGCTTCACGCGAGGCGGGCGACGGGGCTCACTGTGGAAGAGAGGGAGGGAAGCTTTACCCGGACTGAATCGGTGGCGACATGGTCGCGAGAGGGGCGGGCGGCGTACGCGGCTCAGAGAGAAGCTCTGCTGTAAGATTTTTTCTTTTTTTTTTTCATTTTTTTCTTTTTTTGACTGGTGTAAAGTGTTCCACTCAAGTAGTAAATTATTACACGAAAGGGGACGGGGATTTTATTTCTGAGTTTTTGCCAAAATCAGGTATACCTGGCCACTTTCGTGCCAAAAACAATTACATACTGAAATCAAGTATAAAACACACACCAGGAGCCCTGCTATTGGCCAAGCTGACATTGTAACTGATTTTGGCACGAAAAAGCCAAGGTGCACCTGATTTTTTCTACTCTGTCTAGCTTTCAACTGATTTTGGCCAACTTTGAACCAATCAGAGAGGCCATACGTACATTGTGTTTTCTCTCCGTATGCGTCTGCCCTCCCTCGGTTGAAATTCTTCTGTATTGACGTATGCGCTCTGTACTCGTACGTCGTGTTCGTAGAGTCCAAGCCTGGATGCCCTGACCACCACGTGGTCCGATGAGTTTCTTTATAATCGTTGTATTAGAGGACAGAGGAGGGGAGAGAGAGCGGAGCCTAGCTCGTAGCTCGGAGCAGAGAACGGAGCAGAGAACGGAGTGCTCAAACTCTTCTCGTGAACACACGGCATAATTCATAATAACGCCTGCGAAGATATACGCAACCCTCTACAACTTGTAACCGTCGCTGCTGGAACGATCCAAACGAACACCCTCCCTGGCTCTTCACAGCAGTGACGAGACCGAAAAGACGTTCAAGACTTGCTAGGACCTAAGAACAGCCAATGACAGTCCTGCAGGAGGAAACCCGGCCACCGGGTCAAAACCCCCTGTATAACACATATACTCCAAACCATTGCAATTGAAACAACGGCCGCATTCCAAACGATGACCATGGCCAGAAAAAATAAAATGCCAAGCGGTGCCCTACTCCCCCATGCCCCTCAAAGTAGCGCAGGGTTGGCGACCTGACAAATTTTTCCTCGCATCACTCAAACATGGTACTCATCGAATAATGCTCATACCCCTCACTCACCCTCCAAAGGCAGATTGAACAAGAACCTACGATGAGACTTAAAAGGGGTCGCAGCAAGGGATTTCGTCAAAATATCCGCGTGAAGCTACGAACTGAATATCGATCTTCTTAGCACGAAGTAGCTCTCTGGCAAAATGAAAACGCACGTCGATATGCTTACTCCGAGCAGAACTAAGAGGGTTTTCAGCCAACGCTATGGCCCCCTGGTTATCCTCGAAAACCCGGACACATGATCCGCTTAGCTCTGGACAGATAAACGACAACACCGCGCCCGTAAACAAAGCTTCCTTCACCCCTTCACCCAGGGCGACATACTCTGCTTCTGCTGTCGACAACGTAACACACCTCTGCGTACTACTTGCCCAACTGACGGCCGCACCCCCTAGGGTAATTACCGTCCCCGATACCGAGCGCCTATCGTTCGACTTATCCGCATAATCAGCATCACTATACGCAGTCAAATCCAAACCCGAGCCCCGTACAAAAGTCAATCCCATAAACCTGGTCCCGTGGAGGTAAGCCATAATCTTCAAAACTGCCTTCCAGTGCCTCTCCGTTGGGTTGTGGGAGTGGCGCGCCACAGCACGCACAGCGTTCGAGATGTCCGGCCTCGTCATGGTCGACAGCCACATCAAGCTGCCTACAGCCTCCCTGTACGGCCAGTCTCCTCCAAGTTCGCCCTCCTCTCTTGGACCTAGTTCCACACCGGGGGTCGCGGGGATATCAGAGGATGAGTTAACACCAAAACGATTCAGCATGTTCTCAATGAACGCCTTTTGCGTAATCTCCAATGTCCCCAGTTCCCAGTCGCGTTTGAAAGCACAACCAGTGTACCAAGTCAGTTCGCCAAGGTTATTCGTGGGAAATTTCATAGCTAGCGCGGCATGGAAATCTCTACATGTCTCATCCGATCCTGCGATCACGATGTCATGTACATGAACGGCCATGATCAGTTCTACCTTGCCGTCCACAACCATGCGAAACACACACGGGTCAGACCTACACTGCTCCATTCCGTACTCTACCACGGTCTCTACCAATAATCCGGCCCACTGCCGTCCGCTCTGCTTTAGACCATACAGTGATCTATTTAGGCGGACGATCTTTCCTGACATGTCATCACACCCACCGGGCAGTTTCATGTATATCTCGGCGTCGAGTTTCGCGCGAACAAAAGCTTGTGCGACGTCTAGATGAAAAATCTTTAAACCATGTTCTTTTGCAACAGCCGCCAGAATTTTAACTGACGCTGACGAGGGAGTCGGTGCAAACGTTTGAAAATAATCTACATCCTGCACCTGGCTAAAACCCTTAGCCACAAGTCTGGCCTTTGTCTTTACTATCAAGCCATCCTTATCCGTCTTGTAGGTAAACACCCGCTTCGCACTTACAGGTTTCCACCCTTTTGGCGGTGTCGCGGCTTCGTACGTACCGGTCGTTTTGTGATCGTCCAACTCAATTTTCATGGCCTCGTGCCACGCCGCTTTGTATCGAGAACGTTCTACATCTGCTACGGACTGTGGGGGTGGTTCTACGTCTTCCGGGAAACCACTCGGCATGCACACGCTCAACTCCCCTTTGTTCTCCACGGCAGGTCCTCCGGCCATCAAAGCCACTGCGTCCTCCGTCGTCCAGGGCGTACGATCCAGCATACTCCCAGGCTTCGTCCACGACTCGTACGCTGCCGCAAGCAGCGCGTCTGCGGTCCTTTCATCCATCCTTACCTGGTGCACAGCAGGTTCACCCTCCAGGCGTTGGCTTTGACCCCGGGTCCGGCCCCGTACAGTCGGGGGGAGCCGGCCCCAGCTGCTGAGCTCGTGTGCTGGCCTCCCCGACAGGACCGCGGGGGGATCCTTACCGTCCGCTTGCCCGGTGTCGGAGGCTGATGCTGCGCCCGGGTCGTTTCCGGCCCTCCCTGTTGGGACCGAGGAGGCGTCCACGGCGCCCCCTTGAGACGAACCCATCGTCTCGGGTGTTTCAGCCCTCCCTGCCGGGACCGAGGAGGCGTCCACGGCGCCCCCTTGAGACGAACGCATCGTCTCGGGTGTTTCGGGCCTCCCTGCCGGGACCGAGGAGGCGTCCACGGCGCCCCCTTGAGACGAACCCATCGTCTCGGGTGTTTCGGCCCTCCCTGCCGGGACCGAGGAGGCGTCCACGGCGCCCCCTTGAGACGAATCCATCGTCTCGGGTGTTTCGGCCCTCCCTGCCGGGACCGAGGAGGCGTCCACGGCGCCCCCTTGAGACGAACGCATCGTCTCGGGTGTTTCGGCCCTCCCTGCCGGGACCGAGGAGGCGTCCACGGCGCCCCCTTGAGACGAACGCATCGTCTCGGGTGTTTCGGCCCTCCCTGCCGGAACCGAGGAGGCGTCCACGGCGCCCCCTTGAGACGAACCCATCGTCTCGGGTGTTTCGGCCCTCCCTGCCGGGACCGAGGAGGCGTCCACGGCGCCCCCTTGAGACGAACGCATCGTCTTGGGTGTTTCGCCGCCGGCCTCGCCGCCGGCAGGTGCCTGCTGTGCGCGCTCCAGCATAAACGCGTCCAGGTCAAAACCCCACGTGCCGGAAGCGAGGAGGCGTCCACGGCGCCCCCTTGAGACGAACGCATCGTCTCGGGTGTTTCGACCCTCCCTGCCGGGACCGAGGAGGCGTCCACGGCGCCCCCTTGAGACGAATCCATCGTCTCGGCTGTTTCGGCCCTCCCTGCCGGGACCGAGGAGGCGTCCACGGCGCCCCCTTGAGACGAATCCATCGTCTCGGGTGTTTCGGGCCTCCCTGCCGGGACCGAGGAGGCGTCCACGGCGCCCCCTCGAGACGAACCCATCGAGTTTTCGGTGTCTAATTCCCTTACGGGAATGTACTGTGGTGGATCCGACACGAAAGCAGACAAGAAACCAACTCCTTGTGCGTAATACCGAGCATCTCTTGTCCAGGGGTTGAACTCAGATTTTAGCCCACTATACGATGGCACAGGAGTGTGTTTGAAGGCCAAATGGCGCGATAAAGGCAGATCAAATCCACCACCCAACTCACAGCCAGGGTATGCACCCCATCCTCCTGTCCTCCCATGCTGGTCTGGATGACTCCTCGGTGGGCCAACCTCGACAGGCAACGCAGTTCCTCCGCGTCCAGTTGCTCCCAAATCTGGCGAAGCGCCCTCACGCAAATTTGTCTCTTGTTCTATTGCAATCTCTCTTACAGCAGTGGGTACTGCCCCTTGTGGGCTCTCCCCTACAGCAGCGCTACCCTCAGCGCTGGCGGACTCCGATCGACCAATGCCTGCTTCAAACAGCAGCAGTAGTTTCTCGTACTTCGGCAGTGGGTACTGCCCCTCTTGGGCTTTCCCCTACAGCAGTGGTTCCTACCTCTGCTGGACTTTCTCCTACAGCAACGCTGCCTTCAGTGCTGCCTGGCTCCGATCGACCGTTGTTCCTCATGAACTCGGCCATCATTTCCCTCATGGCGTTCAGCATCGACGCCTCGCCGTTCTCCATCGCCAGTTCGATCTCGCGTCGCAGCGTTTCAACGTCACTTGGAGAATCGCGCTCTTCTTGAGCCGATCCCTTCGAGGGCATCGTGGGCTTCTGGTACTAGACCTCAAACGTTCAAGTACACTAGTGTGTTCGTAGAGTCCAAGCCTGGATGCCCTGACCACCACGTGGTCTGATGAGTTTCTTTATAATCGTTGTATTAGAGGACAGAGGAGGGGAGAGAGAGCGGAGCCTAGCTCGTAGCTCGGAGCAGAGAACGGAGCAGAGAACGGAGCAGAGAACGGAGTGCTCAAACTCTCCTCGTGAACACACGGCATAATTCATAATAACGCCTGCGAAGATATAGGCAACCCTCTACAACTTGTAACCGTCGCTGCTGGAACGATCCAAACGAACACGTCGTACGTAAAAGCACGTATATACATGCATACATGCGTACGCTGGTTTCACTTTTTCTCCTTTGAAGTGTGCGATGTGCTTCATTCAGTTAGTTGTCGTATGTACTGCTCTGTTGTTTTCTATGTTCAGAGCAGTCTTTACAGCACCATGGACACTCGGCGTTTTTGTCTGCACCACCCCCCATCGAGGTGGTTGCATCGAGGTGGTCTCAGGTTTGGTACGGCAAGATAATTTCGTGCCGAGCAGGCGGTTTCGCGATGATGGTCTGGAAGTTTTAAAGCTGTCAACGCGGGGGGGGGGGCGCCAGACAGAGTAAGACAGAGTAAATACTCTTGGCGCTCCCTGGTGAAACAAACGGAGCATATTAATAGTGACTCTTTGCACGTCCAAGTGGAGCCCGTGGCACCTACAACCTGAAGAACACACGACAATTCAGATTTTGGAGGCCATGTGGCACACTTAATGCTTTAGGCGCATTCTTTTTTTTTCCGGATTGTCATGGACATCACACCGCTCGTGACGCGCGTTTTTTTACTTGGTTTTAGTATGTACCTGATTTTGGCATTTGCCCATTTTTTTTCTTTTGAAATTTACGGTTTCATTTTCATTGTTTTTGCCGTGTTGCTGTGCCGTTCTGTGCTTTATCTTTCGTACATACGACGAGTACACAGACACAGAGCATATCGAAAGGAGAAAATAAGTACCCTACCTGGGGTATGTACGTATGTACGACGTGTGAGCGAGCGCAGCGGGTAACCGCCCGCAACGCGAAGCACATGTGGCGTCCGAGCTGTTTTCTCCTGAAGCATGGCGGCGGGACTCTTGGCATTATCAAGTCGCCAGTTTGCAGCTAACTACAGGGGCCATAAAAAAAAAAATATTCAATCATGGACCTCTGTCCGCTTCGCATAATTTGATGTTTCCTTCCTGAGCGAGCGTAGCGGGCGGCGTAGGCCGATCGCTCGGCGTCCGAGCTGTTTTCTCCTGAAGCATGGCGGCGGGACTCTTGGCATTATCAAGTCGCCAGTTTGCAGCTAACTACAGGGGCCATAAAAAAAATAATATTCAATCATGGACCTCTGTCTGCTTCGCATAATTTGATGTTTCCTTCCTGAGCGAGCGTAGCGGGCGGCGTAGGCCGCCCGCGGAGCGAATAGCCTTGTATGTCCCTATTTTTACTAACAATGTTCGGTCCTATTTACTATTGTCCCCCGTAATACTGTAACTCGTGGGTGGCTTGGTGGGTGGGTCGGGCGGTCGGTGGGCGGGTAGTTCGGTGGGTGGATCATGGATGGGTTCGTGGGTATATATTATCGGCGCCGTTGCGGTTCTACCACTACAGTAGTTAGTAGTATGGTACCACGGGTACCATGTATGTAGGGGATAATGCTGCTGTACCTTGGTTCAGCAAAAACGACACATTCGGCCAACTGTGCGAGGGCCTTGGGATCACTTGCTGTGTAAGCCGCAAAAGACTATTAATATCATACGTGTTGAACATTATTGCATATCGATGCAGCAGTATGTACCAGTCTTTTCAGTACATCCGATATTGGCTGCTGCTGTGCTGCTCGATTCTGCAGATTATCATTAATAATAATAGTAAGTAATAGTAAGTACTGCTGTTGTTGTAGTATACATATATATCTACAAGGCTTTCCTTCGGAGTGGGTATTCCGTCGTTTCTTGTACAAATACATTTAGTTTGGTTGGCTTTGGGCTATGACGCCAATTGCAGTTTTGGTTGGCTTTGGGCTTTGACGCCAATTGCAGTTATATTGCAAATTGGGTTAATAGCCCAAAGCCAACCAAACTAAATGTTATGACGCCAATTGCAGTTATATTGCAATTGGGGCAATACCCAAAGCCAACCAAACTAAATGTATTTGTGTAAGAAATGGTGAAGGATGTAACAATCGCGTTTATTTGTGAATGTAATGTGAAACGTAAGATCGGGTGATGCAAGAGTAAGAATGGCATTCGTCTAATAATAAGGATAACATCTTTCATCAGTGCGGGGGAGAGAGTGGAGTAGTGCATGGCATGTGGATGATATACAACATACATGCTGTTGTTTCAAGGAAGGTTCGGGACAGAGGGGAAAGCAGCAGTGCCGGCGACGACAACGGTTAAGGAAATGTTGTATAGTTGCTGGGCGGCCGCGATTTCGATTTAGCCAGCATAGGAGTTTGGATGAGACACTATACGTAAATAGTCTTCCAGGCTGCTGTAGTAACGAGGCGGGAGGCCCAGAATGTGGATCTGTCCGCTGTTGAACCCGTTGGGTATGTGTAGGGAGAAATAATCGTGATTTTGGGAAATGTGGGAACAATTTGTTGCCTCTCATTCGTCCTGGATGGAGACAACTGCTTGGTGTACTGCTTCGGAATTCCGCGAAGCCCTGGAGCAGGCGAAATGGAAGGGAGTCTTTTTGCGCTTGACGATGATGTCTCCGTCTTTGATGGTGGAGTCCGTCAGGCGGCAGTTGTAGCACTTGCCACCGACCTGATCGAAGTAAACAGGGTGCGCGGGGCGGGAGTGGCGTGCAGGGAATGGCGGGGGAGGGGGGGGGGGGGGGCAGAGTTCATTATTTGTACTGCTCTACAGCGGCACAACAGCAGTACGTAATCGCTTGCTATACGACGGCAGCAGCAGCAGCAGAAGCAGCAAGTACATGCGTAAAACGCAGCAGGAAAACGGCCAAAATATTTTTTAACGTACCAAAACGACCATTTGGGTGCAAAAACGACCAAGAAAAACAGTAATCCGAATACATAAGAACAATCAGTGGATTTCTGAGCCAGCATTAGCAGTATCAGCCGCAGCAGCAGCAGCAGCAGCAGCAGTAGCAACGGCTTCGAGCAGTGGTTGCGGCAGCATTAGCAACATTAGCAGCAGCAGAAGCAGCAATGGATCGCCGCAGCGTTGGCAGCAGTAGCGGCATAGCAAATATATGATAAAAAAGAGGAAACAAAGTATGTACCCTGGTATGCCGCGACCGCAAAAACTACGGAATTTCATTGGCGAAACAAAAATATGTACACACAAATGACCAACATGATGTACAACGCAGCAGCAGCACCACAGCAGCGTAGCAGCGATATGGAAAGAACGAAGCCCAAAACGAGAAAAAGCAGTACGTACGCAAAATGCAGCTGCAAAATGACCAAAATATTTTTTCCAGGTACTCAAACGACCATTTAGGTACAAAAACGATCAAGAAAAACAATAATCCGAGTACATGCGAACATCCAGTGAATATTGCGGCAGCATTATTATTAGCATTAGCAGCAGCAGCAGCAGCAGCAGCAACAGCAACGGATCGCCGCAACGTTGGCTGCAGCAGCAGCATAGCAACGTTGTGAAAGAAGGAAGAAAAAAACTATGTACCCTGGTCTGCCGCAATCGCAAAACGTACGGTAATTATTGACGATACAGAAATATGTACACACACACAAGTGTAATACACACACAAATCACGTCCAGCATGATGTACGGCAACAACGCAGCAACACCACAAAAAAAATCGTTGACGATACAGAAATATGTACACACGCACAAGTGTAATAGGCACACAAATCATGTCCAGCATGATGTGTACGGGAACAACGCAGCAGCGCCACAAAACGACAAAACGACCAAGAAACACAATTATCCGAGTACATACGAACATTCAATTCAGTGAATATTGCGGCACCACTATTAATAAACAGCAGCAGCAGCAGCAGAAGCAGCAACGGATCGCCACAGCGTTGGCAGCAGCAGCAGCATAGCAACGCTATGAATAGAAGGAAGAAAAAAAGTATGTACCCCGAGTCCGTCCGAAAAGTATTTTTGGTACCTCACTATAGATAGACCCAACCCCGCATGCTGTACGGCAACAACGCAGCAGCAGCATACGAAGTAACAATACGAAAAGAACCAAGCTAAAATACGAGAAAAAGTAGTTCGTACGCAAAATGCAGGAGCAAAACGACCAAAATATTTTTTTTACGTATAAAAAAAAAACATTTGGGTACAAAAATGGCCAACAAAAACAAAAATCCGCGTTGGCAGCAGCAACGTAGCAACGATATGAAAATAAGGAAGAAGAAAACTATGTACCCTGGTATGCCGCGATCGCAAAACCTACGGAAATTCAGTGACGATACAGAAATATGTACACACACAAGTGCAGCATGATGTACAGCAACCATGCAGCAGCACCACAGCAGCAGCAAGCAGCAGCATAGCAACGTAGCAACGATAGGAAAAAAAATCAAACCAAAAACGAGAAAAAGCAGTACGTACGCAAAATGCAGGAGCAAAACGACAAAAATATTTTTCACGTATCAAAAGAACCATTTGGGTACAAAAACGACCAATAAAAACAATAATCCGAGTACATGTGAACATTCAGCAGTCAGTGGATATTGCGGCAGCATTAGCAGCAGCAGAAGCAGCTACCTGGTACAGCATTAGCAGCAGCAGAAGCTGCAATGAATCGCCGCAGCGTTGGCAGCAGCAGCGTTGGCAGCAGCAGCAGCAGCATAGCAACGATATGAAAATATGGAAGAAAAAAAGCATGATGTACCCTAGTATGCCGCCATCGCGAAACCTACGGAATTTTATTGACGATCCGAAAATATGTACACTTCCAGCATGATGCACGGCAACAACGCAGCAGCACTACAGCAGCAGCTAGTGCACAGCAGCAGCAGGTGCACAGGAGCAGCAGGTGCACAGCAGCAGCACTCATGGCGTGGCGCTGACAGCAGCAGCAGCAGCAGCAGCAGCAGCAGCCGAAAACGAGCAAAGGAGGTACGTAGGGTCACCAAAACATGTACACACAGAAATCGTGTGCACCGAAAATGCACCACAGTAGCAGCAGCACTCACATCGTTCGGTGCGGTGACGGCGACAGCTGAATCCTCCGTTCCTTCGTTCACGTCCCGCAAACATTTGTGCATGTGCGCGTTCGCGTGCACTGTGTAAGAGGAGCCGACGCAACGCACGAAGGGGAAAGAACGAGCATGGATGAGCCCAAAAAATAATAAACGCTTTGAGGTAGGTTTGTATGCAAAAAGGCAATTGAAAACCCCCAAAAAACGTACTGGCAACATACAGCATTCAACAATAGACCCAAGACACTCACCACTGTCAGCAGTCTCGAGGGGGTACGAGACAGTCCCTTCCTTGATCGGGCGAGCACATAACTCGCAGTTGGTTGCCCAATACAGGATGATCCCGCCACCATCGCACATGAGATCCTCGCAGGTGGCGAAGGCCACGTTTTTGCCACCAGGCGCGGAGTTCTTGGGCAAGTAAGTAAGTGCTGGTCCGTGCACCGGTCGCAAACAACAGTCGGCACCAGGTCGGTCTTTGTCGTTGCCGCTCTCTTGCCAGAGGGCGAGGACCACGCGCCTCTCGACGAGGGGGAGGTGAGCTTAGGGGGCGTGGAGAAGAGAGAGGCGGGGGGTTGCAGCACCAGCAGACAGCGGCAAGCAGCTTGGCCGCCTACAGCTGCATCTAGATGCCGTTCGTCGAAGGCGAGACGCCTCTTCTAGGCGTTGTGCGAAGAGCTGTCTATTGGTTGCAGTTTGCGAAGAAGAAAGAAGAAAGGTTGTTTGGCTGTTTGGCTGTTCGGCTGTTTCAAAGAAGAAGGGCTGTTCGCGAAGAGCTGTCTATCAGTCGGTCTGTCTGCCAAGAGCTAGCAAGTGACAACGACCTCAAAAATCGTAATTATAGTTGTATTTATATGTCGGAATGAAGGCGAGAGAGAAGATCGATCCTACCGCGGACTTCAACAGCAAACTGGTGGCCGTTTTGGTATTGCCAGGCAACTGCTGTGCTGCTCTTGCCGGGATAGCTCGTCGAATCCAGCGCTAAAGGCGGAGACAGAAGATCGATGCACACGATGCCAACTGGATATTTTATAAGAAAAAAATGTTTCAAGTTTGACTGTGTTAATGTTGTTACGCTGCTGTGCCGCTCATGCCGAGATAGCTAAGCTGCTCGAATATAGCGCAGTAGCCTACTTTGCAAAAAATCTAAAGGTTGCTGCGAGTCGCTTTGCCTTCGTGCCGTGCTTAGTCACGCTGCGTGGGCAGGCCAGTCTCCGTGTCGGGTGTGAACATGTTGATCTCCGTGATCTTTGGTACCAAACGGTTGTGTATGGGGTTGGACGCCGCGGGTACAAGGGGATAGTTACTTTTCGTCCCCTGAGTTGATTTTTTAAACGTGATTCACTAGTTCCGTTTACCGCTTCCCTGCAGGATACGTGTGGGGATTGGGTTTGTGTTCTGTACACAGCCTGCTGACCGAAGTGGGCCCCTTTTCGTGTTGGGGTGGGCACGCGCCGTGCCCACTCCACCTTGCCCTTGATCTTCCCTTCAAGGTGCACTATAATATACATGAACGAACCGGCCGGTCTTGGCCGCCTGCATTTATTCTGAGAGCCCCGTCATCTGGGTTGACAGCACCATTCATGATTTACCTATTACACTAGTGTCTCGTGATCGTGGGTGAGTGCTGTGAGAAACCACAGCCTGTGGTTGGCAGGATACATACATGTCTTCGACATTCGACTTCTCCGCCGAATATGAGGGATGGGACGCCATTCCCTCCTCGGCCCAGCAGAAGATCAGGGAGGGAGGGGTGGACAGACCTTGATACTTTGTCCACTACTGCGAGGCGCACCACGCCAGAGAAGCAGCCGAGGCGGAGCTTCTCCATGTACAGCAACAAAAAGAACAAGAACAACAGGAGGCAGCCGCGTCAGCGCGGTCCGACATTCCTGTACCAGGCTTAACACAAGCAAGACAAGAACAAGAACAACAGGAGGCAGCCGCGTCAGCGCGGTCCGACATTCCTGCAACAGGCTTACCCACAAGCAAAACAAGAACAAGAGCAGCAGAAGGCGGCCGCGTCAGCGCAGTCCGACATTCCTGCGCCAGGCTTACCACACGGGGCGGACACGCGAGCAGAGTCATCGGCAGCACCTGCACGAGACGAATCGCGGCTGACATCCGGTGGACGAGATCTGGCACACCAGCTGGCCCGAGCAATGACGCTCGGGGCTAACGCAGGAGCCATGGGACGGTAAAATAGGGGCAGGGGATGACGAACAGACTAGGGTACAGGGGTTTTCTAGCATGATGATTGCTGTGTGTGGCCAAAACGGGACCTTGTCTGTGTTGTTTTGTGATTGTATAAACATGAAATGAGATGCACATCAGACGGGTACGTAAATTATTTCCCTCACTGAAGTTATCCTGTAGACGCACTGCAGGACTTTGACGTCTGTTTGTTTTATGATTGGCTGGTCGAGGGCTCTGGTTGGGCATCGATACGAGTACGAGTATGAAATAAAAAGGGTGAAGGTACTCTAGAATTAGGTTGGGATACGTGCGAATGATGTGAGCTCAATGACTGCACGAAGATCCTTCGCCCATGTGCGCCGTTTGGACGTCATTTCGTATTATATACAGGAAGAGGATTGATAATCCCACTCTATTGCTGAGTTTGGCGTTGCGTCGGTCTGAAGCTGGCAGAACCGAGCAAGTGCAAGTACAGCAGAAAGATGTGTATGTGTTGGACCCTTGTGCCCGACTACAGCAACACGTCTGTTTGCGGCGTTTCACATATTTACATCTTTGCATGCGGGTAACTCGTTTTTGAGTTGTTGGGTTGATGAGTACCAGCTGCTGTGTAGCACGACCCGTGTTGATAAGTCCCAGGCGAAGAAAGATGATGTTTCAGGTTTTAGCATTATTCTCCCGGCAGAGTAGATACAGATGGAAGTGACCCTGGTGGGTATCACGTACACCCACAGAAGTAACCACCAAATAATCTCATATTAAGCCAATATACCGAATAGTCATGAAACCGTCAAAATACTGAACAAGCACATTCGAACACACTCCCTGCTTTTTCAGCAAAACAGCAATGACAATTCAAGATAACAGAACAAAACTCATCTCCATGATCAAAAACCAACTAAAATATTTCAAGAGGAAACCTGTACCTTACAAGCAAAAACCTCCCGTATGAAACTATTGCAGATCTCCTTTGTAACAGCTCAATGCCGTAAAAACAAAAACTAAAGCGATAGATAAATGATAGAGCTCGCGAGGAACCCCGTTCCCCCGGACACAGGTCTCCCTGTGCCCCCTACTCCCGCCATAAATTCTCAGATCGTAGCTAACGCGAGATACCAAATATCTTTCCCAATAGAGTTTGCCCGGCGCTTAATATTCCCGAAACAACATCCGTTTTGTGTCAGAACCAAAAATAAAAACACTCCCTGTTTCTGGTTCAGTTCACTAGCTATCCTTGTTCCCTGAAATACTTCACCTTCCCACTCGTGTACCGAGATTTTCATCACCCTCAATCATGAACAATCATACCCACAACATTTCATCTCCCAACTCGCGAACAAGATTTCCATCTCCCATCAAGTTCGGAAAAACATTGGTGATAGAACAACCAATCATCATGAACATGCATACCCTCCCTTGTTCTGCCACCAATAGGCAGCACAAAGATAAATTCCTGCAAGACCCAATGAAATCAGTATCCAACACCGCATAACATAAATACACCCTTGACCCGCACCCTCACCAAACCATTAAAATAAGCGGTATTATATATGGTATTTGTCCAGTTGCTCTTCTGGGCCTGCCCACATCAAACACGGAGCGCAACAAAGCGCAGTCGATGGCATACAGGGCAGTAACATTCTACCCAAACACACAAAAATACATTTCAATTACCAGGTGGGGGTGGGGGGGTTATTCACGTATCTCATCCAGAAAAAGCCCACATATTGCGTGCTCGTACGTACCATCCAGTATGAACTCATTACACTACACATTTCATACTAGTACTTGTACGTACTACGTATCAATTCACGAATTTTTATCCTCGTCGTAAAAAGAAACAAAAAACTTCAAAATGTAACAGTGGATCGAAGATCTACCGTTATGAGTACAAACGATACCCCATCGCCCTGCGTGTTGCCGGACTCCACAAAAAAAATCCAGCGGACGATCCAACCACGCCTGCCCCATCCACGACCTCCCGCTGCTGCTGCTGCTGCTGCTCCTGCTGCTGCTGCTGTCGTCGTGTGCACGCGACTGCTGTGTCACGCGACTTGTTGCCGATGCAGACGTGCCCTCCTTCGTTACTAGTACTGCTGCAGCAGCACCCGATTCCCCCCACGTCCGCTCCCTCGACCACTACCACACCGTAGTCGAGTGCGCGTATCACGTACGCGGCTTTCCCGACCATGCCACATGGGTGGCCGGGTGCACACGGCCTGGCTCACCGTGCGACTTCACGCGAAAATGTGCAGATATGTCTCCCATCCCCACAGCTCCCAGCCCCACCACAATCTCCCTGGGTGAGGTGCGCACGTAAAGTTTCGCACTACTTGTTATCCTCCGTGCCACTCCCCACGGAGGCGCCTGCGACCCTGCTCCCACCGCAGGGCTTTTGCCTCCCTCTTCAAAACGCCGTCGTTTCCTCGGCATGCTCCACCAGCGCCAACACAGCCTCCGCCCCCGCTTTCGATCCGTCCTCGATGTCCGCCGGCGATGGACACTTGCTACTGTCGTGCCCCCTTCCACCACACCTTTCACAAAGTTTGGTGGTGCAGTTGTCGCTGTAGTGGCCTGTAGCCCTGCATCGCCAGCACTTCACCGAATCCTTCTTCCCTCCCTTTCCCCGACCTCCTCCCTGTCCTCCTTTACCACCATGTCCACGCCCTCCCTTGCTGACGAGCGCAAGGTTGTCGTTGCCCTTGCCCTTGCCCTTGCCGAAACTTGGAAGTAGCGTTTCGTATTGGTTCCGTACCAGGTTTAGTATTTCTTTTCGGCCGTAGACCTGCTTCAAATTTAGGTCTCGGATCTCGAGTGCGTACTCGGGAGAGGGGAGAGCAGATACGAAACAGGAGTATAGGGTACTGTCATCCCAGCATTCAGCAACTTTACCCGAAGATCTTCAATCTCGTAGAACTTTTCTACCGGGTCATCCTGCTTGCCGATCTTGAAGTTGTAAAGATCCCTCATACATGTACCCTTTTGGGCATTTGTTTTGGTGTCGTACCAATCTAGGATCTCCTCCCAGCACCTCCTTGGGGATGTACTTCGGTGGAATCTAGCTCTGTCAGCGTTCGACTCCAAAGCCTGCGACAAAAACACCCATGCCACAAGCTGCTTCTCGTACGTTGAGGCTGTCACTCCCTGGGCCATGAGGGACTTCTTGTCATTCCCCTCGGCCCCAATCTCGACGTACTCATCGCTGTCGAAGACAGTCTCGAATCTGTGGAGCTTCGTGTAAACCTTCATCTGTTTACAGAAAACTTCAAAATCCTCCTTGCCTTTCAGCACAGGGATCGCCATTTTGGGCTGCCCCAAAAAAACTTGTCCTCGAAGCCCACCCGACACGTTAGAGAGCTGCTCACCTGTGGGGTTATTACCCCAGTCCTCCCTTCTTCCACCGTAGTGGCCAGCTCCCTCGGGAACGCGTTCACCCTCCCGGCTCCCGTTGCCAACGTCGGAGTGTTCCGACGCTGGCGTTGAAGCATCTCTCCCTGCTCCAACTGCAGTAGATAGCTGTTGCTGTCTACCGGACCCCATCTGTGCCATCATCTCGAGGATCTCGGCGTGATTCGCCTTTCGACGTTCCTCTGCGTCGGCGGCCGCCTGCTGCAGCCCCTCGAGGGCGAGGCCCTGCTCTAATACCATAGTCCGAAGATCTTCTACTTCGTCACCCATGAGCCTAGGTTGCCAACGTTGGAAAAACTCTAGAGTGTTGATGAGTCCCAGGCGAAGAAAGATGATGTTTCAGGTTTTAGCATTATTCTCCCGGCAGAGTAGATACAGATGGAAGTGACCCTGGTGGGTATCACGTACACCCACAGAAGTAACCACCAAATAATATCATAATAAGCCAATATACCGAATAGTCATGAAACCGTCAAATACTGAACAAGCACATTCGAACAACCGCGCCACTTGTTACGTCCCAAAAGGCAAGATATTTGCGGACGGAGTAATATAAATTATACGAGTACAGCAGCAGAAGTAGTATGGTACTGAGAGCGAAACATCAGAGTATACATGACACAGACTTGAGTAAAATACTGACTGGAATGCAGAGAGCAACACCCCCTCGTCCAGCGTCTGTTGCCCCGGTACTACTGCTGATGACGGTAGAGTTATGGGTATAAGCTGAGACGAAAACAGTTTGCTTGGCACTGCTGTATATGTTCATGAAGTACGTACTGCAGTATACAGTGGTCGTGGAATACATGGGTTTGATGTGGGACCAGGTATTCTCGTCGACAGGTAACTGTTATTTGCAGTAGCATTTGAGAAGTTGAGCTATACTCATAGTAGTAAAGAGTAGTTTGCAAGCTGTGAATGCGTAAAAAGAGAAAAACACCCAATGCAGACCTAATCGCTCGAATGCACGTCTCATCCCTTGTGTGTACCGGGTCAATGCTGCCGAGGTGACGTTTGATTTCACCCAGGAGGATAAGCTGGATGACCCGAGCTGCGGTGACGCCATGAGACCGGACGGAGAGGCAGCCGCGGCGGAGGCAACAGCAGTAGTGTTCGGGGCATTGGGGTGATTCTTATTGAAATGTGGTTGACTGTGAATCTGGATGAATATTTTCATTGTTTGTGTTTTTGAAATGCTTTTCTTGGTCGATTTGGATTCCGCGAGAGTTATTGTTTTCGAGTAGTTTCAACGTCAATAAAATTTCAGTGAAAATGAATGTATGTTATCTCGCATTACCGTCGCGATCTGTGTATCTATGGCGGGAGTAGGGGACAAGGGGAGACTCTTGTCCGGAGGAACGGGATTCCTTGCGATCTCTGGCATTTAATTTCTTGGCCTAATTTTTATTTTCGATGAGTATGGCTACTGCTGTGATATTTTCTATGATTGCGTTGATTTCTCATGAAATAGAAGGAGATATACTAGTAATTGGTGGTAATGAGGCGCGACCTCAGCAATACCTGCAGTAGTCATATCTGCGATGCATCATGCACAACATTTGATTTGTGCTGAACCAACACGAACGAACATCTACTGCTGCTGCTGTACCCACTACCTATACGCCGTCGTTGGTGAAACTCATAACCGTAAATATTCTTGGCATCATATCCTGCTCTTGAAAAACACAGACAGCACAGCAGTACGGACGCACCTGTAACAAATACCAGGTACTGGATTTTGTCGTGTGTATCCTGGTATTTCCACCTCGAAATCCGGCATAATAATTTGAAGACGAAAAATATGTACTGCTGCTGTGTGACCACAGAACTGGATGTCGACGGGTGGAAAGAACAAGACGACAAATAGACACACACCTGATATATATATTTTTCTTTTTCTGTTTTTCCAACAGCAAGTGTTTTCTGGTTGAAATTCGGCATAATTAATTTGGACACGAAAAATCTGCATCTGAAAATATTTGTCCAACAGAAGACGCTTCTTTCTCGTAGCAGGTGCCACCACTACTTGCTTGTACTGATGTACGACATCTACATACAGCAGCTGTGTTTCTCCAGCAACAAAAACAGCAGCAGCAGCAGTAGCAGTGGCACGCACGAGGCCAGGGTCAGCGTCGCTGTACGCTCGGCGGCTCGGCTTGTCAATCTAACCCTTGAACCCTTTGTACACATCTACAGCAGCAGCAGTGTTTCTCCAGCAACAAAACAGCAGCAGCAGTAGCAGTGGAACACACGACGCCAGGGTCAGCGTCGCTGTACGCTCGGCTTGTCAATCTAAACCCTTGAACCCTTTGTACACGTACTCGATTTTGTCCTATGTTGGTTTTGAACTCGAAATTCGGCTTAATAATTTCAAGACGAAAAATTTGCACTCGACATGCTCTGTCCAAGAGAGAACTTCTCGTAGCAGGTGTAGCAGGTGCCACCGCTACTACTGATGATGCACGACATCTACAGCAGAGCTTCTCCAGCAGCAAAACAGCAGCAGCAGTAGGACACACGAGGCCAGGTCAGCGTCGCTGTACGCTGGGCTTGTGTGTGAACCCTTCGTACATGTGTTTCCTGGTCCCGAACTCATAATTTGAAGACGAAAAATCTACAATCTGACGTGTGTCCAGCAGAGCTTCTTCTAGGATGCCACCACTACTACTACTGCTGTACAACAACTACTATACAGCAGATACTCTCCTGCTTGCTCAGTCCCCTCATCAGCAAGAGGGTGGGCCTGCAGCATGTCTCGGGGACATGGCCCGAACGCTCGTTGCTGTGGACAGGCACAGTCTCTGCCTACCTACGAGTACTCGTAGAGCTAGCTGGGTTTCAAAATATAATGTGTTGTTGGTTCTGTGCTTTTTCAACATGGCCCAGCACCAGCATGTGCCTACACACGTTGCCACACCTAGCTCGAGCTGCTGTGAACGACTTACCACCGCACCAGCACCAGGAGGTCTCTTTTGTGCGTGCGCGTCCACAGAGCCCGCCGGGACTGGAATTGGTGCGGTGTGCGTCGAGGGCGGTGGTCAAACGTTGCCCAAAAAAATGTTGAATCACACACACACACACACACACACATACAGAAAAACTCAAAACAAGGCACCCCACGCTCGTATCCGAGCCGCTATGAAGAGGCCTTTTTTTTCTTGGAAAATTCCAAGAAAAAAAAGGCTCGCCCGCTTTTTGCGCGCTTCGCGCGCCTCATTATGAACAGTTTTGCAGGGATCTGGGGGAGATGGTGCCTGTTAAAGACTTGGGCCCGCTCAGCTGGTATTCGGGTTGTGTTTATGAGAGAGATTGGGAGTCGGGGCGTTTGACTATTTCCCAGGAGAACTACGCGTTGGAGCTAGCGGAGGAGTATAATATTGAGTGGGGAAAGAGTGTGCCGCTTGGTATTGGAGTTGGAGTGAGACTCGGAGACTTTGATGTTGATGAGGAGGATGCGTGTGAGCCTTTTCGTGAACTGATTGGATCGCTGATGTGGCTGGCGACGATGACGAGGCCAGACATAGCAAATGCAGTGCGCGCGATAGCGAGGTACTGTGCCCACCCGAAGCTGAGGCATTGGGAAGCAGCGCGAGATGTTTTGGGATATGTGAGGAGAACGAGTTCGTTGGGGATTTCGTTTGAGAAGGGGAGTGCAATGGGGTTGAGTGTGCAGTCGTTTGCATATTGATGTGCGCCACCACTTTCTTAGGGAGTTGATGGAGAGGGACGAGATCAAGGTGATTTATGTGCCGTCGGCGTATCAACATGCCGATTTTCTCACAAAGGTACTAACCAGGGAGGCGTTTGAATTCCACAGGGGCATTGTCATGAATATTTGGAGTGAGGGATGGTGTTTTATGTGTTGTTTTTGTTTTGGACTGTATGTGTTGAAGACTGATTGAACGTGTTATTGTGGTGATATTTGGATCATAAAGAGTCTTGAAATTGTGGTATCTATTTGCAAGTAGTGCCACGTCGTTTGGGATTCAGACTTAATTGGGTGATGATTTGATTATTGCTGGTGCGGCATGTGCCACCGTACCTAATGTGTTTTGGTTTTCAGAGTCTTGGGGATTTCTTGTGTTCTATTTTTATTTGATGATATTCTTGGGGAGGAATTATATGTTTGGTATTTGACTTGGATTCGTGAGGCGGAAAACTTGTGTCAAGGACACTGCAGTAGTATGTGCTCGATAGTGGATTTCATGGGGAGGAATTAAGAGAGCATAAAGAAGGAAAGACACGTAGGGGAGTGTTGGATAGGACACTTTCTCTGTGTGATAACTTGGCGTTACTTTGTGGGTGTGTTTGATGATTGAACGATTTGTGTTTGAAATTGAGACTGATGGAAACGATGATGGATTGATCACCCGTTATTTGGCGACATTATATATTGAATTTGAATTGAGTTGTTTGTGATTTGAGGATGACCGATACGATGGAGACAGGTTGTGCTGATAAGTTTGAAATCGTATTAAAAAGTGATCGGGGATCTAGCTGAGGCTATAGTTTGAGTTTACAATTATCTAGTCTACGGACTATTGTACTTTGTGGAGTGTCTTGCCTGTTGACTATAGTTTTGAGAAGGCATGATTTTATCTGGAGTATAGTACGGAGGATATATTATGGGGTTTTTTTCATGTTATTGCATTGAGATAAAGGAAAGTGATGGCACGAGCAGGGGGAGTGAAATATGTACTCATGACATCACTTTCTTTGTGACAGCAATAATAATTATTCGGAGATTTGGTACGGAGATCTGGGTTTGGTACGGAGATATGGCGGGACATTGCATTGCAGGATACGTGTGGGAATTGGGTTTGAGTTCTGTACACAGCCTGCTGACCGAAGTGGACTCCTTTTCGTGTTGGGGTGGGCACGCGCCGTGCCCACTCCACCTTGCCCTTGATCTTCCCTTCAAGGTGCACTATAATATACATGAACGAACCGGCCGGTCTTGGCCGCCTGCCTTTCTTCTGAGAGCCCCGTCATCTGGGTTGACAGCACCATTCATAATTTACCTATTAGGTGCAGTACTCTTTTAGGTACCAGGTGTAAAACTGCTGTACCAGCAAGCATCACTCGTAGGTGGTAGATTACTCGTATTGCCAGGGAGCACACAAGCAGCATATGACACAAGACGACAGCATACACGCGCACCTGCTACATAGACGCCTCCCCCTCTGCCAGGCAGGCCTTCGTGCACAGGGAATCTGGAAGCGCTCCCTGGTGGCTACAGGTTTTCATCCCGCCACGCCGAGGTTTTGTATCCCCACCAGCACCAGCTGAATACCCACATTGCGAAGAAGTACCTCCACCACCAGCAGCTTGCCCAGCGCCTCTTCGCCTTTGAGTTGCTGCAAGCATCTGAGTTTGTATCGTACTCGCGCCTTGTTTCAGGCTCACAGGCAGAGGATGGCGACAGCATGCAGCATGCCAGCCTAATCGCGCCGCGCATATGGATCTCGCCGCGCGTATATAGTGCTTCTGATTGGCCAAACCTTATGAGAGCCTTATGGGAACACCCAATGAGGATACTTTGATACTTGGCAAAAAAGTACTACTCTGGGCGTAAACATAAAGACCGTTTAATAATTAAAATAAATACCAAGCGATCATTATATTTGCAACCAGGGCGATCAGGTAAGACCATGAGAGTGCGGCCCATTGTTTCTGATTGGCCAAACCTTATGGGAGCCTTATGGAAACACCCAATGAGGATACTTTGGTACTCGGCAAAAAAAATACTACTCTGGGCGTAAACATAAGGACCGTTTAATCATTAAAATGAACCAAGCGATCATTATATTTGCGACCAGAACCTTACGGGCGATCAGGTAAGACTATGAGAGTGCGGCCTGTTGTTCCTACTCTGAGAATCGAAGTACGAAAGTATTAATATGATGGAACACACTATTAATACTTACGGATCCGAATGGCTTCTACGGGAACGCAATATAAACGTGTTTGCTACTGCTGCACACACGTTGTCAAACAGCATTAAGGGCTAACTGTACAACAGACTTTTCAACTATAAAACCTACTAGTTGGGAAACCCGAATGGCCTCTACGGGAACGCAAGATAAACCTCTCCGTCACTGCTGTACAGACTTTGTAAAACTGTGCAACAGATAGATGTTTCATCTATAAAACCTACCAGTTAGGAAACCCGAATGGCCTCTACGGGCACACAAGATCAACCTCTCCGTCACTGCTGTACAGACTTTGAAAAACTACTGTACAATGCACCTCTACCAGAGCGCCTAGCAAAAAATTCTGGGACTCAAGCTGACACTCTTTCGGACTGTACAGAAAGCTCTCTAGTACTGCAGTACGGACTTTTTAATAGTCAACTCTTAAGACGTTAAAACTGATCAGATGTATCACATGTATCACATACACCATAGATAACCCCGACGATGAGCATGTCACGACAAGGTCGCAAGAAAACTCGCGCCACCCCCCGCATCCACCGTGGGCGTCGTAGGTTGTAATGACGGTATGAACGCGTCAGTACCCCCATGAATGATACACGGGGAAGTTGCGCCAACAACTGATCAAGTTAGAAAAGGAACGGAAATCTAGACTTCCCGCCTCTGCCCCTCTGTAATCTCCGCCCGTAAAACTGGCGGAAAGGCAGGAAGACGCGGGTGACGTCTAATGAAATAGTAGGTAGGCGAAAACAACTACGCGGTCGGATGCCCCCCCTCGCTGTCGCTGCCATCCTCGCCGATTCCAATGTTAGACAGTAGCAGCGTGTCGGGGGCCGACAGGAAAGCCGACATCTGCGGATGGCGGGAAGAGCTACCGGGCGCGGCTGCGGCAGTGGCGGCGTATTCGGCGGGAGAGCCAGGCGCGGGACAGCCAGGCCCGGGAGAGCTAGGTGAAGGTGGGGAGGCCGTTGCCGTGGTGGCAGGGGTAGTAGGAGTACCTCCAGCGGCGCCGCGCGCGCGGTTACCGTCCGCCTTCGCCATAGCGGTGAGGATGTCGCGGCAACGAGAAGCGTGAGACTGCACGCCGTCAGCGGTCATGTCGGCGAATAGCAGGTCGGAGAGTTCCCACGCTTGGCAGGCGGACCCGGGGTGGGTGTCGAAGAAGATCTGTCATAGGAAGCGAGGTAACGGCACAGCGACAAAAGGTAGGGCATTTTTCTTGATTACGACGCATTCCTATTGGTCAATACCTGATAATATAAGGGGTTTACCGAGCGAGAAAGATTTCGACTTTTGATTACGACGATTTATATTGGCCAAGAGGCCAAAATCACCATGAAATCACCCCGAGGCTCGAATTCCGCTCACTGAACTGTCAGGTTTCGTGTACGAGCGGCACCTTTCTCGCGGCGCCAACACATCATCAGCAGCAGAGTAGTAGCGGCATAGCAGCAGCAGCAGCAGCAGCAGCAGACCAGGCAGTCAGAGCTCTCCGTGTCAGGCTCCATACGCCGAAGAGGAGGAGCAGTGCCAGTAAGAGTACCAACGGCCTCCAGCAGCAGCACCCGCAAAGCAGCCGACTTCAACGGGAAGGCCGCTGTAGCCAGAAGCACCAGTGCCAGCACTATCGACAGCAAGCAGCAGCAGAAGCAGCAGCAGCAACAGAAGCAGCAACAGCAGCAACAGCAACCGACCAGGCAGCAGCAGGAAGCAGCCGACCAGGCAGCTCGAGCTCTCCTACGAGACCAGGCTCAGGATTTATGGGGGCAACGGCTTGAAGCTGCCCATTCTGTTGTACTCACAGGTGAACTGGGGGTTGTATTACTCTGTTTTTATGTTACAGGCTTGATCCAGAGCATAGCTAAACAACTACCGGTACCAACGTGGCAGTGTTATCACGGTGGTCAAGAGCAGACTTGCCTGTTTCGTCAGAACGAGTGACGCAGTTTGTTTTTTCTACAAGACTCGACATCGCGTCGACCGGTCGTCCGTCGTCCGTCTCGCTTGTTGAACCCATCCCCAGATGACTCGAGTATTGACCGCCCTTTACTTCAGGAGGCAACGGGGATCAGCGTACATCGAGAACGAGCTGACCGCCGTGATCCAGCCTGCCCTTCTTCTCCAAAAGCTGGGGATTGAGCCCCTGCTGCCCATGTCCTTCGTAAGAGCGACCAGCCGGGTGGACAAGGAGGTTCTTGGTGTAGACGCGGGTGGGAGATGGTCGATTCGGGGGCAAAACGTGGCGGCCATCAATTCACTCCCCCATCGCGGCACACCCTTCCTCTTCCACTTGCAGAGGGTCCCTTCTGGGTTCACACAGGAGACGTTCCCTACTGCTCTCGAAGATCGACTAAGGTGAGCGTAGCCGACCACGAGTGCCATGACAAATAATGTCTGGGTACGTTTTTTCCTGTGTCCCTTTTTTGTGGCAGGAGTACCTGCACTCTTTTTTTTGTCTTTGCACCAACTTGCACGGCGACCGCCTTTCTGCTCGATGGACCCCTTGCGCTGACTAGCATCGCGATCAAAACGGATGCTGCGCAGGCTTTCAACAACTGCGGCGTAGAAGCAGCGAATACCTTGCACTTGCGCCCGCTCACTAAGTTGAAGTTGGTAGCATAGTCGTCTCGATAACACGCCGCCATGACGGCATGCCTGCTGGGGAAGCAGTTGCCGAATAGCGCCATTCCGTTCTCCCGCTGTACGAGCGCTCGTCTCAACGACACACAACGGGACTAAGGTTATATGATACCTTCAACTCGGTCGTTCTGTGCAAAACGATGGTCGACTCGAAGTGCGCCATCGCCTCGCCTCTGCGTTCCCTGCACCTGAGGACCTGGCGCCCGGTTTAGAAATTATCGAGGAAATACGGTGGCCGGCCAAAGCTCTATCGAATATGTCGGTACTGCAATACGTAACCGTAACGCCCAGCGCCCCTCAAGTGCTACACACAGAAGTGCGCTCGTCCTTCCCGCCCTCGTCTACGCCCCTCTCCACGAAACAGGTCTCGTATATGCCCTATCCGCGAAACAGGTGCGCCTGTATAGCACCAGCTACTCTCCGCGCGTGAAGCTCTCTGTCACGGGGAAGCTCGGACGCAGCTGGTCGGGCTGTGGGGAGCGGTCAAGATCATGAGGGAAACATCACTAGGTGCCTTCGTCCTGTACGCCAGGTCGCCGCCAATACTTGTGTCATGAAAGGCCGGGCAAGCGACGAGAAAGCGTTGCACAGAACGACATGCGATATATACTGCCGCAGGCCGAGACGCAAGCGCCCGGAACCGGCGCCCTATCTCCCACCTGCAGGAAATTGCAGCAGACGCTGACGAGGGATTTCATGCAGCCGTAGAGGCGAGCGTCCTGCCCAGGAAGGAGGAGGGTTTGCTGAGGGAGGGAGGGAGGGAGGGGGGGCGTGTATGCCAAGACAATACACGGCCAGAGTCTGCTGAACCGTCTTTCGATGATTTAGCGTTGCTGGGCATATATATCATCCGCAGGCGGAATCTTACAAGCCACCGCTGGACGATTGTGCGGAGGCAATGGCGACTTCAACAACGAGGACCTTCTTACGGGCAACACCGCAAAGCGAGCAGGTGAGTCATTTGTCGTTTGCCGGAGCTCTAACGTAAGGATGGCGGCATGCGTGTAAATATTCTACTTTTTTTTGCGTATGGTGGAGTCTGACATTTCTGATGCAAGCGAACGATATTGTGTAGCCCTTGCGTGTGATTGAGACTTCGGTTTCGCTGTCTTATTCGCTCATCTGGCGTGGACCGCATAATTTTCCATTTGATCGCCAGATAACACTGATGATGAAGGTGACGACGCTGCAGGTGGAGCCAGACCAGGCAACCAGTGGATCGGTCTCGCCCTTGGCTAGGACGACAAAGTCGCGGGTCTAATGGGACCAGGCAACAGGGATATACTGGTGAGCGGCGGGTATAAATGCTTGTAAAACTATCCAAACAACATGTAGAGGCTTGCAAACTTCAGTGCGTGTGTTGGCAGCCTACTCTCGGTTACGAGTCGTGCGAAGGCATGGGGAGTACTCTTGTTGGCAGGGAGATGGCTAGCTAGCTTTCTTGAACAAATAGATAGCGGTACTACTGTCGTAATATAACTTCTATAATGTGGTATGTAAACTGTGTCAAATGCGCGTACCTTTCGGATGTACAAGAGTGGCTGCTCACTTGAATCTGCGGACACGCTTCGAGGTCGTTTTTGGGCCACAACCAATCACCGCTGTCGTGGCAACACTATTCTTGCCTTCTTGTTGCGTCCCTCATATTCAACGCTTCGAGGTCGTTTTTGGGCCACAACCAATCACCGCTGTCGTGGCAACACTATTCTTGCCTTCTTGTTGCGTCCCTCATATTCAGGGCTACCGCCGGTATCTCTGCACTCTCCATTCGCCATTGCCATCAACAGGAAGATAGCCAGCCAACCTCAAAGTTATGCTTCGGTGTCTGAGAAACGCGGATAGCTCCCGATCATGAAAGTCGCCGCGGAGTCGTCAGGGGGGTGATGCAGCAAGCACTGACCACGATTTCAAGCACTGCCGTGGCCACGCCTCGAAGGTTTGCTCCCAACCCCTCAATGCGGGATTCGTTGGCGCCATCCATGGTCGCCGCCAGGACGGTGGGGGCAGGGGCAAATATCTGAGTCCGCGCATGGCGGATGGATATCGCCAGGGGGGTGTGAGCGGAGGGGATGGCGGTCGTACACCGATGGAAGAACCCGGAAGTTGCCAGGAGTGTACGCACCGCAAGGGTGGGTGGTCTCAGATCGACCCTGGACCCATGATTGGACGAGCAACGGCGCATCGTGCCTGCTGACGCTGGCCCAGGGACGGAAAACGCATTCGCCGAGACGCAGAGGACAACTGAATTTCCTCCTTGCAAGTTCCCTTTCGTCCGTGGGTCGTACGACGACTCTAAGTATGGCTGGCGTGGTCGCAGAGGCGATTCTCTTTAGTTGCCACTGACGTTTAACATGGGCTAACGTGAAGGATTTGGTGTAGCACTGGCTGCTGCTGAATACATTTGGCGATTGAAACCGTCTTGTTCTTAACACACGTTTTGACGTTTTCCGTGTATTGTATGTTTTTTTGGAGAAGACCGAAGGCGATGACTCTGCGTTCTGTGTGTTGTCTAAAATGCAGTGAACTTCGTCATTACACCACCAGACAACTCTCCATGCATCCATATTTAACATAGTAGTATATTATACGAGATACCACTTCCATCGGTCACGTTGCGTAGAGTATCTCATGTGTGATCCTTCTGTGTCCTCAGAGATAAAATTCTAGAGCAGCAGCTAGCTGCAGTAGTACAGAATGTATTTTCTAGTTTTTTGTTGCCTATCTTTGCGACGAAATCCCCGCAGCCCTTCACCTGCAACAAATATACCGGTACTGCCAGTCTATCCGGAAAGTACCAGGTAATCCAACGTGAAAAACCGTTTCGCAATCGGATTTTATCTCGAACAGATATGCACTAATACATGAAGTCGACTTTTGATGCTGAAAACAGAATCTTGCCTTCCACCAGAACACAGGTAAAGGAGCCCACTGTAAGAGTAAATGACAGGAAAATGAGAAAATTGAATGCAGTTATACTGAACTCAGTATAGAACGTACCTTTGACAAATAAGAAATTCGGACTCGACCAGCATTCCGGTGTCTTATTTTTTCCCACTATTTTCAAGTAATTGGTATTGTAGCTCGCCCGACAAAAACGCCTTTCTATTTTTTTCGCGCTTCGCGCGAACAATCTATATATATTTCTGGACCCCTACCTATGGTCCCTGAGCCGAGGTAACGGTAGGGAATACGCCGTGAATGGACACGACGTGCATCACACATGAAGGGACACGACGTGAGTGAGCATATCGCGAGGAAGAATGTAACAGGCTCTATAGTGGGTAGTCAGTACCACACAACCGGCAATATAGAGGGAAATGGAAACTGGCACTAAGTAATAGTGACAGGATATGTCTGCCATGTTAGGACCTTCGCCACAAGACAAGGCATGGCGCCTAGCGGATACATATATATATATATGTTTTTGAATTGTGATCACTGTCTCCTTTTAAGAGTTTCCTCGTTCGCCAACCCGGTTCAGCGAATAACCCTTTCGTACCTCCTTGGGCCCCAGACAATGGCTCCAGTAATACGCTTGTACGTCCTTCTTTTTCCTTCACTTCGGTCTTCGTTTTCTTCTTCAGCCTTCGCTTCGGTTTCTGTCTCCTTTCGCGTTCGTCTTTCTTTGTTTTCATTTTGGGTGATTTCTCCTTTCGCCTCTGCTTTGAGTTCTGTCTCTCTCTCTCCTTTAGTCTCCCTTTCAGTAGTTGTTCTCAGCGAACACCCCCTCTTCGTAGTGTTTGGGTTTTATTACGAGGTGTGGGGGGATCTATAGCCTCATTTCTTTTGTTTCGAATAGCCGCATCTTCGACCACCCTTTTTCCTGGCTTTTTGGGATGAACTTTGTCATCACCCTCCGACCATCTTGTGGTCTGCATATACGACTATTTAGGGTGGGCTAATATGATATGAGTAGAGTACTCATGGGCTATAGATATATATAATACGTTGCAGTCTTATAGTCTCACGAATACGAGAATAATCCAAAGAGTGGATTAACCTGGCGGATATTCCGTTAGTCGAGAGTAACGTTCTTTTAGGAATGTTCCCTAGGGTGGATAACCCCCCAGACGAGAGTAATATTCCTTAATGCAGATAGGACCACGAAGTGAGAAGTTCTTATATCAGCAGAAGAACGATCGGTAGCCATAGGAAAGTTCTGCAGGAGTAGATCAGATAAGAGGAATTTAGGAGAGCTTGTGGCATGGGGTGGGACGAGTATATCTGGGCGTCGAGTCCCGCCCCCCTACCTCTCACTTCTCTACCATAGCACCTCCTCAGCTATCGCCATCAATATGAAGATCTAAATCAGAAGAAGCGAAGCACTGCTTTCCAGCTGCCAGAACCACCTCCCTTACCACTACCCTTACCACTACCCTAGAGCGGTCTCCGCTTCACACGTGGGAAATATCGCTGTACCATTTGTGACGAGATTTGATAGGCGCTATAACGGATAACCGTCGGTACTAACCGTCAACATGCAAAACCGGAAGTACTTAACCGGCACTGTATTTTGTAAATGGCACAACTTAACCGGCAATATAAAAAAGTGCACTACGGTACTTAACTGGCACTATTTGATATAACTCGCTCTAGTTTGAGGGGTAACTGGCACTAGTCAATCACCTTATATACAAAAAAAGGGTAACCGGCGGTACTAACCGTCAAGATCGGGTCAAAAATAACGGCTGGGCAAAGTATATGAAACCGCTACTCACGTTGTAGATGTCTTCACGATTAACATCCTGCGGAGAGACGTAGGACGTCCACAGCGACCTGGCTTTGTCAATGGGAATGCTTTGAGCATTAGTGGGCGAGACCCAGGAGAAGTGCGGGATGTACTCGCGACTGTTGATGCAGAATTTGAGGACTTGGACGGGAGACATGTTGAGAGGGTAGTACTCCTGCCTCAGTTTGTTCTAACAGATGCCCCCAAAAGCCTTCTTGGTGATCTCGATCCTTGCCTCGTCCTTGACGCACCCGCTGCAATTAAAAAGTAGAAGACAACAACAAGGGCGGGGTAATATGCAATGATTTAATAATATTAAATTTAGTGTTGATGGCGTTGCTTGCTATTGCCTCGTATAAAACTTGCAAATTAAACTGTTGATGAAGCCTCAAGTTCTCATTACACCGTTCGTGAAGTCTTACCTCGCCGTGCGCTTGTAGTTCTCGCGGGCGTCGCGGACGAATTCCGGCGAAATGCCCACAGAATCAAAGGCGTACCACGCTCGGTCGGAGTCCTTTTGCACGTAGCCGGTCATTACTGCGAGAAGATAGAGGACATAAAACAAGAGAGGTGCGAAGGGCAAGAGAGGTGCGAACCAATAGGGAGAACGAAAAAAACAGGCCAAGTAAATGAGAAGAGGATGACGGAAAGAGAAGGGTGAAATCGGCAAGCGCGAGCAGCACGAGAGGCGAATATGACTGCCTCTCGAAGTAGACGGTCGTCACTACCACGAAAGGGTATAGAAAAAAAAACAAGACGGGTGCGATGCACAACAGGGAGAACGAAAAATACACCGAATGGAAACGAGAAAAAAATACTTGGTAAGCAAGATGGCACGAAGTCGGTCGTCACTACAGTAGTACGATAGGGGATAGGAAAAAAAAAGAGAGGTGCGATGCACAATAGGGAGAACGAAAAATACACCGAATGGAAACGAGAATATAATAAGCAAGATAGCACGAACTGACTTCGCAAGCAGCAGGATGAGGCCGGCAAGCACGAAAGCAAAAAAAGGAGAGTTGGACGTGAAAGTGCGGGCAAGCAAAATTTAGGGAAAAATGTGTGGGGAGGCAAAAGCTAAGGGAAAAATACCAAAAAAGAGCCTCACGTGCGAAAGTCTGGGTAGGCGCGAGCTCCTTGATCGTGATCTTGGCCCCCACTAGGCCGCACAGCTTCCGAATCTTCTCCCTAAGAGAGGACGCTATCTTGGTGGTGTCGCCGCGGTAGTCCTAACCTATCTCCAACACCGCTTGGACATGGAGAACGCGACGAACGCCGCCGCGTTCCAGTCCAATCGCAGCACGGTGGCAAAAGACATGAGCGAATTGCCCTAGCTTCTCGAACCACTGGAAGGAGACGTCGGTGTGGCCGCTGAGGCAGGTGAGGGTGAAGCTAAAGGCGTAGCGCATCCCGGCTTCATCGTCGATGAAGCCCGATTTGCCAGTGCCGTTGGGCGACCTCGGCCAATCGACGCTGAGTAGGCCGTCGCCGCTAGTGCGACGGTAAGGTCCGTACGTGATTTCGGCATCCGTCACGGATCCAGGTTGAGCATCCGAAGGGGCAGCACCGACGGTCGCTCGAGCATCGGCGACGGCAGCACCGACGGCTGGGACAGCTACTAGAGAGGGCGAATTTGAAGAGGCGGAGGCCTGAAGACCTTGAGGAGAGGAGGCAGACACGGATGCTACAGCCGCTGAGGAGATCACCGGAGCTCCAACATCGACCTGTGCACAGTCAGTAGCACGAGCAAATATGACAATACGAGGTACAAAGGAGGAACGTAGTAGCATAAGCTGAGCAAACAGAGGTAATACATACAACATTGACGTGTGAACAAGACGACCAACTATGGTACAAAGTGGTACAAAGGGGCAACGCAGCACTAGCATAAATTGAGTACACTGAGATAATAAATACTGGCATACCCGTAATACACATGGAGATGAGAGACGAAAGAGATGGTTCCGTCTCAGTTCTGAGCGGTCAAAGCGAAGGAGTACTCGGCCAATCTGAGAAAAAGAAAATTGCGCACACGCGGCGTAAAATATTTTTACTCCCGTGAAAACGCGACGTGAAACATTTTTAATCCCGTGGAAATGGTCTTGCTGCAGAATTCTATGAGGACAGAAGACAAAACACAAGGGATCAAAACTTCAGACCGTTCGCAACTTGTTGCACTTACGTCCATGTCTGCATCGCTGTAAGTCGGCAGTTCTTCCACAGGGCGGTTGTCGATAAAAGCCGCGTCGTACTCGTTGCCGTCCGACATTGTCTCAGCCTCCACAGGGTCGTCGCTAGGGCCCATCGCTTCCTCATCGAAGAGGCGAAGACACCCGGCAGAAAAAGTAACTCCTGCGGCTTGGCTCATCTGCTGTTGCCGAGCAGGCCGCGCGAATAGACAAGCGGCCGCGAGGGGTAAGCGACGAAGCGGAAATTATACATATGAAGCAAAAAGGTGGTGCATTGTTCTGCAATAATACCAGGTAAAGACAGGTGGAAGAGCACGAGGGGAAGTAATGTCTTTGCTAGAGATTTGCGCTAGCGGGGTGACGCCATAATCACACAAACTAAAGAAAGTGGGATGACGCAGTACTCGTTCGTACAGCAGCAGCGTCAGCATCGTTTGTAAAGCAGAAGAAGCACCTATTTGTACAGCAGCAGCACCTACAGCAGTACCACAAGTACTCGGTCACACGCTCGTTCGCAAGTCACATGCTACCTACCTGACGGTACAAGTGGAAACACATCCAGTATAAAAAAAAACAGCAAGCAGTCATTGCTAAAATGAAACGAGGTGATCAGGGCACACCAAACACAAGTTATATGACATTTTCTGTCAAGGTATACCGTTTTCTGGCAAACAAACATTGTCCCGGTACCGCTTATATTTTTTGAACAAACACTGCGTTCGTCAATAGAAGCGCCTTCTTGTACTGTGTACTCGTGTTCAAACTAACGTACCAGGTACGAGTCAAGCATTGCTTATATATAATCTGAAGCCATTTTATTTCGTTTCGTGCGTGTAGTCAAAACACGGTACCGCGGGCGCGCCCGGCGCCGCCGCGGGTGTCAGCGGGTGCTAGCAGGTAGAGGGGGTGTTGCAAGGAGCGCCGTCGCCGTTTGCATGGCTAGGCGTCGCGTGTGTCTCGAGACACGCAGGAAGCACGAACGGGCTCAGTCTGGCCTCCTTGTGAGGCTCCGCTTGCACCATATTCTCAGTTTGTGAAACTGAGTCTCAGCTGAGGTAATTGCAATCTTGTCTGTCTGCCTGTTTGTCTGTCTGTCTATCTTGTATGTTTGTCCGCAAGGCTTATATTTTCGAACACTTTCCAATGGCCGATATATAAGCTCGTTTCAATTGATATTCGTACGACGTTTTCGACCCTTACGGACCTTATATACTGAAACATACCATACCACCAGGCAAATTTAGCCATATAATACATCCACGACATCGTACCATGGTACCATACGTACGACGTTTTCGACCCTTACGGACCTTATATACTGAAACATACCATACCACCAGGCAAATTTAGCCATACGATACATCCACGACATCGTACCATGGTACCATACCACAAACGTACCATACCATAATACTGTGTTTTTCCCGTACCATACCGTCAACACATACCATACCACATACGGCGGTTTCCCCATATTCCCATATACCATACCACCAGATCCCATATTCCCATATATCATACAACCAACGTATCCCATATCCCATACCGAGTTGGGGAGACGTCTATACTTGCAGCAGCAGCAGCAGCAGCAGCAGCACACTACATGCAGTAGTAGCAGTAGTCGGTGACGTATAGCAGCAGCAGCAGCAGCAGCAGCACCTACCTATCCGCTGCTGCAGCAGCAGGCAACAAAGGCATGCAGCATCAACGGCAGCAATTCTTCTCGCAAAACTCCGCCGGTAGCAGACATGGTCCAGGGTCCGAGGCCACTCTCGGGGCAAGCTTCCCCAATCCAAAGCGTCCGGAGAGTTTTCGGCCAACAGAATGCAGCGGTCGAATCTCATATCACACAAATTTGGCTCTAGTATATCCAAAAATGCATAACTAGAGTGTCTGCGCAAAAGAAAGAATATTACGAATTTTGCTTATCTATCCCCCCGTTACCGACGACTAATCAAATATCCTAATCAAATTTGCATAAAAATGACGAAGTTATGCATTTTTGGATAGCATATTATATTGTTATTGCCCTCGATGAAATGCATTCGAGCGCTGTTCTCTGTTTGCTTGCCTCTTTTTTTGTGAAGTCGCAGGTGGAGTTGTTGAGAGTGACGGGAGAGGCCAGTCGGGACCAGCACAAACGGAACCCCAGAGTGCTGTGTTTGGCTCAGGCAGAGCGTCTACTTGTTGACTATCGGTACCACTTGTTATAGTACTCGGCGGGGACATATATCCAGCAGCAGCACACGAAGACGGAACGAGCACCCGCACCAGTACCACAGCAATGGGATCGATATCATTGAGATGTAATTGGGGTTGCAGGGCTAAATACAAGACTGTTGGCCAATGAAAAACGAAACATGATCGGGGAGAGATCTCCAACAATCAGTCAGAAAGCTGACGACGCTCTCTTGGCCAAAGGAAAACATGTCGGCTGTTTATTACAACAAGTAAACGACAGATTGACAAGAGATCTCTGTACCCGCGAAATAGTTGTTGTTGGCGAAATGAGAACTGAGGTGGATGCATGCTCTAGGGGGCAAGAGCTTGCCGCCGGCGTCCTACGGTATCCTCCCAAACCTGAAAAAAGCCCATTTTTTGTTGTGTGTTATTATACATTCGACAGATTGACGTACGTTCAACTTTTGCGCGTACCGAAACATACATACGATGAGGATCGCAAGATACAAATAAAGGCGAAAAGTATAATTATTTCAGCTGGTGCGACGATACGCGATAGACGGTCGATCTCGACAGAGACTCAGCCCACGGGCAACCCGCGCGGTGGCGGGCAAGATCAATTAGCATAGATGACGGGCTCAAAGAAATGAGGTGGATGCATGCTCTAGGGGGCAAGAGCTTGCCGGCGGTACTTCTATTTTCAGTACGAATTAATTAAATTGAAATTCAGGTCCATTTATTTTGCTGCTGCTGCTGCTGTGCCGCTGCTGTAGTCTACGAGTACGTATCCACCGAGCGGTGCGCGACGAGTGCTATTGGTTGTGATCGGAGATCGACATGGATTTATCGTAGACTACTCAGGAGTTATATGTGGATGGTGGCTTTTATGATGTGGCCAAGGGGGTCCGTCGGCACGAATGGTGGGAATTATCTTTAGCCACCTTTTATGTGCTGGTACGATGTCGTGGAAGCATCTTTCACTGTCTTTTGTACTGAATAATATACATACATCTGTGTGTTTTTCCTGTGAGCTACGTGAGCTCTTCTCGATCGTCCTCGCCTGATATCCGTCTGAGCTTGAGGCCCTTCCAACACGCTAGCGTGGCAGAAGAAGTCTCTGGCTTGGGCGGTTACCGGTCAGCCCAGCGCGGGTTGGACGTTCTTGAAATAAATATATGTGTGGTGATGGTGGTTATGGTGATTTGACACAAGAGACCAGCAAGGAGGTGGCTGCGGGTCATTTCAGGCCTCGGGAAACGTTTTTGAGGGTGGAAAGATGGAAGACGGTGCAGCTGATGGGGATCGTGGATAGGCTGTATTCCGAGAGAATTGTTCTGGTGCGCCACATCGTGGCCGGCGAAGAAGCTTGGACCGCGAGGAACGGCAGGGTTATCGTGTTCACGAGGGAACGGGCCCGGCTCAACGAGTTGGATTTTGAGATTTCGTCTACGCGGCAGACGATAAAGCGGAGGCAAGAGGAGGTACACCCTCTACAGCAGTCACGGCAGCAGCATCCCAGCTCGGCCAGACGTGAGCCGAAATTGGTAGACCCGCTTGGAGCTGGAAGCAGAGGCATCGCAGGTGAGCAGCAGCAACATCAGCCGCTGCCGCCGCCGCCGACTGCACGGCAGAAACCGACGGAACATGATGGGGCGGAAAGAGAGGTGAAAGGTGATGAAGTGAATAATGAGGTGAAGGTGAAGGTGCAACGTGAAGTGATATATGAGGAGGTGAAGGTGCAAGCGGAGAGCGATGGCACCGGGGAGCAGCCCCAGCAGCCACGTCTGCAAGAGCAGGAGCAGGACCAAGTGGGCCCGCTAAGCGATTGCGACGATCGCGCCGAAGCGCAACAGCAGCAGCAGCAGGATCAAGTGGGTCCGCTACGCGCTTGCGATGATCGCGCTGAAGCGCAACAGCAGCAGCAGCAGGACCAAGTAGATCCGCTAAGGGCTTGCGACGATCGCGCCGAAGCACAACAGCAGCAACAGCCGGACCAAGTGGGTCCGCTACACTCTTGCGACGATCGCGCAGAAGCGCAACAGCAGCAGCAGCAGCAGCAGCAGCAGCAGGACCAAGTGGGTCCGCTACGCGCTTGCGACGATCGCACCGAAAAACAACAGCGACAGCGGCAGCAGAGTCAGGAGGACTCGGTTGGCGCTGGAGGTGACAACCCTGGCAACCAACAGTCAGTACAAGAAGAGGTGGATGGAGTGGAGGAGGTGAAGGGGGTGGAGAGGGTGGAGGAGGTCGAGAGGGTGGAGAGGGTGGACGGGGGGTGAAGGAAACTGGGGGACTGGTAGTGGGAGCGGAGCAGCATGGTGGTGGTGGGGCGAACATGGACACGGACGCTGGAGGGCGCTGGAACTGGGGTGGAGAAGGCTTCCCTCCTTTTGCACCAGATTAAAACAGGTTTCATTGGCCTACCCCCGATTATCGTGATACGAAACACTGCTGCTCACTCTGTTGTACGTAGGTCACGATGACTTGCGTTTTGTGTGCTTTCTTATTATGTACGTGATGCACGAGTAGTTCTGGTTATTCTTCATTTTTCCGTTTTGCATTATATATACTTGACATACCGTAGCGCAGGCTAATGAATGAGGGTTCGGGTGAGGATGCAGTGTCGAAGCGAAGTGCGCGAAGCGGGCCTCCGGATTGAGTTGCATTGATGTCATACTGGGCATGGACGGCCGAGATGTACTGATGCTGGATGCTTTGCTACTGCGTTGCTTGGCCAGCGCGGCACCATCATGTGAAGATGTACCTGGTGCAAGTATCCGTATTTTAAGAAATTATTGAATAACGAATAATGAAGTTTTCGTTGTTCATACTGCTGTGTGCCTGGGACCGTACTGCTGTAGTACCCATCGAAAGCTGATACGCGGTACCCCTGAAGGGTAGCTTGCTTATTGAGAAGATACGTGCGTGCGTAGATATGTTATGGATCGGGAGCGTATAGGTCATGAGGTCTTGGGTCAGGATGAGGCAAGCAGCACGGGCATGAGCCTATTTGAAGGATCAGCCGTTGACAGTCCGCTTCAGATACAGGATAGAACAGGATTACAACACATGCCTACAATATACAAATAATAAAACCAACCTCAAGTCTGGCCACGATCCAACCGAGTCGAGACGTGGGCTCGCACGTGTCCCAGAGGGGTAGAGCGTGCTTCTGACGCTAGGGAGAAGGTCTCCCAGGTATGTAGATGGTAAACTGATTGCTTTGAGCCTCCGGTCGAGAGCGATGACCGAGGCAACACGTAGGACCGCCGAAGAGGAGAGAGAAAGAGTGGCAATCCACAAATGGGGGAGGGGCCGTAAATGACGCGGCCCCTGCTGATACAAAAACGCAAGTCGTCGTAACTCCTGAAACCGTCTAAAACCATAACATCCCCCCTAGCATAATGCGAATAACTGAGCAACATGCTATAGCAATCTTTGACTATAACCAAGGGTAAGGAACCGCAAGGCTCTATACAAAAATAATGATCTCGGGGATAGGCGAAAACAAACAGAAAACGCAGGGGCCATCAGCGGGAAATCCCCGATAAAAACCCTCACCCCCGCCTTTTCACTGCGAGTTTGACTGCCTGACCAATAATCAATGGTTTATAGTCGTCCTACCACACTTTTTCAACAATGAATAAGCGCAGTACACTAACGCCTAAGCTTATACCGCCATCTCTGCGTTCTCTGAACGGGTCAAAAGTCAATACCCGTGGGATTTGAGTCCCCCAAATCGGATGAAAACATACGAGGAAGCCGAATCGTCAAAACAAGTTAGCCCACCACCAGGCACGGAAGAGCAAACCCCCATACAAAAATACCCAACTAATCCACGCCAGACCGACTGGCTGTAACAAGCAGGTACCTCTCAATCTCTCACAAAACCACGTAACCTCGAAAAACAGAACCAGAGATATTTGCGTCCTCGACGAACGCTCATTATCGCTGCCGATCTGGAACTGCTCCTCACATCACTTAACTACGAAATTGTAACCCCACCAGGCACGGAAGAGTACACCTCTTCCCAACCCAAACACACAAACATTCACGCAGTCACAACGTACATCCAACACCCCACAAGTCTATACCTAACAGTTTCACGCCAAAACGACTAGCTGTTGCGGGCAGGACCCCCACCGTTTCATACAAAAACACAAAACAACGAAGGGCAGGAGTCGAAGATCTTCGCCTCCTCGGCGAACGCACAGTATCGCTTTAGGTCTTCGACTGCTCCGTATAGCGGCTGGTCAGCTCCTTCCAATTCTGGTCGTTGGGCAGTACCTCGTACGATCAAGGCATCGGGGCAAGAAAGCAGCGCACGGGCGCAAGCGAGCGATGGACGGACGAGATACCGGAGCGAGGGAACGCACGGTGCCGGAGCGAGGGAGCGGCGCAGCGAGCGGCGGACGGGTAAGACACCGGGGCGAGACAACGCACGGCGTCGAAGCGAGGGAGTGGCGCACGGACAAGACATCGGTGCAAGGGAGCGGTACACGGGAAAGCGAGGCAATAGCGTACGCCGAGTATAGAGGGAACAGCGCGCGGAAAAGCGAGGGAACGGTGTACCGGCAAGCGAGACAGAAAGGAAACGGCGCACGGGAAGCGAGGAAGCGGTCCACTGCGCTTGATGCTCGATAATCGCTTCCGCTCTTCAACTGCTCCATCTCGCGGCGGGTCAGCTCCTCCCAGTTCTGGTTGCTGTAGCGTATTCGCCAGTAGCGGTCTCTGCAACCACCTGATTCTGCGGTCTGAGATCGCCATTAAAGTATTTTCATAGAGCAACACCTACTGCCTAACGGAAACAGGGGCAAGGCTGACCCAGATGGGTATCGTTCCGGTGCCTTCGCGTGAAGGATACCGGGTTGGTGATATTTGAGCCACTTGGTTGATCTCGGTGACTTCATGCCGTTGCAGGCTTCCGACGAACGCGTCGCCCTCCCCCCGTCAACGAGAGTGGAAACGAAAAAGGACGCGAACGGGAGAAACAAAGAGAACTTGAGAACCTGACAGTCAGGTCCAGGCAACTGGCGAGCCTAACAGTCAGGTCCAGGCTATAACACACATGTCAGGGCAATAGTTTCCTTGATGTGTCCTTCACCCGCCAAAAAATGAACAGAAAAGAACGTAGTGATAAGGAACTAAAATAACCACGATGGACACGCACGCACAGCGCACACGGGACGGCATCAAACTGCGGGACACATGCGACGGAGTGCGGGCGTCAGTAAAGGTCACAGTCAGTGCGAGCGGATGCACGGGCAAGCGGGTTTGCAAGAAACAAATACACAAGCAAAACAAACGACCAAACAAGCAATAAAAGCGAATAGAACAAACAAGAACAAACAGAGGAGCAAAGAAACAGACGGACGGACGACATAAAACTAAACGACAAACAGGTAAAAGCCCCGTGGCTAAGGCGCAGACCTAGAGGGGCCTGGTTGCCGTCTCCCTTCAGCATGGGAGGCAGCAACAACGGTCCCAATAGGCTCAGACCCCAACCACTCTGGACATCCACTCTCTATCCGAGGAATGGACAAATAGTCAAACAGACAGACAAACGAAAAAAAAAAAAAAAACAAACACAGAGCGTAAAACAAGAGATGCCGCGTTCGCAGCGACGCAGAGTCACGCGTCGCGACATCGACGAGTGGCGTACGGCGACAGCAGCGGAAATGAAGACAGGCAAATGGCAAGCGAATGTCAAGATAAGACAAAGAACGCGAACAGTGGAACACGGGAACGTCGGCAAATTAGCTGCTGGTAAGCACATTAATATACGCGGTAACACGAGAGTGTTCATCTTTTGCTGCCCGCACAGCATGCTGAAAGCGGCGGGGGATATTAGCCGAACATTTCAGTATTCCAGAGACCTTGTTGCTATCTCTCCTCCGCCGGATGGAGACAGCAACAACGGTCGTCCCAAGCTGAGACAAACCCACACAACATGCATGCACCCATAAGATGAATTAGGCAAACTATTAATGCTTGCGGCCGTTCCTGTCTCCCGCTCGCCCGTCATTGCAGAAACATGTTGCAATGACGGAACGTAAAAACGATGAAAATGTCAGTACCGACGAAAGCGGGAAAATTAGTGCAACCAGCTGCAGAGCCGCATAACGAGATAAGCGCGAATATCAGCACCGACACACGCGGGAAATCAGTGCAACCAGCAGCAGAGCAGCATAACACACCAAAAATGTATAAACGAATCGACAAGTAATTATAATCCAGGTGGGAAGTGCATAAACTGGATAGGTGCAGCAACTACACACCCACAAAATAAACGAAGTAAAAATGTAGAGAGCATACTAACATACCGTGCAAGTAGAACAGGCGCAGACGTAAAATATTATAAAGGTACAGGTACGACAGGCACAGACCCTGTGGAGGCTCGGTTCAAGACCATAGCCATGTCCCCACAAGGCACTGACCCATCTCAACAACAGGTGCAAGTAGGACAGGCACAGACCTTGTGGAGGCTCGGTTCAAGACCATAACTATGTCCCCACAAGGCACAGACCCATCTCAACAACAGGTAAAGGTAGGACAGGCGCAGATCTTGTGGAAGCTACAGTAGGTTCAAGACCATAACTATGTCCCCACAAGGCACAGACCCATCTCCAATAAAAACGAAACGCATGCCAGATAGGTAGGATGGGCGCAGACCTCGTGGAAGCTCGTGGTTGTCTCCCACGACTGAAAATACATCACTACCATTCCCACGAGGTACAGACCCATCTCTTTTAATCCACCATAATGCAAGCACAGGTAGTACTGGCACAGACCCCGTGTAAGCTTAGTTGACGAAATCATTCGCTTTCCACGAGGCACTGGCATATCTCTCCTTTCTCACACCATAAAGGCATAGCGCGAAAACAAGAGGAAACACATAATAAAACAAACAGGACCAACAGCGACAAACAACACATACCAGGTACCAGGTACCGGGTATACTACTATTATTGAAGACGTACTTTCCGCGGAGCGCATCATCTCGATGCAATTTCTTGGCGTCCTTAAAAAAGTGAGCTTCTTGTTTCCATCAGGTTCTTATTGGTGGGTCTATACTGCTGTATACTTGAGTAATAATTAACAAGTGCCTTACCGAGGTACCAAGTATTCTCATGTCCTGCGACCACGAACTGCATTGTTTTTTATTATGGCGATGAATTAAATGTGAGAACAACGACAACAACTTTGACGAAGTAGGTCGCTCCTACTCGTCACTTGTACCACTGGAAAGCAAGATATCTGTAGGATCTTGACATCGTAGTCATTTTTCTGTCGTGTTGATACGTAACAACTCGACCCAAAAGGTACGTCGTACGAGCTGGATCTTTGATATTATATTCACGTCGAACGCAATCAACAACATTTCGAGACCTGACCTCGATCTACAGCACTAGTATTAATAGTAGCTCGCACAACATAAATATATGCATACCTGGTACAGAGTAACTACTCTGTAAAAATAATCGTACATTTAGACCAAGAGGTATCTCCCCGTGAATCCTGCTGCAGGCACTTGTGGGTAGTGCCCACAGCAGAGAAAGTGGAGCAAGTGCCGCGTTCGCAACAATGCAGAGCCACGCGTCGCGATAGCGACGAGTGGCGTGCGGCGACAGCAGCGGACGCGCAGACAGACAGATGGCAAGTGGATACCCGGCCCGGGAGTCACTAAAGCGAGCACACTCGGGCGCGCTGCACAAACCACAGGTCACATCACGTTCGGGCTTTTGCTTTTCATTCATTTTTTTCGCTGCCGGTGGAAAGAAAAGGGCGGGGGCCTAACGAGTGTGCTGCAAGCTTTGGACTCCCACCTGTGCCATCCCAACAAAGCCTCAAAGTGCAAAGGGGCAAACAAAGCTGGATAGGGTAGCCGTTAGAGCCAAGAGATAAGACACACGCCAGGGCACTATATGCTCCTGAGTGTGTCCGTTGCCTCCCCCGAAAAACAAAGCGAAAACATTCGAGGCAAAAAAAAAAAAAAAAAAAAAAAAAAACAGCAGGACTGCTATTTTAATACTGCTGTAGTACAGCAGCACAGCAGCAAGTATCGCATGCTATATTGCTGCTGTACGTATCCTCGTGTGCATAAAACCCAGAGAGATCTCAGGGTCCCGCACAAATAAAAAAACAAAACAGAGTGGGATGCGTAGAACGATCCCCAGTGCGTGCAAGCGCGTGTCTCGGATTGGACACCATGTTATGGATCGGGAGCGTATAGGTCATGAGGTCTTGGGTCAGGATGAGGCAAGCAGTACGGGCATGAGCCTATTCGAAGGATCAGCCGTTGACAGTCCGCTTCAGATACAGGATAGAACAGGATTACAACACATGCCTACAATATACAAATAATCATGAATAACAAGACCAACCTCAAGTCTGGCCACGATCCAACCGAGTCGAGACGTGGGCTCGCACGTGTCCCAGGGGGCTAGAGCGTGCTTCTGACGCTAGGCAGAAGGTCTCCCAGGTATGTAGATGGTAAACTGATTGCTTTGAGCCTCAGGTCGAGAGCGATGACCGAGGCAACACGTAGGACCGCCGAAGAGGAGAGAGAAAGAGTGGCAATCCACAAATGGGGGAGGGGCCGTAAATGACGCGGCCCCTGCTGATACAAAAACGCAAGTCGTCGTAACTCCTGAAACGGTGTAAAACCGTAACAGATACATGGCATTCATTCTATATGACGTAGAAACGTATATCTCTCGGCTCCCCCCTGCCCCTCCCTCTCCCATCTATTTAATACCAGGTAATGTTGGCTGAGTTGGGCCAATAGGGGCATGGGATGCAGGTTATAGCTTTGTCTGAGTGGGACGCTTACAGACAGTAGAGAAGGTGGTCGGTTCTAATAAAATACTCTGTTTTTGATGGTATATAAGAGAGATGTGTTGGATAGATCTGACTATTATGCTGAACCAGATGTGAATCGTGGAACCTTGCCCGGTACGTTGTGCGGAGGGTCTTTTGATTATTTCAATGGTCATACCACACACATAACATGTTGCTACACTACCAGCAGCATAGACTGGTTGGATGTCGGATACGTATTATACGATCATCGTGTGTCTCGGATACGTAGGTTCCGTGATTATAGCAATATCAATCGATGCACAGCAGATCGTTTCGAGGCGGCAGTGTTAGTTCATACATGCTGTCGTTTTCGTACATAATTGCTTGATGACCAGCGGTAATTGAAATGAACCGTTTGAATTGCTGCTGTAATCTGATCGACAAAAGCATTGAGGAATAACTGATACATTGTTGTTGCTCTGTGCGGAGGGTATTCTGCTTCTACTGTAGGTCGTGTACCCTCATGCATAGGAAGAGACATTACAGGGTACCAGGTATCAGGCACATAAACAACACTGCCGTACAGCTGTCATGGTGGAGTGAAAGGTGGGCAAGTATGGTGTGTGCGAACAGAGAGATGGAGCGAGGACCTGGTATTGAATAAGAAAGTACAAGGCGCTTCGCTCCGCGGGCGGCCTACGCCGTCCGCTACGCTCGCTCAGGAAGGAAACATCAAATTATGCGGAGCGGAGAGAGGTCCATGATTGAATGTTGTTTTTTTATGGCCCCTGTAGTTAGCTGCAAACTGGCGACTTGATAATGCCAAGAGTCCCGCCGCCATGCTTCAGGAGAAAACAGCTCGGACGCCACATATGCTTCGCGTCGCGGGCGGTTTTGCGCTACGCTCGCTCATACGTCGTACATACGTACATACCCCAGGTAGGGTACTTATTTTATTCTTTCGATATGCTCGGTGTCTGTGTACTCGTCGTATGTACGAAAGATAAAGCACAGAACGGCACAGCAACACAGCAAAAACAATGAAAATGAAACCGAAAATTTCTAAAAGAAACAAAATCCCCGTCCCCTTTCGTGTAATAATTTACTACCTGAGTGGAACACCTTACACCAGTCAAAAAAAGAAAAAAATGAAAAAAAGAAAAAATCTTACAGCAGAGCTCCTCCCTCAGCCTCGTACGCCGCCCGCCCCTCTCGCGACCATCTCGCCATCGATTCAGTCCGGGTAAAGCTTCGCTCCCTCTCTTCCACAGTGAGCCCCGTCGCCCGCCTCGCGTGAAGCCCGGTGCTCACCGTGGACCTCGACGCAAGCTTGACAATGTTGGTGCTCATTCGGGGTACCTCCCTCTTGTGACTCTCAGCCCGGTCGCGAAAATAAGCACCGCTTGAGTATTATCTTACAATCCCGAACGACCCTTAAATACTCGTACGTACTCTATCCAAAATCACAAATGGAGGCCAGACAGAGCCTATTGATGCATCCCTCGTGTCTCGAGGCACACGCGCGAACGCGGCGACCGCCCTCCTTGCAACTCCCCCTCTACTCGCCAGCATCCGCTGACACCCGCGACGGTGCCGGGTTCGCCCGCGCAACCGTGCTCGGAGTACACGCACGCACACGAAACGAAAGAAGAAAAAAGGAAAGAAGGACTGAAAGTACGACGAGAAATGGAGAAAACAAAGACTCGCTGGAACGGTCCGGCAAGTAATAAACGGAGGCGATTCCCAAGTGGGAGCTCTGAGAGGCCAGGGATGTACCAACCCAGCACGCTCAGAGGTTGAGATATCTATAAGTATATCTACAAGGCTATTCGCTCCGCGGGCGGCCTACGCCGCCCGCTACGCTCGCTCAGGAAGGAAACATCAAATGATGCGAAGCGGAGAGAGGTCCATGATTGAATATTGTTTTTTTTATGGCCCCTGTAGTTAGCTGCAAACTGGCGACTTGATAATGCCAAGAGCCCCGCCGCCATGCTTCAGGAGAAAACAGCTCGGACGCCACATATGCTTCGCGTCGCGGGCGGTTTTGCGCTACGCTCGCTCACACGTCGTACATACGTACATACCCCAGGTAGGGTACTTATTTTCTTCTTTCGATATGCTCTGTGTCTGTGTACTCGTCGTATGTACGAAAGATAAAGCATAGAATGGCACAGCAACTAGCCTAACAGCAACACAGCAAAAACAATGAAAATGAAACCGAAAATTTCTAAAAGAAACAAAATCCCCGTCCCCTTTCGTGTAATAATTTACTACCTGAGTGGAACACCTTACACCAGTCAAAAAAAGAAAAAAATGAAAATGTGGGGCGGAGAGTCACCTATGTTGACCTTGAACTTGTGTGTATTGAGGCAGTTCAATCTAGGGGAAGGGGAAAAGTAGAATTTCAGCTGGTGCGACGATACGCGATAGACGCTCGATTTCGACAGAGACTCAGTCCATGGGCAACCCGCGCGGTGGCGGGCAAGACCAACTAGTATAGATGACGGGCTCAAAGAAATGAGTTGGATGCATGCTCTAGGGGGCAAGAGCTTGCCGGCGGTACCTCTATTTTCAGTACGAATTGATTAAATTGAAATCAGGTCCATTTATTTTGCTGCTGCTGCTGCTGTGCCGCTGCTGTTGTCTATACGAGTACGTATCCACCGAGCGGTGCGCGACGAGCGCGCGTCTCTTGGTCTCTAGGCCCAAACCCGCGCCAGCCGACTGTAGTGTGGGCACGGAGAGATGCGCCGCCCGCTGACCGCGCGTCGGGCGCGAAGCAACGACGCTATACAGTTAGTTGTGTCACCATCCTACTGATCGATCGTTCTGCTGCTGTTTGTTGTCGTGGACAACATCTTGAATTCAGAGAGCTTGCCATTTTTCGATACGAAAAGCTGATCACCGAAGTAAGTCGTCAGATTCTGTGTCTAGGATAAGGCATGTACACTAGATGTCTCCTAACGGCAGAGATTCCGCCAGCAGGACCGGAACAGGTGACAGCTGTTGCCAGCCGGCAGAGACTCCGGGCACACAACAAACCAGGAACTACCCCGTGCACACAGGAAGAACACTCCCGTTTCAGTTGAGGTGCTACCAGTCGCAGGGTACCACAGCGGCACGAGCACCTGCACCAGTACCATAGGATTGGGATCGATTTCATCGGTTTTGGCAGTTCTAAACACATTGCTTAAGCGATGCGCGTCACAGCGCAGAAACCGTCTGTACAGACAACTTACCGGTAGTAAATAGGACCTATGGCACACACAAATACCTACATACTTCCCTATTTTGACTAATAATATTTGGTCCTACTACTATGGTCCCCCGTCATAGTAGTTTGCTGATGCTGTCGATGTTCTTGCCTACCAGGCTACCGGGTACCAGGTATTTGATAATTATACTCCGATTTACTGTAGAGCAGGAAGCGACCCTGCCGAAAAACGTCACAGAATATATTGCAAACCCCATGGGTCAAGACCATGCAGCCAGAAGCGCACGGCCGTTTGCGCGCGGCGGACAATGACCTCATTAACGCCGTTAGCCAACCACGCTGAGCGAGCCATTGTTCTGCAAGGTGATCCCACTTTTGTTGCGATCGATGCGCTGTAGCCAATTTGCGAAACATTTCGTTGCTCGTACCTACTCTGGCACGAGTGTCTACAAGCGACTGTCCCCCTGGTGAGGCTGAGTCGCGTAGCTCAAGGCGCAGGGCTCCGTTGAACCCGAAAGTTGGCCCAGGCTGCTTGTAAGTGTGTCCGCTATCGATTTGCGCGGTATACACGTCAACGTCGGGAGCGGTTTGGGACCAGATTTTGCGAGGATTGGAGTTTCCTTGTGGCTGCGGTCAGACAGACAGACAGACAGACAAGATTGCAATTACCGCAGCTGAGACTCAGTTTTACAAACTGAGAATTGCCCTCGATAGAATACATTCGAGCGCTGTTCTCAGTTTGCTTGTCTCTGTTTTTTGTGAAGTCGCAGGTGGGTGGAGTTGTTGAGAGTGACGGGAGAGGCCAGTCGGGACCAGCACAGACGGAACCCCAGAGTGCTGTGTCTGGCTCAGGCAGAGCGTCTACCTGTTGACTATCGGTACCACTTATTATAGTGCTCGGTGGGGACATATATCCAGCAGCAGCACACGAAGACGGCACGAGCACCCACACCAGTACCACAGCAATGGGATCGGTATCATTGAAATGTAATTGGGGCTGCAGGGCTGAATACAAGACTGTTGGCCACAATGAAAAACGAAACATGAACGGGGAGAGATCTCCAACAGAACAATCATTCAGAAAGCTGACGACGCTCTCTTGGCCAAAGCAAAACATGTCGGTTGTTTATTACATCAAGTAAACCACAGATTGACAAGATCTTAAATGTCTCTGTACCGCGAAATAGTTGTTGGCGAAATGAGAACTGATCTGAGGTAGATGCATGCTCTGGGGGGCAAGAGCTTGCCGCCGGCGTCCTACGGAATCCTCCCAAACCTGCAAAAAGCCCATATTTTGTTGTGTGTTGTTACACATTCGACAGATTTTTCGACGTCTTTTCAACTGCCCGGCTGTTATTTTTGCGAGTGCCGAAATATACGACGAGAGGATCGCAAAATACAAATAAAGGCGAAACGTAGAAAGTAATCAACTAACTGCTCTGTGCTGTTGTTGTAAAATGCCTACGATAGATAGTATTCAATCTTGGGTAATTCTTTTTGCGAGTACCGAAACATACATACGCACGAGGATCGCAAAATACAAATAAAGGCGAAAAGTAGAAAGTAATCAACAAACTACTGTTAACAGTTGTTGTAAAAGACCGACGATAGTTCGTATGCATTTTTTTAGTAGTAGTAGTAGTATGCAATTTTTCAATAGTACTCTTCAGGAGTATTAGCGCAGAACGAAAATTGAATAGGGTGTTTTCGTCGGTACACTTATTATCCAAAAATGATGGCTCTCCGGCATGCGCTTTATCAATTTCTAAATACAGATATTCTCGGAAAACGATCAGATGGGCGTCGATGTGCAATAATTTGCAAGTACGTACGTGGTATGCTGTACCAATCTCTCGTATATACGCGATGGATGAGCGCTGTGCGCTGGCAGGTTATTCATTGTATTATACCTGGTATCCGAGTACGGAAACATACGATGACGATCGCAAACAAATTTAGGCGAAAAGTAGAAAGTAATCCACTGCTGCCGGCGGCGTCCTACGGTATCCCCCCAAACCTGAAGAAAAGCCCATTTTTTGCCTTTCGCTGCTGTAAAGACTTGCGATAGTATGCAACTTTTTTGCCATTCGAGACGCAGTAGTGCTCGTACTGCGTAGATAATTTTGCTCTGGCACAAAAAGTAACCCACTCCTGTTGTACTGTAAATACCTCCTAGAGTATGCGAATGTAAACGCGAAGTACACCAAAAAAGTATTATTTCAGCTCGTGCCCCGATACACGATAGACGCTCGATCTCGACAGAGACTCAGCCCACGGGCAACCCGCGGGGTGGCGGGCAAGATCAACCAGTATAGATGACGGGCTCGAAGAAATGAGGTGGATGCATGATCTAGGGGGCAAGAGCTTGCCGGCGGCGTCCAACGGTATCCTCCCAAACCAGAAAAAAAAGCCCATGTTTTGCCATTCGAGACGGATGCAGCAGTAGTAGTACTCATAGCTAATGTTTTCATCTATTTCGTGCACACCAGCGGCCAATGCGCTGCACTGAGCGTGGGACCCAAGCGTCTGAGCCAACTCTTACTCTTGTATTCATCGCCACTCTTGCACAACAAGACAGCACTACAACAGTAGCAGGCACCTGGTCTGGTGTATAGCCGTCTCCCCAACTCGGTATGGGACATGGGATATGTTGGTATGGTATGTGGGAATATGGTATATGGGAATATGGGATATTGGTGGTATGGTATATGGGGATATATATGAGAAAACCACCGTATGTGGTATGGTATGTGTTGACGGTATGGTACGGGAAAAACACAGTATATGGTATGGTACGTTTGTGGTATGGTACCATGGTACGATGTCGTGGATGTATTGTATGGCTGAATTTGCCTTGTGGTATGGTATGTTTCAGTATATAAGGTTCGTAAGGGTCGAAAACGTCGTACGAATATCAATTGTAACGAGCTTATATATCGGCCATTGGAAAGTGTTCGAAAATATAAGCTTGCGGACAGACAGACAGACAGACAGACAAGATTGCAATTACCGCAGCTGAGACTCAGTTTTACAAACTGAAAATTGTTATCGCCCTCGATGAAATGCATTCGAGCGCTGTTCTCAGTTTGCTTGTCTCTTTTTTTTTTTTGAAGTCGCAGGTGGAGTTGTTGAGAGTGACGGGAAAGGCCAGTCGGCACCAGCACGGACGGAATCCCAGAGTGCTGTGTTTGGCTCAGGCAGAGCGCCTACTTGTTGGCTATCGTTACCACATGTTATAGTACTCGGCGGGGACACATATCCAGCAGCAGCACAGTAAGACGGAACAAGCACCCACACCAGCACCACAGCAGTGGAATCGATATCATTGCGGTGTAATGTGGAGGACAGGTTTTGGGAAAGGTTCGTAGATTAGTTGTCGCACATGTACCCATGGAAGATACATCAGAAGTGTTATCACATCTGGGAATCTTTCCGAGAACCGGGAGAACTCGGCTTAATAACCCGAGCCTCCTTGAAGTCGAGATAGGCCTTGTTTGCCCGTCCGAACTATTCTCTCTCGATCTCTCTCTTCTCCACGTTGCTAACCCAACGTAGAGGGCTCTCTCCTTGCCCTAAATATAAGAAAGTAAACGTGCAGCCCTCGGTAGCGGGTCAAAGCTACCACATCACTTGGGACCTTTGTGACTCTACGAAAGTAGGGGCTCCATATTGGCGTCGACGATGAGATTCGAACTCACGCGGGCAAAGCCCAACGGCTTAGCAGGACAGGTTTTGGGAAAGGTTCGTAGATTGGTCGTCGCACATGTACCCATGGAAGATACATCAGAAGTGTTATCACATCTGGGAATCTTTCCGAGAACCGAGAGAACTCGGCTTAATAACCCGAGCCTCCTTGAATTCGAGATAGGCCTTGTTTGCCCGTCCGAACTTTATTCTCTCGATCTCTCTCTTCTCCACGCTGCTAACCCAACGTGGAGGGCTCTCTCCTTGCCCTAAATATAAGAAAGTAAACGTGCAGCCCTCGGTAGCGGGTCAAAGCTACCACATCACTTGGGACCTTTGTGGCTCTACGAAAGTAGGGGCTCCATAGTAATCGTGGTTGCAATTCTAAGTGCAAGACTGTTGGCCAATGAAAAAAGAAAGATGAACGAGGAGAGATCGGCAATTTTCTAGTAGTGGGGCCTGGGAGAGGCGAAAAAAGAGGAGAGGGAAACATTTCCAAGGCTTGCGCAGGCATTCTCGATACGGGGTCGCTCAAGTTTTCGAGTTTTGTGTTGTTGCCCGTGCCATGTATGTGCTCTCTGCTGCGACGCCACCACGAGAGCGCTGTAGTTGGGACCTTGCCGCGACAATAGCCACATTCGAAAGATCTTGTGTAGAGCTACATCATAGGCATTTCAACCACCTCAACTCGTCGCAGCATGGGGAATATTTATAAATGGCCCCAGCCATCCACGACGCTGATGCGCCATTCTGATGCAATAATGTAACGACCGTTTGGTCTTCATATTTATGCCCCAACGGTCCTTACAATTCCGCCACGCTAGTCCCAAAGCCCCTCCCTCGTCTCTTCTCACGTTCGGATTTGGGGGCGTAGGCGCTCTCTCTCTACGACAATAACAAACAGCTGCTGCACAGACGCTGCAATAACAGCAGCAACGACATAGCTAGTCCCTGTGATCGTACGAGTTCCAACAACAGATGTATATGCCTGCTGTCGGGGTGTCAAGGTGGCTCTGCCTCTCGTTTATACGTTTGGATTTTTTTGTTCTCGCTCGCAACCGCTTGTCAAGCTTTGCCATCGCTCTACTTGGTATGCTGCTGCTGTGATCTGTGTCTCCGGTCTCGGGGTTGTCCGGTGGCATCACACGATTGTGGGCGGCGTGCTTGCTGCGTGTCGCAGCTGCTAGCTGCTTGCTGCGCGGTCGTCAGATGCTCCCTCCATCGAGCAGAGCTTTCTATCTGTCATGAGGCGCTTCTGCTGCAGACACTGCTGCTGTGGCAGGTGTGCCGTGCTGCGAAGGGCTACGGAATTGACAAGCTAGGTTCTTCAAGTCATCATTCAATCATCGTACAAATTATGTCACAATTTGGTTGGTTTTAGTGTGTGTGATTGGCCTACGTCACAAAGGTTTCAGGCCCCAACACTGCGAAATTGCCTCTACCTCCAACAAGCAGTCAGGGAGCTGACGAAAAACGTCACAGAATATATTGCAAACCCCATGGGTCAAGACAATGCAGCCAGAAGCGACCTTGCACGGCCGTTTGCGCGCGGCGGACAACGACCTCAAAAACGCCGTTAGCCAACCACGTTGAGCGAGCCATTGTTCTGCAAGGTGATCCCACTTTTGTTGCGATCGATGCGATGTAGCCAATTTGCGAAATATTTCGTTGCTCGTACCGACTTTGGCACGAGTTTCTACAAGTGACTGTCCCCCCGGTGAGGCTGAGTCGCGTAGCTCAAGGCGCAGGGCTCCGTTGAACCTGAGAGTTGGCCCAGGCTGCTTGTAAGTGTGTCCGCTATCGATTTGCGCGGTATACACGTCAACGTCGGGAGCGGTTTGGGACCAGATTTTGCGAGGATTGGAGTTTCCTTGTGGCTGCGGTCAGACAGACAGACAGACAAGATTGCAATTACCGCAGCTGAGACTCAGTTTTACAAACTGAGAACTGAAAACTAGAGCCATATTTGTATGATTGTTATTGCCCTCGATGAAATGCATTCGAGCGCTGTTCTCAGTTTGCTTGTCTCTTTTTTTGTTGAGTCGCCGGTAGGTGGAGTTGTTGATAGTGATGGGAGAGGCCAGTCGGGACCAGTACCGAAACATACGACGAGAATCGCAAAATACAAATAAAGGCGAAAAGTAGAATTTCAGCTGGTGCGACGATACGCGATAGACGCTCGATTTTGACAGAGACTCAGCCCACGGGCAACCCGTGCGGTGGCGGGCAAGATCAACTGGTATAGATGACGGGCTCAAAGAAATGAGGTGGATGCATGCTCTAGGGCTGAGGGGGCAAGAGCTTACCGGCGGTACCTCTATTTTCAATACGAATTAATTAAATTGAAATTCAGGTCTATTTATTTATTTGTTGCTGCTGCTGTGCCGCTGCTGTAGTCTACGAGTACGTATCCACCGAGCGGTGCGCGACGAGTGCGCTTCTCCTGATCTCTAGGCCCAAACCCGCGCCAGCCGACTGTAGTCTGGACACGGAGAGATGCACCGCCCGCTGACCGCGCGTCGGGCGCGAAGCAACGACGCTATACAGTTGTGTCACCATCCTACTCATCGATCGTTCTGCTGCTGTTTGTTGCCGTGTACAACATCTTGAATTCAGAGAGCTTGCCATTTTTCGACACGAAAAGCTGATCACCCAAGTCGTCAGATTCTGTGTCTGGGATAAGGCCTCTACACTGGATGTATGTCCTCTAACGTCAGATATCCCGCCAGCAGGACCGGAACAGGGGACAACTGCTGCCAGCCGGCAGAGACTCTGGGCACACAACAAACCAGGGACGACCCCGGAGATACAGGAACAAATTCGGTTTCAAGTGAGGTGCTACCAGTCACAGGGCACCACAGCGGCACGAGCACCTGCACCACCAGTACGACAGGATTGGGATCGATTTCATCGGTTTTCGCAGTTCTAAATACATTACTTAAGCGATGCGCGTCACAGCGCAGAAACCGTCTGTACAGACAACTTACCACTTACCGGTAGTAAATAGGACCTACGGTACACACAAATACCTATGTACTTCTCTATTTTGACTAGCAATATTTGGTCCTACTACTATGGTCCCCGGTCATAGTAGTTGGCTGATATCAGATGCTGTCGCTGTTGTTGCCTACCAGGCTACCAGGTACCAGGTATTTGATAATTATACTCCGATTTACTGTAGAGCAGGAAGCGACCCCGCCGAAAAACGTCACAGAATATATTGCAAACTCCATGGGTCAAAACAATGCAGCCAGAAGCGACCTTGCACGGCCGTTTGCGCGCGGCGGACAACGACCTCAAAAACGCCGTTAGCCAACCACGCTGAGCGAGCCATTGTTCTGCAAGGTGATCCCACTTTTGTTGCGATCGATGCGCTGTAGCCAATTTGCGAAACATTTCGTTGCTCGTACCGACTTTGGCACGAGTGTCTACAAGTGACTGTCCCCCCGGTGAGGCTGAGTCGCGTAGCTCAAAGCGCAGGGCTCCGTTGAACCTGAGAGTTGGCCCAGGCTGCTTGTAAGTGTGTCCGCTATCGATTTACGTGGTATACACGTCAACGTTGGGGGCGGTTTGGGACCAGATTTTGCGAGGATTGGAGTTTCCTTGTGACTGCAGACAGACAGACAGACCGTCAGTCAGACAGACAGACAGACAGACAAGATTGCAATTACCGCAGCTGAGACTCAGTTTTACAAACTGAGAATATGAGATTCGACCGCTGCATTATGTTGGCCGAAAACTCTCCGGTCGCTTTGGATTGGCCAAGCTTGCCCCGAGAGTGGCCTCGGACCCTCGGACCATGTGTCTGCTACCGGTGGAGTTTTGCGAGAAGAATTGCTGCCGCTGATGCTGCATGCCTTTGCTGCCTGCTGCTGCAGCAGCAGATACTATTAGGTAGGTGCTGCTGCTGCTGCTGCTGCTGTACGTCACCGACTACTGCTGCTACTACTGCATATATAGTGTGCTGCTGCTGCTGCTGCTGCTGCTGCTGCCAGTAAGTGCTGTTGTTGCTGGAAACACTGCGGCAATAAGCAAGCACTGCGGCGAGCAAGCGCTGCTGCAAACAAAAGCGCTGCTGCAAGCGAGCGCTGCTGCACACAAGCAAGGTCTGCTGCAAGCACGCGCGCTGCTGCGAGCAAGCGCTGCCGGAAGCGAGAGAGCTGCCTCAAGCAAGCGCTGCTGCGAGCAAGCGCTGCTGGAAGCGAGAGAGCTGCCTCAAGCAAGCGCTGCTGCAAGAGCTGTCGCAGGCGCTGCTGGTGCTGCAAGCACGTGCACCCTTGCCGCCACGCCCCTGATCTTCGACCCCTTTTCGGCCAGAGAGGACGACGAAGAAGGAGGGCGATCTTCTCGTTGTGGCGGCGTTGCTTGCACAGCGAGTGTCGAAGAGCGCAAGATAGATCGCACTTCCGCCTGTTGGTGCTTGCTGCTGCTGCTGCAGGTGGGTGCTGCTGCTGCTTGCACGACTTCTTGTGTTCGGCTCGTTTGGTACAAACAAAAGTGCTGCCGCTGCCGCAAGTGTTTTGTTTTCAAACATAAGAATCCAATATTTAGCTGTTTTTCGTCTACGATTATGCGCATGCCGAAAGGCTTTCGATCATGATTACCTTTCCGATGGAAATCCTCGATAAACAAAAATATTATGCGTAGACACTCTACTTCGTCATTTTTATGCAGATTTGATTATTAGGATATTTGATTAGTCGTCGGTAACGGGGGAATAGATAAGCAAAAATCGTAATACTTTTTCTTTTGCGCAGACACTCTGATCTGTCGTTTACTTGTTGTAATAAACAACCGACATGTTTTGCTTTGGCCAAGAGAGCGTCGTCAGCTTTCTGAATGATTTTTGGAGATCTCTCCCCGTTCATGTTTCGTTTTTCATTGGCCAACAGTCTTGTATTTAGCCCTGCAGCCCCAATTACATCATAATGATATCGATCCCATTGCTGTGGTGCGGGTGCTCGTGCCGTCTTCGTTTGCTGCTGTTGGATATATGTCCCCGCCGAGTACTATAATAAGTAGTACCGATAGTCAACAAGTAGACGCTCTGCCTGAGCCAGACACAGAACTCTGGGGTTCCGTCTGTGCTGGTCCCGACTGGCCTCTCCCGTCACTCTCGACAACTCCACCTGCGACTTCACAAAAAAAGAGACAAGCAAACTGAGAACAGCGCTCGAATGCATTTCATCGAGGGCAATAACAATACGAGATACAAGGTTCCCCTCCGGGAGGTGCCGTATGAATAGGGGAGTGGCGCAAGAGCGAAATAATATTCGTATGCAACCCTGCACACACTTGTGTAGAAGTAGTACCTGCATCCACCCATCATTTCAACGTGAAGACACACACTACATATTTTTGAGGACAGACTATTATACTGTTGTTTGTTCGCGGAGTTAGTGTGGGACCATTACTACAATAATACCGGTATAAAATAGGGTAGCGATAAGTGGATATGTCGATCCAGCCGACTCGTGGCGATTAATTAGTACTAAAAAGTTGCGCGAGGTAGAGGTTGCGCCATAATACTTTGTGACCGGTTGAGTGAGGTACAGCACATACATGCTGGTACAACGTATATATATGTTCCCCCAAAATAAATGTTTCTTGGTGCTCAGGGTAACATCAAGGTTTCACAGATAAATGCTCGGCGAGAACAAGTCGTAGTCCGAGCACTGAGAGTATTGGAGTACTGGCGGCAAAAACATTGCCAGCACTGAGAAGGCCCAAATACTGAGAGTAATGCGAGTGTGAGCAGTACCGAACCCCGAGAATACAGGAGGAAAGTATGCACCCGCAGTAGTATCGAAACACGAAATACTTGGAGTAAAGGCATTATGCGCAGTACAGAACCTCTAGATACTGAGAGTATTCGCAGTACATGCATATATATTCCTCGCAAATGCGTATCTCGAAATACCGCCGACTGCTTTAAGTACTCAAGTTGTCTCCAGCGAAAGCGGTTTACTCCAACTCCCACTCGTGTGGGACTATCTAGGTGTGTTTGGTGCTATGGCCTCTGCCAGATGATATCAGCAAGAGGGCTTCCAGCGAGGGACTCCACCAGTCTCGCTGGCCTCGCACTCAGTAAGTCTTGTTCTTAGAGCTTGTATTATCACGGAGTGATCCTCATCGGACCACGAGCCAGGTGGCTAGGGGACATCACACAGGATCCCCGGCCACTGCTCCACTCACACATGCGATTACACTGAAACCTCCACGGCTTGGTATCTTTTGGCTACAGCACCCCCAAAGCGAGTTCACTCGACACGAACGAGCTTGACAAAACCAAAAAACCAAGACGAAATCGCATGCGGCAAATCACAAATCAATGCTGAACTCTGAAGCAATTTTAATCTTGAGCGCACGGGTCATCCGTAATTTGCGCAATTCCTTCACGACGAATTCAGGCGCAGCAGAATAAATCGACCGCAAAGACTCCCACGTGCGCTCCTCTGCTTCGAAACCATCCCAATCGACCAAGACAATCACCTCGTTGGCATCATCTTCGGCCACATGCACCACAGCATTCATGCGGCATTCACCCTGCGCAAAGGAATGTTGGAAAACATCCTTCAGATCAGCGGTGACGTTCAACGTCGCATCCGCATAAAATCGTAAACGAGCCACGTGAGCTTGATGCACCTTCCCAGAAACGATGTTCTGAACTGAGTACACATGATCATGATCAGCTGCTACCACACGCCACGGACCAGTCCATGTGGACAACAATTTCGGTGTGACACCCTGCCGACGAACACGAGCATACAACACGAAATCACCAACCGCAAATTTTGGCAACACCACCTGGCCCTGAGCCTGTTTACGTTTGTTGTCGCGAGACACGGCAACAGCTGCGCGAATATCGGCGCAAAATCTCTCCTGCTCTGCAACGACTTCACGGACGTTCGCACGCAACAAGTCAGCATTCATCACGTCAACATTCCACCTGCCATCAGACTCAGAAACGAGCGCCGAGAAATCGGTACGCGGAGCACGCCCAAACATCACGCTGTACGGAGTGCTTCGGTAACGTTCACGAAACGAAGTGTTCAAGGCCCACTGAGCGGCCGGCAAAACATCAACCCACTCCGAAACCTGACGACGCTGTTCTGACAGAATGGAACGCAGAGCACGTACCACCTCTTTTACCATGCGTTCACACGTACCGTTCGACCACGGCGTGTAAGCGACAGCAAAACGATGTTCGATGTGCAACGCGTCGCTCAACAAAGCAAGCACCCTGTTCTTGAAATGCGTGGCGGTATCACTCACCCACACACGCGGCACCCCCAAAGTCTTACACCAGGCTAGCAAATGCTTCGCTGTGACCTCGGCTGTACAAGCCTCGGCCGGTTCCAACGCCACGTAGTTGGACAAATCATCCATGATGACCAAAACATATCGGAAACCATCCTCATCAGGCAGGCCATCGCTACCTTCGGGCCCGCTGTGGCCAACATACAAAAAATCAAAGTGCACCACTTCTCCCGGAGCGGTACCATGCACCGTGTCTCCGTAGGGACGAGGAATGAGTGCACCTGCGCGCGTGTCTACACAGTGCAAACACTGGCGAACGAATTCGCGAACCTGAGAATCCATGTGAGGCCAAACACAATATTCCTTCAGGCGAAACAAAGTCGGCGCCACACCACGGTGACCAGCCGAGCGCATGTGCGCGCACACCATCAAACGAGTTTGAAGAGCAAGATCATCCGGCGGAATCCACAAGACGTCACGCACCCCAACACGCACACGAAACAAACCATCATCGGCCAAGGTAGCTTGACCGAAGGTTGTCGAAAATTCATGAACACCAACGCCGATACGAGCGACAGACCTTTGTTGCGAGGCACGAATCACATCCAATGCGGGAAGCGAATCGTCAGCATTACATGGGCTGTGCACGGCAACCGAACGAACAGGCACCGTAGGAACTTTGACCCAACGAGACAACAGATCCCCCCAACAGTTTCGATCGCCAGGGATGTGTTCGATTGCATAGCGGTATTGTCCTAAAACACCCTTCCAATTCTCTAGGCGTTGTGCCATGGTCTTTGTGACCGTCGTGACACACTTCTCCGGATTGAAAATGTACTGCAAGTTTCGATGATCAGTAAAGATATGAACACCACCCCAAAGCAGGTATTCGAGCCTCCGGAACGTATTAACGATCGCAAAACCTTCTTTGTCGACAGTCGCCCAGCGCAACTGCGAACCTGTGAACGAACCACTCAGAAATCCGAGAGGCTCGTGAGACATGCTTTCCAACGCCAATCCACTGCGAAATTCGTGTTCAGGCACTTGGGTGAGAAACTACCCCAATGGAAATCAGAAGCGTCAGGAAACATCAAAACAACGCACCCGGGACGAGGATGATGAAGCGGCACTGCTTGCGCCACCAAACCCCGTGCGGCATTCCACGCCCGCACCCGATCCTCCGTCCACGCGGTATCCTTGATGACACGATTGCGCGCCACTCGCTTAGTCCGACGTGTAGCCCCAACAAGGAGCTCCTCCAAAAAATCACGTAACGGTGCTACCGTTTCCGCTAAACGTGGTAACGATGTACGCAACCAGTTGACAGCCTGCAAGAATTGCATTAGTTCTCCAGCGTTTTCGGGACGACGCATTTCACTTAAACCTTGCACTCGAGCGGGGTCATGGGACACGACACCATTGGAATACACCTTACCACACCAGACCAGTTCACGAGAGAAGAAGGTACACTTGTGGGCGGCGACAAACAGTCCAACATTCTCCAGGCGTTCAAGAATGTCATCAAGCAGCTGCAGAAGAGCTTCTTCGGTGTCTGCGAAAAAGAAAACGTCATCGACCCAAACTTTGCAATCCAAACCACGCAACACTTCAGTCATGACACCTTGGAAATAAGAAGTCGCATTCAAAACACCTTGGGGAACACGGGTAGGCGTGAACAAACCGTCGCTTGTCGCCATGGTGAAGACGTCTTGCGCCTCCGGAGCCAAAGGCATCTGCCAGTACCCTTGAAGTAGGTCCAGCTTGCCGAAGAAGAAACGCGCCCCCAGCAGATCTCCCATGTCTTCATGGTTGGGCATGACGCCCGGGGACTTCTCCACCTGTGCGTTCACCGCCGAGTAGTCGCTCACCAAACGGAAAGAGTCCTTCTTGGGCACCGCCATCGCCGGACTCGCCCACACCGCCTGGATGTTGTGGTAGACAAAGCCAAAAAACACCAAAGCAGCAATGCACTTCGAGAGCCAGTCCCTTTTCGTCGGTTCGTACCGACGTGGCGTTGCCTTGACAGGCTTCGCCTGTTGCTTCAGCTGCACTCGCATCGGCTCCACTTGCGCTGGCGGATCACCACACAGCGCACGGCGAAAAGCACCCACGCGACGAGCCAAAATTTCGCGCAAACGGGTTGCTCCGCCGACGCTTAATCCACTCTGCTCTGCCTGCTGCACGCTGTCCTCCAACGCCCGTTCTCGGGCCGTCCGCTCCTCCTCCGGATCCATGAACATGTCTGGCCCCCGGTCGACCAAATGTTCCACGCCTTGTCCTCCGGAGCATCCACCGTAGCCTCGGTCTGAAAAGCACGCACGGAAACCGTCACTCTGCGCGCCGCAAGGTAACTCGGAGTCTCCACACCGGTCGATACCGGCACTGCGCGAGGGCGAAGCTTCTCCAGAGCTTCACGGTAGACGTCGATGCCAAGAGCTTTCATGGTAGCCATGCCAAACAGAACGACGTTATCTGTACCAGGCATGACCGCGAAAGTGATGGGCTCCAATTTCACCGCTCCCCACGGCGTCCGTACACTCACGGCAATCGGCACCGTTTTGTGCGTGACCATCACTGAAACACCCGTAGCGGTTTTCGCCTGCTGCGGGCCATTTTCGAACGGAATTTGCAGATCGGCGCCGCCGAAATGCGAAGACAGCTGCTGAAGTAAGCCGACACCGATGGACGTGAGCGCCGACCCCGAATCAAGGATCACACGCGCCATCAGCGAACCAACCGACCCTGGCAAAGAGAGATCAGCGCGTAAACACTCAGCGCTGCGATCGACAGGCACTTCACCTGCCGTTGAACTCTGGTCGGTACCAAGAGTCACCTGACGCCATGGCTGCCCTCCTACAGCCGGCGCCGAAGAAATAGAATCGGCGGTCCACCCCGACCAAGACGTCGAATATACAGACGGTTCCGGCGCTACCGCCCCTGCAGCAGCACCAGACACTGACTCCGCCCGCTCGGTGGATGGCGAAGTTCTCGCTCCAGCAGCACCCACCGATGTTCCAGCTCCTCCAACGTATACAGCTCGGCCGGCAACAGACGAACCAGATCCCGACCCAGCGGCTCCTGCCGCTGGCGCACCAGAAGTTGAAGAAGCAACAGCAGAAGTTCCACCGCCCGCTGTCAATTGATTGCCACCACGGCCACCGCGCCCGCGTCCATGGTTGAATCTGCCCCGGCCGCCATTGCGGCCCCCGCGATACCCTGACGACCCGCGCCCACCACTGCTGGGAGCTGTGCCGCCACCGCGAGCTTTTGGGCAATCAGAAACATAATGGTTGGGATCACCACACTCGAAACAGACGCGAACAAACGACTTTTTCGCGGACTGCTGCTGTTTCGGTTTCTGCTGCTGTTGGCGTCGCGGTTCAGCTGCCCCTGCAGCATCTTTCCGACCATACGCCTCGATGAATTTCCACTGTTCTGCAGCAGAAAAAATTTGGTCCATGACCAATGCCGGGTCCTTCTTCCACCCTGCAGCGTACGTTAGCTGACCTTTTACGTACTTTTTGAACTCGGACGGCCATAAGCCATCCACCAACGCCATGCTCACAAATTCCGCCGGTCCGGGCAACCACGAACGGTCCTGCGCGCGGTACATGGCATGCACCGCGTGATTCTCCGCAAAATACTTTTCCATAGCGGAGTTTACCATCATCGCGCGGTCTTTGACGGATGTTTCACCGCCCTGCTTTTCATCGCGCCTCATTGAGAGAACGCGACGCAAGTCCGCTGCCGCCCGCGAGGTGTCAAATCTGTTGCTGGTGGTTGTGTAACCAGCGTGCTGCCTAACAGCGTCCAACAACTCCGAGGCGGTCATCGTAGTCTGATGCTTGTAAAATCCCTCAAAACACCGATGAATGTAATTGGGGATAAGCTGGCCCATGCTCACTTTGGAGTGCTGAACCACCCCCTGAGCGTTGGCGAGCTGCAGCCGTTCCTCATAATCGAGGTACGCTGCGTAAAAAACACGAGAGGCCTGCTCGGTCCACACCTCTCCGTATTTCGGTGGAGTCAGAGACTCCCCTACCACCAGCGGCGTGCTTGCCGTGTGCGCCATAATCCACAGCAGTCCACCTGGACTCTACTGTAATAACGGAGAAACTGCCGCCTGACCTGTGCGTCCTCCAGCTCCCGGAGCGTCCTCCCCTGCTGTGCGCTTCAAGCCGTTTCGATCCGTCCAACGGGCCAACTGCCTTCCCAGCTGTGACCCAATACTCCGCAGCCGAAAACTCCTCCAACAGAAGTTCCGCGAATATCTAGATATTATGGCCTCTGCCAGATGATATCAGCAAGAGGGCTTCCAGCGAGGGACTCCACCAGTCTCGCTGGCCTCGCACTCAGTAAGTCTTGTTCTTAGAGCTTGTATTATCACGGAGTGATCCTCATCGGACCACGAGCCAGGTGGCTAGGGGACATCACACAGGATCCCCGGCCACTGCTCCACTCACACATGCGATTACACTGAAACCTCCACGGCTTGGTATCTTTTGGCTACAGTGCCGAACGCTCGACCTGAGAATTGTCGACGCGGTGCACGGTTGAAGTATACATGATACTCACTCGAAGTATACTGGGCATATTGAGTGTATTTCATTACTGCGAGTACTGAGTCTCGCAGAAGTAGCAATACGAACACTACCATCGGACGAAATACTGCTACTGTAGACTAGAATACTAGTAGTACCCGCGGTCCAGAACCCCGAGACACTTGAAGCACAAAAGGGGGTGCCCACGCCAGCAGCAGTAGCGAACCTCGCATTAGTGCGAGCCCGAAGTATACGAAGTAGTATCGACAGAACCTCAAAATATATTGCGAGTACTCGCAGTATCTCGAGTACAAAACCCCCGAAATACTGCGAGTGTACGAAGTACCTACGGTAATAGCAGCAGTATTCTCTCGAACATGCTTTGCTTTATGTTCGTAGAGTCCAAGCCTCGTGCCCTGACCACCACGTGGTCTGATGAGTTTCTCTATAATCGTTGTATTAGAGGACAGAGGAGGGGGAGAGAGAGCGGAGCCTAGCTCGTAGCTCGGAGCAGAGAACGGAGCAGAGAACGGAGTGCTCAAACTCTCCTCGTGAACACACGGCATAATTCATAATAACGCCTGCGAAGATATACGCAACCCTCTACAACTTGTAACCGTCGCTGCTGGAACGATCCAAACGAACACCCTCCCTGGCTCTTCACAGCAGTGACGAGACCGAAAAGACGTTCAAGACTTGCTAGGACCTAAGAACAGCCAACGACAGTCCCGCAGGAGGAAACCCGGCCACCGGGTCAAAACCCCCTGTATAACACATATACTCCAAACCATTGCAATTGAAACAACGGCCGCATTCCAAACGATGACCATGGCCAGAAAATAAAATGCCAAGCGGTGCCCTACTCCCCCATGCCCCTCAAAGTAGCGCAGGGTTGGCGACCTGACAAATTTTTCCTCGCATCACTCAAACATGGTACTCATCGAATAATGCTCATACCCCTCACTCACCCTCCAAAGGCAGATTCAACAAGAGCCTACGATGAGACTTAAAAGGGGTCGCAGCAAGGGATTTCGTCAAAATATCCGCGTGAAGCTACGAACTGAATATCGATCTTCTTAGCACGAAGTAGCTCTCTGACAAAATGAAAACGCACGTCGATATGCTTACTCCGAGCAGAACTAAGAGGGTTTTCAGCCAACGCTATGCCCCCCTGGTTATCCTCGAAAACCCGCACACATGATCTGCTTAGCTCTGGACAGATAAACGACAACACCGCGCCCGTAAACAAAGCTTCCTTCACCCCTTCACCCAGGGCGACATACTCTGCTTCTGCTGTCGACAACGTAACACACCTCTGCGTACTACTTGCCCAACTGACGGCCGCACCCCCTAGGGTAATTACCGTCCCCGATACCGAGCGCCTATCGTTCGACTTATCCGCATAATCAGCATCACTATACGCAGTCAAATCCAAACCCGAGCCCCGTACAAAAGTCAATCCCATAAACCTGGTCCCGTGCAGGTAAGCCATAATCTTCAAAACTGCCTTCCAGTGCCTCTCCGTTGGGTTGTGGGAGTGGCGCGCCACAGCATGCACAGCGTTCGAGATGTCCGGCCTCGTCATGGTCGACCGCCACATCAAGCTGCCCACAGCCTCCCTGTACGGCCAGTCTCCTCCAAGTTCGCCCTCCTCTCTTGGACCTAGTTCCACACCGGGGGTCGCGGGGATATCAGAGGATGAGTTAACACCAAAACGATTCAGCATGTTCTCAATGAACGCCTTCTGCGTAACCTCCAATGTCCCCAGTTCCCAGTCGCGTTTGAAAGCACAACCAGTGTACCAAGTCAGTTCGCCAAGGTTATTCGTGGGAAATTTCATAGCTAGCGCGGCATGGAAATCTCTACATGTCTCATCCGATCCTGCGATCACGATGTCATCTACATGAACGGCCATGATCAGTTCTACCTTGCCGTCCACAACCATGCGAAATACACACGGGTCAGACCTACACTGCTCCATTCCGTACTCTACCACGGTCTCTACCAATAATCCGGCCCACTGCCGTCCGCTCTGCTTTAGACCATACAGTGATCTGTTTAGGCGGACGATCTTTCCTGACATGTCACCACACCCACTGGGCAGTTTCATGTATATCTCGGCATCGAGTTTCGCGCGAACAAAAGCTTGTGCGACGTCTAGATGAAAAATCTTTAAACCATGTTCATTTGCAACAGCCGCCAGAATTTTAACTGACGCTGACGAGGGAGTCGGTGCAAACGTTTGAAAATAATCTACATCCTGTACCTGGCTAAAACCCTTAGCCACAAGTCTGGCCTTTGTCTTTACTATCAAGCCATCCTTATCCGTCTTGTAGGTAAACACCCACTTCGCACCTACAGGTTTCCGCCCTTTTGGCGGTGTCGCGGCTTCGTACGTACCGGTCGTTTTGTGACCGTCCAACTCAATTTTCATGGCCTCATGCCACGCCGCTTTGTATTGAGAACGCTCTACATCTGCTACGGACTGTGGGGGCGGTTCTACGTCTTCCGGGAAACCACTCGGCATGCACACGCTCAACTCCCCTTTGTTCTCCACAGCAGGTCCTCCGGCCATCAAAGCCACTGCGTCCTCCGTCGTCCAGGGCGTACGATCCAGCATACTCCCAGGCTTCGTCCACGACTCGTACGCTGCCGCAAGCAGCGCGTCTGCGGTCCTTTCATCCATCCTTACCTGGTGCACAGCAGGTTCACCCTCCAGGCGTTGGCTTTGACCCCGGGTCCGGCCCCGTACAGTCGGGGGGAGCCGGCCCCAGCTGCTGAGCTCGTGTGCTGGCCTCCCCGACAGGACCGCGGGGGGATCCTCACCGTCCCCTTGGACGGTGTCGGAGGCTGATGCTGCGCCCGGGTCGTTTCCGGTCCTCCCTGTTGGGACCGAGGAGGCGTCCACCGCGCCCCCTTGAGACGAACCCATCGTCTCGAGTGTTTCGACCCTCCCTGCCGGGACCGAGGAGGCGTCCATGGCGCCCCCTTGAGACGAACCCATCGTCTCGGGTGTTTCGGCCCTCCCTGCCGGGACCGAGGAGGCGTCCACGGTGCCCCCTTGAGACGAACCCATCGTCTCGGGTGTTTCGGCCCTCCCTGCCGGGACCGAGGAGGCGTCCACGGCGCCCCCTTGAGACGAACGCATCGTCTCGGGTGTTTCGCCACCGGCCTCGCCGGCGGCAAGTGCCTGCTGCGCGCGCTCCAGCATAAACGCGTCCAGGCCAAAACCCCACGTGCCGGAAGCGAGGAGGCATCCACGGCGCCCCCTTGAGACGAATCCATCGTCTCGGCTGTTTCGGCCCTCCCTGCCGGGACCGAGGAGGCGTCCACGGCGCCCCCTTGAGACGAATCCATCGTCTCGGTGTCTAATTCCCCTACGGGAATGTACTGTGGTGGATCCGACACGAAAGCAGACCAGAAACCAACTCCTTTGGCGTAATACCGAGCATCTCTTGTCCAGGGGTTGAACTCAGATTTTAGCCCACTATACGATGGCACAGGAGTGTGTTTGAAGGCCAAATGGCGCGATAGAGGCAGATCAAATCCACCACCCAACTCACCGCCAGGGTATGCACCGCATCCTCCTGTCCTCCCATGCCGGTCTGGATGACCCCTCGGTGGGCCAACCTCGACAGGCAACGCAGTTCCTCTGCGTCCAGTTGCTCCCAAATCTGGCGAGGCGCCCTCACGCAAATTTGTCTCTTGTTCTGCTGCAATCTCTCTTACAGCAGTGGGTACTGCCCCTTGTGGGCTCTCCCCTACAGCAGCGCTACCCTCAGCGCTGCCGGACTCCGATCGACCAATGCCTGCTTCAACAGCAGCAGTAGTCTTTCGTACTTCAGCAGTGGGTACTGCCCCTCTTGGGCTTTCCCCTACAGCAGTGGTTCCTACCTCTGCTGGACTTTCTCCTACAGCAACGCTGCCTTCAGCGCTGCCTGGCTTCGATCGACCGTTGTTCCTCATGAACTCGGTCATCATTTCCCTCATGGCGTTCAGCATCGACACCTCGCTGTTCTCCATCGCCAGCTCGATCTCGCGTCGCAGTGTTTCAACGTCACTTGGAGAGTCGCGCTCTTCTTGAGCCGATCCCTTCGAGGGCATCGTGGGCTTCTGGTACCAACCTCAAACGTTCAAGTACTAGTGTGTTCGTAGAGTCCAAGCCTCGTGCCCTGACCACCACGTGGTCTGATGAGTTTCTTTATAATCGTTGTATTAGAGGACAGAGGAGGGGAGAGAGAGCGGAGCCTAGCTCGTAGCTCGGAGCAGAGAACGGAGCAGAGAACGGAGTGCTCAAACTCTCCTCGTGAACACACGGCATAATTCATAATAACGCCTGCGAAGCTATACGCAACCCTCTACAACTTGTAACCGTCGCTGCTGGAACGATCCAAACGAACACTTTACTCCCAACTATTGGGAGTAGCTGTGAAATGTTGAGGTGTGAACGCACGCCACACGTACGCGCGCCCAAACTCTTCACCTTGGCTAAAAACACACAAGTAACTACAATATCATATTATTATACGTTCAGAAAAGCAAGGTGGATGAATGTGCTGGTCGGTACAAAAAAAAGCCAGAAGTGGAAAATAAACACACACAGCTTATTATATTACAATATATGTGAGTCTCAGGCCGTTACTCTACAGTCAGTGGTTCATCTGTTATCGTGGATATTGACTCTTGTACTAAAAGTGGCCGCAGATCTGATGATAGTTAAGGCGGGGAATTACCAGCCTCCATCACCCGGTAATTGCTGATGACTGTCATGTGAGATGACTTGCGTCATGCTTCATGATCACTTCTGCTCGGCTGACCGTGCCGAGCCTCACCTATACCTGGCGTGTCCTCCACGCTACACCTTACCGAAAGAGAAGCTTGCTGCAGACCCAGGTCGAACCTGAGATACACCCATCTTACATTGGCGTCGACTGTGAGGCTTGAGCCTGCAGGAAGTTTTCTTTTCCGTGTTTGGTCGGGACTATGGTCAGGAAAAAGAAGAACGCGGAAAAAAAAACCTCCCCCTGAACCCGATCCTACAGCGGTCGTTCAAACGACGGAGGAAGTAGACTTCGAGCCCTCTGATGAAGGAGAAGTCGAGTCTACTTCTCCCGCCACGAACAACAAGCGTGATACACCGTCGTCGCCTCACGCTGACCAGGAGTCGTCTCCTCGGTCGTCATCCTCGTCGTCGTCGTCGAGTGATGAAAACCCGCAACCGGAGGATTCTCTTGAATCAATGACTCCGGGTGCGCTCGCCATTCTTCTCTGGGAGGAGGAAACCAAGGCGAACATCCGAGCAATCCGGGAGAACCGGCCACAGACACCGTTGTCTGCGGGCTCAGCTGCTGTGGCTCTCACCATCAGCATACAAGAGGCAGCTGCAGTCCATGAGGCCGCCATGATCAGTGAAATAGGTCCCGTGTTGCCTACGTCCACCACCACCTCCGAAGATAACTCATTGCCGTCGAGTATCTCCGCGACAGAAGTTTCTGTTCCGGCATCGCCGTCGATTGCCGTAGACAATATCGTGTCAACCAACTGTGTAACAACAACCCGTGCTGCTGTTCAGAGTGTCGAAGTAGGGCAACCGTTAATTGACCCTAAAACCTCGCTGCCGTCAGCGACCCAGTCAAACCCACCGTTGAGTTTGCACCTGCCGTCAGCAACCCCGTCAAACCCATCGTTGAGTTCGTCAGCCACTTGCACCTTGCCCCTAGATGTCGCAGCTGCTGCCGTCACAGCAGCTGACTTGCGTGGGGTGCCTCGTTTGACTGGATCTAGCGACCAGAATGTCCCAGAGATTCTCAGTCATTTTCGGGTTATCGTTGGCCTGAAAGCGAAGCGTGTCCGTCCGAACGATGAGTGACACTCGAGCACATTGCTCTGTTGGGTGAAGGCCACTGCCTGACCCTTATCCAACAGTTAGTAACGGGTCAGATTGATAGTAGCTCGACGAAAGTGTCATCTGAACCCGACACACCTGGGTCGTTTACCGCACCTGCCACATGGCAGGAAATGACCCCGGCGTTGTTCGATCTTTTAATGCCAGCGAATTCTATCGGCGAATGCGCCAGGCAGATTGCTTCTTTTATCTCAAAAGAGTGCGGAAACCGTTTCCGCGTACGCAATGAGGTTTAGGACTAGTCTATCCCAGTTCCAAGCAGCCGTCGACCGTGTCGATGACAATCGTACAACTTGGAATGCGATGACTGTTGCTTTGTGGCAACAGGGGCTAGCACCCAACGTCCGCTGTTTGCAACTAACAGATAAACCAGCGACCTCTTTAAAAGAAGCAATCGAACGTGCTCGCCGGCATGAAGCCTCTGGCTTAGCCGGGGGGCACGTCGGCGCCCTGTATCATCAAGTGCCTTATCGTGCGCTTGATCGTCTTGCCTCTAAACCGCCCGCTCAGAATCGTTCGAGTGACAACCGAGGAAAGGGTGGGGGTGCCGGAAGTGGAGCGCACGGAAAACGTTCGAAAGGTCGCTCGCCATCGAGTAACCGTTCTCCCCCGTCCAATCACCCGGATAGGGTGTGTTCGTATCCCGCTTGCCGCAGCAAGAAGGGTCATACGATCGACCAGTGCTGGACGCGTACCCGTGAACAGCGCCAACCCGGAGCATCCAACAACTGCGGGAAAAGCAAGAAAAAGAAGAGGATACCGAGCTCGGAGGAGGCTCCGAGTAGAGGTGCCCATGTGCTTGGTCGTCCGTAGCACTTAGGATTTGCAGGTCTGCTGTTGCCGTCGAAAACAGTCGACAGGGCGTAAAGAAATGTAAAAAAATTCTTGCGTCGCTTGTAAGTCATTCAGAGAGTAGTACGAGTTGTCCCGCACAGCAAGCACCCCGTGGTTGCTGTGAGTTCTTCGGTTATGTGTGATCCAACTACTGTTGATTGTCCATCGTCTGCACCTCATCGTGGGCAGAAGAGGGTCGCTGCTAGTAATACCACGGCCTCCGTAGAGTCGAAATCGAAACGCCGTCGTTCCGTTCAGAAGTGTACAGCAGTAGACAGCAGAAGCTTTGGTGATCATAATAAGAAAAATATTTCGTGGTTCAGCTCGTCGCTGTCCCAGAAAAACCCGTATTTGACTCTGTCTTTCTCATCCCAGCGAATTCGTATTCCTGGTAGTATCAATGGTCTTTTCGTCCCAGATTTGACCATCGACACTGCAAGCGACATTACATGTGTTTCATTATCGTTTTTGAAACGCCGCCCAACGTTATATAAGGCCATACTTGAGCCTGTTCCATCGTCGTGTATGTCTCTGAGTGTAGCTAATGGCTCCCCACTCGAGATTTTGGGATTCGTTAAATTGTCAGTCACGTTGGCTGATATTACTCGTTGTATAGATGCGCTAGTCATCCCGTCTCTTGGTCCTGACCAGATATTACTTGATAATGAAGTGATGTCTCGGTTTGGTGCTGTACTGGACTGGAAAAACCAGCAATTAATTTTTTCTTCGCGTACCGTTTCTATTCTGGCTACCCATCGGTCTTCTGATCATCGTTCAGATTCGACCGTGTCTACTGTGTCTCACTCTGTTGCCGCAGTGAACAAAGATGCGGAAATACACGCTGTGAAATTACGCAACCATATCAATTTACGTCTCCGACACGGCGCCGTTATCACCGCGTTCACAGACGTAAAACCGTCCCAAGATACTGAAGTTGTGATTGAACCGCGCATACTCTCTGAAAACGAGATGTCATGTGATGCTTGTCCGGTTGAATTTGAGCGAGTTATCGTAGCTCGCACTGTAGCCACGTGGCTAGCATCCGACGGTTCCGTAGCCGAGCAGGTCGCCAATCTGTCGTCCGAATCTCTTGCCCTACATACTGGATTAGAGATTGGGAATTTGTCGAGTGTAGCCGTAGTGTCTCCTGCTCAATTGCATGTGCATACTGTAGCAGCGACACCCAAGACACCGACTGAACTTTCGTGCCGAAATTTCTGCACCTTTGACCAAGGCATTTGTTGACTCTACCTTCACCGTTGAACAACAGCCAGCAATTTTAGACCTTTGTGCAACGTACCGTCCCGTTTTATCGTTATCTAGAGCAGAACTAGGCAAAGGCATTACTGCCGAAGCCACGTTCCCTCTTCCTGATAATACTAAGCCGGTTAGTCGCCGTCCGTACCGCGCTAACCGACGCACGGAAGCTATCATTAACAAGTGTGTTCAAGATATGCTTGCTGACGATATCATTCAAGAGCGCTCGAGTCCGTGGGCCTCTCCCGTGATGATTGTTACCCGTAAAGATGGACAACCTCGGTTTTGTGTAGACTATCGAAGTACTATCAACAAACACCTCATCCGTAAAACTTGGCCGATGGCGAATCTAGAAGAGAATATCGACACGGTGGGAGGGGCTCAGTTCATCAGCGTTGCCGATGACCAAAGCGCTTATTGGCAGATTCCTGTTCATCCCGATCATATCGAATCTACTGCGTTCGTCACCAACTCTGGCAAGTATTGTTATAAACGGATGCCGTTCGGCGTTTGCAATGCTCCGTGGCTTTTTACAGAAATGGCACATAAAACGTTAGGACACATCCCCGAGTCACTCGTGTATATGGATGATCTTTGTGTATTGTCCTCAACTTGGGAGAATCATGTGAAATCATTGGAAAACATGTTTGTAGCGTTGCAAACAGCTGGTCTCACATTGAAGCCGTCGAAGTTATCGTTTGGCCCTAAATCGGTCGTATATTTAGGCCACGTATTTTCCGCTGAAGGAGTAGCAGTCGGGGAAGATCGTATCAAAGCTATTCAAGAGCTACCAACCCCTACTTGCACCAAAGACTTCCGTTCAGTTTTAGGTGTTTTAAATTTTGTGAGGCGGTTCGTGCCGAACTTTGCAGAAATTACAGCACCACTCGTTGATCTCACTCGTAAGGATTTCGCAACTCGCCCACGTTTCAAGAAAGCTTGGGGTAACGCACAAAATACTGCGTTCGCCCACATCAAACGTTTACTGGTGTCGGCTCCTGTGTTGAATTTTCCAGATTACGACCGTGAGTTCGTTGTGCATGTAGATGCTAGTGAGGTCGGAGTTAGTGCGTTTCTTGCCCAACCGTCGAAAAATGACGAGTCGAAGCATGACCTTGACATTATCGCGTATTTTAGTCAGCGGTTCAAGCACGGGCAACGCCATTACTCAGCGTCGATGAAAGAGTGTTGTGGAGTTGTACTCGCACTAGCTCACTGGCGACCGTATTTGTTTGGGAGACATTTTTTCGGTGATTACTGACCACCAAGCTCTGACCCATCTATACTACATGCAAGACCCTTCGAACATGCTTACCCGTTGGGCTATTGCTCTTCAAAATTTTGACTTCACTGTCAAGCATGTAGCGGGGAAATTAAACGTAGTACCCGACGCGTTGTCGCGATTGTTTGGTGAAGTAGAGGAAGAACCGTTACCGCAAGGACCGGCCCTCGCGTCCATCTGCCGCAACGTTCCAAGCGACAGACCGTACCGTGAGCCAGGGGCCGCGCGACTTCCAAGTCTCTTCACAAAACCTCGAAGATGTCGACATTGTGCATAATGATAGCGAATTGTTTGCTAGTGCCGTGTCCATGTCTCCGTTAATTGACCCAGCAAAATTGCTGGAGGAACAAAGTGCTGAGTTCGGTCCGTATATCGATTATCTGAAAGCACCCGTTACTGTTCCCGTTCCGGATGGTGAAAGTAAAAGCAGCATGAGTCATTATTTCTTGAATGAAAACGTTTTATTCCGGTCGTATTTGCCGGGGTATTTGCGCAAACGTAGTTCGTCCCGTGACCAGCTTGCCGACCGCTTTACGGAAATTAGTCGTTCATTCGTGTCATGACCTACCGTCGTCGGGTGGTCATTTAGCTTTTAAAGCAACGTTCGACAAAATCCGAGATCGTTATTGGTGGCATACTATGTCGAAAGACGTAGCTAAGCACATTAAATGCTGCTCATCGTGCCAACACCGCTAGACGTCCCATCGTACGCCGAAATTGCCTGTTGGTCACCGTCCCGTTTCCCGCCCGTTTCAGTGCGTGGCTATTGACTTAGTAGAGTACAAATCGTCGTCGAATCACTCGAAGTATGTCATGTCCGTGATTGACCACATGACTCGTTTTCTCGTGTTGGTCGCGATTAGCGACAAATCAGCAGCCACAATCGCCCGAGTTCTTGTAGAACGCGTGTTCTCTGTTTTCTCTGCTCCGGAAACTTTGCATTCGGACCAAGGTAGTGAGTTTGAGAACGAACTCGTCAAGGAGTTGCAAGCCGTTTTTGGGTTTTAAAAGACGCGCACGTCAGCGTACCGCCCACAAGGCAACTCCGTCTTAGAGCGTGCGCATAGTACTTTGCACAACATGTTGGCGATGTACGTAAACGTTAAATACGACAATTGGGCAGAATTACTACCGTTTATTCAGCTCGCGCACAACACAGCGTACAACAAAACGCTCGAAGACATCCCACATTTTTTAATGTTCGGCCGTAGAGCTTCGTTACCCGTTGAGATTATTCTCGGCGTCCCGTGCACGTCTGGTTCTGGAACACGATTGGAATACTCCCGTCGTACCGTTGAAAATCTGCAACTCGCGTACGAAATTGCTCGTCGCAATTTACAGGAACGTACCGACAAGCAGACAGAATCTAACGAGAAATTGTCCTTTCCGCAATATCAGCAGGGAGATCAAGTGTTAGTACACCGCCCCTATACCGTTGCTGACGGACCCAACCCCAAACTTAATAGTCCCTGGCGTGGTCCATTTACTGTTCGGTCCCAACTATCACCCGTAATTTATCGTGCTGCGAGAGATGGAGAACTTGCGGAAACATCAGTTCATTTAGGTCGTATGAAGGCATACCATAATGACGCGTCTAACTCAGTATCGGATTTTACAGCACTGGACGATTTCTTTTTAGGAACTACGTTGCCGGTACCTGACTTAGACGGCTCTGTGCTCACCGTGCACATCGGCCCGTATGCTATTGAAGCAATTGAAAGTCATAAGCGTGGCCCTGGTAAAGCCTCGCGGACTAATTTCCAATACCACTTTCTCGTGAAAGGTGAACCGTCTAGTTTGAGTATTTGGAGACATGGCAATATCGTGCTACAATGTCATGAGATGGTCAGATCGTATCGTACGAGGATCCTAGCTGAAGATCCGCATGCATTTGATCGTCCAAAACGTAAGCGAGACGTCGTCCACTCGTTACCCTGACACAAGCCCCAGTATCGTTCGTTGTCGACGTCGCTATAGCCCTGGGAGTACTTGTAGTCAGCACCGTCGCACCACCCCCCACTACCATTTACATATCCGGCCGGATGTCGTTCGTTTTTTAGTGGGTCGTTTAACACGTGATTCGCAACCTCACGTGCAGTTGTCTTGTGGATGCTTGGGAGATATCGTTTGTGCAGTAGTGCCCACGAACCAAGTCATGGTCAGACACCTAAATGCTGAACCCCAACAGCCTGTGTCCCGGCATATCGTTGAGATACCCGTGTGGATTGTGTTTTGTTACTTCGTGTGAATGTGCCTCACGCGAAAGGATAGCATTTTATTTGTATCAATTTGCTATAGAGTTTGAGACATACAAGGGGGAGATTGATGTTCAACTAGTAGTTATGCAGGGGTGTGCATATACCAAGAGTATACACTTTTGCATTATTGTTGGGTTATTGGACTCGAGCAGCCGTGTACAGTGTTCATATACTTTAAAAGTATACATGTGTGCGCAGTTATTCAATCAAGTAATGAACGTTATTTTTGTTTTCACGATTTCGTAATCGTTTTGGTGGAAGAGACACAGTGTGCTTTCCACCCGTCTCTCTGTGCGAGACACTAGAGATTCCTGGATACATTGAGAATGTATTCGCTAGTGTCGGAATCGTTCCGTTGGAATTGACTGAGGAGAGGCAGCAGTGCGCGTGACCTGCACAATCCAAAGTCATATATCCTCGGGCGCATTATGAGTCCCCGCTTGTTTTACTACATATTTATGAGTACACTGGCTGCAGTCAATCGTCAATGACTGTCAGAATGTCTCTTGTACATATCGTCAACTGTATAGATAGTTCGTACTATCAACTCGATATAAGTCGATTCCAGTGTTTTCACTGAATCACAAACATGTACTTGCTCAAAAAGTCGATGACGCCTTGTCTGACTGAGGAGACATGTTGTCGTCGTATCGTTTACCATGCACCTGCAGTCCGTTATACTGCACCGTTGTTGTCACAACCACACCGTTGTCAAGACATGCAGATTTTATTGTTTTTTTTTAAATCGTTTAAAAAAATCGGTTGATCAACCTATGCGTTCATACCGTTTGTTGCGCACCCTGCATGCAAAGCCCTCTGACAAAATTGCCATTCAGCACTTTTAATTCTCTTCAGTTCGTGTGTACCAAAGCTTGCAAGCAATCGTTCCATATACACTCTGTGTAACGTCGAGAAAAGCTGGAATGTCGTCAAAGGCACATATCATTGTTCGATATGAATGGTTTCGTATACCATTAAAAAAGGCACTATACCATCGTTAGGTATGAAAGATCTCCGTAGATCTGATGATAGTTGAGGCGGGGAATTACCAGCCTCCATCACCAAGTAATTGCTGATGACTGTCATGTGAGATGACTTGCGTCATGCTTCATGATCACCTCTGCTCGGCTGACCGTGCCGAGCCTTACCTATACCTGGCGTGTCCTCCACGCTACACCTTACCGAAAAAGAGCTTGCTGCAGACCCAGGTCGAACCTGAGATACACCCATCTCACATAGATAGACTTACTTAGATCTCGATCTCTGAGCGTGCTCGGTTGGTACATCCCTGGCCTCTCAAAGCTCCCACTTGGGAATCGCCTCCGTTTATTACTTGCCGGACCGTTCCAGCGAGTCTTTGTTTTATCCATTTATTTCTCGTCGCACTTTCAGTCCTTCTTCCCTTTTTTCTTCTTTCGTTTCGTGTGCGTGTGTGTACTCCGAGCACGGTTGCGCGGGCGAACCCGGCACCGTCGCGGGTATCAGCGGATGCTGGCGGGTAGAGGGGGAGTTGCAAGGAGCGCGGTCGCCGCTTTCGTGCCTAGGCGTCGCGTGTGCCTCGAGACACGAGGGATGCATCAATAGGCTCTGTCTGGCCTCCATTTGTGATTTTGGATATAGTACGTACGAGTATTTAAGGGTCGTTCGGGATTGTAAGATAATATTCAAGCGGTGCTTATTTTTGCGACCGGGCTGAGAGTCACAAGAGGGAGGTACCCCGAATGAGCACCAACATTGTCGAGCTTGCGTCGAGGTCTACGGTGAGCACCGGGCTTCACGCGAGGCGGGCGACAGGGCTCACTGTGGAAGAGAGGGAGCGAAGCTTACCCGGACTGAATCGGTGGCGAGATGGTCGCGAGAGGGGCGGGCGGCGTACGAGGCTGAGAGAGAAGTTCTGCTGTAAGATTTTTACTTTTTTTCATTTTTTTTTTTCTTTTTTTGACTGGTGAAAGGTGTTCCACTCAGGTAGTAAATTATTACACGAAAGGGGACGGGGTTTTTTTTTTCTTTTAGAATTTTTCGGTTTCATTTTCGTTGTTTTTGCTGTGTTGTTGCTGTGCTGTTCTGTGCTTTATCTTTCGTGCATCACGATGAGTACACAGACACAGAGCATATCGAAAGAAGAAAATAAGTACCCTACCTGGGGTATGTGCGTATGTACGACGTGTGAGCGAGCGTAGCGGAAAACCGCCCGCGACGCGAAGAATATGTGGCGTCCGAGCTGTTTTCTCCTGAAGCATGGCGGCGGGACTCTTGGCATTATCAAGTCGCCAGTTTGCAGCTAACTACAGGGGCAAAAAAAAAAACAATATTCAATCATGGACCTCTGTCCGCTTCGCATAATTTCATGTTTCCTTCCTGAGCGAGCGCAGCGGGCGGCGTAGGCCGCCCGCGGAGCGAAGCGCCTTGTAGAACTACTTATAGATATCTCAACCTCTGAGCGTGCTCGGTTGGTACGTGCCTGGCCTCTCAGAGATCCCACTTGGGAATCGCCTCCGTTTATTACTTGCCGGACCGTTCCAGCGAGTCTTTGTTTTATCCATTTATTTCTCGTCGCACTTTCAGTCCTTCTTCCCTTTTTTCTTCTTTCGTTTCGTGTGCGTGTGTGTACTCCGAGCACGGTTGCGCGGGCGAACCCGGCACCGTCGCGGGTATCAGCGGATGCTGGCGAGTAGAGGGGGAGTTGCAAGGAGCGCGGTCGCCGCTTTCGTGCCTAGGCGTCGCGTGTGCCTCGAGACACGAGGGATGCATCAATAGGCTCTGTCTGGCCTCCGTTTGTGATTTTGGATAGATTACGTACGGGTATTTAAGGGTCGTTCGGGATTGTAAGATAATATTCAAGCGGTGCTTATTTTTGCGACCGGGCTGAGAGTCACAAGAGGGAGGTACCCCGAATGAGCACCAACATTGTCGAGCTGGCGTCGAGGTCCACGGTGAGCACCGGGCTTCACGCGAGGCGGGCGACAGGGCTCACTGTGGAAGAGAGGGAGCGAAGCTTTACCCGGACTGAATCGGTGGCGAGATGGTCGCGAGAGGGGCGGGCGGCGTACGAGGCTGAGAGAGAAGCACTGCTGTAAGTTTTTTCTTTTTTTCATTTTTCTTTTTTTGACTGGTGAAAGGTGTTCCACTCAGGTAGTAAATTATTACACGAAAGGGGACGGGGATGTTTTTTCTTTTAGAAAATTTCGGTTTCATTTTCGTTGTTTTTGCTGTGTTGCTGCTGTGCTGATATGTGCTTTATCTTTCGTACATCACGATGAGTACACAGACACAGAGCATATCGAAAGAAGAAAATAAGTACCCTCCCTGGGGTATGTACGTATGTACGACGTGTGAACGAGCGTAGCGGAAAACCGCCCGCGACGCGAAGCATGTGTGGCGTCCGAGCTGTTTTCTCCTGAAGAATGGCGGCAAGACTCTTGGCATTATCAAGTCGCCAGTTTGCAGCTAACTACAGGGGCCATAACAAAAACAAAATTCAATCATGGACCTCTGTCCGCTTCGCATAATTTGATGTTTCCTTCCTGAGCGAGCGTAGCGGGCGGCGTAGGCCGCCCGCGGAGCGAAGCGCCTTGTATATCATACTACATATACGCTGAGAAAAGAGGGGCGTGGACGAATGTACTAGTAATACTGCTGTAGTCTTGGTACAAAAAAAGTAAAAAAAAGTGACCGCCAGGCCGCCAGGGGGAGAAGATAGGAGGAAGGAGGACTACTTCCCATGGCGTGGGGATGGAATGTAGATGCGGAGTAGGACGCAGGGCGTATAGATACATAGTAGGTGAAATATATCGGTAAAATGTTCTAGTACATATTCAATTGAGAATACGCAAGGAAGGAGAAAAGGTTGGATAAAATTGAGGGTATTCAATGAATTATTTTAGTTTTTTCATCTTGAATGAATAACGCCCTACACATTGTCAGAAGGCAAATAATAGAGTGTCTGCGCATAATATTTTTGTTAATCAAGGATTTCCGTCGGAAAGGTAATCATAATCGAAAGCCTTTCGGCATGCGCATAATCGTAGACGAAAAACAGCTAAGTATTGGATTCTTATGTTTGAAAAAAAAACACTTGCGGCAGCGGCAGCACTTTTTTTTGTACCGAACGAGCCGAACACAACAAGAAGTCGTGCAAGCAGCAGCAGTACCCACCTGCAGCAGCAGCAGCAACAGCTGCAGCAGCAGAAAGTAGCAGCAAGCGCTAACAGGCAGAAGTGCGATCTATCTTGCGCTCCTCGACACTCGCTGTGCAAGCAACGCCGCCACAACGAGAAGATCGCCCTCCTTCTTCGTCGTCCTCTCTGGCCGAAAAGGGGTCGAAGATCAGGGGCGTGGCGGCAAGTGTGCACGTGCTTGCAGCACCAGCACAGCGCCTGCGACAGCTCTTGCAGCAGCGCTTGCTTGAGGCAGCTCTCTCGCTTCCAGCAGCGCTTGCTCGCAGCAGCGCTTGCTTGAGGCAGCTCTCTCGCTTCCAGCAGCGCTTGTTCGCAGCAGCGCTTGCTTGCAGTAGACCTTGCTTGTGTGCAGCAGCGCTCGCTTGCCGCAGCGCTTTTGTTTGCAGCAGCGCCTGCTCACCGCAGTGCTTGCTTATTGCCGCAGTGTTTCCAGCAACAACAGCACTTACTTGCAGCAGCAGCAGCAGCAGCAGCAGCACACTATATGCAGTAGTAGCAGTAGTCGGTGACGTACAGCAGCAGCAGCAGCACCTACCTAGTAGTATCTGCTGCTGCAGCAGCAGGCAGCAAAGGCATGCAGCATCAGCGGCAGCAATTCTTCTCGCAAACCTCCGCCGGTAGCAGACACACGGTCCGAGGGTCCGAGGCCACTCTCGGGGCAAGCTTGGCCAATCCAAAGCGTCCGGAGAGTTTTCGGCCAACAGAATGCAGCGGTCGAATCTCATATCATACAAATATGGCTCTAGTATAATATGCTATCCAAAAATGCATAACTTCGTCATTTTTATGCAAACTTGATTAGGATATTTGATTAGTCGTCGGTAACGGGGGAATAGATAAGCAAAATTCGTAATATTCTTTCTTTTGCGCAGACACTCTAATAATTAAAAAAAATAAAAAAATGAAAAGCGTGTAAGGTGCGAGTCGAACCTCGGAAACGAAAATTTTGTCACGCGCAGTATAAACGTCTACGCTACAACAGCAGTGCTCGAACAACTGGCACGTCGTGTTTTTTACGCAATCTAAAACACTTCGCACGATCTCCTACAGCAGTAGAGTAGCTTGTACAGGTACGACTGCATATACAGCAGTACTGCTGTAGAATGCCACGCGAGGAACGTACGTGTACTGACTGTACTGACCCCCTTTCAGCTGGCTCTAGGATCTATCGGTCAGCAATGTAGGACACACAGCAATGAGAACTACTGCTGTAAGTATGTTTTGTACGAACGCTGCGCTGTACAGATAATTTGTTGTACAGCACGAACGATTTGTTTTTGTTGTACTCGAGACGACGAATATATCGATCCGGGGATAATGGGTCACACACTGCGGAAGGTATGTGCATCGGCCAATGCAGATGACAACAACAACGAACTACAGTAGTACTGAGCTTACAGCGCGGATCTTCCACATGCGCATAGTACCCTGCCTGCTGCTGTTGGCGCACTGTGCTGAGCACAGCTGGAGCAGTGGCAATGTTGGATCACACACAGCAACAAGCAGAAGAAGAGGATTCTGAAGCAGGGAGAGAAGTGTGTGATGCTGGTTGGTGTGTTCGTGGCGTGGTCAAGTGATCGATCGAATAAACCAACTGTGATAGCCGCAGTACGACCTATATACGCGCGAGGTGTGCCCACTGCTGCTGCTGCTGGGCAGCAGGGCAGCAGGGTTGTGGTGCTGTAGGAAGCTGGAGGTAAGCACGCTCTGTGCACTGCTGTGGGTATTGTTTTCTAGGTGGTGGTCCGTGCTCCGTGCAACACAACAAATATGTACAGGTCATCCTGGATATATACGGATCAAAAAAAATATGGCAGACGGTGGAATGCGGACTGCAGGCTCCGACAAACGCAACCGACCACAGCAACACTGCGCATATGGGCGTGCCGCACACGCACGGCGGGTGGACGGGGCGGCGGCAGCGTTGGAACGTTGGGATCTGTGCATGTTGTCTGTTGTGTACCTGGTATATGTCTGAGCTGTGTGCTCAGTGAGAGCCTAGGGAGAAAACAGACAGCATGACATGTATGTACTGTACCGATACGTACGTACAAAATAAGGCCTCTTACTGAAACCAGGGAAATCGTCTTATCCACTCCCGCCGGAAAAAAACTTTGAGCGCCGGCCACGCGCTTCAGAGTGCACGGATCGCACCGAGACCTAGACCAATGTGTCCGGCAGGGCTTCCCGTGTCCGTGTACTTAGTGTTTCGCCTAAAAGTGCTCGTGCGAAGAGAAAAGTTGGCAAAAGTACGAAAATTTGACAAATATACGTATATACAAGCCTTTCCTTCGGAGTGGGTATTCCGTCGTTTCTTGTACAAATACATTTAGTTTGGTTGGCTTTGGGCTATGACGCCAATTGCAGTTTTGGTTGGCTTTGGGCTTTGACGCCAATTGCAGTTATATTGCAATTGGGTTAATAGCCCAAAGCCAACCAAACTAAATGTTATGACGCCAAATGCAGTTATATTGCAATTGGGGCAATACCCAAAGCCAACCAAACTAAATGTATTTGTGTAAGAAATGGTGAAGGATGTAATAATCGCATTTATTTGTGAATGTAATGTGAAACGTAAGATCGGGTGACGCAAGAGTAAGAATGACATTCGTCTAACAATAAGGATAACATCTTTCATCAGTGCGGGGAGAGAGTGGAGTAGTGCATGGCATGTGGATGATATACAACATACATGCTGTTGTTTCAAGGAAGGTTCAGGACAGAGGGGAAAGCAGCAGTGCCGGCGACGACAACGGTTATGGAAATGTTGTATAGTTGCTGGGCGGCCGCGATTTCGATAAGCCAGCATAGGAGTTTGGATGAGACATGATACGTAAATAGTCTTCCAGGCTGCTGTAGTAACGAGGCGGGAGGCCCAGAATGTGGATCTGTCCGCTGTTGAACCCGTTGGGTATGTGTAGGGAGAAATAATCGTGATTTTGGGAAATGTGGGAACAATTTGTTGCCTCTCATTCGTCCTGGATGGAGAGAATCTGCTTGGCGTACTGCTTCGGAATTCCGCAAAGCCCTGGAGCAGGCGAAATGGAAGGGAGTCTTTTTGCGCTTGATGATGATGTCTCCGTCTTTGATGGTGGAGTCCGTCAGGCGGCAGTTGTAGCACTTGCCACCGACCTGATCGAAGTAAACAGGGTGCGCGGGGCGGGAGTGGCGTGCAGGGAATGGCGGGGGAGGGGGAAGGGGGGCAGAGTTCATTATTTGTACTGCTCTACAGCGGCACAACAGCAGTACGTAATCGCTTGCTATACGACGGCAGCAGCAGCAGCAGAAGCAGCAAGTACATGCGTAAAACGCAGCAGGAAAACGGCCAAAATATTTTTTTAACGTACCAAAACGACCATTTGGGTGCAAAAACGACCAAGAAAAACAGTAATCCGAATACATAAGAACAATCAGTGGATATTGAGCCAGCATTAGCAGTATCAGCCGCAGCAGCAGCAGCAGCAGCAAGCAGTAGCAACGGCTTCGAGCAGTGGTTGCGGCAGCATTAGCAACATTAGCAGCAGCAGAAGCAGCAATGGATCGCCGCAGCGTTGGCAGCAGTAGCGGCATAGCAAATATATGATAAAAAAGAGGAAACAAAGTATGTACCCTGGTATGCCGCGACCGCAAAAACTACGGAATTTCATTGGCGAAACAAAAATATGTACCTGGTACACACAAATGACCAACATGATGTACAACGCAGCAGTAGCACCACAGCAGCGTAGCAGCGATATGGAAAGAACGAAGCCCAAAACGAGAAAAAGCAGTACGTACGCAAAATGCAGCTGCAAAATGACCAAAATATTTTTTCCAGGTACTCAAACGACCATTTAGGTACAAAAACGATCAAGAAAAACAATAATCCGAGTACATGCGAACATCCAGTGAATATTGCGGCAGCATTATTATTAGCATTAGCAGCAGCAGCAGCAGCAGCAACAGCAACGGATCGCCGCAATGTTGGCTGCAGCAGCAGCATAGCAACGACGTGAAAAGAAGGAAGAAAAAAACTATGTACCCTGGTCTGCCGCAATCGCAAAACGTACGGTAATTATTGACGATACAGAAATATGTACACACACACGAGTGTAATACACACACAAATCACGTCCAGCATGATGTACGGCAACAACGCAGCAACACCACAAAAAAAATCGTTGACGATAGAGAAATATGTACACTCGCACAAGTGTAATAGGCACACAAATCATGTCCAGCATGATGTGTACGGGAACAACGCAGCAGCGCCACAAAACGACAAAACGACCAAGAAACACAATTATCCGAGTACATACGAACATTCAATTCAGTGAATATTGCGGCACCACTATTAATAACAGCAGCAGCAGCAGCAGCAGAAGCAGCAACGGATCGCCACAGCGTTGGCAGCAGCAGCAGCATAGCAACGATATGAATAGAAGGAAGAAAAAAAGTATGTACCCCGAGTCCGTCCGAAAAGTATTTTTGGTACCTCACTAAAGATAGACCCAACCCCGCATGCTGTACGGCAACAACGCAGCAGCAGCATACGAAGTAACAATACGAAAAGAACCAAGCTAAAATACGAGAAAAAGTAGTTCGTACGCAAAATGCAGGAGCAAAACGACCAAAATACTTTTTTTACGTATAAAAAAAAACATTTGGGTACAAAAATGGCCAACAAAAACAATAATCCGCGTTGGCAGCAGCAACATAGCAACGATATGAAAATAAGGAAGAAGAAAACTATGTACCCTGGTATGCCGCGATCGCAAAACCTACGGAAATTCATTGACGATACAGAAATATGTACACACACAAGTGCAGCATGATGTACGGCAACCACGCAGCAGCACCACAGCAGCAGCAAGCAGCAGCATAGCAACGTAGCAACGATAGGAAAAAAAATCAAGCCAAAAACGAGAAAAAGCAGTACGTACGCAAAATGCAGGAGCAAAACGACAAAAATATTTTTCACGTATCAAAAGAACAATTTGGGTACAAAAACGACCAATAAAAACAATAATCCGAGTACATACGAACATTCAGCAGTCAGTGGATATTGCGCCAGCGTTAGCAGCAGCAGAAGCAGCTACCTGGTACAGCATTAGCAGCAGCAGAAGCTGCAATGAATCGCCGCAGCGTTGGCAGCAGCAGCGTTGGCAGCAGCAGCAGCAGCAGCAGCATAGCAACGATATGAAAATACGGAAGAAAAAAAGCATGATGTACCCTAGTATGCCGCCATCGCGAAACCTACGGAATTTTATTGACGATCCGAAAATATGTACACTTCCAGCATGATGCACGGCAACAACGCAGCAGCACTACAGCAGCAGCAAGTGCACAGGAGCAGCAGGTGCGCAGCAGCAGCACTCATGGCGTGGCGCTGACAGCAGCAGCAGCAGCAGCAGCAGCCGAAAACGAGCAAAGGGGGTACGTAGGGTCACCAAAACATGTACACACAGAAATCGTGTGCACCGAAAATGCACCACAGTAGCAGCAGCACTCACATCGTTCGGTGCGGTGACGGCGACAGCTGAATCCTCCGTTCCGTCGTTCATGTCCCGCAAACAGTTGTGCATGTGCGCGTTCGCGTGCACTGTGTAAGAGGAGCCGACGCAACGCACGAAGGGGAAAGAACGAGCATGGATGAGTCCAAAAAATAATAAACGCTTTGAGGTAGGTTTGTATGCAAAAAGGCAATTGAAAACCCCAAAAAAACGTACTGGCAACATACAGCATTCAACAATAGACCCAAGACACTCACCACTGTCAGCAGTCTCGAGGGGGTACGAGACAGCCCCTTCCTTGATCGGGCGAGCACATTACTCGCAGTTGGTTGCCCAATACAGGATGATCCCGCCACCATCGCACATGAGATCCTCGCAGGTGGCGAAGGCCACGTTTTTGCCACCAGGCGCGGAGTTCTTGGGCAAGTAAGTAAGTGCTGGTCCGTGCACCGGTCGCAAACAACAGTCGGCACCAGGTCGGTCTTTGTCGTTGCCGCTCTCTTGCCAGAGGGCGAGGACCACGCGCCTCTCGACGAGGGGGAGGTGAGCTTAGGGGGCGTGGAGAAGAGAGAGGCGGGGGTTGCAGCACCAGCAGACAGCAGCAAGCAGCTTGGCCGCCTACAGCTGCATCTAGATGCCGTTCGTCGAAGGCAAGACGCCTCTTCTAGGCGTTGTGCGAAGAGCTGTCTATTGGTTGCAGTTTGCGAAGAAGAAAGAAGAAAGGTTGTTTGGCTGTTTGGCTGTTCGGCTGTTTCAAAGAAGAAGGGCTGTTCGCGAAGAGCTGTCTATCAGTCGGTCTGTCTGCCAAGAGCTAGCAAGTGACAACGACCTCAAAAATCGTAATTATAGTTGTATCTATATACGTTCAGAAAAGCAAGGTGTGGATGAATGTACTGGTCGGTACAAAAAAAGCCAGAAGTGGAAAATAAACACACACAACTTATTATATTACAAAATATCATACTACGTATACGCTCAGAAAAGCAAGGTGTGGACGAATGTATTATTATTAATAGTACTGCTGTTGTAGTGTTGGTACAAAAAAAGTAAAAAAAAAGTGAATAGAGTGTTTGTGAATAGAGTGTTTGCGATAGAAGTAAAAAAAAAAAAAACTTTACTTCCGCTAAAAAAAGTGAATTTCCTTCCCTTCCTGATTTCGGTGTGTTTGCGAGTGAGGTAAACCAAATCCTGCAGGCGACGCCCCCGAAAATAAGAAGGGAAGTGGGGAGGTGAGGCAACGCGGCAAACAAACAAAAGAAGAAGAAGAAGAAGAACGGAAAAAAACAGCGGCAGCCCAGCAACGTTTCGGCGGCAGAGTTGACCGCGAAGCCACCACCATTGCCATCCCACGACTACAAGCCACAGCACAGCAAGCGGCAGCTAGCTGGCGATAGCCGCAGCTAGGGGCAGCTTAGCAACAAAAATAAACAGCGTCAGCACCAGCACCAGCACCAGCATCAACCAGCTTCCGTTTCTGGATTGCTGTTGCTGCTGCTGCTGCTGCCGCCGCCCTCGGCCTACGCACGCCACAGCGCCGGCGCGCTCCGCTCCGCCGCCGCCGCCGCGGCTGTTGATGCTGCTGCTGCTGCTGCTGCTGCTGCTACAGCAGCAGCAGCCGCAGAATGGTGAAATCGAAATGATACACGAGCTGTCATGCTGTCGCGCTCTGTACGAGCACGAGTACGAGTCCGTCTTTGGGACGACGCATCCTCCACGTCGTCACAAAGAGGGCGAAAGTGTGTACCGTAGCAGCGGCAGCGACAATCCAACGCCGCTCGTGCGCGCTATACCCAAGCTACACCTCTCGAGCCTCTGCGCTCCCAGGGGTTGTCGTGATGCGTACGGCAAGCAGCATGGTGGCATGGAAGATGCTCGGTGTTTTGATCCTTCGAGATTTGAGTTGCGTTCTGCGTCGGGATAATGCTCGGTGCGTGTAGGCCAATGAAACAGGGCCAAAAGTTACCGGAACTTTCGCTGAAATCCTTACTTCGCTAAAGTACTTTTCGGCCGTTTTTTCAGAAATTTACCTCAAAAATTTACGTCGGGAGAATTTTTAGAGAAGTAAAAGTTGATTTTTTTTTTTTCGCAAACACTCCAATTAAAAAAACAAAGCGTGGATGGTGCGAATCGAACCTCGGAAAGGAAAATTTATCGCGCGCAGTACAAACGTTGTTGTTGTTGTCTTCACATTTAATCGTCCTTTCTACCCAGCTTCATCAGTACACCCTGTGTCCGTCCTGATTCCTTATCCTAGAGAGATACTGATTCCGTGGTCAGACTATGTGAGACAGAGGAAGACCAAAAATAAAAAATAATCTCAAATTCAAGTGTCAAGCAAGTGAATTGTCAGCGTACCGGGTACGAGAAACAACAACACAAGCAGGACCAAAAAATAAGAGTGAAAAGACAATGAAACTAAACAAAACAAAACAAAAAATGAAATGAAGAACATAATACAAACGACCCAAGGACTTCAGAAAAGGCTGCCAGACGGACAGCATACGTACTCAGGAAGGACAGATATCTGCTGCGCGGATGAAGCGACACGAAAGAGAGGGAGCTACAGGCAACAGTCTAAACGTCCAAGCTATCAATAGAACAGTGCTCGAACAACTGGCACGTCGCGATTTTTACACAATCTAAAACACTTTGCACGATCTCCTACTACAGCAGTAGAGTAGCTTGTACAGGTACGACTGCATATCCTGTATACAGCAGTACTGCTGTAGAATGCCACGCGAGGAACGTACGTGTACTGACCCCCTTTCGGCTGGCTCTAGGATCTATCGGTCAGCAATGTAGGACACACAGCAATGAGAACTACTGCTGTAAGTATGTTTTGTACGAATGCTGCTGTACGAATAATTTGTTGTACAACTGCACGAACGATTTGTTCTTGTTGTACTCGACACGACGAATATATCGATCCGGGGATAATGGGTCACACACTGCGGAAGGTACGTGCATCGTCCAATGCCGATGACAACAACAACGAACTACAGTAGTACTGAGCTTACAGCGCGAATCTTTCACAGCGCGGATCGTCCACATGCGCATAGTACCCTGCCTGCTGCTGCTGTTGGCGCACTGTGCTGAGCACACAGCTGTGGATGGAGCAGTGGCAATGTTGGATCACACACAGCAATAAGCAGAAGAAGAGGATTCTGAAGCAGGGAGAGAGGTGTGTGATGCTGGTTGGTGTGTTCGTGACGTGGTCAGGTGATCGATCGAATAAACCAACTGTGATAGCCGCAGTACGATCATCCATACGCGCAAGGTGTGCCCACTGCTGCTGCTGCTGGGCAGCAGGGCAGCAGGGTTGTGGTGCTGTAGGAAGCTGGAGGTAAGGGCCATTCCTAACGAACCCAAAAAAAATCACGATTCGTGATTTTTTGGCATTCCAAAAGATCACGATCCGTGACGTTTCAGTTCTAACGAACAAAGCCGAAAAAAAACGTCGCGTTTTGTGATATTTTATGTAGTACAAGGTTCCCCTTCGGGATGTGGGTAACGTGAAATCCCGGGGGCGTCGCAAGGCGAAAAGGGAGTCACTGTTACAGCAGGGTACAGCTCTCAGACCCTAAAAAGGACCTGCGCTCGTTAGATCTCTGAGGCCGGCTCACCTGTTGTTTGGGAGTTCGAGGAAGTACCTTCAAGCAGTAATGATCGGGTCACGCAGAACGTGGATCGATGCGATGCGGTAGATGCAAGCAGTCAGCGTGAACACTCAACGAAGCATCACAGACACGATGACGGGCATGACGGGCAAGGCAGGGCCCAAGGGGCTGGGGGTCGATAGGACAGGTATCACAGATCACTTGGCTTTGACTTTCTTTCTTCACTTGGTAGTGTTTTGTAAACACCGGGTTGTCCCGGAACCTCGTTACTGGCTCTGTACCCGAGACCGAAGGCGTTCCCACACCGGGGATCCTCCCTGCCCCTATAAGATCCGCCCAGAAGATGCTAACCAAAGCTTGCCCTCTGCCTATCGAATAGACCCAACGCGTGACCCTTATCAGGACAGTGGTCTCGCGCCGTATTATCCTCCCCATAGCGCTGGTCACGACAGTCACAGCGTTATGAACCTCCCTCCCTGGCGCCACCCGCTGTAACACTCCCCCTGCCCGACACATAAACATTATCGGCACAAAGCCGGCGCCCCGGTGCTAGCCCGGCGACAGCGTGTGCGCTTTCCTCCTCGGACACCCCCCCAGACCGGAGCATATGAGCGACGGTGCCCAGCGGGTATTACGATCATGGACCGCTGCAGCGCCTGCCCCTTCCACCTCCGCACCTCGCCGTCGGCTCGATGTTGCAGCTCCTCTCCTTCCCTTAGTGCTGCCCTCAGACGGTGGTAAGAAGAGCGGCGGTCCTGACCTTCGTCCAGACGTTCTTCAGCATTCCTCTTCCATCCATCGCCGTCGGTCCGATGTTGCAGCGCCCTTCCTTTCCGCGGTGTTGCCCTTGGACGGTGGTAAGAAGAACGGCGGTCCTGACCTTAGTCCAGATGTTCTTCAGCTTTCCTCTTCCATCCATCGCCGTCGGCCCAATGTTGCAGCGCCTCTTGTTCCCGCGGTGCTGACCTTGGACGGTGTTGAGAAGAGCGGCGGACCTGACCCTCGTACAGTCTTCACTTGCAACTGCCAGCGCCACATCTGTCTAACACGCTCGGAGCATGTACTCATCTGCGAAAAAACATGTTTTCTTCCTGGCTCACCTGCATCTGAGGTGGGGGTTCCTCTCGAAGGCCTACGTCTGCACTTTGACAATAACCTAGACGTTTAAGCTTTTGGCCAGATATACATTCCACTGAAAGCTACCATCGTCCTACCCCCCACCACCTAACCTTTAACTGAGACTTCAGATAATTCTGCCAGCCCTTTGTCGTATGGCTATACGTGACCACACTACCGAGACGCTGCGGTGGCTGTCCACTTTGCCTCTCTATATATATCTGCGGGCTTGACTTGTCAAACCTGTTATAACGGTTCACCGATCAGTATTCCAATATACTCACGTACTTGTTTGTATCGATGTGTCAAAACTTCACGTACCTTTGTCACGTTTCAGCGTGCGCAGTGGACTACGTCGATGCTTCCACCATTCACTTACCTTCACCAGACGTTTCTCACTGTACCTTCCTTCAACAAATGTTTCTACGTAAGTTAGAATCCATCTGCTACTCTGAAGTTTGTCCAGATATCTCTAGTTTCCTGGTATGGATACCACGTTTTGATATATTGACAGAACAAAAGAAACAGCTAAGAGATCGAAGATTTCTTCGGAGCTCATCTTTGCCAGCTTCCACGCTAGTCCTTTGCAAGCTGTGTGTGATACTTCTGTCGCGCGTATCACGCGTTTTATATTTTATATAGGTCTTTCGTTTGGTGATGATCTCAAACTTCTCTGCATTGAGAGTAGGTATTCCTTGCGAATGTGGAGGTCGTTTTATGTAAACGTTCATCACGGGCTGTAGGAAGTTCATGAGTTCTTTCTACTCCGGGCCAAAATTTATTTTTCGAGTGACTTAGGTCGTTTCAAGGTACTGACGTTCACGCCACATCGACTTGCTGGCACTAGCCAAGGTAAATATTTGATTCCGAGTAAAGTAAGTGTTTGAAGCTACTGGCGTTTGCGCCACCTTTATTCGAGTGACCTAGGTCGTTTCAAGGTACTCCACATCGACTTACTGGCGCTAGCCAAGGTAAATATTTGATTCCGAGTTAAAAAGTGTTTGAAGGTACTGACGTTTACGCCACCCCCCCAGCACGGACACTGTCCACTCGTGCAACTTGTTCGTGCTAAAATCAATCACGCGTCTTAAAACGGCATTTGTCCAGACATACTTCCAAATCGTACCCCTCGTATAACGCTTTTTGTGGATTTAGTTGCAGCAAGGTGGAGACAAACACCCCCCCAGAACAGAAACTGCCTACCACCTATTGGCATTCCAATCACACCTGTCGATTCGTTCCTTCAACCCTTGACCACTATGCTTGGAGCGACAAATAGTATCCTGTTAGGTTGCGCAGATCATGCCAAAGCTCGTCACGTTCCATCTCGGTTTAGCGTCTCACCAATGTGTACCTGTGCGTGGTGTGGCGACTTGCACATGCGCTCGTTCCTTCCTACATGTGGGTATCCAAACGTTATGATACCTGGTATACGCCTTCTCATGTACCTTCTGTGCGCGTGACGTCGAGTATCTGTATATAAACTGAATCTGTGTGAACAGTCCCAAAGCCTAGGTATTATCACGAAAACGTATAGCAGAACACTGATGGTCTGTATCCCCCTGACATTGGGTTAAGGAGCCTGGTCGGTCGTAATAGATGCTTGGCTGTATCCAGATATACCACTCTCTTAGCTGGGGTTTTGTGTCGACTTGCCTCTTAGTCGACTGTCACTGTTACTGTGCCATCGTGGCGATCAAAGATAGTCACCTGGAGAGATAGTCACGTGGAGAGCAGCAGTATGATCCCAACATGTTTCTCGGCATTCGGTGCCATGCAATTTAGTGTCTCTTCAAGCATTCCTCTCTGATCAGGCGGATCATCCGCTACTCGGATACGGACAAACAAAACAGGGATGCGTGGTACGCTCAACACCTACACGCTCGCGTTCGCAAACTCCCGCACCGTTAGCGTTTTGTTTTTGACATTCAGGGAACCTCTAGTTTGGGCATTGGGCATGTGGCTTTTAGAACTGCCCTTCCATTGCGCGGACGAAACACTTGGAATTAGGGTCAAACTTAGGTACATGTACAGCAGTGCAGTACTCCAAAGGCTAAGATGCTCAGTCTACATTGAGAACCGTGTCAGACATTTAAAACAGCGTCAAAATCGGTCGACTTTCTGTTCATCGCGTTAGTAATGCAGCGAATAAGTATGCGTCCTGGGTGGGGTTTTGCCTAGCGGAAACGGTCAGGTTTATCTACGCAGTTTGGTTGGCATAGTGTATCTCGAATCCACCGATTAGGATGCAGTATCAGTTCCGGGAGAGCAGTCGCAATTCCTGCAGGCAAAGCACTCATGATAGGAGCCAACCATCCGGGGTCCTTTCGGCACGTTATAACAAGCACCTGTTTTCACATCAACGTTGATATTCTTTCCCAAAGTTCTAGCCCGCTCAATGCTCTATGCTGGGTGTACATGCGACGCTCACACTCTGCTCTAGTTCACGCACAGACTATTCTTTCTTTGTCTTTTTGTTTTTAGCTCTATTAATAGGGTGTAAATGTAATAGCACGGACACGCTCATGGTGTCATTCATTTGCAATTGATACGGGATGGTATACACCACATCGAATAGCTCGTTAATACCGTTTCTCTCACCTACCGGTACGGCACTATTTCGTACTTGTTTGTTTGCTCCAGTCGCGATGTATTTTAGTTTTACAGCCTGTTCTGTGACCACGGATGGGATTTCAGGAGTTTGAGCTACTATTGTTATTGTGTGAGAACATCACACGAAATGCGTACTACAATAGTATGTATTTGACCATCCACACTCTTGGAGTTACAGCGTTTACCTGCTGGCCAGATTCGTTCTCCGACAACCCAATTTTCAGATGATACTTACGCAAGGTCTGGACCTATACAACCGGTAAGTAGTGGCAGCGTATTCTTCAAACCAAACCGATCTTCAAACCTCTCTACGCCCACCGACCATGCAGTGTTTCTTCGTACTCGTTTGCTGATTTTTCACACCAGGTACCTTATATTTTTTTCGCACGTAGTTATGTATGTACGATACAGATATATCATTGATTTCCGGCGGCACTCTCATGGTCTTACCTGATCGCCCATAAGGTTCTGGTCGAAAATATAATGGTCACTTGGTATTCATTTTAGTCTTTAAAAGGTTCTTATTTTTACGCCTAGAGTAGTTTTTTTTTGCCAAGTACCAAAGCATCCTGATTGGGTGCTCCCATAAGGCTCCCATAAGGTTTGGCCAATCAGCAGCACTATTCGCGCGGCGAGATCAATATGCGCGGCTCGATTAGGCTGGCATGCTGCATGCTGCCGCCATCCTCTGCCTGTGAGCCTGAAACAAGGCGCGGGTACGATACAAACTCAGATGCTTGCAGCAACTCAAAGGTGAAGAGGCGCTGGGCAAGCTGCTGGTGGTGGAGGTGCTTCTTCGCATAGTGGGTATTCAGCTGGTGGTGCTGGTGGGGATACAAAACCTCGGCGTGGCGGGATGAAAACCTAAAGTCACCAGGGAGCGCTTCCAGATTCCGTGTGCAAGAAGGCCTGCACGGCAGAGGGGGAGGCTTCTATGTGGCAGGTGCGCGTGTATGTCGTCGTGTTGTGTCACATGCTGCTTGTGTGCTCCCTGGCGATACGAGTAATCTACCACCTACGAGTGTCGCCTGCTGGTACAGAAATTTTATACCTGGTACCTAAAAGAGTACTGCACCACAACAAAACTGTACCGTAGGTACTCTTAATACTGCTGCTGCTGTATACTCGTACCTACCTGCTGTCCGAGCGCCACAAGAGTCCCTCCAGCAGATCTCCAAGACTGCTTGTGCCGTACGGGCTTCACAAGGGCATCTGTGCTCGTACCGTCTACCACAACAGCAGCAGTTGTCTGGATTTTTCACGCCTCCCGTACTGACTGCACTTATATACTAGTACCAGCAGGAGAGGTACTGCTTTACCAGGTACTGACTGCTGTAAGAGAATGTTGCCTACGAGGGAGGCACCTGTTTGGTGCGTCACAACTTGCACGGCTGACGTGTGCCGGTCGCAACCTGCGCAGCAATCCCTCCGGTAGATAGCTGTCGCCTGTGCCCCACGAGCTCTCTCTACACTTTACCTACCATTACACAAGGCAGCAGCCGTGGTCTGCATAGTTTTTCTATGGTTGGGAGATGCGTTTTATGAAGAAAGGTACCTACCGAAGGTTAGCTTCAACGGTATACGTGAAATTCACGTCGGGTGCGAGATTTGATCCCATTTAAGTTCGTCGAGTGCCGTGTTGCCAAGTGAATATACGGCCGCAACGTGGCAAGGATTTTGACTGGGTTTCCCGTCAAGTTAGTTGTCACTGTTGTTCCGCACAACATATGACGTTGTCACTGCTGTTTTGTCCTATTCTTGTTCGTTGCCACCTCTATCAGGATGATCCCGTCATCATGAGCATGATGAGATCTTCTGCTGAGATATAATAGCATCGGCGGCCCATTTGGTGGGTCAATCTGGTTGAAGACCCAGCAGTCTTTGCTGAGGGACGAAGCGAGGGAGGCTGCACGTCAAGGCTGACTGACAGACTGATTCCGATGGCCTGCCAATATAGTATCCAGGCAAGGGAGTAATTTGCGGCTGGCTTTCTAATGTATCAGCGTGCTTGCAGTACAAATGGTGCAGAAGAGTGTATATGCATCTGCTCGCATGCAGGGAGATTCTATGGCCACTCTTGATCACACCACGATCTTGATATTGCTGACGTAGGGAGTGGGGGGGTGTACTATTACGGGGGACCATAGTAAATAGGACCAAATATTGTGAGTAAAAACAAAGTAATATATAGGTTTTGTGTGTACGGTAGGTCCTACTTAATATGGTCCCTCGTAATAAATATCATGAATGGTCGTAGTCGTACGACCATAGACCCTCCTATCCCTATCATGCAGGGACGGAGCATAACTTTCAAGGGGGGGGTATGAGCAGCTGGTACACGGGGCCATGCAGGAATAGTTTGATCGAGTGCTGGATATGGTGCCACAATGTTTTTGTTCCGACATTGACACGCAATATTTGCTATCGCCTGAATAGGTTGTACTCGCCCCTGTGAAATAATCGTCTTCGTACTGTTGGGCAACGCGAAGTATCCGAACTGGATTTCCACAATATCTGACTGTGACGTTGGGGCCCAATCCAGTTATCGTAGCAGGATGCCAAACGCGCGGGAGGTGTTGGTTGTCAAGCGTGCGGAAGGTATTGAAGAATTATGTCACGATAGAATCAATGCTACTACGCAGTCCTGGAGGTTGATGCATACCCCTCGAGCAGGGCTGGTTCGCTTCCGATTTGTTCGCGTCGCGAGCCGCCCTAGTAAAACATACCGGCCACCCCTCTAAGCCCAGCACCACTTTAATGACGCTCGTCGTACCGACGGAGCTCTGTACACTTTCCTAATCCGTCATTGAGGCGTACGATATCGTCGCCGATATGGAAGCCGAAAAATATTGCGGTGGTCGTCTTGATAATAAGCAACAAGGCCGGCCACCTTGAGGCGTACTGTTAATACATCGAACGAAACCTATCCCGTTTTCTTCAGTTCTGGGTGCTTGAGCGAGGCCCTATACCGTTCTGGTAATGTATTTACTGTTTTTGGGCTAGCATGACACGTGCTACCCACATCCCGCGCCCCACGGGTGATGACGCAGGCATCAGCAGGGAAGCGCTAAGGCCCGTTCGAGAGAACTATGAGCCCATCAGGACAAGCTGCGCGCTGCCGTGGATAGTGGAGGTCCTGCAGGCGCCACGCGTGGTATCGACGACGACCTTCAGTTTAAACAGATAGTATGCAGAACATCAAGCTGTTCGAGATTAGGGGACACAAGAGTATTGCTGTGCAGTCATCAATGACATAGGTGTCTTGGCACGTTTGCCCGCACGTCGTATCAACTGGATATTATATAACAGTGGGGGCATAAAAATAACACCAGAATCAGTTGTTTGGATCACAAGGTGGGAGGGCACATTCACTGCTGTGTACCAGACGAACGTTGTCGCGACTTAAGACAGTCGTCGGAGAAGAACGTCATTTGTAAATTCAGTCGGCAGTGCGAGTTGGATGCGCCTGAGACGAAATACATCAGGCGGGCTTCAATTCTGGCCGGTCGCACAAGCAATAGTAGTGTGTGTCAAGTGCAGGCAATTTGGATAGTGCTACTCAGATCAAACTATATGATGTACGACGCGTGCAACGTGTACATTGACTCCTTATGTTTCAAGCAGATATCATAGGTTTTAGCCGACCTTATTTTACCCCTTTGAGAACAAGATGATGATGGAATTTTCTTGTGTTGCGCATTCTTCCAATCAACGTTTTCACGTGTCTTGGTTGTTTCGCACGAATTATAGGTATACTCTCATGCAATTACACCCGACACTTTCGGTCGGTGCACAGCGTCCAAGAGCGGGGTGCGCTTGAGCTATATGTGAAGAGCATTTTTTTGTTTGTATGCTTCGGGGGGCTGTGGGAGCAGTGATTAACGCAGACTGCTTCTGCGCGGTTCAACCAAATAGAATTCACGACTGCTACTGTCGAGGGGCAAACCATTAAGAATGTCAAAACATGATACCACATTATGGGACAAAGAAATTACTCGATATTGTCAATATGTACCACGACAAGAGAAGATGCGCATCTTTGTGTTTATATCTTACATGGCCTTCCACCTGCACGTACTCGTTTATGCTTCATTCCACTCGGTCGACAAAGCTGCTCACTCACGGTGAGTGTGCTCGTGATGTTGTCACATCAAACATCGACCAATTTCAAATTCCAAGAAGAAAGGGAAGAAGACCTATCTATCTAGACAGGCAGAGCGAAATAAGAAAGAGAGAGTGAGCAGCATCTCTGCTGTATGCGAGTATAAATGGTCCCCAAAGCTTCATTGTGGGCAAGTACTGCAGCAGTAATATAGAGAAAAATGAGGCAAGGCTGCACATGCGGTATGTAGGCCTTGTGCGCTCGTAAGAAAAAAGAACGGAAACAAAACTAAATCCTGCTGCACTCAAAACACACCAGTACCACGGCAAATGCGAGCGCAACTCGAGATGGCTTGCAACGAGACAAGTCCCACGCGTTAGCTCAAGATGGCCCGCTTCTGCAGATACCGGGGTTGTGGAAATCGGTACGTACAGCTCTCGCAATCGGTAATGCAAAAACACGACTATTTCATGCAGACACTCGTAAAATAATCGGAGCCTGTACACACCGCGTTTTGTTTGGTCGCTTCGCTCCCAATTATTTTTGGCGCTTCGCGCCAAATGAGTTTAATTGCCCATAGGAGGTAAGACCATGAAAGTGCGGCCTGATTTCCATCCCATTTGTTATCTTCGCCCTTTTCTCTCTATCCCTCCTACGTATAGGCATCCGGTGTCACACAGCAAGCTCTTTATTCCTCTCCCCGATGTGGTCTGTGCCTTGGGTTTTTATTGCGGAAATACTTCAGTTCTTCGTTGCGCCCCCACTCGTTAGGCGATCTCAGCAGTTGATTCCACACCTTTCTATTGTATATATTGCGTAAATCCCCGTCTCATCCATCTTGAGATTCGAGCTCCATGGTTCAGCGCTAAAAACAGAAGCGATACTCTATTAATAGACGACGCGGGCCTTTAGATGAAAGGAATAGGCCAACCATATCCAAACCAACGAAACTCTTTCAGAGCACGACCCAGATCGGGTATAAATATATGGAAGGTCGAACCCTAATAAATATAATCTTTGTGTTTCTGTGAGGACATTATTTACGTAATCTACAGCAGATAATAATGCTTCTATCGAATCTTTGGCCATGGACGGAGAAGTACACTATTAATAGTATCGTACGAAGCTCATGCACAGCAGTAATTATCTCATTGCTCACTTCCTCGCCGTAGTGGACAGAATTATACGGGGTATCTGCCAAGAGTAAACTGAGGCTGTGTGATACAGCTCGGTATGCTGAAGATACTGTATATTATAGAATATGAATGAAGACAATGTACTTTGCAGTCAGCAAGAATAATGTGCGATCGTACGGATGTAAAAACCTTTTTATAATACTACTGGATGTAAAATGTATGGAGACCCCGCGGATATGAGTCGTAGGGGTACGTACTTCCCCTATGTGTGTGCCATACCGTTCTATATACCCAACTACATCCGTCCAACCCAGTGTCCGTTCTGATTTAATATTATTTGCAGACAAAGCAATGGGTAAAGCAAGAAAGCAAGGGAAATGCCAACGTACCGGTGAATACCGGGTAAAGCAAGTGAATTACAAACGTACCGGGTACGAGAATACCGTGACGGGTAGAACAAGTGAAATGCCAACGTACCGGGTACGAGAAGACCACAACACCAGCTATGTTGTGAACATATGAGTCGTTGTATAGTTCTCAGTTTCAACGTAGCTTTCATGCGGTGCTTTCACCCGAATAAAAACGTATTAAGGATAGCTACCATGCTACCCAGCAGTAGTCAGTGGCCTATATTGAGTCGCTGATCGGTAACATAAGCCGTATGTAGCAAGTAGACCAGCGCAGCACAACTGCGTGCTATGGCAGTACAGCAGAGCGGTGTGTTACATGCCGATTGAGTAGATATGCGGCATGATCAAATGTCGTTTTGGTATAGATTCAGAACACAAAAAAGCTCGGGAGAACCCCAGATGATCGAACTGATGTTCAAGGGTCCCCGGGGTCCTCGGGTTTGCTATATGTCTACAGGTTGATGTAGGGTATTCGTGTTTTGTTTTCGTTTTGGTTGAGCTGAGACAAGCGAGACTGCACCGCGCACTCTCTCACTCTACTTCTCTCCCTTTCTTTTCTTCCATCCTGTCCTGTTAGACAAGACCGATAATGATACAACAGGCCTGAGAGCCTTTCTTTTGTAATATGCTGTTGTGAGCTTGATGGGAGTAATACACGCAGCAACCAGCCGGCAAAGCTCAGCTGATAGTGCTTTCCTCCACCGCGGGCTGCCTGACGTAACTCAGGAGCCGCGCACCACACGCCCAATGCAGAGTTCCTGTTAAGAGGTTATGAGTCTTCGATTTACCTACTAAGCACTACAGAGCTGCGAGCCATCAGCATCATCGAGACACGACAACGACTGAGGCACGAGCTGCTGCACATGCTGCACACAGAGTTGCCACAGAGCTGGAACTGCTGTACAAGAACAACGATCTCAGGGAGAGCTACCACGATCTACATCGGGAGCTGCTGCTGGGAGGGACTGCTGCCACGATCATCTACATCTGGGAGCTATTGCTGGAAACTACGAGTACCGCTGCACGGTGGGGACTTCAACCCCGGCAAAGTAAGTACGTACTGCTGTAAAACACGGCACAAGCGGAGCAACTACTTTTTACGAGTACATTTTGTTACGTTTCGAGTACGTAGCGGCGGGACTATTATTTTCGACTACGATCGTCGGAAATACGGGGTCCGCTCTCGCGTGTGCGCGACGGGCTGGTTCAAGACTGCTATCAGTGCCGCTGCATTGCTGCTGCTGGTAGAGTAAAGAACACCGCGTGTTAACAAAAAGAGTCGAGCACGCAGAAGGAAAACGCGGAACGCGTGGAAACGAACAGAAGGCGGTGAAGGGGCTGGAGTCGAAGTACCTGAGGATCACAAACGAGACCATACGCGCCACACAGGAGGCGCTCGCGACCACGCGCATGAGGTCGGGACAGGACCCCGACAACTACAACAACGAGCTCACGCGACTACGTAACCTGCTGACCGAGATGGAGGAACCTATCACGGGCAGGCACTTTAAGGGCATCGTTCTCCAAGGTCTGACGGAGGAGTATAGGGACCACCAGCTAGGGGTCGCCTTATAAACAGGGACCGCCACCCAGGGGTCGCCTTATCAACAGGGACCACCAGGTAGGGGTCGCCTCATCAACAGGGATCACCAGCCAGGGGTCGCCTTATCAACAGGGGCCACCAGGCAGGGGTCGCCTCATCAACAGGGACCGCCAGCTAGGGGTCGCCTTATCAACAGGGACCACCAGGTAGGGGTCGCCTTATCAACAGGGACCACCAGCCAGGGGTCGCCTCATCAACAGGGACCGCCAGCTAGGGGTCGCCTTATCAACAGAAGCCACCAGGCAGGGGTCGCCTTATCAACAGGGACCGCCAATTAGGGGTCGCCTTATCAACGGGGACCACCAATTAGGGGCTCACCTTATCAACACAGGATCGCCGGAAAGACATTTCACGGGATCGCTGCAAAAAGCGCTTGGGATTGCCGAAAAAGACAACTTTTGGAATCGCTACAGCACTGTTCGATGGGGCTGCCGGAGCTTCCGGAGCCGCCACACTAACAACAGCAACGTGGGGTCGCCGAAGTGTCTTTTCGGGATCGGACCACAGTATATCAATCTATTGGGATTGCCGGGGGAGAATGTCTTCTGGAATCGCCACATCATCATCGATCGTTTTGGGCTGCTGGGACAACGCTTCTGGGGTCACGGGACATCTTCATCGTGTTTAAGACTGCGCCGGAACATCACTTCTGGAGTCGCTGAGCGCCATCATCATCTGGATCACCAGGAGGACATCCGCGTCACCTGGGGTCGCACGGTAAGATTTATTTGCTTCGTAGTACGTAGCACCACACGTCTTCTTTGTTTGGGAGGGCGGTCAGAAACAAACGTGGTTATGCTGCTAGACTATTTGTGCAAGGTTTTTGTTTTGTAGTGGCACCACACACGTCTTCTTGTACGGGGGGGCGGGCAGAAAAGTGGTCGGCCGCTACAGTAAGTAGTTATTTCTATTTCTTGGTCAACAAACTGATCATTGGAACATGGTTCATTCTTGAGATGCAGTTGTGAAGTTTTTTGCAGTAATACGTCTTGTCTCTCTCCAACACAAACCTGCCTTCAACTGTTCATTCACCCTTTGGGCGGTACAATACCATGGCAGTGTGGAATGTGTTTCAGAAGCAAAGTACGACGGTTAACACTGCTGTTCGACTGGTATCCATTCAGAAGTAAAACACCTACGGCCAGCAACGGCGTCGTAATGTGTAGCGTACGGAGTAGTATCGTGCCGAGTATGTCTGTCTGGTATATGTATAGTGACACCCCGCGCGGGTTCTATGGCCTGTGTGTGATATTTTCGGTTTACATGCTCGTCCATGCTTCAAACCGGTCACAGCAGTAGTATGCCTTATATATTGCCAGGTTGTGCGTGTTGTTGCATTAGCTATACAAGGGTTGGTCACCCATCATAAGCGAAACAGGAACGGTTGATGTTGTTGCGACGCCGCAAAAGGAGTAATGAAACTTTGTTGCGACATGGCAACGGATGCACGCGTAAAATAAGCAGACGAGTAGTACAGACAAGTACACTGACCAAGTAACGAGAGTTAAAAACTTTCGAGCAGATATGACTGAGTAAGTTATGACACTTTCAGTAAGTATCACGAAAGAGTACACTAGAACCTAGTGGTTGGGTAATCCAAATAGATAGTTGAATGTAGCAAGTTTGACTATGTCACCTCCATCGAGGGGTCGTATTAAGGATAGCTACCATGCTACCCAGCAGTAGTCAGTGGCCTATATTGAGTCGCTGATCGGTAACATAAGCCGTATGTAGCAAGTAGACCAGAGCAGCACAACTGCGTGCTATGGCAGTACAGCAGAGCGGTGTGTTACATGCCGATTGAGTAGATACGCGGCATGATCAAATGTCGTTTTGGTATAGATTCAGAACACAAAAAAGCTCGGGAGAACCCCAGATGATCGAACTGATGTTCAAGGGTCCCCGGGGTCCTCGGGTTTGCTGTATGTCTACAGGTTGATGTAGGGTATTCGTGTTTTGTTTTCGTTTTGGTTGAGCTGAGACAAGCGAGACTGCACCGCGCACTCTCTCACTCTACTTCTCTCCCTTTCTTTTCTTCCATCCTGTCCTGTTAGACAAGACCGATAATGATACAACAGGCCTGAGAGCCTTTCTTTTGTAATATGCTGTTGTGAACTTGATGGGAGTAATACACGCAGCAACCAGCTGGCAAAGCTCAGCTGATAGTGCTTTCCTCCACCGCGGGCTGCCTGACGTAACTCAGGAGCCGCGCACCACACGCCCAAGGCAGAGTTCCTGTTAAGAAAACCTGATTGCTGTACTGGACAGCTGACCGGTTTCACTGCAGTACTTCATGCCGGGAGGCAGCAGTGTTGATACTTTGCTGCGGCAGTATGGGACACTATTATAGGGCCCAGGATCGAGGGAGATCTTGCCGTACGACCTATAGTATCATGAACAGTTAATTTATTTATAGTAGTATGAATACCATATAGAACGGCTTTACAACAGTACTTTATGCCGAGAGGCAGTGGTGTTGATGCTTTGCTGCGGTAGTAAGGGACAACTATCATCGTAAGGCCCAAGGATCGAGGGAGATCTTGCCGTACGACCAATAATAGTATTACCCATATATAGAGATACATCCTCCAGGTTGTTGTATTGAGTTTTTAGACCAACGTCTTCTACCCAGCTTCACTCTGTTCATCCAGCTTCAAGTATGCCCCGTGTGAATATGGTGTATGTGTGTGTTCTTCACGTTAAACCGTTCTTCTACTCGTCGACATCCAGCAATAGTGTCCGTGCTGATTCTTCACCTTAGATATGTTCATACGAGTGTTGTGTAGTGCATCCAGCAGATACTTCTGTGTAGGTGCTGTTTCAACGAGTCAACATGATAACTTGTCAAGATAGGAAGAGAGATAGGCTCAAGGGTCCCTCGGGATCTTGCCATACAGTTTTAGTATCATGGATATATTGTACAAGGTTCCCCTCCGGGAGGTGCCGTATTAATTAAGAGGGGAGTGGCGCAAGAGCGAAATAATACTCGTATGAAACCCTGCACACTTGTTTAGAAGTAGCACCTGCACCCACCCATCATTTTAACGCGAAGAACACACGCACACAACATATCTTTGAGGACAGACTATATTATACTGCTGTTCGCGGAATTAGTGTGGGATCATTACTACAATAATATACATAATAGGGTAGGTATCGGTAAGTGGAGATATGTTGATCCAGCTGACTCGCGGCGATTAATTCTTAATAAGCACAAAAAAGTTGCGCGAGGTCGAGGTTGCGCCATAATACTTAGTGACCGGCTAAGTAAGGTACAGCACACAAATACATATACATACTGGTACTACAGTATAATATATGTTCCCCCAAAATAAATGTTTCTTGGTGCTTAATAAGGGTAATTTCAAGGTTTTACAGGTAAATGCTCGAGAACAAAAATCGTAGTCCGAGTACTGAGAGTATTGGAGTATATACTGGCGGCAAAAATATTGCCAGTACTGAGAAGGCCCAAATATTGAGAGTAATGAGAGTGTGAGCAGTACCGAACCCCAAGAATACAGGTAAGTATGTACCCGCAGTAGTTTCGAAACACGAAATACTTGGGGTAAAGGCAATATGCGCAGTACAGAACCTCGAGATACTGAGAGTATTCGAAGCACATGCATATATCGAAATACTGCCAGACTGCTTTATTAATAGTGCTCGAGTTACTTGTCTCCAGCGAAAGTAGTTTGCTCCAACTCCCACTCGTGTGGGACTATCTGGGTGTGTTTTGTGCCGAAAGCTGGGCCTGTGACTTGTCGACACGGTGCACACAGACGGCTGAAGTATACTATGAAGTATACTGGGCATATTGAGGGTATTTCATTACTGCGAGTACTGAGTCTCGCAGAAGCAGCAGCACGAACACTACCAACGAACGAAATACTTCTTCTGCTATAGACTAGTACTGGTATACTCGAAGTACCCGCGGTACAGAACCCGTGCGAGCCCGAAAATATTATACGCAGTAATATCTACAGAAAGGATCACAAAAATATTGCGAGTACTTGCAGTATATCGAGTACAAAAACCCCGAAATACTGCGAGTTACTCAGTGTACGAAGTAATACCTACGGTAATAGCGCAGTATTTTCTCGAACATACTTTGCTTTACTCCCAAGTATTAGTATTCGGAATGGCTGTGAAATGTTGAGGTATGAACGCACGCCACACGCAAGCGCGCCCAAACTCTTTAATTTGGGCTAAAACACGCAAGCAACATGTAATATAGGGTTTCCCCGTGAAAAAAAAAAACGTCGCGAAGATCGTCGTCTGGGGAAAAAAAAGACGTCTCGAGGTTACGCCGCTTTATTATCCGTAAAAATACGAAAATCTGGGAATTTTACCACGACGAAAAAATCTCACGAGAGGTACTTTTACGGCCTGTTTTTTTTCGTCGTGAGGATGAACAGCTGCGAACAGACCGCACCCAGCCCATCCGCCCCTGCTCCATATATATATCCCAACCTTGGCATCCCTCATCTGGGTCGCTGAAAGCAATCCACAGCAGCAGTGTAAACCACGACGACAATACCGCTTCAACGTGGGGCCGGCCGGCACCGCAGGAGATACTGCTTTCTGTTTGGGTGCGACCCATCTACAGCTCTGCGCTGATCGCCAGTTGAGTTTCTTGTCGACGGTAACATGTCCTCGGGTGCACGCAGCAAGGGGCATGCAATCACACCAACAACGAGCGCAAGACATTCCCTTCGTACTTGCACCCCGCAGAACCTAGGCCGTCGCGAAGGGTATGGAGAGCCGCAGCATGCCGGACTGGGGGTGGAGGGGGGTGGCGTTGGGCCAGTGAGGGCGACCGGGAGCAACGGCTCTTCTGTGCGTCTGGGTGATAGTTTTCAAATTGGCTCGCTGGGACTCTCACCGGAGTTTTGTAATTTGTGAGCACGAGGGGTGGGGGAGCTGCTGCTGTCACAGTGGTTGGAGGTTCGAGCGGGGTGGAGAAGGCAGATCACACAAGGACGAGGATGAGCAGGGGGGGAATAACGCAGGCGGCGGTACCGCAGCAGGATATATATGCTTGGGGTTGTATGTAGCGGGTCATTCGGAGCATATGGCCTTCGTATGATGTACGAAGCTACATGCACGGAGGATCGCTGCATCGCTGCCTACGTGATTTTGCGTTTTTTAAGATGTGCTACTGCTGTGCTGTAATGACCAGGCACGAGTGTTTTACACCAGGTATGACACCTGGTAGGAAGTGCTGTTTGCTGTATGCACTCGTACGTGCGGCAACTGCTGCTGTACGATCTTCAGGCATCCAGTAAACAACACACACGTGATTGGACCCACGAACGGAAGGGGTGTACAATGGCAGCGCAGCTTGCAAAGTTAAGTATCAACTATTTATGAATCAGTCGAACTCACAGCTGACGTATTTCAAAATTTATAAAATGGCAGTAGCGCCAGTTTTGAGCAGCTGTTACAGGTTAGCAAAAACCGGGCCTTCGTTGTTCACGAAAAGGCACGAGCGGCGAGATCTCCATAACTTTCGCAGACTACTCGCCAAACTGTCCTTCAAACGTCACGGCGAACTTCACGACGATATTTTAGAAACTGAGACGACGTTCTCCGCGACGTTCTTTCACGGCGTTTTGTAAAAAATACGGGGAAACCCTATAATATATCATATTATACGTTAAGAAAAGCAAGGTGTGGACGAAAATATCATTATTATACTGTAGTACTCTGTTGTAGTCCTGGCACAAAAAAAGTCAAGAGTGAAATTTTAAAAAAAAACGTGGATGGCGCGAGTCGAACCTCCGAAACGAAAATGTTATCCAGATGCAGTACAAACGTACACGCTAGAACAACAGCAAGCAGTGGTGCTCGTATAACTAGCACGTCGTGTTTTTTACGCAATCTAAAACAATTTGCACCATTCCCTACAGCAGTAGAGTAGCTTGTACAGGTATGACTGCATATTCAACGGTACTGCCGTAAAATGCCACGCGAGGAATGTACGGGTACTGATCCCCTTTCAGCTGGCTCTAGGATCTATCGGTCAGCAATGTAGGACGCACTGCAATAAGAATTACTACTCTGTGCTGCTAAAAAAGCAGCTCTGCTGTAGTAAGTATGTTGTGTACGAACGCTGCTGTGCGAATGAGCCGCAGTACGATCATCCATGCGCGCAAGATGTGCCCACTGCTGCTGCTGCTGCTGGGCAGCAGGATTGGTTGTGGTGCTGTAGGAAGCTGGAGGTAAGCACGTTCAGTGCACTGCTGTGAGTATTTGTTCTCTAGGCCGTGCTCCGTGCAACAACCCAAAAAAAATGTATGAGGATATTATACGTCATGCTGGGTATACACGGATAAAAAAATATATGAGAGACGATGAAATGCGGACGGCAGGCTCCGACAAACACAACCAACCACAGCAACACTGCGCATATGGGTTTGTCGAACACGCACGGCGTGTGGGCGGCAGCGTTGGGACGATGGGATCTGTGCATGTTGTCTGTTGTGTACCTCAGGCATGTGCTCACACAGCTCATGAGAGCTGGGGGGAGAAAACAGAGAGCATGTATGTATGTTTACCGATACGTACGTACAAAATAAGGCCTCTCGTACTGAAACCAGGGAAATCGTCTTATCCACTCCCGCCGGAAAAAAAACTTTGGGCCCCCGTCACGTCCAGAGTGCACGGATCGCACCGAGACCTCGACCAATGTGTCCGGCCGGGCTTCCTGTGTCCGAGCATTTGGTGTTGTGCCGAAAAGTGCTTTGTACGAAGAGAAAAGTTGGCTAAAGTACGAAAATTTGACAATTATACGTATACATAATACGTCCTCTATGTACGTTTGTGCAAAAAGCATACTGCAAGCCAAAGGGTCCCTCGGGAACTTGCCGTACAGCAGTTTTAGTATTATGGACATCTTGTATACGTCCTCTATGTACGTATGTCAGATGTGTAAAAAGCGTGCTGCGAGCCACCTGCGAGCGAAAGGGTCCTTCGGGATCTTGCCGTACAGTTTTAGTATTATGGGTTTATTGTATACGTCCTTTATGTACGTATGTGTAAAAACCACACTGCGAGCCACCCCCCCTGTACGCTTGTGGTTTAGTATTCACCAACCCCGTATATCGATAAATCAACCTTGTTCGGGAAATAAATAAATAAAAACTGCAGGTACAGCGTACAGCAGCAGTGTGGTTCCTGTATTTTCTTCCAAATTACATGCACTAACACTTTTTGATATCAATACCAATACTGTACGGCAGTGCAGGTCGTCAGCACTATTCTTTTCATCTTTTTGAGCATCGTGCGTAGTGTTTAGACTACTGATAGCATTGTAGAGACGGAGATACGGCTCTTCTGTGTAATTCCGAGTTGAGGCGCCTTTGCTCCGGGCGGCGGTAGACAAGTTTTCGTGGCATGGTAGGCTCATCAGTAACTACGTCCAGCTTCACACGTAGAACCACCTATGGGAGGCGCTCATCCCGCAATGATATTCAAAAGTACTCCCTACTACTGCTGTTTCGATACCAGCAGCGAGATATTCTTCAACACCAGTACATGTGATATGTGACAACGAAAATACTGACGGTTGATCAGGTTGGGCTGACTAATTGAGTCGTACTTATATTGACAGCACACAGCAATACTTTCCATGGTAGTCTAAATGAATACAGCACATCAATCAACTTTACTACTCGGATTCCATGCCTTTCCGAACACACCGGGCAGCTCGTCACTGGTACGCGCCATGTCATGCTTGCTACCGGTATCTCATTGGGTCCATGTCCCTGGTCTTACATCGGTGGTCCCGCATGTTACGGCATGCGCTGCGCGAGTTTTCTAGCTTTGGTGTGTGACTTGAAGTCTAAGTCAATCAGGGCGACACAGCAGCCTACCCCCCCCGATTTTTTTTTTTTTTTTTTTATTTTTTGCGCTCGAGGAAAAACGTACATCAAGAGTAATATAGCATTTTCGACTGTGGATACGACATCAGAAAAAGAGAAGGATCACCACGGTTGTGTTTCACCCGCTCCATACCTGTTGGCCTGGTGCTAATCAGGTTGGGCTGCATCGATATATCTAGCCCGAACCCTCCGGACACAGCAAGCCACACCTTCCTCCGTTGTGTGCAAGCTCATCATCGTCCAGGTGAAACTATGTCACCCCGTGTGACCCGTGCCCCCCGAGGGCTTGCGTAGCCGGTCTTCATCTGCTCCAGTTTTTTTTGTCCTTTCCTCTTGTACTTGGCTTTCAGTCCTCCAGGTGTTGTACCTGATACTCGAGCGCAACGCTCGGTTGGTATACAACACAGAAAATGGTACGACCGGAGACATCGAAGAGGGTCAAACGTGCATCGGACTTTCGATTTGGTGTGCATAATACGACGATTGGTCTATTACTACTGCTGTAGTCTACAAGCATCGCGGCAAGAAACTAGTCACCAAAATATACGTGGTTTTCTTGAAAATTCTATGTTTGCCAGCCGACAATGCACGGTGTTGTCCAGGGGTTCATGGTTCTATAGGGTTACGTACGCCCAAACGGCGTAAGGCTCAACGTTGTTAGTTTCCGGTATCACCTAACCAGGCAAACGTACACGAGAGCATGCGTGCATTAGTACGTACGGCACCTTTGGCTTGTATCGATACCTGTCGATTGCTTTCGGTTTTGAAGACCAGTTGTGGTCAATAGCACGCAGTCATTTATTAACAAACATGCATGTGTGTGCGATCATGAACAACGAGCGAACAGACGAGCACGAGCAACAGGCAAACGGAGCACGAGCAACGAGTATGCCCGCATGCATTGACCAGATAAGTATCTTCAAAGCCTCACGAAACAAACAAGCAGAGCACCATTGGCAGCGTGAATACATAACAGCATATTGCACGTATCACCATCATACAAGGCAGGCAACAACGAAAACATGTGAACGTATGCATATACCAAGTAACTGGTATGCAAATGAAGTATTATGCAAGATCAAACGTGGGATTACACAAATAACACGACGACATTATTTCACAAGCTTGCAATCGCTCCGATCTCTTGCACACGTTTTGCGAACACTCCGATCTCCTGCAATGCACTTCGATCTCCCTGGGTTCACCATGTTACAGCAGGGTACAGCTCTCAGACCCTAAAAAGGACCTGCGCTCGTTAGATCTCTGAGGCCGGCTCACCTGTTGTTCGGGGGTTCGAGGAAGTGCCTTCAAGCAGTAATGATCGGGTCACGCAGAACGTGGATCGATGCAATGCGGTAAATGCAAGCAGTCAGCGTGAACACTCAACGAAGCATCACAGACACGATGACGGGCATGACGGGCAACGCAGGGCCCAAGGGGCTGGGGGTCGATAGGACAGGTATCACAGATCACTTGGCTTTGACTTTCTTTCTTCACTTGGTGGTGTTTTGTAAACACCGGGTGGTTCCGGAACCTCGTTACTGGCTCTGTACCCGAGACCGAAGGCGTTCCCACACCGGGGATCCTACCTGCCCCTATAAGATCCGCCCAGAGGATGCTAACCAAAGCTTGCCCTCTGCCTATCGAATAGACCCGACGCGTGACCCTGATCAGGACAGTGGTCTCGCGCCGTATTATCCTCCCCATAGCGCTGGTCACGACAGTCACAGCGCTATGAACCTCCCTCCCTGGCGCCACCTGCTGTAACACAGGTAACACCCGTGCAGCTGTTCTTGGCGGAAACGGGAGCCACGGGTTAGCGTGTTGCTCGAAGGAAAGAGTAATATTGATTAATAGTAGTCGGAAGGAACCGAGTACTACTCTTTTTTGTGGTGGACACTACACTACTACATGCACGCGGTACCATCGGCTGACTACTATACCGTCACTATACACCACCACCACTACTACGCAGACGTTGTACGGGTAGAAGAAACATGCACTCTACAAAATACTACCTGGTACACTACTGCGACCACCAACTATACTGCTACAAAGTACTACTGCTGACTAAACCCTCATACAATCTACAGACAATCTCAAACGGGCACGTCGTATAACCACACGGTACCATGGATAGGGGCATGACTGCTATAATATACTGTTACAACACACCGCCAGTAATACGTAGATACATGCAGTACAGGTAGAAGCAGCATGAATAAATACTGCACTACAATACCTTCTACTACACATAACTGTTTGTTCCTATGATAATACTAAAGCTTCTCTACAACGGCGACGCAGCATGCAACCGGTACCATGAGTTGGGGGCATGACTACTATATACCTGGTATACTACTACTCTTCTTAATGTACACCAATACAACTACGCGGCAGATGGATGTACTGCTGTAGTAAAAATGGTAGAAGCAGCAAGCACGCTACAAACTACCTGGCACTATAATACTATTACGACTACTCTTAATGATGATTTCGTAAATGTACAGGCTACCTATTCTATACGACGGTTGATGGCATCTACTGCTATTGGCCACATCGGTACCATGAGTTGAGGGCATTATTATTTTGACTATACTGCTGTTACTCTTAATGTAAACCACAACTACTACGCAGATAGATGTACTGTAGTAAAGGCAGAAGCGGCATGCACGCTACAAACTACCTTGGTAACATAATACTACGACTACTCTGTAATATACTAGTAATTGGTGGTAATGAGGCGCGACCTCAGCAATACCTGCAGTAGTCATATCTGCGATGCATCATGCCAAACATTTGTGCTGAACCAACACGAACGAACATCTACTGCTGCTGTACCTACTACCTATACGCCGTCGTTGGTGAATATTCTTGGCATCATCTATGTTCGTTTGGATCGTTCCAGCAGCGACGGTTACAAGTTGTAGAGGGTTGCGTATATCTTCGCAGGCGTTATTATGAAGTATGCCGTGTGTTCACGAGGAGAGTTTGAGCACTCCGTTCTCTGCTCCGTTCTCTGCTCCGAGCTACGAGCTAGGCTCCGCTCTCTCTCCCCTCTTCTGTCCTCTAATACAACGATTATTACGAAACTCATCAGACCACGTGGTGGTCAGGGCATCCAGGCTTGGACTCTACGAACACACTAGTACTTGAACGTTTGAGGTCTGGTACCAGAAGCCCACGATGCCCTCGAAGGGATCGGCTCAAGAAGAGCGCGACTCTCCAAGTGACGTTGAAACGCTGCGACGCGAGGTCGAACTGGCGATGGAGAACAGCGAGGCGTCGATGCTGAATGCCATGAGGGAAATGATGGCCGAATTCATGAGGAACAACGGTCGATCGGAGCCAGGCAGCGCTGAAGGCAGCGTTGCTGTAGGAGAACGTCCAGCAGGGGTAGGGACCACTGCTGTAGGAGAAAGCCCAAGAGGGGCAGTACCCACTGCTGAAGTACGAGAGACTACTGCTGCCGTTGAAGCAGGCATTGGTCGATCGGAGTCCGGCAGCGCTGAGGGTAGCGCTGCTGTAGGGGAGAGCCCACAAGGGGCAGTACCCACTGCTGTAAGACAGATTGCAGCAGAACAAGAGACACATTTGCGTGAGGGCGCCTCGCCAGATTTGGGAGCAACTGGACGCGGAGGAACTGCGTTGCCTGTCGAGGTTGACCCACCGAGGGGTCATCCAGACCAGCATGGGAGGACAGGAGGATGCGGTGCATACCCTGGCGGTGAGTTGGGTGGTGTATTTGATATGCTTCTATCGCGCCATTTGGCCTTCAAACACACTCCTGTGCCATCGTTTAGTGGGCTAAAATCTGAGTTCAACCCCTGGACAAGAGACGCTCGGTATTACGCCAACGGAGTTGGTTTCTTGTCTGCTTTCGTGTCGGATCCACCGCAGTACATTCCCGTAGGGGAATTAGACACCGAAAACTCGATGCTTGTCGCAAGGGGGTTTAGCCGCGAAAGTGTGCACAGACATACACTGGCGTGGAATTTCCTGTCGACGGGCCCTCAAGAGCAAGAGCGATAAAAGCATTTTACACCGGTGTACCTCGCCGAGGCAAGCGTGGGACGCTCTCCTTGCGTGGTACGGCCCTCAGACGACGGGGGCCAAGTCAGACCTCTCCCGACGCCTTAACAGTTTTAAGATGGCGCCGGGGAGCAACCCGCTCGAGGAGATGGGCAGGATCGAGGATCTTTCCGCGGAAATGCGAACAGCAGGAATGTCAGTAGACGACCACATGCTGTACACCATCTTTATTGACGCTCTGCCTGCCGAATACGAAGTGGAGGCTCGGAACCTGGCATCACGTGACAGCATCGGCCGTGATGACATCATCAAGGCTGTTCGAGAACGGCATCACCGACTTTCTGGAAACAGGAAGAAGGGGTCCAACTCTGGCCACGCAGGCCATGCTATGTACGCCGCCGCCGCCGGCGGTGGCGGTGGTCGCCGGAAAGGTGGAGGAAATGGTAAAGAAAAAGGTGGACGACGGGGTCACGGACGAGGCGGTAGAAGCACCAACGAGGACTGTGGTGGCTCGGCCGCGGCTGCTGGTGGCAATGGCAGCAACGCCAAAGCCGCCAGCGGAAGTACTCCAGTGGGCAAGTGTCATAGGTGTGGCAAGAAGGGCCATTGGAGGAGCGAGTGCACGGCGAAGCTATGCAGTCGATGCCAGGGACGCGGGCACTCTGCCGATGCCTGTGCCACGTCCACGGATCGATGCAGTCGATGCAACGGGCTGGGGCACGCTGCTGATGTCTGCCCCTCATCGAAAGAAGAGCTTTTTCCTGGCGCGAAACTCCCGGCCACGACGTCGTTGTGGGCGGAAGCGTCCCACTGGGCGTGTGACGCCTTGAACCGCACAACAACAACAGCTAACCCGCAGAGCAAGTCGCCGCATGAGATGAGGCATGGTACCCCCCCCCCGGTAGTACTACTGCCCTTCCTAAAGCCTGGCTATTGCAAGGTGAAGAGGGAAAACAAGTCACAGGCGAAAGCGCAAGAGTGCTTTCACCTTGGCCCTGCAACAAACTACCCCGGAGATTCAGTACGAGTGCTGAAAACGAACCGCACTGTGCTAATAACGCGCAATGTCACCTGGCAACGCGTGTCGCTCGCACCACCTGTACCTGCCCAGGCGAATGACTCCCTGTCTACGGAGAAGGGGGGGTCAGAGGCAGACGACGTGAGAACGTCGGATCGAGGTGGTGGGGGGGTGGTGGATGAGCTGGACGACGGCCTGGCTCACTTGAACGACCTCGACGTGACGTGGGGTTTTGACCTGGACGCGTTTATGCAGGAGCGCGCACAGCAGGCACCTGCCGCCGGCGAGGTCGGCGGCGAAACACCCGAGACGATGGGTTCGTCTCAAGGGGGCGCCGTGGACGCCTCCTCGGTCCCGACAGGGAGGGCCGAAACAGCCGAGACGATGGATTCGTCTCAAGGGGGCGTCCACGTCTCAAGGGGGCGCCGTGGACGCCTCCTCCGTCCCGGCAGGGGGGACCGGAAGCGACTCGGGGGCAGCATCAGCCTCCGACACCGGACAAGGGGACGGTGAGGATCCCCCGCGGTCCTGTCGGGGAGGCCAGCACACGAGCTCAGCAGCTGGGGCCGGCTCCCCCCGACTGTACGGGGCCGGACCCGGGGTCAAAGCCAACGCCTGGAGGGTGAACCTGCTGTGCAACTGAAAGGACCGCAGACGCGCTGCTTGCGGCAGCGTACGAGTTGTGGACGAAGCCTGGGAGTATGCTGGATCGTACGCCCTGGACGACGGAGGACGCAGTGGCTTTGATGGCCGGAGGACCTGCTGTGGAGAACAAAGGGGAGTTGAGCGTGTGCATGCCGAGTGGTTTCCCGGAAGACGTAGAACCGCCCCCACAGTCCGTAGCAGATGTAGAGCGTTCTCAATACAAAGCGGCGTGGCACGAGGCCATGAAAATTGAGTTGGACGGTCACAAAACGACCGGTACGTACGAAGCCGTGACACCGCCAAAAGGGCGGAAACCTGTTGGCGCGAAGTGGGTATTTACCTACAAGACGGATAAGGATGGCTTGATAGTAAAGACAAAGGCCAGACTCGTGGCTAAGGGTTTTAGCCAGGTGCAGGATGTAGATTATTTTCAAACGTTTGCACCAACTCCCTCGTCAGCGTCAGTTAAAATTCTGGCGGCTGTTGCAAATGAACATGGTTTAAAGATTTTTCATCTAGACGTCGCACAAGCTTTTGTTCGCGCGAAACTCGACGCCGAGATATACATGAAACTGCCCGGTGGGTGTGGTGACATGTCAGGAAAGATCGTCCGCCTAAACAGATCACTGTATGGTCTAAAGCAGAGCGGACGGCAGTGGGCCGGATTATTGGTAGAGACCGTGGTAGAGTACGGAATGGAGCAGTGTAGGTCTGACCCGTGTGTGTTTCGCATGGTTGTGGACGGCAAGGTAGAGCTGATCATGGCCGTTCATGTAGATGACATCGTGATCGCAGGATCGGATGAGACATGTAGAGATTTCCATGCCGCGCTAGCTATGAAATTTCCCACGAATAACCTCGGCGAACTGACTTGGTACATTGGTTGTGCTTTCAAACGCGACTGGGAACTGGGGACGTTGGAGATTACGCAGAAGGCGTTCATTGAGAGCATGCTGAATCGCTTTGGTGTTAACTCATCCTCTGATATCCCCGCGACCCCCGGTGTGGAACTAGGTCCAAGAGAGGAGGGCGAACTTGAAGGAGACTGGCCGTACAGGGAGGCTGTGGGCAGCTTGATGTAGCTGTCGACCATGACGAGGCCGGACATCTCGAACGCTGTGCGTGCTGTGGCGCGCACACTCCCACAACCCAACGGAGAGGCACTGGAAGGCAGTTTTGAAGATTATGGCTTACCTCCACGGGACCAGGTTTATGGGATTGACTTTTGTACGGGGCTCGGGTTTGGATTTGACTGCGTATAGTGATGCTGATTATGCGGATAAGTCGAACGATAGGCGCTCGGTATCGGGGACGGTAATTACCCTAGGGGTGCGGCCGTCAGTTGGGCAAGTAGTACGCAGAGGTGTGTTACGTTGTCGACAGCAGAAGCAGAGTATGTCGCCCTGGGTGAAGGGGTGAAGGAAGCTTTGTTTACGGGCGCGGTGTTGTCGTTTATCTGTCCAGAGCTAAGCGGATCATGTGTCCGGGTTTTCGAGGATAACCAGGGGGCCATAGCGTTGGCTGAAAACCCTCTTAGTTCTGCTCGGCAGCAGAAGCAGACTATGTCGCCCTGGGTGAAGGGGTGAAGGAAGCTTTGTTTGCGGGCGCGGTGTTGTCGTTTATCTGTCCAGGGCTAAGCGGATCATGTGTCCGGGTTTTCGAGGATAACCAGGGGGTCATAGCGTTGGCTGAAAACCCTCTTAGTTCTGCTCGGAGTAAGCATATCGACGTGCGTTTTCATTTTGTCAGAGAGCTACTTCGTGCTAAGAAGATCGACATCCAGTTCGTAGCTTCGGAAGACCAGCACGCGGATATTTTGACGAAATCCTTTGCTGCGACCCCTTTTAAGTCTCATCGTAGGTTCTTGTTGAATCTTCCTTTGGAGGGTGAATGAGGGGTATGGGCATTATTCGATGAGTACCATGTTTGAGTGATGCAAAGAATATTTTGTCAGGTCGCCAACCCTGCGCTACTTTGAGGGGCATGGGGGAGTAGGGCACCGCTTGGCATTTTGTTTTCTGGCCATGGTCATCGTTTGGAATGCGGCCGTTGTTTCAATTGCAATGGTTTGGAGTATATGTGTTATACAGGGGGTTTTGACCCGGTGGCCGGGTTTCCTCCTGCGGGACTGTCGTTGGCTGTTCTTAGGTCCTAGCAAGTCTTGAATGTCTTTTCGGTCTAGTCACTGCTGTGAAGAGCAAGGGAGGGTGTTCGTTTGGATCGTTCCAGCAGCGACGGTTACAAGTTGTAGAGGGTTGCGTATAACTTCGCAGGCGTTATTATGAATTATGCCGTGTGTTCACGAGGAGAGTTTGAGCACTCCGTTCTCTGCTCCGTTCTCTGCTCCGAGCTACGAGCTAGGCTCCGCTCTCTCTCCCCTCCTCTGTCCTCTAATACAACGATTACAGAGAAACTCATCTGACCACATGGTGGTCAGGGCATCCAGGCTTGGACTCTACGAATAAACTGATCATATCCTGCTCTTGAAAAACACAGGCAGCACAGCAGTACGGACACACCTGTAACAAATACCAGGTACTGGATTTTGTCGTGTGTATCCTGGTATTTCCACCTAGAAATCCAACATAATAGTTTGAAGACCAAAAAATATGTACTGCTGTGTGACCACAGAAAGAACTTATTACTTGTATTCGTATCGTTTCTCTCGAGAATTCAAGAATCGGCGCGGACACTGACTGGTTGTGCTGGATGTCGACGGGTCGAAAGAACAAGAAGACAAATAAACGCACACCTGATATATTTTTTTCTTTTTCTGTTTTTCCAACAGCAAGTGTTTTCTGATTGAAATTCGGCATAATTTGAACACGAAAAATCTGCATCTGAAGTTATTTGTCCAACAGAAGGCGCTTCTTTCTCGTAGCAGGTGCCACCACTACTTGCTTGTACTGATGTACGACATCTACCCAGCAGCAGTGTTTCTCCAGCAACAAAAACAGCAGCAGCAGTAGCAGTGGGACGCACGAGGCCAGGGTCAGCGTCGCTGTACGCTCGGCGGCTCGGCTTGTCAATCTAACCCTTGAACCGTTTGTACACATCTACAGTAGCAGTGTTTCTCCAGCAACAAAACAGCAGCAGCAGTAGCAGTAGGACACACGACGCCAGGGTCAGCTTCGCTGTACGCTCGGCTTGTCAATCTCAACCCTTGAACCCTTTGTACACGTACTCGATTTTGTCCTGTGTTGGTTTTGAACTCGAAATTCGGCATAATAATTTCAAGACGAAAAATCTGCACGCGACATGCTCTGTCCGAGAGAGAACTTCTCGTAGCAGGTAGCAGGTACCACCGCTACTACTGATGTACGACATCTACAGCAGAGCTTCTCCAGCAGCAAAACAGCAGCAGCAGTAGGACACACGAGGCCAGGTCAGCGTCGCTGTACGCTCGGCTTGTGTGTGAACCCTTCGTACATGTGTTTCCTGGTCCCACACTCATAATTTGAAGACGAAAAATCTACAATATGACGTGTGTCCAGCAGAGCTTCTAATTAGCAGTGCCACCACTACTACTACTGCTGTACAACAACTATACAGCTATTGGTTGTGATCGGAGATCGACATGGATTTATCGTAGACTACTCAGGAGTTATATATGGATGGTGGCTTTTATGATGTGGCCAAGAGAGTCCGTCGGCACGAATGGTGGGAATTATCTTTAGCCGCCTTTTATGTGCTGGTACGATGTCGTGGAAGCATCTTTCATTGTCTTTTGTACTGAATAATATACATCTGTGTGTTTTTCCTGTGAGGTACGTGAGCTCTTCTCGATCGTCCTCGCCTGATATCCGTCTGAGCTTGAGGCCCTTCCAACACGCTAGCGTGGCGGAAGAAGTCTCTGGCTTGGGCGGTTACCGGTCAGCCCAGCGCGGGTTGGACGTTCTTGAAATAAATATATGTGTGGTGATGGTGGTTATGGTGATTTGATACAAGAGACCAGCAAGGAGGTGGCTGCGGGTTATCTCAGGCCTCGGGAAGCGTTTTTGAGGGTGGAAAGATGGAAGACGGTGCAGCTGATGGGGATCGTGGATAGGCTGTATTCCGAGAGACTTGTTCTGGTGCGCCACATCGTGGCCGGCGAAGAAGCTTGGACCGCGAGGAACGGCAGGGTTATCGTGTTCACGAGGGAACGGGCCCGGCTCAACGAGTTGGATTTTGATGTTTCGTCTGCGCAGCTGACGATAAAGCGGAGGCAAGAGGAGGTACACCTTCTACAGCAGTCACGGCAGCAGCATACCAGCTCGGCCAGACGTGAGCCGAAATTGGTAGACCCGCTTGGAGCTGGAGGCAGAGGCATCGCAGGTGAGCAGCAGCAACATCAGCCGCTGCCGCCGCCGCCGACTGCACGGCAGAAACTGACCGAACATGATGGGGCGGAAAGAGAGGTGAAAGGTGATGAAGTGAATAATGAGGTGAAGGGGAAGGTGCAACGTGAAGTGATATATGAGGAGGTGAAGGTGCAAGCGGAGGGCGATGGCACCGGGGAGCAGCCCCAGCAGCCACGTCTGCAGGAGCAGGAGCAGGACCAAGTGGGTCCGCTAAGCGATTGCGACGATCGCGCCGAAGCGCAACAGCAGCAGCAGCAGGATCAAGTGGGTCCGCTACGCGCTTGCGACGATCGCGCTGAAGCGCAACAGCAGCAGCAGCAGGACCAAGTGGATCCGCTAAGGGCTTGCGACGATCGCGCCGAAGCACAACAGCAGCTGCAGCCGGACCAAGTGGGTCCGCTACACTCTTGCGACGATCGCGCTGAAGCGCAACAGCAGCAGCAGCAGGACCAAGTGGGTCCGCTACGCGCTTGCGACGATCGCACAGAAAAACAACAGCGACAGCGGCAGCAGAGTCAGGAGGACTCGGTTAGCGCTGGAGGTGACAACCCTGGCAATCCATAGTCAGTACAAGAAGAGGTGGACGGAGTGGAGGAGGTGAAGGGGGTGGAGAGGGTGGAGGAGGTCGAGAGGGTGGAGAGGGTGGACGGGGTGAAGGAAACTGGGGGACTGGCAGTGGGAGCGGAGCAGCATGGTGGTGGTGGGGCGAACATGGACACGGACGCTAGAGGGCGCTGGAACTGGGGTGGAGAAGGCTTCCCGCCTTTTGCACCAGATTAAAACAGGTTTCGTTGGCCTACCCCCGATTATCGTGATACGAAACACTGCTGTTCACTGCTCTATTGTACGTAGGTCACGATGACTTGCGTTTTGTGTGCTTTCTTATTATGTACGTGCACAAGTAGTTCTGGTGATTCTTCACTTTTCCGTTTTGCATTATACATACTTGACATACCGTAACGCAGGCTAATGAATGAGGGTTCGGGTGAGGATGCAGTGTCGAAGCGAAGTGCGCGAAGCGGGCCTCCGGATTGAGTTGCATTGATGTCATACTGGGCATGGACGGCCGAGATGTACTGATGCTGGATGCTTTGCTATTGCGTTGCTTGGCCAGCGCGGCACCATCATGTGAAGATGTACCTGGTGCAAGTATCTGTATTTTATGAAATTATTGAATAACGAACAATGAAGTTTTCGTTGTTCATACTGCTGTGTGCCTGGGACCGTACTGCTGTAGTACCCATCGAAAGCTGATACGCGGTACCCCTGAAGGGTAGCTTGCTTATTGAGAAGATACGCGCGTGCGTAGATACATGGCATTCATTCTATATGACGTAGAAACGTATATCTCTCGGCTCCCCCCTGCCCCTCCCTCTCCCATCTATTTAGTACCTGGTAATGTTGACTGAGTTGGGCCAATAAGGGCATGGGATGCAGGTTATAGCTTTGTCTGAGTGGGACGCTTACAGACAGTAGAGAAGGTGGTCGGTTCTAGTAAAATACTGTGTTTGTGATGGTATATAAGAGAGATGTGTTGGATAGATCTGACTATTATGCTGAACCAGATGTGAATCGTGGAACCTTGCCCTGTACGTTGTGCGGAGGGTCTTTTGATTATTTCAATGGTCATACCACACACATGACATGTTGCTACACTACCAGCAGCGTAGACTGGTTGGATGTCGGATACGTATTATCCGATCATCGTGTGTCTCGGATACGTAGGTTCCGTGATTGTAGCAATATCAATCGATGCACAGCAGATCGTTTCGAGGCGGCAGTGTTAGTTCATACATGCTGTCGTTTTCGTACATAATTGCTTGATGATCAGCGGTAATTGAAATGAACCGTTTGAATTGCTGCTGTAATCTGATCGACAGAAGCATTGAGGAATAACTGATACATTGTTGTTGCTGTGTGCGGAGGGTATTCTGTTTCTACTGTAGGTCGTGTACCCTCATGCATAGGAAGAGACATTACAGGGTACCAGGTATCAGGCACATAAACAACACTGCCGTACAGCTGTCATGGTGGAGTGAAAGGTGGGCAAGTATGGTGTGTGCGAACAGAGAGATGGAGCGAGGACCTGGTATTGAATAAGAAAGTACAAGGCGCTTCGCTCCGCGGGTGGCCTACGCCGCCCGCTACGCTCGCTCAGGAAGGAAACATCAATGTATATGCGAAGCGGACAGAGGTCCATGATTGAAATGAATATTGGTTTTTGTATGGCCCCTGTAGTTAGCTGCAAACTGGCGACTTGATAATGCCAAGAGTCCCGCCGCCATGCTTCAGGAGAAAACAGCTCGGACGCCACACATGCTTCGCGTCGCGGGCGGTTTTTCGCTACGCTCGCTCACACGTCGTACATACGTATGTTCGAATGTGCTTGTTCAGTATTTGACGGTTTCATGACTATTCGGTATATTGACTTATTATGAGATTATTTGGTGGTTACTTCTGTGGGTGTACGTGATCCCCACCAGGGCCACTTCCATCTGTATCTACTCTGCCGGGAGAATAATACTAAAACCTGAAACATCATCTTTCTTCGCCTGGGACTTATCAACACTCTAGAGTTTTTCAACGTTGGCAACCTAGGCTCATGGGTGACGAAGTAGAAGATCTTCGGGGTGTGGTATTAGAGCAGGGCCTCGCCCTCGAGGGGCTGCAGCGGGCGGCCGCCGACGCAGAGGAGCGTCGAAAGGCGAGTCACGCCGAGATCCTCGAGATGATGGCACAGATGGGGTCCGGTAGACAGCAACAGCTATCTACTGCAGTTGGAGCAGGGAGAGATGCTTCAACGCCAGGGTCGGAACACTCCGATGTTGGCAACGGGAGCCGGGAGGGTAAACGCGTTTCCGCGGAAGATGGCCACCTCGGTGGAAAAGGGGGCGGAAGCTGTGTTGGTGCTCTTGGAGTATGCCGGAGATACGACGGCGTGCTAAATGGAGAAGAAAAAGCCCTGCGGTGGGAGCAACAAAACCGTAGGCGCCTCCGTGGGGAGTGGCACGGGGGATAACAAGTCGTGCGAAACTTTACGTGCGCACCTCACCCAGGGAGATTGTGGTGGGGCTGGGAGCTGTTGGGATGGGAGACATATCTGCACATTCTCGCGTGAAGTCGCACGGTGAGCCAGGCCGTGTGCACCCGGCCACCCATGTGGCATGGTCGGGACAGCCGCGTACGTGATACGCGCACTCGACTACGGTGTGGTAGTAGTCGAGGGAGCGGACGTGGGGGAATCGGGTGCTGCTGCAGCAGTACTAGTAACGAAGGAGGGCACGTCTGCATCGGCAACAAGTCGCGTGACACAGCAGTCGCGTGCACACGACGATAGCAGCAGCAGCAGGAGCAGCAGCAGCGGGAGGTCAGGAACAGCAGCAGCAGCAGCCGCGGAAGGTCAGCAGCAGCAGCAGCAGCGGGAGGTCGTGGATGGGGCAGGCGTGCTTGGATCGTCCGCTGGATCCTTTTATGGGTCCAGCAACACGCGGGGCGAGGGGATAGCGTCTGCACTCGTAATGGTAGGTCTTCGATCCACTATTACCTTGTGAAGTTTGTTTCTTTTCACGACGAGGGTAGAAATTTCGTGAATTGATTCGTAGTACGTACGAGTACGTATGAAATGTGCGATAATACTAGATGATACGTACGGAAGTATTGTTTGGACTTCTTTTTCTGGAAGATATACGCGATGAGTACCCCCCCGTCCCCCACCTGGTAGTTGAAAAGTCGTATTTTCGTGTTTTGGTTAGAAATGTTACTGCCGAATACGACATCCACTGCGCTTTGATGCGCTCCGTGTTCGATGTCGGCAGGCCCAGAAGAGCAACTGGACAAATACCAATACATTAATATCGCATATTTCAAAGGTGTGGAGGGGGTCTGTGGGCAAGTGTGTATTTATGTTGCGGGAAGGTCGTGAAGTGGACAGACAGGTATCTCGCCAGCTGGAGCTTTTTAGTAATTCGGCTACTTAGCGGGCGGGAGGTTATGTCTAGTACTTCTGGTGGGTATTCGGAGGAGTAGTTTTCTCTTGCGATTGGATACACCTGTCGGTCGAAATACGTTTTTGATCGTACAAATGGAGATATGTCTTTTTCGACCGGATTTGGATTCGTTCCGGATAAAGGAAAGTCGATACATACCGTTTACGACGTGTTAGGGAATACTAAATTATATGGTAGTTATCGTTCTTTCCGGGTAAGTGCTGGATGATATATACGATATGTATCGTTTATTACTGGTTACGGAGATCTGAATGGTGTGCGTTATATTTTGTGTCCCGGAAAAGTCGTGAATTGTACGAAGAAGGTATAGTATCGTCTACTGTAGGTTCGTCAAATGGAGATGTGTCATTTTCGACTGGGTGTGGATTCGTTCCGGTTATTAAGTCGTATATGATAAAAACCATTGGCGACGTGTTCGGGATAAAAATTATGTGGTAGTCACCGTTCTTCCCGTCGGGTACGTGGTGGGTGATATGTGGGATATGTATTGTTTACCACTGATGAGGGATCTCTGAATGTTACGGAGCATATTTTTTTATCCCGGGAAAGTCGCAAATGGTACGGAGGTATACTATCGTCTACTCGACGGTATACGTAGCCTTTTGTTTTGCCTGGAGTTTTGAAAAAAATAAATTTCCATTTTCAATTCAAACAGTCTTTGTGGTATAGACAGGACCAGAAGGTGACTGGTGGGACGGATATTTATTAGTTGACGGATTGGCGAATTAAGAGTGCGTGGTGCACCTTGAGAGGTGTATTGCAAATGCAGCGGTATTGGTGGATACTGATTTCATTGAGTTTGGCAGGGATTTGTCTTCGAACTGCGGTCTATTGGTTGCAGAACAAGGGAGGGTATGCTTATTCTTGATGGGTTGTTCTACCACCAATATTGTATTTCCGAACTTGATGGGTGATTGAAATCTTGTTCGCGAGTTGGAAGATGAAAAATTGTGGACATGATTATTCATGATTAGGGGTGATGAAAATCTCGGTTCACGAGTGGGAAGGTGAAATATTTCAGGGAACAAGGATAGCTAGTGAACTGAACCAGAAACAGGGAGTGTTTTTCTTTTTGGTTCTGACACAAAACGGATATTGTTTCGGGAATAGTAAGCGCCGGGCAAACTCTATAGGGAAAGATATTTGGTATCTCGCGTTAGCTACGATCTGATAATTTGTGGCGGAAGTAGGGGGCACAGGGAGACGTGTGTCTCGGGGAATGGGGTTCCTCGCGAGTTCTATCATTTAGCTATCTCTATGATTGTTTTGTTTTTACGGCATTGAGCTGTTGCAAAGGAGATCTGCAATAGTTTAATACAGGAGGAAGAGGTTTTTGCTTGTAAGGTACAGGTTTCCTCTTGAAATATTTTAGTTGGTTTTTGATGATGGAGATGAGTTTTGTTCTGTTATCTTGAATTGTCATTGCTGTTTTGCTGAAAAAGCAGGGAGTGTGTTCGAATGTGCTTGTTCAGTATTTGACGGTTTCATGACTATTCGGTATATTGACTTATTATGAGATTATTTGGTGGTTACTTCTGTGGGTGTACGTGATCCCCACCAGGGCCACTTCCATCTGTATCTACTCTGCCGGGAGAATAATACTAAAACCTGAAACATCATCTTTCTTCGCCTGGGACTTATCAACAACGTACATACCCCAGGTAGGGTACTTATTTTCTTCTTTCGATACGCTCTGTGTCTGTGTACTCGTCGTATGTACGAAAGATAAAGCACAGAACGGCACAGCAACACAGCAAAAACAATGAAAATGAAACCGAAAATGTCTAAAAGAAAAAAAATCCCCCTCCCCTTTCGTGTAATAATTTACTACTTGAGTGGAACACCTTACACCAGTTGAAAGGATAACAGTTATTGAAACTGTCACACTCTTAGACTGGAAGGGTAGCTTCCAGAGTTTAGATGATAGTTCGAACAGGCAGAGACGCAGTGGTCCAGGTCAAGGAGAAAGAAGAAGAAGAAGAAGTTTTCGTGTATTAAACTCAGCGCGATGAGAGGCAAGAAGTGGACTGAACAGGAAGGGGCAACCACAGATGGTCCTTCCTGTCGGTAGTTCTACCTAACTGCTTCAAGGTATTCATCTACAAGAGTCATTACCTTGCTCATACTCTGATCTATATTACTCGTCTCTGTATCTGCTACCGGCCAATGATCGACAACCTGACTACCGACATCCTCTCTAGACTGTCACTCTCTCGGGAAACACTCTCTGCTATTGGTTACGTACTCGACTAGTCTCCAAGTAATCTGTCCTACTGCTACTAGTACTATTTTCTACAGCAACAGTCTTTGCTATCACAGAATAGTCAGTCCAACAGCAGTCTTACTCATAGTACTCACTCATACGTACGTCAGTTAGTTCTCTTACCACAGCAGGCCAGAGTCAGTCTCCATGTCAGGTATATCCTGGCATGAGAGGCTGACCTTGCTTTGCTACATCCCCGGCTATGTACCGCCTCCGAATACTACTGAAACCCAATATCACCTCAATAGCCCATCCTGGTCCACTGTCGCCAACTGAGAGGGCGTGCAGTGGAACAACATCAATATGTGATATTGCTCGCATGAAAAAAAAATAAATACCAAGTCAATAGTATTAGTCAGACCCGAGAAAAAAATCATACAAAGTCAACAGCAGTGTCAGACCCTGAAAAAAAAATTAAAACCCACGACTACAATTCTCGTATCACAAAATATAAACCTATTTTGTACGTACCCTAATTGTTGTACTCTGGTTTCAACTGTATACTCCTCCAAGTATTTTTACTTTACCACCACCTCCCGGCTGTACTTCCCGTACTGAAGTTGCCATCCCTTGCTTTTTTATACCGCAACCACCTGGCTGTACGTTCCGTACTGAAGTTGCCCTCCCCCCCTTGTTCTACTGCAACCACCTGGCTGTACGTTCCGTACTGAAGTTGCCGTCCCCCCCTGGCCTATTACATTGTACTCCTCGCGTCCTATCTATTCCATTGATGGAGCATAGTTCTTGACACTCCGAGTCCTCTGGTGTACATGCCAGCACCACGATCCTCGCTCCTCGCTCACCGTTGTCAACGTCTCCTGAGATAGCCGCACGTTGTATTGCTTTCCCAGATCCAACATTTTTATGGTATGCGGGAGCATCTTGTTCTCTGCGTCCTCCGCTACCCCGACCACTCTCGCCAGCTGCCAACCTGCTTGCGCCATTTTGAAATATATGTACGACCCAATGATTTCAGGTGTATACAATTTTGGCCTTTCTCTGGTATCACAGCAAACAAAATATCCTGTCGGCACGTGTCTTTCTCCCTTTTCACGTGCGATAGCTCGTCTAGCTATCTCCACTCTGTATCGACGATATTTTGCATTTTCCCCCTTGACTTGGACGGGTTCGCCCGCCCAATATTTTACTACGCAATTACCATATTGCTTCAATTCCTCCTCGTGCTCCCACGTGGGTCGTTCCAGTCCAACCCAGTACGTATAATATTGCACTGCTATTTTACCACCTAGCCCTCTCGTCAGTCGATGTTTTGTTACCTTGCGGAGCGTTACGCGGTGGGTATCTAGTTCAGCAGTCACATCGTCCGTTGTTAGATGGAACGGGGGTGAAATTTCCGAGTATTTATTCAGCACGTAATTGCTCATGGACCATGGTAAAAATCTCGGTGGGGTCGCCCCTTCGTGAGGATTATAACATTTCTTGCACCGGTGTACTGACACTCTCGCATTTATCCCCCGGCCTGGCTCGTCCTTCCGAATTTCTAACAGTACTAGTTTGGGTCCAACCTCCCTGCCATCATTCATCTTCCCTGGCCCCACACATAACACCTTATAAGGCCCCGTCCAACAGTGTGCCAGTTTACTTATTAGTGCAAACGATTTTCTGGCTGAGCTGCCCTCAGCTGGTTTGTGCACGTGTTTTCCACCGCCCGTTATAGTGCTGTGATCATCGTAAACCCACGCCCAATCTCCGACTTCAAATTTCGTTTGATTGTTCATTGCTGCATCAATTTTCTCATTGTTGGCTTCGTGCTTCGCTTTTATTAACCGGTCTTCCTCTCGGATTAATCTATACGCTCGCACTTGTCTGTCTCTCATCAACTCCAGATAATCCAGCTGATCTCTTTTAGCGCTCTGGTGTCCTTTCACGCCACTACCTTCTAATATAGTCATCGGCAACCTCGGGTACCGACCTATGTGTACTTCATTAGGTGCCAATCCTGTTCCTCTGCTCACGTTATTATTGTGTGCTGCTATTGCGTGCAATAACATCTCGTCCCAATTCTTTTGATCATCGGCTATTAGATAAGACAGCATCTGACACAAAGTGTGGTTGAGCCTTTCTACCATTCCGTTCGTCTGGGGGTGATAGGAACTCGTATACTTTTTGATTGAGCCTAGCATTTTGAATACCGCCCTGCACACTACTGACACAAATTCCGCACCACGATCTGACAAAAAAGTATGCGGGCATCCCCACCTTGGAATGTAATCGTGAACCAACCTGGCCGCACAACCTTCCGTGTTCTTTTCTCCCTTTGATATGGCGTACGCCTCGCGTGTCTGCTGAATAAATCTACTACCAGAAAGACGTACTCGTTTCCCTTCGCCGTTACCGGTAGGGGTCCTAGTAGATCAAACGATACCATATGTCCTGGTTTACTGGGTATTGGCAATGATATCAGAGGCCAACGTACAGTTTGTCTGGTGCTCTTCCTGGCTTGGCATGTGTAGCATCTTCTTATCCACCACTTTACGCTCTCTGCCATTCCGATCCACCAATAAAATCGCTGTAGTAACCCAAGCGTCACCTTCTCTCCCAAGTGTACTGCTTCCTTGTGCGCACAGTCCATCACCCACGGTCTAAGCAGCAGCGGTACATAGGTCCTCACCGGCTCATCTCCCAGCAGCCTCTCATACTGTCCTGGGTTTCGGTTAGGGCGATCATCAGGGGCACGCGACGGGCGTCGGACCAGTAACTTTTCAGAGGTCGGAAGCTCCATCAATTCCCCTTGCGATACTAACCGTTTCAACTCTACTACGTCTATCCCCGGATCTAACCCTTCCTCGGTTATGTCATTGCTTGGCGTTTGATTTTCTATGCACGTCATTGCTGTCTTAGCAGTATCATCCTTTTGTTGGGCAACCGCCCAGTCTTTCGCGGTTTTCTGACACAACTTTTCGCCGAAAGCGCACGCTGCTTCGCTGTCTAGTTCCTCATCTGCAAGTTCCGATGGTTCTGCTGCATTATTTTCCTGTCCTGTGCCTGCTGCTGCACCATCGTTGCTACCCCCCGTGTCTATGTCTATTACTGCCACATCCTGTTTCGAACCTGGGCCCAACAATTCCCTCCCCTCCTTGGTCATCGGACATGCATGTAACACTAAACCGGGTTCTAGCTGACCGCTGAATATCTTACTCTCGTCAGGTTCACTTAACGGGCTGTCATCACGTATAACATACTCTCGCGGACTTCCATTTTGTCTCGGCTGGTACGATTCTCGTTTTCTGCCTCGCTGCATCAACTGCCAGGATAGCTGAGCTTGCTCATCCGTTGTTCGCGGCGCTATTTTGTGCTCAATCTCTGTCTCATTATCTCCCACCTCAAAACTGTCGTCGGTACAACACTCCAGCCCACCCAAGCTGATGCCCCTCCTTCCAGTTGTTTGACACTCCAGCCCACCCAAGCTGATGCCCCTTTCTCCTTCGGTTTGACACTCCAGCCCACCCAGGCTGATGCCCCTCCTTCCCTCGGTTCGACACTCCAGCCCACCCAGGCTGATGCCCCTCCTTCCCAAACTCGGCTGTATTCCACTGGCACCTATAAAGTAAACGTCCACATCCGTAGGGTCAGTCAGACGTAAGTTATCACAGGTTTCTTCCTCTGTTGCAGGCAATGGCAATCGGGACATAAGGTCTGCGTTTCCATTCATTTTTCCCGGTCTATATACCAGTTTATAGCTGTACGCGCTTAGAAAATCAAACCATCTCTGTACGCGGTTAACTTTCGTGGCCAAGCTCTCTAGGTTTTTAAGCGGCTGATGATCGCTTATCACTATGAATGGTATACCGTAAAACAATTGTTGATTTTTCTTGACTGCCCACACGATAGCTGCACATTCAAGCTCGGTGATGCTCCAGTTTTTCTCGTTTGGGAGCGTCGATCTGCTCAAAAAACTAATCGGGCGAGTCGTACCGTCGCTCTGGTCTTGCTCTATCACTGCACCTAACCCGTCCGCAGACGCGTCTGTAATCAACTGAAACGGCCGGTCACCGGAAATTGCTGCTGCAAAATCGGGAAATGCCAGTACCTTGGGACTCGCTAGTTGCGATAAAAGGTCCTGCACTATTTGCGTATGTTCCTGGGTGAATTCAAACTTTACCCCCTTCTTCAGCAATGAGTTCAGTGTCTTTGTGACCGCTGCCATTTTAGGTAGAAACTTCCTGTAATACCCCACCCCTCCCATGAGTGAGCGCAGCTGGCTAACATTTGCGGGCATCGGCATCTTCAATAATGCTTCTACTTTTCCAGGATCCGGTGCTATCCCCTCAGCCGTTACTCTGTGGCCCAAAAATGTCACTACCTTTACCCCTAGGTGTGCTTTCTTTGGTGCTAGTTTCAAATTGAAGATGGTGAGTCGTTCAAAGAAATTCCGTAGATCTTTGACATGCTCTTCTCCGTTTTTCGAGAAACAGACTATATCGTCAATAAATAACCGCACTCGCTCCAACCCCTCGCATACGCGCAGCATGATTGACTGGAACCATCCTGGGCTCGATGCTAGGCCCATCGGCATGACCGTCCATTCCCAATTTCCTGATTGCGTGCACACTGCTGTCAAGGGAATAGAGTCTTCATGTATTGAACACTGGAAAAATCCGCTCACCAAATCCATCGTACTAAAAACATGAGCTCCTCCTAAGTCAGCTAACAAGTCGTCAACCGTTGGCAACGGCAAAACTGGTATGACAGACTGCGCGTTTACCCTCTTGTAGTTACATGTGATCCTGATTCTGCCGTCCGATTTCGCGATCACCACCAAGGGGCTCGACCAATTTGAATATGATCTGCGCAATATTCCTGCCAACACCAATTTATCGATCTCTGTTTGGACTTTTGCTGCCAGTACTGGAGAGTGACGGTATGGTCTCTGTTTGACTGGTCTCGCATCGCTTTTCAGTATAATGCCGAACGGGTCTACTGTGACATGTCCTAGATCAGTGCTGTGGTGCGAAAAGCGATGTTCGTAACTACACAGCAACTCTGCCAGAGCGTCAATATCTGCTACTTTCCCCAACTCTTTTTCGAAATCGAAATTTATTTCGTGTAAATGTGGTGGTACCCTTTGCCACAATTTTACAAAAGCTGCACGCTGACCGTCATCTAAACTATCCAAAACTTCTTGCGGGATTTCGCGAGGTTTTTTCGTTTCTGCAGCTTCTACTGCATTAATCTCTCCAGACAGGGTGGGTAGTAGCTGTGCTTTGGTCAAATCACTCTTGACTAAAGGTGCACCCCCTACTCCCAATTTCATGTCTGGCATCATTACGTGTGGTTGATGTCCCGTATATCGTAGCGGGATTTCAGAGGTACCGGCCTCTACTATAGCTTCCCGGGGCAACCAGCCTATGTTAAATCGTATATAATACATACCTTCGGACGCCGCCGTACCGTCTGTATTAGTGATATCGACTTTAACCCATGCCATCCCGTTCGGAAGTGTACATCGTTTTCCCGAAAAACGTGCAACCATCACTCCCTTGGTGCTAGTTTCTACTAATCCTACTGTGCTGTTGACCCAATCAGAATACCTTTGTGTGTTTTCAACGGTCCCACTCTCCCGTATTGTAAACGTCACCCTTGTTTCTTTGTCGTTTATGTCAACGTATTTTCTGGTTGGAAATTCCGCCCAACCATCCCGTCCTAAAAGTACTTCATGAGTCATCGCCTCATCTGGTACAACGTGTGCATATACCACCAAGCAAACTGTCTGTGCTCTCCCATTCTCTGAGGATATCCCCTTTTCTCCTCCCATCTGAATGTTCAATCGTACTCTGCTGTTTGTGGTTAAAGGTATACCATGAAATCCTCCCCATTTTCTTTCTGGTATTTCTGTTAACCCATTTCTAGAAGCTGCCCCACATCTCAACATATGTTGCCATACCTTGCGTTGGATGAAAGAAGATGGGCTCCCAGTGTCCAGCAGTACGGTGCAGTTTTGTGTACGCGTAGCTTTGGATCCTCCGAAAATCTGAGCTCGTGTTGTATGACGTCTTTTGTCCAACGTCACCTCTCCTCCCACGGCACGCGTAAATTCTGGCAGGTAGTCTGCTCGTTCCCCACTCTCGATCTCCTCCTGGCGCAGTGGGAAAACGTTGGGTAGCGTTTCACTAGTCAGGTTTTGCTTGGGTTCGAGTGCATATATGCTGTCTGGCATTCCTGGCTTGCTCGAAAATTCTCCCCCCTGAACGCTGCTACTTCTATCAATGCTCGGTGTATTTGAGGTCATGCTGGATACATCGACATTTTGTTCCGGTCGCTTTGCCGACTGTCGCTCAAATATGGTTGGCATTATATCTACTTCCGTACTGTTTTTCGCTCGCAAGCGTCGTACACTCCTTTCTGTGTTTCCACTTACCACGTTACCAGTCCATGAGTTTTTCTCTTCTACTGGCGGGGAAAACTCGCGGGCTTTGCTGGGTCGACAAGGCTTCGCTCCCCTATTCTCTACATTACCAGTCCATGAGCTTTTCTCTTTTACTGGCGGGGAAAACTCGCGGGCTTTGCTGGGTAGACAAGGCGTCGCTCCCCTATTCTCACCTCCCCGGGCTCTTAAACTGTTATCGGTGGGGGGTATCTCTCTCTTCAACTGTACATTTGAAGCAGGCGTGCCCTTCGCCCTGTTGACAGCAGACATTGACTCATATTTGGTATGACTCTGAACCAACACACTCAACGAATTAACGTGCTTCGAACTGGTTGCTTCGAACTGGTGTTTTTCTCGGTAGCTTACACCGTATCCTTACGCCGTCCGGACGGCCAAGCCCACCCGCTAGCCCACTACTAACAGTGACGGAGCTTGTGCAGAGCGGTGGTACTAGGGTGGAAGCGCACGATCGGACGTCGGGGTAATTACTTCCGCTCTCTCCAGAAAGACGACAACCAACTACGCCTCCACTCTTACCGTTAATAGGTAGATTGTATCCTACCCCTTGACTTGGATTCGCGTTGTGCACCGCGGCTCCCGTCGTAACCTTCCTTGCATTCGATGATGCTGTGAGGGCCCCCCCTCTTTCTCCGGACTCCCTCCTCCCGGACGCTCCTTGATCTGTGTGTGGAAAAGAAACAAGAAACGGGGGCCGCGATGCTACCGGCAAGTCGACCTCTTCCTTACCGTTGCAGCTTCAGATTTCTCCTCTTTCGCGGGCCTCTCTGCGGTTTGCGTGCCATTGACACAACCGCTGTTGCCACCTTCGCCAACGACGCCTCCTTACCTCTTCCGGTGTACCTTCTCCTATTTCAGAGTTTATAATTTGGGATCGATTCATGTATGCAGCAGGACAGTCTCTTGCAAAGTGTGTATCTTCCGCACAATTTAAACATCTCGGACCGAAGGCTCGGCGTGCAGCATCTTTGGCTTCCCTCGAATCATATCTGATATAGAATGCAGGTTCTTTATTACTTTTTCCGAAGCCCCCTCGGCTCTGTAATACCGTATAAACCTTCTCAAATTCCATATTCTCATCCAGATAATCAGCCCCTCTCTGATGTCGTCCTCCTCTTTGGGCCGTTCCTGGTCCTTGCCAGGGCTCATGCCTTCCTTTTTGGGCAGTTTTGCACTCCTTCCACTCGGGGAGAGTGAGGGTGCATTGCCAGTTAGGTGGCGTGCAAGTCTCTCCGCCTTAGGCTCATTCTTGACCATCAGCGTCGTGTCAGCTGCTACAGCAGCAGTGTGGGCCCCCCCCACGTCCGGTGCTTGGCCTTTGCCAGCACTATCGGATACCTCGTCCGGTGCTTGGCCCTTGCCAGCACTATCGGATACCTCGTCCGGTGCTTGGCCTTTGCCAGCACTATCGGACACTACTTCGGGGCCCTTCGCTTTGCTAACCCTGGCGGAGCGCCTAGGCGTGGCCACGGGCTTGAGTCCTGAGTCTTCTTTCCTCCCTCCAGATTTCGTGCTGGGTTGGTACGACGACATACTTGCACGTTTTTTTCTTACTTCTCCGGTCGAACGCTAGCTCTGCCAAGTCCTAAAGTCGGACGACGCCACTGAAAGGATAACAGTTATTGAAACTGTCACACTCTTAGACTGGAAGGGTAGCTTCCAGAGTTTAGATGATAGTTCGAACAGGCAGAGACGCAGTGGTCCAGGTCAAGGAGAAAGAAGAAGAAGAAGAAGTTTTCGTGTATTAAACTCAGCGCGATGAGAGGCAAGAAGTGGACTGAACAGGAAGGGGCAACCACAGATGGTCCTTCCTGTCGGTAGTTCTACCTAACTGCTTCAAGGTATTCATCTACAAGAGTCATTACCTTGCTCATACTCTGATCTATATTACTCGTCTCTGTATCTGCTACCGGCCAATGATCGACAACCTGACTACCGACATCCTCTCTAGACTGTCACTCTCTCGGGAAACACTCTCTGCTATTGGTTACGTACTCGACTAGTCTCCAAGTAATCTGTCCTACTGCTACTAGTACTATTTTCTACAGCAACAGTCTTTGCTATCACAGAATAGTCAGTCCAACAGCAGTCTTACTCATAGTACTCACTCATACGTACGTCAATTAGTTCTCTTACCACAGCAGGCCAGAGTCAGTCTCCATGTCAGGTATATCCTGGCATGAGAGGCTGACCTTGCTTTGCTACATCCCCGGCTATGTACCGCCTCCGAATACTACTGAAACCCGATATCACCTCACAGTCGAAAAAAGACAAAAAATGAAAAAAAGAAAAAATCTTACAGCAGAGCTTCTCTCTCAGCCTCGTACGCCGCCCGCCCCTCTCGCGACCATCTCGCCACCGACTCAGTCCGGGTAAAGCTCCCCTCCCTCTCTTCCACAGTGAGCCCCGTCGCCCGCCTCGCGTGAAGCCCGGTGCTCACCGTGGACCTCGACGTACGCTCGACAATGTTGGTGCTCATTCGGGGTACCTCCCTCTTGTGACTCTCAGCCCGGTCGCGAAAATAAGCACCGCTTGAATATAATCTTACAATACCGAACGAACCTTAAATACTCGTACGTACTCTATCCAAAATCACAAATGGAGGCCAGACAGAGCCTATTGATGCATCCCTCGTGTCTCGAGGGGCACGCGACGCCTAGGCACGAAAGCGGCGACCGCGCTCCTTGCAACTCCCCCTCTACTCGCCAGCATCCGCCGACACCCGCGACGGTGCCGGGTTCGCCCGCGCAACCGTGCTCGGAGTACACGCACGCACACGAAACGAAAGAAGAAAAAAGGAAAGAAGGACTGAAAGTACGACGAGAAATGGAGAAAACAAAGACTAGCTGGAACGGTCCGGCAAGTAATAAACGGAGGCGATTCCCAAGTGGGAGCTCTGAGAGGCCAGGGATGTACCAACCGAGCACGCTCAGAGGTTGAGATATCTATGAGTATATCTATATCGGGAGATTGGCGTGACGGAATGGAGCAGGTATTAATTCTCAGAAGCAGCAGTACGAACACTACCAACGGACGAAATACTGCCACTACTGTGTAGACTAGAATACTTGTAGTACCCGCGGTACAGAACCCCGAGACACTTGAAGCACAACAGGGGGTATCCACGCCAGCAGCAGTAGCGAACCCCGCATTATTAGTGCGAGCCCGAAAGTATGCGAAGTAGTATCGACAGAACCTCAAAATACTGCGAGTACTCGCAGTATCTCGAGTACAAAAACCCCGAAATACTGCGAGTGTACGAAGTATTATACCTACGATAATAAGAGCAGTATATTCTCTCGAACATACTTTGCTTTACTCCCAACTATTGGGAGTAGCTGTGAAATGTTGAGGTGTGAACGCACGCCACACACGTGAACGCACGCCACACACGTTAGCGCGCCCAAACTCTTTTCCTTGCAAAAAAAAACACACACAAAGCAACTACAACATAATATTATACGTTCAGAAAAGCAAGGTGGATGCATGTACTGGTCGGTACAAAAAAAGCCAAAAGTGGAAAATAACCACACACAACTTATTATATTAATATTTAATCAGTCGAACTCACAGCTGACGTATTTCAAAATTTATAAAATATATATATATATATATATCATACTACGTATACGCTCACAAAAGCAAGGTATGGACGAATGTATTATTATTAACATTGGTACAAAAAAAGTAAAAAAAAAGTGAATTTTAAAAAAAAAGGGTGGATGGTGCGAGTCGAACCTCGGAAACGAAATTTTTATCGCGCGCAGTACAGACGTCTATGCTATTGCTCGAATAACTGGCACGTCGCGATTTTTACGCAATCTAAAACACTTTGCACGATCTCCTACAGCAGTAGAGTAGCTTGTACAGGTACGACTGCATATACAGCAATACTGCTGTAGAATGCCACGCGAGGAACGTACGTGTATTGACCCCCTTCCAGCTGGCTCTAAGATCTATCGGTCAGCTATGTAGGACACACAGCAATGAGAACTACTGCTGTAAGTATGTTTTGTACGAACGCTGCGTACGAATACTTTGTTGTACAGCACGAACGATTTGTTCTTGTTGTACTCGAGACGACGAATATATCGATCCGGGGATAATGGGTCACACACTGCGGAAGGTTCGTGCATCGGCCAATGCCAATGACAACAACAACGAACTACAGTAGTAATGAGCTTACAGCGCGGATCTTCTACAGGCGCATAGTACCCTGCCTGCTGCTGCTGTTGGCGCACTGTACTGAGCACAGCTGGAGCAGTGGCAAAGTTTGGATCACACACAGCAATAAGCAGAAGAAGAGGATTCTGAAATAGGGAGAGAGGTGTGTGATGCTGGTTGGTGTGTTCGTGGCGTGGTCAAGTGATCGATCGAATAAACCAACTGTGATAGCCGCAGTACGATCATCCATACGCGCAAGGTGTGCCCACTGCTGCTGCTGCTGGGCAGCAGGGCAGCAGGGTTGTGGTGCTGTAGGAAGCTGGAGGTATAAGCACGCTCTGTGCACTGCTGTGGGTATTGTTCTCTAAGCGGTGGTCCGTGCTCCGAGCAACACAAAAAAATATGTACAGCAGGGATATATACGTCATCCTGGGTATATACGGATCAAAAATGCGGATTGCAGGCTCCGACAAACGCAACCAACCACAGCAACACTGCGCATAAGGGTGTGTCGTGCACGCACGGCGAGTGGGAGGGGGGGCGGCAGCGTTGGAACGTTGGGATCTGTGCATGTTGTCTGTTGTTGTGTACCTGGCATATGTCTGAGCTGTGTGCTCATAGCTCGTGAGAGCCTACATAGGGGAGAAAAAGGACAGCATGTCATATGACATGTATGTACCGATACGTACGTACGTACAAAGTAAGGCCTCTTTTACTGAAACCAGGGAAATCGTCTTATCCACTCCCGCCGGGAAAAAAACTTTGAGCGCCCGCCACGCGCTTCAGAGTGCACGGATAGCGCCGAGACCTAGACCAATGTGTCCGGCAGGGCGTCCCGTGTCCGAACGCAACATGAACGGGGAGAGATCTCCAACAATCATTCAGAAAGCTGACGACGCTCTCTTGGCCAAAGCAAAACATGTCGGTTGTTTATTACAACACAAGTAAACCACAGATTGACAAGACCTTAGAAATCTCTGCACCGCAAAATAGTTGTTGGCGAAATGAGAACTGATCTGAGGTGGATGCATGCTCTGGGGGGCAAGAGCTTGCCGCCGGCGTCCTACGGAATCCTCCCAAACCTGCAAAAAGCCCATATTTTGTTGTGTGTTGTTACACATTCGACAGATTGATGTCTTTTCAACTGCCCGGCTATTATTTTTGCGAGTACTGAAACATACGACGAGAGGATCGCAAAATACAAATAAAGGCGACTTCAAAATTTATAAAATAAAGGCGAAAAGTAGAAAGTAATCAACTAACTGCTCTGTGCTGTTGTAAAATACCTACGATAATAGTATACTCAATCATGGGTCATTCTTTTTGCGAGTACCGAAACATACATACGACGAGGATCGCAAAATACAAATAAAGGCGAAAAGTAGAAAGTAATCAACAAACTACTATGTTGTTGTAACAGACCGACGATAGTTCGAATGCATTTTTTTAGTAGTAGTATGCACTTTTTCAATAGTACTCTTCAGGTCCTGGAGTATTAGCGCAGACCGAAAATTGAATAGGGTGTTTTCGTCGGTACACTTATTATCCAAAAATGATGTCTCTCGGGCATGCGCTTTATCAATTTCTAAATATAGATCTTCTCGGAAAACGATCAGATGGGTGTCGATGTGCAATAATTTGCAAGTACGTACGTGGTATGCTGTACCAATCTCTCGTATACGATGGATGAGCACTGTGCGCTGGCAGGTTATTCATTGTATTATTATACCTGGTATGCGAGTACGGAAACATACGATGACGATCGCAAACAAATAAAGGCGAAAAGTAGAAAGTAATCCACTGCTGCCGGCGGCGTCCTACGGTATCCCCCCAAACCTGAAGAAAAGCCCATTTGTTGCCTTTCGATGGTGTAAAGACTTGCGATAGTATGCAATTTTTTTGCCATTCGAGACGCAGCAGAACTCGTACTGCGTAGATAATTTTGCTCTGGCACAAAAAGTTACCCACTCCTGTTGTACTGTAAATACCTCCTAGAGTATGCCAATGGAAACGCAAAGTAAGTACACCAAAAAAGTATTATTTCAGCTCGTGCCCCGATACACGATAGACGCTCGATCTCGACAGAGACTCAGCCCACGGACAACCCGCGCGGTGGCGTGCAAGATCAACTAGTATAGATGACGGGCTCGAAGAAATGAGGTGGACGCATGCTCTAGGGGGCAAGAGCTTGCCGGCGGCGTCCAACGGTATCCTCCCAAAACTGAGAAAAGCCCATTTTTTGCCATTCGAGACGTTTGTTGTACTGATGTACTGATATGGACACAACACATTATTTTGCCATTCTGTTATGATACTGCTTGGATACAGCACTCTGCAGTATACAGCAGTACTCGTCCATAATTTTGCTCTCAATCTCGACAGAGACACAGCCCACGGACAACCTGCGCGGTGGCGGGCAAGATCAACTAGTATAGATGGCGGGCTCGAAGAAATGCAGTGGATGCATGCTCTAGGGGGCAAGAGCTTGCGCGGCGTCCAACGGTATCCTCCCAAAACTGAGAAAAGCCCATGTTTTGCCATTCGAGACGTTTGTTGTACTGATGTACTGATAGACACAATGCATTTTTTTGCCATTCTGTTATGATACTGCTGGATACAGCACTCTCCGGTACAGCAGTACTCGTCCATAATTTTGCTCTGACACGAAAAGTAACCCACTCCTGTTGTACTCTAAAAAACCTGCTGTAGTATGCGAATGGAAACGCGAAGTTCACCAAAACATTATTATTTCAGCTGGTGCGACGATACACGATTGACGCTCGATCTCGACAGAGACTCAGCCCACGGGCAACCCGCGCGGTGGCGGGCAAGATCAACTAGTATAGATGACGGGCTCGAGTAAATGAGGTGGACACATGCTCTAGGGGGCAAGAGCTTGCCGGTGGCGTCCTACGGTATCCTCCCAAACCTGAAAAAAAGCCCATGTTTTGCCATTCGAGACGGATGCAGCAGTAGTGGTACTCCTCATAGCTAATGTTTTTCATCTATTTTTCGTGCACACCAGCGGCCAATGCGCTGCACTGAGCGTGGGACCCAAGCGTCTGAGCCAACTCTTACTCTTGTATTCATCGCCACTCTTGCACAACAAGACAGCACTACAACAGTAGCATGCACCTGGTCTGGTGTATAGACGTCTCCCCAACTCAGTATGGGCGTCTGAGCCAACTCTTGCATTCATCCCCACCCTTGCACAACAAGACGGCACTACAGCAGTAGCAGGCACCTGGTCTGGTGTATAGCCGTCTCCCCAACTCGGTATGGGACATGGGATATGTTGGTATGGTATGTGGGATATGGTACATGGGAATATGGGATATTGGTGGTATGGTATATGGGGATATATATGGGAAAACCACCGTCCGTGGTATGGTATGTGTTGACGGTATGGTACGGGAAAAACACAGTATATGGCATGGTACGTTTGTGGTATGGTACCATGGTACGATGTCGTGGATGTATTATATGGCTAAATTTGCCTTGTGGTATGGTATGTATATAAGGTCCGTCAGGGTCGAGAACGTCGAACAAATATCAATTGTAACGAGCTTATATATCGGCCATTGGAAAGTGTTCGAAAATATAAGCTTGCGGACAGACAGATAGACAGACAGACAGACAAGATTGCAATTACCGCAGCTGAGACTCAGTTTTACAAACTGAGAATTGCCCTCGATAGAATGCATTCGAGCGCTGTTCTCAGTTTGCTTGTCTCTTTTTTTGTGAAGTCGCAGGTGGAGTTGTTGAGAGTGACGGGAGAGGCCAGTCGGGACCAGCACGGACGGAACCCCAGAGTGCTGTGTCTGGCTCAGCCAGAGCGTCTACTTGTTGACTATCGGTACCACTTACTATAATACTCGGCGGGAACATATATCCAGCAGCAGCACACACACAAAGACGGCACGAGCACCCGCACCAGTACCACAGCAATGGGATCGGTATCATTGAGATGTAATTGGGGCTGCAGGGCTGAATACGCACTGTTGGCCAATGAAAAACGCAACATGAACGGGGAGAGATCTCCAACAATCATTCAGAAAGCTGACGACGCTCTCTTGGCCAAAGCAAAACATGTCGGTTGTTTATTACAACAAGTAAACCACAGATTGACAAGACCTTAGAAATCTCTGCACCGCGAAATAGTTGTTGGCGAAATGAGAACTGATCTGAGGTGGATGCATGCTCTGGGCGGCAAGAGCTTGCCGCCGGCGTCCTACGGAATCCTCCCAAACCTGCAAAAAGCCCATATTTTGTTGTGTGTTGTTACACATTCGACAGATTTTCCGACGTCTTTTCAACTGCCCGGCTATTATTTTTGCGAGTACCGAAACATACGACGAGAGGATCGCAAAATACAAATAAAGGCGAAAAGTAGAAAGTCATCAACAAATTGCTCTTTGCTGTTGTTGTAAAATACCTACGATAGTATTCAATCATGGGTAATTCTTTTTGCGAGTACCGAAACATACATACGACGAGGATCGCAAAATACAAATAAAGGCGAAAAGTAGAAAGTAATCAACAAACTACTGTTGTTGTAAAAGACCGACGATAGTTGTATGCATTTTTTTAGTAGTAGTATGAAATTTTTCAATAGTAGTACCTTTCAGGGGTATGAGCGCAGAACGAAAATTGAATAGGGTGTTTTCGTCGGTACACTTATTATCCAAAAATGATGTCTCTCCGGCATGCGTTTTATCAATTTCTAAATATAGATCTTCTCGGAAAACGATCAGATGGGTGTCGATGTGCAATAATTTGCAAGTACGTACGTGGTATGCTGTACCAATCTCTCGTATACGATGGATGAGCGCTGTGCGCTGGCAGGTTATTCATTGTATTATACCTGGTATGTGAGTACGGAAACATACGATGACGATCGCAAACAAATAAAGGCGAAAAGTAGAAAGTAATCCACTGCTGCCGGCGGTGTCCTACGGTATCCCCCCGAACCTGAAGAAAAGCCCATTTGTTCCCTTTCGCTGCTGTAAAGACTTGCGATAGTATGCAATTTTTTGCCCTTTCGAGACGCAGTAGTAGTCGTACTGCGTAGATAATTTTGCTCTGGCACAAAAAATAACCCACTCCTGTTGTACTGTAAATACCTCCTAGAGTATGCCAATGGAAACGCAAAGTAAGTACACCAACAAAAGTATTATTTCAGCTCGTGCACCGATACACGATAGACGCTCGATCTCGACAGAGACTCAGCCCACGGACAACCCGCGCGGTGGCGTGCAAGATCAACTAGTATCGATGACGGGCTCGAAGAAAGGAGGTGGATGCATGCTCTAGGGGGCAAGAGCTTGCCGGCGGCGTCCAACGGTGTCCTCCTAAGACTGAGAAAAGCCCATTTTTTGCCATTCGAGACGTTTGTTGTGCTGGTGTAACGATAGACACAATACATTATTTTGCCATTCTGTTATGATACTGCTTGGATACAGCACTCTGCAGTTTACAGCAGTACTCGTCCATAATTTTGCTCTCAATCTCGACAGAGACTCAGCCCACGGACAACCCGCGCGGTGGCGGGCAAGATCAACTAGTATAGATGACGGGCTCGAAGAAATGAGGTGGATGCATGCTCTAGGGGGCAAGAGCTTGCCGGCGGCGTCCAACGGTATCCTCCCAAAACTGAGAAAAAGCCCCTTTTTCGCCATTCGAGACGTTTGTTGTACTGATGTACTGATAGACACAATGCATTTTTTTGCCATTCTGCTATGATACTGCTGGATACAGCACTCTGCAGCACAGCAGTACTCGTCCATAATTTTGCTCTGACACGAAAAGTAACCCACTCCTGTTGTACTCTAAAAAACCTGCTGTAGTATGCGAATGGAAACGCGAAGTTCACCAAAACATTATTATTTCAGCTGGTGCGACGATACACGATTGACGCTCGATCTCGACAGAGACTCAGCCCACGGGCAACCCGCGCGGTGGCGGGCAAGATCAACTAGTATAGATGACGGGCTCGAGTAAATGAGGTGGACACATGCTCTAGGGGGCAAGAGCTTGCCGGTGGCGTCCTACGGTATCCTCCCAAACCTGAAAAAAAGCCCATGTTTTGCCATTCGAGACGGATGCAGCAGTAGTGGTACTCCTCATAGCTAATGTTTTTCATCTATTTTTCGTGCACACCAGCGGCCAATGCGCTGCACTGAGCGTGGGACCCAAGCGTCTGAGCCAACTCTTACTCTTGTATTCATCGCCACTCTTGCACAACAAGACAGCACTACAACAGTAGCATGCACCTGGTCTGGTGTATAGACGTCTCCCCAACTCAGTATGGGCGTCTGAGCCAACTCTTGCATTCATCCCCACCCTTGCACAACAAGACGGCACTACAGCAGTAGCAGGCACCTGGTCTGGTGTATAGCCGTCTCCCCAACTCGGTATGGGACATGGGATATGTTGGTATGGTATGTGGGATATGGTACATGGGAATATGGGATATTGGTGGTATGGTATATGGGGATATATATGGGAAAACCACCGTCCGTGGTATGGTATGTGTTGACGGTATGGTACGGGAAAAACACAGTATATGGCATGGTACGTTTGTGGTATGGTACCATGGTACGATGTCGTGGATGTATTATATGGCTAAATTTGCCTTGTGGTATGGTATGTATATAAGGTCCGTCAGGGTCGAGAACGTCGAACAAATATCAATTGTAACGAGCTTATATATCGGCCATTGGAAAGTGTTCGAAAATATAAGCTTGCGGACAGACAGATAGACAGACAGACAGACAAGATTGCAATTACCGCAGCTGAGACTCAGTTTTACAAACTGAGAATTGCCCTCGATAGAATGCATTCGAGCGCTGTTCTCAGTTTGCTTGTCTCTTTTTTTGTGAAGTCGCAGGTGGAGTTGTTGAGAGTGACGGGAGAGGCCAGTCGGGACCAGCACGGACGGAACCCCAGAGTGCTGTGTCTGGCTCAGCCAGAGCGTCTACTTGTTGACTATCGGTACCACTTACTATAATACTCGGCGGGAACATATATCCAGCAGCAGCACACACACAAAGACGGCACGAGCACCCGCACCAGTACCACAGCAATGGGATCGGTATCATTGAGATGTAATTGGGGCTGCAGGGCTGAATACGCACTGTTGGCCAATGAAAAACGCAACATGAACGGGGAGAGATCTCCAACAATCATTCAGAAAGCTGACGACGCTCTCTTGGCCAAAGCAAAACATGTCGGTTGTTTATTACAACAAGTAAACCACAGATTGACAAGACCTTAGAAATCTCTGCACCGCGAAATAGTTGTTGGCGAAATGAGAACTGATCTGAGGTGGATGCATGCTCTGGGCGGCAAGAGCTTGCCGCCGGCGTCCTACGGAATCCTCCCAAACCTGCAAAAAGCCCATATTTTGTTGTGTGTTGTTACACATTCGACAGATTTTCCGACGTCTTTTCAACTGCCCGGCTATTATTTTTGCGAGTACCGAAACATACGACGAGAGGATCGCAAAATACAAATAAAGGCGAAAAGTAGAAAGTCATCAACAAATTGCTCTTTGCTGTTGTTGTAAAATACCTACGATAGTATTCAATCATGGGTAATTCTTTTTGCGAGTACCGAAACATACATACGACGAGGATCGCAAAATACAAATAAAGGCGAAAAGTAGAAAGTAATCAACAAACTACTGTTGTTGTAAAAGACCGACGATAGTTGTATGCATTTTTTTAGTAGTAGTATGAAATTTTTCAATAGTAGTACCTTTCAGGGGTATGAGCGCAGAACGAAAATTGAATAGGGTGTTTTCGTCGGTACACTTATTATCCAAAAATGATGTCTCTCCGGCATGCGTTTTATCAATTTCTAAACATAGATCTTCTCGGAAAACGATCAGATGGGTGTCGATGTGCAATAATTTGCAAGTACGTACGTGGTATGCTGTACCAATCTCTCGTATACGATGGATGAGCGCTGTGCGCTGGCAGGTTATTCATTGTATTATACCTGGTATGTGAGTACGGAAACATACGATGACGATCGCAAACAAATAAAGGCGAAAAGTAGAAAGTAATCCACTGCTGCCGGCGGTGTCCTACGGTATCCCCCCGAACCTGAAGAAAAGCCCATTTGTTCCCTTTCGCTGCTGTAAAGACTTGCGATAGTATGCAATTTTTTGCCCTTTCGAGACGCAGTAGTAGTCGTACTGCGTAGATAATTTTGCTCTGGCACAAAAAATAACCCACTCCTGTTGTACTGTAAATACCTCCTAGAGTATGCCAATGGAAACGCAAAGTAAGTACACCAACAAAAGTATTATTTCAGCTCGTGCACCGATACACGATAGACGCTCGATCTCGACAGAGACTCAGCCCACGGACAACCCGCGCGGTGGCGTGCAAGATCAACTAGTATCGATGACGGGCTCGAAGAAAGGAGGTGGATGCATGCTCTAGGGGGCAAGAGCTTGCCGGCGGCGTCCAACGGTGTCCTCCTAAGACTGAGAAAAGCCCATTTTTTGCCATTCGAGACGTTTGTTGTGCTGGTGTAACGATAGACACAATACATTATTTTGCCATTCTGTTATGATACTGCTTGGATACAGCACTCTGCAGTTTACAGCAGTACTCGTCCATAATTTTGCTCTCAATCTCGACAGAGACTCAGCCCACGGACAACCCGCGCGGTGGCGGGCAAGATCAACTAGTATAGATGACGGGCTCGAAGAAATGAGGTGGATGCATGCTCTAGGGGGCAAGAGCTTGCCGGCGGCGTCCAACGGTATCCTCCCAAAACTGAGAAAAGCCCCTTTTTCGCCATTCGAGACGTTTGTTGTACTGATGTACTGATAGACACAATGCATTTTTTTGCCATTCTGCTATGATACTGCTGGATACAGCACTCTGCAGCACAGCAGTACTCGTCCATAATTTTGCTCTGACACGAAAAGTAACCCACTCCTGTTGTACTCTAAAAAACCTGCTGTAGTATGCGAATGGAAACGCGAAGTTCACCAAAACATTATTATTTCAGCTCGTGCGACGATACACGATTGACGCTCGATCTCGACAGAGACTCAGCCCACGGGCAACCCGCGCGGTGGCGGGCAAGATCAACTAGTATAGATGACGGGCTCGAGTAAATGAGGTGGATGCATGCTCTAGGGGGCAAGAGCTTGCCGGCGGCGTCCTACGGTATCCCCCCAAACCTGAAAAAAAGCCCATGTTTTGCCATTCGAGACGGATGCAGCAGTAGTAGTACTCCTCATAGCTAATGTTTTTCATCTATTTTTCGTGCACACCAGCGGCCAATGCGCTGCACTGAGCGTGGGACCCAAGCGTCTGAGCCAACTCTTACTCTTGTATTCATCGCCACTCTTGCACAACAAGACAGCACTACAACAGTAGCATGCACCTGGTCTGGTGTATAGACGTCTCCCCAACTCAGTATGGGCGTCTGAGCCAACTCTTGTATTCATCCCCACCCTTGCACAACAAGACGGCACTACAGCAGTAGCAGGCACCTGGTCTGGTGTATAGCCGTCTCCCCAACTCGGTATGGGACATGGGATATGTTGGTATGGTATGTGGGAATATGGTACATGGGAATATGGGATATTGGTGGTATGGTATATGGGGATATATATGGGAAAACCACCGTATGTGGTATGGTATGTGTTGACGGTATGGTACGGGAAAAACACAGTATATGGTATGGTACGTTTGTGGTATGGTACCATGGTACGATGTCGTAGATGTATTATATGGCTAAATTTGCCTTGTGGTATGGTATGTATATAAGGTCCGTAAGGGTCGAAAACGTCGTACGAACATCAATTGTGTCGAGCTTATATATCGGCCATTGGAAAGTGTTCGAAAATATAAGCTTGAGGACAGACAGACAGACAGACAGACAAGATTGCAATTACCGCAGCTGAGACTCAGTTTTACAAACTGAGAATTGCCCTCGATAGAATGCATTCGAGCGCTGTTCTCAGTTTGCTTGTCTCTTTTTTTTGTGAAGTCGCAGGTGGAGTTGTTGAGAGTGACGGGAGAGGCCAGTCGGGACCAGCACGGACGGAACCCCAGAGTGCTGTGTCTGGCTCAGCCAGAGCGTCTACTTGTTGACTATCGGTACCACTTACTATAATACTCGGCGGGGACATATATCCAGCAGCAGCACACGAAGACGAGCGACCCGCACCAGTACCACAGCAATGGGATCGATATCATTGAGATGTAATTGGGGCTGCAGGGTTGAATACAAGACTGTTGGCCACAATGAAAAACGCAACATGAACGGGGAGAGATCTCCAACAATCATTCAGAAAGCTGACGACGCTCTCTTGGCCAAAGCAAAACATGTCGGTTGTTTATTACAACAAGTAAACCACAGATTGACAAGATCTTAGAGATCTCTATACCGCGAAATAGTTGTTGGCGAAATGAGAACTGATCTGAGGTGGATGCATGCTCTGGGGGGCAAGAGCTTGCCGCCGGCGTCCTACGGAATCCTCCCAAACCTGCAAAAAGCCCATATTTTGTTGTGTGTTGTTACACATTCGACAGATTTTTCGACGTCTTTTCAACTGCCCGGCTATTATTTTTGCGAGTACCGAAACATACGACGAGAGGATCGCAAAATACAAATAAAGGCGAAAAGTAGGAAGTCATCAACTAACTGCTCTTTGCTGTTGTTGTAAAATACCTACGATAGATAGTATTCAATCTTGGGTAATTCTTTTTGCGAGTACCGAAACATACATACGCACGAGGATCGCAAAATACAAATAAAGGTGAAAAGTAGAAAGTAATCAACTAACTGTGGGGAGGGCCCCCAGGTTCGACTCGACATCTGTGGCACTTCCCTTTCTTAGAGGGTGTAGCGTGTAGGACACGCCAGGTTTTGGTATAGGATCGGTACGGACGATCTCACGAACAACCATCAACGATGATGGAAGAAGAAAGAGAGAGTGTGTGCGAGACACGGGCCTTGCATTCCAATCCGCAGTGACTACTTGTCACGGGACAATGTCACTTCTGACGACAACAAATAGTCATGGAATATGGATGACCACAGTCGTACAATAAGATATACGGATATCCACGACCCCGGCGAATGGTGGGACCTCCGCGGGACAATACCCATGCGACGGTCTGGTCGAGATACTGGAACCCACATCGCCCCCCAATGTTTGAACGCGTAATACTGGAGAACCCAGTACCGCTTTTGAACATTTACGAAGAGTGACAGGTTTGTGGCTTTCTACCATTCAAGGCATTGTACAGCAGTAGTTGATGTATAAGCTTTGCACCTTTTCATCTAGTCATGTCACCCCTTGCGTAGTAAAAACCACGGGCTTGTATGATCATGATTTGACTTGCTAGTGTGTCAGTCATATACTACGAAATATCAACTACTAGTGGGATATGTTTATGTCCTTCGCATGCGCGCTTGCATGGTTCAGGATTAACATACACAACGAAAATTAAACCTTTTATAACGCACGATGGCATACGAAACCACGTGTAACCAACGATGGGATACAAATTCATGTATCAGGTATACAATAGTATACGAAACCACGTATGACGAGTGAGTTATGGTATACAAAACCATGAATAATACAATGGTATACGAAACCATGTATAACAAGTGATGGTATACAAAACCATGTACACTATGATGTACGGAATCATGTATACTTACGATGGTATACAAAACCATGTATACTATGGTGCACGGAACCACGTATACTTACGATGGTATACAAAACCATGTGCACTATGGTGTACGGAACCATGTACACTTACGATGGTATAAAAAACCTTGTATACTATGGTGTACGGAGCCATGTATATCAATGATGGTATACAAAACCATGTATACTATGGTGTACGGAACCATGTGTACCTAAAATGGTACTCAAAACCGTGTATACTATGGTGTACGGAACCATGTATACGTAATGATATACAAAACCATTCATGATATGGTATACGAAACCATTCATACCATGGTATACTGACCCATGTATGTGTGTTATGGTATACGGAACCATGTGTACGTAGTGATGATATACGAACTCAATCATTCTATTTTCTGGATGTATGTTGTATGGTGTACGAAACCATGAAAACATAATGATGGTATATACGGAACCATCTATACAATGGTATACGAAACCATGTATTTTGAATGATTGATGGTATACTTAACCATTGTATATAATCTTGCATTACTAACAATGGTATACAAAACCATTCATACCCAACGATGGTATGGTGCCTTTTCAATGGTATACGAAACCATTCATATCGAACAATGATATGTGCCTTTGACGACATTCCAGCTTTTCTCGACGTTTCACAGTGTGTATATGGAACGATTGCTTGCAAGCTTTGGCACAAACAAACTGAAGAGAATTAAATGTACTGAATGACAATTTTGTCAGAGGGCTTTGCATGCAGGGTGCGCAACAAACGATACGAACGTTTAGGTTGATCAACCAATTTTTTTAAACGATTTAAAAAAATAAACAATAAAATCTGCATGTCTTGACAACGGTGTGGTTGTGACAACAACGGTGCAGTATAACGGACTGCAGGTGCATGGTGAACGATACGACGACAACATGTCTCCTCAGTCAGACAAGGCATCATCGACTTTTTGAGCAAGTACATGTTTGCGATTCAGTGAAAACACTGGAATCGACTTATAACGAGTTGATAGCACGAACTATCTATACAGTTGACGATCTGTACAAGAGACATTCGGACAGTCATTGACGATTGACTGCAGACAGAGCACTCACGAAAATGCAGTAAAACAAGCGGGGACTCATAATGTGCCCGAGGATATATGACTTTGGATTGTGCAACTCACACGCACGGTTGCCTCTCCTCGATCAAATCCAACGGAACGATTCCGACACTAGAGAATACATTATCCATGTATCCAGGAATCCCTAGTGTCTCGCACAAAGAGACTGATGGAAAGAACACCGTGTCTCTTCCACCTAAAACGATTAAGACAACGTTCATTACTTGATTGAACAACCTCACACACGTGCATACTTTAAAGTATATGAGCACTGTGCGCGGCTATTGTAGTCAAATAACCCAATAATAACGCACAAGTGTGTACTCTTGGTATATGCACACCCTTGCATAACTACTAGTTGAACGCTTTATTCCCACTTGTACGTCTCAAACTCTATAGCAAGTTGCCACGAATATAATGCTATCATTTCGCGTGGGGCACATTCACACGAAGTAACAAAACACAATCCACACTGGTATCTCAACGATATACCGGGACACTGGCTGTTGGGGTTCAGCATTTAGGTGTCTGACCATGACTTGGTTCGTGGGCACTACTCCACAAACGATATCTCCCAAGCATCCACAAGACAACTGCACGTGAGGTTGCGAATCACGTGTTAAACGACCCACTAAGGAACAAACGATATCTGGCCAGATATTTATATGGTAGTGGGGTGTGGTGCGACGGTGCTGACTGCAAGTACTCCCAGGGCTATAGCGACGTCGACAACGAACGATACTGGGGTTTGGGTCAGGGTTACGAGGCGACGACGTCTCGCTTACGTTTGGGACGATCAAATGCATGCGGATCTTCAGCTAGGATCCTCGTACAATACGCTCTGATCATCTTGTGGCACGATGTTGCCACGTCTCCAAATACCAAAACTAGACGGTTTATCTTTCACGAGAAAGTGGTATTGGAAATTAGTCGGCGAGGCTTTACCAAGGCCACGCTTATGACTTTCAATAGCTTCAATAGCATACGGGCCGATGTGCACGGTGAGCACAGAGCCGTCTAAGTCAGGTAGCGGCAACGTTGTTCTCACAAGGAACTCGTCCAGTGCTGTAAAATCCGGTACTGAGTTAGACGCGTCATTATGGTATGCCTTCATACGACCAAAATGAACTGATGTTTACGCAAGTTCGCCATCTCTCGCAACACGATAAATTACGGGTGATAGTTGGGAACGAACAGTATATGGACCACGCCAGGGACTAATAAGTTTGGGGTTCGGTCCATCAGCAACGGTATAGGGGCGGTGTACGAACACCTGATCTCCCTGCTGATATTGCGGAAAGGACAATTTCTCGTTAGTGTCTGTCTGCTTGTCGGTACGTTCCTGTAAATTGCGACGAGCAATTTCGTAAGCGAGTTGCAGGTTTTCAATGGTACGACGGGAGAATTCCAATCGTGTCCCAGAACCAGACGTACACGGGACGCCGAGAATAATGTCAACGGTTAACGAAGCTCTACGGCCGAACATTAAAAAATGTGGGGTGTCTTCGAGCGTTTTGTTATAGGCTGTGTTGTGCGCGAGCTGAATAAACGGTAGTAATTCTGCCCAATTGTCGTATTTAACGTTTACGTACATCGCCAACATGTTGTGCAAGGTACTACGCACACGCTCTAAGACGGGGTTGCTTTGTGGGCGGTACGCTGACGTGCGCGTCTTTTTGAACCCATACCTGTATACGGCTTGCAACTCCTTGACAAGTTCATTCTCAAACTCGCTACCTTGGTCCGAATGCAAAGTTTCCGGAGCAGAGACAACGGAAAACACGTGTTCTCGAAGAACTCGGGCGATTGTGGCGGTTGATTAGTCACTAATCGCGACCATCACGAGAAAATGAGTCATGTGGTCAATCACGGACATGATGTACTTCGAGTAATTCGACGACGATTTTACTCGATCAGGCCAGGGTGTACACATGAAACGGACGGAAAAAAGACGACGCTCAACATGTACGTCAGAGGACAGTAATACGTCTTGCAATGTTGGTTCGAAAAATAACATCGAATTGCGTGGTTTCATCTTTGTACATAGACAGCCACTGAACCACGGTCTCGGGTTTGATGAGCGTAGCTTTCGAAGCTAGATGACCACCGAACGCTGGTAGATCACGGTACGGGTCATTCCCGGAGAGTGGTGGGTGCACGATTTGGTCACCGAACGAACTGCTCTCTTGCAGATATATACGCATATAACGATTGGAATAGTGCGGTTTCGTTCAAACGGTTTGTGGCTCATCGAGTACTAGATTTAATCGTTGGAAACGGGAACGGTAACAACTGTTTTCACCTATTCGATGTACGGATCGAACTCACACATTGTTCTTCCAGAAACATTCTGGGTTCATCATCGAAAACACGGAAACAGCGACAACGCTGGATGCGTAACAGCGACAACGCTGTATTAGAAACCACGGAAACAGCGACAACACTGTGTGCGGAACAGCGACAACGCTGTATGATGAACAGCGACAACGCTGTTGGAGGAACAGCAACGATGCTGTAAAATTAACAGCGACAACGCTGTATGATGAACAGCGACAACGCTGTTGGAGGAACAGCAACGATGCTGTAAGATTAACAGCGACAACGCTGTATGCGGAACAGCGACAACGCTGTTTGAGGAACAGCAACAATGCTATAATAAAAGAGGAACAGCGACAACGCTGTATGAGCAACAGCGACAACGCTGTTTGAGGAACAGCAACGATGCTGTAAGAAGAACAGCGACAACACTGTTTGAGAAGCAGCGACGACGCTGTATCAGCGAATATTTCGCTCTACGAGGATTGAGAGGAGCCCTGAATGGTGCGTGGCTAGCCAAACGGTAGAGTCTTTCCCTCAGACGCTGTGGGAATATAACTTACGGCCACCACTCCAAGCAAACGTTAATTCGCCACTACGTCAAACGCTCGGTATTATGTATAGGGAAACAAAAAAAAACAAGATTGCCTTTTATATGCTGAACGGTAAAGTTGGAAGTCTGAAGAACGATACTCCAACGATTTAGCATACTAAAAATATACATGTCTAATTGTGATATGGATGGGTCAGGAGGTTGATGATCAACAATCATCGCAACGTCCTTCTCAATAGAGTACGCTCGCCATTAATAATAAGCAAGTGCGACAACGGTTTCATATCACTACATGTATTTACGATACCTGACTCTAGTAATAATAAGGATCTTGAACACGGAAGCCACCATCAGTAAACGCTTGATGTGGGCAAACGCGTATTTTGCGCGTTGTCCAGGCTTTGTAATATGTGTCCGGGCAGCAACATCCTTATGTACCGGCGAGTTCAGCGAGCGGTGCGGTTACTTCGGCGAACTTTGACAACGAACCGCCGTGAGACATTAACCACACATAAAAACAAAACGACAAGCTTTGTGCAAATGGGGTTTGACAGCTTTTCGAGTGCTTGCCACGATTCCCCCATCTGGTATACTCATCGAGCAGAATTTACGTGGCCTAAATATACAACCGATTTAGGGCCATCCGCTAATCTCGACGGCTACTAGTTGTTTGCCGAGCTACGAACACGGTCGTCAAAGATTGAAACTTTCGAGTTGTGGACAAACTCGGGAGTTGCCCACGACAATTAGCACCTCGACAATATGACTCGACGATATTTGTGCCTTTTTGTGAAGACTCACAGATCATTCATTACTACGAACACCACACGGTGCAGATGTGTAGGAGAGTGCTTGCCACAAAAATGTGGTAGAATAGCTGTGATCGGGGGGAACGACAACGTGCCAGTAAGCGCTCTGTACAACAGTCGCGCTGATGGAACTGGGCACCGCCGACCATAGCAATGTTGTACTCGAGAAAACGGGGGGAGGGGAATACTGTTCCGGCCGTGACACACTTGCCAAACTCCGCTCGAGACAACGAAAAGAAAACGAGATAATACTTGCGCAGATATCTTAAGTTAGTTGCTGACTATGGATCATCAAGAACGTGGAGTCAACAAGTACTTCAGACAACGGTGCTACGATTTCAGCACACACAGCTGCAATTATGCCGGTCGGTGTTATGGATGATTCTGCTACTATGACAGTCTGCACGTGCAGTTGAGCTGGAGACGCTACCGAAACACTTGACGACGAATTTGACAATCTCTGCACCTATACACGTATGTACAGGGTAAGATATTCGGAAGATGGAATAGCTATTGATATAGCAACCAAACCATCTATAATTATTGCTAGCCATGTGAAAACGGTGCGAGTTACGATAGCTCGCTCTTCGCAGAACATCTCATTTTCTGATAGCACTCACAGTTGAAATGACCACATCATAATACTTGTAACGGTTTAACATATATATGTAACGTGCCAACGATGGCTGCGCCACAAATCATCATAATTTCGCAAACTTTCGGCATGTTGTACATACTTCAGCACGTGTTTCCATGCGCTGCTGAAGGTGAGACGACTGGCGCTGTACGGCGAGGAATATCGCCTAATGTAACGGATAGTGACATAATATGCCACGACTTCAAGCGTCCAACGATTTACGGCACGCAACGAAGTGCACATTGGTGGGCCACGGAGCCTTTATGTCATGCATCCAACGTGTACCGCACAAGCTACTTACTTGTACGTACGAGTACTGTTGTACAGGTAAATATGACTGTGAGTCAGTCTGATAGACTACCTCCTATATTCGGCCAACGACGAGTTTTATACTGCTGTATTTGTGAGTCTCAGGTCGTTACTCTACAGTCAGTGGTTCATCCGTTTTCGTGGATATTGACTCTTGTACTAAAAGTGGCCGCAGATCTCCGTAGATCTGATGATAGTTAAGGCGGGGAATTACCAGCCTCCATCACCAAGTAATTGCTGATGACTGTCATGTGAGATGACTTGCGTCATGCTTCATGATCATTTCTGCTCGGCTGACCGTGCCGAGCCTCACATATACCTGGCGTGTCCTCCACGCTACACCTTACCGAAAGAGAAGCTTTTGCAGACCCAGGTCGAACTTGAGATACACCCATCTCACATATTAACTCACTGTCGAACTAGTGGTAGTGGTCCCTCAATCCATACAGCAGTAGTGTAAGTACTACGTAGTACTCTGTAGTGACAATACGATTGCCAAAATGCGGTGAGATTGCGTCATACAATATCGTTCTGCGGTACTGCTTTTTGGACTGTATGAGGGTTTCTTTGCTCTTTCTGTCGACCAAATCGAACAAGACGGAAATCCGCGAACATATTTATGCGATACGCAATTGAATGGCGCAATTATTTCCCAAAGAACCAAAGAAAATCGTAAAAATACGAGACGAAACGGAAAAAATAAAAACATAAATCGACCACCAGGCAGACTGTATGAGTACCACGCGTACACGAGTACGTACGAGTACCTGAACGAGAGTCAATTAATAGCGATGGTGCCGAGTACGGAATGCGCCTATCACATCATGCTGTTGCATGGGGACCGAGTCGAGCTGAATGGTACACACGAATACCATTTATCAAGCAAGACGGCTGCCCGATATTTCGTACTGACCTTGTACGTTCGGTCGCGCATACGCGACAAGCTCCTCTTCGCGGCATTCCGTTTTTTTTTTATTTAGTCGTTTATGTGTGCAACAACCACGAACTCTCCAACTAGCAGAATAAGAGTTGTTTGCTCAACTTTGGCCAGACAGGTCAACGTACGAAATATGACCTCTCCATGGGATAGAAAAGGGTACAAACAGCTAGACACCCCACGCAGATCTGACAAAGAAGTGGCGATTACCTGTGCTGCCCCCCCCGTACGAAGGGGAGAGAGCACGTCGGCAGTTGTACTCACGGTGACGAATACAACCACTACGCTGCTGCGGCCCAGCGACAGCACGCAAAACAATGATACGTAACGATTGTACCAATTCTACCTGTGCTTCAAAGTCTTGTGTGTTGTGTTCCCTTGTATGATGCATACAATAAGTGGAAAATTACGAAATTACCACAACAGAACAACAAGAAGGAACAGAAGAGATTTTACCAGTCCAACGAACCAATGGTATGTACCTGCCTAACGAGGGCAGAGCGCTGTTATTGGTGGATGAAACTAGGACGGTGTTTCGTCGGTGGTTATACGAAGAACCAGCGCTTATGCTACGTAGCGTTAGCGCTCCAGGTGGGTTCACAGAAGACTCTGCAGACAAACACCTACCTGAAATCGACAAAACGAAAATATCTACTGCCAGATAGACATAACGAACCGAACGTGTTTGTTTCACTGATACGTACAGCGGAAGAAACAAACAACAGTAGTATACGATAGATCTACTCGCCACCGAAGGCTTACCAACGCGGCTTGAGCATACCGTATACCAGAAGACGGGTAGAACCACGGCCCATAGCGATTGAAGAGCGTTCTTCGCTTGTCAACGATGATCTTGGCGAAGGGCGCCTTCCATAGATCGCAACGATGAAAGGGGTATAGTTTACTCAGTCTACGAAACACTGACTCGTGTCCTCTTTGATTTTTTCTTTCGTGTTTTCTTCGTACGATGTGAAGAAAAATACCGAACCTCTTGTGTGTTTTCACGAGAAAGCAAGAACTGCCACAGGCGCGAGCCTTCGTCGACGCCAAATGTGGGGAGGACCCCCAGGTTCGACTCGACATTTGTGGCACTTCCCTTTCTTAGAGGGGTGTAGCGTGTAGGACACGCCAGGTTTTGGTATAGGATCGGTACGGACGATCTCACGAACAACCCTCAACGATGATGGAAGAGGAAGAGAGAGTGTGTGCGAGGCACGGGCCTTGCATTCCAATCCGCAGTGACTACTTGTCACGGGACAATGTCACTGCTGACGACATCTCTGCTGACGACAACAAATAGTCATGGAATATGGATGACCACAGTCGTACTAGTAATTGATGGTAATGAGGCGCGACCTCAGTAATACCTGCAGTAGTCATATCTGCGATGCATCATGCTGGGCGAATACGGATTATTCTGTTTTGTGCTGAACCAACACCAAGGAACATCTACTGCTTGCTGCTGTACTACCTACTACCTATACGCCGTCGTTGGTGAATCTAAAAAAAATATCGTAAATGTTCTTGGCCTCTTCTGCTCTTGATACATGAAAAACACAGCAGCAGTACGCATACACCTGTTCTGTTGTAACAACAGTTGATTTTGTTGTGTATATCCTGGTTTCCACCTCGAAATCCGGCATAATAATTTGAAGACGAAAAATATGCACTGCTGTGACGACAGATCTTGTATTCGTATCGTATCTCTCGGGGATTCAAGAATCGGCACGGACAATGCCGACGGGTAGAAAGAACAAGAAGAACAAACACACACCTCATGACGTTTTTCCAACAGTGTTTTCTGGTTGAAATTCAACATAATTTGTGAAGACGAAAAATCTGCATCTATTTGAAATTTTTTGTCCAACAGAAAGAGCTTCTTTCTCGTAGCAGGTGCCGCCACTACTTGCTACTTGTACTGATGTACGACATCTACAGCAGCATGGCAGCAGTGTTTTCTCCAGCAACAAAACAGCAGCAGCAGTAGCAGCAGTAGCAGCAGTAGGACGCACGAAGCCAGGGTCAGCGTTACTGTACGCTCGGCTTGTCAATCTAACCCTTGAACCCTTTGTACGCGTACTCGATTTTGTCCTGTGTTGGTTCCGAACTCAAAATTCGGCATAATTTGCAGACGAAAAATCTGCACCCGACATACTTTGTCCAGGAGAGAGAACTTTTCATAGCAGGCAGCAGGTGCCACCGCTACTCAGTTGATGTACGACATCTGATTTACAGCAGAGCTTCTTCTCCAGCAACAAAACAGCAGCAGCAGCAGCAGTAGCAGTAGGACACACGACGCCAGGGTCAGCGTCGCTGTACGCTCGGCTAGTTCATCTAAACCCTTGAACCCTTCGTACACGTACTCGATTTTGTCCTATGTTGGTTTTGAACTCGAAATTCGGCATAATAATTTCAAGACGAAAAATCTGCACTCGACATGCTCTGTCCAAGAGAGAACTTCTCGTAGCAGGTAGCAGGTGCCACCGCTACTACTGATGTACGACATCTACAGCAGAGCTTCTCCAGCAGCAAAACAGCAGCAGCAGTAGGACACACGAGGCCAGGTCAGCGTCGCTGCACGCTCGGCTTGTGTGTGAACCCTTCGTACACGTGTTTCCTGGTCCCGAACTCATATAAGTTGAAGACGAAAAATGTACAATCTGACGTGTCCAGCAGAGCTTCTAGCAGTGCCACCACTACTACTACTGCTGCTGTACAACAACTATACAGCAGATAATCTCCTGCTTCTCAGTCTCCTCATCAGCAGGAGGGTGGGCCTGCAGCATGTCTCGGGGACATGGCCCGAACGCTCGTTGCTGTGGACAGGCACAGTCTGCCTACCTACGAGTACTCGTAGAGCTAGCTGGGTTTCAAAATATAATGTGTTGTTGTTGGTTGTGTGTTTTTTCAACATGGCCCAGCACCAACATGTGCCTACACACGTTGCCACACCTAGCTCGAGCTACTGTGAACGACTTACCACCGCACCAGCACCAGGAGGTCTCTTTTGTGTGTGCGCGTCCACAGAGCCCGCCGGGACTGGAATTGGTGCGGTGTGCGTCGAGGGCGGTGGTCAAACGTTGCCCAAAAAAATGTTGAATCACACACACACACACCCCACCACACACACACACATACAGAAAACTCAAAACAAGGCACCCCACGCTCGCATCCGAGCCGCTATGAAGAGGCTTTTTTTTCTTGGAAAATTCCAAGAAAAAAAAGGCTCGCCCGCTTTTTGCGCGCTTCGCGCGCCTCATTACAATAAGATATACGGATATCCACGACCTCGGCGAATGGTGGGACCTCCGCGGGACAATACCCATGCGACGGTCTGGTCGAGAACCTGGAACCCACATAACTACTGTTAACAGTTGTTGTAAAAGACCGACGACAGTTTGTATGCATTTTTTTAGTAGTAGTATGCACTTTTTCAATAGTACTCTTCAGGTCCTGGAGTATTAGCGCAGAACGAAAATTGAATAGGGTGTTTTCGTCGGTACACTTATTATCCAAAAATGGTATCTCTCCGGCATGCGCTTTATCAATTTCTAAATACAGATCTTCTCGGAAAACAATCAGATGGGTGTCGATGTGCAATAATTTGCAAGTACGTACGTGGTCTGTGGTATGCTGTACCAATCTCTCGTATACGATGGATGAGCGCTGTGCGCTGGCAGGTTATTCATTGTATTATACCTGGTATGCGAGTACGGAAACATACGATGACGATCGCAAACAAATAAAGACGAAAAGTAGAAAGTAATCCACTGCTGCCGGCGGCGTCCTACGGTATCCCCCCAAACCTGAAGAAAAGCCCATTTTTTGCCTTTCGCTGGTGTAAAGACTTGCGATAGTATGCAATTTTTTTGCCATTCGAGACGCAGTAGTACTCGTACTGCGTAGATAATTTTGCTCTGGCACAAAAAGTTACCCACTCCTGTTGTACTGTAAATACCTCCTAGAGTATGCCAATGGAAACGCGAAGTACACCAAAAAAAGTATTATTTCAGCTCGTGCCCCGATACACGATAGACGCTCGATCTCGACAGAGACTCAGCCCACGGACAACCCGCGCGGTGGCGTGCAAGATCAACTAGTATAGATGACGGGCTCGAAGGAATGAGGTGGACGCATGCTCTAGGGGGCAAGAGCTTGCCGGCGGCGTAAAACGGTATCCTCCCAAAACTGAGAAAAGCCCATTTTTTGCCATTCGAGACGTTTAATGTACTGATGTACTGATATGGACACAATACATTTTTTTGCCATTCTGTTATGATACTGCTTGGATACAGCACTCTGCAGTATACAGCAGTACTCGTCCATAATTTTGCTCTCAATCGCGACAGAGACTCAGCCCACGGACAACCCGCGCGGTGGCGGGCAAGATCAACTAGTATAGATGACGGGCTCGAAGAAATGAGGTGGATGCATGCTCTAGGGGGCAAGAGCTTGCCGGCGGCGTCCAACGGTATCCTCCCAAAACTGAGAAAAGCCCATGTTTTGCCATTCGAGACGTTTGTTGTACTGATGTACCGATAGACACAATGCATTTTTTTGCCATTCTGTTATGATACTGCTGGATACAGCACTCTCCAAGTACAGCAGTACTCGTCCATAATTTTGCTCTGACACAAAAAGTAACCCACTCCTGTTGTACTCTAAAAAACCTGCTGTAGTATATGGTACGCCCCGGACGACCAAGCTCAGCTCGAGGCCAGCATATAGCTGTGCCACTCGAGCGAGTCAGCCGCCCTAGCCGACACGAATTAAGAGGTGTGGATTATTATTAGAAGAGCAAGACAGAGACAAACATGGACACAACAAACACAGAGTGAGACCGTGCGCGATGATCTACAGCAACATAATCCGTTATATCCTAAGATCCATATCTCTGCAGGAAACCCGGGGATGAGTCCCGGATGTCCCCTGACGACCACAGCCCCCCCCCAGAGCGAACCCACAGGCCCAAAGGGACTTGGGGAACACGACAGAAAACGAAGACAGGGACAGCCGGAGACCATCCACAAAAATACACAACTCGAAGAATAACAAAGAACCACCAATCAGCATCATCCGCTTCGACAAAATCTCTACCGTAGGCATCCGTCCACGAAAAATTTTGTAACCACACAACCACTTGGTTTGACATAAAATCAGACGAGAACACCTACACAGCAGCATTTATCAACGTCGTCCCATATCTCCCCATTTACCGTCGTACCAGGTATTGATTTGCAGACATACCAGTCAAAAACATACCATTTCTCACACGCGTCCATACACATACAAGAAACAACACACAGAAATCAAGCGATCCACCAGCTTCTTCCTGTTGCTGCCTAGACCCATCAGTCAGGAGCAGCCAGTAAGAGGTAAAATTTCCGACTCCGGGCAAGCAAACACGACCGGACAATCTGCAGTTGATTCACCCATAACCATTATCCCAGCGCAAGAACCGATTTCACCTTCGACAAATACTTCTTCGTTTACATCATGCGCTTTGCCCTCAAAAACTCCTGCGTTAGCACATTTCTCTGGCCCAACACGAAGGTGAACAACATGGTCCTCGAGCTCGACCTCGGGCGATAGCACAACAACTTCCGGTTCAGTATTCATCGGCAAAATATTGGGTTCAGAGGACACAGCTTTTTTTCCAGGAGCGTTCCGTAACGAATCAAAGTCTGCAACAACAGGTATATCAATTTCCGACATTTCACATGCATCCACCTCGTTTCCAACAGGAGTTTGAATGACATGGTCCGCGAGCTCGAACACGGGCGATAGTCTAGCAACTTCCGGTTCAGTATCCATCGGCAATATAGGAGGTTCGGAGGACGCAGCTTCCTTTTCAGGAGCGTCCCGTATTGAACAAGAGTCTGCAACAACAACAGGTATATCACTCTCCATTTTTTTACACACACCCACATCCTTTGAGAGCTCCTTAGAATCAGACATCGACTCGGCAGAAGGAACGACGACAGGTACATTCACATTAATCTCGGAGTCCTCACAAGCATCCACGCCCCCCGTTGCGGTCTCCTCATAAACAGGTATCAGTGCAGCAGAAGGAATAACGTCAGATGGGTCCGGAATGCGGCGCACGGCATTAATTGAACCGTGGGTAGAAGCAGCCCCACAAGATTGATACTGATGGCTCCGAACTGCAGACAAAGACGCTCCCCCACTATTAATAGTAGATGTATCGGGGATGGCAGCAGTATTAGTCGTCGCTGTTGAAGCCCCTCGCCCCTATTATTGTAGAATTCGTTGTCGTAATGGGTAATACCACGTTGATATTAGAAGGAATAGCCGAACACAGCCCCGCATCTCTGCTGACAGGATGCAACACAGCACCACCACTTGGAGTATCACCTGAACTATGAGAATAATCAGATCTAGCAAAACTGTCGCTGGTAGCACACAAAGGACGAATATTTCGGTGTTGGCGGAAACCCTGAGATTCGAAACGTCTCACAGGATGAACCACCGATCCAGAACAACCATTGCGTGCAGAAGTAGGGTAGACATAACGCCCAGAAGAAAAACGCTCGCCTCCAACTCCCTGCTCTCCTTGACTGGTCTGACGCTGAATAATTCGACCTGTATATCCAGCACTGTCCTGCTTGACTCCATCCCCTCTCGATGGGAAGAAATGAGACCTATTACTCACAGAAGACCATTGCTGGTAGCCTTGACTCCCAGTATAAGAGTAACCATGGTTATCCGTAGACATAGACGTGTGTACCAGCAACCGGTGTGTTCTCGGCCACTCCTTTGCTTCTCTTTCCACCATCAAAAATAAATCCATTGGTTGAGAGTATAGCTCGTCGTTAACAAGCAACTGTGAAGTGCATGCATGCCTGAAGTCCTCGGGTGATAACGCATCCAAAAATATCCGGGTGAAAAGTTGTGCTGGTGCTGATTTCCAGGCGCCTCGAACATCTCCTCCAACCATGAAAAAATCGATCGTTCCAGCCTCGGCAACGAACTTGCACATATCGTCAAATAGCGTCTCAACGAACCGTGCCATATCAGGAGCGTTAGTCGCAGCATTAACCGATCGGGCAATTGAGCAAAGCGATTCTTCCGCAGAGATAGCATCTAGCTTACGCTTAGGATATGCCTTAGCATGCAGGCAGTCCAGCAGGTCATCATTGGAAATACCAGAAGCTATACCAGGATAGCCTGCCGACATGCATAGCCGTTGCAGCAGAAATACTGGAATCAGATCTCGAATATGACAGTCTCTCAGGTCATCCAGCTTCGCAAGGGAATCGAGGAACAAGCGGATATCGTCCACCTGACCACCAATAAGTTTGGGGAGTTTTTTGCTTCGGGAAGAAAGACCACGTACGACGGCTGTCCTAATCGCGTCGCAGTCGTAGTCGAAATCGTTTGTTTTGCGGTTACATTTTGAAACGGCACTATTTCGGCCGAAAACACGACGACCCTTTGAATCTTCTCGAGGAAGCGTTGAACCTCCAGACTCGTACTCGTACATACGAGTACCTTGTAACGCACAACCAGCCCCTCGACCATTTTCTGGACCAAACGGCCCACCGACCGAACCTTGTCCGCGTTCCATATCCTAGTCCGCCACGCTAGGAATTCGAATGCGAAAGATACGGAAAGTAGCCTCACATTTTTTTATTTTTTTATTTCTTTTTTACCAACCACGAAGATACGGTCCTGTCAAAATCAAATATCAGTTGTCCATAAATATCCTGAATCCACCTGTACAAGCCCAAATTTGTAGATATAAATTGCTGTACTCGTACTCGTAGCTCCACCAGATAACGCCCACCTCGAACACCACTTGACGTCTGACCCGAAGATACAAAAACCCGATACCCCAACCCGATCCGATGACAGAAGATGACAAATACCCCACGCGAAGAACCTATGACTCTCACCTCTTACCTAAAAGGTCCTGTCGACAGTTTTCCACCCACCAGAATCTTTCAACATATTTCGTTGACAAATATTGCTGTACTCGTACCTCGTCGTACTCGTAGACGAAATGGCGATGCTATAATAATAAGCGATGACAGATACCTCGCACCCGAATGTAGTCAAAGATCCCGAAGAAGTTGATTTTGGCTCTACCCAAGAAGATCTGGTCGATATTTTTGTAGCGTATCCTGAAACGTATCTTTCCAGCCCGGCCTCGGTTGTAGATACAATTTGAACCGCCAGTTCCACCTGATGCGTAGAACTCCAACTCGAACCTTGAACACCACCTGTTACCCAACCCGATGACAGAACCAAACCCGAAGAGGACCCGAAGAATATATCCGAAGCCCCAATACCGAATTTAATATCCACCAGATATCCACAATTTTACCAGAATCCGAACTCAAGCTCGAATTCTTTTGTGCGACAACGGCCTACCCGCGAATACTGCAGTATTATGGTACGCCCCGGACGACCAAGCTCAGCTCGAGGCCAGCATATAGCTGTGCCACTCGAGCGAGTCAGCCGCCCTAGCCGACACGAATTAAGAGGTGTGGATTATTATTAGAAGAGCAAGACAGAGACAAACATGGACACAACAAACACAGAGTGAGACCGTGCGCGATGATCTACAGCAACATAATCCGTTATACCCTAAGATCCATATATCTGCAGGAAACCCGGGGATGAGTCCCGGATATCCCCTGACGACCACAAGTATGCGAATGGAAACGCGAAGTTCACCAAAAAAGTATTATTTCAGCTGGTGCGACGATACACGATTGACGCTCGTTCTCGACAGAGACTCAGTCCACGGGCAACCCGCGCGGTGGCGGGCAAGATCAACTAGTATAGATGACGGGCTCGAGTAAATGAGGTGGATGCATGCTCTAGGGGGCAAGAGCTTGCCGCCGGCGTCCTACGGTATCCCCCCAAACCTGAAAAAAAGCCCACGTTGTGCCATTCGAGACGGATACAGCAGTAGTAATACTCATAGCTAAAGTTTTTCATCTATTTCGTGCACACCAGCGGCCAATGCGCTGCACTGAGCGTGGGACCCAAGCGTCTGAGCCAACTCTTACTCTTGTATTCATCGCCACTCTTACACAATTCATCAGCACTACAACAGTAGCATGCACCTGGACTGGTGTATAGACGTCTCCCCAACTCGATATGGGCGTCTGAGCCAACTCCTCTATTCATCCCCACCCTTGCACAACAAGACGGCACTACAGCAGTAGCAGGCACCTGGTCTGGTGTATAGCCCTCTCCCCAACTCGGTATGGGACATGGGATATGTTGGTATGGTATGTGGGAATATGGTATATGGGAATATGGGATATTGGTGGTATGGTATATGGGGATATATATGGGAAAACCACCGTATGTGGTATGGTATGTGTTGACGGTATGGTACGGGAAAATCACAGTATATGGTATGGTACGTTTGTGGTATGGTACCATGGTACGATGTCGTGGATGTATTATATGGCTAAATTTGCCTTGCGGTATGGTATGTTTCAGTATATAAGGTCCGTCAGGGTCGAAAACGTCGTACGAATATCAATTGTGACGAGCTTATATATCGGCCATTGGAAAGTGTTCGAAAATATAAGCTTGCGGACAGACAGACAGACAGACAAGATTGCAATTACCGCAGCTGAGACTCAGTTTTACAAACTGAGAATTGTGCAATATCATATATAATAATATCATATATCAATTGTGACGAGCTTGTATATCGGCCATTGGAAACTGTTCGAAAATTTAAGCTTGCGGACAGACAGACAAGATTGCAATTACCGCAGCTGAGACTCAGTTTTACAAACTGAGAATTGTGCAATATCATATATAATAATATCATATATAATATTATAATGTTATATATCATGTACCTTGTATATTGTGATGTGTCACTTCATACCTGCCCTATATACGATCGTGCTTTCGTGTGCTATTATCACCCATATATGTACGTCACCGCCGTGTCACATCGGTACTTGCTCGTGGCTGGGGCCTGTGCCACACTGATGGTAAAGCGCTGGCTCGGTACTTGGTGATCTGTGCCCGCTACGTACTACCCGGTACACCAAATGCATGAATGATGATACAGCGACCCCTTCTCCGCGAGGGTATATTGCATGTAGATGTGTGGCGGCGCTTGACGATGTCGAAGGCGACTGCTGTAGCTGTGGCTCGCTCGTGGCCGCAGGCGATGGCATATTCGACTCGCTCATCGCGGACCAAACCCGCACGACAGGAAGACAGCAGCGGGCACAGACCCCTGGTACGTCCCCTTGTGTGTGCGTCACGCTTCGTACTCGTGCTCGTACTTACGTACCAGGTATATACTGCACATATATTCCGCCCAAAATGCACGCCCGAAAGATGCAAGATATATCGTCGAGACAGCAAGTGGTCATATTATGCCACATATCGGATAGCTATGTCACGTATTTCACCCCATACAGGCCGATATATCATCTTATATCACTGTGATGCGGAGACCGGTCTAGGGTAGTGGTAAGGGTAGTGGTAAGGGACGCAGGTGGTTCTGGCAGCTGGAAAGCAGTGCTTCGCTTCTTCTGATTTAGATCTTCTTATTGATGGCGAGAGCTTAGGAGGTGCTCTGGTAGAGAAGTGAGAGGTAGGGGGGGCGGGACTCGACGCCCAGATATACTCGTCCCACCCCACGCCACAAGCTCTCCCAAATTCCTCTTATCTGATGTACGCCTACAGAACTTTCCTATGGCTACCGGTCGTTCTTCTGCTAATATAAGAACTTCTCCCTTCGTGGTCCTATCTGCGTTAAGGAATATTACTCTCGTCTAGGGGGTTATCCGCCCTAGGGAACATTCCTAAAAGAACATTACTCTCGACTAACGGAATATCCGCCGGGTTAATCCATTCTTTGGATTATTCTCGTATTCGTGAGACTATAAGACTGCAACGTATTATATATATCTATAGCCCATGAGTACTCTACTCATATCACATTAGCCCACCCTGAATAGTCGTATATGCAGACCACAAGATGGTCGGAGGGTGATGACAAAGTTCATCCCGAACGGCCAGGAAAAAGGTGGTCGAAGATGCGGCTATTCGAAACAAAAGAAATGAGGCTATAGATCCCCCCACACCTCGTAATAAAACCCAAACACTACGAAGAGGCGGTGTTCGCTGCGAACAACCACGGAAAGGGAGACTAAAGGAGAGAGAGACACAGAAGTCATAGCAGAGGCGAAAGGAAAAATCACCCAAAATGAAAACAAAGAAAGACGAACGCAAAATGAGGCAGAAACCGAAGCGAAGGCCGAAGAAGAAAACGAAGACCCAAATGAAGGCAAAAGAGGGACGTACAAGCGTTTCACTGGAGCCATTGCCTGGGCCCCAAGGAAGTACGAAAGGGTTGTTCGCTGAACCGGGTTGGCGAACGAGGAAACTCTAAAAAGGAGACAGCGATCACAATTCAAAAACATATATATATATATATATATCCGCTAGGCCCCATGCCTTGTCTTGTGGCGAAGGTCCTAACATGGTAGTCATCATGCGAGACAGAAGGGACACAGCTAGAGTGCTATGAGGGCTGCGTGTACTAGGGACTACTAAAACCGAGAGACGCAACAAACAACGCGGCGTCTCGGAGACCTGTCCGTGGTGTGAACAAAACCAGCAAACGTAGCAAGGTAGCCAACTCAATAAAAACAAACTCAAAGACGGTGGCGGCAAGAAAATCCGCAAGAAAATCGGCCTAATGCGTGCAGTTCGAAGTTGTAGATAGCGCGGGGCCCAAACACTAGCGTGTGCAACTCGGTCAACCGGGGCGACATCAAACGTGGTGTCGTTTGCCAGAGGACAGAGGGGTGTGCGGAATACCGGACAAGAAAGAATGAAGAAGAAAAGGGAAAGAGAAAACGAAATACCATCGGGACCAGAAAACAGACAAAAAGCTGGACACAGGTCAGGAGAAACCGATCGTGTCCGAACCGCTTACGTATGGCCGATAACTCAGCGGCCTTCCGGGGCGGCAATGCTATCGGGACCCTACTTGTCAAACATGGAAGAAACACGGGTGAGCTGGAAGCTCGATATAGTCTTAGCTCGAGGATCGTCTGAAACACGGGTCGGCGGAAGTCGACTAAGGTCAGAGCACAGCTCAGGCTACAACACGATTTTACCTCGGCGTGATATCGCCGATAATTGGCTGTAGGCTAGTGGAGTACAAACACAAATGCAAATGAAGGTATCGCTACGAGTCAGTGGCCTGAACGTAAGGAGGTTACACGGAGCCGTAGGCAATAAGAAGAAAAACAAACGGCGGGGTGGGGGGGGGCGATGATACTCCCAAACATACCCAAAAAAGAAACATACACGGCCTCGGATCGGTAGCCAACTCGGGGTCGGTCGAGCGATACCGGTGGCGGTAGATGGAAACAAACACTCCCAAGAAGATGACTGCTGATGACTATTGAAGACTAACCCTGAAGAACTACTCTTAGGATATTGCAGACTAACCAGAACCAAATACCCAGAACTAACAAAAGACTAAACTAAGGCTAACCAGGGGGGGGAGTGGAAACGGTGGGGGTTCCGCGGGACGCATCAGAGTTCCGCAGCACCCCACGTGCTAGGGTTCCATTCCCAGGCGTTGAAGACACCACGATCCGTATACGGCGTTCCGTGCTGTAGTGTAGCGGGCGGGTTGGAGGTCGATCTTGATCGGGCCGGGGTCGTCCAGGAACCGGACGATGTAGGAGCTTCCCGGTGAAGGCTCCGGCGGAGTTCCCAAAGAGGCGTCAGGGGGTGAAACTGTGAGCGACCTTGCCCAGCCACCAAAGGCCGTCGCGCGCCTTGTACCATATGTGTGCTCCGGAGGGTAGGATGGTGGTGCTGAAGTTGTGGAGCCAAAGGCTGCGGGAGACCAAGGCGTAGCCTGGGCGAGGAAGATTTGTCCTTGAGATCGTGCCAGTTCGCGGTGAGCGGCGCCGATGCGCATCTCGCGGTAGAGGCGGTTCGTCTGGCGGTGCTGGGTTGGTGATCGTGACCAGTAAAGTAGGATGTGGCGCCGGAAGTGTTGAAGGTCCAGCTCGCGTTCCCAAGAGGGGCTGAGAAGTCCAGTCCAGTGACTCTCGTACAGAACGGCGATGACCCCGCCGCGGCCGCGTACGAGTTGATGGCCAGTGATCTGCTCGACCTCGAGGCGTTCTGGAGGAGGAGTGACGTCGTCGACGGTGACGTGGTAAGGGGGGGACTTGGCGGCAGAAGCTGTGAGCACGTATGTAGTAAGGTCCGCGGGCAGATGCTTGGGGATGTCGCTGGTGTTGTCGGGGTTCCGGCAAGGTTTGCATCGTTGGACGGAGACGCGTGGCTTGGAGTCCCGTCCCGGAAGGTCCGATGGAAGGTCGAGGAAAAGTATCTTGTCGTGAAGGGGGCGATTGTCGGGGGTGTTTGAGGCGGGCGTCGGCCCTACGGCGAGGACCTTGAAGGGGCCATTCCAGTTCAGGGAAAGCTTCGTCTTGAGGACGGTTGCGTCGGTGCCCTTTTTGACGCCTTGGCGGATGGTTGAGGCGGAATTGTGGACCCAAACCCAGCCGCCTACGGTGAAGGGGGGGGATGCTAGGAAGGCGGCCATGATGGGCGCATTGCGGCGCTGAAGACGCGAGACGGTGAGTCGGTGTAGTTCGCGGACGAGGGAATAGGCGCGTCGTTGTCGGTCGGTGGCGAGGTTGATGTAAACCAGGTGATCGCGGTCCAAGCTTTGGTGACCGCCGATGTTGTCGGGTTCGAAGACCGAGAGCGGGAGGCGAGGAAGGTGGCCCATGTGGATTTCGTTAGGTGCAAGCCCTGTGGCGGCGTTCACGGAATTGTTGTAGGCCGACGACACGTGTGGGAGCAGCACGTCCCAGTCGGTCTGCTGTTCGTTGCCAACCATAGAGAGCATTTGGGCCAGTACGTGGTTGACGCGCTCGACGCCGCCGTTGGTGCAGGGGTGGTAGGAGCTGGTGTTGACCTTGTGGATGCCAAGGCGTTCGTAGACGATGTTCGCAAGCTTGGAGGTGAAGTGTAGTCCGTTGTCGGAGAGAAGTGTAACCGGGCACCCCCAGAGAGGGATGTACTCGTTCAGGAAGATGTCGGCAGTGCCGGCGGCCGTGAACTGCGCCGCTGAAACGGCATACATATCGGCGCGGCGGCTGAAGCGGTCTGTGAAGAGGAGGATGTGGACGTTCCCCCGCGCGGCGTGAGCGGCAGGGGCCCGAAGTAGTCGACGCTGACGGTGATGCCAGGCCCGTTGGGCAAAGGAAGAGAAAGGATGGGCCAACGAATGGTGTGCCGGGAGGTCTTCCGCGCCTGGCATTGAAGGCAACAGCGGATCCACCAGCGGACGGAAGCGTCCATGCCAATCCACCAAAAGAAACGTGCCAACATACGGACCGTTCGGGTGACTCCCAGGTGTAGAGAGGTGGTGGCGTGGCATGTGTTCAGCACCCAAGGGCGCATTAACATTGGCACGTAGACGCGTGGGCGTGGGGTAGAGGGGGCGGGTGGTGGTAGGCTGTTCCCGGATGAGGTTGTGGGCGGTCGTTGAACCAGGAGGGTGGTTTCGTCGTCGGTACGGTGTAGCTTGCTTTTGGAGGCAAGAGTGAGGACGTCCGAAAGTTGTGGGCGCCGGGGCCGGGGGGATGAAGTCCAGGAGGTCGTGCGACGTGGGAGTGGGAGAGTCCAACGACAGGAGGCGGATGGTGGCGCAGCACAGGGGCTCCGCGCGTTGTTCTCGCGCCCAGTCTTTGTAGGTGTAGTGCTCGACGCAGGCGAGGAGGTAGGGGTCATCATCGGGTTCGACGACGGGCTCCGGAAGGGGTACTGACGGTGGTGTTTGTGCCGGCGGCGAGGGCGTTTTTAAAGGGGTCGGTCTTTGCGTGGTGGGCGCCGATGGCTTGTGTGGCGGTCGGCATCCAAACCGGTAGTCGGCTGTGGGCCGAGGGGTTCCCGCGGCAGCGGCGACGCGATGGCGGGTCCGAAAAGATATCAGACCTGAAAGGGCTGGTGTCGTGGCGCCAATGGTGGGCGGCGGAGAGACGACGGACGGCATGGAAGCCGAGCCTGGAGGAGCTCCGGTGTTCACGGCGGCATTCTCGGTGCCGGCAAGCTGTCCGGTGGTGGAGTCGCGGGTCGCAATAGGCCCGATGAAGGTGTGGGTTGCGGGGGAAAGGGTGGGGTGCTCCATACGTGGTCCGAGTAGGCGAAAGTCGCGGAAGTCGTCGTCAGTGAAGGGGAGCGGCTGGACGGTCGGGATGGATCTGGAAGGGGGGGACACGAGCCCACCCAAGCCGATACCCGGGGTGGAAGGGTCGTTCGGCGCGAAGCCGCAGGGGCGGATGAGGTAGATGCCGACGGTGTCGGGGCCAGTGAGGCGGTTGCGTCCGGTGCGGTCGGCGTCGGTGGCTGGTTGGGGAAGCCGGGAGAGGAAGTCGGCGTTGCCGTTGGTCTTGCCCTTCCGGCACTCCAGCGTGTAGGTGTACGCTGAAAGGAACTCCAGCCATCGCCGGACACGAGCGTTATGTTCTCCGACCTTGGCGATGTTCTCGAGCGCCTTGTGGTCCGAGTAGATCTGGAAGCGGGTGGACCATAAGTGTCCGCGGAGGCGTTTGATCGCCCACACGATGCTCCCGGCCTCGAGGTCGAGGGGTGTCCATGAACGTTCGGAGTCCAGGGTGGCACGGCTTATGAAGAGGATGGGGCGGACTGAGCCGTCGGCTTGCTCTTGCTCAAGGGTCGCTCCGAAGCCGTCGATGCTAGCGTCGCAGTAGAGGCGGAAGGGGCGGGAGTTGTCGGCGACGGCGTCCCAGTCGGGGTAGACGAGGATCGGCGGTTCGGCAAGTTCTTGGAGAATGGCGCGTACGGTGGTTTCCATGGCGGGGGTGAAGTCGAACGTCGCGCCTTGCTTGAGTAGAGCGTTGATGGGGCGCAGACGTCGAGAAAGGTTTGGCAGGAACTTGCCGTGGTAGTTGATGCCTCCAAGGAGTGAGCGCACTTGCTTCTTGTCGGTCGGCATGGGCATTCTGGTGAGGGCGGCGACCTTGTCGGAATTTGGGCTGTAGCCGCCAGCGGAAATGGTGTGTCCCAGGAAATCGGCGGTGGTGGCGCCAATTTTGGCCTTGGCGGGGGGAGAGTTTGAGGTGGTGCTTCCGGAGGCGTGCGAAGAGGGCTCTCATGTTGGCGACGTGGTCGGTGGGGTCGGGGTCGAAGACGATGATGTCGTCGAGGTACGCGGCGACGCGTTCCAGGCCCTTGATGACCTCGTTGATGACCTTCACGAACCAGCCCGGGGAGGCGCTGCTTCCTTGCGGCATAACAAGCCATTCGAACAGCCGGTTGGAAGTGCAAAACGCCGTCAAAGGGATGGTGTCCTCGTCGATGGTGATTTGGTGGAACGAGGAGACCAGGTCGAAGAGAGAAAAGATGCGACCTTTGCCCAAGGAGTCGAGGACTTCGTCGACGCGGGGGATGGGGAGTTGCCCGAGGGAGCTGATGGCGTTGAGCTTCTTGTAGTTGATCGTAATCCGGACACCTCCATCCTTTTTGGGGATGGCCACCATAGGGCTTGAGTATGGCGACGTAGAATGTTGGATCAGGCCGGCGGCCAGGTACTGGTCTAATACTGCGTCTGCCTTCTTTGCGAGGATGGGGTTGATCCTGTAGGGGCGGGAAGTGACCGGTGCGCTGCCCGGGGGTACGGTGATCTTGAACGGCATCAGCGAGCACGAGCCGAAGTCGGTTTTTGAGGTGGAGAAAACGTCCTGGAACTCGCAGAGGACGTCTCCCAGGTTGTTGATATCCGACGGGGTCCATCAAGAACCGTGCAGGTCGAAGTTGCCGTCGCGTAGGTGTAACGGCAGACGTTCCCAGAGGTCGAGGAAGCTGTCCCGTTGGTCGGTGTTGAGGCGTGCAAGGAGTTGTGGGCACAGGGCTTTTGGTGCGGTAGGAGGGTCATCTGTCGATGGGCTCTGGTCGGCCACGGGGATGTTGTCGTGGAGGGCATGTACATCCGGAATCGGAGGGGGGGTGGGGAGGGGCCAAGGAAGGGTGTCCAAGGGTGGAAAGTGGTACCTTTACCGGTGGGGAGTAGGAGGTTCCGAGGAGGTCGCCCGGCTCGAGATCGGTAGATCCGGATAGGGGGACCGTTTGGCATCCGTCGGAGACGAAAATGGCCGTGTCGGAAAGTGGGTTTCTCGCGGGGGAGCATGTTCACCATGTAGTTCCCGGTAAATGCTGGAGCGCCTGACTGGCGCGCCAGGTTGACCTTAACGAGCTTGGGGGTGGAGGAAAGCGAAATAGCTTTGTTGCCGGCGAATCGGAGATGGTAGACGTCGTCAGTGGAACGGTCGTCGGGAATGAATGATGAGGCTCCGTTGGGGTCATGGTGGTTCAAGGAGAGCTCACCGCGGGTTCGCCGGGGAGGTTGGTGGGGGGGGGTGGGCTGTTGCTGGAGCGTGGTATACGAGCGTTGCTCGAAGCGCATCCAGCTGTCTCGTCCCAGAAGGATGGGGTGCTGAATGGTTCCTGCAGGAACTACGCAGGCCCATACTGCCAGGGCAGCAGTGGGGGACTGGAGGCGCATAAACTGGATGCTTAAGCGGATGGAGACGGAGGTGGAGAGGGGGGCTGAAGTGCCGAAACCTCCCCATGAACGGGGGGAACTGTGCCGTTCGCACGCATCGGTGGCTGCCTGGGAAGCCTTCAGTTGTTCCACCGCGGATGCGGTGATAAACGACTGGGGCGAGCCGGTATCGAGCAGTGCCACGAGTTCGCGGCGCGTAGTGGCGGTGGGGCCGCTGTGCACGAGTACTTTCGTCGTGAATGACGCGTCGTCGATGGTAATGATGCCGCTTGTAAGGCATGGCCCGTGTTCCGGTATCGGCGGGCGGCGGGTAGGGAGGTGGCTGTGAGTTGCGGTGTTGATGGTGGACACTTGGGCAAAGTGGCTGCTGGGGTAGGCGTCGGGGGTAGACGGCGGTAGGAGTGGCCCAAGTGGAGAGGTAGGCGGTTGCCATGGAGGGGTTGGGCTTGTTTCGTGGATGCCGTCGGCTGTGGGGGAGACCCGGGTGGAGTCGGTGGGGGCGGGTGTTGGCTCCGGGTCGTGAAGATGGGGAGGAAATGGAGGCTGGGCGGAGCAATTGGCGCCGAGGCTTTCTCGAACGTCCATCAGTATCCTGCCCAGCAGATTCCGACCACGCCAACGCGTCGGGTCACAGGCGTCCGGATGGTCGGCCTTGAAGCCTATGCCCAGATGGGGTCGTGTGGGCTGGCCTCGGCGATGTGCTTGTCGCCGGTTGCCATTAGCTCCTCCCGTAGCTCCGGGTGTTGGCGGAACTTGGAGAAGTTAATGTAGAGGACGATGGTGTGGCGGTGTCGCTCCCAGACCATTTCGTCGAAGTCGGAAACGGTTCGCCCAAGTGCTTTTTGGCGGGCCGGGTCGCGGGTCGCTTTGATGCGGCGCTCAGTTGTGATGCCCCCGAAGAGCGCGGCCTTCTGCGCCATCATCATCTGCTCAGCGCAGTTGTATGTGACGCCATCGTGTTCGATGTCGCACAGGTACCACAGCGAAAAGACCGAAGAGGAGTCCCAAAAGAAGTGGAAAGATGAGGCTGCCTCTGCGGTGACGTATGCAGTTGATGGCGTCTTTTGTGTTGGGGGTGGGGGGCGACGATAATCTTTCCTATCGCCGCCTGGCGTCGACGGAGGTAGAGTCAGCAATGATCGAGCGGTGCTGACCGGAACCCTCGTGTTCGCGGGGGAATTGCTCGGCAAAGCCGAGGTACCGGGGCGGTCCTCGCCGGGGCTTATAAGCCGGGCGGGACGACCCTCAAGCGCCCTATCGTCCAACTTTTGGAGAACAGGGGCATACTCGCTAGGGGATGCCACACCTGGGGTCCGTGTCCACGCTTTGCGCGAAGCAGGCGAGGAGGACGGGTCAGGGGGCTCAGGGCAGACCCTGGTCGACGTTGGTCGCGAGTCTTCCGTATTTAAAACGGGACTGTCCCTCGAGGCTCAGGGACAGCGGTGGTGTCAACACCGTGGCAGCTGGAGGAAGCCCGTCGTTCGCGGGTTCAACGCTGTAACAAGAAATGTGCGCATGCTGGAACAAGCGCGTATGGAGCGGCCAATTTGTGGCAGGCTCAGGGGGCAATGGCCCGGTAGACGAAACAGTAGTTTCGTGTGAACCGGAACCGCTGGTAGCCGTAATCGTCGAGACGTTTCCCAGGGTAGCAATGTCTGGGGTCTCGGCAATAGTCGGCAAGCAGCGTTTCTCACCGCCAGAAGACGTCGAGTGGAGCATCCCGGTGGGGCTCGGCGCCTTGGCCTCCTCCCGCCCACACCTCAAGGCAATCACTTGGGCAAGATGATCAGTGCTTGAACAAGTGGCTATGAAATGGGCTGGGGTAGGGGGGGGGCATTGGAGGGCAGGGGTCGGGGAGGCGTGATGCACGTGATTTACTCGTGCGTCCTGGGAGCCTCGGGTGCTCGCAGTAGATGCTGTTGGTGGAGATGCGGCAGTTGCTCCACCATCGGCTTGTCAGTTGGTGCGGAAGGTTCCCGGCTGCCGCTGGTTCGGGTGGGTACCCGAGTTGGTGCTGCCCATCCGCATGTTCGCGGGGTCGGCAGGTGCGGAAGTATTGGTCGCAGGGGTATGCACCGTCAACGCGGAAGACGAGGGGGCAGGCTCGATGCGTTGTTGTTGGAACTGTTGCCCTGGCGACTGTCGGTTGCCGTTGTCGTATGACCGGCCGTTTTTGTGGCGCCAGTTGTCGGAGCGCCCGTTGTTGCCGCGGTAGTTGCGGGAGTGGTTCTGGTTGGAGCGGTTGCTGTTGTAGTTTCCGCTGCGGTTGTTGTTGTTGTTGCCTCGACGGTTGTTGTTGTCGTAGCGGTTGGAGTTTCGCTTCAGGTTGTGCTCGTAGTGTCCACGGCGATATAAGAGCATCCTCTGCTGCCATTGGCGGCAGGCGTGTCCGACTACCGGGCTGAGGATGCCGAACGTGTTGCGAAGCGCAGGGGGCAGGTCTTCATACTATGTCCGTGCTATTGCAGTTGGGGTAGTGGTCACCGTGAGCTCGTAGGGCTTGGGCGTGGGACACCACGACGTTCCGCCTCCGTCGTGGGCTCCGTGTTGGCTCTCGTCATCAGGCTGCGCGCTCGTGAGGAGCGGGGCGCTGTCGTCGTAGGGGGCGCTGTCGAGGTGGGAAGGGGCGGTGTCGCCGGCGATGGCATGTCCGTCGTGGGGCGGGTGATTGAGGGTGTCGGGGGAGCGGGTCGAGACGGTTGGGTTCCACACGTAGCCGCGGCCGGCGTTCGAGTGAAAATACCGTGGCTCGAGTAAACGGGTATGGGCGGCCCCGATGAACTCGGAAGAAACACCCTCGGTGGCGGCGCGGGCCAGAACGAAAGTGATCGACGGGTTACAGTCGGGTGTGAAGAGCCGCCATACACGGTGTACCTCTAGCGAGACATCCGAGGCCGTCGCGTCGCGTGTACTCTGCATCCAGCGGAGCTTAGCATCGAGGAAGACCCAGTCATTGGGCTCAAAGCCGAACGTCTGCGGGTGCCGGTGCCCAGTGGGTATGGGGGCTGGCAAGGGTTGGGCCGGTAGTGGTGCCTGGGACATTATGGTCCCAGTTTGGTTTTTGGGAGGCTGGGAGGTGGTGGTCCTAGACATCGCGGCGGACGTATAGGGTGCCCATGGTGAGGAGCGAACGGCTGCGATTGGGCCGTGATGGCCGCGGTCGCAGCTGTAGTCCCATAGGTGGAGTCGAAAGGGTTCGAGGGAGGGGTGGGGGACGGTGGTAACACGAGTAGGAGGTCAGCGCCCTCTTTCGCGAGAAGGAGGAGCTTCTCGTGGTGGGCTTTGAGGGCCGCACGGCGCTCACGGAGGGCCGTGGGATCGCCTTGGTAACGCCCCGGATTGAGAGCCAGGGTGGAGGTTTCCTGTGCAGAGACCTCCGGGTTGATGGTAGGCCCGACACTGGTCGTGCCTGCTCCCATTGGAGAAGATCCCGGTGTGGTGGGGTGTAGCGTGAAGTCGCTCAGAATGGTTTCGAAGCCAGGGGTGTCGTCGTCGGTAGCGCGAAAGGTCCTTGCGACATACCTCGCCTCGCGAGGGTGGGTGGCGTCGGGGGAGTGGGCGCCAGGAATGTTGGTGGAGGAAGCTTTCTCGGCCATGATTAGGCGGGTGGAACGCTTGAAATGGGGCGGGAAAAGGTTTGGTGGAAGATGGAGAGGGTGGGTGGATCCAGGCTTGGATCAGGGTAGGCGGCTACAATACCAACGAACCGATCTAGGAGAGAAAAGGAGTGACGGTAAAGACGTACGATAGGAGGTGTTGAGGTTGTGCGTGCCACGATTTTGGTGCCCGTCGAAGGATATTTTTATAGTTGAGGGCATCTAACTAGCGCCAGGCGCCTCGCGTTTGATCGCGCCCGGGTCACTCAAGTGATATCAGTTGAACAGAATTGAACAGAACTCCGTCTGAAATGCCCAATGTTCGTAATGATAACAGAGCGTGACGCTTACTGAGCGTGGGCAGTGCAAGACCTTTCGTTGGGATACTAATAAGAGTACCCGTAAAGAAAATGTGCAGGTCGAGTCGGGAAAAAAAAATGCAGCATGCCGGCACTATTTAGTAGCTGCACAGAATATCGGGCGATTCCCTGAACGGTGGGCAGCTTGTCGTTCCGTGGCAAAACAGACAGTAACCGGTGCATTTCGGGGCGTCGCGAGGTCCGACACGATGTGAGATACGTAGGGTATATAAGAGGTAGCACAAGTGGGAAACCAAAAATAAATAAATAGACCCCGGTACGTAAAAATGTGGAAAAGGGTATCATTTGGCTCCTGTGGGGAGGTCCAATACTCTAATCCGCCGCGAAAAATTGTATATTATTTTGTTTAATTTGGCCAGCATTTAGTTCATCTCTTTGGAACTGGTCACTGCCCGGGCCACAGTTATTATGTTCCATATGTGAGCAGCAGGCAGCTGCTGTATTTGTGAGAAGCTGGACAAACAAGGGATAAACAGATGATATGTTACTCGTTTGTGTAACCTTTGTAGTGTTACAGTTCTAGGCAGCCTGTACCCTGCATATTTGTAAAAGCGGGTGGGGATGGGATGCGCTGGAAAATAACACTTGTAACAAACTTGAACAGTGTCTGCCCTGCTTTGGCTAAAAAGTGGGGAAAAAAAAAAAGAGAAAACAAAAACAAAAGTCGAAAGCGAAACGGGAAAGGGAGGGAAAACAAACACGACCAAACAGAATATTCGGACCAGATGAGGTATCGTACATTCTGTTAATGTAGTACAGCTGGGGGGGGGTAGACGTAAACAGCAGTAGTCAGACAAGGTTGGGCGCCATAAAGCCTCGTTGTATCGTTAACGCTGAAGATCGTGCACGTAGGCAGCTTATACCTTATTTCTGGCGTAAAACTGAGAAATTTAGATGCACACAGGCAGCCGTGGGACAAGGTTCAGCATCATAAAGCTGTGTTATGTCGTTGACGCTGGGAAACGTGCACGTAAAGAGCAGCAGTAAAATAAAATAAAACAAAAAAAATGGAAATAATGGCCGTTATTTGTATCCTACAGGCTGTGGGGGTGGGGCAAAAAAGGTAGCAGAAATCTGGTCAATTTCGGCAACATGCGCCCTGTTTATATAATAAAGGCTCCGCAGGAGGTGCATCATGCCGCTTGTTCTGTACCTCGTAGGGTAGAAGCAGCGTAACGATGGGCCAATCTGAAGAGGGGTGCAGATATGTATGCTGGTCCCAAACGAGGTACGTATAACCACGTGAGATTCGCCTACAGATATATCCCTAAAGAGCTACGTGCAACCATATAAGATTCGTCTGCGAGTATATGCGTTCCTATACGATGGATGTGCGACTCCATCACATCGAGACGGGGGGACCTACCCAATTGTGTATCGTTTGGCTACCTAAATATATGGCAGGGAACGAGGGGGGGGTTCACGGGAATTTTCGCTACTACATACGTAATATTATTACTACGTACCACGGCACCACTATTCACTATTTGTACCTCGCTCGTATACCAGTCTCTGTAGGCCAGTATATGGTTTGAAATCCGGTATCCAAAGGGCATGAAAAAAAATAATAATAAATATATACACATGATTCTTCTCGCTATCAGGGGGGCGCAAGTGAGGTCAGTCAATACGTACACCATTGCTCGTGTCAGGTAAAAATAAATAAATAATAATAATGGCCTCTCAAGAACTCGCAGGCGAATATTCCATGCGATGGATACAAGCGGATACAATTCGCAATTATGGTCAAGCCGTTTGTACGCTGCATACAGATGCGTATACTAACGATGGCGTAGTAGGTCACACCACCGGCATACATATCACGTGCCAAAGAATAAGGTGTCGGTACGTACTGCTGCGTGGTTGTCCTATCAGTACGATAGCAGCTTCTTTGTAGTCGTGGTAAGGGTCAAATCCCATACAACATGGGTATAAACCGGAAGATGCAGACAAAATGTCTGCGGGCAAGAATGTGTGCCAGTAGTTCCACATACAGTAGTACTTACTACGTGCATTTCCTGTGAAAGGGCGGGCATATCGAGGCGGAGGGGTACAAAGGAAAACGCTGCTTGGTTTGTGCGATGAGCACGAGGTCATTTGGGGGGTCTCCAGGTGCATTCAACCACGTGGAATCGTATCGTGGAGGTCATCGACCTCGTCATTCCACGGCGGAGACGGGGTATAAGGGGCGGAAAAACAAACCTCGATCATCATACTGCTAATAGCACCAGTACTTATATATCAAGTACTTACTAAGAAAGAACAACAGAGCTTGTTGTACGTACTTGCACGTGCGATTTGACGGTGCCTACTAAGAGGGGAGAAGCGTCAACTCACCTATACTGGGAGGGGGGAGAAGCATCTACTTATGCCACTAGGCAGCTTGTCACGCTCTACACTATAAAGGCACTCAGTAACGCAGGTTCGTAAAATAAAAAGAAGAAAAAACAAAAGAAAAGAGAGAGCAAGAAGAACGAAAGAAACGAGAAACAGGGAACATATAAACAAAAATAAGTAAATAAAAAGTTGACTTCAAAACCAGATGCCTCCCGGATAGGGATGGCTCACATGATCGTGAGAAGGTCTAGAAGAAGCGCTGCAGTCCCAAGCTTGGCCAGAACATTCGTTGAATGCGACGACGTCAGATGTGATGCTCTGACGGCAGCTGGAAAAGCAGTGCTTCGCTTCTTCTGATTTAGATCTTCTTATTGATGGCGAGAGCTGAGGAGGTGCTCTGGTAGAGAAGTGAGAGGTAGGGGGGGCGGGACTCTACGCCCAGATATACTCGTCCCACCCCACGCCACAAGCTCTCCCAAATTCCTCTTATCTGATGTACGCCTACAGAACTTTCCTATGGCTACCGGTCGTTCTTCTGCTAATATAAGAACTTCTCCCTTCGTGGTCCTATCTGCGTTAAGGAATATTACTCTCGTCTAGGGGGTTATCCGCCCTAGGGAACATTCCTAAAAGAACATTACTCTCGACTAACGGAATATCCGCCGGGTTAATCCATTCTTTGGATTATTCTCGTATTCGTGAGACTATAAGACTGCAACGTATCATATATATATCTATAGCCCATGAGTACTCTACTCATATCACATCACCTTATATAGGCCGATATATCCAGTCATAGCGGACGTATATATCATATACCAAATATCATATCACATTTTAGTCAAATCGTGCTGAAAGCCCCTATATATAACGATGTAATACGATATGATATACAAGGCGCTTCGCTCCGCGGGCGGCCTACGCCGCCCGCTACGCTCGCTCAGGAAGGAAACATCAAATTATACGAAGCGGACAGAGGTCCATGATTGAATATTGTTTTTTTTTATGGCCCCTGTAGTTAGCTGCGAACTGGCGACTTGATAATGCCAAGAGTCCCGCCGCCATGCTTCAGGAGAAAACAGCTCGGACGCCACATATGCTTCGCGTCGCGGGCGGTTTTCCGCTACGCTCGCTCACACGTCGTACATACATACGTACATACCCCAGGTAGGGTGCTTATTTTCTTCTTTCGATATGCTCTGTGTCTGTGGACTCGTATGTACGAAAGATAAAGCACAGAACGGCACAGCAACACAGCAAAAACAACGAAATTGAAACCGAAAAATTCGAAATGAAAAAATCCCCGTCCCCTTTCGTGTAATAATTTACTACCTGAGTGGAACACCTTACACCACCAGTAAAAAAAAAAAATGAAGAAAAGAAACAATCTTACAGCAGAGCTTCTATCTCAGTCTCATACGCCGCCCGCCCCTCTCGCGACCATCTCGCAATCGATTCAGTCCGGGTAAAGCTTCCCTCCCTCTCTTCCACAGTGAGCCCCGTCGCCCGCCTCGCGTGAAGCCCGGTGCTCACCGTGGACCTCGACGCAAGCTCGACAATGTTGGTGCTCATTCGGGGTACCTCCCTCTTGTGACTCTCAGTCTGATCGCGAAAATAAGCACCGCTTGAATATTATCTTACAATCCCGAACGAACCTTAAATACTCGTACGTACTCTATCCAAAATCGTAAATGGAGGCCAGACAGAGCCTATTGATGCATCCCTCGTGTCTCGAGGCACACGCGACGCCTAGGCACGAAAGCGGCGATCGCGCTCCTTGCAACTCCCCCTTTACTCGCCTGCATCCGCTGACACCCGCGACGGTGCCGGGTTCGCCCGCGCAACCGTGCTCGGAGTACACGCACGCACACGAAACGAAAGAAGAAAAAAGGAAAGAAGGACTCAAAGTACGACGCGAAATAAATGGAGAAAACAAAGACTCGCTGGAACGGTCCGGCAAGTAATAAACGGAGGCGATTCCCAAGTGGGAGCTCTGAGGATGTACCAACCGAGCACTCTCAGAGGTTGAGATATCTATAAGTATATCTACAAGGCTATTCGCTCCGCGGGCGGCCTACGCCGCCCGCTACGCTCGCTCAGGAAGGAAACATCAAATTATGCGAAGCGAACAGAGGTCCATGAGTATTGTTTTTTTCATGGCCCCTGTAGTTAGCTGCAAACTGGCGACTTGATAATGCCAAGAGTCCCGCCGCCATGCTTCAGGAGAAAACAGCTCGGACGCCACATATGCTTCGTGTCGCGGGCGGTTTTCCGCTACGCTCGCTCGCACGTCGTACATACGTACATACCCCAGGTAGGGTACTAATTTTCTTCTTTCGATATGCTCTGTGTCTGTGTACTCGTCGTATGTACGAAAGATAAAGCACAGAACGGCACAGCAACACAGCAAACACAATGAAAATGAAACCGAAAAATTCTAAAAGAAAAAAATCCCCGTCCCCTTTCGTGTAATAATTTACTACCTGAGTGGAACACCTTACACCACCAGTAAAAAAAAAGAAAAAAATGAAAAAAAGAAAAAATCTTACAGCAGAACTTCTCTCTCAGCCTCGTACGCCGCCCGCCCCTCTCGCGACCATGTCGCCACCGATTCAGTCCGGGTAAAGCTTCGCTCCCTCTCTTCCACAGTGAGCCCCGTCGCCCGCCTCGCGTGAAGCCCGGTTCTCACGGTGAACCTCGACGTAAGCTCGACAATGTTGGTGCTCATTCGGGGTACCTCCCTCTTGTGACTCTCAGCCCGGTCGCAAAAATAAGCACCGCTTGAATATTATCTTACAATCCCGAACGAACCTTAAATACCCGTACGTACTCTATCCAAAATCACAAATGGAGGCCAGACAGAGCCTATTGATGCATCCCTCGTGTCTCGAGGCACACGCGACGCCTAGGCACGAAAGCAGCGACCGCGCTCCTTGCAACTCCCCCTCTACTCGCCAGCATCCGCTGACACCCGCGACGGTGCCGAGTTCGCCCGCGCAACCGTGCTCGGAGTACACGCACGCACACGAAACGAAAGAAGAAAAAAGGAAAGAAGGACTGAAAGTACTACGAGAAATGGAGAGAACAAAGACTCGCTGGAACGCTCCGGCAAGTAATAAACGGAGGCGATTCCCAAGTGGGAGCTCTGAGAGGCCAGGGATGTACCAACCGAGCACGCTCAGAGGTTGAGATATCTATAAGTTGTTCTATATCGCACGTTCCGGTGAAAAAAAACATGACTAAGTACTATGGAAATATCATATCGTATAGGGGGTATATATAAGGTAGCCCTATACTGATTGTTATTGCCCTCGATAAAATGCATTCGAGCGCTGTTCTCAGTTTGCTTGTCTCTTTTTTTGTGAAGTCGCAGGTGGAGTTGTTGATGAGAGTGACGGGAGAGGCCAGTCGGGATCAGCACAGACGGAACCCCAGAGTGCTGTGTCTGGCTCAGGCAGAGCGTCTACTTGTTGACTATCGGTACCACTTATTATATAGTACTCGGCGGGGACATATATCCAGCAGCAGCACACGAAGACGGCACGAGCACCCGTACCAGTACCACAGCAATGGGATCGATATCATTGAGATGTAATTGGGGCTGCAGGGCTGAATACAAGACTGTTGGCCAATGAAAAACGCAACATGAACGGGGAGAGATCTCCAACAATCATTCAGAAAGCTGACGACGCTCTCTTGGCCAAAGCAAAACATGTCGGTTGTTTATTACAACACAAGTAAACCACATATTGACAAGACCTTAGAAATCTCTGTACCGCGAAATAGTTGTTGGCGAAATGAGAACTGATCTGAGGTGGATGCATGCTCTGGGGGGCAAGAGCTTGCCGCCGGCGTCCTACGGAATCCTCCCAAACCTGCAAAAAGCCCATATTTTGTTGTGTGATGTTACACATTCGACAGATTGGCGTCTTTTCAACAGCCCGGCTATTATTTTTGCGAGTACCGAAACAATACGACGAGAGGATAGCAAAATACAAATAAAGGCGATTTCAAAAATTTATAAAATAAAGGCGAAAAGTAGAAAGTAATCAACTACGCGTAACTGCTCTGTGCTGTTGTTGTAAAATACCTACGATAATAGTATTCAATCTTGGGTCATTCTTTTTGCGAGTACCGAAACATTCATACGACGAGGATCGCAAAATACAAATAAAGGCGAAAAGTAGAAAGTAATCAACAAACTACTATGTTGTTGTAACAGACCGACGATAGTTCGTCTGCATTTTTTTAGTAGTAGTATGCTATTTTTCAACAGTACTCTTCAGGTCCTGGAGTATTAGCGCAGAACGAAAATTGAATATGGTGTTTTCGTCGGTACACTTATTATCCAAAAATGATGTCTCTCCGGCATGTGCTTTATCAATTTTATAATTTTTGAAATACGTCAGCTGTGAGTTCGACTGATTAAATAGTTGATACTCAACTTTGAAAGCTGCGTAATACGCCTCGTCTATATTCCATTTTTACCTAATTTTACAAGTATTGTGATAAACCGAGAGCGCGTATTCTATATGTGATTCCTTGTCAAAGATATAGGCCAGCGGCTTCCCTGGATGCTGCCCGGGTCAACAGGACAATTTTAAATAATCATTCTGCGCACTGATACTATATAACCCTTTATCAATTTCTAAAAAGTATAGATCATCTCGGAAAACGATCAAATGGGTGTCGATGTGCAATAATTTGCAAGTACGTACGTGGTATGCTGTACCAATCTCTCGTATACGATGGATGAGCGCTGTACTCTGGCAGGTTATTCATTGTATTATTATACCTGGTATGCGAGTACGGAAACATACGATGACGATCGCAAACAAATAAAGGCGAAAAGTAGAAAGTAATCCACTGCTGCCGGCGGCGTCCTACGGTATCCCCCCAAACCTGAAGAAAAGCCCTTTGCACTTTGCTTTCGAAGTTGTATTATATTAATGCGCGACCCCCCGCCCGGAAAGGGGGGTTGGAGAAGGGGTGACCCCCCCGGGGCTGCCCCAACGGCAACCCCGCGCTAACATCCGCATACTCGAATCAACTCCCAACCCAACTGGCGACACAGAACTCTCGACGCCAGCCTCCAACCCAACTGGCGACACAGAACTCTCGACGCCAGCCTACCAAGCCGCTATCAGAAAAGCCGTTTCTGACAAATAACTCGAGAAACCACACCAAGTACAAGATAACCTCACACGTGAGAAAATCGACACGCACTTGTACCAGGCATGCACAAATAACACAAGTACATTTAAACTCACGATGCACTTCAATGTTGATGTACGGATAACCCCCTTCTCCGATACATTCAGATTACGCGCAAAATCCGAGCCGATGCAACACCACGTCAACGCCACGTTTACTTTTATCAACTATAATAGTATGATATAAAGAAACCCCACTTGCATCGAACAATCCCAAACGCCAAAGAAGGCGGCTAGCCCACGCCGCCACTCGCGCAATCTACGACACCCGGTCGCACCATCAGCGAAATTACCGGGTACGTATAACATACAGCAACAAACGCAAACGTTACTGCGACTATTGAACTCCCCCCCACTGACTCCCCTCAAAAGCACGGGCGGGTGGGTGGGAACTCAAACTAGTCTCACACCTTGGACCTGTAACTCTGCCTCCGCATCACTGCGCTGATACGTGTAGGTTGCGGCTACGTACCAGACAAGGTGTGTTTACCAAGGGCTACGATTCATGCTACCATGAATCACCGCAGTCATCTGATTGGCTTGAACTTCTTAGGTACGTACAAAACTCACATTCTCTCATTCTTCCGAGAATGTTCTGCTTTGCACTTTGCTTTCGAAGTTGTATTATATTAATGCGCAACCCCCCGCCCGGAAAGGGGGGTTGGAGAAGGGGTGACCCCCCCGGGGCTGCCCCAACGGCAACCCCGCGCTAACATCCGTATACTCGAGTCAACTCCCAACCCAACTGGCGACACAGAACTCTCGACGCCAGCCTCCATCACACATGGGAGTTGACCCTATTTACTGATGTATTCTTACGACCCCTTCCCCGTCCCACTTGCAATCTCGTAGGGAACGCATGTGATAACACACTTCACCATTATTTACTTCTGCCTATTCACCCCTAAGAGTGAATTAACTCGCCCCCATTCAGTGCCCTGGCCCGGCTGGATCCCACCGCTCATCCCTTCGTGGGCCATAACGTCCGCTACCCAACTGGCATCCTCTCCGTGACTGCGAACATACGCCTTGTACGCATCGGACGCCCATCGGCCCTCACGCTCCAACACCTTAGGTGGATCAACCCGCTCCCGCCCAGGTCCGGCGGGATCCCATTGTCACGACCCTCCTAGGCCACTCCGTTTGCTATCCAGATGGCGTCCCGCCCCGTGGCGAAACACGTCCATCAACCGCCGGGCTGCAACCCCTCTGGTACCGCTCCCCCTTTCGACGAGTTCGTTGCGCCTCCAATCCTCGGGAGTGCCGAGCGTACTCGTGCGCACACTCCCGCCAACGCAACCACTCGTCGCTGGGTTATCGGCCGATGAAGCGGAGTCCGCATAGAGCATCCGCCGCTGCAGACGCAGCACGTAACGAGGGGTCCGGCGAGGAAAAACAAAGGTAGTAACAAGACATACACGCGAACGTGCGAAGGTGCGCAACGAACCCACACCCGAACACACGTAGAAACTGCCCCTTTCCCAAGCAGGTCACCTTTCAACTCACGAAACCACACCTCAACGCGGGCTGCACTGCGCTGCAAGTTGAACGGTTTCGCGATTGAGGTCAACATCAGTCCGTCGCACACGGACGGTATAAACAGCCCAACTCGCAGAACACAAGGGGAAAAAGTAACCAGGTGGAAAAAAAAAAGAAAAAAACCACCTGGGAAAAAAAATTGCCCAAGAATGCTCGCGGATCAGGACAGAAAATCACTGACTGACTGAAAAAAAAAAAACACACCTTCCCCGCCCATGGACGGGTGCCGCGCACACGCACTGCAACAGCACACAAACCAACGTGTGGCTCATACTTCCCCAGATGAACGATACACGAAATAAGGGCGACGAAGTCAACAAGTTGCGACACTTGCTTCGCTGAAGCAGATGCACACACTGCAACAGGACACTGCCTCCCCCTGTGGACGGGTGTTAAGCACACGAAGAAACACCAAGATGCGACACATGCTTCGCTGAAGCAGACGCACACACTACAACAGCACACCGTCCCACCCTCTAGGCGGCTGTTACGCATAAGAAGAAACAGGTACCCATGAAATCCGCGGCGGCGGAGATACGCGGTGTACCCATGGACACCACGAAACGCGTTGCGAAGAATCCCCCCAGGTGACCGGCACACGGACATGCGCGAGGAAGCCGACTAGTTGCGACGCCTGCGCGGCGCTGAACCAGATGCACACACTGCACACACTGCAACGGCACACAGTCCAACGTGTATCACATGCTTCCCCGGACGAACGGCAAACAAAACATGCACGAGGAAGCCGACGAAGTGCGGCATCTGCAAATATCTGACATGCAGCGCTGAAGCACACCCACACACTGCAACAGCACCCGGTCCAACCTGTGGCAAACGCTTCCGCGAATGAACGCCACATGAAACACGGACGAGGGCGCCAACAAACGCGACGCCTGCATCGCTGAAGCAGGCGCACACGCTGCGACAGCACACCGTCCCCCCTGTGGACGGGTGGTACGCAGACGAAGAAACGAGAACCGACGCAAATCGCTTTGGCGGCGATACGCGGTGTGCCCGCGGAGGTCACCAAACATATCGCAAAAAAACTTCCCCCGGATGAACAGCTAACGAAACATGCACGAGGAAGCCGACGAGTCGCGACACCTGTAGCGCTGGAGCAGATGCTCATTCTGCAACAGCACACAGTCCAACTTGTGCCACATACTTCCCCGGATGAACGACACGCGAAACATGGACGGGGGAGCCAAAGAGTTGCGACACCTGCTTCGCTGAAACAGACGTACGCACTACCATAGCCCACGGTCCAACTTGTGGCACACGCTCCCCCGGATGAACGACAAACGCACACGAAACATGGACGCGTAGCGCAGGAGCAGACGCACATGCTGCATCAGCACACTGTCCAACTTGTGATACATGCTTCCACGGATGAACGGCACACGAAGCACGGACGGGGAGCCAAAGAGTGACACCTGCTTCGCTGGAACAGACGTACGCACTGCAATAGCACACGGTCCAACTTGTGGCACACGCTCCCCCGGATTCCCGGATGAACGGCGCACGAAACACGGACGGGGAGCCAAAGAGTGACACCTGCTTCGCTGGAACAGACGTACGCACTGCAATAGCACACGGTCCAACTTGTGGCACACGCTCCCCCGGATTCCCGGATGAACGCGCACGAAACACGGACGGGGAGCCAAAGAGTGACACCTGCTTCGCTGAAACAGACGTACGCACTGCAATAGCACACGGTCCAACTTGTGGCACACGCTCCCCCGGATAAACGGCACACGAAACACGGACGGGGAGCCAAAGAGTGACACCTGCTTCGCTGAAACAGACGTACACACTGCAATAGCACACGGTCCAACTTGCGGCACACGCCTCCCCGAATGAACGGCACACGAAGCACGGACGGGGAGCCAAAGAGTGACACCTGCTTCGCTGGAACAGACGTACGCACTGCAATAGCACACGGTCCAACTTGTGGCACACGCTCCCCCGGATTCCCGGGTGAACGGCACACGAAACACGGACGGGGAGCCAAAGAGTGACACCTGCTTCGCTGAAACAGACGTACGCACTGCAATAGCACACGGTCCAACTTGTGGCACGCGCTTCCCCGGATAAACGGCACACGAAACACGGACGGGGAGCCAAAGAGTGACACCTGCTTCGCTGAAACAGACGTACGCACTGCAATAGCCCACGGTCCAACTTGCGGCACACGCCTCCCCGAATGAACGGCACACGAAACACGGACGGGGAGCCAAAGAGTGACACCTGCTTCGCTGAAACAGACGTACGCACTGCAATAGCACACGGTCCAACGTGTGGCACACGCTTCCCCGGATTCCCGGATGATCAGCACGCGAAACACGGACGGGGTGCCAAAGAGTGACACCTGCTTCGCTGAAACAGACGTACGCACTGCAATAGCACACGGTCCAACTTGTGGCGCACGCCTCCCCGGATGAACGGCACACGAAACGGACGGGGAGGCAAAGAGTGACACCTGCTTCGCTGAAACAGACGTACGCACTGCAATAGCCCACGGTCCAACTTGTGGCACACGCTTCCCCAGATGAACGGCACACGAAATACGGACGGGGAGCCAAAGAGTGACACCTGCTTCGCTGAAACAGACGTACGCACTGCAATAGCACACGGTCCAACCTGTGGCACACGCTTCCCCGGATTCCCGGATGAACGGCACACGAAACACGGACGGGGAGCCAAAGAGTGACACCTGCTTCGCTGAAACAGACGTACGCACTGCAATAGCACACGGTCCAACTTGTGGCACGCGCTTCCCCGGATGAACGGCACACGAAACACGGACGGGGAGCCAAAGAGTGACACCTGCTTCGCTGAAACAGACGTACGCACTGCAATAGCACACGGTCCAACTTGCAGCACACGCCTCCCCAAATGAACGGCACACGAAACACGGACGGGGAGCCAAAGAGTGACACCTGCTTCGCTGAAACAGACGTACGCACTGCAATAGCACACGGTCCAACTTGTGGCACACGTTCCCCGGATGAACGACAAACGCACACGAAACATGGGCGCGTAGCGCTGAAGCAAATGCACATGCTGCATCATCACACTGTCCAACTTGTGACACATGCTTCCCCAGATGAACGGCACACGAAACATGGACGGGGAGCCAAAGAGAGTGACACCTGCTTCGCTGAAACAGACGTACGCACTGCAATAGCACCACGAAACATGGACAAGGAAATAAATAAGATACGACACCTTCTTCGCTGAAGCAGGCGCACACACTGCGACAGCACACCGTCCCCCTGTCGACTGGTGATATGCACGACACCTGTAGTGCTGAAGCAGACGTACATGCTGCAACAGCACACAGTCCAACTTGTGGCACATGCTTCCCCGGATGAACGGCACACGAGACACGGACACTGGAGTCAAGGAGTTGCGACACCTGCTTCGCTGAAACAGACGCGCGCACTACAATAGCACATGGTCCAACGTGTGGCACACGCTCCCCCGAATGAACCGCACACGAAACATGGACGAGGAAGTCAACAAGATGCAACCTGTTTCGCTGAAGCAGGCGCACACCCTGCGACAGCACCCCCGACCCCCCTGTGGACGGGTGCTACACAGACGAAGAAACGAGAACCGACGAAATCCGCTTCGGCGGCGATACGCGGTGTACCCACGGAGGTCACGAACCCGCTCGTGGAACTTCTCCCGGATTAACGGCTAATGTAATATGCACGAGGAAGCCGACGCGACCCCCCCGATTCGCGACGAGCAACTTGTACCACCATAGGTGGTTAAGCTACAGTGGAGCAACCGGTACCAGTTAGACCCCAATCCACGTAATATTGTAGCGAAGGACAATAAAACACCAGTTACCACCGCTACCAGCTACACAGCCTGTATGCTCTGATAATCTCGTACCACCAAGAAACAATCAGAGCACCAATAGCTCAGAGTACGCTCTACCAGAATACTGCACAGGCCCTAGTTTCGGGAAACCGCTATCCCATACATTGGTAGTATACCCCGGTACGAGCATTTGACATATCGTACATACAACCACTGCTGCACGAACACTGCTGTATACGCATGGCTGTACCAGTTATACTCACATAACCTTTTCTCGAGTTTGGTACCACCGATAAAAGTCTCGCATGAGGTATGATATTTCGCATTAATATTATTAATAAAAGTACGAGCACTTGAAAGAACGTACGACCGCTGCTGCACAAACCCTGCTGCTGTATCCGCACTTCTGCTGAACCCTTCATATTTACTATCAATAATCGTGCCTTTCCTCGAGTTTGGTACCAAGCAAAAGTACGAGGGGATGCGTCTGGTATAATATTCCCGCAAGCACACACTACCGGCCCATCGCTGCTGTACGCATGCGTTTGCAATTTGCGAACATAATGATACCACCGAGGGCGCAACATCCCGGGTAACGTCACACTGCTGTGCTACAGCAGTACACATCCCCTGTAACGTCTCACTGTGCTACGACATACCAGAGGTACCGATCTTGCCGATTCGTTCCCGTGCTGGCTTGTCCGGCCACGCTTGCCATGCCCTCCGACATAGTCCCCAAGGTCTTCCGTCCACACTCCCAGCTAGCACCTCTTGTACACTCACAAGACACCACGAACGAGTCTCTCCGGAAGGGTCCCTCCCTCGATCAAGAAAATAAAATAAAAAAAGTGTCTGGCTGGCGAAAACCCTGCCTGCTCAGCGTTCAAACAGATCAGATCGAACGCTCAACTCAAACTAGTCTCACTCCTTGGACCTGTAGCTCTGCCTCCGCATCACTGCGCTGATACGTGTAGGTTGCGGCTACGTACCAGACAAGGTGTGTTTACCAAGGGCTACGATTCATGCTACCATGAATCACCGCAGTCATCTGATTGGCTTGAACTTCTTACGTACGTACAAAACTCACATTCTCTCATTCTTCCGAGAATGTTTTGCATTTTTTGCCTTTCGCTGCTGTAAAGACTTGCGATAGTAAGCATTTTTTTTGCCATTCGGGGAGTAGTACCCGTACTGCGTAGATAATTTTGCTCTGGCACAAAAAGCAACCCACTCCTGTTGTACTACTGTAAATACCGCCTATAGCATGCGAATGTAAACGCGAAGCACACCAAAAAAGTATTATTTCAGCTCGTGCCCCGATACACGATAGACGCTCGATCTCGACAGAGACTCAGCCCACGGACAACCCGCGCGGTGGCGTGCTAGATCAACTAGTATAGATGACGGGCTCGAAGAAATGAGGTGGATGCATGCTCTAGGGGGCAAGAGCTTGCCGGCGGCGTCCAACGGTATCCTCTCAAAACTGAAAAAGGCCTATTTTTTGTCATTCGAGACGTTTGTTGTACTGAATCATGATGATATATATATGTACTGATAGACACAATACATTTTTTTGCCATTATGTTATGATACTGCTTGGATACAGCACTCTGCAGTATACAGCAGTACTCGTCCATAATTTGCTCTCAATCTCGACAGAGACTCAGCCTACGGACAACCCGCGCGGTGGCGGGCAAGATCAACTAGTATAGATGACGGGCTCGAAGAAATGAGGTGGATGCATGCTCTAGGGGGCAAGAGCTTGCCGGCGGCGTCCAACAGTATCCTCCCAAAACTGAAAAAAGCCCCTTTTTCGCCATTCGAGACGTTTGTTGTACTGATGTACTGTTGGACACAATGTATTTTTTTTTTTGCCATTCTGTTATGATACTGCTTGGATACAGCACTCTACAGTACAGCAGTACTCGTCCATAATTTTGCTCTGACACAAAAAGTAACCCACTCCTGTTGTACTCTAAAAAACCTGCTGTAGATTGCGAATGGAAACGCGAAGTTCACCAAAAAAGTATTATTTCAGCTGGTGCGACGATACACATTTGACGCTCGATCTCGACAGAGACTCAGCCCACGGGCAACCCGCGCGGTGGCGGGCAAGATCAACTAGTATAGATGACGGGCTCGAAGAAATGAGGTGGATGCATGCTCTAGGGGGCAAGAGCTTGCCGGCGGCGTCCTACGGTATCCTCCCAAACCTGAAAAAAAGCCCATTTTTTGCCATTCGAGACGGATGCAGCAGTAGTAGTACTCGTCATAGCTAATGTTTTTCATCTATTTCGTGCACACCAGCGGCCAGTGCGCTGCACTGAGCGTGGGACCCAAGCGTCTGAGCCAACTCTTACTCTTGTATTCATCGCCACTCTTGCACAACAAGACAGCACTACAACAGTAGCATGCACCTGGTCTGGTGTATAGACGTCTCCCCAACTCAGTATGGGCGTCTGAGCCAACTCTTCTATTCATCCCCACCCTTGCACAACAAGACGGCACTACAGCAGTAGCAGGCACCTGGTCTGGTGTATAGCCCTCTCCCCAACTCGGTATGGGACATGGGATATGTTGGTATGGTATGTGGGAATATGGTATATAGGAATATGGGATATTGGTGGTATGGTATATGGGGATATATATATGGGAAAACCACCGTATGTGGTATGGTATGTGTTGACGATATGGTACGGGAAAATCACAGTATATGGTATGGTACGTTTGTGGTATGGTACCATGGTACGATGTCGTGGATGTATCACATGGCTAAATTTGCCTTGTGGTATGGTATGTTTCAGTATACAAGGTTTGTAAGGGTCGAAAACGTCGTACGAATATCAATTGTAATGAGCTTATATATCGGCCATTGGAAAGTGTTCGAAAATATAAGCTTGCGGACAGACAGACAGACAGACAGAGAGACAAGGTTGCAATTACCGCAGCTGAGACTCAGTTTTACAAACTGAGAATACCAGGCTCTAGCAGCCAGTTTTCAGACAGAAATCTTTGAAATTGTGGAGTTTCCAATGTCCTGCTTGGCTCTAACAGGTCGGAATGATTCCCCGTAGTTATTTGCCAGAATTCGCGACTTCAGAGGCCCAGAGCACGCGCCACGGACCTCGGCCGGGGCTCGCATTAGCGCCGTGGTGTACACGCGGGCTCCCTGTGTGCCACGCAGCCTAGAGTGTGAGAGGAGACCCGCGGTCGGACGAGAAAAGTAAAGTACAAGGGAAAAAAAGTTGATTTGGTACTATATAATATCAATGCGCAGAATGATTATTTTAAATTGTCCTGTTGACCCGGGCAGCATCCAGGGGAGCCGCTGGCCTATATCTTTGACAAGGAATCACATATAGAATACGCGCGTTCGGTTTATCACAATACTTGTAAAATTCGGTAAAAATGGAATATATACGAGGCGTATTACGCAGCTTGCAAAGTTGAGTATCAACTATTTAGTCAGTCGAACTCACAGCGGGTGTATTTCAAAACTTATAAAAACAAAATAGTTAAAATTCTGATATTTCAAACCCAACTTTTTTGGGGGTGTGGAGCCAACTCTCGAGAGTGGGGCACGGCCAGGACGGGCTGGGCTGTCCGCACCTGGCCCAGCCCGTGACATATTCGAATCACGGGCTGAAGCCTGACCCAGCCTGCGAGATACCAACTTTACCGACCGTCGGCCAAGCTCGTTTCGCTAGATTCCATCTCGTAGGCCGTCTGCCCGGCCTGGCCTGTGACATCCCCAGGTCATGTTCGCGTTTGTCTTCCAGCAGTGGCTCCTCCTCCCGGAAACTTCGAGGCCACAACCTCCTCGTTAGCCCGCGCCCAGCGGTGTCTTTGGGTGGCCGCCCGTTGTCCACAAGCAGCGTACGAAGCAGAGTCTGCCATGCCCCTATACCGACCATCGGATACCGTTGGTGCGCGTGGGTTTCGTAGTGCCTTGATCAGGCGTATTTTGAGACATCACAAATGTCACGACACAATTTCCACGCATTTTGGGCATGTAAATATTTTATAATTTTTGAAATACGTCAGCTGTGAGTTCGACTGATTAAATAGTTGATACTCAACTTTGCAAGCTGCGTAATACGCCTCGTCTATATTTTGCAGTTATCTGGGAAAACCACAAATCAATGTGATGGCAAACAATTTTGTGGAAAACCGTCGGTTGAACCACAACCATTACGTAACAGCTAGGTTTTAAAAGGCGGGAAGACATCAAGATACTTCCTTAAAAGAGGAGCAGCAACGCACCGCCGCGACATGAGCCACCCGCACGCTCACAACGCAACAGTATCACCAGCCACAGCAGTCGTCGCATCGATGTCATCAACTTCTCCTTCGACCGCAAGCGCAAACGCAAGCCACCCTCCCGTGAACACCCGCCTGCCAAACCTGTCAACGGCACCAAGCGCAAGCCCTCGCGTCGTAAACTTCTTCACGCGCGGGGTGGTGTTGCGACTTATAGAAAGGGAATCGATAATCGTCGTAATCAACGGATACGCAGTGAAGGACTACCTACGCAGCAACCTCACGGTGAAGTACTGTCGGGCTCCGCCCGACACGGTCAAGAAGCTTATTAGGGCCGTTCCTAACGAACAAAAAAAAAACACGATTCGTGATTTTTAGGCATGCCAAAAGATCACGATCCGTGACATTTCAGTTCTCACGAAAAAAAGCCGAAAAATGTCGCGTTTCGTGATATTTTCAAATAGTTAAAGTTCTGATATTTCAAACCCAACTTTTTTGGGGGTGTGGAGCCAACTCTCGAGAGTGGGGCACGGCCAGGCCGGGCTGGGCTGTCCGCACCTGGCCCAGCCCGTGACATATTCGAATCACGGGCCGAAGACCCAGCCTGCGAGATTCCAACTTTACCGACCGTCGGCCAAGCTCGTTTCGCTAGATTCCATCTCGTAGGCCGTCTGCCCGGCCTGGCCTGTGACATCCCCAGGTCATGTTCGCGTTTGTCTTCCAGCAGTGGCTCCTCCTCCCGGAAACTTCGAGGCCACAACCTCCTCGTTAGCCCGCGCCCAGCGGTGTCTTTGGGTGGCCGCCCGTTGTCCACAAGCAGCGTACGAAGCAGAGTCTGCCATGCCCCTATACCGACCATCGGATACCGTTGGTGCGCGTGGGTTGCGTAGTGCCTTGATCAGGCGTATTTTGAGACATCACAAATGTCACGACACAATTTCCACCTCCCCGGCTGGATGGCGTTACTGCAGACCAACCATCGTACCGAAACCTGAACTGACAATCCTGGGATACGAATGACTGACTGTTTGAGTGGAAGGAAGAAAAAAAAAATGATGCCCATCAGGCCATGGGCACGAAGGGTTTGCAATGAACGAAGCCGAAGTCGAAAGGGGTCATGCAGTGCGGGGTGATCGATGGTGGCCCGATGACAATACGCGAGCACAGCACTGCCGGCTTGAGGCTTGAAGGAGTCATGTCGGGCAGACTGCCTGATAGATCTGTGCCGGGTGCATCCATGGCACCCGCCAATCGGATGTTCAATTGCCATGGGTGCAAGCGGTGGATTAACCAGGGCAGGTACCGTACAGGCATTCCCAACGACGCAAATCCACCATTTCTGTTGCCAGTGCACAGCAACAATGGCAATGCAGCTTCCGGCTGGAGGCTTTGGGGGTGCCGCCTCGTCCAGGCGTCTTCCCCGGCCGGTGGGGGGCGGTGCAAGTGCAGAGGGTGAAGTGGCAACGCGGAGTGGTGGTACTTCATCGTCGAGCCACCCTCCAAGGTCACAATCGTCCCCTCCCGAGGGTGGAGGTGGTACATTGCCGAGTGATTGCTGTGCGGGCGCGGATGAGGACATAGACGTAGGGGAAGAGGGCAAAGAGGAAGCGCCTGCGGAGGAAGAGCCTGTGGAGGTAGAGGTTGGCGGGGGGGGACCTGAGGAGGAAGAACCTTGGGAGGAAGAACCTGGGGAGGAAGAGCCTGAGGAGGGAGAGGCCAAGGAAGACGACCCACGTCGTTGGAGCAGCAGAGCGCTACAAGTGGCGATGTCGCGCTTAGGCCGGGCGGTAGTGGATTTTCTTCCAACTATAGCAGCAAACGGCAGCTTATTGCCGCCGAAGAAAAAGGCAGCGGGGGGCAAGGGCAAGAGGAAGGATATCGCTGAGTCGTCGCCCCGTGATGTAGCTGCAGCATTTCGGAAGCGATTTCCTCAAGCACCCATATGCCATCCCGTGGAAAGCGTCGAGACTCGGGCGATTGAAGCGATGCAACCCGACGCAGCTACTCTCGACATGAAGAAGCGGGAGGGGCAAGGAGCCGATATGGGACGCCTGTTAAGATTGTCGGCGATGTCCGTGTTCGCCACAATTCACGTGGTGGTTGCTCTTTACGTGCATGAGGTGGTGTTCTTCGAGGAGCTGGTCGGCCTGAAGCCCTTCCAGGCAAGTAAATCAAGCCCACCTGGCCGGTGTTGCACTACAAGTTGTTCGTGAGCTTGACACATGGAGTCGCGGACTTCAACTTGTGGTGAGCTGTATTGCTCTTGTGTTGTTTGAGGTATACAGCAGTAGACAACACTTTCAATGATTTGGCTACGCTCGATACGGCATGAAATGGCTTAATAATATACCCTGGTCTGTGTCATACCTGAGGTGCAGACCAGCAACGGCATGGGAGTAAGGATGATATGTCCGGGTTGCCGATCGAACAAGTTTGTGAAAACTCCAGGGACATCGAGGCACGGCTTCCCTCCCCTGTCCTGGCAAAGAGTGAGTGCGCAATTTAAGGCGTCCCCTGGTGATTTCAGCCTGTTTGCCACAGATCTGTGTCTTGATACCGATGTCATGATGGCGTTCTTGCAAGTATTTTGGGAAAGAACTAAGTTGTGTATCTCCCGGTGTGCTCATGTGGTGTCCTATGGCAGGTGCGAGTGGCGCACGACGTAGACAGGGTGGTGATGCCAGTTTCGGGCAAGTATTCCTGCAAGAATCCTAAATGCCCGATGGTAATCGCGAGTGCTCAGAAGGCAGCGGAGGCGGATCTGAAGGCACCGATTGGTATCGACTGGGAGGACGAAGATACTGTCAAACACTACTGCAAAGACGGGGTATCCTTCAACACAATGGATGAAAGGTATTGGTATGTCGGGCGGCGTTGCATAGTCTAGGGGTACAACACTAACAATAGACTCGCGGCGAGACGTTGATTATGAAGGATATGCGACACACGCGGCGGTAATGTCGTGTATCGGGGAGTACAATAGTGAAGCTTCACCACACCCTGTTTGTAGGGATGGAGGTGACCAGATCAAGTGCAACGACCGTGGTAACCATGCCTTGTTCACAGTTTGTGGCAGCCACTATGAACAACACGTTGCACAATATTTCCATGCAATTACCCAGGTACATGAAGTTGCTTCCTGAGGCGATTGTTGCCAAACTCCCCTTCCGCTTCTTCAAGCAAAATGGCGCATCGGAGGGGCTCATTGACAGAGTTAGGGCTACGGAGGGTAACACGCAGGTGCTACTGTAAGGCGACGTAGTTCGCTCCTTTTTATTTTTTCAGTGCTTTCAAGCTTTCCTTGTGTCGTATTTGCTTCAGGCTGACAGTGGGTTGGGAGTTGTTTTGAAGCTACGACGAACTAAGGAGTTTCTCTCGTTTTTCTTCCCCCCCCTCGGCCCCCCTGTACTTTCCCCTTCTCAGAACTGTTTTTTTCTACAATACGCTATGTTGTTGCGACGGCCGTCAGAATTTCCACAGGGTTATGTCTGCGGGAAAGCAGGGTCAAGAGGTCAGGGACATGAGGAGGTATGTTCGGTTTGTGGACGGCCAGCAGACTGCCGAGCGCAAGAGGCGAGTCGACGGCAAGTGTACTCTTTGGCCAGGGTGGAAGTTCAACCGTGGGACCCTGATATCTACACCTTCTGTCCCCGTGTTAAATACCATCTTCAAGGCAGGGCACGAAGAGGTGACAGCTACTGTACTGTTTTAGGGTGTCCGTCGACCAGCAGCGCAGATAAAAGCCGGCTTCCATTGTACATGGCCAACTGTTGGCCGTTTTTCTCGCCGCTATTCGATTCTGGGTTGACCTTTCTGTTAATCTCCGCAGTAGCTCGTTTTCGTCTATCTCATCGGTTGGTCTTTGACGACGGAAACATTAACAACCGCGTCATGCGCACTTAATTTGGTTTTTCGTCATCGCTACACAGGACAAGGACCATATGCGGGCGGAGTTGGAGTCGGAGTCTTCTGGAAGTTTTCTCAACTGGGACGGTACGTTCCGTATTGCTAGAAGGACTGCGGATGAGGCCAGGTGTCTGTTCTTCGCAATGGGAGAGGACGCCAAGGTTCACACGTTTGGAGCTTTGCGGTCAGAGAGCCAGGCTGAGATCGTTCCCCTCTTGATGAGGTGTGTTTCGTCCCGCCATGTAATGGACGCTAGCTGGTAATTACTTCATCGAGCCTTGCTGCCTTCTGGCTTGGAGTACATCTTCCTTTCTGCTTGTTGAGTTTGTACGAAGCTGCAGATAAGTGTGTATTTCTTCTAGCATTATCTATGGCAAGTATGGCCTGACGTTGCCTTGTGTCCGCTGTCCATAACGTTGAAATTCGAAATACCGCCCGCAGATACAGGGATAGACGGGAGAGGAGCGGTACACTGTACGATCTGAAGTACGTGTACGACGACCGCTGTTGCCAACAGCTTCGCAATACTGCACGGCACTTCGTGACCGGAGTGTTCCCAAGTGTGATGCGTGCGCCCTTCGGGGATGCGTTCCACATGATACAGGTGTAGTGGGTATGTCCGCGTTGGCTCGGCTTGCTGGTGAAACTAAGCATTAAAGGCATGCAGAATGTATTCTCCAGTTATTAGTACATGCAAACGCAGTTTGATATTGTGTGCACGTTGGAGTACCCATTGCCCAAAGCGTGTTTGGGCAGCACACCTATTTTCATTGTAATCGCTCGCTCTTCGCACACCCTTTGCACGCCAACATTTTCCTCGCGACGGACTTGCTTGAAGAACGTTTCGGGTTCGACCACTTCAAAGGACCACTCACGACGAGTTCAATTTGCGAAGGAGATCGGGCAGGCTGTCCGCTCCAAGCACGAGCCTGATGTGGAGGCCGTGACGCAGTATCTTCAAGGTCGTGGACTGGACAAGACAACGGCGGAGGCAAAGGCTAAATCCAAGAGTATGGCGATGTACGTACGGACGAAGTCTCGCCCGGTGCCCGATATGGTAGGTGAAGTGAGGAGGGTGGTGAATTTTCACCAGGAGCTGGACGCGAAATGTCTGGAGCAGGGTGAGCTCCCGCTGCTGAGCCCACCGAAACGAAAGGGTAAGTCAGGGCCCGCGGGCACTGCTGCAGTGGCGAACAATCTCATCAAGTGCCTCGAGAATGGATGTGGGTCTGACCCACTGCCGGTGGAGGAAATGTAAGTGTGCCGTGGGCTGGGTACATATCCCAGCCAATGTTGTATGGTTAAGGACTTCTCGCACATGTCCGACGTTCTCTCTTGCCATGTATTAATCCCACTTACTCGTACATTGTACGCCCTTGTCGCTTGTCACTTATTTATAATTTCCGCCACGTGCTTCTGCCTAGGTACATGGAGGTTGGTCGGGGGCCGAAGACGAACCTTATGTCATACTCGAAGAAAGGAGGCACGGGCAAGAACGAAGCGTTCCACAGCAGCATTAACCGTTCGGTTGATGGCACGTCTCACATCAGCGCTGAAGCAATTGACATGAAGCTGCTAGCTCGGGTTCACCGTCACAACTACGAGATGGACCGCAAACATGGCCGCACGAGCAAGGAATCGACTGGGCGCGTTTGGATTGAGCGGGACGCCAACGACGCAGCGAAGCTCTGCCTTACTACGGAACCTTTCCCCAAAGCGGGTCCCCGCCCTCAGGTGAGACCCGAGAGTTGGCCATTTTCGTACAGATGTGCAGAATTACTATTTACGGTAAACACAGCTGATATGGCGGCAAGGGAGCACCAGTAAGTGTTTATGTTCTTTTTTATGTTGTTTGTTTGTGTCTACTGTTTATATCAGTTTGTTATGAGGTGCGAGCTACGTCTATCGACGACGCACAGCTTTTGGTGTTCCTGTACGATGTAACGTTTTTCTTGTTCGGTGTGTCTTACTTCGGATCATCCTTGTCGTCGTTTTCCTCACAAAAAAAAATCAAATCACTGTCCATCTTCCATATTGCTGTAGTTTCTTCTGTTCGCTTGATCATCCGCAGCTTTCGCGCACGCTTAGCTTCGATAAGTGAGCGCACGCTATTAACAGCATCGTCATCCATTCAGAACCACTCACCTCCACTGTTACACCCACCACTGTCACACCCACCTCCCGTTTGTTTTGTAACAACTTCCTACCAGTATGTGCCATTCGTCTCTTTTTATTCTGCGTTTGCGATTGTGCTCTTATGTGTATTCTGCTCCGCTGTTCCCGGCAATTCTCCAAATTCGTATAGGTGTCCAAGGATGGCTTCGAGCCGATGGGGTTCGAGTATGCCCAACGCATGAGGCGGGACGAGCTGGCAAAATGTCGGAACGAAGGACTAAGGAGTGCCCGTGCAAGTAGGGTGGCGCAACGGAGTACGGTCGAGAGTTCACGGGGCGACTCTGGAATCGACCGTCATCCTCCTCAACCCTTGGCGAGGGTCGGAGGCGCAGCTGAGGCTGCGGGGGTGAAAGAAAAAGCAGGTGGTCTCCCACAACCCCTTCAGCAAGACCGCCTAGCGGTTGCCGAGACGAGCAGGACAAGCGACAGTGCGGTTGGAGGGGCCGACAGAGCAGTTGGAGGGGCCGACAGTGCGGTTGGGGGGGGCGACTGTGCTGTTGGAGGGGCCGACGTCGGAGAAGCCCCTCGTACGGTCAACTTGGGTGGGTCACGGGTTAAGCATGTGAGACGGCCCACCGTCGAATCCCAGCGCCCCCTCACCCCACGAAGCCCGGAAGAGGTCGTCTTGCTGAGCCAATCGTTAGCGAAAGCGCAGAGGCAGAACGAAAAGGACGTGCCCGCAGCGGCGGTAGAGCTGTACAACACGGAGTTCTTTAAGGAGCAGTTCTCGGAGGTGTCCACGCCGACGATCCGTGCGCCCACTTCAACGGGAAAGGTGAAAAAGAGATCGATCGAAGTGGCCGCGCAGAAAGCCTCCAAGAATGTCGAAAAGCTCGCCACAGCCTTGAGCAAGGGTCACTCCACTGCGAGGGAGCCCACTGCGAGTGAGCCCACCGCGAGTGAGCCGCCCGTTGAGCCCAAGAGAAAGCGCAAACGCTGGGATGTACATGCTGCAAGACTCACTGTTGCGAACGGCACTCCTCTGGGGATTGGACAGATCAACACGCTCTCAGACACGTTGGCCAACATGTACTTGCGATCTCTGCACCTGTCAGCCAGTGGCAACAGGGACGCCAAGCGCCAGCGCCTGCAGGACTACTTTAGAGCTAAAAACCTGACGTCATACTCCCCTCCGGTCGATCCGGGTAGGGGCAAAGCGGCATCGGGGGCGGAAGCGGAAGCTGAGACTATGACGGGGGTGGACGCGGGGGCAGGAGCAGGGACTGGGACGGGGCCGGGAGCGGGGTTTGGGACGGGAGCGGGAGGGGGGGGGGGGGGCGGGGGCGGTGGCGGAAGTATCTGTTTTCCAGCCGATCCAAACCGCGGCATATGATATCGGGGGAAGCGCGGCGGGGGCGGGGGCGAGAGCGGGGGCGGCTGTTTTCCTGCCGATCCAAACCGCTGCACATGATATGGAGGGAAGCGCGGCGGGGGCGGGGGTAGGAGCGGTGGCGGTAGCGGGGGTGGCTGGTGTTGCAGCTATGGATAGTAAAGGAGAACTTAATTTAGAGGGTTTGAGGCCCATGTTAACCGTGCAGGCGATGTCGGTTTGTTGTTGATCGTCTGTATGCCGTGCAGATAGATGTACATACTGTAGGTATATACCGGTCATACATACTATAGATACATACCGGCACCATTTGTCCAATGAGCTTGCTGGATGGTCCTTTTCTGAAGTGTTTTGATTGGTTTGTGATGTATCGGAAGGGACACGGCATGTTTCCACTGAACTCGTGCTGGCGTTTATTTTTAGGACGTTAATTTGCATCGTTTCGTCTGTGCGTCGTCGTTACGTTTTTTTTGTTGTTTTAGAGTGTTGAGTTTCATTCGTTGTACTGGATGTTTGGCGTATTGCGACGCTTTTATTTTTTCGTCTATTATACCGTGCTGCTTCGGGCTTCGTTGTGGGGGGGCATTCTTTGCAGCTTTTCTCCTGTAACGTTACGATACATTCTCGTACGGCTAAATCAACATTATCGATGCTATTGTGCTAGAATTTTGCTTGTTTTATGGCTGAAGCATGATCTGCATGTGCTCGGACGGCAATACATAAAAAAAAACTACTCATATACTGTTATTGCGATGTATGACGAAGCAAGAGAGCGCATTGACAGGGGCTGTTTTCAACCCTGAGTGTCTTTTATATTTTAGAATGGGTATGCTCATCTTGAACAGCGTCATATTATACTACTTCTGCTGTTGACGTACTCCCACTCTGTACCCAAATGTAACGGCCAATACCGAAATATAGTGGGTACTTGGATTAACTATTTATACATACATGTTACTTATATTTAGGGACAGTGTGGAACTTCTCCTTCTCTGTACGAGTACTTATGATGCCGCCTTACATACCAGGTCTAATCATATCCAATACTGGTATCAGTCCATCCAGCCGGTAGCCGGTATACAGCAGCACAGGACACAGGTATATGGCTATATATATATTACCTCGTGCCTTGTGCCAGGTAATTGGTATATGTACACCGTATATATTAAGAAAACGAGCCCAGATTCACACGGAAATAAGAAGTTCGGGAGTCGTTTACCACTATAGCCAGTATACTCGTACACGACGTACTGAATTTAGGGTAGGAATCCTGTTTCTGGTATATACTACTTCCAGCGGGGCGCTGCTACAAAGCCAGAGGCAGCCGGCCTGACTCCGTGTCAGTCGCAGGCCTGCCTGCCTAGGGGCTGGATGTTAGGACACCCAGGTTTGAATACGTATATGCACGGCAACTACTGGGCACACGGGACACGACCAAAGGGCCATATCCAGCCCACGAAGTTTGGCAGTTAAGTTATTTCTTGGGCCCTGTATCGTATGACGATATCCCTGCTGTGATAGGTATTTAGTAATTTTCATAACATTCAGCGATTATAAAAAACAATCGCTGGAGAAATTGTAAGTATCATATTAAACGGAATGGGCAAAATGGGCAACATGCCCATCGGTGCCCATCGAGTGCCCATTGCCCATTTTTTACTTGAAAACTCGAATTTTTTATTTTTTCAGTAACCCAAATACCCCCTCGCATTTTGGGCATGTAAATATTTTATAATTTTTGAAATACGTCAGCTGTGAGTTCGACTGATTAAATAGTTGATACTCAACTTTGCAAGCTGCGTAATACGCCTCGTCTATATTTTGCAGTTATCTGGGAAAACCACAAATCAATGTGATGGCAAACAATTTTGTGGAAAACCGTCGGTTGAACCACAACCATTACGTAACAGCTAGGTTTTAAAAGCGGGAAGACATCAAGATACTTCCTTAAAAGAGGAGCAGCAACGCACCGCCGCGACATGAGCCACCCGCACGCTCACAACGCAACAGTATCACCAGCCACAGCAGTCGTCGCATCGATGTCATCAACTTCTCCTTCGACCGCAAGCGCAAACGCAAGCCACCCTCCCGTGAACACCCGCCTGCCAAACCTGTCAACGGCACCAAGCGCAAGCCCTCGCGTCGTAAACTTCTTCACGCGCGGGGTGGTGTTGCGACTTATAGAAAGGGAATCGATAATCGTCGTAATCAACGGATACGCAGTGAAGGACTACCTACGCAGCAACCTCACGGTGAAGTACTGTCGGGCTCCGCCCGACACGGTCAAGAAGCTTATTAGGGCCGTTCCTAACGAACAAAAAAAAAACACGATTCGTGATTTTTAGGCATGCCAAAAGATCACGATCCGTGACAGTTCAGTTCTCACGAAAAAAGCCGAAAAATGTCGCGTTTCGTGATATTTTCAAATAGTTAAAGTTCTGATATTTCAAACCCAACTTTTTTGGGGGTGTGGAGCAAACTCTCGAGAGTGGGGCACGGCCAGGCCGGGCTGGGCCGTCCGCACCTGGCCCAGCCCGTGACATATTCGAATCGCGGGCCGAAGCCTGACCCAGCCTGCGAGATTCCAACTTCACCGACCGTCGGCCAAGCTCGTTTGGCGAGATTCCATCTCGCAGGCCGTCTGCCCGGCCTGGCCTGTGACATCCTCAGGTCATTTTCCCGTTTGTCTTCCAGCAGTGGCTCCTCCTCCCGGAAACTCCGAGGCCACAACCTCCTCGTTAGCCCGCGCCCAGCGGTGTCTTTGGGTGGCCGCCCGTTGTCCACAAGCAGCGTACGAAGCAGAGTCTGCCATGCCCCTATGACGACCATCGGATACCGTTGGTGCACGTGGGTTTCGTAGTGCCTTGATCAGGCGTATATTGAGACACGACAAATGTCACGAATCGTGATTTTTTTTTTTTTAGGGAAAAGCTAAAAAAAATGGCGTCATGAATCGTGATTTTTTTGTCGTGAATCATGAATCGTGATTTTTTTGTCGTGGTCCACGACAAAAAAATCACGATTCACGACAAAAATCTCACGAATCATGATTTTTTTTTTTTTTTGTTCTTTATTAGGAGTGACCCTTATACCCTCCAACTCTTGGGTTGTGCAAGCGACATCCCCCGCCAGCGCCGTCAACATAGCCAAGGAGATAAAGGCTGCTGCCTCGCTTGCCGTCGACTCGGACGACCGTCACCCGGACGTGAAGGTACAATGTTGCAGCACTGCCGGCCTGTCGTGTTTTTCGATCAATTACTTGTGTCGCGTTTTCGGCATCTCGTGTTGTCTGTCTGCTTGCCTGCGCACTTGTGACACGTGCGACCACGTTATGCGTTGCGATACTTTTGAATGCGACACGCGCTACCACGTCTTCTTACTCGTCACACGCGCTACCGCGTCTTACTCGTCATCCGTCTCCTTGCATGTGCGCGCTTGTTTTTCACGTTATTTTGTTAATCGTCCTATTCATGCTGTAGCATGCGCTGATTGTCCTGTTGTGCTTCGCCCTGCTTGCAAAGTCTCCACGGGACTTGACCACCGCCTCCCAGTCTCGCGTTTTCTGTGCTTCGTGTTGTCTCCTTGTAGTGTGCAATGTTGATAAGTCCCAGGCGAAGAAAGATGATGTTTCAGGTTTTAGTATCATTCTCCCGCAGCAGAGTAGATACAGATGGAAGTGACCCTGGTGGGTATCACGTACACCCACAGAAGGAACCACCAAATAATCTCATAATAAGCCAATATACCGAATAGTCATTAATAAGCCAATATACCGAATACTCATGAAACCGTCAAATACTGAACAAGCACATTCGAACACACTCCCTGCTTTTTCAGCGAAACAGCAGTGACAATTCAAGATAACAGAACAAAACTCATCTCCATGATCAAAAACCAACTAAAATATTTCAAGAGGAAACCCGTACCTTACAAGGAAAAACCTCTTCCTCCCGTATGTATTGCAGATCTCCTTTGCAACAGCTCAATGCCGTAAAAACAAAAACTAAAGCGATAGATAAATGATACAGCTTGCGAGGAACACCGTTCCCCCGGACACAGATCTCCCTGTGCCCCCTACTCCCGCCATAAATTCTCAGATCGTAGCGGTAACGCGATATACCAAATATATTCCCTACAGAATTTGCCCGGCGCTTAATATTCCCGAAACAACATCCGTTTTGTGTCAGAACCAAAAATAAAAACACTCCCTGTTTCTGGTTCAGTTCACTAGCTATCCTTGTTCCCTGAAATACTTCACCTTCCCACTCGTGTATCGAGATTTTCATCACCCTCAACCATGAATAATCATACCCACAATATTTCATCTCCCAACTCGCGAACAAGATTTCCATCTCCCATCAAGTTCGGCAAAACAATGGTGACAGGACAACCAATCATCATGAACATGCATACCCTCCCTTGTTCTGCCACCACTAGGCAGCACAAAGACAAATTCCTGCAAGACCCAATGAAATCAGTATCCACCAACACCGCATAACATAAATACGCCCTTGACCCGGACCCTCACCAAACCATTAAAATAAGCGATATTATGGTATTTGTCCAGTTGCTCTTCTGGGCCTGCCCACATCAAACACGGAGCGCAACAAAGCGCAGTGGATGGCGTACAGGGCAGTAACATTCTACCCAAACACACAAAAATACGACATTTCAATTTCCAGGTGGGGGTGGGGGGGTTATTCACGTATATCATCCAGAAAAAGCCCACATATTGGGTGCTCGTACGTACCATCCAGTATGAACCTTATTTCATACTTTTACTTGTACGTACTACGAATCAATTAACAAATTTTTACCCTCGTCGTAAAAAGAAACAAAAACTTCAAAATGTAACAGTGGATCGAAGATCTACCGTCACGAGTACAAACGACACCCCATCGCCCCGCGTGTTGCCGGACCCCCCAGAAACAAATCCAGCGGACGATCCAACCACGCCTGCCCCATCCACGACCTCCCGCTGCTGCTGCTGCTGCTGACCTTCCGCGGCTGCTGCTGCTGCTGTTCCTGACCTCCCGCTGTGCTGTTGCTGCTGCTGCTGTTGTCGTCGTGTGCACGTGACTACTGCTGTGTCACGCGACTTGCTGCCGATGCAGACGTGCCCTGCTTCGTTAATAGTACCGCTGCAGCAGCACCCGATTCCCCCCACGCCGGCTCGCTCGACCACTACCACACCGTAGTCGAGTGCGCGCATCACGTACGCGGCTTTCCCGACCATGCCACTTGGGTGGCCGGGTGCACACGGCCTGGCTCACCGTGCGACTTCACGCGAAAACGTGCAGATATGTCTCCCATCCCCACCGCTTCCAGCCCCACCACAATCTTCCCCCAGTGGGGTGCGCACGATTGAGTTTCGCACGACTTGTTGTCCCCCGCGCCACTCCCGGCGCAGGCGCCTGCGGTTCTGCTCCCACCGCAGGGCTTTTCCCTCCCTCTTCAAAACTCCGTCGTTTCTTCGGCATACTCCACCAGCGCCAACACAGCCTCCGCCCCCGCTTTCGATCCGTCGTCGATGTCCGCCGGCGATCGACACTTGCTACTGTCGTGCCCCCTTCCACCACACCGTTCACAAAGTTTGGTGGTGCAGTTGTCGCTGTAGTGGCCTGTAGCCCTGCATCGCCAGCACTTCACCGAATCCTTCTTCTTCCCTCCCTTTCCCCGACCTCCTCCCTGTCCTCCGTTACCACCATGTCCACGCCCTCCCTTGCTGACGAGCGCAAGGCTGTTGCCGCCCTTGCCCTTGCCGAAACTTGGAAGTAACGTTTCGTATTGGTTCCGTACCAGGTTCAGGATTTATTTTCGGTCGTAGACCTGTTTCAAATTTAGGTTTCGGATCTCGAGTGCGTATTCGGGAGAGGAGAGAGCAGACACGAAACAGGAGTATAGGGTGTCATCGTCCACTGTCATTCCAGCATTTAGCAACTTTACCCGAAGATCTTCAATCTCGTAGAACTTTTCTACCGGGTCATCCTGCTTGCCAATCTTGAAGTTGTAAAGTTCCCTCATACATGTACCCTTTTGGGCATTTGTTTTGGTGTCGTACCAATCTAGGATCTCCTCCCAGCACCTCCTTGGGGATGTACTTCGGTGGAATCTAGCTCTGTCAGCGTTCGACTCCAAAGCCTGTGACAAAAACACCCATGCCACAAGCTGCTTCTCATATGTTGAGGCTGTCACTCCCTGGGCCATGAGAGACTTTTTGTCATTCCCCTCGGCCCCAATCTCGACGTACTCGTCGCTGTCGAAGACAGTCTCGAATCCGTGGAGCTTCGTGTAAACCTTCATCTGTTTACAGAAAACTTCAAAATCCTCCTGGCCTTTCAGCACAGGGATCGCCATTTTGAGCTGTCCCAAAAAAACTTGTCCTCGAAGTCCACCCGACACGTTAGAGGGCTGCTCACCTGTGGGGTTATTACCCCAGTCCTCCTTTCTTCCATTGTAGTGGCCAGCTCCCTCGGGAACGCGTTTACCCTCCCGGCTCCCGTTGCCAACGTCGGAGTGTTCCGACGCTGGCGTTGAAGCATCTCTCCCTGCTCCAACTGCAGTAGCTAGCTGTTGCTGTCTACCGGACCCCACCTGTGCCATCATCTCGAGGATCTCGGCGTGATTCACCTTTCGACGCTCCTCTGCGTCGGCGGCCGCCTACTGCAGCCCCTCGAGGGCGAGGCCCTGCTCTAATACCATAGCCCGAAGATCTTCTGCTTCGTCACCCAAGAGCCTAGGTTGTCAACGTTGAAAAGAGAGTGTTGATAAGTCCCAGGCGAAGAAAAATGATGTTTGAGGTTTTAGTATTATTCTCCCGGCAGAGTATACACAGATGGAAGTGACCCTGGTGGGTATCACGTACACCCACAGAAGTAACCACCAAATAATCTCACAATAAGCCAATATACCGAATAGTCATGAAACTGTCAAATACTGAATTGTAGGGCAGGGCAAGGGTTGCCCCGTTGTTCCCTAGGGTTTTACCATATAACAAAAAATTGGCCGGCGGTATGACAATTCTCTCGCGACGTCGATATTTGCCACGTAGAATATTACTTGTTTGCAGATGCTGCTGTTGCCGCTATTTCGAAGAAAACACATAAACAAAACGTCACAGTCGAGCATCGCGCAGATTGCGATGACCTCGGCGTGTCGCGAACACACCCACACCAAATAAAACGCTGCCGTGAAGTCAAAGATGACAAAAATAATACAAGTAGACTTTTCGCCGATGATCGTCACGTAAATGCACCCCGTAAACAACACTCTGTCGACCGAACAGTTAATATAAATGTAGCCGCGCAGAACTCGAAAGGCTGGACGCGCCGTGCAACATTTCTACAAAATTCGTTCTAGCGAAAAGACGGAAACAAGAAGGCAGGCAGTCCTAATCGAGAAGCAATATCACATCAAAAATCAAAACGTTTCAACACACATGTGAAGAACACGGGAGACGCTCAAGGCGGCGGTACGTCGGAGTCGAGTCGGCAAGGCACGGCTGCGCTCCCCACGTCGTAGTGGCCAGGACTTCGGTAAGGCGGAGGCATGATGGGTCCTTGTCTAGTCGCCTCGATTATCTTTGCGCGTTCTTGGCTTGCGCGCTCATGTAGCTAGCACTACGGTATGGTGTCGTTTGTGCCTGGGGAACAGGCAAGGTCATAGACTTTCGAAGGTAGACATACATATGCTGGAAACCATGATACCAGTCATAGTCGAAATCGTCGCAAGACGTGGTACTCCCCCCGAGTATGCAATCGTGCTTCAACCACCGCCCTCTCGAACGCAACTGGGTCACGAAATGGTTCGGAACGGAGTAGATGACAGCTACGAGGCAGTACTCAACGCCTATCATCAAAATGGGTGACGGTGCTGGCGGCTCTCCGGCGTCCTCGTAGATGTTTACACGTGCAGACGCGAAGAAAACGCGATCTGGGGCGTTGTCCGCACTCCAAGGAAGAATCGACCATGTGGATGTGCTGATGTGCTGGGCGCAGCTCACGTCGCAGGGGGGGCACGGAGCAGGTCCAGGAAATGAGAAGTCGGAGGCGGCTCCGGTTAGAAACAAGGCATTGACTGCATCATGGAGTGACTGGGGCGGTCCGTGCGGAATCAAGACTGGTGCGGGATCTCGCCATCGTGCACATTGGGATGCGGTTATTTCGATATGGCCACGGTCTTCGATATGGCAATCGGTAGTGTAGTTGCCAGTTGAATCCGAGAGCCGTCCGAGTGTACATGATACGAGCATGCCGTTCCACGACGTCACCTGGCCACCCGCTGTTGGGGTGGAGTTGATCATCAGGTCGAAGGGTGATCGCTTCGTATATGGAGCCTGGCGTTCCCATTACGGATCCTGCGCCCGGTACCAAGGATCTTGTCACGTGCTTGAGCCAAAGAATCCTGCATTCCGCCAAAGAATGCGACGCATACCGAACGAAATCATACAATACGTTTAGAAGACACATGAAAGCACAACGTAGTATTTATGTATATATGGGTACTTGCGGGCGCCGGTAAGTATTGGGGGGTATTATTACGACGAGATGTGGATAGCAGAACAAGCAAGAACTTACCAAGAGGGTGCGTTGGAGAGGCTTGCCGTCGAACATGCAGGCACGCACAGCCGCAAGAGTGGAGAAGAAGATGGCTCCAGCTGGTGTTGCCATGGTTGGGTTGGGGAGAGGGTGTCCTTCCCAAGCAGCTATGGCAGAGGCGATGGCGGTGTTGAAGAAGCAATTGTTGTTCTCATTGCGCGGCAGGAAAGGTGAAGGGCGGATGGAGCCGGTGTCTGTTTGTCCGTCGTTGGTGTGGGATGTATAACTAGCCGGAGGACTTGTCGTGGCCGGTCGGAATGAAGAGGGATCATCCAAGAACAAGGCTAGTGTAGCCTTGTCGAGGCGTTCGAGGTAGTCGATCATAGCCGCTACATCGTCGTCCTGTGGATGGGTCAGATCGTCGAGAGTAACCGGCGACAGCAAGAACAGCTTGCTGGCATCGGTCGCTCGGGACAGAGCGACGTAGACAGCCGCGCTGTCCATATAGCCGTCTACTGGCTTACGAATGTCGAGCACAAGTTTAGGGATGGTTTCGCCTTGTGCTCGATAGACTGAGGAAAGAATACCAAGAGACAGAGGCACCTGCATTCTGTTGATGGTGAATTTCCGCTTGCTTTTACCAACGATGGAGAACTTCCTGTAAACCGGACAGCAGCCGATGACCTCGAGGGAGCCCGTCCAGCTTTAGCCCAGCTCTGTCGGCGGAGGCGATGTTTGGAAGGCTTGAGCTATAGGTGGTACTTCATCTGCACATGTTTTGAAGGCTTGAGCTACAGAAGATAGCTCATCTACACACATTTTCCCAGGCTGAGCTATAGGAGCTGCATGAGTTACAGTAGCTCATCTGCGCCCGAGATGAGCTATAGGAGCTACATGAGCTACACAAGTTTCCCCCGGCTTGAGCTATAGGCGGTAGCTCATCTGCACATGTTTTCGAAGCGTGAGCTATGCACAATAGATGAGCTAGCTCATGAGCTGTCCGGGGTGTGCAGAAAGTTGAGTATCGACCGATCGGTTGAACTCACAGCTGACGTACAGATCCGACCAACCAAACAGGGACACATTCGACACAAGGAAAAAAACTGTTGTGAATCAACAGCCAAACCCTCTGGTCAAGAGCCACGAGCGACAGCGATAGATACAACGGTAGGTCGGTCTACAGCAGTCTACACCATCTGCACATCTGCACCCACCTCTTTTTTGAAGGCATGCTTCAACCTGGACTGCTGTGTTGTTATAGGTTTTTCGCTGCTCGTGCCGAGGTAGCTGCTCGAATCCAGCGCTTTAGACTAGACCACAAAAGGACAAATGCTACTGTGCGCGATTTTGCTGTCGTATCTTGCTTAGCCGCGGTTCGTGGCCGCGTCAGTCTCAGCCTTGGCATGTGTTCGGTACGTAAGATCGCCTGACTTGCTGACCGGAGTATCCAACGGTTTGTATGTTTGTATGGGGTTGGACGACGCGGGTACAAGGGGATAGTTACTTATCGTCCCCTGAGTTGATTTTTTAAACGTGACTCACGAGTTGCGTTTACTGCTTGCCCGTTCCACCGGTCAAAAAGAAAAAAAAACGAACAGCAGAGCTTCCCTCTTAGCCTTGTACGCCGCCCGCCCGTCTCGCGACCACCTCATCACCGATTGGGTCCGGATAAGTTTTCCTCCCTCTCTGCCACAGTGAGCGCCGTCGTCCGCCTCGCGTCAAGCCCGGTGCTCACCGTGGCCTTGCTTCGCCACTTCGACAAAGTTGGTGCTCAAACTGCATTGAAGTCTCTTCGACGTTTAGTTTGGTCGCAAAATAAGCACCGCTTGAATACTATTTCGCATATCAAAACGACCCTTATATCTCGTATATGGTGCAAGCGGAGCCTCACAAGGAGGCCAGACAGATACCATTTGTGCTTCCTGCGTGTCTCGAGACACACGCGACGCCTAGCCATGCAAACGGCGAAGGCGCTACTTGCAACACCCCCTCTGCCTGCTAGCACCCGCTGACACCCGCAGCGGCGCCGGGCTCGCCCGCGGTACCGTGTTCTGACTACACGCACGCGCACGAAACGAAATAAAATGGCTTCAGGTTGTGTAAGCAACGCTTGACTCGTACCTGGTATGTTCATAAGAATACGAGTACGAGAAGGAGCTTCTATTGACGCACGCAGTGTTTGTTGGAGAATATAAGCTGTACCGGGACATTGTTTTTTGCCAGAAAACGGTGTACCTTGACAGAAAATGTCATATGACTTGGGTTTGGTGTACCCTGATCACCTCGTTTTACTTTTCGTACCGTAAACTGGCAAAAATACGATGGTGTACCGTTTTTTTTTTTTTTGGCATTTTTGCAAGTGAGACGGACGGACATGGATGTTTCGCCAAAAAAAAAACGGTATACCTTGACCGAAAATGTCATCTAACTTGGGTTTGGTGTACCCTGATGGCCTGGTTTGAGTTTTTTGTGCCGTAAACTGGCAAAAAAGCGTTGGTGTACCGTTTTTTGTCATTTTGTCCCGTTAGGATGGGAAATTAATTTTGCTTCTAGATTACCCTAGGTAAAACCTAGGGAATGGAAAAACCACGGTATGGGATATGGTATCTTGGTGTTTCGTGGTATTGGTACAATGGTACGGTTTGATATTGTGGTATGGTATGATGGTACGGTGTCATGGATGTATTATATGGTTAAATTTTCCTGGTGGTATGGTATGTTTCAGTACATAAGGTCTGTAAGGGTCGAATACGTCGTACGAATATCATCTGTAACGACCTTATATATCGACCATTGGAAAATGTTCGAAAATATAAGCCATGCGGACAGACAGACAGACAGACAGACAGACAGACAAGTTTGCCATTTTACCGCAGCTGAGACTCAGTTTTACAAACTGAGAACTTCAAGCTGATTTTGTCACTCATGCTCACGGAGGGAGGAAAGCCAACGCCCCGACACCCCCGTTTCTCCATTACCTACATTGTGGCCTCAGTCAAGCAATCTGCGCGTGCTCATGCGAGGGTTACAAACAACTAGTCTGCACGTGCTCATGGGAGGCTTACGAGGCCCCCGCCCACGCCACCCTCCAGCGCCTACCCCACTCCTTGGTAAGCAAATGATTTGGCTGCCTCCTTGTGAGTAGGGACGTAGGGCTGATGACGCAAATCTCATGGCAAACTGTGGTACAGTACCAACATGTTAGAAAACAAGAACTCCGCTAGACTCATGCTACGCCAGAAAACCATCCGAAGCATAAATTTACTGTGCCAATGCAATGCTACCCCCCCCATTGTATGGCCCCGCCCCCCGTGGGCAAGCACTCATAAGGCCGCCTCCTCTCGACGGAAGGAAGCTGCGAGGCCATCGCGGTGGAAGAACTGCAGGCACAGCATGCCATAAACACAGCCACAACAAATTGAATCAATTATTCGCAATCACGTACAGCATTGCAGCAATAGACGACAATCACGCCCGCCATCTTCCCAGAACCCATGTATAACCACCTCACTCTCAGACCCCACCCCCATCCACTTCTACTATGCCCCTTCGCTCGGTCGATCGCGCAGTTGCTCCTTTCGCGACCGACCGACCTCGCGCAACCCAGCATTAGGAGTACTGATATTATTTCTGAGTAGTAGCAGCAGATAAGAGTCACAAAACATTTGACGAACGTGTGCGAGGGCGCCTGCTCGTGAGGTTAGGGTACTGGCGCCATTGCGGCGGTGTTTTCGCAAGCAGAAACAATGCGAAGATCCATCCCCAATCCCCTCCGCTCCCAGAATCAATGGTATCACTACTGAAGATGGAACCCCTCCACCCTCCCCGTCCCAATAGCTTCTCTCTCCCCAAGTGGTAACGCTCCTATCAGCTCTATTTGATTGGGCGCCTTTGATGGGGGGTGATGAGACCATGGAGATGGTAGCGCTACGACAGTACACGACCACCATCATGCCAGAAAATATATCCACGAAACAACGAGCAAACCATCGGACACCATCATCCCACACCATCAATCGAACCAGTGCTGCTCCTCCCAGCCCTACCTTCCCCCCTGTCCCTAGAAAAACCCTCACTAGCATCGGAATGAACTCCCGGCTCGTGTGGAGGGAGGATGATGAGATGATTGTCGTGGTAGTGATATGAAGGTACACGACTACTAGCATGCCAGACAAACTATCTACGAAACATGGAACAAACCCGTTGCAAAACGATCATCACACTAGTACTTTATCAATCAAAGCACGGCTCAACCGCCACCTACCCCCACCCCTTCCCCTCCTCCCAAGCATCCCTTCGCCCGCGTTCCACTAGGCCGCCTGTTCGTGGGGGGGGGAGATTATGAGGTCCTCACGGTGATAATACTCAGCGAGCAACCGGTAGACGTAGGACGGTTGCAGTCCCCCCATGTTGGTGATGTATAGGTCGACCAGGTTGGGGGGAATATAGTCGTACGAGGGGTTTAACACCTTGGTACGGCCGCAAAAAGGAAAGCGCGAGAGGAGTTGGGCAAGGGGGACAACAAGGGAAGATAATGGGGGGGGGGTGAGGTTGTACTCATTATCATGTATGGCCGTAGTCGTATGACCAAAGACCCTCGCATCCCTACAATGTCGGGACGGAGGACGTCGGGTTTTCACCGACTACGCAGACATTGCTTGCACCAAGCGCGAAGCGCCGTGAGGTGTTGGACGAGTCGCATGAAGGGTGAGCTGCATCCTGCTAAGAACCGCTTTAGGGGCGCATTTTCTCGCATATGGATGACAGCATCAATGAATTGATCTAATTTCTGGTGTGGCCACTTCAAGAGACAGCAATGGGTTTACTATGCCACTGCCTCGTGGGTGCCTCACCATATAAGCACTACGTGATAAGATCATCCCCCTTGTGCGGAATAAAGGTTCTCCCCGCACAAAAGGATCTAACTTGGCTGCCAACTGTGGTAACCGCCAAAAAAAAAAACACCGGTACCCTGGCTGTCCACTGTAGCTCACGCAGTGAGAGGCGTGTTTTACAGCGTCGTCGCCAACCGTCCCCAACCCAACCTATATATATACCAGGTATATACATATTTGGGAGGGGGGGAGGGGATAATTGGGGCGGAACGCAAAGTGAGAGGGGGAATAGAAGGACGGAGGGAGAGGCACAAATGGCGGGGGGAACGGGATGCGTGGGAGGGAACAGGGGGAGAGGTCGAGAACAGAAGGAGACGCGGGTGCGACAGGTGGGAGGGGGCGTAAATACTCGTTTGTCGCTTGCCTTAGCAACTTGACCATTGACCACGCATCTTTTTCAAGACGTAGCACCGTTCCTACCAGTACCCCTAATAGAGACACCTCCAACATTTGGGCGCTCAATACGTTTTTTCTACGTACCACTCTGGGCCATATCATAGCTAGCATATGGACATTCGTTTGAAGATCTCGACATCAAAACGCACAATCGCAGCTTGGTTATAGTTCTTGATCTGGCGGTGGAAAGCAGCATTTTCCGATTGACTCATTAGTGACCTTCATATCCTATCACGAAGCAAGGTCACTCGGAGTTCTTCGCGCATATGCTCCTGCTTGAAGTGATTGAAACGTTTGTTCTTGAAAACAACAACACCGGATTCAGAAGTGTCTCCTCGATCCGAAAAACAATTCAAGCAGCAAACACAAAAAAATGAAACGACAACCGGCATGCTTTCATTATCGATTTTTTTCTTCGGTAGAGTGAGTTGAGGGTAGCCGAAAGGCTCTTCTAGCAGCAGCACGCTGCAGAAGCAGCAGAACGTGACGTGCAGCAGCAGGAGCAATTATTCTCGCATAACCTCGGCGGTAGCAGACATGTCCCGAGGCCGCTCTCGGGGCACTTGGCCGATTCAAAACATCCCGAGAGTTTTCGGCGAACAGAATGCTGAGGTCGAATCTCATATCACCCATCTATGGCTCTTCCATAATCTGCTATCCAAATATGCGTACGTCATATTTGTACCAATTTCATTAGGGTTTGACTAGTCGTCGGTAACGGGAGAATATATAAGCTTTCGCAATATATTATTTTCGCGCAGACACAGGCCCAACCGTCACGTAGTAACGTAATGTTACGTCCAGTTGTCCTTATGGCAGCGTGGTGACGTAGCGTTAAGGTTAGATCTTTAATGCGAGTAACATGTTAACAAAATGTTACACACCCATTCGTGCTACACCGCGACCACCTCCAAAGGCAATTTACTCAACTGGGGTCAAGTGTTACGTTATCCGACCCTGACGAGGAATAAGGGGGCTCCAATAGCGTGCGAATAACATACTGTGATGGAAAACACGATATTTGCTACAAACGTTATGGTAGGGCGTTATACCTAGTATCGCTCTGAACCCTCACAAAATATTAGGGTGATATGCCGAGAGCATCCTGTATTATAACATTATGTTAGCAAGTCAGCGAATCGGCGGGTTGTGATCTGTTCATGCTAGGTTGATAACGCACTAGTCTGGACAAATCCTACAATTTTGTTGAGATTATAGGACACGTATCAATCACGGCACTACACTACGTTAACGTACCAGAGCTGCCGAGATCGAGCAGAAACGTAACGTTAATGCGTTAAAACGTTCGGTGATATGCATTCAACTCTATGTTAGGGCGTGTTCAAGTCGCTGTGTTTGCCCCCATATCGTACATAAGTGTTATCCAAGTGATGCGTTATCCGAGGTATGAACTACTGCTTGCAACGCGGTGAAGGATATTGGCAATCCAGCATGCACGCCATGCGTGGTATCGTAAGCGCGCGAAAGGGGACAACATACCGGGGCACGTACTACAAAAGGTGAGACAAAGTCGAGTCTCAAGACTACCCAGGAACGCTAAGGAACATGTTACGAAGTACGCGCGAGTAGGCGTTTCACCAAAAAATCCAAACGACTTGGAACGAGAGTTACGCGTTTCACAAGAAAAAAGTAACTTTTTAAGATGTAAAAAACTGATGCAAATATACAATAATCCAGAGTTTGTATTCACCCTTTTAACCCTTTTAGCCGAATACTTGACCGCCTCAAACAGGAACGAAATTGCTTGGCACGCCCTTTTTTGGGGCACGCTATGTTAGTAATTGAATAAATCTGCGAGAGCCCCAGCTAAGTTTTGATGAAAGGCGTTTCTTCATACGTGTAGTACCCATGGCACTACGTACTAGTAATAGCGTGCAAAATACGACATGTCCAATTTGCAATTTTTTTCCCGACTTTTCGTTGATTCTGGCTGGCAATTTTGACATCCACAATAACTTCGCGAGTCGTTTCTGCCTACGACTGCTGCCCGGTGTACCCGGCGCCCTCAAGCCCCCCATAATGAGCGTGACTCAATTTCGTGGGTTGTGGTTGCATGTGGGGAGATATAGCTGTCCGCAAGTGAAGTGAAAACATTTAGCTGGAGCATTTTCTGTGGTCTCATTTTGTGTTTTCTGGAGTTCGTCCAGTTTTGACCACTGCACTGCAGTTGTACCCATGTTTGTCTACTACCCAGATATCGGACGGGTAGTACCCGGACCTGCACTACCCGTTCGAGTACGCACAACCCGTCGGGTATTTGGGCCCGGGTACCCGGGTAATCGACATGAACGGGTATCCAGGTACCCGTGATTTTCAAGTCCCCGGTGAGATATCCCTCACCATACCTCCGAGAACCCCTCTGAACAACCTCAGTAACTTTCCAAGTTTTCCAATACGCACACCTCTAGCAGGTATCGCGAGGGATGTCGCACCGGGGACACGAAAATTACCTGTCACCCGGGTACCCGAGTCCAGATACACTGCGTGTTGGAGAACCTGACAGCTTATCGTATTGCTTTCATTTTCCATCCAATTTATTACTTTCGCCCCTCTGTTTTCTCTCCCTCCTAGTCGTAACTCAGATTCGGGGTCACAAAGCAGGCTCCTCTCCCCCTCCCCACTTCGGTACGTGCCTTTACTTTATCGCGAGGGTACAGCACTTTCTTCCCTAATCGACTCGTGTCGAATTTTGCATACGCCGCTATTAATAGGCGCTTTTTGCAGTCGATTCGGTTCAAAAAGAAGAACCCGTATATGCTACAACACCAAATAGAAAACAGGAAAGATGTCCAGGCCAGGTTTCCTTTAGGAGAGTGTGTTCTGCACTAACTTCAGTGTAACGACCCCCGATTTTCTCATGTTCCCGTAGATATCAGTCAGCTTTTCTTATTGCTCACCAGGGTATTTTCCTAATATATGTCCTGTACTGTATATCATATAATAACCCCAACCGAAGCGACATATTACATTATGGGAAACCGTTTGAAATTAATGATTTCCAGGAGGAGAGGAGAGAAAACACAGAACATATGAAGATCGTCTCGGCGTCGCCACAAGCTCCATGCCGTTTATTTCATGTTGTATCTCCTCCACTATTTTCTGTGTGCACGTTCGTAAACAGCTATGTATGTTGTCTGGCTACCTGGGCACCCGCACTACTCGGGTATGTCTGCCTGAATAAACGGGCACCCTGCCACGGTTACAGGTAAAACACTTGAAAAAGCCCGGGTAACTGTTTGTAACGGGTATCCGGCCGGGTACAACTCTACACTGCAGCACCTCGAATTCGAGGTGTAGACTTCCGTTGAGAATGCGCGGGCGGCTAATCTGGAGAAAATCTCGAGTTACCGTAGATGAAACACTATAACGCACGCCCTCTGCTAAGACACGAACCAGCGGGACGTACGATCACAAAGAGTATTCGAAAAGCGGCGGGAATTTCTGTACCGATAAATAGCTAGAGATTAGAGTGAGCCGGAAACCCGGGGATTGGGGGTGGATAAGATCCGGCGTGGCCACAAGTGCTTCCAACGCCTTGCTATAGTGGAACACTGTCGTTGCACGTACTTTCGCGGCATTGCACCGTACGCGACACTTCGCGAACGCTGGTGGAGGAATAGACTCCGTGCATGAGCAAAACAAAATCCCATTCTAGCAGCTGGCGCCGAAACTTGTGAAATAAACTGTTGTATATCATCAATAATCGTGACTCTCAATCACATGATCGTGTAGTTGAATGTGTTGATATTCGCCAACTACTCATGATTAAATCAGCCCGATTTAGACGAATTACTCAACAATCAAACCCACCGTCAACGAGACCTTTCAATGGTGAATTAGGGAAATTTCGACTTGCCAAAATAGCAAAAAGCTTGCCAAACTTGTTTAGGAAACATTCCGTAGCTGTTCGTTAGCAAATTGAAGGAAAGTGAATTTTGTTATTTCATTTGCTACGTGTACGATGACTCATAGAAGTTGGCCCTTAGCCGTTTGGTAGTCGATTTCGTAATACGTACAAGGTTCCCCGTCGGGATATGGGTGGCGTGAAATCCGTGGGGTGCCGCAAGTTGAAAAGGGAGACGCAGGTAAAACCCTTGCACTTCTTTTTGGAGTAAAATGAGTCATGGGCTACTGTATTGCTAAAAGCGAAGAGTAGTAGTCTAGCCATCGATGTTCTCGCATGTCTTGGGATATAGGAGGCACGGACTACTGTATTGCTCAAAGGAAAGCGTAGCACTAAGCAGAAACGTAGTGTCATCTGTACAATGTTCGTGTTTCAGATGATATGTCTTACGGGATCTGTGTGAGATAGATCTTACACACGTTAGCCTGGGTGTGATCTGTATAATCCAGACGCTTCATATTTGTTTGCATAGGTAGGATCTGTGTGATCTGTATGATGTACATGTTTGCCGGGTGGGATCTGTGAGATCTTCATGGCATGTACATCTTTTACCCGGAAGAGATCTGTATGAGGTAGATAATACATGTGTGCCTGGGTGGGATGTTTTTTCGCAGCATGATCTTTTTATGTTAACCTGCAGCAGCAGCTATACCTTCACTTACTGATTAAAAGCTCTGATGACTTGGAACTTTGGCACATGTTTTTGCGTGGGTGAGGTCTACATGATCTGTACTCTGTAGGTACGATATCTACAGTAGATGTGATCTGTATTGATGTGAGTTATATCATCCAGCTATTTATCGCCTGGGTGGGATCTGTATCATCGATATATGTGTGACCCTTGATGACCTGAACACCTCCATCGGGTGGGGTCTGCACAATCTGCACGAAATGCACATGTCAATCGAATATAAATGCACCGGAGTCAACTGATGAATAGCTTTGGGTGGGTAGGTCTGCATGATCTGAAGGATCCGTACGATCTGCAGGATCTGTATAATGTAGATGCATCACCCTTTTTTTGGCTGGGTGAGATGTGCTTGATCTTATGATTGCACTTGCGTGCCGGGTGGGACCTGTATGATCTGAATGCCATGTGTTCATGATGTGGAGGATCTGCATGATCTGAAGTATTTATATTTTCTACACACTCCCAACTAGTTTGCCTGGGGAGATATGTATGTTCCGTTTTATTTGTACTTGTGTGCCAGGAGGGATCTGGTTGATCTCAGTGACATGCACACGTTTAGCCGGAGCAGGAATTGTCCGGTTACAATTTTCATAGATGTGTACCTGAGTGTGTGATCTGTACAATCTGTACATTTTGACCGGGATGCGATCTGTCCGATCTGCCTGATCTGTACATCTTTAACGAGATGAGGTCTGTATGATCTACATGATCTGCACATTTATATCGGTGGGTGTGCATGATCTGCAGGATCTGTATGGTCTATCTGAGTGGAATCTGTGTGATATGTATGATCTGTACACCGGGATGGGGTATGTACGACCTGCATGATCCGCACATATTTATCGGTGGGTCTGCATGATCTGCAGGATATGTACGATCTGTATGATCTGCGGGATTTCTGTATGATCTGGAGGGTCTGAAAAATCTGGATACTTCACACTTGTTTACAGCATGTTTAGCCGGGATGGGGTCTGTATGAGGTAGATATTTCAAAGGTGTGTACCTGAGTGGGATCTGTGTGATATGTACATCTTTACCGGGTGGGATCTGTACGATCTGCAGAATCTGTATGATCTGCAGGATCTCTATAATCTACCTGAGTGGAATCTGTGTGATCTGTATGTTCTCTACATGTTGACGGGGATGGGGTTTGTACGATCTGTAGGATCTGTATGATCTGCAGGATTTGTAAAAGGGACATGTATGACGAGGTAGATATTTCACGCGTGTGCACCTGAGTGGGAACCTGCAGGATTTCTGTATGATCCGCGGCATCTGGAAAATCTGAATACTTCACACTTGTTTACATGCTTAGCCGGGATGGGGTCTGTATGAGGTAGACATTTCACACGTGTGTACTTGAGTGGGAACTTGTTCTGTGTGATCTGTGCATATGTGTGATCTGCAGGGTTTGTATGATCTACCTGAGTGGTAATCTGTGAGATCTGTATGATATGTTTATTTTGACCAGGATGGGGTCTGTACGATCTGCATGATCTGCATATGTTTATCGGTGGGTTTGCATGATCGATGTTCGTCGGCGGGTTTGCATGACCTGCAGGATCTGTATGACCTGTATGGTCTGCAGGAAATGTAATATTTGACAGGTGTGTGCCTGAGTGGGATCTTGATCATTGTGATCTGTACATCTTTACCGGGTGGGATCTGTATGATCTGCATGAATTGCACATGTTTCGTCGGAAAGATCAAAGAATCAATGGTCAAACCAAGCTCGAAAATGAGTTGATCGACAACCCAATACACGCGCAACGCAACGCAATTAATACCTGATACGAAGCATACTGGTACACGAAATAGAAGCCAGGGTGTGATAAAATCATCAGTCGTATGGACACAAGGAAAACAAGCTGCGCCAGCAGCAACAGCAGCGCAGCAGGAGCGGCATCAGCAGGAGCAGCAAGATAATCATCCGTGTGACACGGGCAAAAAACAAAAATATGGGTAGCAGCAAGAAAAGCAACCTTGCGCCAGCAGCAACAGCAGTAGTAGCAGCTATACCGTGATTGTGCGCAGCAGTGTGCAACAGCAGCGGCAGCAGCAGGAGCAGCAAGACAAGCAACTTAGTGGCACAGGCAAAAAAAAAAGGGTAGCAGCAAGAAAACCAACCAGCGCAAGCAACAGTAGCAGCTATGCCGTGATTGTGCGCAGCAGCGGCAGCAACAGGAGTGGCAAAATAATAAGCAATCGTCGTATAATCGTGTAGCATGCAGCTATTTTGAAATGAGTTGTTTCTTCATCGAGAAGAGAGAACA